>CM057347.1:514376362-515612144 GCA_030015575.1 Agapanthus africanus | reverse complement strand
CATGCAGATGTCATACCGAGGACATGTGATTGTGTGATTTGTTGTTTAGTCCAGTTATTTGTTTTCTTTCTTTGCGACAGTCAATGATGATACAATTGGAATGCCAATTACCCGAGATTAAAACATGCTAATAAGCATCGCTCTCAAGGAATATCATGTTATTTTTATTTTATAATTTTTTAAATTTAGCTTCAAATCTGGGAAAGGAAAATGCTTACACCGAGGACGTAGGCGATAACATCATTTGTACACATATCCATGCTGTCTATGTCATTTGACCATTATGCTGTTTCTTATGAATCTGATGTGTATTTGTTTTTCTTACAATGTTAATTGAAGATAACTTAATATCTACGTGAACTAACAACATTATCAGGTTGATTTGACAGAAGGACGATATCTGCTATCTGGTGCATCAGATGGGTCTGCTGCTCTTTTCGATACCCAGAATGCCACTGATTATGAAGGTGGCGGCAAGATTGCAAAGAATAAGAGTCTCTTTGTTATTGACAAGCGGCATGAGCATGGACATAAATTTGCCATCTCATCCGTTATATGGTATCCAGTAGACACAGGACTGTTTATTACAGGCTCGTTCGATCACTATGTCAAAGTATGGGATACAAACACAACTCAGGTAGGTTAAACACCTGTGTGTGTTTGTGTGTGTGTGTGTGTGTGTGTAATGTGGTTTTTATCTGATCATAATCCTTTTTCATCATATAACTGATACTGTAGGTTGTGATGGACTTCAAAATGCCTGGTAAGGTCTATGGCACAGCAATGTCTTCAGTAGCCACATCACACATGCTTATAGCTGCTGGAAGTGCTGATGTCCAGGTCCGCCTTTGTGACATTGCTTCTGGAGCATTTACACACACATTGTCTGGTCATCGTGGTGAGATATTTCAACAAGAAATTTTGTGTTCCTTATAATGGCTTCTCATGTATCGTGAAATTTGAAATTTACCGTTTCATGCATTAATCATGACCACGCACGTTTCATCCTATTGCATTTCATTAATTATTTAATCTATATAAGAAGATCATATAGACTAGAGAAAGTTAAATCTTCACTCTAGAATCATGTCCATGTTTAACCTAAATTTCATGTTTTCCTATGATATTTGGGAATGCTGTTATCAACGTTAAAACTTTAGAGTTTAGAGTACTTTGTTGTTTGAACCTGATACTTTCTCAAAGTGTATTTATTGATGTTACAAGCACGGGTGCTTATAAATTATAAGTCTGAAATTTTATATTAATTCTTGAAGCATCCAGAGGTCCATGTATATAATGAGTCCCTAATGTTAACATGCATTTGTTGTTTGCAGGATGAGGTTTATACATATGCCAATTTTCTACCCAAGTGAACCTCATCACATGGTCCTCAATGGAGCTTGCATACGTTGTGGCTGTATGGTCTTACATTATGCAATATTTGCGGTTCTCTATCTAAAACATAGAACGTCATAATCACAATGGAAAATATATAGAAATGAAATTTATTTCCAGTTATAAACGAAGATCTAGCTGACTACTTCAAAACCAAAGTATAGGCATTTCATAAGCTCCATTGCAGGAAAAGGATTATAAAATCGTTTGTTTCCATTAAAACCGGTGAACTCCTGGGATAACCGTAAACCACCTTCAAATATGTTTAGTTTATATTGATTTAAGTGATTTTTATTTATTTTACGGCTTGTTTATAAAGGACGTTCAATCACCCCCAAAAAAATAAAAAAAATCGGGCATGTGCGAAAAGATTTAAAGAAAGGAAACTGCTTGTCCAAGGCAGTGTTGGAAAAAATTGTTTTAAGCTGCACAGCTGGATCTGGGAGATAACCTCGGTGGCTTATTAACGACCTATGTTGTTGGCATAAAGGTGGCCACTTCAATATCTCTTTGAGAATTAAAGAATTAAGCAGAACACAGTCTAAGGAAAATTGACTCCTAGTGACTCCTAGTGACTCAAACTAGGTTTTGGAAGACTCCTGACCAAAGTTTTAGGAAACTTGAATAGCATTTTGAAAATGTTGGTTGTAAGCTCTTTAGTCGTCAATAATTTACATCTACTTTGCAAGCATATTATATGCCTCACATAATTTTATCATAAGACATATAAATAGCAACTGTATGCTAGTGTCATAAGACATGCTGTTGCTAACTTTCCCTTTCTTTTAAACCTAATTCCTGGCATAGTAAATTCCATGGATCATTACGAGTATTAAAACCTGCATTTTTGTACTATTTTATTCATATGATTTGCAACTCCGTAGAACCAATGATATGATTAATGGTTAATAAAATTATATTAGACATCTCAATTTCATTTCATAGTTTAATATTGTGTTACTTTGACCATTAAGACCTCAATTCTCAGGATGCTGTATTTAGCCGTGAAAATTAAGTAAATTCGAGCTGTTGCTTTCGCGATGCATGTAGGTTGACCTTAGAGATTGGCCCAAAGATGCTTCATTTTGTATGTCATGTCTATAATGGCAGATGGAGTTATGACTTTGGAATGGTCTGCCTCTAGCGAGTGGAATTTGATTACTGGGGGGTGTGATGGCGCAATACGTTTTTGGGACATAAGACGCGCAGGGTGTTTCCTTGTTTTAGATCAGTCAAGATCTCAGCTTGGGAGACGGCCACCTTTCACAGAAAGCACAGTAAAGAAAGTATAATCCTACCCCTCTTATCAATTGATTTGTTTATGATAATATTACTCAATAACTTTTGGAGATGCTAGGTGTTCCTTAAAAATAATTTCATTGAACTCCTGCACCATTGCACTTTAAAGTAGTTTCTTTGTATAGCATCCCCCCTTCACTGCATTCACACATGTAGGATGTATTTCATGCTCACCCTCTGAAGTCAGTCGATATTTGTTCCTGGATGCAAACTTCAGTCAGAATTCTACTTTTGTGCACGTCATCTAGCTTATGCGCGCATGCTTTTATTTGAAGTAAATTGAGACCAAATTTTGGTCTAGGTTTGATTTGATCATGTGAAGTCCCGCTTTGGATCATCGATCATCTTACCTTTTTTTTTACGTACTTGCAAGTCGAATGTATATTTGTATATGCTATGCACATGTCTATGCTGCCTTTCTTTTCAGAGCTATCATTCACTCTCTTTCCATGTTGTTATGTTCTCTGTAGATCAAAGGCACAGCATGTGTTATTGTTCAAGTATAATAATATATGAATTTGTTAACATAGATATAATCTAGAAATGTATAACTTCCCTAGAGATTATTAGTAGTTTAGTACTAGCCGTTATTGTATATTGCATGTTGATCATGCTATTATTTGACGCATCTGTTTAATCTTTGTGTGTAGACACTTCTGATATAGAATGTCTACATTCATTCATGCAATTGCAAGCATACATAATGAATTGACATTCATAATTTACATCATGGTAGTACACAATGTTTTTTTTCTCTTTGGAAGTGTTGATACATGGAATATTGTAGTCATAACTTTGGCAACTGAACATCACATATGTGATAGACAAATGCGATGTTGGGTTGCCAAAGCTATGACTATAATATTCCATGGATAGACTTGGTTAAGGAGTGGCATGATTCCCCTCGTTTGCTGGGTCACCATTTATATGCTATAGACCCCTTCACGCTTCAACCAATCTAATTCATGCTTAAGGTATTCCTTGTATTTGCGTACTTCATTTAAAATTCAATCAAATAGGTTTGTAAGTCGCTTACCAAACTGGTTGACTGAGATCAATTTGTCATGCAAATAAATAAATTATTAGCCTAAAGTTTGGCAAGTCTATAAAAACCCACTTCTGAACTTGCAACTTTCCTGGTCTGCCAATCCAGCATGCCCATCATGCTTTTCAAACTCATTTTCCTCTTGTTAATGTTTGGCAGTGAACAGTATTTCTTATCATCAGTTCATGTAGGTCTATTGTTTGATCAACTAGCACCCGATCACTTATCTGCATAAAATTGGCATCTTTTGCTGTCTTAAATAGGGTTCCTCGACAAGGAAACATCATACAGGAGAAACTTCTTCCGCAAATAACAATGCTCATCCAAAAAGGTCAGCTTCCGGCACAGGTACAAAGTCAGCACTTCACAAAGGTAGCATTTCAACCAGAGGGTCTGCAATGCAGAGAGTGCATCCTGGTATGTTGTCCATTCAGAATCGCGCGACCGCCCATTATGGTGCTGTGACTGGACTTAAAGCAACTAGAGATGGCATGTATCTTTTGAGCTCAGGTTAAGTAGTGTCTGACTTCACTTGCCGTAAATTTGATATTAAATCATAAATCAATGTTGTAAAGAACGGATTTGGAGTTTGTTTGGTTGGCCGGCGAATAAAGAATATCTGGTTTATTCGATGAATATTTATTCAAATTATACAGCCATCAATATTTTCATATAAATATTATATATAAAAAATTCAAAAAAATATAAAGATATAGAAAACTAATATACCCGTGGCATAATGGTAAGGCGTCCGAACTAAATCGGAAGATTGTAGGTTCGATTCTCGGTTGAGAAAGAACGAGGAGAGAAAAATGAAGAGATAGTGTTTGTGGAATAATAAGTGTGGATTTCATTTGTTTTTAATTAAGTTGTGATTCTCACACCTGATTTTTTAGTTGTGGGTTTTTTGTTTTGGGCCTAATGGGGCTAATTCGGTCAAATATTCACGTTATTAATCCGAATATACGGTTTGTGTGGCGAATATTTGGTTTGACCGCATATTCGACCGAATATTTCGGTATTTGTTCGTTTTGTTACCGAATCTGAATATCTGGCCGAATATTCCATTTTTTTCAACGGTGTCATAAATAACTTTTTGGTTATATATTTTGGCTAAATATAAAAGTTGCTTAGTTGTCACCCACTTTATCTAGTCTTTGGGACGATTTCCTTATGCATTACCTTGATGGACTTCTAAACCCCTGGTTAATCAAAATATTGCACTGTTTACTTCCACCTTGTTAGATGATATTTGATTTTTTAAAAATTAGTATTCAGAGTTTCTTGTTAACATCATCAATAAGAAGCAAGCTCACCTTCCAGCAAGTAAACTATATCCTGAAACCTTATCTTACTTATTTTTATTTACATTGTGATACTCCACTTTTTTTAGTTCAAACCTATATCTTAGCTCATCATATAAGTTTAATATTTCAATTATATTTATCCTTAGTTATCTTTCGCTTTATCATTTGGCATGTTTGGAAAGAACGGATTTAGAATTTGTAGGTCCCAATGTAGGTTTAAAGAGATTGTTCTTCGGGATCTGTTATCTTTGATACTTCCAGTAGGGTGCCTAAGTTCTTTGATGCTACGAAGCTTGGTAGTGGACTAATTGCTCAAAATTGGAGTGCACTATCCTCTTTTTTTAAAGTCCGATCTTGAGCTAAGCCTTGATCTTGTTTTCTTGTATTTATTTTTCTTTTTGTAGCCATCTTTATATATATATATATATATATATATATATATATATATAATATGAGAATAATGTAGAAAAGAGGCCCCAGGAGGGAATTTCATTAGGCGGCGTCAAAAAAATACACCCTCCACCATTTTGTTCGACGATCGGCACCCATCATCATCATCTTTATCATCTAAGATGTGGGTACACCAAATTTCATGTTATTCTACCATCTTTTCACCGTTGAATTGGCAATGTAAAAATTTCTATTGTCGGTAAACCGTTAATTTTGCACTCACTAAATCAACGGTGAAAACATGTTGGAATTATATGAGAATTGGTATTTATACATCTTACTCGATAAGGATGAGAATGATGTGTGCCGATCGACGAAAAAAAATATAAGAGTAGACTTATTTCGCCACCATAGGAGGAAATTCCCTCCTATGGCCTTTGTCCTCCCCCCCCCCCTCTCTCTCTCTATATATATATATATATATATATATATTGAGAGAGAGAGAGAGAGAGAGAGAGAGCCTTTTTACCCTCGCCGTTGGCCCAGAAAAAACCCAAGCTATTATCTACTTCCGAGTGCAAACTATAAACTTCAGCAGCATCCATAATACAAAAATACAACGGGGAGTGATCCATTGCAAACCGGTTCGCGTTTTTTAAAAACGGGAACTCTCGATTTACGGCATATTTTAACGATTCGATCCGTTCAAGTTGATCACCCTATCCTCAAATATATGTGTATGAAAAATCAAGAGATTTAAAGACCTCTAGCCTATACATCGATGGTGCAAAAATGAACATCTTCGATAATGCAACATAAACGTCATCCGATGCATATGCTAGAGCTTTTTAAATCCTTTGATTTTCATACACATATATTTGAGGGTAGGATGATCAACTTGAACGGATCGGATCGTTAAAATATGTGGTAGATTGGGAGTTTCTGTTTTTAAAAAAACACGGCCCGGTTGGCAATGGAGCACTCCCCAAAATATAACTGCGCTTTTATACTCTTAAGTCTTGTCTTACGTGTGTGGATACAAACTATACAATTTACTATTTTACATTAAATTAGAAACATCCATGGAATATTTAAGGTCAAGATAAATCAAGTCCAGGGGATTTGGATTAAATTAAGTTCACTATGTTGCTGCTCTGAATTCCACCATGCATTGTTAACAGAATTTGACTTTTCCAGGCTCTGATTCGAGATTAAGATTGTGGGATATTGAGTCTGGCTGCAATACCTTGGTCAACTTTGAGGCTATGCGACTACAGACAAGCAAACCATTACAACTAGCTATCAATGCAGATTCTTCACTAGTCTTTGTACCATGCATGGCAACTGTCAAGGTGCTTTATATGTATTCTTCTGGTATCCAAGGCATTGATTTATTAAGTGTACCGGATTTTCTTGTTTATCATTTGCTTGTTGATTCTTTTAGGCATATGATGTGTGGTTTGGTATGATGCATCGGGCATTTCGTGGTCACTACGAGTCAGTGAACTGCTGCTGTTTTAGTCTGCAAGATCAGGTGATATTACATTCCTGCAGTCTTTTAATTGTTCAGTCTTACAAATATTACTTACGTTGACCTCTTGTTTTATGGCCTATAGGAATTGTATACAGGGAGCAATGATAGAAAACTGCTTGTATGGTCACCACCAAATCAATCTGTGGTACCTCTCTTTCACACATCTACTTAACTTTAAACCTTTGCATTTTGGTGTATGTGCCTATGCATTTTTGTGTATGTTGAACGAAGCTCAAACATGCTATCTATTGGCCCTCCATTCATTGATCATACACACACATAAAGGACACGCACAAAGCCACAAACACAGAAACGCCAAATTTTAATATTTGTGATGGAAATGTTCCAAATGTCCATGACATTTGTTGGATGTCGACTGATATGTCAGAAAAAGAGAGGAAACACCGTGGTTTATCAATTTATGTCGTGGTGTCGTCTTCGAGAAATGTCGGCAATATCGGCCGGCATGTCAGGACATCGATATCGGTTAAAAAATATGACATTTTCTATTATGTTATTACACTTCTACTCTAAGTGTTTGGTTAGTAATTTAAAACCGACCCTAAGTTTACCAAATCCAATAGTTAAGAAAGCTGACCCGATTCTTTATTCTCAAAACCCTTCTTCGATAAATATTGCTCGACAAACCCTAGATTCGAGCGTCTCTCCTCTCATCTTCGAAAAATATTTGACAAACAGTAGATCTGAACATCTTGGACAAATCCTTCGGCTCTTGTGGCCATGCTTCTCTTCTTCGACGAAGTAAAATGTTTACTTTTGTTGGGAGTTTTCTAACTTGTTCAATAAATCAAGTAAACTTTTGATTTTTCTTAAACTTTATCCATTATGTTATCTATACTTGTTATTTAGTCGTTCTTTCATTAAAAATAGCTTCTAATCAATATTTAAGCTTGGACTCTGGAAAAAACCTATTTAAGGAAGCCGATCTTTTATATTGAGTTACACCGGCCATCCAACATGAAAATTTTCTTGCTGACATTGCGCCAAAATCTGACATTTAGAACATCGTGTGACAGTATATATGAGGAAAACATTCTGTTTCGACTATTTTGATTCAGTATGGTCCAACCCATATTGAGTTTGACTAAGATCCTTAGGCTTATCACCTTGCAATCCATCTTGAAAATTTACATAACGTTGTATAAATAGATACCTTGAAAAAGAATGATTATTCTGTTTCCAATTTAAGCCTGGTGCGGCTGGTATGAGTTATTGATACACACGGTTCTCCTTCAAATTAGATTCTAAAACGAAATTTGTTAGTTCTGAGAAATCTAGCATCTTATTTGATTCATATAAAAAATAGGTTGATATCTAGCATATTTTTTTTATAAAGAACCGACATTAATAGGATAGGATCAGGGAAAACATCCTCTAAGCCTTTTCCCATCCAAACGGAGTCAGCTATGAAGCAAAACTCCAATAAAAGTTCTGAGAAAGTGTTACAATCGGCTGTCGGCCTAACATCACCCTTTCCAAACAAGTGAGGGGCTCATCATATTCCTAGATGACCAATTGTCATCATCCAAAGTCTCAGACTATGGAGAAGTCTAACAGAAGGTGGAAAAATAATATATTTGCTATGTGGAATTGTATTCAACTCGAAGGCACAAATATGGTCGAGAATGAAATGGAATATATTCTATAGAATTAGGGAAATAAAAAAATTGTTTTTTATTTTTTATTTTTATTAATTTGCTCATCATGTGCACCATTTATTTCTAGGGAGTTGAAACACCCTTCATCGAACAATGGAATTGAATAAATTCAGCATATCGTAGAGCGTAAAATGTGCACAACTCGTATTGGCTAAGGCTGGCCAATAGACGAGCACGGATGTACTCATTAAATCTTGTTTATATTATTCAGGAAGAAGATGGTATTCTAGGGGAGGATCACGATAATTGGAGCGACTGAGAGCTATCATTTCTTAAACCCCCCCTTCCGAAAGTTTGCTTTGTCTATCATCCGTACAAATTTGAGAATGTTTTTCCTTTGTTCCTTCCACTTGATATTTACATGTAATAAAAGACTACTTACAAAAATAAGAGAACCATATTTTGGCGTTTGCTCTTGAATTGTATATTTGGACTTGCTTGATTACAAACTAGTTTTTGTAATTTTGAATTGTATATTGGATTTGCGTGGTTGTAGGTAATTATTGTATATTTGAATTATATGTTTGGACTTGCTGAAACCTGTCTTCCACCCCCCCCCCCCCCCCAACACACACACACCCACACCCAATTTTATTATATCCCAAATTAAATGAATTTAATTGCCAAAAAATGAATTTAATTGCCTAAAAAGCTATCAAAGGGAACTGAATCAATTGTCGAGTGTTCAGTGTATTAAAATTAAGGATATGAGGTTCAAGGAATAGTCACCAGTAAAAGAGAGCAGGTTGTGGCTGGTATTTTAGTGTATACATAAACTAGAACAGCGGACCATCTCTCTCAAATCAAACAGCAATGGCTGCTGCAATGTTCTCAAACCGTTTCCTGAGCTTCAATCCTTCTTCCATAAAAGCTGAATCTCTGAGCCGAAATTGGTGACTAGGAGAGATCAGATGCGTGAAGACGGGCGAAGAGGTAGAAGAATAGAGAGTTAGAAGAATAGAGAGTTTCAGTGGTAAAGAACGGGAAAGATTCACTGGAGATATGTAAAATTGTGAATGGGATATGGCAGACGAGCGGCGGCTGGGGAAAGATCACCGCAGATAAGGCCGTGGAGGCTATGTTAGGATATGTTGATGCCGAACTTACCACTTTCGACATGGCTGATATCTGTAAGAGCCCTTCCTCCCAACCCACACGCCTGTGTGGCTGTTATTTAAAAGATAAGAAAAATCTTGATATTTATCTATACAAGATGTTCATTTTTTTATTTTCTTGAATTTAGAGAGACTGAGAATTGTTGAAATGTCACATATCGTTCCATAAGATCTTCTCTTTTTCTATGCCCTTGAGGAAACTTTCTAACCTCACCTCCTAACTTCTCAAAGGAAAATAGGCGATTACTAAATAACCAATCCGTGGATGATTGTTGTATCATAATTCCTATTATTGTCAATGCCATCTTTTTCTAAAAAAATGGTGGACCGTAAATAATTCCTTGAGGTTCCATGCAATACAAAAAGGGTAAAAGAGGAATGTGGGTCCTTAAGATTTCAATGGGGGTGAGACCCGCTACTGAAGCTGGGTATATACTGCCACAACACTACTTTTTTAGTTGTCAAATAGACTTACTGATGGAGGTCAGGATCTCCGTCAGATGTTGTCTTCCGTTGATCTGTCGACGAGCGTTGATGAATGACTGAGATTAGGTTTGGGGTTGCCTCCTGAAGCGTGTGGATCTCAGTGTGCTTGGTTTGGAATGAGGCTGGTCTACCTGTAAGGAAGTCCCGGGATGGTTGTACCACCGTGGATCCTCCGACGATCAAGTTAGTCGAGATATTTTGTCAGAGTAGCGTCCTATTAAGGTAAAATTGCCTTACCTGAGTCGTCTGAGAGGGGGTTTATATAGTGACAGCCATGGACTGGCGGGTGCGAGATTTACGCCGGCCGTTACGTCCTTAGAGCTACGCCTGGGCGAATGGCATGAATAGAATAGAGCCGAATGGTAACGGCGGCTCCTCCCACTGTCGCCCGAGACTGGCCGGAAGGACCGTCATAGGGTCCATCTTCATCGTGTAGGAGATGGGAGCTGTGTTGAGAGCTGAGCTTGCCCTTAAAGACATTTTGTTGCTTTCGAAGATTACAGTCGAAAGTCGTTAACCTGCAAATAGAAGCATGATTTCAGTACAAATAATCAATGTATATGTTGATTGAGTTCGTATGGATGTTTAACCCGAAATACGGGAGGAGAGATCGGTCCCACCAGGCGTGCCAGAATCTGTAGGGTGTTTTTCGTCACCCCATTGAGATGGGAATACGCGCGCGCTTGTCAGGCGTACTACAAATTCTTCCTGCCTAGGGTAGGCCGGGGTTTATTGATTGTGAGGATCCGAATCTCCGGCAGCCGCGGACTAAGCTGCCGTTAATTACCCCTCGTTTTTGGAGCGAGAGAATCTCCGATTGACGGGTAAAACTGGTCATGCGAACTCAATATGATGTATTGGGGTGTGTGCGTGTGTGTTTTTATATAACAATAGAGATGTGTTCATTTTTTTGTTCCATTTGTAAAAATAAAAAAAAGATGTGTGTGTGTGTATTTTATAAAAAAAATATATTTAAAGAAACATTTTTTTATGCAGTTAAACTTTAAAAGATTTTATTAGGAGTTAAACTCCAAAACAATTTTACTTGGAGTTAAACTCCCAAAAATTTCTGTATGGAGTTAAACTCCCTTTTATTCAAAGAAATATTTTTTATGGAGTTAAACTCCAAAATATTTTATTTGGAGTTAAACTCCAGAAATAAAATTTTTTTTTGGAGTCGAACTCCCAAAAGTTAATGTATGGAGTTAAACTCCCTTTATTCAAAATAACATTTTATTATGGAGTTAAACTCCAAAAAATTTTATTTGGAGTTAAACTCCAGAAACAATTTTATTTGGAGTTAAACTCCCAAAAGTTACTGAATGGAGTTAAACTCCAAACAAAAAACATAAAAACAAAGAAAGAGAAAAATAAAATAAAATAAAATAAATAAATAAAATTGAAATAAAAAAAATGGGAGGAGCCCCTCCACTCACGTGAAGGGGAGAAAGAGGCTCCCACTAACCCCTCACGTGAGGTGGAGCATGGGCTCCCACCAAAACCTCACGTGAGAGGGAGCATGGGCTTCCATTTGATGGGAGTCTCCCCTTCACGTGAGGTGGGAAAAGCTCCCACTAAGTGGAGTTTCCTCCTCTCATCTGAGAGGGAGTAGGGGCTGTGGGAGCCTCCTCCTCACATGAGGGGGCCTCCAAAAAAATAAAAAATAAAAATAAAAAATAAATTTTTATTTAAAAAGAAGTTAAACTCCAAAATATTTGTATGGAGTTAAACTCCAAAAGATATTTTTATGGAGTTGAACTCCCAAAATTATTTGTATGGAGTTGAACTCCAAAAGATATTTTTTTATTATGGTGTTAAACTCCAAAAGATTTTTTTTGTTATGGAGTTGAACTCCAAAAATTATAAATGAGGTTAAACCCCTAAAAAGATTTAATATGGAGTTAAAACTCCAAAAAAAAAGATTTTTATTGTGGAGTTTAATTCCAAAAGAATTTTTGTTGTGGAGTTAACTCCAAAAGAATTTTAAATGGAGTTAAACTCCCCAAAAGATTTAACGTGGAGTTAAACTCCCCAAAAGATTTTTTATTGTGGAGTTCAACTCCAAAAGAATTTTAAATAGAGTTCAACTCCAAAAAGAATTTTATTGTGGAGTTGAACTCCAAAAGAATTTTTGTTGTGAAGTTAAACTCCAAAAGAATTTTTATTGGAGTTAAACTCCTAAAAAGATTTAATGTGGAGTTAAACTCCCCAAAAGATTTTTATTGTGGAGTTCAACTCCAAAAAAAAATTAAATGGAGTTCAATTCCAAAATGATTTTTATGTGAAGTTGAACTCTCCAAAATTTTTTTTATTGTGGAGTTAAACTCCAAAAGAATTTTTATTGTGGAGTTAATCTCTAAAAGAATTTTAAATTGAGTTCAACTCTAAAACGATTTTTATTTGGTGTGGAGTTAAACTCCACCAAATGGGGAGCCTCTCCCTCACGTGAGAAGGGAGAAAGCTCCCACTTGGTGGGAGTTCCCTCTTCCTCACGTGAGAGGGACCAAGGGCTCCCACTTTGTGGGAGCCTTCCCCTCACGTGAGAAGGAAAAGTGGGAGCCTTCCCCTCACGTGAGAAGGAGGGAAAGCTCCCACTTAGTGGGAGCTCACCTCTCCCTCACGTGAGTGGGAGCAGGAGCTCCAAAAAGATTTTTTTTTGTGTGATGGAGTTAAACTCCAAAAAAATTTATTTGGAGTTAAACTCCAAAAACAATTTTATTCGGAGTTAAACTCCCCAAAAAAAGTTTTTATATAGAGTTAAATTCCAAAAGAATTTTATTTGTGGAGTTAAACTCCAAAAGATTTCCTCCTTTCTCTTTAGAGAAGAAACCCAAAATGGGTTATCTGAACTTCAAGATTTAGATCTTGGATGATAAAAAAAGAGACATTTTTTTTTCTCTTGATGGAGTCTTAGGAGGTGGGTTTCCCTTCTTCTCCCTCTCTCAAATTGGATCTTGAGGAGGGAGGAGAAGGTAGCGAAAATCTAACCCATTTTTTCCGATCGGATGCGAGATTTAAACTCTCCTTCAGTGAGTTTATTGTAAAACTTTATTTAGTTTTAAAAAAAAAAGAGCTAAACTCTTGATTTAATTGGAAAATGAAAAGACAAAGGAAGAACTTGAAAGAGTGAGGATGGAGGCACAAACCATAGAGATTTGATGGGGAATGAATTTTCTTTTTTCTATTTCATTATCATGTTGCCTTTTATAGGCTTACAAATTTACATTTAGCCCCTTGGGCTTTACAAAATGGCATTTTGCCTATCTTATGTCTCATGTGCTCATTTCTTTTGCACATGAGCTATGGGTTTTACAAAAAATTGACTTTATGCCCATTTTTCTCACATTTATGCATAAAAAATTACATCAAAATTATTTATTACAAAATTTTTATTTTGGAATGGGGAAGGCCAGCCGCTTCATGTTCAGGCTCGACTCGGGCATGGGCCCACTTGATCTGGACTTAGGCCTGCTTGCTTGAGATTGACTTTGATTTTGACTTGGTTAACCGGGGTGCAATTTTTGACCTCAACAGAGAGGCCTAAAGAGGGCGGGAGGCCGAGCTGGTTCGGCTCTGTGATAGCTCGGGTGCGAGCTGGGAGGGTTGAGAAAGCCCAGTGCGCAGGAAGGCTTGTAGGTGAGCCAACGGATATTTGTGAGACGAGCATAGGAATGTTCTGGGAGGTCAACGAAGGTTGAGAACATCCTCGGGTCAAAGGCCCGGGGTATGCCTTCACTGTACCGTTCTTGCTCCTTTCCCGTAGGCCTTGGGACACGTCATCTGCCACATGTCATGATCTGGGGAGTTCTCAGTACTGAGCATCATCATTAGCCCCCCACTCTCATCCCGATCTATTTATGGGTCGGGTCGAGAGTGGTCTGATCGGTCACCCGAGCTAAGTTCTTAGTTGAAGACATCGCCGGCACGGATTCCCGGACAGTTAGTCGTATTTTTTTTATGATGTCAGCGGATCAGAGAGGAGATCGTGCATTAAAGGAGAAGCGCCGATTCGGTCGTACGTTCGTTGAGGCGCCAGGCTACGTGCCCGACGCTGGTTGGCTGACACGACGGGCCGCCGGTGTCCTTTGCGCTTGAGGGGACGTGTCCAATGCTCGTGAGACACGTGGAACGTTGATGGCCGTCGAACGCGAAGTGTTGTTTTGGCAGGAAACGATCGGCGCCGTTGGATGCACGTGCCAAATGCTATAAATAGAGGTGGGATCCCCCCAAGGTCCACACTTCACTATAATTTCCCCATCGCTGTGTGTGTTAGCTCGGCGCTCTTCCCTTTAGGTCAGATTTCTTGCGTTCTTTCTTCGGAGGTCTCCTTCTTTTGCTCAGGTTAGATGTCTTCTTCTGGGGAGTCTGTTGAGATAGTTCGGGTAGAGTCTGGGGAGTCTTCTGCTGCGTCTTCCTCTACCTCCCCCGAGTCAGATTCCCCCCGTAGAGTTAGGGTTAAACATGCTTCCCAGGGCCGTGCGATGGGGACGGTCTCCAAAGCGCGTATCAAGAGTGCTCGTGACGCGCCTTCTCTCCTGAGGAATGTGGACGAACTCACCACAATCCGGGCTCGTTTCCACATTTCCCCTGGCTATTCGCTTCGCTTGGCCGGGGAGGGTGAGAGGACAGACCAGGTGCGGGGCAAAGAGATTGCCTTGAACCTGGATGCTTTTTGGGTTGGAATGTGTCCGCCCTTCTCCCCCGAGGTAAGTGCGGCGCTGCGTTGTTTCCAACTAGCTCTGGGCCAGCTAGTACCGAACTCATAGAGGATTCTCCTCGGATTCCTGGTCCGGTTGAGGCTACAAGAAATCCCTTTCAGCCTGACCCTTCTCCTTTCCTCCATCTGTTACAAAAATCATCCCGGCACCCATAAGGACGAGCCGAGCTGGGTATACGTTTCCTTTAGAAAACACAGAGGAGGGGCGGCCGAGTCGAGGGTCGTAGCAGATCCTTCTTCCATCCACGAATGGAAGGAGAAATTCTTATTTGTCGGGCCACCCGAGGACGAGGATTGGCTTGTGCCTGTTCAGTGGCACAGGGCCGACTGCCCACGGGTGAGGCGATCGTCCAATCCCGAAACGAGGGCAGTATCGGCGTGGGAGCCCGTCCAACGGGCCGATGTATTGCTTTCCGAGCTCAGCCCCGCTCAGTTTGTGGGTAAGTTAGGAGCCTAGGCGACCTGTTTAGACTTGCATATCTTTCTTCTATTCATTCTGGCATCGCTAACTCCCTGTGTATTTTCCTCCTTTGTAGAACCGATGGACCGCTCCAAATTTCTGGCTGCGATGGCTGAGAAGAAGCGAAGGAAGGCCGGAGGCGCCGTCTCGTCACGCCCCGCTTCGAGCCCGGCCCCGTCGGCGGCCGCTTCGGCTAGGCGTTCCACAACACCCCGGGCTCCAGAGACCGGTCACGGGGAGAGCCGCAAACACGCTCGGGAGCAGGAATCCCAGGTTGTGGAGGTGGCGGATGAGGCCGACCCTCCCGTGGCCCCCCTCAAGCGGCACAAAAGGACGGTATCCCGAGCCCCGTCTTCCCCGATCTTCGTGTAGGAGGGGGATCATCACCACGAGGTGCCCTCGGGGCTTTCTGTCGCCGATATCTTGCTTTCGGAGATGGAGCGGTCGGCTGGGGGCAGAATCCCCTTGGGGACCCTCAAGGCCCAAATCGCGGCCATATCTCATGAGGCCGTGAAGATTAGTGTCCGCCTCCCGTTCGGGTTTACATTAAGCCTTTTTGTTTGTAGGATCGGAGACCTTTTAACCCTTCCTTTCATTTTCCTCAGGTCCTTCAGCACTGCGCCCTCGTCGCCAACATAGAGCATGAGGAAATCGCTCCGGCGCTGCAGATAGAGGGCGAGTCTTCCTTGCGGGAGGAGAGCCTGAGCCGGGAGCTGCGTCAAACGAGGGAGAGGATCGCCGCCCTCGAAGACTGGATGGCTGCCGAGGAGGGGGTGAACGCCAACTGCTGGGAGTCTATCCGAGCTTTGAGGGAGTCCAACAAGGTCGCTGAGGCCAAGTTGGAGGTTGCCAGGATGCTCGCCGCCACTCTGAAGAAGACGCGGGACACCTTAAAAAGGGAAAACGAGGCGATGAAGGAAGGAATGAAGCGTGCTGACCTCCGGGCTGCGAAGGCGGTGGAGAGCTACAAGACGTCGGATCAATTCTACGCCGACCTTGCTGACCCCTCGGCCCTAATCTGGCATCAGGCCCTTGACGCCGTCAAGGTGTTGATGCCGGAGTTTCCCGACGGTGCGCTCCGGTTCGAGTACCCCTTCGAGGATGAGACATAGGGGAATACCACCGGAAGTGCAGCCGGGGGAAGGCCCCCAGTGGGGGCGTTGGGGATAAGGCGATTACCCCGGCTCCCAGTGCCGAAGCTCCTATTGTGGGTGTCGATCCTCAAGCTGCCACCCTGGCTTCCGACGCTGGCACGGAGCACGTTGAGGTCCTCCCCGGCCTCGAGGCCTGAACCTCTCTGCCTTCTCCCCCTATTTTTTGTTTTTGTCTTAGAATTTTGCAAGCCTTCGGGCGATTTTGTATTTGTAAAGACTCCCGAGTTGTGAATAAAGCCCTTTTGCAGAAATTTGTGTGGTAATGTTTTCATTTCGTAGTAATGTTTTCATTTTCCTCGCCTGACGAGCTATGCGCTAGGTCTGACGAGCCCATTTACCGAGGTTGAGGGCTTCTGATCCTTAGTTGGCGATCGCGCGTCGAGTTAAATCCAATTATTTGTCAAGTGTTCAAAGGCCGGTGTAAGGTTGGCGTCCTTATGGCCCCGAAGTCGAGGTGGCGATCACTCGTTGAAGGTATTTCGATTGGCACCTCCGAGTAGAAAGGTGTAGACTTGCCCATTTACCGAGGTTGTGGGCTTCTGATTGAGCAGGGAAGCTGCTCGGCGACCTCTTGAGGAGGGCTTTGATCCTTAGCATAGATGGGTGAGAAGTTACCCACTAAGGATGGTCCGAGCAGGGGAGCTGCTTAGTGGCCTCTTGACGAGGGCTTCGGTCCTTGGCGTCGGTGGGTAGTAAACTACGAGCCATGGATTGACCGAGCAGGGAAGCTGCTCGGTGGCCTCTTGAGGAGGGCTTCGATCCTTAGCACAGATGAGTAAGAAGTTACCCACTAAGGATGGACCGAGCAACGGAGCTGCTCGGTGGCCTCTTGACGAAGGCTTCGATTCTTGGCGTCGGTGGGTAGTAAACTACCAGCCATGGATTGACCGAGCGGGGAAACTGCTCGGTGGCCTCTTGAAGAGGGCTTTGATCCTTAGCATAGATGGGTAAGAAGTTACCCACTAAGGATGGACCGAGCAGGGGAGCTACTCGGTGGCCTCTTGACGAGGGTTTCGATCCTTGACGTCGGTAGGTAGTAAACTACCAGCCATGGATTGACCGAGCGGGGAAACTGCTCGGTGGCCTCTTGAGGAGGGTTTTGATCCGTAGCACAGATGGGTAAGAAGTTACCCACTAAGGATGGACCGAGCAGGGGAGCTGCTCGGTGGCCTCTTGAAGAGGGCTTCGATCCTTGGCGTCGGTGGGTAGTAAACTACCAGCCATGGATTGACCGAGCAGGGAAACTGCTCGGTGGCCTCTTGAGGAGGGCTTTGATCCTTAGCACAGATGGGTAAGAAGTTACCCACTAAGGATGGACCGAGCATGGGAGATGCTCGGTGGCCTCTTGAAGAGGGCTTCGATCCTTGGCGTCGGTGGGTAGTAAACTACCAGCCATGGATTGACCGAGCAGGGAAGCTGCTCGGTGGCCTCTTGAGGAGGGCTTCGATCCTTAGCACAGATGGGTAAGAAGTTACCCACTAAGGATGGACTGAGCAGGAAAGTTGCTCGGTTTTGCGAGGAGTTGCACGACCTTTCTTGGTGTGTGAAAATCTGGAAGAGTGACCAACGCGGGCGGCACGTGGCAGGAACGCATGGGTGAGGTGAGGCGTTCCAAGATCCGCGTCGTTCCGACTTCGGTTGGCCGAGAAATACGTGATGCCCGCCATGTGGCGGCGCGGTATTAGAAGAATTGACAAAATCCCAGGATTCGCGCCCGCACGCGCAAATTTGGGCCTTTGGGGATTCTGTTGAGGTTATAAATAGAGAAGGGGATGTGTTTGTTTCAGCATTGCTTTTTTGAGATGGCAGGGCATATCTATGCGATTGAAGAGATCATCACTCCCGATGATGTCTACCTGTATGACCAGTCCGTTCCCGAGAAGAAGTACCGGGGTGTGGTCCAGCGCATCGAGGACTACGTCAGCCGTCTTCTTCCCCGTCGGTCGTCCCTCCTCCAATTGCTGATGTACGCAATCTGGAGGAGGTCCCCGAGGTTGTACAACCCCCTCTTCGAGGAGCTGCTGGACGAGGCGCTCGACAAGATGCGTACGATGTTTGTGCTCGGCCTCATCTCGAAGAGCAGGCACTACCGATCTTTGGCCCTCATTTTGGAGTGCTTCCAAAAGAGACAGATCGCGAGCCAGGGCTCGGCAGATGGAGGGCCCGGCGTTTCCGTGGCGTCCCGAGTTCGTGGGAAGCATCAACGGGGGCGGGCTGAAGAGGCAAGGGCTTGTCTGGCGGAGATCTCCACGGAGTATCACCAGCAGTGCTTCCTTGACCCCGTTCCCCCTCTCTTGTAATTGCAATTTTTATGTAAGGCTGAGGAGCCCACAATACCTTTTGATAAATAAATAAAGCTCTCCTTTTTGCGATGTTCTATTGTTTCCTTTTTGTCTTCTCGGCGCATTTGAGTGTTTTTGCGAAACGAAATCCGTGAGTTTTGAACCGAGGAAGAGGGAAACACATAGGGGAAGTTCCTTCTTATTATTAAAAAAACTTAGAAAAATTTACATCGCTTTATCAAAGAAGAAACATGTAAGTCTACGGTAGCGCCCCGGCCGTCAATCCGAGACCAAATGCGGAACAAAAACTTTTTACGAAACCGGCGCTATCGCAGTCTTTTACCCGGATCGTACCATTAACACTAAACTAGCTATGTATAAGAAGTTAGAATGGCTATACCGATCGATCCGTGTCCTTCGGTCTTTATCCACCATCTTTAGCTCCTCGCGGCATCTCCGATCCCGCTCGATCTCCGGTCTCCTCGTTGAAAAGGGCATCACATCAAGAAGTCATTTTACGGGCTCCCGCTTCAAACCGGAACAACTTGGACATGAAGTTTGCTAGCCGACATGTACAAGATGATGTAAAGAATTTGTGATAAATTTGTTTCAAGCATCCATTGATTCTCAACACATGAGAGTGTATGGATGGAGGTTGAAGATGAAGCCATGGTGGAACTTGTGAGCTAGAGGAAGAAGAAGAGGCTTTTCTTTTCTATTGTGTTGAGATGAAAAATGAGAGCACCCATATCAATCCCAAGAGCTAGCCCAATGCTAAATGGTTGTCCACTCTCTCTCCACCTCTCATTTCAACACAATAATCAATCATAAATGTGACATTAGCAAAAAAAATAATACTATGACTCACCAATGAAGCACATGGCACATTTAATGCACTAAATCATGACATCCACTCACAATTTCAACCATCTAAACATTAATCCAAATGTTTAGTCCAAAAAGAGAATGGCAACATCTAAACTGAACTCGTGACGGATCATAAGGATACCCCTCACCTGTATATACATGCCTGCATCCGCATTCCGACTGAATGCGAATGCAATGAGACTAAAGTAATCCAACAATTCTAATACTAGGATCCGGCTTAAACCAAAGCCCACTAGTATGATCCGTCCAATCATGATCCGTGCACAAGTGCACGTATATGATCGAACCCTGCCATAATACCATACGACCTCTACAACGTTTTGCCCGAAACTTGGGAAACTATCTATGGGGGACTCTAAAGACTCGTCAATACGCTGGCAGTGGGTTTAACCACAAGCACGTAAGTGGTACTAGCTGTACGTAACGGGCTACCCATGTATTGATCAAAAGCGAAGCCGATGAGCGAACTCATCCTGGAACCTTACTGAGCCTGTCAGTGACAATATCCATACAGTCCAGTCCATTCGTCTATGAGCATCGCATGTTGGGCCTAGGGGGCTGGTAAACGCCAGACCCCCAAAAGCGGTACAAGTCATGTCGGAGTGTAGCCCAGAACAGCCTGAGATACTACTGGAATACCTACCAGTAAACCTCACTTGCCTTGGCCAAGGACTTCGTGTAATGTCTCTCCTAGACACAGCGCGATCTTACCCCCAATTTCAGGAGAGATGAAACCCCTGTCGATCTGCTCACTGCCTCCATGTGGCTCGGGACTGTACCCAACTAAAACCTGTTTGTACGACTCATTTGAGCCGTGGTAGGGTAGTAATCAAAGCACAGTGGGAACTCACACGAGACAAATGACGATTTCGGGACGATGAACTAACCTGTACACATGTCACCAGGGAACTGCTATCTGACGCTAGGTATAATACCAACTAGCATGTTCCCGGCGAGTCCGTCCGGTGTACTCATAACCCAATGAGCACCTGTATACGTCTTAGGTGAACCAACTGACACCAATGGCTTGTGAGACCAGCCACTGCCCCTCGTCGGGGTCTCGATCGTATACACTAGTCTGCTATCGGAGTATCGATGCCCAGTCTCGAAACTCCCACGACTAGGGACACTTTAAGGATGTGCTTATGGACTACCCAACTCTCACGTATATGATCGCCATCATACTGTGGTAGTCAAGCAAGAATCCTAAGGGCTCTATCAACGTGTAATAGTGATCTGTAATATCACCTAAAGCATGTACACGATGATAAAGATAAACCAGATAGCATACTATCATCTTGAGTAAGACTATCCTACTGGCATAGGTCCTCTCTCAATCATTTCAATCACGTGCCTGCGATCCAATAATTGACATTGAGGGCACTATATCCAACAGTCTCCCACTTGCACTCAAGGCTAATTATTGCAATGTCGCATACTCACAGCCCGTGTGATACCGAACACCCAACTCCTCTACTGATCAGTCTCACAAAGTCCGTTTGTGAAACTATTGCGTTCGAGGAATAGCCTCAGTGAGTGGATCCGCCCTGATGTTTCTTTCTATGTCTCTCTTTATCTCAAGTTCGCGGAGAAAGCCATCTCCCGAAATGAGCAATACCTGTCTTAGAATATATCTGGATATCTGATGGGACCTAGTTTACAAATGAACTCCAAATCCAGCAAACTTCTTAGACTGTATCGACAACTGAATTTAATCAGTATCCTTCGCTATGCCTCCCTCAGTATCCGCTTGGACCACCTGTCCAAACTACTGCCCCTCGTTAGAGGGAAAACTATAACTCTGACAGTCACTCTGTCATCCAGGTCATCTTGGAAGCCTGGAGTGATAACTATCTCCCGAAGGAGGATGTCGTTATCATATCCCTAGAACATCAACTTATGTTCTAAAACTGCTTCCGAACGTTTCTCCAGGATTGGATTAATATCAACTTATTGTATCTAGTGCAAAAGCAACATCTGGTGTGGTACTTGACATCTCATGATCGACTCAATTGCCTAAGTAAGTGATATGTCAATCATGCACTTCCCTCTCCCCTTTAGTCTGTAAGACACCTTTAGAGATGGTGACTCCATCACCTGCAGGTTCACTACCATGCCAGGAGTCGTCCATTCTAAAATACCTTTAGAATGCAGTCTAAGTACCCTGATTGGGACACTTCCCAAATCTAGATCTAAAACCATAGACCTAGTAATCAGAATGCCTGATATTTTATCCATATCCTATGTGGAGAAACCACTGTATGACAACCACAGTATAACCGATCGTAGTATAGGAATATCACTTCCTATTATGTGTATGTCATCCAAATACCAGGACATCACACCCTACTACTTTCTTAACAGATCCATCCCCTATTCTGATGAAGTCAAAGCCCATGACTGTCACATCAAAAATAGATGATCTATCTCCGCTATATCTGCTTTAGTCTATAAATAGACATAAGCTACTTGCCCACTATGCTTCCGATGCTCCCTCTGACCACGACAACCCTCTGGCAAAGTCATATACACGTGCATTTCTAAGCTAGTTTAGAAAGACGCTATACTCATCCTCCTGCCGGGTCTCATAGTCTGGAACAACAGTAATGGTAGGTTTGGGTAAACAAGAACCTCCCTGTCACCGTCTTTGAGGCTACCGGAGTACCTCTCGGGTGCCTGTGGTTACCCACCATATCTGCGGAGTGGCTAATGGAATGTCAAACCTGATTGAATCTTTAGGTTCTATTAAATTTTTAGTAATCGTTTGTGGTTCTGGAATCACTTCCAGTTCTACCATACTCCCACTACCGTTTTCTGAAAAAATCCATTTTACTAAAACTGTGGCGAGTCAAGAACAATATTGTTTCCCCCAATCAGAGTAAAGCTCTGTTTTAAAATTCAAAATTTGAAAATTGAAGCAACGCTTCAAATTCAGCGCTAGGCGCGCTGCGCGCCACGTGTCAGACACAGACGCGCTAGCGCCAGGTGCGCTGCGCCCTAGGCAGCACACACCCAATCAGAGCAAAGCTCTGTTTTAAAATTCAAAATTCAAAAGAATTAAAGCAACGCTTCAGATCCAGCGCTCTGCGCTGCGCGCCACGTGTCAAACACGGGTGCGCTAGCACAGTTACGTTGCGCCTTGAGCTGCGCGCCACGTGTCAAACACGGGTGCGCTAGCACGGTTGCGCTGCGCGCCACGTGTCAAACGTAGATGCGCTAGCGCAAAGCGCGCTGCGCTCTGAGCAGCGCACCACATGCAAAGCACGGGTGCGCCAGCGCTGGAATTAAAAATTCCCCACCGTTAGATCAAAAGATCTAATGATAATAAATTATTAATTAATCAGAATTAAAATTCTGTTATGGAAAAATCTTTCCAATCTTATTAAAACAAAAAGATTATCTTCTGCAAAGCAGAAGCCTTAGGATCAAAGATCCAACGGTGGGAAATATTCCCAAATCAATCAGAGAAAGATCTCTTTAACTAATTGAACTGATCAATTTGCCCTATAAAAAGGCCCCTGAACTTCAAGTCTCAAAAAGAAAAAAAATATAGAGAAATATAGAAAAAGCTCTCTGCAAAACTTTGAGAAAAAAACTCAAAGAGAAAGAAGTGCAAGCTCTTAGAAAAAAGAAGATCATTTCTTCATCTCCAAGGTAAAGAACTAGTTCTTGAACAACAGAGATGAAACCATTTCGTAAAAAGAAGAACCTTCTTCTAAAAAGATCATAGATCTACAAAAGACCAAGGTCTTTGATAAAAAGAAAAAGATCAAAAGATCTAATCATAAAAAAATAAAAGAAGTATTCATTCACAGATCCTTGATCTACAAAGGCAGAGCCCTTTTATAAAACAAGAACTTTTGTTCTTAAATCTTGAGGCAAAGCCTCCTTTAAGAAGAACATAAATTTGTTCTTTGATCTTAAATTTGATCAAATGCACTTTGCGCTATTAGAAAGTGCCTTGCACTCATGAATGGCGCTTTTGCGCTTCTTGGACCGGCGCTCAGCGCCAAAACATGCCACGTGTCAACCAAAGACACAATCTGCGCTTTGCGCTTCTGAAACAGCGCACTGCGCTCATGGACTGGCGCTCAGCGCTAAGCGCGCTAACAAACTAGCGCAACGCGCTCATAAATTAAAAGCGTAATGCGCTAATAAACTAGCGCTTAGCGCTAAGCGCGTGTTCCCTTCGTGTGCGCTACCCGACAGAAGCGTAATGCGCTCTTTAACTGACGCAAAGCGCCTGATGCGCCACGTGGCACATTGTCAGAACACACTTTGTTCTGATGAAGACAAAAGATGTAAGAACTCAATGCTTAGCATTATTAAAAGGGCCGAGCCCAAATAAAGGCTTAACAGCCAGAACAACAAAAAAATGTTAAGCATTTTAATTAGACTTAGCCCAACTCTGGCCATAAGTCCTCAACTTATATTGAACTGAGCATATCTGCTCACAAATATTCAACTGATCTCAGTCCCAAACTGGGCTACAGATCTTTCAACCAATTCACATCGGTTCGAGAGTATATCTCGTTACTCCTCTGATATTTGTCGTTGTAATCCTTCAACGTCTTCAGAGAGATGATGTGTCCCGATGACCACATATTTCTACGGACTGTGGGGTCCTTAAACTCATGGACTACGATATCCTTAAACCTTATAGACTACGATGTCTCTAAACCAGGCTGTGGGGTCCTTAAACTCATGGACTACGATGTTCTTAAACCTTATAGACTATGATGTCTCTAAACCGGACTGTGGGGTCCTTAAACTCATGGACCGAGACGTTCTTAAACTAACATTGGACCACCATGTCCTTAAACTGGTAATCGACCGCAATGTCCCTAAACTAAACAACAGAGGCCAAATGCTTTCTTGTTAGATCTAAATGATCCTGTCAAGTTGATCTTAGTCTAAAAATTGGACTAACGTATCCTTAACATACGTTTAAGTTGATCTCAGTCTTAAATGAAGTTAATGGATCCTTAAACCCAAACCCCAAACCCAAATATAAGAAGATACGGATTTAGACTAATCCACGCCCTACGGGCGACAACATACATTAGTCTCCGTATACAATCCACGGGCAACCACAAACAAAACAAACACCCACGACACGAAGTGACATCTGGAGAAGGAGAAAGTTGTTACCGCGATGCGGTAGCGTAATTAACTGCAGGGGCTTGCGCCTGCAGGGAAGAGCGTCCCCACAATCAAAAACCTCTCGAACGATGGGAATCTGACGAAGTCCGCTACATCGGCCGCATCCGTTTAAACCTCCGATACATGTTGCCATAAATTAACTTGGTATCTTCGGAGAGGTGGACGGATAACACCAATTAGCATCTGCCCCCAGATTCAGGCAAGACAGTCCGTCTTCCCGGTTTCCGGCGGTAAACAAATATCACTATTGGTCTTCCAGATGGTAGAAAATCAACCCTCGTCATAGCCCGGGTTAACCCATAAACTGCCATTACAGAAACGTGCCTTGAGTTATCCAGAGTCTGGTTTTAAGCATAAGCCGGACAACTCCATATACCTTAACATCGTTAAGATATGATCCATTCTCTATACAATATAGAAACAGAGGCACTGATTTAATTGGAATCAGATTCAAATCATGCAGCTGTCTCCAGTGCATATTAACTAAATGGAGGGAGGCCGATCAGTATTACTCAACTTAGGAGTGCATCCAATTATGAGTAACCTGAAAGAGAAACAAGTTTCTCAAAACCATTACTATCAACTGAATACCAAACACAAGTATTTACATCTTCGATCACCTTGAAGAATCTCGATACTTACGACGCCTGGTTCTCTACTTTATTCTTGCACTTATAACTTCTCAAAAATTAGACCTTGTATTTCTATGAAACACATGTCTAAAACCTGAGAAGTCACAAGTAAACAGAATATAGTACGAGGACCAACCCCTCTGTCCTAATGGACACTGGACAACATACAATACTTTGTATAAGTCCCCCGAGTTGAATAACTCATACCCTGTGCGTCGTAGGTTGAAAACTGTACTATGGTTATGAAGAATTACACCGCTGTTTAATGCTCCTTACCTAACCATCAACTGATATAGGTAAATGTCATAGACATAATTTCAAAAAGTTATATCTCACTTTATTAAAATAAACGTACAGATATATCAATTTGAAATTGGTGCATAACAACGGATATTCAAAACCAAATATTTGCCGTCCGGCAAAAACCCAGGCGATTTACTCAAATATCACCAATTACAACGAATCCCAATATAATGAGGATGATCACCTAATTCCCAATAACTTACTCCCACTCATCATCTGTAAAACCATACAGATGTGAGAATCAAACCTGGTAAATACATACCCTGGAGTAAGGATCTAATTGGGAAAACAGTTTTCAATTAACAACGCATAGTGAAACTGAGACATGAATATGTTTCGAAGGGGTATCCGGGTATTCCTAGTAATGCCACTTCCACTATCCAGATTCATGACTGTAACCGTATATTTCCTTACCATCTCTCCAAATCCCTTTATTTGTCTTTAGTCATTACCTTCTGTACACTATCGTTAGGCTAAATGGTTTTCTTCCTTCCCCATCGTTCGACACCAGCCTATGGTTTGGAAGAAGACTATCCAATAAGCGTAACAGGTGTACTCTCCTAATCCTAGGAGTACTCGCAACCTGAGAGAAGGTAAAGATTAAAGACAATTGAACAAACCTTATTCATATTTCTCCTGAACCAGAATCCATCCCCGAACTGGAACAAGTTCCTTCGAGTTCGTATATAACCATACGATGGATTATCCAATAAACTGTGGATCTTCGTAGTGATACGGGGTGTTCTGGAGAAATAGAAAGGTGAAATAGGAGTAGCGATGAGATACTTGGTTTGGTCGTGAATGATAGTAGTCGCATTTTAGTTTGCCTTCTTTTTAATCCCTTTATTTATCTTTATTTGTTACCTCCTGTACACCACACTTAGGCTAATTGGTTTTCTTCATTCCCTACCGTTCGGCACCTGCCTATGCTTTGGAAGAAGACTATCCAATAAGCGCAATGAGTGTACCCTCTCCTAATCCTAGAAGCCCTCACAACCTGAGAGAAGGTAAAAGAAAAAGACAACTGAATAGTCCTATTCATTTTCTCCAGAACCAGAATCCATCCTCGAATCTGGAACAAGTTCCTTCGAGTTCGTATATAACCATATGATGGATTTATCCAATGGAAGTGGATGTTCGTAGTAATACGGGGTGTTCTGGAGAAATGCATAGGGTAAAAGAAGAAGTGGCAATGGTGTATGCAACTCAGACAATCCAAAAGCCAGTGTTTTAAGAAGGTTTGGTTAACTTGGTCATTGAGTCATAGTCTAGGGTCGGGCCATGGTCGCTGCCAAAGAGAGAGAGAAAAGAAACACTCTGCGTGCACTCTAACCTAGATCAGAATGGTTATCACTTTATCTAATCAGGAAACCTCCCACTATATTCTCAAATCTCCTCTAAACCTGAAAGAAGAATTAGTCGGGATCACCCGAGGAGTAAACCAACTCATCAGTGGGAATCGGAATCCAACTATCATCGCATGATAACGTGATGGAATCCACTCACGTTATCATACTCCAGAAGGTATGTGCATGCCTAGCAAGTTTCAGTTTCTTTAGAAACTCCCGATGTGATTTTTACCCCATTCTCTTATGACCTTGATAAAGGTCAACAAATCATAAGTCACATGTCAAGTTCTACCCGTCATTGTCTAGGTTAATTTGAACCCACCCGTTCAAGCCCTTGACGAAGGTCAACAAGGCTATACGACTGTCCCAAACCAACGCATCTATCTATGCAACAGAAAGGTAACAAATAGCTACCATACACTATGCCTTGACGAAGGCCAACATACATAGCATGAATACTAAGTGCTACCCGTCTGAAATGACGGAGGGCTACGAATGGTTTTTGGCGAAAAACCTTTAACGTAATGAACTTGATATCGTTGAAAGAACCGGATAGCTTTTTATAAATATATAGTGGCGAAAACCTTTGCTAAAGAGGTCACTCCCGGTGAAGGGATCTCGGCTCTTTCCTCGTGAAATGAGGTACAGGATATTCTAAACTGAATACCACGATGCAAAGCAAAAAGTAATCGACTATAGTGAAGTTATTACCCTGACGCAAACTTCTGCCCAAGGGGTCACTCCCGGTGAAGGGATCTCGACCCTTGCCTCATCGAATGAGGTACTGGATATTCATAACCGAATACCACTGTGCAAAACAAAAGAAAACGTCCTTGCAATAACAGCTTTTTGGAAAAATGTTCCAACAATATCAAATAGATTTGTTTTCCTTGCATTGATCCGAATCAACGCGGTCCCATCAATTAATCAAATCAATAAAGAACGAAAATATGATGTACGTATATTCTATCCGCATTCGCCACTGGGTCCTGTCATCACTCGTTAGGTTACTTAACTAACGACAGAGCGGGGACTGGACTAGCGCGGGTGTAAAACATATACAACATCTACTAGTATATATATATATCAATATATAATAATCGCTCCAGGTGTGATAAATGCAACATCACAGAAAAGTAATAAGCATCACAGAACAATACAGATAATCTGGGAGCCCCGGGTTTCATTGAGCCGCAACTGAAATCCGATGTTCCCCTGATCGTGTGGATAGCTTGTGCAATGAAAACCTACACCCCTACGAGTGCGGCAAGTTACCCGCCAAAACCAGAAGCGAGGCAGCCCCCTTTAGCAAAGTGAATGGACCACCCAGCACTTTATGGAATCCGGTAACTTGAGCACCCCTTTTTGGGTCAAGCTATACCTCCTAAGAGTGCGGCGAATAGCCCGTCAATTCTAGAGTGAAGCCCCCTCCATCTCAAAGCCATGAGATGCGGGCCCATTGCCCTCTAGAACCCGGCTATCCGTGCACTCCACCGCGGGGTAATCCTAGTACAGAAAAGAAAATATGTACAACAGTGATATCGACCTCAACCCGGTCGTGTCCCAAAAGAATAATATACAAACAGGCAGTGACGGCTGTCCACATGTCGGACGCTCGCCCCACGATATCAAATGTACAAATAAATCCAAACTGCACTATCATTGCTCGCAAGCTATCCACCATGACAAATCCGCAACATCACAGCACAACACAGAACATCAATGTGAATGTTACGTTCGCAAACCCGTCTAAAGGACTATAGCAATTAGACAAGATTTACCGCTCGAATGACATTCACGGTCACAGATAGTCTTGTAATGCACTACAAACTTTAAACAATGTTAGAAAAATATCGACTTCGAAATAACCCCCGATTAGCCCAAACAAACTGATAAAACTTTATCCAAACCGGGCTACACAAATAATACCACTGAACCAACTTCCCGGAGAGCAGACCACACCCAAAACATCAACCCCAAAAGCCTCCAATTGGCCGGCAACCTCGGATTTTGGGGGCTTGGGCTCGGCCAAAATCCGAGGGGTGGGGGTCGTCTTTGGGGTGTGGTCATGTGGCTTCCTAAGTAGTCTTCTGCACATGTTTAAATAATTTTTCGAGAACATTTCAAAAACAACAGAAACTGCAAATTTAGTGGCAGTGTTTGGGTTTTGTTTCGGTTTCGATACTTTAACATTGTCTAAACCAACTAGTAAAGGGTTAATGGCGTGGCTCTGATACCATGTAAGTCTATGGTAGCGCCCCGGCCGTCAATCTGAGGCCAAATGCGGAACAAAAACTTTTTACGAAACCGGCGCTATCGCAGTCTTTTACCCGGATCATAAACTAGCTATGTACAAGAAGTTATAATGGCTATACCGATCGATCCGTGTCCTTTGGTCTTTAGCCACCATCTTTAGCTCCTCGCGGCATCTCCGATCCCGCTCGATCTCCGGTCTCCTCGTTGAAAAGGGCACCACATCAAAAAGCCTTTTTACGGGCTCCCGCCTTAAACCGAAGCAACTCAGACATGAAGTTTGCTAGCCGGCATGTCCAAGGTGATGTAAAGAATGTGTGTGATAACTTTGTCTCAAGCATCCATTGATTCTCAACACATGAGAGTGTATGGATGGAGGTTGAAGATGAAGCCATGGTGGAACTTGTGAGCTAGAGGAAGAAGAAGAAGAGGCTTTTCTTTTCTATTGTGTTGAGATGAAAAATGAGACCACCCATATCAATCCCAAGAGCTAGCCCAAGGCTATGTGGTTGTCCACTCTCTCTCCACCTCTCATTTCAACATAATAATCAATCACAAATGTGACATTAGCACAAAAAATAATACCATGACTCACCAATGAAGCACATGGCACATTTAATGCACTAAATCATGATATCCACTCACAATTTCCACCATCTAAACATTAATCCAAATGTTTAGTCCAAAAAGAGAATGGCAACATCTAAAGTGAACTCGTGACGGATCACAAGGATGCCCCTCACCTGTATATACATACCTGCATCCGCATTCCGACTGAATGCGAATGCAATGAGACTAAAGTAATCTAACAAATCTAATACTAGGATCTGGCTTAAACCAAAACCTACTAGTATGATTCGTCCGATCATGATCCGTGCACAAGTGCACGTATATGATCGAACCCTGCCATAATACCATACGGCCTCTACAACGTTTCGCCCGAAACTTGGGAAACTATCTGTGGGGGACTCTAAAGACTCGTCAATACGCTGGCAGTGAGTTTAACTACAAGCACGTCAGTGGTACTAGCTGTACGTAACGGGCTACCCATGTATTGACCAAAAGGGAAGCCGATGAGCGAACTCATCCTGCAACCCTACTGAGCCTGTCAGTGACAATATCCATACAGTCCGGTCCGTTCGTCTATGAGCATCGCATGTTGGGCCTAGGGGGCTGGTAAACGCCAGACCCCTAAAAGCGGTACAAGTCGTGTCGGAGTGTAGCCCAGAACACCCTGAGATACTACTGGAATACCTACCAGTAAATCTCACTTATCTTGGCCAAGGACTTCGTGTAATGGCTCTCCTAGACACAACGCGATCTCACCCCCAATGCCGGGAGAGACGAAACCCCTGCCGATCCGCTCACTGCCTCCATGTGGCTCGGGACTGTACCCAACTAAAACCTGTTTGCGTGACTCCTTTGAGCCGTGGTAGGGTAGTAATCAAAGCACAGTGGGAACTCACACGAGACAAATGACGATCTTGGGTCGATGAACTAACATGTACACATGTCACCAGGGAACTGCTATCTGACGCTAGGTATAATACCAACTAGCATGTTCCCGGCAAGTCCGTCCGGTGTACTCATAACCCAATGAGCACCTGTATATGTCTTAGGTGAACCAACTGACACCAATGGCTTGTGAGACCAACTACCGCCCCTCGTCGGGGTCTCGATCGTATACACTAGTCTACTATCGGAATATCGATGCCCAGTCTTGAAACTCCCACGACTAGGGACACTTTAAGGATGTGCTTATGAACTACCCAACTCTCACGTATATGATCGCCATCATACTGCTGGTAGTCAAGCAAGAATCCTAAGGGCTCTATCAATATGTAATAATGATCTTTAATATCACCTAAAGCATGTACACGATGATAAAGATAAACCAGATAGCATACTATCATCTTGAGTAAGACTGTCCTACCGGCATAGGTGCTCTCTCAATCATTGCAATCACGTGCCTGCGATCCAATAATTGACATTGAGGGCACTATATCCAACAGTCTCCCACTTGCACTCAAGGATAATTATTGCAATGTCGCATACTCACAGCCCGTGTGATACCGAACACCCAACTCCTCTACTGATCAGTCTCACAAAGTCCGTTTGTGAAACTATTGCGTTCGAGGAATAGCCTCAGTGAGTGGATCCGCCCTGATGTTTCTTTCTATGTCTCTCTTTATCTCAAGTTCACGAAGAAAGCCATCTCCCGAAATGAGCAATACCTGTCTTAGAATATATCTGGATATCTGATGGGACCTAGTTCACAAATGAACTCCAAATCCAGCAAATTTCTTAGACTGTATCGACAACTGAATTTAATCAGTATCCTTCGCCATGCCTCCCTCAGTATCCGCTTGGACCACCTGTCCAAACTACTGCCCCTCAAATCAACGGGGCTCCGAAATCAAGGAAGATGCAAAAACAACACAGCGCGTCAAGTGCGCATGAAAACGAGTACAAAACTCAAAACCGAACTCCGTCAAGCGTCACGCAAATCATCGAATTTGCACGCATATCTTCGGAGTTACAATAGAGATACAGATCTCAAAATCCACTACTGAAATCCAATATACACTAGTCAAATACTATAATACGTGTATAGTACGCATCCTTGAAAAACTCCAAAATCTGAATAAAATACATGCAAAATCTTTCTGAATCGCCGCGTGATGCGTAACTCACGGCATAAGTGACGGACGCTCATTTGTAAAATAATAATTATAGTTTCGTATATGTTTTACTTATATATACGTCCCGTCCATTTTAAAATATCCCAAAAGGTTTTTCTTTTTAAAAAAAAACGTTCGTGTTGCTCACGGACAAGTAGGAAATAGCGAAACTATAGCTGTTTTTCAAAAACCTCTTGGTAAACTTTTAATGCATGCAAAGTACTCAGGTACTGTCCTCAGATCAGTCCTGTTTGGCTACTACATAATATAGTGTCCATCATGAAAACAAAGTGCTCAAAAGCAAAATCAGCCTTAAAAGGCATATCCAACAATCCCATGCGTCCGGTGCGTCCGGAAATCAAATCCGAATACAGGTGCCACAATATGCACAAAAGCAAAACTAAGTGCAACAGGTGTGCATGAAAACATCTGTCCAGTGCAACGGGTGTGCACGACAACACATCTGGCGCATCTATTATGCACGAAAACAACATCTGGTGTATCAAATGCACGAAATACAATCAATAACTCAAACGCATAAAAAGCAACACCGAGTACACTAAGGTGTATAAATAAAAAACGTGTGCAACTATGTGCACAATATCCGTATCAATGCACTGCAAGCACATGTGAGCTATACCGAGTGCAAAAATCACATCATCCATATGAAATCCACGAAATCATAAACACATGCTACGAAGGTACAAAATCGACATCAAATGCAATGGATATGCACAAGTCGCAAATCAACATAACGGTGTATAAAACATATATCAAGTGCGATAACTATGTGCAAAAATGTAAATACCCAGTAGGTACAGCCATGGTGCACGAAAACCAATATCATGAAACCTAATCATCAAAACTCAAATCCAAGCGATAGAAGCGTGATACTCGGATCACAAACGCAAATCGCAATAAATGACATTGAGGTACACCTCCTACAATGCCGAAAAATAAATCGGTGCGCCTAAAACCTACAGAACAAGAACATCCGCTTGCCTCCTGCTCACGGTCTGGCGTCTTCTGTCTCTGGATCCTCATTTCTCTGTGGATTCACCAATCTCGCAATCCATCGGCTCGTCGGCCCGGTCAGGTGTGCTAACGGAACGATTCCGCTCTAGCACTTCTATGGTCATCTCTCGGCCAATCATCACGACCACTCGTAAAGCAGCACGTTACTGGCGTTGGCCTCTGGTCCTCTGAATACACGTCACACATCTGATCCTGGGTGCAAATCTTATCGCAACACTGTCCTGGAAGGAATCCTGCTCAAGGTCTCTTCCGATCTCGCCCATGCCGAACTGTACGGAGGCTGGTACTCTTACATAATCTTTTCTCGTTTTCTAGACATCTGCGTTTTCTGCACACATTTCCTCGGGAACTGGTCGTACGTCACGCCTCTGTATGGATATCAGATCTCTAATCTCGACGGGGAGTAGCAACAGCTCGTCAGCATCTCGCATGAACCTCTTGTTCTACCCATCTTTATCATCGTCCACTTCGACGTCACATCATACTATCTGCGCACTGCAACTGTTCTCGGCCACGGTCAATCCGAAGTCTCTCACAAGGACTCGAAATCACGAACTCGGTATCTTCATCACTCTGTAGAAGATATCTGGCCGAACACGTCCTTGGGAACTCGTCCCAACTATCGGAGGAATACTCAATACTCGTCTGTTCTCGATCAACTCACAACGCATCTGGATGAGGTCCTCTATCCGAAGCTGGTCAGCTTACTGGTCTCTTATCACATGATATCCGGACGACGTCAAATCTTTCGATCGAGTCATCAAGGTCCCAAAATTTCCCGAAGGCTCAACACCTGAGCACAGTCTAAAAATATTTGGTACATACCACAGTACCTCTGGATTAGCCGTAGAAGGGCAAACCCAAGCCTCACTGATGGCACCGCTAAACTGCTGCAAACCCTAAGGTTCAAAAGCGGTTTCATGGTCATCATGTCGAGTTAGGTTTTCATTCTTCTAGAGGGTCCACAAAGTCACTTGCATGTTTCTCCGAACACTTTAAACTTGGAAAAATGGGTTTTCTGACATTCGTTCGAACTTTTTAACTTCGTCTAGGCAACATGCGAATACCCTTCGTCCGCATGCTAAACAATGCTTCAATCCTCCAGGAAAGACGATACATCACGGTCATCTCTGGATCTGAGTAAGACTCTCCATACCGGAAATCTTCAACTCAATTGGGCCTGCGTCGGCGCATCAATCTGATGAATCACCTTCGTCTCTCAACTCGGGGTAGACTAGCTATCATCTGTCGCATTTCTTCCTGGAAGCTCCGGCGATCTCAGCTCGTAAGCTCTGGAAGCGACATCCTATCAATCTCAGCAACAGCTGAATCATCTGTCTGCACGGTAGGCGACATCATAATCTCTGAGGTATGCTGTACATCAACAGTCCTCTCACAACTGGCAGCTCTATCAATGGCCCGATCATCCGGTGCAAAGCCAAACACTCGCCTCCAATAAGAGGTCACAACACAAACGCTAACTCGATACGTTCCCATGTCACCAGAAAACACAATGGTCAGCCCTTGCCCATGACGAGCTCGCCCTGACCGCCTCACTAGCAGCAGCTCAATCTGCGCTCGAACCATGGTGATAGGAACCTCAAGCGTGCATCGATGAAAACAGATCAAAGGCATGAAAGGAAACGACAGATCCAGAATGGATACATGATCATAAGGAGGGACAGAATTAATGAAAGTATGATCATGGAAACGAACAGAATCAAGGATCTCAAATGGATGTATAATCATGGGTATGAAGAGAATCATAAGTCTCAAAAATATGTACATTCTAAGGTTTCTTAAGTGGAGTATCGTATCGTAAATATGTCGCGGAACATACGTACGGTACGTCACTCTACTTAAGCTACCTACTCTATCAATCAGGGTCAACCTATGAAACGAAAGTTCGGGTCTAATACCCCCACCCCCCCGTTCAAGTCTAAGTTCCGTAAGGTCAAGTCTAGGTTCCGACATACACACCCGCCCTAAACTCCGCATAGTCAAACATAGACTCGAACCAAGGTTGTTTCCCCCAATCAGAGCAAAGCTCTGTTGAAATTCAAAATTCAAAATTTTGAAGCAATGCTTCAGTTGCGTTAGCACTGCGCTGCGCGACACGTGTCAGCGTAGATGCGCTACTCTGTGCGCTGCATGACACGTGTCACGCGCTGGGGCATTTGCGCCAAACAGAATAAAGATTTTAAAGAAATCTTTCTGTTCTTGTTAAAACAAGAAGATCTTCTTCTGTAAAACAGAAGCCCTTGGATCAAACATCCAACGGTGGGAAAAATTCCCCAAATCACTCAGAGAAACATCTCTTTAACAAATTTAACTAATTTATGAGCACTATAAAAAGGACTCCAGACCTCAATTCAAAGGGATCAACATTTTTTGAGAGAAATCAAACAGAGAGAGCTCTGAAGAACTCCTCAAGAACAAAAAAGATAAAAAACCTTTAGAAAAAAGAGAAAATTCTCTTATGAACAGATCATTGATATAAAAACAAGATCAATGATCTTTAACAAAAAAGAAAAATAAAATAAAAACAGTGCTTTGCACTTCTTTTATGAACCTTTGGTTCTTAAATCTAAAAGATTCTCAAATTTAGAGTGCTTTGTACTTGCAAACTGCGCTGTTGCGCTCTTGGGAGGGCGCCACGTGTCAGCGTCTGAACCATTTGCGCTATGCACTTTTGAAATAGAGCTTTGCTCTCTGAAATTGGCGCAACTCACCAGAGCACGCCACGTGTCAGCAGCGCAAGCGCAACGCACTAGCGCAGCGCACTGTGCTTGCATGACACGTGTCGTCACCACAAGCGCTTGCGCTCTTTGATTGGCGCAAAGCGCCTGAAATGCAATGCATTATTTAAAAAATGGGCCAAGCCCAAGTCAAAAAGACTAAGCAGGCCTAATTAAGCTGATGCTCTGCATCATTTATAAATGGGCAGAGCCCAAACAAAATAATAAAAATGCTATGCATTTTAAAAGGGGCAGAGCCCAAATAAAGTAGATGCTTTGCATCATTTATAAATGGGCAGAGCCCAAAACAAATTGATGCTCTGCATCCTTTCTGGGCAGAGCCCAAATAAAATAAAAAAAAGAAATGCAAGCCCAAATGCAAACAAAATGTGGACATTTTTAATTGGACTTAGCCCAATTTTGGCCGTAAGTTCTTAAATTAAATTGACTGAGCACGGCTGCTCCCTAAATCAATTTACGACCGGTTCGAGGGTACATCTCCAAACTCCTCTGACACCTCTCGTTGTAATCCTTCAACGACGTCAGAGAGGCGACGGGTCCCGACGACCACATATGAATATGGACCGCGGGTCCCTAAACTCGTGGACCGAGACGTCCTTAAACTAATATCGGACCGAGACGTCCTTAAACTAATAATCGTCCCTAAATGGGAACGACGGACCGAAACGTCCCTAAACTAATGATGGACCACCACGTCCCTAAACTGGCGATGGACTACCACGTCCCTAAACTGGAACACGGACCACTACGTCCCTAAACTGGAATAATAGAACCTCCAAATGCTCTTTTGCCGGATCTAAACGGTCCTGTTTAAGTTGATCTTAGCCCCAAACACGGCTAATGTATCCTTAAACATTCAAACAGACTATAAAACTCCAAATCAACTTCAGTTCAAGGGTACATCTCCGAACTCCTCTGACACCTATCGTTGTAATCCTTCAACGACGTCAGAGAGGTGACGAGTCCTGACGACCATATAATAAATGGATCACCACGTTAAGTTGATCTTAGTCTCTGTTCCCCTCCGAAAGACGGCGCACAAGACTGCGATGTCCTGACGCTGAGATTCAGGGCAGATGCTATTTGGTTTTATCCGTCTACCTCTCCGAAGATGCCAAGTTGATTTATGGCACCGTGTATCGGAGGTTTAGACGGATGCGGCCGATGTAGCAGACTTCGTCAGAATCCCCCTCGCTTGAGGGGTTTTTTGATTGTGGGGACGCTCTTCCCTGCAGGCGCAAGCCCCTGCAGTTAATTACGCTACCGCATCGCGGTAACAACTTTCTCCTTCTCCAGAATTTCACTTCGTGTCGTGTGTGTTTGTTTTGTTTGTGGTTGCCCGTGGATTGTATACGGAGACTAAGTAATGCCGTCGCCCGTAGGACGTGGATTAGTCCAAATCCGTATTTACTTATATTTGGGTTTAGTGTTTTTAGTTTAAGGATGCATTAGTCGCGTTGCGGCTAAGATCAACTTAAACGTTCGTTAAGGATACGATAGTCCTGTTTGGGACTAAGATCAACTTAACGTGGTGATCCATTTAATATATGGCCGTCGGGACTCATCACCTCTCTGATGTCGTTGAAGGATTACAACGATAGGCGTCAGAGGAGATCAGAGTAGTACCCTTGAACCGAAGTTGATTAGGTAATATGTAGTCTGTTTGAATGTTTAAGGATACGTTAGCCGTGTTTGGGGCCAAGATCAACTTAAACGGGATCGTTTAGATCCGACAAAAGAGCATTTGGAGGCTTTATTGTTCCAGTTTAGGGACGTAGTGGTCCATGTTCCAGTTTAGGGACGTGGTGGTCCATTGCCAGTTTAGGGACGTGGTGGTCTGTATTCCAGTTTAGGGATGTGGTGGTCCGTCATTAGTTTAAGGACATTTCGGTCCATCGCCAGTTTAGGGACGTGGTGGTCCATCATTAGTTTAGGGACGTGGTGGTCCATCATTAGTTTAAGGACATATCGGTCCAACATTAGTTTAAGGACGTTCCGGTCCAACATTAGTTTAAGGACGTTCCGGTCTACGAGTTTAAGGACCCCTCAGTCCGTATTCATGTGTGGTCGTTGGGACCCGTCGCCTCTCTGACGTCGTTGAAGGATTACAACGAGAGGTGTCAGAGGAGCTTGGAGATGTACCCTCGAACCGGATATAAATTGATTTAAGGGAGCAATCTCGCTCAGTCAATTTAATTTGAGGACTTACGGCCATGATTGGGCTAAGTCCAGTTGAAAAGTATTCAACGCCTTTTATTTGTTTTTGGTCTGTTAGACCTGTGTTAGGGCTTGGCCCATTTTTAAATAATGCATTGCATTATTTTCTATTTTTTTGTTTGGGCTCTGCCCATAAAAGATGCAGAGCATTAATTTATTTTGGGCTCTGCAAGGTATCTGCATAGCATTTTTATTATTTTGTTTGGGCTTTGCCCATTTATAAATGATGCAGAGCATCAATTTAATTAGGCCTGTTTGGTCTTTTAATTGGGCCTGGCCCTTCAGGAAACGCATTGCATTTTCAGGCGCTTTGCGCCAATCAGAGAGCGCAAGCGCTTGCAATGACGATACGTGTCATGCAAGCGCAGTGCGCTGCGCTTGCGCTGCTGACACGTGGCGCTTTCCTAAGAGCGCAACAGCGCAGTTTGGAAGTGCAAAGCACTAAGAATTTTTTAGATTCAAGAACAGAAGTGCAAAGCACTATTTGATTTCTTGATCTAATTTAGATCAAAGAAAAATAAGTTTTTTTTTTATTTCAAGAACCAGAGGTTCATAAAAGTGCAAAGCACTATTTATTATGCGAAAATCATTGATCTGGTTTTTAGATCAATGATTTATTAAAAGAGATTTCTTCTCTCTCGTGAAGGTTTTTACCTTTTTCTTTGAAATTTTCTCAGAGTTCTTTCTCTGTTTAAAGCTCTTGACTTTTTTCAAGAAAAATATGTTCCTTCTTTTGAATTGAGGCTTGGGGTCCTTTTTATAGTGCCCATAAATTAGTTAATTTTGTTAAAGAGATCTTTCTCTGAGTGATTTGGGAAATTTTCCCCACCGTTGGATCTTTGATCCAAGGGCTTCTGTTTTACAGAAGAAAATCTTCTTGTTTTAACAAGAACAGAAAATATTTCTTTAGAATTTTAATTCTGTTTGGCGCAAATGCCCCAGCGCGTGACACGTGTCGCGCAGCGCAACTGCGCTAGCGCATCTGCGCTGACACGTGTCGCGCAGCGCAACTGCGCTAGCGCATCTGCGCTAGCGCATCTGCGCTGACACGTGTCGCGCAGCGCAGTGCTTGCGCAACTGAAGCGTCGCTTCCTTTAATTTTACTTGAAATAGAGCTTTGCTCTGATTGGGCGCGCCTTTTTGGATGCCACGCTAATGCATCTGCGCCAGACACGTGGCGCGTTGCGCAGCGCAAAGGATCTGAAGCGCTGCTTCATTTATTGAAGTTTAAATTTTGGACAAATCGGAAGCGTCGCTTCACCTGAGATATCTTTTCATCTCCTTGTTTCAAGTCAAACTTGTATTTCCAAAATTCTGATTTCCCGGGCCTTGGAAATGATTTCATTATGCACAGAATCTTCTGTGCTTGGGTCTATATATATAACTCGAGGCTGAGCCTTTTCTTCTCTCATTTTCAGAGAACTTCTTCGATCATGGCTTGCAACCGCCCTCATGCCCGCCGACAACCATGGGAGGTGCCGATTCGGGACATCGTTCCCCGTTTTGCTGCGCGCCTGGTGGACCCTTCTCTCTCGGACGAGCAATGCGATGCCGCAATGCACAAGCTTTTGACTCGTGTGGGGTCTCCTCTCCCTCCGAATTCCATTTGGCTTCGGATGATCCTTACCTCGGTGCTCGCCGACATTCCCCCTCCTCCAGCAGAGATGTCCTCGGCGATGCTGGATGCCGCCGAGGATAAGATTGATGCTTTCTCGAAGCGCACTTGATCACCAAAGCCCTGAGGGACTTCTCCTTCCACTTGCTGAGCCAGATACGGGCTCGTCGGGTTGTCATCGCCATTTTTTCCCAGGAGTGCGGCGTCGACCGTTGGATGGCTACCCCTCGGGAGGATCGCCGCTTCGACGTGATGGAGAAGACGGAGAGGGAGCTGAATAATCTTCTTTTTCTTTTTGTGAACCCTTGTCTCTCTGAACCCGTATTCGGTGATCTTTTTTAAATGTAATAACAATAATAATGAATAAGTATTTTTCTTTTTAATCAAGTACTTCATTGTCTGTTAAGGGTTCTTTTATTTTAGTTCTCTGTTGTGCTTGTGCATCGTATGATTTTAATTTGTTATTATTAAGTGCATGTAATTTTGCAAGGATAAATTGCCTTTGGCACTTAACCCCCCTTTTTTATGAAATGGTGCATCTGTGCTGCGCTAGCGCATCTATGCTGACACGTGTCGTGCAGCGCAACTGCGCTAGCGCAGCGCGGCGCTTTCTTTAACAGAGCTTTGCTCTAATTGGGCGCGCCTTCTTGGACGCTGCACTAATGCATCTGCGTCAGATAGGTGGCGCGTCGCGCGCAGTGCAAAGGATCCGAAGCGTTGCTTCATTTATTAAAGTTTAAATTTTCAAAGCAAAACTTTATTTCTGATTGGGGGAGGATGAAGCGTTGCTTCATCTCCCGTCTCGGAATTTGAACAGAGCTTTGCTCTGATTGGGGTAAACAAATGCCCCCCCACCGTTGCGCTTACGTGGCCTCCGAACGCAAGCGCAACGGTGGTAGAATCCCAACCGTCGCGGCAGCTTTTGGAAGTTGAAGAGGCACTTGATGCCTATAAATAGGACGTTTGGTCCTCCACAGATGCTTATCATCTTTCAGATTTTTACTTTCAGAACTCAGAGCCTTGCTCTCTTGTTTAAACACTTTTAAAAGTTCAAACTTTAGAGAATTTTAGGTAAAAATATTAATTTTGATTAAATTAAATCAACTTTAAGAGCCTTGCTCTTGATAGATCCCTGATCTAAAGAAGACCCATTTAGGGTTTCACTTAGCAGAGCTTTGCTCTAAAGGGGTCTAAAGAGAACTAAAGGGAACCCTATTAGGGTTCCATTAATAGAGCTCTGCTCTCCAAAAGGTTTCCCTTGGATTTTCTTAATTAATGGAGTTTTGCTCCTTCCAAATCATATAGAAGAACTCTTAAGAGTTCTTCATGGCATTTGATACTATCACTATTATTATATCATTTTTTCTCAGAGCAAAACTCTCAATGTTCTTAGGGAATTTTCCTTAAATTCTCCTCATAACTGGTTTTTTGACAGGTGTCACTCCTGTCTATAGAGCATTGCTCTCGAGGAGTTTTAACTCCCTATACCTTTTCCTCATTGTTGATCTTCCAATGTTGTTTCCTTCAGGCATTATGGCGGTGCATCTATACAGTCTGCACGAGTTCATTACCTACGAGGATATTCGTGCATAGGGCCGTCAACAAAACCAAGAGTTTACAGACGCCCAATGTGCAGAGGTCATGGGTCGTCTGAACGCAAGCGGTGGTTGGCTGCTACCTCGTCGTTCGGCTCTTTTGAAAGTCGTGCTGGGAGCAATATGGAGAGCACTTCCGGGTCTTCATAAGGCCCTACCGCTCAATGCGCTGGATGATGCCGAAGACAAGGTGCATTCAGTGTACCTGACGGGGCTGATCTCGAAGAAACGGCGGGACAACCTTATTGACATCCTACATCAAATCTTCCAGCAGACGACGATAGTTGCTGCTTATCGAAGACCGGGAGGGCTTGCCAAGGATCTTGACATAGAGGAGCGCGAGAGGCTGCGCATAAGAATAATTAGAAAGGCCAGAAGAACTCTGGATGACCTTACTTTTGAATTCCTCAATCCGTGCCCCGGATCTGAGGTTATACCGTTGTAATAATTTGAATAATGTTTCTTATTCATTGCTCTTATGATTGTAAGAATTTTTAGCAATATGAATGGAAACCCTTTTTTTTATTTTAGCTTGTCTTATTTCTCGTCCTGAGTCTTCTGCCCATGCATAAATGAGTGCGTCTCAAACGCTTGATCAAGCGTAAATCGGATGCTCCTTCTGCAGCTTTCTTCTTTCTCTTATTATCGGCATGCTATCTTAATAAACATGGTTGACAGATAATAGAGTAGGCATCTTGGTTTCTTTAAGAGATAGCGATGGCTTAGGCTGCAGGTTCAGATCTGCCTCCTAAGACTTTTCAACTCCATAAGCCGTGAGGGTCTCATAAAGACTTTTCTCCCTACGGACCGAGAGGATCTCGTAGGTGTTTTTTTTCTCCTTAGGAATCGTGAGGATTCCTAAGTGTGGTTTTCTCTTATAAGTCGTAAGGATCCTATAAGAGAATTTTTCCCTCTTACGAGTCGAGAGGACCCGTAAGCGGTTGTTTCCCTCCTCACCGAAACTCGACTTTGGAGAGTGAGACCCGTGAATAGTATGCAAGAGACCGTTTAGATCGACTTGCAGGGTTCCATTGTTCAGGAAGCAAGTTTTTTAATCCCTGCTGCCTGAGGCTTCATCTTGCAAGATGAGACGAATCGGGAATTTCCCGCGGAGGCACTAGTTTCTCTGCGAGCCGACGCGAATCAGGAGGCTCTCATCAAGGAGTGTTTGTATCCGTGAGTCGAGGAATTTGCTAGGGATTATTTGTTTCCCAAGCGCCAAGGATTATTTGTTTCCTTGGGGTTTGAAACGAGTCGAGGATTTCCCACGGAGGCACTGGTGGCTCTGCGAGTCGACGCGGATCAGGAGGCTCTCGTCAAGGAGTGTTTGTATCCGTGAGTCGAGGAGTCTGCTAGGGATTATTTGTTTCCCAAGCGCCAAGGATTATTTGTTTCCTTGGGGTTTGAAACAAGTCGAGGATTTCCCACGGAGGCACTGGTAGCTCTGCGAGTTGACGCGGATCAGGAGGCTCTCGTCAAGGAGTGTTTGTATCCGTGAGTCGAGGAATTTGCTAGGGATTATTTGTTTCCCAAGCGCCAAGGATTATTTGTTTCCTTGGGCTTTGAAACGAGTCGAGGATTTCCTACGGAGGCACTGGTGGCTCTGCGAGTCGACGCGGATCAGGAGGCTCTCGTCAAGGAGTGTTTGTATCCGTGAGTCGAGGAATTTGCTAGGGATTATTTGTTTCCCAAGCGCCAAGGATTATTTGTTTCCTTGGGGTTTGAAACGAGTCGAGAATTTCCCACGGAGGCACTGGTTGCTCTGCGAGTCGACGCGAATCAGGAGGCTCTCGTCAAGGAGTGTTTGTATCCGTGAGTTGAGGTGTTTGCCAGGGATTATTTGTTTCCCAAGCGTCAAGGATTATTTGTTTCCTTGGGGTTTGAAACGAGTCGAGGACTTCCCACAGAGGCACTGGTGGCTCTGCGAGTCGACGCGGATCAGGAGGTTCTCGTCAAGGAGTGTTTGTATCCGTGAGTCGAGGAATTTGCTGAAGACACTGGTTTCTTCGAAGTTGGACTGAACCGTCGAGATTTGGCCTCGTCTTCTGGCGGAACCTGTTGGGAAAGTATGGTTCCCTCTTGTTTGTTTACGCCCTTGGATTGTATACAGGGATCGATGTGATCTTAACTGTAGGGCCAAAGTTTTATCATCATTTTTTTTGTTTTATCTCCGCGATGCTCTATCATTTCAGCTTTTATATCGCGAAAGCCGCGTTTGCCCAATCATTTCGGCTATTTTTCGCGGTGCCCAATCATTTTGGCTATTTATTTTATTTTTACCCGCTGTTTTTTTTATTGCGAGTTGCCCAATCATTTCGGCTATTTTGCATGCATATATTTTTACTTGCTGCTTTTTATTGCAAGTTGCCCCATCATTTCGGCTATTTCATATGCATGTGCGGCCTACTGGCTTTTCGCCGTAAACCTGAAATTAAACACCGATTTCGGCATCAGCACCACTACAACTGGGATATTTCCAGGAGCGAATCATCATCTGCCTCTGTCGATGTCGAACAAGGGTGGCTTACCGAACAGGGTTAAGGTCCTGTCGACTAAGGCTTTTAACTTCATGAGCCGTAAGGGTCTCACAAAGGTATTTCTCCCTACAAGTCGTGAGAATCTTGTAGATGTATTTTCTCCTTAGGAATCGTGAGGATTCCTAAGTGTTTGTTTCCTCTGTAAGTCGTAAGGATCCTACAGGAGGGTTTTCTCCTTGTAAATCGAGAGGACTTACAAGGGTCGTGCGAACATATCCCCAATCACGGATGGATCTTGGTTAGGGAAATGTTTATTCGCGCCCGTGAATTGTATACAAGGGCCAGTATTGGACCATTTGTAGGGCAATATCGAAGGTTGTGGGGGTTGCTTAAGCACAGGTTTAGGTCTCTGTAACTTAAGACTTTCAACTCTTATGAGCCGTGAGGGTCCCATAAGAGAGTTCTCCTTACGAGTCGTGAGGATCTCGCACGTGTATTTTCTCCTTAGGAATCATGGGGATCCCTAAGTGTGTTGCACCTTTGTGAGTCGTAAGGGTCTCACGCAGGTGGTTTCTCCTTACAAGGTCGAGAGGACCCTATAAGTGTCTTTTAACGAGGTTGCGCCCTTTCAGGTTTTCACAAACACTCGCCGGTAGTCCTGCTGTTTTTACCCACGGAGCCCTTTCGGGTTTTCATCCGTGCCCATTTTGCTTATGGACATACCGTTTTTTTATTCTTTTTATTTTCTTTTTCTCCTTTTTTTTACGAGGTCGTGCCCTTTCGGGTTTTCATAAACACTCGCCGGTAGCCTTGCTGTTTTTACTCACGGAGCCCTTTCGGGTTTTCATCCGTGCCCTTTTTACTTATGGACATACCGTTTTTTTATCTCGTCAGCCTAAGGATGCTGCGGTATTAGTTTAAAGATGTTTCGGTCTGCTATTAGTTTAATGACATTTCGGTCCGTCATGGAGAAGGCCGGCTACTACTTATAAAGCTTGAGCTTAGGAAGATAGCGAGCGGACATAGTCGTCGTCATCTATCATTGACCTAGGCCGTGGATCATTAAGCGTAATATCTCTTTAGGAAGCGACCGTTTATTGGCCTGAAAGGCCTTTCACCGTGCATGTCCCTGAGTAGATATGCCCCACCCTGGTAGACCTTATCTATGATGTACGGGCCTTCATAGTTTGGCTCGAATTTTCCTCGCTTGGCGCGATTAGGGATCATAGGCCTTTTGACCACTAGCACGAGTTCGCCTTGGCGAAATGTCCTCGGTCGGGTCAATCTTTCGTATGAGCGCGTCATCTTTGCTTTATAAGCTTCCAGATTTTGTTGCGCTATGAGCCGTGTTTCTTCAAGGGCATCAAGCTCTTCAAGCCGAAGGTTAGCATTTTCTTCGTTCGTCAGCTCGTAGTGGACTGCCATTCGTAGAGAGGGTAGCTCTATCTCGAGGGGAAGTACTGCTTCTGTAACGAACACCAACGCGTACGGCGTTGTGTTCGTGGCCGTCTTGAACGTAGTTCGATATGCCCAAAGAGCTTCTTGCAGTCTTTCGTGCCAGTCCTTCTTATTTCGGGATACCGTTTTCTTCATGATCTTTGTCATAGTCTTGTTGAAGGCCTCGGCTAGATCATTAGCTTGTGGATTATAAACTGAGGCATATCTCCAGTCTATATTGTACTGTTGCGCGAAGCGACTGATCTTGTGGCTTCTGTAGGCTGGCCCGTTATCGGAGATGATCCGTCTTGGCGTTCCAAACCGATATATGACGTGCGTCTTGAAGAAGTGGAGGATATTCTCAGTCTTTACTTCCCTCAGCGGTACTGCCTCTGCCCATTTGGAGAAGTAGTCAGTAGTTGCCAGGATGAAACGATGTCCCCTAGACGATGCTGGTTCAATGGGGCCGACTATATCAGTTCCCCACATTTCGAATGGCCAGCTAGCCACTGTCGGGTGTAGCGGATTTGGATACTGATGAATGAAGTCCCCATGAATTTGGCATGAGTGGCATTGCTTCGCATATTCGAGACAGTCCTGGATCATTGTGGGCCAGTAGTAGACCATCCGTTTGATCTTCAACTTCATCTTTGGGCCCGCTTGGTGAGAACCGCAGAGTCCGTCGTGAACTTCCTGAACGACTCTTTCTGCTTCGTCAGGTCCTAAGCATCTCATCCACAGAGAATTAAATGACCTCTTGTATAGAGTATCATTGACGAAGGCGAAAGATAGAGCTCGTTTCATGAGCTGATGTCTTGTGGACGCTTCTTCGGGCATTCGGTGGGACTTAAAGTAGTCTATAAAGACTTCCCTCCAATCCTCAACCTTTTCTCGTTCTTTTACTTGTAAGGTCATCTGCTCAGTCGCTTCCTTCTCTTCGGGTGATTCCAGAGATATCTCCGCTGGGGCAAGCACTTGACGGCTTTGTACTACGATTCTTACGTCATCGAGGTTCTCGTCGGCCAGTTCTTTAGCAAGTTTGGCCAACGCGTCTGCTTTGCTGTTTTTGGCACGCGGTATGTTCTCCAAAGTGTAGGAGGGAATTTGGGTCAACAGCTGTTGCACCTTTTCGCTATATTTCACCAATTCTGGTTTGTATGTCTGGTAGTCGCCGTTTACTTGACTAACGACCAGTTAGGAGTCCCCATATATGAGGAGATTTTCAATTCCCATGTCGATGGCGATCTCGAGGCCTGCTATCAGAGCTTCGTATTCAGCTTCATTGTTTGTCCTCGGCTCTGTTAAGGAGAAGGCGAAGCGTATAATCCTTCCTTGTGGAGTTACAAAGATGAGGCCTACCCCGATTTGATTATAGGGGTACTTTGTTTGCGCTTTTTCATGGAAGATGCTCCATCGAAATAAAGTTCCCATTGGGTATCACCACCGTCGATCGCGTCAAACGCATGTTCGTCTGGCAAATCGCAATTCAGAGGAGAATCGGCCGGTATCGGATGCTCAGCGAGAAAATCGGCGATGGCCTGGCCTTTCACTGCCTTGAGAGGTTGATATGTTATCGAGAACTCCATCAAGAGCAGAGCCCATTTAGCGAGTCGACCTGTCAATATGGCCTTTGACATTAAATACTTAAGAGGGTCCACCTTCGAAATGAGACGGACCTCATGCGCCAACGCATAGTGCCTGAGCTTTGTTATCGCGAAGATCAACGCCAGGCAGTGTTTTTCAATGGGAGAGTAATTGCTTTCTGCCCCCAGCAGAACTCGACTTAAGTAGTAAAGTGCTCTTTCCTTCCCTTGGTCGTTCTCTTAGGCCCATAACGCGCCTAAAGAACCTTCGAGGGCGGTTATATAAAGAATGAGGGGTTTTCCCTTGACCGGAGCAGCCAACACTGGCGGGCTCTGTAGGTATTTCTTGATCTCGTCTAGTGCGCTTTGGCATTTTTGATCCCAGACGAACGGAGTTCCCTTCTTCATCAGGTGGCTGTAAGGACGGCACTTGCCTGAAAGGTTGGCTATAAATGCCGTATATACGCGAGCTTCCCTTGGAGAGACCGCAGCTGTTTGAAAGTCCTTGGCGGAGACATTTACATGATCGCCTTGATCTTTGACGGATCTATTTCGATACCCCGGTGTCGGACGATGAATCCCAGGAATTTGCCCGAGGAAACTCCGAATGCACACTTGAGGGTTCATCTTCAAGTTGTATTGCCGAAGGCGCTGAAATACGGTCTTCAGATGTTCGAGATGTTCCTCATATGATTTGCTTTTAACAACGAGGTCGTCGATATAGCATTCGACGATTTCGTGTATAAGGTCATCGAAGATCTTCGTCATGGCCCTTTGATAAGTGGCACCGGCATTCTTTAAACCGAAAGGCATCACCTTGTAGCAGAATATACCCAGAGGAGTCCTGAAGGCTGTGTGCTTTTGGTCTTCGGGATGCATCTTTATTTGATTATACCCTGATGAGCCATCCATGAAGGAGAAAACCTCGTGAGTAGACGTGTTGTCTATCATCAGTTCGGTGACTGGCACTGGGAAATCATCCTTCGGGCAAGCTTTATTGAGATCCCGAAAATCCACGCATATGCGCACAGTCCCATTTTTCTTCATCATCGGGACGATGTTGGCGATCCACTCCGGATATTGAACCTCCTGGATGAAGCCAGAGTCGATCAGCTTCTTGACCTCGGCATTGATGCTCATCTCAAGCTCAAGCCGCATTCTTCTCGGAGCCTGTTTGACTGGCTTGACGTCCGGAGATATCGCCAATCTGTGTACAACAATTTCTGGATCTAGTCCCGGCATTTCGGAATAGTTCCACGCGAAGCAATCTCTATGCTGCAGAAGCACATCCTTTAACGCAGCTACCCTTTCTTTAGATAGTAACTCGCTGATGAATGTCGGTCGTGAATCGTTTGCCGTCCCCAACTCAATCTTCTTGAGGTTATCTGCAGTGGTATGGATTCCATCTTCCAGCTCTTTTGGCGCTGGTGGGAATTCTGAGATTATCTCGTCGCTGTTGTTTTCGAGGCACCAAGGGAGCTCATCTATGTCCTCGGGCTCTTCTTTTGATATTGTTATCACGTGACAAGTGCGGATTCGCTTCCAATCCCAATGCGGGACTGGTTCTTCTTTCGTGGCTTTGGGTTCGTGCTTTTGCGGCGGCATTACTCTCCAGTTGTCGGACAGAGCGAACTTGCCAAGCTGATACTGATCTTCAACCCAATTCTTGAAGGTGAAGCAGTCTTCGAGAGGATGCCCTACCATTCGGTGATAAAAGCAGTAGTCTGGGTGTGAGACCTTGCCCGCTTGTTCGGGGTGTTTAGACTCCGGCAATGTAAGCATGTGATGTTTTAGAGCGAGGTCAAGTATCATCTTCGTCCTGTCCCGCGAAAACGAGTACGCTCGACCCATTTTCTTCATGAGGGATAGATCAATAACGCTCGACTCCCGTTTGCGTGGCTTCTCAGCCCTACTTTGTTGTTGTTGAGCGTCTTTTTGGCCTTTCGACTTATTTCTGCTTTTGCGCAGAGCCTTCTTTATAACAGGTTGACAAGGAGCGGCATTTTCATCCTTCACAGCCTGTTGGAGAAGGCGTTGCGTCTTGGCTTTCTCGTAGATGGCCGTTTCGCGGTTATGGTCGTCCCGGACTTTTTGACCAGCTTTCTTTATAAGTTTGTCCATTTGTTCCTCGAACGACGGACTGGGCTCCTTTGCATCTGAAACTTTCACTGGCTTAGGATTAGCGTCTTCCCATTGAGCATCCGCTTCTTCATCAAGGTCATACATGACGTAGCAGCCGGGTAGTAACTCTCATTTCTTTGACCGAATGTATCCAAGCCCTCTTGCTTCCATTCTCCCATTAGGCAGTTTGCGTTGAGTCCCGGGGACGTTCCAGACCCTGTCATAGAATTTGGCCTTTCTAACGGTTTGTTTGAAGGATATCCCCTGGCGTTTCAGCAGCTTTTTTAAACCCTTTGTATAATATCTGGGAAGACGGATAGGCTGAAGCCTGTCGAGTGTAGGATCCGCGCCCTGCCAGATTTCTTTTTCCACCTTGGTTTCTTTAGAGCGGTAAAACATAATTGCTTTCTCGTTTTCTCGCCTGGGAGGGATATAGAATGTCTGCAGCTCTTCTACACTGTAGATATTAAGTGCATCCAGTTCTTTATGATGTTTAGGCGGCACCATGGCGACTTGCAGACTTTGCTCTTCGTCAGCGGGAGCTTGTATTGAAGGTCGAGTAGAGAATACGACATGGACCTCATCCTCTGAATCACTACCAAAGGCCAACGTAGGAGTGGACGGTCCTGGCTTGTTATGTTGGGGCGGACCTGAATACACTATCTCCTCTTCTTCCTCGGTATCACTGCCGAAGATAGGGATGGTGGCATTAGTTTTATTCTCCGGCTTGTGACACTTCTTCGTGTCTTCGAAATCTGGCAAGAAGTATTTGGCATCTTCGTATTTGCGGACCTTGTTCACAGAGAACGGGTTCAGTTCTCCCGTCACGGTATACTCGAAACCATCCTTAAAATACTTCATACATTGATGTTGTGCAGAAGGGATGATGTTGTACTCGTGTAACCATGGTCGGCCGAGCAAAGCGTTGTAGCATGTCTTGGCGTCTATGACGTGGAACTTAATGTCCGTGACGAGTAGCCCGAAGCGTAGCGTCAGTATCACAGATCCAAGAGTCTTTGACGATTGGGAGTCGAACCCGGAGATGGTGATCTTGTCCCGAGCAAGGTGCTGGACGCTCATGCAGATTTCCTTCAACACCCGCACGTTGAGTAGGTTAACAGATGATCCATTATCGATCAGGATTTTGCCTATCTTTATATCATGGCAGTATCCCGAGACATAGAGAGGGCGATTGTGTTCGCGCGTCCCAAGTAGAAGGTCTTCATCGCCAAAAGTAATATCGGCCGTGTGCACTTCCTCCAATTCATCCTTCATCTTTTCTTCGGCCAAGCATGCTTGGAATTGTTCTGGGTCTTGGAGCGCCTTAATCAACAAATCTCTCGCCTCTTTTGATAGCAAAAGGGCGTCAAGAATGCTGAGCTGTGAGGGCAGCTTCCTCAGATGTGCTAAAACGTTGTAATCCACCTTATTCTTTTTTGGCGGGTCTTTGGCAGCTAGCTCTTCCACCACTTGGTCATCTAAGACGATATCTTTAGAGACCTTTTCTTTCCCTTTATCTTTCCTGTTTAAGGGTCCGAGGTTCTTTTCAGGCAGCGTCCGATTCCGCAGCCGGATATTTTCGCAGACCTTCGGCTCTTCTTCTTTTCCCGAAGTGGATTCTTTAAAGAGAGGGGCAAGTTCCAGCTCCTCATCAGAATCGCTCCTGAATGTAGGCACTTGTGATCCGCCGGTGTTAACTATGCGACAATCGCCGGTAGTTCTTTTAAGCCCTTCGGTCGTATTTCTTTGCTCTCGACGAGTTTTGCGCTTTTCCCGTTTAAAGCATTATCGATGAGCAACGTATCCTTGCCACCATCTATCGAAAGCTTTACACTCTTGAGTGGGGTGCGAAACCTTCTGATGATATAAGCAATAAGAGGGGTCCGTTTCCACTTCACCGGCGATGTTTCCTTCAGAGGATGGTAGCTTCATGCCCATTGATATGGCCTTAGCAAACTTTTTCCTCATCTTGAATTGGCTTTTGTCGGTAGCGGAGGTGTTTTGCTCCAGCGGGATCGTCTCAGCTCTTTCATCAAGTCGCTGGCGCTTGGCCCTTTCAAATATAGCCGTCTCGCGTTCTCGATCAGCTTTACTTTTCAACCGAGCTTCATTAAGGAATGCGTCAATTACCTCATCTGATAGCCCCAGAATTTTTGATTCAGGATCTGCCCCCAGCGTTTCAGTACAAGAAGTTTCCTCATCGTCTATGAACGAGTGGGAAATCACATGACAGCTCGCCACGCATTCTTCGGATTCATCAGATGAACTTCTTCCCTCGTCTTCTTCTTGAAAGACGTGATTGAGGAACTCTTGGAGCATAATGGGAGTCCGTGCCTTTTGGTTGTATTCACCCAGCGCGTCAATTTGCTTTTGTAAGCCCGTGCGCTTGTCGCCAGCCTTCACGGGCTTCTTAGATTTCTTCTTCTTCTTTTTCGAAAATTTTGACGGCTGGCTGCAAGTGCTTGAACCACCACCATCGGTCTTTGGAGTTGGACGTGGCTTCAACATCCCCTCAATGACCTGCGGTTCTAACGGGTTCTTCCACCTAATCGCTGGACATGTCTGAAGGTCGTTCAGCATCCTCTTTGTCTTGGCTGATAATACAACCTCCCAAGGAGCTTCTTCAACGACGGAGCATGTTGCCCCCGGCGTATTCGTCCCCTTAGAGGTGTGGGGCTGCGGGGGATTCACCTTTCATTTGTCAGATAACGCAAACTTGCCCTGTCGGTACTGGTTTTCAAGCCAATTCTTGAAAACATAGCAATCTTCGATCGGATGGCCGAGTACTCGATGATAAGGATAGTAGTTGGGCTCATTGACGTCACTTGGTTGCAACGGACGTTTTGGATCCGGCAGATTTATGAGTCTGTTGCATAATGCCAGCTCTAATAACCTCCTCGTTTTATCGCGGGGAAAGGAATAAGGACGTCCCATCCTATCCTCAAGGGGTACGTACGGGCGCATATTATTTTGACGAGCAACCGGCTTTGAGTCGCTCGGTTGTTGTTGAGCATTAGCGACGACGATCGCTTTTCCCTTCCCTTTGTCATTTCGGGAGTCCGGCCTTGGAAGAGGGGGTTTATGGCCCATTTGATCCATTTGCGCTAGTTTGTCAATCAAGGCCTGGAAGGTAGTTGGATTGAGAAACATCATAAATTGTGAGATGGTTGCTTGCGGATCAAGGGTTCCCACAAACATACCCACCGCGGGAGCTTCTTCAATGCGCTGCTCGCACTTCGACCATAAGTTCCGCCATCGTATAGCGTACTGAACCCACGTCTCGCCGGGTTTTATCCTGGCGTTAATCAGTGCCGTCATCGGGGTACGTTCACTGGCGCTTGCAAAACGCTGAGTAAACAGCAGCTCCATCTCCGCGAAGGTTTTAATAGAGTCGTTCGGGAGCTCAGAGTACCATTCGAACGCCGTATCTGATAAGCTTCCAACAAACTGGCGAAGCAACAGCTTGTCATCACTGCCGGTGTTGCCGCAGAGTGCCCTGAACTGGGCAACATGCTGATGAGGATTGCCCGTCCCTTTGTAGACATGGAACTTGGGAATTGTATAACCTGGCGGGTACTTGATTTGGTCGTACAAACTTGGATATGGCCGCCCCGTTTTTACGACCTGGCCGGCTACTTCGGTCGCATGATGAACCCGTATTTGCTGAGCGATGTACTCATCCAAATCAACTTTGGAGATTGTATCCTCCTTAGCCATCGACAGAGCTGGTGGAGGATTTGATGTTTCTCCCCTATCGTCTCCAAGGACGATCGGGGGCTCTTCAGCCGGAGGATCTTGTTGTATCATCATCCCTATCATGTCTTGGAAGAGGAGGCCCAAACGCTGTATGTTGGCTGCTTGTTCAGCAGCCTCTTTGTCCTTCTTCTCCAATATCCGACGAAGGAATTCGGCGTCGGTTTCTTCTTCTTGGCGTTCATCCGAGGACGTTTAAAGGTTTTCTTTTGGCCCTGTAAGTGCGGCCATAGCGTTCATCATTTCTTGTAGCTTTTGCTGCTGCTCCTGAGCCTTGGTCACCGACCTCGTGTGCGGTCTATGACCTGTTGATATGCGGCTATCCTCCTTTCCCGATGCCACATAAACTGTATGAACTATCATGCCCCCGGACTTAGGGCGTTTAGGCTCACCACCTTTGGCATTTGCCGCGGGCGCGGGGGTTTTCTCCGGCCTTCTTCTTTTATGGGCCGTTGAAGTTGAAGGGGCCGTTGCAGTGGGCATCTTGGTGATCGTTGTCCTCTGCTGTTTAATAGGACGGTCCTTTTCTTTTTGCACCTTTATCTTCTTTTGTTGACGGGAGTGATCCGTGTCGATCACGGAGTCTTGAACCCTCCTCCAAACTTTATAAATTCTTGAGGACAGCCGCTGAGGGGGCTGTTCTTGCTTTGTTTCTGGGACTCTCTCCATAGGCGGAGGAGATCTTTTTAGTGTAGCGGTTGGAGAATTCTTCCGTACCCTCCTCAGCAGTTCAAAGCTGTTCCCAGTTGGAACAGCAGCGTTGACTTCCACCACTGGAGCCGGTGGAGTTAGCCCTGAGGTGGAGTTGCCCCCTGCCTTCCTTACTCGTTGCCAGTGGCGACGTCGAGCACGACGAGCCGTTGGGACTGGCTCGGAGATAGAGGTTGCTTCTTTTTGCCCCCTGTCTGAATGAGGCGCGGCTGGTGTTAACCTCTTAAAGACTGAGGTTGTCTTTTGAGGGGTGATATTTAACCTGTCGAAGACAGATCCTCGGGCAAGGGCAGGAGCAGGAATCGTCAGTCTTGAAAAGACTGACTCTTTGACGGGGGAAACCGCCTTGACGACTTTTGGAGCAGCAGTTATTGCTTTCCTTGGGATAGCCAATTTAGAGTTCTGATTTAGCCTGGTGAAAATAGAGGCTGTCGGTTTGGTAGTGGGCGACCCGTTGACAGGGGTCGTCGTAACCGTAAGCCGGTCGAAGACCGACTTCTTGTTCACTTCCGGTGCAGGTATTAGCTCAGAGAAGCTTGTAGGTGGGATCATGGTCCCGAATAACAGGCCAGTGGTGGCTTGGGTCACCTGGTCTACCGGCAGAGCGAGGAAGGAAGCCGCTTGGGGCCCATATGCTACACCTCCCAGTGAGGTGGAGCGTCCGTTGCAGTGGCACTTCGAGCAATTGGTGCAATTAGAGGCCATTGAATCTTGAGTTCTGCACCATGCAAAGGACCAAGTCTTAGTAACTTGAAATTCGAAGGCAACCATTAACAAACCGCGATTGGTTCGCGAATCACGACACACAAAGTGTGGAGTGGAAAGAGGAAAAGGTCCCACCGGGCGTGCCAAAATCTGTTCCCCTCCGAAAGATGGCGCACAAGACTGCGATGTCCTGACGCTGAGATTCGGGGCAGATGCTATTTGGTTTTATCCGTCTACCTCTCCGAAGATGCCAAGTTGATTTATGGCACCGTGTATCGGAGGTTTAGACGGATGCGGCCGATGTAGCAGACTTTGTCAGAATCCCCCTTGCTTGAGGGGTTTTTTGATTGTGGGGATGCTCTTCCCTGCAGGCGCAAGCCCCTGCAGTTAATTACGCTACCGCATCGCGGTAACAACTTTCTCCTTCTCCAGAATTTCACTTCGTGTCGTGTGTGTTTGTTTTGTTTGTGGTTGCCCGTGGATTGTATACGGAGACTAAGTAATGTCGCCGCCCGTAGGACGTGGATTAGTCCAAATCCGTATTTACTTAGATTTGGGTTTAGTGTTTTTAGTTTAAGGATGCATTAGTCGCGTTGCGGCTAAGATCAACTTAAACATTCGTTAAGGATACGATAGTCCTGTTTGGGACTAAGATCAACTTAACGTGGTGATCCATTTAATATATGGCCGTCGGGACTCATCACCTCTCTGATGTCGTTGAAGGATTACAACGATAGGCGTCAGAGGAGATCAGAGATGTACCCTTGAACCGAGTTGATTAGGGAATATGTAGTCTGTTTGAATGTTTAAGGATACGTTAGCCGTGTTTGGGGCCAAGATCAACTTAAACGGGATCGTTTAGATCCGACAAAAGAGCATTTGGAGGCTTTATTGTTCCAGTTTAGGGACGTAGTGGTCCATGTTCCAGTTTAGGGACGTGGTGGTCCATTGCCAGTTTAGGGACGTGGTGGTCTGTATTCCAGTTTAGGGACGTGGTAGTCCGTCATTAGTTTAAGGACATTTCGGTCCATCGCCAGTTTAGGGACGTGATGGTCCATCATTAGTTTAAGGACGTTTCAGTCCATCATTAGTTTAAGGACGTTCCGGTCCAACATTAGTTTAAGGACGTTCCGGTCCACGAGTTTAAGGACCCCGCAGTCCGTATTCATGTGTGGTCGTTGGGACCCGTCGCCTCTCTGACGTCGTTGAAGGATTACAACGAGAGGTGTCAGAGGAGCTCGGAGATGTACCCTCGAACCGGATATAAATTGATTTAAGGGAGCAATCTCGCTCAGTCAATTTAATTTGAGGACTTACGGCCATGATTGGGCTAAGTCCAGTTGAAAAGTATTCAACGCCTTTTATTTGTTTTTGGTCTGTTAGACCTGTGTTAGGGCTTGGCCCATTTTTAAATAATGCATTGCATTATTTTCTATTTTTTGGTTTGGGCTCTGCCCATAAAAGATGCAGAGCATCAATTTATTTTGGGCTCTGCAAGGCATCTGCATAGCATTTTTATTATTTTGTTTGGGCTTTGCCCATTTATAAATGATGCAGAGCATCAATTTAATTAGGCCTGTTTGGTCTTTTAATTGGGCCTGACCCTTCAGGAAACGCATTGCATTTTCAGGCGTTTTGCGCCAATCAGAGAGCGCAAGCGCTTGCAATGACGACACGTGTCATGCAAGCGCAGTGCGCTGCGCTTGCGCTGCTGACACGTGGCGCTTTCCTAAGAGCGCAACAGCGCAGTTTGGAAGTGCAAAGCACTAAGAATTTTTTAGATTCAAGAACAGAAGTGCAAAGCACTATTTGATTTCTTGATCTAATTTAGATCAAAGAAAAATAAGTTTTTTTTTATTTCAAGAACCAGAGGTTCATAAAAGTGCAAAGCACTATTTATTATGCGAAGATCATTGATCTGGTTTTTAGATCAATGATTTATTAAAAGAGATTTCTTCTCTCTCGTGAAGGTTTTTACCTTTTTCTTTGAAATTTTCTCAGAGTTCTCTCTCTGTTTGAAGCTCTTGACTTTTTTCAAGAAAAATATATTCCTCCTTTTGAATTGAGGCTTGGGGTCCTTTTTATAGTGCCCATAAATTAGTTAATTTTGTTAAAGAGATCTTTTTCTGAGTGATTTGGGAAATTTTTTCCACCGTTGGATCTTTGATCCAAGGGCTTCTGTTTTACAGAAGAAAATCTTCTTGTTTTAATAAGAACAGAAAAGATTTCTTTAGAATTTTAATTCTGTTTGGCGCAAATGCCCCAGCGCGTGACACGTGTCGCGCAGCGCACAGCGCAGCGCAACTGCGCTAGCGCATCTGCGCTGACACGTGTCGCGCAGCGCAGTGCTTGCGCAACTGAAGCGTTGCTTCCTTTAATTTTACTTGAAATAGAGCTTTGCTCTGATTGGACACGCCTTTTTGGACGCCACGCTAATGCATCTGCGTCAGACACGTGGCGTGTTGCGCAGCGCAAAGGATCTGAAGTGCTGCTTCATTTATTGAAGTTTAAATTTTGGGCAAATCGGAAGCGTCGCTTCACCTGAGATATCTTTTCATCTCCTTGTTTCAAGTCAAACTTGTATTTCCAAAATTCTGATTTCCCGGGCCTTGGAAATGATTTCATTGTGCACAGAATCTTCTGTGCTTGGGTCTATATATATAACTCGAGGCTGAGCCTTTTCTTCTCTCATTTTCAGAGAACTTCTTCGATCATGGCTTGCAACCGCCCTCATGCCCGCCGACAACCATGGGAGGTGCCGATTTGGGACATCGTTCCCCGTTTTGCTGTGCGCCTGGTGGACCCTTCTCTCTCGGACGAGTAATGCGATGCCGCAATGCACGAGCTTTTGACTCGTGTGGGGTCTCCTCTCCCTCCGAATTCCATTTGGCTTTGGATGATCCTTGCCTCGGTGCTCGCCGACATTCCCCCTCCTCCAGCAGAGATGTCCTCGGCGATGCTGGATGCCACCGAGAATAAGATTGAGTGCTTTCTCGAAGTGCACTTGATCACCAAAGCCCTGAGGGACTTCTCCTTCCACTTGCTGAGCCAGATACGGGCTCGTCGGGTTGTCATCGCCACTTTTTTCCAGGAGTGCGGCGTCGACCGTTGGATGGCCACCCCTCGGGAGGATCGCCGCTTCGACGTGATGGAGAAGACGGAGAGGGAGCTGAATAATCTTCTTTTTCTTTTTGTGAACCCTTGTCTCTCTGATCCCGTATTCGGTGATCTTTTTTAAATGTAATAACAATAATAATGAATAAGTATTTTTCATTTTAATCAAGTACTTCATTGTCTGTTAAGGGTTCTTTTATTTTAGTTCTCTGTTGTGCTTGTGCATCGTATGATTTTAATTTGTTATTATTAAGTGCATGTAATTTTGCAAGGATAAATTTCCTTTGGCACTTAGCCCCCCTTTTTTTATGAAACGGTGCATCTGCGCTGACACGTGTCGCTCAGCGCAACTGCACTAGCGCATCTACGCTGACACATGTCACACAGCGCAGAGCGCAGCGCGGCGCTTCCTTTAACAGAGTTTTGCTCTAATTGGGCGCGCCTTCTTGGACGCTGCACTAATGTATCTGCGCCAGACAGGTGGCGCGTCGCGTGCAGTGCAAAGGATCCGAAGCGTTGCTTCATTTATTAAAGTTTAAATTTTCAAAGCAAAGCTTTGTTTCTGATTGGGGGAGGATGAAGCGTTGCTTCATCTCCCGCCTCGGAATTTGAACAGAGCTTTGCTCTGATTGGGGTAAACAGTCTCAAACAGGACTAACGTATCCTTAACGAACGTTTAAGTTGATCTTTGCCTCAACACAGCTAACGTATCCTTAAACTAAAAACATCAAACCCAAATCTAAGTAAATACGGATTTGGACTAATCCACGTCCTACGGGTGACGGCATTACTCAGTCTCTGTATACAATCCACGGGCAACTCCAAATAAAACAAACACACAAGACACAAAGTGAAATTCTGGAGAAGGAGAAAGTGGCTTCCGCGATGCGGTAGCGTAATTAACTGTAGGGGCTTGCGCCTGCAGGGAAGAGCGTCCCCACAATCAAAAACCCCTCCAGCGAGGGGGAATCTGACGAAGTCTGCTACATCGGCCGCATCCGTCTAAACCTCTGATACACGGTGCCATAAATCAACTTGGCATCTTCGGAGAGGTAAACGGATAAAACCATATAGCATCTGCCTCCGAATCTCAGGCAAGACGTCCTCACGTCGTCTCCGCTGCCATTCGGAGGGGAACAGATTCTGGCACGCCCGGTGGGACCTTTTCCTCTTTCCACTCCACACTTCGTGTGTCGTCTTCGTGAACCAATCGCGGTTTGTTAACGGTTGCCTTTGGATTTCAAGTTTACTAAGATTTGGTCTCTCGCTTGGTGCAGAAGAGGAATCAAGCATCGATGGGCTCAACTTGTTCGAAGTGCTCCAACTGCAACTGCAGCTAGCGTCCGGCCTTAACTGGGGGCATAACCTACGGGCCCCAAGCGGCCTCTTTGTTCACCATGCCCGTGGAGCAGATTACTCAAGCCACTACGGGGCTATTTTTCGGAACTATGCTTCCGCCAACAAGCTGTAGCGCCCCCGTGCCCATACAAGAAGCTCCTAAGAGGTTGGTCTTCGATCGACTTTCAGTTATTGCGGCCCCTCTCAACGGGTCGCCCAACACTAGTGCCTCGGTCTTCTCCAGATTGGGCCAAAAATCTCACGGACCCACGATGAAGCTTGCAGCCCCAGAAAAGGATACTTCAAAAGGAGCAGCCAAAGCTGCTCATGAAGTCGTCAAGGCGGCTTCTCCTGCTAAGAGATCGGTCTTTACAAGATTGACCGTCCCAACTCCCACTCCTACTCTTGCAGCTCAAAAGATATCAGTCTTCGATAGGCTGACGTCGGCAACCACCCCACACCTGAACATGGGGCAAGAAGAAGCTGTTTCTGTCTCTGAGCCAATACCGACGACTCGTCGCGCCCGACGACGCCACTGGCGCCGGATAAGGAGGGCCGGGGGCAACTCCCCTCCTGGGATGACTCCGCCAACTCCGACGGTGGAAGTTAACGCTGCTGTTCCAACCGGGAACAGCTTTGAGCTGCTGAATAGGGTACGCAGGAACTCACCAACTGCGGTGCTCAGAAGATCTCCTCCACCGGTAGAGACTACCGTGGAAACAGAAAAGCCGGAGCAGCCTCCTCAATCGCTGTCCTCCAGGATCTACAAGACATGGCGACGAGTCCGAGAATCTGTCATTGATCCTAACTTCTCTCGCCAGCACAAGAATTCGAAAGGTCGACAGGAAGAAAATCCCCTGGTCAAGCAACGAAAGGCGACGGTCGCCTGGGTGCCCAAAGCAACGACCCCCTCAACTTCTACGGCCCATAAAAGAAGAAGGCCGGAGAAAGCGCCGACGCCGATGACAAATATCAAAGGTGGTGAACCCAAACGCCTTAGGTCTGGGGGCATTGTAGTTCATACCGTCTGTATGGCGTCTGGTAAAGAGGACAGCCGCATATCAACAGGTCATAGACCGCACACGAGGTCAGTGACCAAGGCTCAGGAGCAACAGCAAAAGCTCCAGGAGATGATGAACGCGATGGCCGCACTTACTGGGCCAAAAGAAACCCCTGAAACGTCCTCAGACGAGCGTCAAGAACAAGAAACTGACGTTGAATTCCTTCGTCGCGTACTGGAGAAGAAGGATAAAGAAGCTGCGGAACAGGCAGCCAAAATAAAGAAAATGGCCCTCCTGTTCCAGGATATGGTGGGTATGATGATTCAACAAGATCCACCTGCTGAAGATCCCCCGACCATCCTTGAAGACGATAGGGGAGAAACGTTGAATCCTCCTCCAGCCCTGTCAACAGCCAAAGAGGAGGCAATCTCCAAAGCCGATCTGGACGAATACATAGCTCAGCAGATCCGGGTCCATCAAGCGACGGAAGCAGCGGGTCAGGTCGTAAAAACGGGACGACCATATTTAAGTTGGTACGACCAAATCAAGTACCCACCCGGTTACACAATTCCTAAGTTCCATGTCTACAAAGGGACTGGCAATCCCCACCAGCATGTTGCCCAGTTCAGGGCACTCTGCGGCAACACCGGCGGTGATGACAAGCTGTTGCTTCGCCAGTTTGTTGGAAGTTTATCAGATACGGCGTTTGAGTGGTACTCTGAGCTCCCGAATGACTCGATCAAGACCTTCGCGGAGATGGAGCTGTTGTTTACTCAACGTTTTGCAAGCGCCAGTGAACGTACCCCGATGACGGCACTGATTAACGCCAGGGTAAAGCCAGGCGAGACATAGGTCCAATATGCTATACGGTGGCGTAATTTATGGTCAAAGTGCGAGCAGCGCATTGAAGAAGCTCCCGCGGTGGGTATGTTTGTGGGCACCCTTGATCCGCAAGCAACCATCTCGCAATTTATGATGTTTTTCAAGCCGACTACCTTCCAGGCCTTGATTGACAAGCTAGCGCAAATGGATCAGATGGGCCATAAACCCCCTCTTCCAAAGCCGGACTCCCGAAATGACAAAGGGAAGGGAAAAGCGATCATTGTCGCTAATGCTCAACAACAACCGAGCGACTCGAAGCCGGTTGTTCGTCAAAATAATACGCGTCCATACGTGGCCCTTGAGGAGAGGCTAGGACGTTCTTACTCCTTTCCCCGAGATAAGACAAGAAGGTTGTTCGAGCTGGCATTGCGCAACTGACTCATAAATCTGCCGGATCCAAAACGTCCGTTGCAACCAAGTGATGTCAGCGAGCCCAACTACTGTCCTTATCATCGAGTATTGGGCCATCCGATCGAAGATTGCTACGTTTTCAAAATTTGGCTTGAAAACCAGTACCGACAAGGCAAGTTCGCATTGTCTGACAAATGGAAGGTGAATCCCCCGCATCCTCACACATCTAAGGGGACGAATACGCCGGGGGCAACATGCTCCATCGTTGAAGAAGCTCCTTGGGAGGTTGTATTATCAACCAAGACAAAGAGGGTGCTAAACGATCTTTAGACATGCCCAGCGATCAAGTGGAAGAACCCGTTGGAGCCGCAGATCATTGAAGGGATGTTGAAGTCTCGTCCAACTCAAAACATTGATGGAGGTGGCCCAAGCATTCATAACAAGCCGTCGAAATCTTCAAAGAAGAAGAAAAAGAAGTCAAAGAAGCCCGTGAAGCCTGGCGACAAGCGTACGGACTTGCAAAAACAAATTGACGCGCTGGAGAAATACAACCAGAAGGCACGGACTCCCATTACATTCCAAGAATTCCTCAATCACGTCTTTCAAAAGGAAGATGAGGGAGAAAGTTCATCTGATGATTCTGAGGAATGCGTGGCGAGCTGTCATGTGATTTCCCACTCGTTCATAGACGATGAGGAAACTTCTTGTACTGAAACGCTGGGGGCAGATCCCGAACCAAAAATTCTAGAGCCATCGGATGAAGTAATCGATGCATTCCTCAATGAAGCTCTCTTAAAAAGCAAAGCTGATCGGGAGCGCGAGGAGGTTATATTCGAAAGGGCCAAACGCCAGCGCCTTGACGAAAGAATTGAGATACTCCCGCTGGAGCGAAGTACACCCACTGCGGACAAAAGCAAATTCAAGATGAGGAAAAGGTTTGCTAAGGCCATATCAATAGGCATGAAGCTACCATCCTCCGAAGGAAAAATTACTGGTGAGGCGGAAATGCACCCCTCCTATTGCTTGTATCATCGGAAGATTTCGCACCCAACTGAAGAGTGCAAAGCTTTCGATAGATGGTGGCAAGGATATGTTGCTCACCGGCAGCATTTTAAGCGGGAAAAGCGCAAGACTCGCCGAGAACGGAACGATACGACTGAAGGGCTTAACAGAACCACCGACAATTGTCGCATGGTCAGCACCGGGAGATCACAAGTGCTCACGTTCGGGAGCGATTCTGATGGGGAGCTGGAGCTTGGCCCCCTCTTTAAAGAATCCACTTCGGAAAAAGAAAAAGAGCCGAAGGTCTGCGAAAATATCCGGCTACGTAATCGCACGCTGCCCGAAAAGAATCTCGGACCCTCAAATAAAAAAGATAAAGGAAAAGAGAAGGTCCCTGAAGATATCGTCTTAGATGACCAAGTTGTGGAGGAGCTAAGCGCCAAGGACCCTCCGAAAAGAAATAAGGTGGATTACAACGTCTTAGCGCATCTGAGGAAGCTACCCTCACAGCTCAGCATTCTTGACGCCCTTTTGCTATCAAAGGAGGCGAAAGATTCATTAATTAAGGCACTACAGGACCCAAAGCAGTTCCAGGCTTTCCTGGCCGAAGAAAAGATGAAGGATGAACTGGAAGAAGTGCACACGGCCAATGTCACTTTTGGCGATGAAGACCTTCTCCTTGGGACGTGCGAACACAATCGCCCCCTCTATGTCTCAGGATACTGCCATGATATAAAGATAGACAAAATCCTGATCGATAACGGGTCGTCTGTCAACCTACTCAATGTGCGGGTTTTAAAAGAAATTTGCATGAGCATTCAACACCTCGCTCGAGACAAGATCACCATCTCCGGGTTCGACTCCCAATCATCAAAGACTCTTGGATCTGTGATACTGACGCTACGCTTCGGACTGCTCGTCACGGACATTAAATTCCACGTCATAGATGCCAAGACATGCTACAACGCTCTGCTCGGCCGACCATGGTTACACGAGTACAACATCATCCTTTCTACACAGCATCAGTGTATGAAATATTTTAGGGATGGTCTCGAGTATACCGTGACGGGAGAATTGAATCCGTTTTCCGTGAACGAAGTTCGCAAATATGAAGATACCAAATACTTCTTGCCGGATTTTGAAGACACGGAAAGGTGTCGCAAGCCGGAGAATAAAACTAACGCTACCATCCCTGTCTTCGGCAGTGATACCGAGGAGGAAGAGGAGATAGTTTATTCGGGTCCTCCCCCATACACGACCATCCGCTCCTGCGTTGATTTTTGGTAGTGATTTGGAGGATGAGGTCCATGCTGTATTCTCTGCTCGACCTTCAATACGGGCTTCCGCTGACGGAGAGCAAAGTCTACAAGTCGCTATGGTACCGCTTAAACACCATAAAGAACTGGATGCACTCGATATTTACAATGTAGAAGAGCTGCAAACGTTCTATATCCCTCCCAGGCGAGAAGGCGAGAAGGCAATTCTATTCTACCGCTCTGAAGAAAAAAAAGTGGAGAAAGAAATCTGGCACGGGACAGATCCTACGCCGGACAGACTTCAACCCATCCGTCTACCCAGATATTATACAGAAGGCTTAAAGAAGCTGTTGAAGCGCCAAGGGATACCTTTTAAACAGACCGTTAGAAAGGCCAAATTCTATGACAGGGTCTGGAACGTTCCTGGGACTCAACGCAAGCTGCCTAATGGGAGGATGGAAACGATCGGGCTCGGATACATTCGCCCCAAGAAACAAGAACTGCTCCGTGACTGTTACGTCGTGCACGACTTCAATGAAGAAGCAGATGCGCAACGGGAGGACACTAATCCTGAACCAGTAAAAGTTCCTGATGCAAAAGTGCCCGGTCCGTCGTTTGAAGAACAAATGGACAGGCTTATAAGGGAAGCTGGTCAAAAGGTCCGAGATGATCACAATCGCGAAATGGCCATCTACGAAAGAGCCAGAACGCAACGCCTCCTTCAACAGGCCGTCAAAAATGAAAGTGTCACTCCGTGTCAACCTGTTATGAAGAAGCCTCGACGCAGAAGCAGAAACAAGTCGAAAGGCCAAAAAGGCGCTCAACAGCAACAAAGCGGGGCTAAGAAGCCACGCGAGCGGGAGTCGAGCGTTATTGATCTATCCCTCATGAAGAAAATGAGTCAAGCGTACTCATTTCCTCAGGACAAGACGAAGAAGATACTTGAGCTTGCTCTCAAACATCAGATACTTACACTGCCGGAGTCCAAGCACCCCGAACAAGCAGGCGAAGCCTCTGACCCAAATTATTGCTCTTACCATCGAGTAATAGGGCATCCTCTCGAAGACTGCTTCACCTTCAAGAATTGGGTCGAAGATCAGTATCGGCTTGGCAAGTTCGCTCTGTTTGACAACTAGAGGGTAGCGCCGCCACAGAAGCATGAACCTAAAGCCGCAAGAACAGAACCAACTCCACATTGGGATTGGAAGCGGATTCGCACTTGTCGCATGATAACAATAGTAAAAGAAGAGCCTGAGAACATGGACAGCCTTCCCTGGTGCTTCGAAAACAGCAACGATAGGGTGATCTCAGAATTTCCGCCAGCTCCGAAAGAAATGGAAGATGGAATACATACTACCGCGGATAACCTCAAGAAAATCGAGTTGGGGACGCTAAACGACCCGCGACCGACATTTGTCAGCGAGCTGTTATCCGAAGAAAAGGTGGCTGCGTTAAAAGACGTCCTTGTACAGCATAAAGATTGCTTCGCATGGAACTATTCCGAAATGCCGGGACTAGATCCAGAAGTTGCTGTGCACAAATTGGCGATATCCCCAGACGTCAAGCCGGTCAAACAGGCGCCAAGAAGAATGCGGCTCGAGCTTGAGATGAGCATCAACGCCGAGGTCAAGAAGCTAATCGACTCTGGCGTTATCCAGAAAGTTCAATACCCTGAATGGATCGCCAACATCGTCCCGGTGGTGAAGAAAAATGGGACGGTGCGCATATGCATGGACTTTCGGGATCTCAACAAAGCCTGCCCGAAGGATGATTTCCCGGTGCCAGTCACCGAATTGATGATAGACAATACGTCCACTCATGAGGTTTTCTCCTTCATGGACGGCTCATCAGGGTATAATCAGATAAAGATGCATCCTGAAGACCAGAAGCATACCGCTTTCCGGACCCCTTTGGGAATATTCTGTTATAAAGTGATGCCCTTCGGGTTAAAGAACGCCGGTGCCACTTACCAAAGGGCCATGACGAAGATCTTCGATGACCTTATACATGAAATCGTCGAATGCTATATCGACGACCTCGTGGTTAAGAGCAAATCATACGAGGAACATCTCGAGCATCTAAAGACTGTATTTCAACGCCTTCGACAATACAACTTGAAGATGGACCCTCTCAAGTGTGCATTCGGAGTTTCCTCAGGCAAATTCCTGGGATTCATCGTCCGACACCGGGGTATCGAAATAGATCCGTCCAAGATCAAAGCGATCATGGAAATGCCTCCGCCAAGGACTCTCAAACAGTTGCGGTCTCTCCAAGGAAAGCCCGCATATATTCGGCGATTTATAGCCAACCTCTCTGGCAAGTGCCGCCCTTACAGTCACCTGATGAAGAAGGGAACTCCATTCGTCTGGGATCAAAAATGCCAGGGCGCGCTGGACGAAATTAAACAGTACCTGCAGAATCCGCTAGTGTTGGCTGCTCCGGTTAAGGGAAAACCTCTCATTCTTTATACTACCGCCCTCGAAGGTTCCTTAGGCACATTATGGGCGCAAGAGAATGACCAAGGAAAAGAAAGAGCTCTCTATTACTTGAGTCGAGTTCTTCTGGGGGCAGAAAGTAACTACTCTCCCATTGAAAAACACTGCTTGGCGTTGATCTTCGCGATAACAAAGCTCAGGCACTATGCATTGGCGCATGAGGTCCGTCTCATTTCGAAGGTCGACCCTCTTAAATATTTGATGTCGAAGGCTATATTGACAGGTCGACTCGCTAAATGGGCTCTGCTCTTGATGGAGTTCTCGATAACGTATCAACCCCTCAAGGCAGTCAAAGGCCAGGCTATCGCCGACTTCCTTGCTGAGCATCCGATACCCGCCGATTCTCCTTTAAATTGCGATCTTCCAGACGAACATGCATTTGATGCTATCGATGGGAATGACACCCGATGGGAGCTTTATTTTGACGGAGCATCTTCCATGAAAAAGCGCAAACAAAGTACCCCTATAATCAAATCGGGAGTAGGCCTCATCTTCGTAACTCCACAAGGAGGGATTATGCGCTTCGCCTTCTCCTTAACAGAGCCGAGGACGAATAATGAAGCCGAATACGAAACTTTGATAGCAGGCCTCGAGATCGCTATCGACATGGGAATTGAAGACCTCCTTATATATGGAGACTCCCAGCTGGTCATCAGTCAAGTAAATGGCGACTACCAAATGTGCAAACCAGAGTTGGTGAAGTACGGCGAAAAGGTGCAGCAACTGTTGACCTAAATCCCTTCCTACACTTTGGGAAACATATCGCGTGCAGAAAACAGCAAAGCGGACGCATTGGCCAAGCTCGCTAAAGAACTGGCTGATGAGAACCTCGATGACATAAGAATCGTGGTACAAAGCCGTCGGGTGCTTGCCCCAGCGGAAATATCTCCGGAATCATCCGAAGAAAAGAGAGCGACTGAGCAAATGGCTCTGCAAATAAAAGACCAGGAAAAGGCCGAGGATTGGAGGGAAGTCTTCATAGACTACTTTAAGTCCCACTGAACGCCTGAAGAAGCGTCCACAAGACATCAGCTCATAAAACGAGCTCTGTCTTTCGCCTTCGTCAATGATATTCTATACAAGAGGTCATTTGATTCCCTGTGGTTGAGATGTCTGGGGCCTGACGAAGCGAAAAGAGTCGTCCAGGAAGTTCATGACGGAATCTGCGGTTCTCATCAAGCAGGCCCAAAGATGAAGTTGAAGATCAAACGGATGGGCTACTACTGGCCCATGATGATTCAAGACTGCCTTGAGTATGCAAAGCAGTGCCACTCATGTCAAATTCATGGGAATTTCATCCATCAACATCCAAATCCACTACACCCGACGGTGGCTAGCTGGCCGTTCGAAATGTGGGGAACTGACATAGTCGGCCCCATCGAACTAGTATCGTCCAAGAGACATCGTTTCATCCTGGCGACGACTGACTACTTCTCCAAATGGGCAGAAGCAGTGCCGTTGAGAGAAGTGAAGACAGAGAATATCCTCCATTTCTTCAAGACGCACGTCATATATCGGTTTGGAACTCCGCGATGGATCGTCTCCGATAACGGACCAGCTTAAAGGAGCCATAAGATCAGTCGCTTCGCGCAACAACATAATATAGACTTGAGTGTAGGGTGTTTTTCGTCACCCCATTGAGATGGGAATACACGCACGCTTCTCAGACGTACTACAGATTCCCCCTGCCTAGGGTAGGCCGGGGTTTAATGATTGTGGGGAAAAAAGACATCCAAAGGATGCGTGGGGCCAACGTCTAGGCGCACGCGCGCCACGTGGGCGCCTTGCGCAGCGCAAGCGCGCGCGCCACGTGTCGGCACGTGGGCGCCTTGCGCAGCGCAAGCGCGCGCGCCACGTGTCGGCACGAGGGCGCCTTGCGCAGCGCAAGCGCGCGTGCCACGTGTCGGCACGTGGGCGCAAATTGCTCGAGCGCTAGCGCGCTTGTGAGGAAAAGAGGGCTTTTAGCCTAAAAAGGGATTTCTCAAAAGAGAAATCAAAGAGGAGTTGGACTCCTGAATGTGTTTTGGGGTTAATGGAAGGGGTTCTTCTTCTTTCTCCTGTTGCTTGCTAGATCTTGAAGATCAAGAGATGTGAAATCTCAAAATCTCTCCTTTTTGAGATCTGATGACAGAACCAAGTTCCCCTTTGTGGGTTTTGTGGTGAAAAACTAATTTGTTTTATAAAAAGAAAATTAAAACTCTTGATTTAATTCAAAAGAAAGAAGAAGGTTTTGGAACCTTGAAGAAGAAGAAAGATCTCAGATCTGGAAAGTTTTTTTTTTTTTAGAGAGAGAAAAAGTTGTTGGGATATTTCATTATCCTTGCCTTTATAGGCTACACACTTTACACATAGCCCCTTGGGCTTCACAAAATGGCATTTTGCCTATCCCATGGCTCATGTGCCATTTCTTTTTGCACATAAGCCATGGGCTTTACAAAAATTTGGCTTTATGCCTATCTTTCTTACATTTATCCATAAAATAAAATAAAAGAAATACAACAAAATTATTTATTACAAAATTTTTATCTTGGCATGGAGGAAGGCCGGCCGCTTCATGTTCGGGCTCGACCCGGGCATGGGCCCACTGGATCTGGGCTCGGGCCCACTTGGCTTGGGGTTGACTTTGATTTTGACTTGGTCAACCGGGGTGTAAATTTTTACCCCAACAAATTGCCCCCCATCAATAAATGCACACCACATATGTGGGTCGTGTGCATGAAATTGATGGATCTTCTTTCACGTGGAGGCGACTTGATTCGGTTCCCACCTTTCGGGAAACTGGCACTGCCCTTTTTGCGACTTGGACGGTCGATGCTGCCCTTTTTGCGACTTGGACGGTCGATGCTGCCCTTTTAGCGACTTGGACGGTCGGTTCTGCCCTTTTTGCGACGTGGACGGTCGATGCTGCCCTTTTTGCGACTTGGACGGTCGATTCTGCCCTTTTTGCGACGTGGACGGTCGATGCTGCCCTTTTTGCGACTTGGACGGTCGATGCTGCCCTTTTAGCGACTTGGACGGTCGGTGTTGCCCTTTTAGCGACTGGGACGGTCGGTTCTGCCCTTTTTGCGACGTGGACGGTCGATGCTGCCCTTTTCGCGACTTGGACGGTCGATGCTGCCCTTTTAGCGACTTGGAAGGTCGGTTCTGCCCTTTTTGCGACGTGGACGGTCGATGCTGCCCTTTTTGCGACTTGGACGGTCGATGCTGCCCTTTTAGCGACTTGGACGGTCGGTGTTTCCCTTTTAGCGACTGGGACGGTCGGTTCTGCCCTTTTAGCGACTGGGACGGTCGGTGCTGCCTTTTTTGCGACTTGGACGGTCGATACTTGATTTGACTTGCTCTGCTTCTTGCAGTGTCAGGGGTAGACTTGACTTGTTCCGCTTCTTGCGGTGTCGGAGTGGAAGTTGACTTGTTGATTTTGATTTGGGTTGACATCAGCATCGCTATACTGGAATATGGTACCAGGAGCGAATCATCATCTGTCATGGAGAGGATTTTGGGATTCTGGTTTTTGTTTGGCATCTGCATTGCTGCACTGGAATAATGCCAGGAGCAACTCATCATTTGCCCCGAGAGGATTTGGGAATTTTTTTTTGGGACTTTGAATGTGGTCTCATCGGTAGGACTTAGGAGAGGTTGGGATTGTTTTACGCCCGTGGATTGTATACGGTTTTGCAGGATGTATGATCCAGACCGTAGGGCCGGAAAAATTTCGGGGCTTTGTTGGCGTCTGCATCGCTGGACTGGAATGTGGTACCAGGAGCAACTCATCATTCGCCGTTGGGGTATAGGATTTGGAATTTGGTTGGCGTCTGCATCGCTACACTGGAATAATGCCAGGAGCGACTCATCATTCGCCACTTTGGGGTTGGGGACTTGGAATTTGGATCTTGTTTGGCATCAGCATTGCTGCACTGGAATAATGCCAAGAGCAACTCATCATTTGACTTGGGAGGACTTGGGATTTGGGTTTTTGGTCGGCATCAGCACCGCTAACACTGAAGCGAAATGCCAGGAGCGACTCATCATTTGCCGTTGCCCGTTGGGGAACGATGGCTTAGGAGATAGGTTTGGGTCCCTATCACCTAAGGCTTTTCAATTTTATGAGCCGTGAGGGTCCCATAAAGCATTTTCTCCCTACGAGTCGTAAGGATCCCGCAGGTGTATTTTCTCCTTAGGAATCGTCAGGATTCCGAAGTGTGTTGCTCCATTGTGAGTCGTAAGGATCTCACGCAGGAGTTTTCTCCTCACAAGGTCGAGAGGACTTTGCGAGTGTATTTCATCTCTTTTCACGAGTTTGCGCCCTTTCGGGTTTTCACAGACTCGCCGGTAGTCCTGCTGTTTTTACTCACGGAGCCCTTTCGGGTTTTCATCCGTGCCCGTTTTGCTTGTGGACATACCGTTTATTTCTTCTTCTTCTTCTTTTTTTTTTTCTTTTTTTTTTCTTTCTTTTTCTTTTTTTTTTTGCCGCTGGTGGGACTTTAAAAGTAGTCTCACCGACAGGATTTGGGAGAAATAGGGGTTATTTACGCCCGTGGATTGTATACGATTTTGCAGGATGTCTGATCCAGACCGTAGGGCTGATGTGCTCAATTCGCCTGCGACTTGGAGCATTCATGTGTAGTATTTCTTGAGATATCGGCCATTGATGGGTGGCATGGGCCTTTCTCCCTCGGCACTTATTAGTTGGTAGGATCCTCCGTCGAACACTTTCTCGATGACGTATGGTCCTTCCCAGTTCGGCTCGAATTTTCCCTTGGCATGTCGATTGGGGATGATCGGTCTTTTGAGGACCAACACCAATTCACCTTTCTTGAAAGCGTGGAGACGGGTTATCTTGTCATAGGCCCGTGACATTTGGGCTCGGTATAGCTCCAGATTTTGCTGCACCGCGAGCCTCTTTTCTTCGAGGGCATCGAGTTCTTCAAGTCGAAGGAGCACGTTTTCTTCCTCCGTCAACTCATGTTGGACGGCCATTCTTAAGCTTGGAACTTCAACTTCGAGGGGGAGGACCGCCTCCACTCCGAAGAGCAATGAGTATGGAGTGGACTGAGTTGGAGTACGGTGTGTGGTACGATATGCCCACAACGCCTCGTGAAGTTTGAGATTCCAGTCTCTCTTGTTGGCTGAAGCATTTTTCCTCAGGAGCTTGCATAGAGTCTTATTGAAGGCTTCGGCTAGCCCGTTGGCTCTTGGATTATAGATGGAGGAATATCTCCAGTCTATCTTGTGCTGAGTAGCGAACCTTGAGACATTGAAGCTCTTGAAAGAAGGCCCGTTGTCAGAAATGATTCTTCTTGGTGTACCGAAGCGGTATAGAATATTATGCTGGAAGAATGTCAGAATATCTTTTTTCTTGACTTCTTTTAGCGGGACAGCTTCAGCCCATCTGGAGAAGTAGTCTGTCGCGGCCAGTATGAACCGGTGGCCTTTAGATGACGGAGGATCAATTGGGCCAACAATGTCGGTGCCCCAGACTTCGAAGGGCCACGACGCCACCGTAGGATGCAGCGGATTGGGATGCTTGTGAATGAAATCACCATGGATTTGGCAGATCTGACATTTCTTTGCATGTTCTCCGCAATCCCGTATCATGGTGGGCCAGTAATACCCAAGCCGTTTGATTTGAAGTCGCATCTTGGGGCCAGATTGGTGAGCACCGCAAACGCCCGAGTGAACATCTTTCATGACCTTTTGGGCTTCGGCCAATGACAGACACCTAAGCCATAGTTGGTCATATGACCTGCGGTATAGCGTATCATTTGCAAACACGTATCGGAGAGCTCTTTTCTTCAGCTGAATCTTCGCAGATTTTTCTTCGGGCAGCTTGTCGTATCGGAGGTACTCTATGAAGGGTTCTCTCCAATCAGGCTCGTTTTGGATGATCGAAGCTTCTTCGGCAGGACTGCTCTTATGTTCCGCGCTTTCCTCTTCTCGTAGAGAGACTGGGGGTAGAATTTGTCGGCTCCTGACTGTGATCAGAATTTCATCCATGTCAGGATCAGCCAGCTCCTTGGCTAGGCGAGTGAGTATGTCGGCTTTTCCGTTCAACGCTCTAGGGACTCTCATTAGTTCAATATGAGTGAACCGTTTCATGAGTTCCACCACCCGACCTCTGTACCGAGCTAACTCGGGTTTGTATATCTTATAGTCGCCGCTTACTTGGTTGACGACAAGCTGGGAGTCACCGTAAACCCGTAGCCGAAGGATTTCCATTTCTATGGCGAGCTCCAAACCAGCTATCAGAGCTTCATACTCAGCTTCATTGTTTGTCCGAGGCTCGGTGAGAGCAAAAGAACGCCGTAGGGTTCCCATTGATGGTGTGATGAACACCAATCCTATCCCTGCTTTTATCTCCGGGACGCTTGATTTACTGGAGGTCCTTATTGACGAGGCTCCATCGAAGTAGAGCTCCCAACATGGCTCATCTTCCTCGAGGTGCAGCACTTGTTCATCGGGTAACTCACAATTTAGCGGCGACCCTTCTGGTATGGGATGAGCAGCGAGAAAGTCTGCAAGAGCTTGCCCTTTTACTGCTTTCTGAGGGGTATAAACTATGTCAAACTCAAGTAGCATGACAGCCCATCTTGCCATTCTGCCGGCTAGGCTTGCTTTGGTCATCAAGTGTTTGAGCGGGTCGACCTTGGAGATCAGCATAACCCGATGAGCGAGAAAATAGTGCCTCAGCTTCTTCACAGCAAATATCAGAGCCAGGCATTGCTTTTCGATTGGGGAATAGTTGTGTTCCGCCCCGACTAGAGTTCGACTGAGGTAGTAGAGGGCATTTTCTTTTCCCTCCTCGTTATTCTGGGCAAGGAGCGCACCGAGTGACTCGTCCAGCGCGGCAGTGTAGAGAATCAGCGGTTTATTTGGAATGGGAGCGGCCAGCACTGGAGGGTGCAACAAGTACTGTTTGATACTTTTGAACGCTGCTTGACATTCGGCATCCCAGATAAAAGGAGCTCCTTTCTTCATGAGCTTTGAGAAGGGCCTACATCTCCCCGATAAATTTGAGATAAACCTCCGTATATAAGCAAGCTTGCCTTGAAAAGATCTTAGCTGCGTCAGACTCTTCGGAGGGGGCATCTCCATGATGGCCTTTATCTTTGATGGGTCAACTTCGATCCCTCGATGCCGGACTATAAAACCCAGGAATTTTCCCGATGACACTCCAAAAGCACATTTCAGAGGATTCATCTTCAGATCGTATTCCCTCAGTCTGGTGAGAACGGTCCTAAGATCTTGGATGTGGTCGGCCTTGGCTTTAGTTTTGACGACCAGATCATCAACATAGCATTCGACGACTTTATGGATTAGGTCATCAAAGATATTAGTCATTGCCCTTTGATATGTAGCACCTGCGTTCTTCAATCCGAACGGCATCACCTTGTAGCAATATATTCCGATCGGGGTTCGAAATGTTGTGTGCTTCTCATCCTCAGGCGACATCTTGATCTGATTGTATCCAGACGAGCCATCCATAAAGGTGAACAACTCGTAATTTGAGGTGTCATCGACCATCATTTCCATGACCGGTAGCGGAAAGTCGTCTTTAGGACATGCCTTGTTGAGATCCCTGAAATCGACACAAACTCGGATCTGCCCATTTTTCTTCTTCACTGGGACTATGCATGCGATCCAGTCCGCGTATTTCTCTTCCCTGATGAAGCCGGCATCGATGAGCTTCTTAGTTTCCTCGATGACCTTTTCTTCTAGTTCCCTTCTCATTCTTCGAGGAGCTTGTTTGACTGGCTTAGCATCAGGAGATATAGCCAACTTATGTACGGCCACTTCAGGGGAAAGGCCAGGCATTTCTTTGTATGTCCACGCGAAGCAGTCGACGAACTCATGCAGCAGGGCAATTATCTGCGCTTTCATTTCCTCTGACAAGAGCGAGCTGATGTAGGTCGGCCTTGGATTATCGGGCGTTCCTAAGTCAATCTCGGTTAGCTCGTCAAAGGTTGCTTGTCCGCCATCTTCGAGCTCTTGAGGAGCTTCTTCTGGCTCGGCTATCTCGTCGTCATCATTTGATCTTTCACTGGCCTCACCAACATGGATCATGTAGCATGCTTTGGAATCCGGTTGAATGTAGCCTATGCCCCGTCTATCTGGAATTCGTCCATCGATGAGTGCTCGGACCTGGGGCGGATACCATAGCCCTTCGTAAAACTTTGCTTCGGACTCCGTTTGATATAACCGGCATCCGCACTTCTTAAAGTATTCCCGCATCTCGGACGCATAGTATCTGGGATTGAGGACGGCTCTTATGCCTCTCTCATATGGAAGGCACGCGACAGACAAATCGTCCGGGTGCGCAACGGGGTTTGACCCATAAAACAAGATGCCCTTCTGTCCACTTTTCCTCCCGGGAACGTAGAAAGTTTTCAGCTGGTCCACGGTGGAGATTGATAATGCATCGAGCTCTTTGCACATTTGCTCTGGTACCCTTGTAACGGCTAGGGATCCTTCTGCAACTTCGAAGGTCTCTCGTAGTTTCGCTTGCTGTATGGGGGGCCAATCTGCACAGCTGTTGCACGGCAGGTCCTCTTCTTCTGACTCTTCAGTGTCACTGCCAAGATGAGGGCAGACTTTGCTGCTAGATGGGCCTTCAGTAACAGATTCATCCGTATCGCTGCCGAAATGAGGGCGAGTTTTACGGAAGGACGGGCTTCCAGCGTCGGACTCATCAGTGTCGCTGCCGAAATGTGGACGCACTTGGGTATTTTTGCTTTTGAAAGTGACAGGCGGCGCAGATTTGCTTTTGAGTCTTGGGGCCGGTCTATCCTCAGTCAGTTGTGGCTTATCATTTTGGTGGTTCATAAAGTATCGAGAATCTTCATATCGGACTTCATGCACACCGAACGGCTGGATGTCTCCATCAATGCGTCTTTCTTCGCCCTTTTTAGTATACTTCATGCATTGATGGAGAGTTGATGGGACGATGCCATAATCGTGGAGCCACGGCCGTCCCAGAAGAATCTTATAAGACGTGTCGGCGTCGATCACGTATATCTTAGCTTCAGTTTGCAGATCCCCGAATTTGATTGGCAAAGCTATAGACCCCAGAACTTGCTGGCAATTTTGGTTGAAGCCTTGAATGACAATCCTTTCCCTTGACAGGTGTCGGACGTCCATTGACAAACTCTTAAGAGTTCGCAAGTTCATGATGTTCACTGAGGGCCCCGGATCAATCAATATGCGATTAATTCGATCTCCGTCGCTGTACCCGGTTACGTAAAGCGGCCGATTATGCTCAGCCGTTCCCAGTAGCAAGTCTTCATCCTTAAATGTGACTGCGGCGGCCTGCAAAGCGTGCTGGGCTTCTTTCATATTAATTTCTGCAAAGTGAGCCTGATACCGCTCGGGGTTTTGTAGAGCGTGAATGAGAACATCTCTAAGCTCCTTAGACAGGACCAAGGCGTCATAGATGCTCAGGAGAAACGGAAGCTTCCGGAGATGTGCCAAGACATTATAGTCCACCGAGGAAGGACTTATGTTTTCATCGGCCGGTTCTCTGCCATCTTCTTCATTAGCGACTTGTTTTTCCTTCCCTTTTGGGGCGTTGCCCTGATTTTGCGGTAGAGCGCTGCCGCTTCTGAGCTGGATTTGATTGGCCATTGTGGTGAGCTCCTCGTCCTCTTCGGGAAAACAGAGCTCATCCTCGGAGTCGCTGCCGAGATGGATGGCATAGCAGGTCACTACTGGGATCTCTTCATTGGAGTCTTCTTCTAACTCCTCCAGAATATCAGCCGCTTGTACAGGGAAGAACTCCTTCAATCGAATCAATGTTCTTTCCTTTTGTTCATATTCTTCGAGGGAATCGATATATTTTTGAATGGTCGATCTCCCTGCAGACTCTTTTTCACGCCGAGCTGCACTTTTCTTCTTCTTAAGCTTCTTGGATTTTGAGCCTGATGGAGCTGCATTGGCAGCTGGACTGGTAGGCTTCTTCTGCCCTTCCCATTCCGTCCTGGGTTCTTTCTGAAGTAGCTTTATCATCTTCTTCGTCTTATTAGATATGTGCGTACTCCACGGAGGCCGCGATGAGTCAGTTTCATCTCTCAGGGCAGCGGGTTCGGCTGTCTTCTCCCAGAAGGCTTCAACTTCTGTCTGTATAAAGTTGGTGGTTGCAACTTGATTGTTCACCAGCACACTTTTGGACAGCTCGATCTCTCCAGCCTTGTACTGCTTCTCGACCCAATCTTTGAAGATATAGCAATCCTCGATCGCATGGCTCACTACTCGGTGGTACGGGCAATATAAAGGATTGTCGGTCATTTTTGCTTCCTGGGGTCTTTTCGACTCCGGCAATTGTAGGCCGTTGTTCAAGGCATCTTTAAATATCTTGCGGACCTTGTCCCTTCTGAAAGAGTAAACCTTGTTCTTTTTCTCCTCTAGAGAAGGCCCATCTCCTCCCAGTAATGGCTTTCGAGACCGGTTAGTTTTGGATTCGGCCGCCCTTCGCTTTTCTTCATTATCGGAGGCATTGAAGACATTGGTACTGCTGTAACTCCCGCTTCTACGGTTGTCGTCCCGCTTGCTTTTCCAAGTTTTGTCTCTCTGAGAGTCTGGCGGGGACTCTTGCTTCGAGCGTTCCAGCATTTGGACTTTCTTGGTTAGCTCCTGGAATGTTTTGAGGCCTGCTGTACACAAGAATGGGACCATCCAATTGCTGAGGTTCCCAATGAGAAGGCTAACGGACTGGTCCTGCTCCAGCGGCGGTTCGCACTTGACCGTGAGATTACGCCATCGGGCGATAAAGTCAGTGTTACTTTCATTCTTCCCCGGCTTGGTCCTCACAAGGTCGGCAATGGAGATTTTATCACTGACGCTCATGAACCTTTGCCGGAACAGAGACTCCATTTGGGCAAAGGTAATGACGGACCCATCTGGTATGCTCGCGTACCAGTCGAAAGCAACACCGGTCAGGCTGTTGACAAACTGACGAAGAAGGAGCGTGTCATTGCCCCCTGTATTTCCGCACGATGCTTTGAAGTGGGCGACGTGCTGATTTGCATTCCCCGTTCCATCAAATCTTCCGAACTTAGGAATGACGTAGCCGCTTGGGAACTCAATCAGATCGTACTGTGCGGGATATGGCCGCCCACTACTGCCGATTTCTTTTTGAGCTTCGGCTTCGGCCACCAATGTTTTAACCTTGCTGGTGACCAAATCCATTATCCGATCCTGTGTTAGCGGGATGGCGCTATCTGGGGCCAACGTGTCCCCAGAAGCGGAGTGCGGCCGGCTTTCATGCGGCTCGACCAGTCTTGGTCCCAAAGGAACAGGCATTGGCTGCCTCGGATTGTCATCACCCGGCTGATTAGTGGCGGCTTGTGCTTGGTTGGGAGGTGCTCGAGCAATTTGAGCCGTAAGCTGCATCACCACGTTCGTTAAGTCGTCAATCTTCGAGTAGAGCTTGGCCATCTCTTTATCTTTGCTCCTGAGCTGTTTTCGAAGCTCTTGAAGCAGCTCTTGCTCCGCAGTCCTGGGGCGGAAAGTAGGCTCTTCCTCGCTGTCCGAGCTTGACTCTGCATGGACCGAGGGGTCTTTCTGCCTATCATCCTCATCGAGAGGGTTTTCTTCATCTAGCGGGGGCGGCTGTTCTTGGGCGGCGGCAACCACATTCAGGCTAGATTGGGCTTGGGATGTGGTGGCCCCATCCTTGCTTTTGCTGCGAAGGTTGTCGCTGGGGCGCCCGCCCACCATATAGACCATATGGATGATGTATCCAGCCGTCTTTCTATCATTGGAAGATGATTTCACGGATCGCTGTCTTGACCCCCTTGCTTCGGTAGCTTGTAATCGATTGAAGGCGGCTGGCCTAACCAGGTTCTTAAATGGTGCTGGCGCTTCTTTTCTGGATTTGCCCCGCTGCTTTCATGCGGCACAGAGCGCCTGATAGACACTTGAAGAGACAGTGTCATACTTTTATGTTGGGGCTGGGACACCTCTTTTTGTAGCACTGTTCGGACCGATGTCTTCTTGATTCTGGCGGTCATGGCATTTTTCTGAACCCACTTCAGAGGCTCGAAGGAATTGCTGATTCTTACGTCCGACTCAGCCGTCGTCGCAGGGCAACCCTGCACTTGGAACTTCACACGATTCCATTTGGCCAAAGCCCTGGCCCTCTTGTTGGCTCGATACCTGAGCCGCTTCTGCCTTAACTTTTCTGTTCTAAGCACCTGGCAGACTTCGGCTTTTCGGGAAGACACCGCAGACTGGGCGATGGAGAGCTTTGGAGATACGCTCGATTGTGCATTTGTTGGAGTCATCGCCTGAGCTCGTCCGCGACATTTGATGCTGCCCTTCGCACCGAAAGTCTTGCCCCCAGCTGGAGCAACAGGGAGTCGTTCAGACACCATCTTAAGTTTCAGTTGTGGTGCCTTAGCAATCACAACATTCGGCCTCTTGCCCCTTGAGACCGGCTTGGCCACCTGTTTCGCCGGGATCTCCGCCAGATGAGCACTTCCGGCAGGGTAGATGATGACGGAGCCAAACTGGTGGGGCGGTTCCTTCCACTGTCGACTGAGGCTCGCGGGGAGAACCACACGAGCGTTGATCTTGACCATGTACAGAATCGGGGTCATGTTGGAAGCTGAATTCGTCTGGGGAGACATTGTCGTCGAAGGTTGATTGCTGCATGGAAAAAAGAACATCATTTCAGTATAGGCAATCGATATGTATATTGATTGAGTTCGTATGAACCTTTAACCCGAAATATGGGAGGAGAGATTGGTCCCACCGGGCGTGCCAGAATCTGTAGGGTATTTTTCGTCACCCCATTGAGATGGGAATACGCGCACGCTTCTCAGACGTACTACAGATTCCCCCTGCCTAGGGTAGGCCGGGGTTTAATGATTGTGGGGATCCGAATCTCCGGCAGCCGCGGACTAAGCTGCCGTTAATTACCCCTCGCCTTTGGGGCGAGGGAACCTCCGATTAACGGGTTAAACTGGTCATGCGAACTCAATGTGCAGTGTACGTGTGTTTTGTTTTGAAATGGGGCTTTGGATATATCGGGAGCCACGCATAGTTTTTACGGGGGTCCCGCTACCCGGATAGCGGGCTGAGGGTCAAGGGGGCTAGCAGCCCCCTTGCGGGGTTCGGCACGTGGGCGCCATTTGGAGGAGGAGAATGTTGCGGAGTATGTGTATGTGTACATTTGTATACAAATGTATATATATACATATATATGCATATATATATGAATAAAGGGGAAAAAAGACATCCAAAGGATGCGTGGGGCCAACGTCTAGGCGCGCGCGCGCCACGTGTCGGCAAATGGGCGCCTTGCGCAGCGCAAGCGCGCGCGCCACGTGTCGGCACGAGGGCGCCTTGCGCAGCGCAAGCGCGCGCGCCACGTGTTGGCACGAGGGCGCAAATTGCTCGAGCGCAAGCGCACGCGCCACGTGTCGGCACGTGGGCGCAAATTGCTCGAGCGCTAGCGCGCTGGTGAGGAAAAGAGGGCTTTTAGCCTAAAAATGGATTTCTCAAAAGAGAAATCAAAGAGAAGTTGGACTCCTGAATGTGTTTTGGGATTAATGGAAGGGGTTCTTCTTCTTCCTCCTGTTGCTTGCTGGATCTTGAAGATCAAGAGATGTGAAATCTCAAAATCTCTCCTTTTTGAGATCTGATGACAGAACCAAGTTCCCCTTTGTGGGTTTTGTGGTGAAAAACTAGTTTGTTTTATAAAAAGAAAATTAAAACTCTTGATTTAATTCAAGAGAAAGAAGAAGGTTTTGGAACCTTGAAGAAGAAGAAAGATCTCAGATCTGGAAAGTTTTTTTTTTAGAGAGAGAAAAAGTTGTTGGGATATTTCATTATCCTTGCCTTTATAGGCTACACACTTTACACATAGCCCCTTGGGCTTCACAAAATGGCATTTTGCCTATCCCATGGCTCATGTGCCATTTCTTTTTGCACATAAGCCATGGGCTTTACAAAAATTTGGCTTTATACCTATTTTTCTTACATTTATCCATAAAATAAAATAAAATAAAAGAAATACAAAAAAATTATTTATTACAAAATTTTTATCTTGGCATGGGGGAAGGCCGGCCGCTTCATGTTCGGGCTCGACCCGGGCATGGGCCTACTGGATCTGGGCTCGGGCCCACTTGGCTTGGGGTTGACTTTGATTTTGACTTGGTCAACCGGGGTGTAAATTTTTACCCCTACATGGAGGTATTCTTCGGTTTATAATCCGCGAGCTAATGGTTTAGCTGAAGCCTTCAACAAGACCCTGGCGAAAATCATGAAAAAGATGGTGTCCCGAAATAAGAGAGACTGGCACGAGAGACTGCAAGAGGCTCTTTGGGCGTATCGAACTACGTTCAAGACGGCCACGAACACAACGCCGTACGCGTTGGTATTTGGTACCGAAGCGGTACTCCCCCTCGAGATAGAGTTACCCTCTCTGCAAGTGGCAGTCCACTACGAGCTGACGGACGAAGAAAACGCTCACCTTCGGCTTGAGGAGCTTGATGCTCTTGAAGAAACACGGCTCATAGCGCAACAAAATCTGGAAGCTTACAAAGCAAAGATGACGCGCTCATATGAAAGATTGACCCGACCAAGGCCGTTCTGCCAAGACGAACTTATGCTAGTGGTCAAAAGGCCTATGATCCCCAATCGCGCCAAGCGGGGAAAATTCGAGCCAAACTATCAAGGCCCGTTCATCATAGATAAGGTCTATCAGGGTGGGGCCTATCTACTCATAGATATGCACGATGAAAGGCCTTTCAGGCCAATAAACGGTCGCTTCCTAAAAAGATACTATGCTTAATGAGTCACTGTTCACACCATAATATTGTATTATTATATTCCCCATTCTTATTCTTTTTATAAATAAACATGTGCTTTTGATGCATGTCTGCTACATATTACAAGTTACAGGTTCTTGGAGCGAAAACAGTGAAAACGATGAAAAGATGATGCAAAAGTGGACTTTGACCAACAAACAGAAGACTCTTGATCAAGCCTACATCAAAAATAAAATTCACAAAGTACAAGGCAATGCAAGGTCCAAGATTACAAAGTGAACGGTTAAAAGTCCACCACAATTATTCACTGGAGATCTGGAAGAAATAGAAAAGCCAAATTGAATAAAGATCCAAAGAAATAAAAAGCCCAAGAAGCCCAGAATCAGTTCCAAAATTTTCAGACATAAAATTTTACCAAAGCTTGGAAGTCTACTTTGACTAGGTCTTCCTAAGGATATTTTGGTAAATGTAGACATGCGAATCAATTGTAACCTAGGGTTTCTATCTCCTATAAATAGAAGCCCAAATCATTGTATTCTTTTCATGCCTCCCTTCATTAATAAATTTCAGTATTCTTTTGGAGAGCATCATTATTTGTAAGTTCTTTATTTTCTGCATTAGCTTAATTTTCTATTCTTGCTCTAGATAAATTTAATTCCTTGTCCTAGTTAATCTTTTATTCTCTGCCCTAGATAAATGTATTTTAATTCCCTAATGAGTGAGTAGTTTCCTCGCTTGTTAGGGTTAGGAATAGGGAAGGATTTGAGAGATGAAGATCTCTCATCTCTTTTCTTTGCCAATCTTTTATGAACATTAGAACTCCATGCATACCTTCTTATTCCGCTCCCTACGGCACTCTACCCTCGAGGTAACGGTGATCTGTAGTCTAAAGGCCCGGATTTTAAGGTTTTCCATGGAGGTTAGGGTAAAGATTAAGAAAGGAAGGACAAGGATCTAGAGGAAGAATCATCTTCCCAATCATCCTAATCCCCTTTATTAATATTTACCATAACACTAATATGATATATTTAATTAAAGGCATTGGAAAGAGGTGTAGATCTTTGTTTACCAAATTTTCCCTAAACCTAATCCTAGCAAGTTTCTAATCCTAGTATAACACAACTTTAATTTTTAGGTTTAATTATAAGACCAAACACCATTTGGAATTAGCTCGTAAGAACTTTAAGGAGATTTACAATATCCCTGTGGACCGACCCGTACTCACCGGCTAGCTACCAAGCGACGCCGTTCTTGATTGCGGTTAATAAATAGTTTTTGAGATCAACCAGTCACTGCCTAGGTCAAAGATAGATGATGACGACTATGTCCGCTCGCTATCTTCCTAAGTTCAAGCTTCATAAGCAGTAGCCTGCCTTCTCAATGACGGACCGAAACGTCCTTAAACTACTACCGCAGCATCCTTAGGCTGACGAGATAAATAAAATAAAAAAAATATAATAAAAAAAAACGGTATGTCCATTAGCAAAAAAGGCACGGATGAAAACCCGAAAGGGCTCCGTGAGTAAAAACAGCAGAGCTACCGGCGAGTGTTCGTGAAAACCCGGAAGGGCGCGACCTCGTAAAAAAAAAAGAAGAAGAAGAAAATAAAAAAAATGGTATGTCCATGAGCAAAATGGGCACGGATGAAAACCCGAAAGGGCTCCGTGAGTAAAAACAGCAGGGCTATCGGCGAGTGTTTGTGAAAACCCGAAAGGGCGCAATCTCGTTAAAAGACACTTATAGGGTCCTCTCGACCTTGTAAGGAGAAACCACCCGTGTGAGATCCTTACGACTCACAAGGGAGCAACACATTTAGGGATCCCCACGATTCCTAAGGAGAAAATACACTTGCGAGATCCTCACGACTCGTAAGGAGAACTCTCTTATGGGACCCTCACGGCCCATAAGATTTGAAAGTCTTAAGTTACAGAGACCTAAACCTGTGCTTAAGCAACTCCCACAACTCCCGATATTTCCCTACAAGTGGCTCAATACTGACCCTTGTATACAATTCGCGGGCGCAAATAAACATTTCCCTAATCAAGTCCTATCCGAGAATGGGGATATGTTCGCATGACGAACAACCCTTATAAGTCCTCTCGACTTACAAGGAGAAAATCCTCCTGTAGGATCCTTACGACTTACAGAGGAACAAACACTTAGGAATCCTCACGATTCCTAAGAAGAAAATACACCTACAAGATCCTCACGACTTGTAGGGAGAAATACCTTTGTGAGACCCTTACGGCTCATGAAGTCAAAAGCCTTAGTTGACAGGACCTTAACCCTGTTCGCTAAGCCACCCTTGTTCGACATCGACAGAGGCAGATGATGATTCGCTCCTGGCAATATCCCAGTTGTAGCGGTGCTGATGCCAAGATCGGTGTCTAATTTCAGGTTTACGGCGAAAAGCCAGTAGGCCGCACATGCATATGAAATAGCCGAAATGATAGGGCAACTTGCAATAAAAAGCAGCAAGTGAAAATGTATGCATGAAAAATAGCCGAAATGATTGGGCAACTCGCAATAAAAAGCAGCGAGTAAAAATAAAATAAACAGCCGAAATGATTGGGCACCGCGAAAAATAGCCGAAATGATTGGGCAATCGCGACCTTCGCGATATAAAAGCTGAAATGATAGAACATCGCGGAAATGAAACAAAAAAAAAGAAATGATAAAACTTTAGCCCTACAGTTAAGATCGCATCGATCCCTGTATACAATCCAAGGGCGCAAACGAAGAGGGAACCATACTTTCTCAACAGGATCCGCCAGAAAAGGAGGTCAAATCTCGACGATTCATCCCAACTCCGAAGAAACCAATGTCTTCGGCAAATACCTCAACTCACGGATACAAACACTCCTTGACGAGAGCCTCCTGATTCGCGTTGACTCGCAGAGCAACAAGTGCCTCCGTGGGAAATTCTCGACTCGTTTCAAACCCCAAGGAGACAAATAATCCTTGGCGCTAGGGAAACAAATAATCCCTAGCAAACACCTCAACTCACGGATACAAATACTCCTTGACGAGAGCCTCCTGATTCGCGTCGACTCGCAGAGCAACCAGTGCCTCCGTGGGAAATTCCCGACTCGTTTAAAACCCCAAGGAGACAAATAATCCTTGGCGCTAGGGAAACAAATAATCCTTAGCAAACACCTCAACTCACGGATACAAACACTCCTTGACGAGAGCCTCCTGATTCGCGTCGACTCGCAGAGCAACTAGTGCCTCCATGGGAAATTCTCGACTCGTTTCAAACCCCAAGGAAACAAATAATCCTTGGCGCTAGGGAAACAAATAATTCCTAGCAAACGCCTCAACTCAGGGATACAAACACTCCTTAACAAGAGCCTCCTGATTCGCGTCGACTCGCAGAGCAACCAGTGCCTCCATGGGAAATTCTCGACTCGTTTCAAACCCCAAGGAAACAAATAATCCTTGGCGCTAGGGAAACAAATAATCCCTAGCAAACACCTCAACTCACGGATACAAACACTCCTTGACGAGAGCTTCCTGATTCGCGTCGACTCGCAGAGCAACCAGTGCCTCCGTGGGAAATTCTCGACTCGTTTCAAACCCCAAGGAAACAAATAATCCTTGGTGCTAGGGAAACAAACAATCCCTAGCAAACACCTCAACTCACGGATCCAAACACTCCTTGACGAGAGCCTCCTGGTTCGTGTCGGCTCGCAGAGAAACCAGCATCTCCGCGGGAAAACTCCCGACTCATCTCAACTTGCAAGATGAAGCCTCAGACAGCAGGGATTAAAAAACTTGCTTTCTGAACAATGGGACCCTGCAAGTCGATCTAAAATGGTCTCTTGCATACTATTCACGGGTCTCACTCTCCAAAGTCGAGTTTCGACAAGGAGGGAAACAACCGCTTACGGGTACCCTCGACTCGTAAGAGGGAAAAATTCTCGTATAGGATCCTTACGACTTCTAAGAGAAAATCACACTTAAGAATCCTCACGATTCTTAAGGAGAAAAACTCACCTACGAGATCCCCTCGATCCGTAGGGAGAAAAATCTTATGAGACCCTCACGGCTAATAGAGTTGAAAAGTCTTAGGCAGCAGATCTGAACCTGCGGCCTAAGCCATCGCTATTTCTTGAGGTAGTCAGGATACTCGCTCTAATCATCCGTCAACCATGTTTACTAAGGTGGCATGCTGATAATAAAAGAAAGAAAAAGCAAAGAAATAGCACAAGACATTACAAAAAAAATATGTGTATCTTTTATTCATAAACTTGATTGAGTACAGGATACATTGTGCTAAAGAATAAAAAATATATATATATATACATTTTTTATTTACAAGTACAAACAATACAAAGAGGGATAACTACTGAGGAGGAAGTGTCTTTAACAAATTTGCAAGCCGCTCTCGCACTTCCTTCAGCGCCTCCTCCTGAGTGGCTGCCGCGGCCACCTCCGCTTCCACCTGGACTCGCTGCTGCAAGAAGGATGAAAGTTGCTCCTCCGCCGTCTTCTGGGCTGCTTCCTGGCTGGGTGCATCTCGCTCGACAACGTCAAGCTGTTGCCTCAATGATAACCCTTCGGAAAGACATTGCAGAAGGCCCTCAAAGACAACCTTCAGCCATATAGCATTGGCCTCCACCCGAGCATGCAGTTGGGCAGACTTGCTCGAAGTCTCACCGCGCTCCTTACGCCTTGAAAGGACTTCTTGTTCGAGATGGCGGAAATAAGAAGCGCTCTGCTCAATCCACGCTGCTCTTTGATTGCTGGCGGCCAAGGTCTCAGGAGCGGGATGCAGCGACTCCAACTGATGCAGGCGGGCCTCGATCTCCCTGCAATGGTTAACCCAAGATGCGATGATACCCTTGGCATGAAAGTTCACGAGTATCACCAGCATCGGGTTAACCGCCGTAGCGAAATTTGCGGCAGATGTAGGAGTTTCAACGTCGAGTTCCTCGACGTAGTCACTCAACATGCGCAACCTATTCGCGGCGCCTTTCGAAGACGGACGTCTCAGATAAGGACCCGCCGGCATTATAATGCGAGGTTCGAAGGGCGCCGAGACCGGAATGACAGCTGAAAAGAAACAGGATGTGATCAGATAACAGTACAGAAAAAGGGGGGAGTTATCAATGTGATATTCACCATACCAGATGAGGCAGGTGGCAAGGCCGGAAGGACCGGTGGCGCAGCCGATCTTTTATCCCCTCCTTCAATCTGTAGCACTGCAGTCGAGATGAGAAAAAAAAAGGGTTTAGAAGTAATTCCATCAATAAAAAAGGAGGATATCAATGGAAATCATACTCACCAATGCCACCAGAGGAAGAAGCGAGTTCGGATGGGAAGGAGAAGTGTGGGAGCAACATCTGATAAAGATGGTCAAAAAGCACTCCTGAAAGACATAACAGTATGACTTTAGTACACAAATTATACGTCTGAAAAGTGAGATTAATAAGTTGCGAACCCATACCTTCCAACATCTTAGATGGTATGGGAGAGGGTTGAGAGGTGACCACCGCCAAGGCAGTCGTTGAAGGCGCTCCCTCAAGCAGTGGGGCATCGGCGCTGGCTACACCTGCGTTACAAGAAAGGTGAACTTGTCAGAAAGGATTGTAAAGTAAAGAAAAACAGCAACTTGGGGTTTACCTGAGGAGCTCCCGGCTGAAACGGAGGCGACTCCCTCCTCTATCGACATGAGGCCACCGCCCATGGCCTCATCACCCGATTCGATGGGGACCGTCGTCGTGCTCGCGCGGCCAGGAGATGGCAGAAGATCGTAGGTGGGGAGGGCAATGATTGGAGCATTGCCAGATTCTTGGGAGAGAGCGTCTGACTCCTCCCCAAGAGTCGTGCTCATCTCACCTGCCACTCCTTCGGGCTCGGCAATCTCCATCGGCTCATCTGCCGTCACCACAAGGTCGCCGGCCTCAAGCGCCTCGTCCGCCACCACCCTGGGCTCAGTTAAAATGATCATTTCATCTGCCACCACTTCAGGTTTGGCATCAATGACCTTCTCGGCTGCATGCCCCTCAACCTCCACATCAGGCTCCAAAGCCTCAGCGATGTTGCCCACCGTCGGCTCGGGTTCGGCAGGTGCCGCCTCCTCTGCTTCCTTAGGTTCAATGGTCTCCGCCTCCCTCTCGGTTGGCCTTGGCCCTGCAGGGTGGAACATATAAGAACCGACAGTTTTATAAGTCTTATAACAAGATTCTAAAAGAAGTATTACCTGAGGTAGACTTGTCATTGGCCTCTCGATTGGCGCGGATCGCCTGTCTATGAGCTGTAGACAGGGCGACCGGGGCCTCTTTGGATGGAGTATCAGCACGAGGGGCGGTGCTGGGGCCCGCTCCCATAGCCAAGGCAGCCCTGCGCGCCTTCGCCTCATGCCTCAGCCGCTTCCTTTCCTCCCAGGCTGTCGCGATGGACCTCTGTGACGCTTCCTTCATTAAGGCGTCGTCGTCATCGTTCAGAGACGCCTCCAGAGCCTTTAAGGCATCTCTCATTGGCTCTTCAAGACGGACTTCCTACGGTAACCCTGAAGAAGCAGAAACATCAGCAGCTGTTAGGACATCCGCGTCGCTTGGCGGGAACGGCATTGAGGTCCCTGCGATAAAAAGGGAGAGGTTAGACCGACCATAACATAAAGAAAATGAAAACGTGATGAATTGAAACTTACTAAGTCCTAGAGACGCTCTAAGGCGTTCTTCCTCTTGGAAAGTCTTGAGGGAAGCAGCAATGGCTTCTTCAGTGGTGATGCCTGTTGGGAGAAAAGAAGGGAAAATATTAGTCAAAAGCAATAATAAAGATATGGTGCAATAGAAAATACGACTAGTGTTTACCTGATTCCGCAAGCTTAGCCAGCCATGCGTTACGCCTCGTCAATCGCTCTGAAGCTGCGATGGCAGCCGCCAGATCAGTGTCATCCGGTGGCATGACTAATCCCTCATTGGTCCCATACTCACTCAGGCCCTCACTGTAGGGAGCATGGGGTTCCTGACCGAACGCGATGTCTGCGGAAAAGAGTGACTTCTTTTTCTTCTGCCCGCCAACCCTAGATGCACGCGGGATCGATTTACGTTTAGCGGCCACCTTGGGACGGCGGGTCCCGATGTCCGCACCCACGCCAGACTCCGGCGAGGATACAACCACTGTCTCCACTGGAGCACAGGGCGCTGGAGGTGCATCTGTGATATCAGGGAGCGGCAATCCACGTGGAGGACTTTGCGCACGCGGTGTCCCGGTTCTAACCTCTTTTAGAAGAGCAACTACTGGAGTCCTAGGAACTAAAGGAGCGTTGCGGTCGGTACCTGGACGCACACCCTTACGATTGACCAGCAATCGCCTTTCCTCCTTTATAACTGCTCCTGTTGCATGATTGTACCAGTCTTTGTACACATTGAGGAGTCGCGGAGCGCAAGCCGGCGCACTGATAAAAAAATGAGAGCATGTATTCAGGCGCATGAAATGATGCAGCGCGTTCTCCATCCTTTCTTCAGTGGCAGCGGGTTCCAGCAAGAAGGCTTCTAAGGGGACCCCTTGATCGTAGCCCAGTTGTTGGGCAAAACGATGCGGGTTGTACCTCATAAAAATTTCCACACCATTCTGCTTAAAAACTAGAAAGCCCGGTCTAATGGAATATAAGTGAAGGGTCTCCCGGGCCGTCAAAACTGAGGCTCCATCCTTAAAGACATCTTGTAATGGCCGCATCGCAGTGGTAGACGCCTTTCCCATGGTCAATACCTTATCGACAAAGGACATCCCGGCTCCAACGGTATGAGGGCAAAGGAGTAAACCCCTGGCGTTCCGCGGTGATGGGGTTACAATTGATGCGCCGATCGGCTGTATAATGCGAGGAAAACCGCACTTGTCAAAGAACGAGGGCCTTTTATGCATGCCCAAGACACCCGCCGTGTGTAGCTCGAGCCACGATGCAAAGTAGTGCATCGGGAAGACCACGTGCAGTACCCCGGGCTCATTAGCATCCGCTGCTCGACTGAGGCCATGATATAAGTGCGCCAAGCCGGCGATCCCCACAGCCACTTTTACCCCGATGGCCATTCGGTGGGCCGGGTAAAAGACTGAGGGCCGCATACGATGAGAGTGCATTGGGATCGCAAACCAACTCAGCCACAATCCGAGAAATCCTAAGAAAAAGGCCTCCTCGTCCGTCCCGGGGGCCGCAATTTCTGCAAAAGATATAGTCGGGAAGTCCGGAAGGAAAAAACCCTTTTGGTCTGTCTCCTTCGCCGGCAGGTTATCCAAACCTAGACCGAAAGGGTCATCCAGGGTAGCAAACTTGGCAGCTTCTGATGAGAGGACGCTTGGGCGAAGGAAACGAGCGATGAAATCCTCAAAATTAACTCCTCGACTCCCATGTTCGATAAAAAGAGACTCGTAGATGTTCAACACCTTGATCAGGCTTGGGAATTGGTGTTGAACAGCGTTTTCCGGCGTGATCCCCCTTACCACCGGCTTAGCACTGAAGACGTACTCATCTGTCGGGAGCAGCTCTTCATAGTGTTCCCCCATGACTGGTAGGCCGGATACCTCCGTGAACTCCTCCAAAGAGATGGACACTTCCCGATCCATGGCAAGGAAAGTGTGGGTAGGAATATTCCACTGCTCCAGGAAAGCCTTGAACCACCAGGTGGGGAGCGTGGGATACTGGAAGAGAGAGACGTAGACCGCGGTGTACAGTCCTAATCTTATCAACTGCGACTTCTTCGTCGACAGGATGTACCGGGCCCACGGCAGATAGCCGATCGGGTGGCGGGGAATCAGACCAAGGTTATATGATTGCCCCCAGGGTCACGCTTCACCTTGACAGATACGGCGTCCTAGGATATCCAAAACCATGGGACACTGAACCGGAATCGCATCTATGGCGGGATGTAGAAAGCCCTTCGATGTCCAATCCACCATCTCCACGGCATACTGCATCGAGGGTGGGGTAGCATAGTGAATCGTCGTGATGGGCTCGGACGGCACTGCGCATGTAAAGCTCCGTCGACCCATGATGATCTGATTATACCACGATCCCCAGAGGTGGAGACTCTTATACTCCGGGTCGTGGTCTTTGATCATGGCCAGGACCTCACGGTCCAAGGGCGCTTCAGGAAACCCTTCCTCCGAGCGGACGAATGGGAATGAGGTGTCGAAAGATATGATCGCTGCAAAAGAACAAAATAGCCGTCAGTGCTACAATCCCAACGCTTGGCGTTTTAAAAAAAATCTTCAATTAAATGAATTTAAAAATTAATTAGAGTAAAATTAATCACACTGCAGTGCAGTGGGTAGGGGACCAAATGGGGACCCACAAAATCTGGATGAAAATGCCTCTTTTAATAAGACAGTCTCATCATTGGGTGAGACTGTCAGTTAGAGAAAAGATCCCCAAAAGAATATTATCATCAGTAGAAAATCCCTAGGGACAAGGAGAAAATCTCCTCTCTCAGAGCAAAACTCTGTCATAGAGTGACACTTGTAAAACTTTGGTCTCAGGGAAATAAGATTCCTTAAAAGAGCCTAGCTCTGTGGTGATGATAAGAAAATTTATTTAAAACTCCTAAAGAAATTAAAACATTCCGAAGACCCTTAGAAGTTCTTCACTTTTTCAAAAAGATATATTTTTGGATCCATGAGCAAAGCTCTGCTCATGGGTCAAAACCCATGAACAAGATCTCTCCAGATCTATGGATTCATGAGAGCAAAGCTCTGTTGGTGAAACCCTAATGGGGATCCCTTTAGATCAAAAGATCTGTAAGAGCAAAGCTCTTTGGTTAAGGTTAATTTAAGTTAATTTGATTTAAATTAATTTTACCTAAAGTTTCTAACTTTGGAAATGAGCAAAGCTCTGAAATTCTCAAGCAAGAGCAATGCTCTGGTAATTAAAATCTTGAAGATGGTGAAGATTTTTCTAAGGGCCAAGAGTCCTATTTATAAGGCGCTTGCGCCCCTTCAGCTCGCCCCTTGATCCAACGATCAGGAGTTTGCCACCGCTGCACTCACGTGCGCGCCACGTGAGCGCAACGGTGGGGGGGCATTTGTTTCCCCTAATCAGAGCAAAACTCTGTTGAAATTCAAAATTCAAAATTTTGAAGTAACGCTTCAGTTGCGCTAGCACTGCGCTGCGTGACACGTGTCAGTGCAGTTGCGCCGCGCTGCGCGACTCGTATCAGCGCAGTTGCGCTGCGCTGTGCGCTGCGCGACACGTGTCACGCGCTGGGGCATTTGCGCCAAACAGAATAAAGATTTTAAAGAAATCTTTCTGTTCTTGTTAAAACAAGAAGATCTTCTTCTGTAAAACAGAAGCCCTTGGATTAAAGATCCAACGGTGGGAAAAATTCCCCAAATCACTCAGAGAAAGATCTCTTTAACAAATTTAACTAATTTATGAGCACTATAAAAAGGACCCTAGACCTCAATTCAAAGGGATCAACATTTTTTGAGAGAAATCAAACAGAGAGAGCTTTGAAGAACTCCTCAAGAACAAAAAAGGTAAAAAGCCTTTAGAAAAAAGAGAAAATTCTCTTATGAACAGATCATTGATCTAAAAACAAGATCAATGATCTTTAACAAAAAAGAAAAATAAATTAAAAACAGTGCTTTGCACTTCTTTTATGAACCTTTGGTTCTTGAATCTAAAAGATTCTCAAATTTAGAGTGCTTTGCACTTGCAAACTGCGCTGTTGCGCTCTTGGAAGAGCGCCACGTGTCAGCGTCTGAACCATTTGCGCTATGCGCTTTTGAAATAGAGCTTTGCTCTCTGAAATTGGCGCAACTCACCAGAGCACGCCACGTGTCAACAGCGCAAGCGCAGCGCACTGCGCTTGCATGACACGTGTCGTCACCACAAGCGCTTGCGCTCTTTGATTGGCGCAAAGCGCCTGAAATGCAATGCATTATTTAAAAAATGGGCCAAGTCCAAGTCAAAAAGACCAAGCAGGCCTAATTAAGCTGATGCTCTGCATCATTTATAAATGGGCAGAGCCCAAACAAAATAATAAAAATGCTATGCATTTTAAAAGGGGCAGAGCCCAAACAAAATAGATGCTTTGCATCATTTATAAATGGGCAGAGTCCAAAACAAATTGATGCTCTGCATCCTTTCTGGGCAGAGCCCAAATAAAATAAAAGAAAGAAATGCAAGCCCAAATGCAAACAAAATGTGGACATTTTTAATTGGACTTAGCCCAATTTTGGCCGTAAGTCCTTAAATTAAATTGACTGAGCACGGCTGCTCTCTAAATCAATTTACGACCGGTTCGAGGGTATATCTCCGAACTCCTCTGACACCTCTCGTTGTAATCCTTCAACGACGTCAGAGAGACGACGGGTCCCGACGACCACATATGAATATGGACTGCGGGGTCCCTAAACTCGTGGACCGAGATGTCCTTAAACTAATATCGGACCGAGACGTCCTTAAACTAATAATCGTCCCTAAATGGGAACGACGTGTAAGCCCGCGGGGGCGCCCCGGCCGTCGACCCGACGCCGGAAACGCGGAAAACAAAAACTTTGCGAACTTTGCAAAACGGCACCACCGCGGACTTTTTACCCGGATCGGGCCATTAACCTAGCTAGCTAGCAAAGTAGAAAAGAGTAGAGATGCTATACCAAGCGATCCGTGTCCTTCGGTCTTCGTCTCCACTCCGATCTCTTGCGGAATCTCCGTCGCCTCCTCGCTCGTCGGAAAGGGCACCACGTAGCCGGAATCTTTTACGGGCTCCCGCCTCTTGACCGAGGCAACTCGGGCGCGAAGTTGGCTAGCCGACGCGTCCAAGGCTTGCTATAGAATAGTGTAGTGAGTTGTCTCTTTAGGGTTTATGGAAGTTGCCTTGATGGAGGGATTTGAGGAGGAGAATGAATGAGAGAAGCTTGGGATTATGGCAAGCATAAAAGCATGAAATGAGATGAAGAAAAACATATATCCAATCAACCTCTCTCTCCCTTCAAACAAGTGGCCGGCCCACCCAAAAAGGATGAGATTGGAGAGAGAAAAAAATGCAAGAAAGAATATATCATAATAGAATGGAAAAAAACTTAAAGAAAATGGTCACAACCATTTCCTTTCACAAACCATCAAATGAAAAGCCAAGAAGAGACCAATAAGGAATCTCATGATGAAGCAAGTCTCATCATAAGCAACATATGCAAGAAAGCCCCTCACTACAAAGTTAATTGCAAACTTGCAATTAACCCCTCCACCACAAAAGTCCGGCCGAGAAGGAACAAAGGAAAACCGGCCGGAACGGAATGCAAACTGGCAACTTCAGAAAACCGATCCCGTAATAAATTACAGGAAAACCCCGCTACTGCAAATACATGCCCGCATTTGTATTCCCACTGAACACAAATGCAAAGAGATAAAATCTACACTATCAAATACTAGTATCCGGCTTAAGCCAAAGCCGGCTAGTAAAAACTGTCCGATCACGATCCGTGCAATACCGCACGTATCTGATCGAACCCTGCCATATCTCCATACGGCCTCTACAGCGTTTCGCCCGAAACTTGAGTAACTGTCTGTGTGGTGGACTCTAAAGACTCGTCAATACTGTGGCTGTGAATTTAACCACTAGCACATCAGAGGTATAAGCCAATACATGACGGGCCACCAGGTATTGACCAAAAGGGACGTCGATGAGCGAACTCATCCTGACACCCTACTGAGCCTGTCAGTGACAATATCCGTACAGTCCGGTCCGTTCGTCTATGAGCATCGCATGGCGGGCCTAGGGGGTTGGTAAAAGTCAGACCCCCAAAAGCGGTACAAGTCGTGTCGGAGTGCAGCCCAGAACACCCTGAGATACTACTGGAATACCTACCAGCAAATCTCCTGCCTTGGCCAAGGACTTTTCATGTTCTGGCTCTCCTAGACACAGCACGACCTCACCCCCAATACCGGGAGAGACGAACCCCTGCAGATCCGCTCACTGCCTCCATGTGGCTCGGGACTGTACCCAACTAAAACCTGTTTGCACGACTCCTTTGAGCCGTGGTAGGGTAGTAATCAAAGTACAGTGGGAACTCACACGAGACAAATGACGATCCCAGGTCGATGAACTAACCTGTACACATGTCACCTGGGAACTGCTATCTGACGTCTGGTATATGCCCAACTAGCAGGTTCCCGGCGAGTCCTGTCCGGTGTACTCATAACCCAATGAGCACCTGTATACATCTTAGGTGAACCAACTGACACCAGTGGCTTGTGAGACCGGCCACCGCCCCTCGTCGGGGTCTCGACTGTATACACTAGTCTACTCCGGAGTATCGATGCCCTGTCTCGAAACTCCCACGACTAGGGACCTTTTAAGGATGTGCTTATAGACCCCAGCTCTCACGTATATGATCGCCCTCATACTGCTGGTATCAAGCAAGAATCCTAGGGGCTTTATCAACGCGTAATAGCGACTCGTAAGGTCACCTAAAGCAGTACACGATGATAAAGATAAACCAGATAGCATACTATCATCTCGAGTAAGACTGTCCTACCGGGATAGGTCCTCCCCTCAATCATTGCAATCACGTGCCTGTAATCCAATAATTGACTCTGAGGGCACTATCTCCAACAATCTCCCACTTGCACTCAAGGCTAATTATTGCGATGTCGCATACTCACAGCCTGTGTGATACCGAACACCCAACTCCTCTACTAGTCAGTCTCACAAAGCTCGTTTGCGAAACTATTGCGTTCGAGGAATAGCCTCAGTGAGTGGATCCGCTTTGATGTTTCTTTCTATGTCTCTCTATATCTCATGTTCGCAGAGAAAACTATCTCCCGAAAATGAGCAATACCTGTCCTAGAATGTCTGGATGTCTGATGGGACCTAGTTCAGAAATGAACTCCAAATCCAAACTTCTTAGACTGTATCGTCAACTGAACTTAATCAGTATCCTGCGCCATACCTTCCCTCTGTATCCACCTGGACCACCTGTCCAAAATACTGCCCCTCGTCAGAGGGAAAACTATAACTCTGACAGCCACTCTGCCATCCAGGTCACCTTGGAAGCCTGGAATAATAACCGTCTCCTAAAGGAGGCTGTCGTTATCAATTCCTTAGAACATCCACTTGTGTTCTAAAACTGCTTCCGATTGTTTCTCCAGGATTGGATCAATATCAACTTATTGCACCTTCTGCAAGAACATCATCTGGTGTGGTACTTGACATCTCATGATTGACTCAATTGCCTAAGCAAGTGATCTGTCAATCATGCGTATCCCTCTCCCATTAGTCTGTAAGACACCTTTAGAGAGGGTGACTCCATTACCTGCAGGTACACTACCATGCCAGGAGTCGTCCATTCTAAATACTCATAGAATGCGGTCAAAGTACCCAGATTGGGAAACCACCCAAATCTAGATCTAAAATCATAGATCTAGTAACCAGAATGTCTGATTTAATATCCAAGTCCTATGTGGAGAAAACACTGTGTGACGACCAAAGTATAACCGATCGTAGTATAGGAATATCACTTCCTACTCTGTGTATGTCATCAAATACCAGGACATCACACCCTACTACCTTCTCAACAGATCCATCCCCTATTCTGATGAAGTCAAACCTATGACTGTCACATCAGAAATAGATGATCTATCTCCGCTATATCTGCTCTAGTCTATAAATAGACATAAGCCTGATATCCACCAATGCTTCCGCTGCTCCCACTGACTACGACAACCCTCTGGCAGAGTCATATACACGTACGCTTCTAAAGCAAGTTTAGAACGACGCTATACTCATCCTCCCGCCGGGTCTCGCAGTCTGGAATAACAGCAATGGCAAGTGTGGGTAAACAAGAACCTCCCTGCCACCGTCCTTGAGTATACCGAAGTATCTCTCGGGTGCCTGAGGTTACCCACCTTATTTGCGGAGTGGCCAATGGAATGTCAAACCAGATTGAATCTTTAGGTTCTTATCAAATCTTCAGTAATCGTTTGTGGTTCTGGAATCACTTCCAGTTCTACCATACTCCCACTACTGTTTTCTGAAAAAATCCATTTTTGATAAAACTGTGGCGAGTTAAGAACAATATCACTATTGATCTTCCAGATGGTAGAAAGTCAACCCTCGTCATAGCCCGGGTCAACCCACAAACAGCCACTACTGAAACGTGCCTTGAGTTGTCCAGAGTCTGGTTTTAAGCATAAGCCGGACAACTCCCCGTATCTTAACAATGTCAAGATATGAACTGTTCTATATCCAAGAAACAGAGGCACTGATTTAATTGAACCAGGTTCAAATCATGCAGCTGTCTCCAGTGCATGTCAACTAAATGGAAGAGAGGCCGATCAGCGTTACTCTACTTAGGAATGCTTCCAATTACGAGTAACCTGAAAGAGGAGCAAGTTCTCTTAATCATTACTATCAACTGAATACCATACACAAGTATCTACATCTTCGATCACTTTGAAGAATCCCGATACTTGCAACACTTGGTTCTCTACTTTACTCTTATACCTATAACTCCTCAAAACTTAGACCCTGTGTTTCTACGAACACATGTCTAAGAACTAGAGAAGTTAAAAGTAAACAGAATATAGTACGAGGACCAACCCCTCTGTCCTAATGGACACTGGACAATATGCAATACTCTGTATAAGTCCCCTGAGTCTGGTGACTCATTCACTGTGTGTCGTAGGTTGAAAACTGTACTTTTGGTTAAGAAGAATTACACCGTTGTTCAATGCTCCTTACCTAACCATCCACTGGTATAGGTAAATGTCATAGACATAATTTCAGAAAGGTATATCTCACTCTATAAAAATAGACGTACAGATATATCAATTTGAAATTGGTGCATAACAACGGATATTCAAAACCAAATATTTGCCGACCGGCAAACAACCCAGGTGACTTCCTCAAATATCATCGATTACAACGAATCCTGATATAATGAGGATGGTCACCTAATTCCCAATAACTTACTCCCACTCATCATCTGTAAAACCATACAGACGTGAGATTCATACCTGGTAAATACATACCCTGGAGTAAGTATCTAATTGGGAAATCAGTTTTCTTTTAACAGCACACAGTGAAACTGAAACATTGAAATGTTTCGATGGGGTATGCTGGTATTCCTAGTAATGCCTATTCCATTATCCAGATTCACAACTATAACTGTGTAATTCTTTGCCACCTCTCCAAATCCCTTTATATGTCTTTAGTCATTACCTTCTGTACACCACTTTAGGCCAAATGGTTTTCTTCCTTCCCTACCGTTCGGCACCAGCCTATGGTTTGGAAGAAGACTATCCAGTAAGCATAATGGGTGTACTGTCCTAATCCTAGGAGCACTCGCAACGCGAGAGAAGGTGAGGATAAAAGACAACCGAATGTACTTAATTCATAGGTGATTTAGGATTGACAAAGAAGTACATGGTTTGGTCGTGAACAGCAGTCGCAATTTACTTTGCCCTCTTACTAATCCCTTGCTTTGTCTGAACTTAATACCTTCTGTACACCGTTTAGGCTAATTGGCTTTCTTCATTCCCCACCGTTCGGCACCAGCCTAAGGTTTGGAAGAAGACTATCCAATTTGCGTAATAGGTGTACTATCTCCTAAACCAAGGAGTACTCGCAACCTGAGAGAAGGTAAAAGGTAAAGACAACTGAATAGTCCTATTCGTTTTCTCCAGAACCGGAAACCATCCTCGAAGTCCTTCGAGTTCGTATATAACCATACGATGGTTTTGTCCAATGGAAGTGGACGTTCGTAGTAATACGGGGTGTCCTGGAGAAAAGGGTAAAAGTAGGAGTGGCAATGAGGTCTGCAACTCTGACAATCCAAAAGCCAGTGTTAAGAAGGTTCGGTCAACTTGGTCACTGAGTCATAGTCTAGGGTCGGGTCAATGGTCGCTGCCAGAGAGAGAGAGAAAAGAAACACTCAGCGTGCACTCTAACCTAGATCAGAATGGTTACCAATTTATCTAATCTGGAAACCTCCCACTGTAACGTCAAATTCTTCCCCAAACCTGAAAGAAGAATTAGCCGGGATAACCCGAGGAGTAAACCAACTCATCAGTGGGAATCGGGATCCAACTCTCATCGCATGATAACGTGACGGAATCCGCTCACGTTATCATACTCCAGAAGGTATGCGCATATCTGGCAAGTTTCAGTACTTTTGAAACTCCCGATGTGGATTTCTGCCCCATGCTCTTATGACCTTGACTTTGGCCAACATATCATAAGTCACATGTCAAGTTCTACCCGTCATTTTCCTGGTTAATTTGAACCCACCCGTACCTACCCTTGACTTTGGCCAAAATGGCAGTACGACTGTCCCAAACCAACGCATCTATCTATGCTGCATATGAATACCCAACAGCTACCAAACACTGTGCCTTGACTTTGGCCAACATACACAGCTTGAATACTATTGACCATCCATATGAAACGACGGAGGGCTACGAATGGTTTCTGGCGAAAACCTTTAACGTAATGAACTTGATATCGTTGAAGGAACTGATAGCTTTATAAAAATATAGTGACGACAACCTTTGCTAAAGAGGTCACTCCCGGTGAAGGGATCTCGGCTCTTTCCCCGTAGAATGAGGTGCAGGATATTCCAACTGAATACCACGATGCAAAGCAAAAGTAATCGGCTATAGTGAAGTTATTGCCCTGACGCAAACTTCTGTCCAAGGGGTCACTCCCGGTGAAGGGATCTCGGCCCTTGCCTCGTCGACTGAGGAGCAGGATATTCCAACTGAATACCACTGTGCAAAACAAAAGAGAACGCCCTTGCAATAACAGCTTTTTGAAAAAGTGTTCCAACAACATCAGAGTAGGTTTGTTTATCTTGCATTGATCTGAATCAACGCAGTCCCATCAATTGATCACACCACAAAGAACGAAAATATACTGATGTACGTATATGCCATCCGCATTCGCCACTGGGTCCCGTCATCACTCGTTAGGTTAGCTTACTAACGACAGAGCGGGGACTGGACTAGCGCGGATGAAAAACATATACAACATCTACTAATATATATACCAATATATAGTATTCGCTCAAGGCGTGATAAAAGCAACACAGAAATGTATAGCAACACAGATCAATACAGATATCTGGGATCCCCAGGTTTCACAGAGCCGCTGAAACCCGACGTTCCCCAGGTCGTGTGGATAGCCTGTGCAATGAAAATCCTAGACCCCTACGGGCGCGGCAAGTCACCCGCCAAAACCTGAAGCGAGGCAGCCCCCTTCAGCGACGTGAATGGACCACCCAGCACTTCACGGAATCCGGTAACTTAGGCACCCCTCCTGGGTCAACCCTATACCCCCTACGAGTGCGGCGAATAGCCCGCCAATTCTAGAGTGAAGCCCCCTCCGTCTCAATGCCATGAGATGCGGGCTTGTTGCCCTCTAGAACCCGGCTATCCGTGCACCCCTCCGCGGGGTAATCCTAGTACAGAAAGTAAAATATACATACAACGGGTACATCGACCGCAACCAGGTCGTGCCCCAAAATAATAATACAAACAGGCAGTGACGGCAGTCCACATGTCGGACGCTCGCCCCGCAATATCAAATGTACATAATACAACAAAAAAGTACTACCACTGCAACCAGGCTATCCTCCACGACCGATCCGCAACAACACAGTACAATCACAGAACATCAACGTGAAAGTCACGTTCGCAAATCCGTCTAACCGGGCTATAGCAGTTAGACCGGATTTACCGATCGAGTGACATTCACGGTCGCAGATATAATGTAAAAACTGTGAACTGGCATGTTTAAAATATCCGATCGAACAAATTTATCAAAGTGGGCCCCCAAAATGAACTGTAGCACTTACAGAAAACCTGGGCCCAAATAAAATATCACAAAAGCCCTATTTCCAACTCATAAGCTTACTGGGAAAATATGGTGCCACGATTCCTCTTTTCCGCCGCGCAAGCGCGGCCAAGACAGGGGTTTGGCCGCGCTTCCGCGGTCGAAGTGAGGAATCAGTGGATCGTATTTTCCCAGAATTCTTATAATTTGTTGTACATGTCTCTGCAATCATCAGAAAAATTTTAGGAGCTCAAAAAATTTTAACAGAGAACACATGTGCACAAAAATACGGTTTTCGGGTTTTTGTTCGATCGAGTTCTAAACGCGCTAGAGCAAGCTAGGGAAGGTTAATGGCGTGGCTCTGATACCATTGTAAGCCCGCGGGGGCGCCCCGGCCGTCGACCCGACGCCGGAAACGCGGAAAACAAAAACTTTGCGAACTTTGCAAAACGGCACCACCGCGGACTTTTTACCCGGATCGGGCCATTAACCTAGCTAGCTAGCAAAGTAGAAAAGAGTAGAGATGCTATACCAAGCGATCCGTGTCCTTCGGTCTTCGTCTCCACTCCGATCTCTTGCGGAATCTCCGTCGCCTCCTCGCTCGTCGGAAAGGGCACCACGTAGCCGGAATCTTTTACGGGCTCCCGCCTCTTGACCGAGGCAACTCGGGCGCGAAGTTGGCTAGCCGACGCGTCCAAGGCTTGCTATAGAATAGTGTAGTGAGTTGTCTCTTTAGGGTTTATGGAAGTTGCCTTGATGGAGGGATTTGAGGAGGAGAATGAATGAGAGAAGCTTGGGATTATGGCAAGCATAAAAGCATGAAATGAGATGAAGAAAAACATATATCCAATCAACCTCTCTCTCCCTTCAAACAAGTGGCCGGCCCACCCAAAAAGGATGAGATTGGAGAGAGAAAAAAATGCAAGAAAGAATATATCATAATAGAATGGAAAAAAACTTAAAGAAAATGGTCACAACCATTTCCTTTCACAAACCATCAAATGAAAAGCCAAGAAGAGACCAATAAGGAATCTCATGATGAAGCAAGTCTCATCATAAGCAACATATGCAAGAAAGCCCCTCACTACAAAGTTAATTGCAAACTTGCAATTAACCCCTCCACCACAAAAGTCCGGCTGAGAAGGAACAAAGGAAAACCGGCCGGAACGGAATGCAAACTGGCAACTTCAGAAAACCGATCCCGTAATAAATTACAGGAAAACCCCGCTACTGCAAATACATGCCCGCATTTGTATTCCCACTGAACACAAATGCAAAGAGATAAAATCTACACTATCAAATACTAGTATCCGGCTTAAGCCAAAGCCGGCTAGTAAAAACTGTCCGATCACGATCCGTGCAATACCGCACGTATCTGATCGAACCCTGCCATATCTCCATACGGCCTCTACAGCGTTTCGCCCGAAACTTGAGTAACTGTCTGTGTGGTGGACTCTAAAGACTCGTCAATACTGTGGCTGTGAATTTAACCACTAGCACGTCAGAGGTATAAGCCAATACATGACGGGCCACCAGGTATTGACCAAAAGGGACGTCGATGAGCGAACTCATCCTGACACCCTACTGAGCCTGTCAGTGACAATATCCGTACAGTCCGGTCCGTTCGTCTATGAGCATCGCATGGCGGGCCTAGGGGGTTGGTAAAAGTCAGACCCCCAAAAGCGGTACAAGTCGTGTCGGAGTGCAGCCCAGAACACCCTGAGATACTACTGGAATACCTACCAGCAAATCTCCTACCTTGGCCAAGGACTTTTCATGTTCTGGCTCTCCTAGACACAGCACGACCTCACCCCCAATACCGGGAGAGACGAACCCCTGCAGATCCGCTCACTGCCTCCATGTGGCTCGGGACTGTACCCAACTAAAACCTGTTTGCACGACTCCTTTGAGCCGTGGTAGGGTAGTAATCAAAGTACAGTGGGAACTCACACGAGACAAATGACGATCCCAGGTCGATGAACTAACCTGTACACATGTCACCTGGGAACTGCTATCTGACGTCTGGTATATGCCCAACTAGCAGGTTCCCGGCGAGTCCTGTCCGGTGTACTCATAACCCAATGAGCACCTGTATACATCTTAGGTGAACCAACTGACACCAGTGGCTTGTGAGACCGGCCACCGCCCCTCGTCGGGGTCTCGACTGTATACACTAGTCTACTCCGGAGTATCGATGCCCTGTCTCGAAACTCCCACGACTAGGGACCTTTTAAGGATGTGCTTATAGACCCCAGCTCTCACGTATATGATCGCCCTCATACTGCTGGTATCAAGCAAGAATCCTAGGGGCTTTATCAACGTGTAATAGCGATTCGTAAGGTCACCTAAAGCAGTACACGATGATAAAGATAAACCAGATAGCATACTATCATCTCGAGTAAGACTGTCCTACCGGGATAGGTCCTCCCCTCAATCATTGCAATCACGTGCCTGTAATCCAATAATTGACTCTGAGGGCACTATCTCCAACACGACGGACCGAAACGTCCCTAAACTAATGATGGACCACCACGTCCCTAAACTGGCGATGGACCACCACGTCCCTAAACTGGAACACGGACCACTACGTCCCTAAACTGGAACAATAGAGCCTCCAAATGCTCATTTGCCGGATCTAAACGGTCTCGTTTAAGTTGATCTTAGCCCCAAACACGGCTAATGTGTCCTTAAATATTCAAACATACTATAAAACTCCAAATCAACTTCGGTTCAAGGGTACATCTCCGAACTCCTCTGACACCTATCATTGTAATCCTTCAACGACGTCAGAGAGGTGACAAGTCCTAACGGCCATATAATAAATGGATCACCATGTTAAGTTGATCTTAGTCTCAAACAGGACTAACGTATCCTTAACGAACGTTTAAGTTGATCTTAGCCTCAACACGGCTAACGTATCCTTAAACTAAAAACATCAAACCCAAATCTAAGTAAATACGGATTTGGACTAATCCACGTCCTACGGGCGACGGCATTACTCAGTCTCCGTATACAATCCACGGACAACCCCAAACAAAACAAACACACACGACACAAAGTGAAATTCTGGAGAAGGAGAGAGTGGCTACCGCGATGCGGTAGCGTAATTAACTGCAGGGGCTTGCGCCTGCAGGGAAGAGCGTCCCCACAATCAAAAACCCCTCTAGCCAGGGGGAATCTGACGAAGTCTGCTACATCGGCCACATCATTCTAAACCTCCGATACACGGTGCCATAAATCAACTTGGCATCTTCGGAGAGGTAGACGGATAAAACCATATAGCATCTGCCCCCGAATCTCAGGCAAGACGTCCTCACGTCGTCTCCGCTGCCATTCGGAGGGGAACAAAGGTTAAACCTAGCACTCTGATACCAACTTTGTCACGACCCAAAATATTAGCTCGTGACCAGCACTTAAATCACGCAACGTCTAAAGGCGTAACGTAATTCAAGTAAGCTGAAACCCAGAAATCTAAACCTTTTTAAGAAAATAAAGGAGGTGAAGTTTTGAAATAAAGGTATAATGAAATCAACTTTTCTTAATGCAAAAAAAAGGAACATAAAAATGCAAGTGAAATTTACTAGTTTGAAAACGTGTTTCTTCTTTTAAAAATTTGGGCAGCACCTCCTTTATATATTTTGATCCAAAACCACAAATACATAATAAGAATAATGGCATCCCCAAGTGGGAGCTAGCTCTTCGCCAAACGGCAGATCACAACCACGCAAGACAGTATATGTAAGTATACGACACCCAACGGCGAAGTTCACCACCAAAGATAAATAAATAAGCAAGACATCAAAACCACAAGTAGCGGAAAGACCCTCGTTCTAAGTCTCGCAACCACAAATCTCACTAAGTCTCATTACTTACATAAATACTAATTTTGATTGATGGAGTTGACTAGATACAATTTGAAATATAAATACAAGAGTAGGTACGATACAAATACCTCACCTACCAATGCAAAACACCCAAATGAAGCTATGTGCCAGTGATACCGCAACGGATCTATGCGGTCAACCTGCAAGAACTGTGGCACAACGGAGGTGAGTTGTCAACTCGTGAGTAGAAAAAAATCTACAGATAGAAATCGAATAAACAACGACTCCCAGGTCAATTATATCATAAAGGTAATACTATGATATCTAGGGTGACCGGGTCATCATATGTGTCAACAATGTAATCAATACCTATATGTATGCGGATATAATACAACAATATAACCAATGTCTGATGCATGTGGATCTCGTCCAACCATATTATCAATGTATGTATGCTTGTGGATCCCGTCCGACCATATAATCAATGTATGTATGCATGTGGATATCATAAGAGCATATGCATGAAAGTATGAGGGTATAAATCTACGGGTGTCCCTCGCGACACCTCAAAATCATGGAACCCGAGTGTCCAACATCGACACTCGAAAACATCATGAAATAATCGTGTCCAGTATCGACACGCAAATCCTTATGTATCGGGCTCCGTCAGTCCGGATCGGCCCACGGGCTCCGTCTGCGGAATCGGCCCTCGGCCCCGGCAGTACGGGTCGACCAGTATGCATCTCTCGACTCTGGTCAGTATCCTCCGGATAACCGCCAGATCCAACCAATCACCGGTAGGTATGTAGTCCCTCTGCCAGGCTCACCGTCTACTGCACAGCAAATCCGTTCTCGCCCCGGGGTACCATACTGGGTCCACCATGTACCCGCAATCGGCCTCATCCAGCTCCTCGAATCGGGTTTCACATGTCACGCGTCTCAGAACCGAGAAAACGCATGGTGGACGCACTGAAATATCATATCAAGAGAAACTGAGTTTTTAAAACAATACATACTTTCTTTTAAAATGAACACGGTTCTCAAATCCAGAAATCTCATGAAAACAGCATATCTCAATGCGTAAAATCATAAAGCATGATGTATGCGACATATGATAGAAATGTAAGCATATTCGTATATCATGCAATATGGAACAGTGATGTGACATATTAAGGGAAAACCGCTTTTTTAAATGATCCCAGTTTTAAAATATATCCTGCAGTTCCCAATTCTCCAAAACCAAAGCCAGCATCATCTATGTATGTGCAATAAGTATGTATGTAGGTATGGATGCACACGTGGCATATACGCAAGTATGAATGTACAATATGTATGTGCGCAAGTATGGATATACAAGTGGTATATACGCATGTATGGGTGTACAATATGTATGTGCGCCAATATGGATGTACAAGTGGTATATACGCAAGTATGAGTGTACAATATGTATGTGCACCAATATGGATGTACAAGTGGTATATACATATGTATGAGTGTACAATATGTATGTAAGGAGTCATATCATGATGCGGCAATCCTACTGTGTAGTGACATGGCAATTATCGATGATGAAGTGTGTGAGGCGGCAAATCTGTGTATGTGTAACATACGCATCATCGATAATGGTGCAGGTGTACCAGCACAGGTATAAGTAATGCAATGCGAATAACATGAATGCAGCATAAGGTAAATCATCAGCTAAAAGCTATAAGGTATACGTGTCTACAAGACCGAGTCGATGAATCTATCAATCGGCATCTAGCCAAACAACATTGCGTACGGTATAATTCATCGTACGACAACCTCTAGTCAAGGGTATGGATCAATCATCAAGTCAAACTCATCACGCACGGAAAATCATCGTACGGCGCATTAAGCTAATCATGGATCTTATCAACCTATAAGACGATGAGGGTACGGACCTAACGTCACGTACGGCTAACACTCACGATTCACAACACATATAAATATCTCTATATACTTATGTTCCAGGTCACATCCGCAACAATCTCATATCAGGGGACCGGCAAGGTATCAATCATCTCAATCGACTCACATCCGTATACCAACCTAACATCATATCACCTATTAAGTCATATTCTCTTTTTTATCATAATTATATCACGTCATATATTCTTTTCATCGCATTTATATCCCTCATCAAGTCAATTTTACAAATACATTCTACCTTTATTATAAGCATAAGTATCTAATCTAGCATACACACCCGAACCATACAAACAGTTTTTGAAAAATGCGAATCGTAGTTTTGAAAATAGGGGTTACGGTGTTTTTAAAGAAAAGATATCATTTGAAAATCCGTAACGTCCCTCAAGGTATCTGTTTAAAAGATGCATACGATTCTTCAGTTTGGAAATATGTATGATTCGAATGACACATCTACGTCGGCTATCTAGTCCTATAGTACCCTAAACGGCAATATCATCACATATCATCCTCAAATCCCGTCATCACATACTAGTCGTATCATATCACTTCTAACTATCCTTAGTTTCTAATATGGCTCTAACTACCTTTTTACTCTATCTATAGTCTTCTATTAAAGGTTTCACTAATCATAATCTATATACATAAATCGGTTTCCATCAAAGTTTGCGGGGGTGCTATACGCCATCCACCCGACTTCCCCCGTAGATATAGATCTACTCACCTTGGTCTTCGCCTGCCGAAGTCGATGGCGCCACGCTCCGTCACATCGGAATCCATGCGAAGGTACCTACAATAACAACACATATCGCAACGCTATTATAATCAAGTTCTGAAATCCAAACGGCACACAGATCGCCTATAGGTCAGAACCTATAGCCCACGCGTGCAAAAACGACTAAATAACCCTTGTTGTTGATGTACAAACATGCAACAACCAAATACAAATTCAAATGTCAAAACCTAGCATTCAAATATGGAAAACACATCCAAAAATCACACCCAAGTGTTCCCAGATTTTGACTCAGGCCAAAAGGAGTTGCACAAACAAGTCTAGGGTGTATATGACCTACCGGATCAACCCCGACACCAAAACCCACCAAGTGGCCGGCCACATCATATGGAATTCCGGCGAGCTCGGTTCCAGTGGCTCCAATGGGGTTCGTCTGGTCAGTGTGGTCTTCTAGTGCCCTAATTTGGTTCCTGGTATTGTTTGCTTTCCTCAAAAATTCCCCGGGTTGCTCCAGATTTCCCTGCACACCCTAAATACTCACAAAACCGACATGAACAAAATCCTAAATCTGTATTTTGGTTTCTATACTAAATTCCAGGTCTTTCAATAGCCACTAGAGTTCACTAATTTCCCACAATTACCTAAACCCTTCTCTAGAGATTTCTATCTTCACAACCACCAATCCAATTCAACTTCTAAACTATCTAAAACATAAGAAAACTAAAACTAACTAAATGAAAATAATTATACCTCATGGATATCACTTAAGCAAACCCTAGAAGTCTCAATGTTATCAAAATCCCACTTTACTTGGTCCATTTCGATGAGGGTGAGGAGGTGATCATTTTTTGTGAAAGGGGTATAGGGTTTTGAGAAGGTTTTGGAGGTGATTTTTGGGGTTGTAGATGGAGGGAAGGGAGCTTGAGGAAGAGGAAAAAGGAGATGAAAATGGTGGGGGAAAGAATAATGAGGCAGCCCCCTCTCTTAATTATTCTCTCTCTCTCTCTCTCCAAGCATGCTTATTTTCATCATTGTGTCCCCCCTCTCTCTCTCTCCAAGCATGCTTATTTTCATCATTGTGTCCCCTCTCTCTCTCCAAATCATCATTACACCTTTTTCCATTTCTTTTCTCACCAAAAAGATATACACCCAAATAAAACAATACAAATGAAATAACATGTAACATGTGTAAGTCTACGGTAGCGCCACGGCCGTCTACAGACGCCAAATGCGGAACAAAAACTTTTTAACCGGCGCTATCGTATACTTTAACCCGGATCTGCCATTATTGCTAAACTAACAAACTGTAAAGAGTGTAGAAAGGTTATACCGAACGATCCGAGTCCTTCGTTCTTTAACCATCATCCCACGCTCCGTTGCGTCTGCTCCGATCTCGTCGATCTCCGATCTGCTCGTCCAGGTGGCACCACGTCAACGATTCTTTAAACGGGCTCCCGCCTCTGACTCGAGGCAACTCGGTCGTCAAGTTTGCTAAAAGAGACAACCAAGAATGATGTAGAGAATGAGTAGATGACTTTGTCTCACTTTGTCCAAAACCGTGGACGATCGGTTAATGAAGTTGCCAATGGAAATGAAATGGAACAAGAAATGAACTATGAAATTTCCATGTATCCAAAACTTTAGTCTTCTCTTTTAACAACCATAATTTTCTCAAGTGAGTGAGTGAGTGGAGGAGGAGAGGGGGCCGGCCATTTTAAACAAGAGAGGGGGTGAGTGTAGGAGGGAAGTGGTGACCTTAAGAACAAATATCTCTAGTGTGAACACAAACAAATATCTCTAGTGTGAACACAAAGTGTGAACACACCAAAAGCAACCAATGAAAACACAACACCATTCAACCTAGTCACCTCATCTAGATGCTTCTAGAAACTTCCACACTCATCTCAAGAAAAGATAAATCCGTCTTTAACCGAATGTTAAAAGACGGCTGATAGAAAACTGGAAACTGGCAACTTCCAAAAGTGATCCCGAAACGAATTTCAGGATAACCCCGTAACTGTATAAATATACCCGCATTTGTATTACGATCGAATACAAATGCATCTGAGACAAAGATATTATATCTACTCAATATAATACTCGGATCCGGCTTAAACCAAAGCCGACCAGTATCATCTGCCCGAAATCTGACACGTGCGTAAACGCACGTGCATTTTCCGAACCCTGCCATAAAACCATACGGCCTCTACAACGTTTCGTCCGAACTTGGGAAACTATCTGTGGGGGACTCTAATGACTCGTCAGTACCCTGGCAGTGGGTTTAACCACAAACCGTCAGCGGCACTAGCAATGCGTAACAGCTGCCCATGGACTGACCTCAAGGGAGGCCGATGAGCGAACTCATCCGGAAACCCTACTGAGCCTAACAGTGACAATGTATATACAGTACGGTCCGTTCGTCTATGAATATCGCATATCTGCCTAGGGGGCTAGTTGTTCCCCTCCGAATGGCGGCGCGCAGGACTGCGATGTCTTGGCGCTGAGACTCGGGGCAGATGCTAATTGGTGCTATCCGTCCACCTCTCCGAAGATGCCAAGTTGATTTATGGCACCATGTATCGAAGGTTTAGACGGGTGCGTCCGATGTAGCAGACTTCATCAGATTCCCCCTCGTTTGAGGTTTTTTTTTATTGTGGGGACGCTCTTCCCTGCAGGCGCAAGCCCCTGCAGTTAATTACTCTACCGCATTGCGATAACAACTTTCTCCTTCTCCAGATGGTCACTTCGTGTCGTGGGTGTTTGTTTTGTATTTTGTTGCCCGTGGATTGTTTACGGAGACTGAGTTATGTCGTCGCCCGTAGGGCGTGGACTAGTCCAAATCCGTATTATCTTAGATTTGGGTTTGGGGGTTTGGTTTGAGGATACGTCAGCCATACTTGAGGCTAAGATCAACTCAAACGTTTGTTAAGGATACGTTAGTCTAACTTTGAGACTAAGATCAACTTAACGGGATCGTTTAGATCCGAAAAAGGAGCGTTTGGGCTCTATTGTTCCAGTTTAGGGACATAGTGGTCCATCGTATGTATGGCCGTCGGGACCCGTCACCTCTCTGACGACGTTGAGGGATTACAACGACGGATGTCAGAGGAGTTCAGAGATGTACCCTCGAGCCAGAGTTAATTGGGGGGATTCATAGTCCAGTCTGTTTGAAGGTTTAAGGATACGTTAGCCATCTTTTAAGGCTAAGATCAACTTAAACGGGACCGTTTAGATCCGACAAAAGAGCATGCGGGGCTCTATTGTTCTAGTTTAAGGACGTTGCGGTCCATGGGTAGTTTAAGGACGTTGCGGTCCATGGGTAGTTTAAGGACATTGCGGTCCAGTATGTGCTCTGGATGCTTCACACGGGTTCACTGCCGTGCTTGGCGAGGACCAGGCTCCGCTCTGGACATTTTCCGCGGGGTCAAAGAGTGACGTTATCCGCATTCCACGTAACCAGGAATTTTGCACTAGATGCTTCACACGGGTTCACTGCCGCGCTCGGCGAGGACTAGGCTCCGCTCTGGGCGTTTTCCGCGGGGTCAAAGAGTGACGTTATCCGCGTTCCACGTAACCAGGAATTTTGCATTAGACACGGGTTTAAGGACCCCACAGTCCATATCAATGTGTGGTCGTCGGGACCCGTCACCTCTTTGAAGACATTGAGGGATTACAATGCCAAATATCAAAGGAGTGAAGAGATGTACCCTAGAACCGGAGTGGATTAAATAGTCCTTGGCCCAATTTGGGATCAAGACCAATTAATTATGTTATGAGCCCATTAGCCCAGTTGATTACGAATTGAGGACTTATGGCCAGCTTGGGCTAAGTCCAATCAGGAGAGGCTTTGCCTCTATCCATTTAGCCAATTGGACCAATGTCTAGTGTTAAACACTAAAGACCAACCAGTGCTGAACACTGAGGATGAGATTGACAAGTTAGTGTTTAACACTAAAAGATAATTGGTGTTAAACACCAGCAACAGGGCTTTTCAAATTAGTGTTAAACACTAAAACAGATCAGTATCAAACACTGGCAGCAGAGATCTCGAATTAGTGTTAAACACTAAGGTAGTCAGTGTTGGACACTGCAAATAAAGTTTTTTGATTAGTGTTAAACACTAAGGCCCAACAGTGTTTTAACACTGGGTTCGGGAGTTTCAATTTAGTGTTAAACACTAAGGCAAGAGGGGTCACGTAGCGACACGTGAGAGCGCCCTCCCTTCATTTGTTCTTCTGAGACTATTGCATCTTTTAGAGCATCACGTGCCATCACGTGACGGGCATTCAAATGCTTGTGTGTTAAAGCTTCTGTCAAGGGTCACGTGGGTCACGTGGGGCACTGCTTCAAAGGGGCTTTCTGTAGATCTTTGGGGGGGTCACGTGGTGACACGTGACCCTGCCTCTATGTATGTTGTTTAGAGGATCTGTTAATCTTTTCCAGGAATTAAATTCCTCGTAGAGTTGAACCCTGACAGTAATTTCAGAGGAATTAAATTCCTACTTCCTTTTGAAGATTTATATTCTGAATAGAGTTGGACTCTGAATTTTCTGTAGGAATTAAATTCCTCATACATGTGAAGAACTAAATAGGGTTAAACCCTAATAAAAGCTTTTAAGGAATTAAATTCCCACTCTCTGTTAAATTATGATCAAGGGAATTAAATCCCCGCTGTTCCAACAGAACTAGGTTCTTAATTAGGGTTAAACCCTGTTTCTTTTTGCTCTGAAGGAATTAAATTCCCATAACACAGGGTCAAGCCCTAGTTTTATTTTAAAGGAATTAAATTCCTATAGTTCTGTGAGAATTAAATTCTCGTGCTTCCATTCCCTCTCTATGCTTTGGATCTGCATGGCAGGATCTCGACCCATTGAGAATTAAATTCTCAACTTCAAGGGGAGATGTGCACTTTACAGATCCTCTATCAAAGAGAGAAGAAATATGTTCTTCTGTTTTATATATCAGGGTTAAACTCTGTTGAGATTTAAATTCTCTTTTCCTTCAAGGAGCCTTCCCTTTCTTACCTAGGGTTTTCTTTTGCAGAAGATCCAAGTTCCTCGAAGTATCAAGGCTCCCTCTCCCTTTCTTCCCTCTGTGTATCTCTCTTTTTTTGTGTCTCTTGGCTCCTATTTATAGGAGAAGCAGCCGAATCAATTAGTTTTTTGACGAATCTTCATTGAGAGGTTTGATTTGCATCCATCATTCGTTTTTTGACCTTTGGATTATTGGGTGAATTTTATTCACCATTGGATTTCAAGTCCCGGGATTCCCCTTTGTTATTTCTGTTAGATTTAAAGGGGAAATCTTTCCAAACCCGAGATTTTCCCATAGATAAATGATATTCAATCATCTTTAAATCTTTAATTCGATTGGTTCCAGATAATCGCTTTCCTTTGGAAAGATTCGAATCTCTTTCAGAATTTAATTCTGTCAACGAAATGGGCTTTGAAAGCCGGTCACGTGTGACCACGTGACCCATAGTCACGTGTGGGCACGTGACCCCCTTTGGAATGAGCCTTCTTCTTTCTTTCTGCGCTCTGTCTTCTGGTTGCTGCTTAACCGTCACGTGCCGCCACGTGACCCCTGGTCACGTGCGAGCACGTGACCCTTGTCTGAACTCTTTTTCTTGATTTAACTGGAGAACAATTCTGATGTTTTGATCGTCACGTGCCAACACGTGACCCTGGTCACATGGGAGCACGTGACCTCTTCTGAAGCTTTTTCCTTGATTTGATCAGGAAGCGTTGGGTCTTTGCTGCTGCTTTTAAATGTCACGTGCCGACACGTGACCCAGGTCACGTGGGAGCACGTGACCCTTACTGAAGCCCCTCTCTTTGATGTAGTTGGGAAACTGAACTTGCTTTGCCGGTACTTTTGGGTGTCATGTGTCAACACGTGACTGCTGGTCACGTGTAAGCACGTGACCCTCTTCTGAAGCTTTTTCCATAAGCTTTCCTGATTTTAAATCAGGAAACACTAGTAACGTCAGACCCCCAATAGCAGTATAAGTCGTGTCGGAGTGTAGCCCAATAACACCCTGAGATACTACTGGAGTACCTACCAGTAAATCTCCTGCCATGGCCGTGGGCTATGTGTAATGGCTCTCCTAGACACAGCACAATCTCGCCCCCAATACCGGGAGAGACGAATCCCCTGCCGATCCGCTCACATGCCTCCATATGGCTCGGGACTGTACCCAAAAACTACATGTTTGCACGACTCCTTTGAGCCGTGGTAGGGTAGAAATCAAGGCACAGTGGGAACTCACACGAGACAAATGATGACCTCAGATCGATGAACTAACCTGTACACATGTCACCAGGGAACTGCTATCTGACGATATGTATAATACCAACTAGCAGATTCCCGGCGAGTCCTGTCCGGTGTACTCATAACCCAATGAGCATCTGTATACATCTTAGGTGATCCAACCGACACCAGTGGCTTGTGAGACCGGCCACCGCCCCTCGTCGGGGTCTCGACTGTATACACTAGTCTACTCCGGAGTATCGATGCCCTGTCTCGAAACTTCCACGACTAGGGACCACAATTAAGGAGATGCGTATAAACTACTCAACTCTCACGTATATGATCGCCATCATACAGTTGGTAGTAAAGCAAGATCCTAAGGGCTCTATCAAAGTGTAACATGTAATCATTCACCTGAACATGTACACGACTGATAAAGGCAAACCAGATAGCATACTATCATCTCGAGTAAGACTGTCCTACCGGTATAGGTCCTCCGCAATCATTGCAATCACGTACCTGCGATCCAATAATTGACTATGAGGGCACTATCTCCAACAATCTCCCACTTGCACTCAAGGCTAATTATTGCGATGTCGACTACTCACAGCCCGTGTGAAACCGAACATCCAACTCCTCTACTAATCAGTTTCACAAAACCCGTTTGTAAAACTTTTGTGTTCGAGAAATAGCCTCAGTGAGTGGATCCGCCTAGATGTTTCTTTCTATATCTCTCTTAATCTCAAGTTCACGGAGAAAGCCATCTCCCGAATTGAGTAATACCTGTCTTAGAATATGTCTGGATGTCTGATGGGACCTAGTTCATAAATGAACTCCAAATCCAAACTTCTTAGACTGTATCGATCACTGAACCTAATCAGTATCCTGCACCAAGCCACCCACAGTATCCTCTTGGACCGCCTGTCCATAATACTGTCCCTCATCAGAGGGAAAACTGAAACTGTGACAATCACTCTGTCATCCACGTCACCTTTGAAGCCTGGAATGATAATCGTCTCCCGAAGGAGGCTGCCGTCATCAAATCCGTAGAACATGTACTTATGTTCAAAAACTGCTTCATTATGTTTCTCCAGGATTGGATTAATACAAACTTATCGCATCAAGTGTAAAAACAATATCTGGTGTGGTACTTGACATCTCATGATTGACTCAATTGCCTAAGCAAGTGATCTGTCAATCATGCCCATCCCTCTTCCCTTTAGTCTGTAAGACACCTTTAGAGAGGGTGACTCCATCACCTGTAGGTACACCACCATGCTAGGAGTCATCTATTCTAAAAACCATTAGAATACCGTCAAAGTACCCACATTGGGAAACTACCCAAATCCAGATCTAAAACCATAGATCCAGAAACCAGAATGTCAAATATTATATCCATATCCTGTTTGGAGAAACAACTGTGTGACGACCACAGTACAACCGATCGTAGTATAGGAATTTTACTTCCTACTCTGTGTATGTCATCCAAATACCATGACATCACACCCTACTACCTTCTTAACAGATCCATCCCCTATTCTGATTGAAGTCAAACCCATGACTGTCATATCAAAAATAGATGATCTATCTCCGCTATAACTGCTCAAGTCTATAAATAGACATAAGTATCTTGCCCACTATGCTTCCGCTGCTCCCACTGACTACGACAACCCTCCTACCGGGTCTCATAGCCTGGAACAACAGTAGTGTCAAGTCTGGGTAAACAAGAACCTCCATGTCACCGTCCTTGAGGCTACCGGAGTACCTCTCGGGTGTCTGAGGTTACCCACCATATCTGCGGAGTGGCTAATGGAATGTCAAACCTGATTGAATATATAGGTCCTATTAAATTTTCCGTAATCGTTCGCGGTTCTGGAATCACTTCCAGTTCTACCATACTCCCACTACCGTTTTCTGAAAAAATCCATTTTACTAAAACTGTGGCGAGTCAAGACAATATCACTATTGATCTTCCAAATGGTAGATTATTAACCCTCGTCATAGCCAGGGTTAACCCACAAACAGCCATTACAGAAACGTGCCTTGAGTTATCCAGAATCTGGTTTTAAGCATAAGCTGGACAACTCCCCGTACCTTAACATCTTTTAAGGTATGAACCATTCTATATCCAATATAGAAACTTTGGCACTTATTTAATTGGAACCATATTCAAATCATGCAGCTGTCTCCAGTGCATATCAACTTAATGGAAAGAGGCTAATCAGCATTACTCAACTTAGGAATCCATCCAATTATGAGTAACCTGAAAGAGAAACACGTTTCTCAAAACCATCACTATCGTCTGAATACCAATCACAAGAATCTACATCTTCGATCTCTTTGAAGAATCCCGATACTTGTGATACCTGGTTCTCTACTTTATTCTTATACCCACAACTTCTCAAAACTTAGACCTTGTATTTCTACGAAACACTTGTCTAAATACTAGAGAAGTTATAAGTAAACAGAACATAGTACGAGGACCTACCCCTTTGTCCTGATGGATACTGGACAACATACAATACTCTGTATAAGTCCGCTGAGTTTAAGCAACTCAAAACCTGTGCGTCGCAGGTTGGAAACTGTACCCTGGCGATTTCCTCAAATATCACTAATTATAACGAATTCCGATATAATGAGGATAATAACCTAATTCCCAATAACTTACTCCCACTCATCATCCGTAAAACCATGCAGATATGAGAATAAAACCTGGTAAATACATACCTTTGGAGTAAGTATCTAATCGGGAAAACAGTTTTCTTTTAACAATGCACTGAAACATGAAAATGTTTCGTAGGGGTATCCTGGTATTCATAGCAATGCCTCTTCCATAATCCAATTCATGACTACAACCGTATATTTTATTGCCATCTCTCCAAATCCCTTTATTTGTTTTTAGTCGTTACCTTCTGCACACCATCGTTAGGCTAAATGGTTTTCTTCTTTCCCTACCGTTCGGCACCAGCCTATGGTTTGGAAGAAGACTATCCAGTAAGCATAATAGGTGTACTCTCCTAAACCAAGGAGTACTCACATCTTGAGAGAAGGTGATGATAAAAGACAACTGAATAATACCTTATCCTTTTAAAGGTGAAATAGGAGTGGCGATGAAGTACGCGGTTTTGGTCGTGAATGATAACAGTCGCAATTTACTTTGCCCTCTTTCTAATCCCTTTATTTTGTCTTTACATATTACCTTCTGCACACCCTATTTAGGCTAATTGGTTTTCTTCATTTCCTACCTTTCGGTACCTGCCTATGGTTTGGAATAAGACTATCCAATAAGCGTAATAGGTGTACTCTCCTAAACCAAGGAGCCCTCGCAACCTGAGAGAAGGTGATAATAAAAGACAACTGAATAAACCAATTCTATTTCTCCTGAACCTTGATCCATCCTCGAAGAAGTCCCTTCGAGTTCGTATATAACCATACGATGGATCTATCCAATGGAAGTGGATGTCCGTAGTAATACGGGGTGTTCTGAGAAATACAAAGGGTAAAAGAAGGAGTGGCAATGACTTATGCAACAAAGACAATCCAAAAGCCAGTATTTTAAGAAGATTCGGTCAACTTGGTCACTGAGTCATAGTCTAGGGTCGGTCAAAGGTCGCTTCCAAAAAGAGAGAGAAAAGAAACACTCTGCGTGCACTCTAACCTAGATCAGAATGGTTATCAATTTATCTAATCCGGAAACCTCCCACTGTTCTGTCAAATTCTCCTCCAAACCTAAAAGAAGAATCAATCGGGATCACCCAAAGAGTAAACCAACTCATCAGTGGGAATCGGGATCCAACTCTCATCGCATGATAACGTGATGGAATGCATCCACGTTACTCATACTCCAGAAGGTATGCGCATACTTGGCAAGTTTCAGTTTCTTTAGAAACTCCCGATATGATTTTTGCCTCATGCTCTTATGACCTTGGCTTTGGTCAAAATGTCATAAGTCACATGCCAAGTTCTACCCGTCACTATCTTGTCAATTTGAACCCACCCGCACATGCCCCTGACTTTGGCCAATCGGCAGAACGACTGTTCCAAACCAACTCATCTATCTATGCAACAAATGAATACCCAGCAGCTACCAAACACTATGCCTTAACTTTGGCTAAAATGCATAGCTTGAATACTACTGAATACCCAAAAGAAATGACGGAAGGCTACGGCTGGTTTTTGGCGAAAAACCTTTAACGTAGTGAACTTGATATCGCTGAAGGAACCTAATAGCTTTTTATAAAAATATAGTGGCGAAAACCTTTGCTAAAGAGGTCATTCCCGGTGAAGGGATCTCGGCTCTTTCCTCGTGGAATGAGGTGTAGGATATTCCACTGAATACCGTTATGCAAAGCAATATGTAATCGACTATAGTGAAGTTATTACCCTGACGCAAACTTCTGCCCAAGGGGTCAGTCCCGGTGAAGGGATATCGGCCCTTGCCCCGTCGAATGAGGTGCAGGATATTCCACTGAATACCGCTATGCAAAACAAAAGGAAACGTCTTTGTCATAACACTTTTTAAATTTGTTCCAACAACTGCCAAATAGGTTTGCTTTTCTTTGCATTGATCAAAATCAAAGCAGTCCCATCAATCAATCACACCAGAAAAGAACGAAAATAAAATGTACGTATATGCCATCTGCATTCGTCACTGGGTCCCGTCATCACCCGTTAGGTTACTTAACTAACGACAGAGCGGGGACTGGACTAGCGCGGGTGTAAAACATATACAACATCTAATAGTATATAAACCAATATACAATAATCGCTCCAGGCATGATAATATGCAACATTACAGAAAAGTAATAAGCATCACAGAACAATACAGATAATCTGGGATCCCCGAGTTTCACAGAGCCGCTGCTGAAACCCGACGTTCCCCTGGTCGTGTGGATAGCCTGTGTAATGAAACCTAGACCCATACGAGTGCGGCAAGTTACCCGCCAAAACCTGAAGCGAGGCAGCCTCCTACAGCAAAGTGAATGGACCACCCTGCACTTCACGGAATCCGGTAATCTTGGGCACCCCTCCTTGGGTCAACCTGTACCCCCTACGAGTACGGCGAATAGTCTGCCAATTCTAGAGTGAGGCCCCTCTGCCTCTCAAAGCTATGAGATGCGGACCCGTTGCCCCTCAGAACCCGGTTATCCGTGCACTCCGTCGCGGGGCAAAACCTAGTACAGTAATGAAAAATAGTACAACAGGTACATCGACCGCAACCTGGTCGTACCCCAAAAGAATATTATACAACAGGCAGTGACGGCAGTCCACATGTTGGACGCTCGCCCCGCAATATCAAATATACAAATAAATCCAAACTGCACTATCATTGCACACCGCTATCCACCACGACAAATCCGCAACATCACAGCACAACACAGAACATCAACGCGAATGTCACGTTCGCAAACCCGTCTAAAAGAACTATAGCAATCAGACGCGGTTTACCGATCAAATGACATTCCCGGTCGGAGATATAATGTAAGCACTGTAAACTAACATGTTTAAATTTCGATCGACTAAATATCACGAAGTGGGCCCCACGAACAACTGGTGAACAGTGACAAAATCTGGGCCCAAAAGATATATACCAAAAACCCCAAATTCCAACAGAGAAGACATTGTGCAAATTTGGTGCACTGATTCAACAGAACGGCTGCGGATGCGCGGCCAAACCATGGGTTTGGCCGCGATTCTGCGGCGATTTGGTGGAATCACGTGCTCAAATTTGGTCGGTGTGCTTCTAAAACCCTGCACAACTTTCTGTGATATGTAGAATAATTTTAGGACATCATTTAAAATCGACAGAAACTGTAAAGCTTGAAAATTGTGTTTTTCGATATCCGGTTCGATCGATATTTTAAACGCGTTAGCACAAGTTAGTATAGCAAAATGGTGAGGCTCTGATACCACTGTAAGTCTACGGTAGCGCCCCGGCCGTCTACAGACGCCAAATGCGGAACAAAAACTTTTTAACCGGCGCTATCGTATACTTTAACCCGGATCTGCCATTATTGCTAAACTAACAAACTGTAAAGAGTGTAGAAAGGTTATACCGAACGATCCGAGTCTTTCATTCTTTAACCATCATCCCACGCTCCGTTGCGGCTGCTCCGATCTCGTCGATCTCCGATCTGCTCGTCCAGGTGGCACCACGTCAACGATTCTTTAAACGGGCTCCCGCCTCTGACCCGAGGTAACTCGGTCGTCAAGTTTGCTAAAAGAGACGACCAAGAATGATGTAGAGAATGAGTAGATGACTTTGTCTCACTTCGTTCAAAACCGTGGATGATCGGTTAATGAAGTTGCCAATGGAAATGAAATGGAACAAGAAATGAACTATGAAATTTCCATGTATCCAAAACTTTAGTCTTCTCTTTTAACAACCATAATTTTCTCAAGTGAGTGAGTGAGTGGAGGAGGAGAGGGGGCCGGCCACTTTAAACAAGAGAGGGGGTGAGTGTAGGAGGGAAGTGGTGACCTTAAGAACAAATATCTCTAGTGTGAACACAAACAAATATCTCTAGTGTGAACACAAAGTGTGAACACACCAAAAGCAACCAATGAAAACACAACACCATTCAACCTAGTCACCTCATCTAGATGCTTCTAGAAACTTCCACACTCATCTCAAGAAAAGATAAATCCGTCTTTAACCGAATGTTAAAAGACGGCTGATAGAAAACTGGAAACTGGCAACTTCCAAAAGTGATCCCGAAACGAATTTCAGGATAACCCCGTAACTGTATAAATATACCCGCATTTGTATTACGACCGAATACAAATGCATCTGAGATAAAGATATTATATCTACTCAATATAATACTCGGATCCGGCTTAAACCAAAGCCGACCAGTATCATCTGCCCGAAATCTGACACGTGCGTAAACGCACGTGCATTTTCCGAACCCTGCCATAAAACCATACGGCCTCTACAACGTTTCGCCCGAATTTGGGAAACCGTCTGTGGGGGACTCTAATGACTCGTCAGTACCCTGGCAGTGGGTTTAACCACAAACCGTCAGCGGCACTAGCAATGCGTAACGGCTGCCCATGGACTGACCTCAAGGGAGGACGATGAGCGAACTCATCCGGAAACCCTACTGAGCCTAACAGTGACAATGTATATACAGTCCGGTCCGTTCGTCTATGAGTATCGCATATCTGCCTAGGGGGCTAGTAACGTCAGACCCCCAATAGCAGTATAAGTCGTATCGGAGTGTAGCCCAATAACACCCTGAGATACTACTGGAGTACCTACCAGTAAATCTCCTGCCACGGCCGTGGGCTATGTGTAATGGCTCTCCTAGACACAGCACGATCTCGCCCTCAATACCGGGAGAGACGAATCCCCTGCCGATCCGCTCACGTGCCTCCATATGGCTCGGGACTGTACCCAAAAACTACCTGTTTGCACGACTCCTTTGACCCGTGGTAGGGTAGAAATCAAGGCACAGTGGGAACTCACACGAGACAAATGACGACCTCAGGTCGATGAACTAACCTGTACACATGTCACCAGGGAACTGCTATCTGACGATATGTATAATACCAACTAGCAGATTCCCGGCGAGTCCTGTCCGGTGTACTCATAACCCAATGAGCACCTGTATACATCTTAGGTGATCCAACTGACACCAGTGGCTTGTGAGACCGGCCACCGCCCCTCGTCGGGGTCTCGACTGTATACACTAGTCTACTCCGGAGTATCGATGCCCTGTCTCGAAACTCCCACGACTAGGGACCACAATTAAGGATATGCGTATAAACTACCCAACTCTCACATATATGATCGCCATCATACAGTTGGTAGTAAAGCAAGATCCTAAGGGCTCTATCAAAGTGTAACATGTAATCATTCACCTGAACATGTACACGACTGATAAAGGCAAACCAGATAGCATACTATCATCTCGAGTAAGACTGTCCTACCGGTATAGGTCCTCCGCAATCATTGCAATCACGTATCTGCGATCCAATAATTGACTATGAGGGCACTATCTCCAACAACATGTCATAGTGCACTAACCATGAAAAACTGTAGAAACACGGATTTGGCTTAATCGCGATTAGCAGTGCACTAATCGGGTTTTTATCCAAATTGCATATAATAAATTTTAAAAATACCAAATCCTTTAAATATATTTTTAAATGAATAAATCATTCTAATTTCCGTTTATTTCACAATTATTCGTATATATTTATACCCTTTTTCGAAAACCCCAATTTCGCAAATCGGGCGGTTTTCGGGAAATATATTATTTTAATATTAAATTCCAAAAATAATATTTTATATTTTCTGAAATGTTACAACACTAGTCTACTATCGGAGTATCGATGCCCAGTCTCGAAACTTCCACGACTAGGGACACTTTAAGGATGTGCTTATGGACTACCCAACTCTCACGTATATGATCACCATCATACTGCTTGTAGTCAAGCAAGAATCCTAAGGGCTCTATCAATGTGTAATAGTGATCTGTAATATCACCTAAAGCATGTACACGATGATAAAGGAAAACCAGATAGCATACTATCATCTTGAGTAAGACTGTCCTACCGGCATAGGTCCTCCCTCAATCATTGCAATCACGTGCCTGCGATCCAATAATTAACATTGAGGGCACTATATCCAACAAAACATGTATAGATATACTTTTCAAAGGTGTAACTTGAGCTTCTCGGCATTGTAAGACCATAGAAATTTGCGACCTGCAGCGTCTTGTAGGCGATAGGCCCTGCCAGGCAAGACTTCGGAGACGAGGAACGGGCCGTCCCACTTTGGAGAAAACTTGTGCAACTTGCCATGATCAACGAACTCGTTCTGCCTTAGGACCAAATGTTCCCCTCCGAACGGCGACCATGACATGGGCGTCTCGCCTGTGATTCGGGGCAGATGCTATTTGGTTTTATCCGTCCACCTCTCCGAAGATGCCAAGTTGATTTATGGCACCGTATATCGGAGGTTTAGACGGATGCGGCCGATATAGCAGACTTCGTCAGATTCCCCCTCGCTTGAGGGGTTTTTGATTGTGGGGACGCTCTTCCCTGCAGGCGCAAGCCCCTGCAGTTAATTACGCTACCGCATCGCGGTAACAACTTTCTCTTTCTCCAGAATTTCACTTCGTGTCGTGTGTGTTTGTTTTGTTTGTGGTTGCCCATGGATTGTATACGGAGACTAAGTGATGCCGTAGCCCGTAGGACGTGGATTAGTCCAAATCCGTGTTTACTTAGATTTGGGTTTGGTGTTTTATTTTAAGGACACGTTAGCCATATTGAGGCTAAGATCAATTTAAACTTTTGTTAAGGATACGTTAGCCTAATCTCCAGACTAAGATCAACTTAACGGGATCGTTTGGATCTGACAAGAGAGCAATTGGCTCTATTGTTTAGTTTAATGACATTGCGGTCGATTTCCAGTTTAGGGACATGGTGGTCCATCATTCCCATTTGGGGACGGACATTAGTTTAAGGACATTTCGGTCCAACGTTCCCGATTTGGGACGAATATTAGTTTAAGGACGTTTCGGTCCACGAGTTTAGGGACCCCGCAGTCCGTATCGATGTGTGGTTGTCGGGACCCGTCACCTCTCTGACGTCGTTGAAAGATTACAACGATAGGTGTCAGAGGAGTTCAGAGATGTACCTTTGAACCGGATGTAAATTGATTTAAGAGAATAATTTTGCTCAGTCAATTTAATTTGAGGAATTACGGCCATGATTGGGCTAAGTCCAGTTAGAAAATATTTAACATTTTTATTTGTCTTTGGCCTATTAGGCCTGTGCTAGGGCTTTGCCCCTTTTTAAATAATGCACTGTATTTCTTATTTTGTTTGGGCTCTGCCCTTTTATGAATGATGCAGAGCATCAATTTTGTTCGGGCTCTGCCCTTTTATTGCATTTTATTTTGTTTGGGCTCTGTCCTTTTATAAATGATGCAGAGCATCAATTTTGTTCAGGCTCTCCCCCTTTTATTGCATTGCAATTTATCTTGGCCTACTAGGCCTTTTTGATTTGGGCCTGGCCCTTCAGTAAACAATGTAGTGCATTTGTCAGACGCTTTGCGCCAATCACTGAGCCCAAGCGCTTGTGGTGATGACACGTGTCACACAAGCGCAGTGCGCTGCGCCGTTGCGCTGCGCTTGCGCTGCTGACAAGTGGCGCGCTCTAGTGAGTTGTGCCAATTTCAGAGAGCAAGGCTCTATCTTAAAAGCGCATAGCGCAAGTGGTTCAGGTGCTGACACGTGGCGCTCTCTGGTGGCTTGCACCAACCCAAGAGCGCAATAATGCAAATTTTACAAGTGCAGGGCACTGTTTAATTTCTTGATCCAATTTAGATCAAAGAAAACAAGTTTTTCTTATTTTCAGAGAACCAGTGGTTCATAAAAAAGTGCAAGGCACTATTATTATTTGTTTTTTTTTTATTGAAGATCATTGATCTTATTCTTAGATCAATGATCTATTTAAAAGAAATTCTTCTATTTTAAAGTTTTTTACCTTTTTCTTGAGTCTCTTTTCAAGTTTCTTCAGAATTGAAGTTCTTGATGATTCTTGATGTCCATTCTTCTTTGAGTTGGGGTCTAGGGGTTTTTATATAGTGCCCATAGATTTGTTAATTTTGTTAAAGAGATCTTTCTCTGAGTGATTTGGGGAATTTTCCCCACCGTTGGATGTTTGATCCAAGGACTTCTGTTTTACAGAAGACAATCTTCTTGTTTTAACAAGAACAGAAGAATCTTACTAGAATTTAATTCTGTTTGGCGCAAACGCCCCAGTGCGTGACACGTGTCACGCAGCGCAGAGCGCATCGCAACTGCGCTTGCGCAACTGCGCTGACACGTGTCGCGCAGCGCAACTGCGTTTGCGCTGACACGTGTCGCGCAGCGCAGCGCTTGCGCAACTGAAGCGTTGTTTCCTTTAATTTTTATTTTAAATAGAGCCTTGCTCTGATTGGGCACGCTGCCTTGGGCGCCGCGCTGACGTATCAGCTTTTGACACGTGGCGCGTTGCGCGCAGCGCAAGGAATTTGAAGCGTTGCTTCGAATTTTGAATTTTTGAAATTCAAACAGAGCTTTGCTCTGATTGGGGGAAACAAATGCCCCCCCACCGTTGCGCTCACGTGGCGCGCACGTGAGTGCAGCGGTGGCAAGATCCTGGCCGTTGGATCAACTCAGGAGTTGAAGGGGCGCAAGCGCCTATATATAGAACCCCTGGCCCTTAGAAAAATTTTACTATTTTCCAAGATTTTGATTTTCAGAGCTTTGCTCTTGCTTAAGAACTTCAGATCCTTACTCTTGTTTCAAGAACTCCAGAGCTTTGCTCTCATTTCCAAAGTTAGAAAAACTTTTAGGTAAAATTAATTTTAGATTAAATTAATTTTAATTAATCTTAACCAACAGAGCTTTGCTCTCATAGATCTTCTGATCTAAAGAAAACCCCTTCGGGGTTTCACCAATAGAGCTTTGCTCTCAAGAATCCATAGATCTACAGAGATCTTGTTCATGGGTTTTAACCCATGAGCAGAGTTTTGCTCATGGATCAAAAAGTAGATCTTTTTGATCTAAAAGTGAAGAACTCCTAAGAGTCTTCAAAATTTTTAATTTTTTAGGAGTTTAAAGAAAACTTTTTTTTAATAGATTTTCTCATCATTATCACAGAGCTAGGATCTTTTAAGGAATCTTATTCCCCTGAGACCAGAGTTTGACAAGTGTCACTCTGTGACAGAGTTTTGCTCTGAAAGAGGAGATTTTCTCCTTGTCTCTAGGGATTTTTTTTATTATTAATGAGAATACTCTCTTGGGGATTAACTGACAATCTCATCCAATGATGGAGTTGTCTTATTAATTGATGCATTGTCATCCAGATTTTGTGGGTCCCCCTTTGGTCTCCTACCCACTGCACTGCAGTGTGGTGTAATTAATTTTAATTTAATTTTAATTAACCTTTAATTAAAAAAAAATTAAACGCCAAGCGTTGGAATTGCAACACTAACGGCTAATTTTGTCCCCTTGCAGTGAACATGTCTTTCGATACCTCATTCCCGTTTGCTCGTTCGGAGGAAGGATTTCCCGAAGCGCCTGTGGACCGCGAAGTCCTAGCTATGATCAGGGACCACGACCTGGAATATAAGAATCTTCACCTTTGGGGGTCGTGGTACAACCAAATCATCATGGGTCGACAGAGCTTTACGTGCACAGTACCGTCAGAGCCTATTACGGCGATCCATTATGCCAGCCCACGCCCGGTGCAGTATGCCGTGGAGATGGTTGATTGGACTTCGAAGGGCTTTCTTCATCCTGCTATAGATGCAATTACGGTTTAGCGTCCTATGGTTTTGGATATCCTGGGACGCCGTATTTGTCAAGGCGGGGCGCGACCTTGGGGGCAATCATATAACATAGGTTTGATCCCCCGCCACCCGATCGGCTATCTGCCATGGGCTTGCTATATTCTGTCGGCGAAGAAGTCGCAGTTGATAAGGTTAAGGTTGTATACTGTGGTTTACGTCTCCCTCTTCCAATATCCCACGCTTCCCACCTGGTGGTTCAAGGCCTTTTTGGAGCAGTGGAACATTCCTACTCACACTTTCCTCGCAATGGATCAGGAAGTGTCGATTTCTTTGGAGGAATTCACAGAGGTCTCCGGCTTACCGGTTATAGGGGAGCACTATGAGGAGTTGCTTCCTACAGACGAGTATGTTCTCGGTGCTAAGCCGGCAGTAAGGGGCCTCACTCCGGAGAATGCTGTTCAACATCAATTCCCAAGTTTGATCAAAGTGTTGAACATCTATGAGGCCCTTTTCATCGAACGTGGGAGTCGCGGAGTTAGCTTCGAGGATTTCATCGCTCGGTTCCTTCACCCAAACGTCCTCTCAGTAGAAGCTGCCAAGTTTGCCACACTTGATGACCCTTTCGGTCTAGGTTTGGATAACCTGCCGGCGAAGAAAATAGACCAAAAGGGTTTTTTCCTTCCTAACTCCCTGACTATGTCTTTTGCGGAAGTTGCAGCCCCCGGGATGGATGAGGAGGCCTTCTTATTAGGATTTCTCGGGCTATGGCTGAGTTGGTTTGCGCTCCCGATGCATTCTCGCCATATGCGGCCCTCTGTCTTTTACCCAGCTCACCGGATGACCATTGGGGTAAAAGTGGCCGTTGGGATCGCCGACTTGGCACACCTGTATCACGGCCTCAGTCAAGCGGCGGATGCTAATGAGCCTGGGGTACTGCACGTGATCTTCCCGATGCATTACTTCATATCGTGGCTCGAGCTACACACATCGGGCGTCTTCGGCATGCACAAAAGGCCCTCGTTCTATGACAGGTGCAGCTTCCCTCGCATCATACAGCTGATTGGCACATCAATTGTGACTCCATCGCCACGGAATGCCAGGGGTTTGCTCCTTCGCCCCCACACCATTGGAGATGGGGTGTCTTTCATTGACAAAGTGCTGACTATTGGAAAGGCATCTGCCACTGCAGTGCGGCCATTGCAAGACACTTTCAAAGATGGAGCCTCAGTTTTGATAGCCCGGGAGACACTCCATCTATATTCTATTAGACCGGGCTTCCTGGTGTTTAGGCAGAATGGTGCGGCGATTTTCATGAGATACAACCCGTATCGTTTCGCCCAACAACTGAGCTATAATCAAGGGGTACCACTGGAGGCTTTCCTATCAGAACCTGCTGCTACTGAAGAAGGGATGGAGAGCGCGCTGCATCACTTCATGCGTCTGAATACGGGTTCCCACTTTTTTATCAGTGAGCCGGCTTGCGCCTCGCGACTCCTCAAGGTATATACAGAATGGTACAATCATTCGACGGGAGCCGTCATAAAGGAAGAAAAGCGATTGCTGGTCGACCGTAAGGGTGTGCCTCCAGGTAGCGACCGCAAAGCTCCTCTAGTGCCAAGGACCCCGGTAGTTCCCCCTCTGAAAGATGCTAGGGCCGGACCACCGCGTGCACAGAGTCCTCCACGCGGATTGCCGCTTCCCGATATTACGGATGCACCACCAGCGCCCTGTGCTCCAGTGGAGACAGTGGTTGTAGTCTTGCCGGAGTCTGGTGTGGGTGCGGACATCGGGACCTGCCGCCCCAAGATGCCTGCAAAGCGCAAGTCGATCCCGGGTGCACCTAGGGCTGATGTGCAGAAGAAGAAAAAGAAGTCGCTCTTCGCAGCCGACGTTGTGTTCGGTCAAGAACCCCATTCTCCCTATGGTGAGGGCCTGGGTGAATACGGAACCAACAGGGGATTAGTCATGCCGCTGGATGACACGGACTTGGAGGCCGCCATCGTAGCTTCAGAGCGGTTGGCGAGGCGCGACGCGTGGCTAGCTAAGCTTGCGCAATCAGGTAATCACTAGTCACATTTTTTATTGCATCATATCTTTATTATTGCCTTTGACTAACGTTTTTCCTTTCTTTTCTTCAAACAGGCATCACCACTGAAGAAGTCATTGCTGCTTCCCTCAAGACTTTCCAAGAGGAGGAACGACTTAGAGCGTCCTTAGGCCTTGGTACATTTCGATTCATCAAGTCTTTATTCTCCTTGTGTTATGGTCGATCTAATCTTCCCCTTTTTTATCGCAGGAACCACAATGCCGATCCCGCCAAGTGACGCGGAGACTCTTCCCGGGACAACCGTCGATGTTTCTGCCTCCTCGGGGCTACCGCGAGAGACCCGACTTGAAGAGCCGATGAGAGATGCCTTAAAGGCTCTAGAGGCAACTCTAAACGAGGACGACGACACCTTGATGAAGGAAGCGTCGAAGGGGTCCATCGCGACGGCCCGGGAGGAGAGGAAGCGGTTTAGGCGCGAAGCGAAAGCACTCAGGGCTGCTTTGGCCATTGGAGCGGGCCCAAACACTGTCCCTAGTGCTGATACTCCCTCAAAAGAGCCCCCGGTCGCCTTGTCTACAGCTCACAGACAGGCGCGGTGCGTGCCAAAAGGGAGGCTAACGATAAGTCCACCTCAGGTAATATTTCTTTCAGAATTTTGTTGTAAGAATTATAAAGTTGTCGGTTCTTATATATTCTGTCCTACAGGGCCAAGTCCAACCGAGGGGAAGGCGGAGACCGTCAAACCTGAGGGGCCAGAGGAAGAGGTATTGGTCGAACCCGAGCCGATGGCGGACGACACAACCGGGATTGCCGGGCTCGAGCTAGTGGCTGATGAAATTGTCACGTCCATTATGCCTGAGCAGGTGGCCGATGCCGAGCCCGAGCTAGCAGCGGATGGAGCGCCCGAGACCGATGACCCCATAGCGACGGCGGACGAGACAGCCGTAACTGCTGAGCCCGAGGGAGTAGCGGGTGAGGTGGACATGATCCCTGAGGACGAGCCGACCGCTCTTTCTCAAGAGTCTGGCAATGCTCCGGTCATAGCTCTCCCCGCCTACGGCCCTCCGCCGTCTCCTGGCCTCGCGACCACTACGACGGCCCCCGTGGAGTCTGGGGATGAGGCCACGGGTGGTGGACTTATGTCGATGGAGGAGGGAGACGCCTCCGTCTCGGCTGGAGGCTCATCAGGTAAATTTCGGATTACCGTCCCCCTTTTTTATCTTGCAATCTTTCCTGACAGGTTTACCCTTGTTTTTTTTAACGCAGGTATAGCCAGTGCCGATGCTCCATTGCTCGAGAGAGCGCCGTCAACTACTGCCTTGGCGGTGGTCACCTCTCAGCCCTCTCTCATACCATCGAAGATGTTGGAAGGTATGGGTTTGCAACTTATTAGTTTTATCTTTCAGACACATAATTTATGTACTAAAGTCGTATTGTTGTGTCTCTTTAGGAGTGCTTTTTGATCATCTTTATCAAGTGTTGCTCCCACACTTCTCCTTCCCATCTGAACTCGCTTCTTCCTCCAGTGGCGCTGGTGAGTATAGTTTCCAACTGATGTCTTTCTTTTTTTTAGTAATGGAATTATTTCTAATTTTCACTTGTCCTGATTGCAGTGCTACAAATCGAAGGAGGAGACGAAAGATCGGTCGCGCCACTGGCCCTTCCGGCCTTGCCACCTGCTGCAGCTGGTATAGTAGACTATCTCATCAATGACTTTTTCATATTTCTTGAACCGTCATCTAATCACATTTTGTCGTTTCAGCTGTCGTTCCAATCTCGGCGCCTTTTGAATATCGCGTTACGATGCCGGCAGGCCCTTTCTTGAGACGTCCATCCTCGAAAGGCGCCGCGAATAGTTTGCGCATGGTGAGTGACTATATTGAGGAGCTCGACATCGAGACTCCTACGTCTGCCGCAGATTTTGCTACGGCGGTTAACCCAATGCCGGTGATACTCGTGAACTTCCATAATGAAGACATTGTCGCGTCTTGGGTTAACCACTGTAGGGAGATCGAGGCCCGCCTGCATCAACTGGAGTTTATGCGCCCTGCTCCCGAGACCTTAGCCGCAAGCAATCAAAGAGCGGCGTGGATTGAGCAAAGCGCTTCTTACGTCCACCACTTGGAATAAGAAGCGGCTTTAAGGCTGAGGGAATACCAAGAGACCTCGAGCGAGACGGCTCGTCTGCGTGCTGAGGTTGAGGCGAATGCTGCCCAAGTGAAGGCTATCTTTGAGGGCCTCCTGGAACGCATCTCTCATGGGCTAGACTTGAAGCGAAAGCTTGATGTCGCCGAGCGTGACACTCCAGGCCGCGAAGCTGCTCATCAGGCCGTTGGGGAGCAGCTTGCATCTTTCTTGCAGCAGCGGGCTCAAGTGGAGGCAGAACTGGCGGTGGTAGCCGATCAGGAGAAAGCGTGCAAGGAGGTGTGCGAACAATTGCTAGAGCTGGTTTCCTGATTTAAAATCAAGAAAGCCTACAGAAGAGGCATCACGTGCTAACACGTGACCAGCAGTCACGTGTTGGCACGTGACATTTAAAAGCAGCGGCAAAGGCACATCAGTTCCCTGATCAAATCAAGGAAAAGGCTTCAGAAGAGGTCACGTGCTCACACGTGGCCAGGGGTCACGTGTTGGCATGTGTCATTTAAAAGCAGCGGCAAAGGCACATCAGTTCCCTGATCAAATCAAGGAAAAGGCTTCAGAAGAGGTCACGTGCTCACACGTGGCCAGGGGTCACGTGTTGGCACGTGACATTAAAAAGCAGCGGACTCATTCTCTGATTAAATCAAGAAAAAGGCTCCAGACGAGGGTCACGTGCTCACACGTGACCAGGGGTCATGTGGTGGCACGTGACCAGGGGTCACGTGGTGGCACGTGACGGCTAAGCACCGGCCAGAAGGCAAAGCGCAAAAAGAAGAAGAGGGCTCGTTCCAAGGGGGTCACGTGCCCACACGTGACCAGGGGTCACGTGCCCACACGTGACCGGCTTTCAAAGCCTATTTATTTAACAGAATCAAATTCTGAAGAGATCACTCAAATCTTTCCAAAGGAAAATGATTATTCGGAACCGATTGAATTAAAAATTTAAAAGGTGATTAAATATCACCTATTTATGGAAAAATCTTGAATTTGGAAAGATTTCCCCTTAAAATCTAACCGAAATAACAAAGGAAAGTCTCTGGATTTAAAATCCAATGGTGAATAAAATTCACCTAATAATCCAAAGGTCCAAATGAATGATGAATACAAATCAAATCTCTCAATGAAAAATTCATCAAAAAACTAATTGATTATGCTGCTTCTCCTATAAATAGGAGCCAAGAGACACGCAGGAAGAAATATATGCAGAGGGATCGATACATAGAGAGAAAAAAGCGAGCCTTGATACTTTGGAGGAATTTGGATCTTCTGCAAAAGAAAACCCTAGGTAAGAAAGGGAAGGCTTTTTGAAAGAAAAAGAGAATTTAATTCTCAATAGAGTTTAACTCTGATATTAAACAGAAGAACATAGTTCTCTCTTTGGTGGAGGATCTGTAAAGTGCACATCTCCCCTTGAATTGAGAATTTAATTCTCATTGGGTTGAGATCCTGCCATGCAGATCCAAAGCATAAAAAGGGAATGGAAGCTTGAGAATTTAATTCTCATAGAACTATAGGAATTTAATTCCTTGAAAATAAAATTAGGGTTTAAGCCTATGTTATGGGAATTTAATTCCTTCAGAATGAACAGAATCGGGGTTCAACCCTAGTTAAGAACTTAGTTCTATTAAAATAACAGGAATTTAATTCCTTTAAGAAAGAAGAAATTAGGGTTTCACCCTATGACAGAATCTCATGCCTCTCTAAAAGAGAGTGGGAATTTAATTCCTTTAAAACTTTTATTAGGGTTTAACCCTATGATAGAATTCAGTTCTTCACATATATGAGGAATTTAATTCCTACAGAAAATTCAGAGTTCAACTCTATCCCAAAATATAAATCTTCAGAAGGAAATAGGAATTTAATTCCTCTTAAAGTTATCGTTAGGGTTCAACCCTATGAAGAGTTTAATTCTTAAAAAAGGGATTAACAGATCTTCTAAAAAACATACAAAGAGGCAGGGTCACGTGCCACTACGTGACCCCCGAAAAGATCCACAGAGAAGGGCCTTTGAGGCAGTGCCTCACGTGACCCACGTGACCTTTGGCAGAAGCTTTAACATACAAGCATTTAAATGCCCATCACGTGATGGCACGTGATGCTCTAAAAGATGCAATATTCTCAGCAGAACAAATGAAGGAAGGGCGCCCTCACGTGCTACCACGTGACCCCTCTTGCCTCAGTGTTTAACACTAAATTGGAACCTCTGAATCCAGTGTTAAAACACTGTTTGGCCTTAGTGTTCAACACTAATCAAAGAACTTTATTTGCTGTGTTTAACACTGAATTTCTTAGTGTTTAATACTAAATTAAACCCCTGTTAACAGAGCTTAAAACTAACTCCCTTAGTGTTCAACACTAAAATCTCTGTCACCAGTGTTTAACACTGATTATTCTTAGTGTTTAACACTAATTTGAAACCTCTGCTGCTAGTGTTTGACACTGATTTGCTCTAGTGTTTAACACTAATTTGAACCCCCCTGCTGCTGGTGTTTAACACCAACTCTCTTTTAGTGTTAAAACACTAACTTGATCCCAGTTTTCAATACTGCTGAATTAACGTTAGCTCAATTGGCTAAATGGCCACAGGCAAAGCCTCTCCTTCAATGGACCAACAGGAAGCCAATATTCCAAACATGATTGGACTTAGCCCAAGATGGTCATAAGTCCTCAACTCAGACTTAACTGGGCTAATGGGCTCATAACATAATTAATTGGTCTTGATCCCAAATTGGGCCAAAGACTATTTAATCCACCCCGGTTCAAGGGTACATCTCTTCACTCCTTTGATACTTGGCGTTGTAATTCCTCAACGTCTTCAAAGAGGTGACGGGTCCTGATGACCACACATTGACACGGACTGTGGGGTCCTTAAAATCATGGACTATGAGGTCCTTAACCTTGACCGAGATGTCTTAAAACTAACAACGGACTGTGGGGTCCTTAAACTCATGGACTATGAGGTCCTTAACCTTGACCGAGATGTCTTAAAACTAACAACGGACCTGGGGTCCTTAAACCCATGGACTATGACGTCCTTAACCTTGACCGCAATGTCTTAAAACTAACATTGGACCGCAATGTCCTTAAACTACCCATGGACCGCAATGTCCTTAAACTACCTACCGACCGTAATGCCACTAAACTAAACAACAGAGCCCCCCATTTTATTGCTCTCTTGTTGGATCTAAACGATCCCGTTAAGTTGATCTTAGTCTAAAAACTAGACTAACGTATCCTTAACAAACGTTTAAGTCGATCTTAGTCTCAAATGAGGCTAACGTATCCTTAAACCCAAACCCCCAAACCCAAATTTAAGATAATACGGATTTGGACTAGTCCACGCCCTACGGGCGACGACATAACCCAGTCTCCGTATACAATCCACGGGCAACGAAACATAAAATAAATACACACGACACGAAGTGACCATCTGGAGAAGGAGAAAGTGGTTACCGCGATCCAGTAGCGTAATTAACTGCAAAGGCTTGCGCCTGCAGGGAAGAGCGTCCCCACAATCAAAAACCCCTCAAGCGAAGGGGAATCTGACGAAGTCTGCTACATCGGACGCATCTGTTTAAACCTTCGATATACGGTGCCATAAATCAACTTGGCATCTTTGGAGAGGTGGACGGATAGCACCAATTAGCATCTGCCTCGAACCTCAGGCGAGACAGTCTATGTCTCGGCCGCCGTTCGGAGGGGAACAGATTCTGGCACGCTCGGTGAGACCTTTTCCTCTTTCCACTCCACACTTTGCGTGTCATGATTCGCGAACCAATCGCGGTTCACTAATGGTTGCCCTTGGGTTTCAAGGTACTAAGACTTGGCGTCTTGCTTATTGCAGAAAGCAAAGAATCGATGGCTTTTATTTGTGCGAAATGCTCCAAATGCTTGGACTGCAATTGCAACCAACGCTCTGCCTCGCCAGGAGGTATAGCCTACGGACCCCAAGCTGCTTCGCTATTCACATTGCCCGTGGAACAAGTCGCGCGAGCCACCACAGGATTGTTTTTTGGGACCATGCTCCCGCCGACAAGCTTCACCGCCCCGGTGCTGACAACGGAAGCTCCTAAAAAGTCGGTCTTTGATCGGCTTACACCTACCGCGGCCCCTCTCAACGGGTCGCCCGACACCAGCGCCTCGGTCTTCTCTAGATTGGGCCAGAACTCCTGTGGACCCGCAATGGGGCCTACAATCCCAAAGAAGGCTGCCCCTAAGAAAGTAACCAGTCCTGCTCCTGAAGTCGTCAAGGCGGCCTCCCCTGCCAAAAAGTCGGCCTTTACAAGATTGACTGTTCCAGCTCCCGCTCCTGCTACCCAAAGGACATCAGTCTTTAACAGGCTGACACCAGCAGCGACCCCCCATCTATACAGGGAGCAAGACGAGGTTATCGCCCTCACCAAGCCTTTCCATCAGCACGACGCGCTCGACGTCGTTACTGGCGCCGAATGAGGAAGGCTGGGGGCAACTCTCCCTCTGGGCTAACTCCACCAGCCCCGATGGCAGAAGTTAATGCTGCTGTTCCAACTGGGAACAGCTTTGAGATGCTAAATAAGGTGCGTAGGAATTCTCCTACCGCGGTGCTAAAGAGGTCTCCCCCTCCGCTGAAAAAGGCTGTAGAAGTAAAAACAGAACAGCCCCAATCTCCTCAACGGCTGTCCTCCTGAATCTATAAAGTCTAACGGCAGGCCCGAGACTCGATGATCGATCCAAACTTCTCCTGCCAGCACAAGAAGCTGAAAATTCAACAGGAAGCCAGTCACCAGGTTAAGCCACGAAAAGCTGTCTGGGTGCCCACCTCAATGGCCCCCTCAACTTCCACTGCTCATAAAAAGAGGAGGCCGGAGAAGATCCTCGGGCCTGCAACGAGAGCTAAAAGCGCTGAACCCAGACGCCCTAAGGCTGGGGGCAGGATGGTCCACACTGTATACATGGCATCGGGGAAGGAAGACAGCCGTGCGTCTACAGGCCATAGACCGCTTACACGGTCAGTAACCAAAGCTCAGGAGCAACAGCAAAAGCTCCAGAAAATGATGATTGCAATGGCCGCGCTTACTGGGCCGAAAGAAAGCCCCGAGGCGTCCTCGGATCAGCAACAAGAACAGGAAACCGACGCCGAGTTCCTCCGGAGGATGTTGGAAAAGAAAGATAAAGAGGCTGCGGAACAAGCGGCCAATATAAAGCAGATAGCCCACTTATTCCAGGATATGGTGGGAATGATGATCCAACAAGACCCACCCGCTGAGGATCCCCCGATAGTCCTTGAAGACGACGGGGGAGAAACGTCAAATCCGCCACCGGCTCTCTCAACGGCCAAGGAGGAGACAATCTCTAAGGCTGACTTGGACGACTATATAGCCCAGCAAATCCGGGTTCATCATGCGACAGAGGCAGCTGGTCAAGTCGTAAAAACGGGGCGGCCGTATCCAAGCTGGTACGACCAAATCAAATATCCGCCGGGTTATACAATACCAAAATTCCATGTGTATAAGGGGACCGGCAATCCCCACCAACATGTTGCCCAGTTCAGGGCCCTTTGCGGTAACACCGGCGATGATGATAAACTATTGCTTCGGCAGTTCGTGGGCAGCTTATCAGAAACAGCGTTCGAATGGTATTCGGAACTCCCGAACGATTCTATCAAGACGTTCGCTGAAATGGAGTTTCTATTCACTCAGCGATTCGCAAGCGCCAGCGAACGCACTCCAATAACGGCATTGATTAATGCCAGGGTAAAACCAGACGAAACGTGGGTCCAGTATGCTATACGCTGGCGAAATTTGTGGTCGAAATGCGAGCAACGCATTGAGGAAGCACCCGCGGTGGGCATGTTCGTGGGAACCCTAGACCCTCACGCAACTATCTCCCAGTTTATGATGTTCTTTAAGCCAACCACATTCCAGGCTCTAATCGACAAGTTGGTTCAGATGGACCAGATGGGTCATAGACCGCCTCCCCCGAAGCCAGAACCTCGGAATGACAAGGGTAAAGGAAAGGCAACCTTCGTCGCGAATGCCCAGCAGCAACCCAATGCCCCAAAGCTGGCGGATCAATTGGAAGAAAGACGCCGGTATTATAACGAGAAGATGAAGCGCCCCTACTCGTTCCCGCGGGATAAGACGAAACGGTTATTCGAGTTGGCAGTACGTAACAGACTTATAAACCTGCCAAATCCAAGGCGACCGCCACAACCCACTGAGGTGAATAACCCCAACTATTGTCCCTACCATCAAACGGTAAGCCACCCGATTGAGGATTGCTTCGTTTTTAAAGGATGGATTGAAGATCAATACCTCCAGGGGAAGTTTGCGCTGTCCGAAAAGTGGAAGGTGAACCCACCACAGCCGCATATTCCTAAGAAAGCAGATACACTGGGGGCAACCTGTTCCTTTATTGAAGAAGCTCCATGGGAGGTCGTGCTGTCAACTAAAACCAAAAGAATGCTGAGGGACCTTCATGCGTGCCCGGCGATCGAATGGAAGGACCCGCTTGAACCTCAAATTATCGAAGGGATGTTGAAGCCGCGCCCAACTACGAAGACTCGTGGTGATGGCCCAAATACTCATGCCCAACCGTCAAAATCTTCGAAGAAAAAGAAGAAGAAATCTAAGAAGCCCGTGAAGCCTGGAGACAAGCGCATGAACTTGCAGAAGCAAATCGACGTGCTGGAAGAGTACAATCAAAAGGCGCGAACTCCTGTCACACTGCAAGAGTTCCTCAACCACATCTTTCAAGAGGAAGATGATGGAAAGAGTTCGTCGGATGAATCCGAGGGATATGTGGCGAGTTGTCATGTGATTTCCCACTCGGAAGATGAAAGAACTCCTGGCACTGAGAAACTGGGGGCACGACCTGAGCCAGAACTTGTATGGCCAACAGATGAAATGATCGACGCCTTTCTAGACGAGATTCGTTTGAAGAGTAAAGCCGATCAGGAGCGTGAGATGGCTGCATCGGAAGGAGCCAAGCGCAGGTGACTAAACGAAAGAGTTGAAGTACTCCCGCCAGATCGAAAGGCATCCGAGGCAGACAAAAAGATATTCAAGACGAGGAAAAGGTTTGCCAAAGCCATGTCAATAGGAATGAAGCTACCACCCTCGGAAGAAAACACGCTCAATGGGGCGGAGAGGCACCCTAATTATTGCGCATATCATCGGAAAATTTCACACCCTACGAAGGAGTGCGACGCCTTTAAGATATGGTGGCAGGGATATGTTGCTCATTGGCAACATTTTAAGCGCATGAAACGCAAGATTCGTCGGGAACGAAGAAGTACTGCCGACGGGCACAACAGAACTACTGGCAACTGTTACATGGTTAACACCGGAGGGTCACAAGTTCTCACCTTTGGAAGCGACTCTGATGAAGAAATGGCTCTGGGCCCTCTCTTTAAAGAATCTGTTTTGGGGAAAGAGGAAGAACCAGAGGCCTGCGAAAACATTCAGCTGCGCAATCGTACGCTCCCGGAAAAGAATCTCGGGCCCGCAAATAGAAAAGATAAGGGAAAGGAAAAGGTCACTGAGGATATCACTCTAGATGACCAAGTCATGAAAGAGCTGACTACCAAGGACCCTCCCAGAAAGGGTAAGGTGGACTACAACATCCTAGCGCACCTAAGGAAGCTACCTTCTCAACTTAGCATTCTCGATGCCCTCCTATTATCAAAAGAAGCGCGAGATTCACTAATTAAGGCGTTACAAGAACCCGAGCAATTCCAAGCCTTCCTCGCCGCGGAAAGGATGAAGGATGAACTGGAAGAAGTGCATACGGCCGACATCACTTTCGGTGACGAAGACCTCCTTCTCGGGACATGCGACCACAATCGTCCCCTGTATGTCTCTGGATACTGCCATGATATCAAGATAGGCAAAATCCTGGTAGATAATGGATCCTCCGTCAATCTCCTTAACGTTCGGGTGTTAAAGGAAATCTGCATGAGTGTGCAACACCTCGCTCGTGACAAAATTACCATCTCCGGTTTCGACTCCCAATCGTCACGGACTCTCGGATCCGTGAGACTAACATTACGCTTTGGACTACTCGTCACGGACATCAAATTCCATGTCATTGACGCCAAGACCTGCTACAACGCCTTGTTCGGTCGTCCTTGGTTACATGAATACAACATCATCCCTTCTACACAGCATCGGTGTATGAAGTACTTCAAGGATGGCTTCGAATATACCGTAACAGGCGAGCTGAACCCATTCTTCGTGAACGAAGTCCGCAAGTATGAAGATGCGAAGTACATTTTGCCAGACTTCGAGGATACAGAAAAGTGTCGCAAGCCGGAAAACAAAGCCGCCGTCACCGTCCCTGTTTTCGGGAGCGATACCGAAGAAGAAGAAGAGATAGTCTACGCTGGTCCGTCCCGGCGCAACAACCTGGGACCGTCCGCCCCCATGTTGGTCTTCGGAAGTGACTCGGAAGATGAGGTTAATGCCGTGTTCTCCAGTCGGCCGTCGATACAAGCATCCCCTGGCGATGATCAAGGTTTGCAAATCACCATGGTGCCGCAAGAACACTACAAGGATCTCGACACACTTCAAGCTTACAATGTGCAGGACCTGCAGACGTTTTACGTCCCTCCCAGGCAAAGGGGTGAGAAGGTAATCCTATTCTACCGATCCTCAGAAACGAAAGTAGAGAAAGAGATCTGGCATGGCGTGGATTCTACACTCGACAGGCTCTAACCCATCCGGTTGCCTAGATATTACACAAGTGGACTAAAGAGGCTATTGAAGCGCTAAGGAGTACCCTTAAAACAGACTGTTCGACAAGCTCGGTTCTACAACAAGATTTGGAATGTCCCTGGGACTCAGCGCAAATTGCCCAACGGGAGAATAGAAACGCTTGGGATTGGATATGTGAGATCCGAGAAGCAGGAGCGAGCCCACGGCAGCTACGCCGTATATAACTTCGATGAGGAGGAAAACGCCTTGTCCAGCAATGCCAACCCTTCATCAAAACTGGATCCCACGAGTGAAGTTCCGAGTCCGTCATTTGAAGAACAAGTGGACAAGCTTATCAGGAAAGCAGGTCAAAAGGCTCGGGAAGACCAAAACCGCGAGATGGCCATCTACGAGAGGGCCAGGACGCAACGTCTGTTTCAACAGACTGCAAAAGACAAAGATGCTCCTCCCTGTCAACCCGTTGTATAAAAGACCCAACGCAGAGGCAAAAATAAATCAAGAAGCGGAAAGAAAAGCCGACAACAATGACACAGGATTAGAGAGTCGTGTGATCGGGCATCGCGCGGTCCGGATTTGTCCCTCATGAAGAAGATGAGTCGAGCGTATTCCTTCCCTCGAGACAAGACGAAGAAGCTACTCGAGCTCGCTATAAAACATCAAATGATCGCACTTCCGGAGTCTAAGCACCCTGAGCAAGTTAACAAGGTTTCTTATCCGGGCTATTGCTCTTATCACCGAGCCATAGGACACCCTATCGAAGACTGTTTCACCTTCAAGAACTGGGTCGAAAACCAGTACCAACAAGGCAGATTCACTTTATCCGGCAGCTGGAGGGTAACGCCGCCACAAAAGCACGAGCCCAAAGCCGCAAAAGCAGAACCAGATCCACATCAATCTTGGAAGCGGATTCGCACCTGTTACACGATTACAATATTAAAAGAAGAGCCCGAGGACATAGATGAGCTCCCTTGGTGCTTCGAAAACAAGGACAATGAGGTAATCTCAGAATTCCCACCGGCTCCGAAAGAACTAGAAGATGGCATACATACTACTGCAGATAACCTCAAGAAGATTGAGTTGGGATCGGCAGACGATCCGCGACCGACATTCGTCAGTGAGCGGCTATCTGAAGAAAGGGTGGCTGCATTAAAGGACATGCTTCTACAACATAAAGATTGCTTCGCGTGGAACAATTCCGAGATGCCGGGATTAGATCCGGAGATTACTGTGCATAAATTAGCAATATCCCCGGATATCAAGCCAGTCAAGCAGGCGCAGAGAAGGATGCGGCTCGAGCTTGAGATGAGCATCAACGCCGAAGTCAAGAAGCTGATCGATTCCGGATTTATCCAAGAAGTCCAATATCCTGACTGGATTGCCAACATCGTTCCTGTAATGAAGAAAAATGGGACGGTGCGCATATGCGTGGATTTCAGGGATCTCAATAAAGCCTGCCCGAAGGACGATTTCCCAGTACCGGTAACCGAGCTAATGATAGATAATACGTCCACGCATGAGGTTTTCTCCTTCATGGACGGCTCATCAGGGTATAATCAAATAAAAATGCATCCTGAAGACCAGAAACATATGGCTTTCCGGACCCCTTTGGGAATATTCTGCTACAAGGTTATGCCCTTTGGTCTAAAGAACGCCGGTGCTACCTATCAAAGGGCCATGACAAAGATCTTCGATGATCTCATACATGACATCGTCGAGTGCTATATTGATGACCTCATGGTGAAGAGCATGTCATACGAAGAGCATTTAAAGCATCTGAAGACTGTATTTCAACGCCTTCGGCAATATAATTTGAAGATGAATCCCCTCAAATGCGCGTTCGGAGTCTCTTCGGGTAAATTCCTGGGATTCATCATCCGACACCGAGGTATCGAAATAGATCCATCTAAGATCAAGGCGATCATGGAAATGCCTCCGCCGAGAATTCTCAAACAGTTGCGGTCTCTCCAAGGGAAGCTTGCATACATCCGGCGGTTTATCGCCAATCTTTCAGGCAAGTGCCGTCCTTACAGCCACCTAATGAAGAAGGGAACTCCATTCGTTTGGGATCACAAATGCCAAGGCACACTAGACGAGATCAAGCAGTACCTGTAGAACCCTCCAGTGTTGGCTGCGCCGGTCAAGGGAAAGCCTCTCATTCTTTATACAACAGCCCTAGAAGGTTCATTGGGCGCATTATGGGCGCAAGAGAATGACCAGGGAAAATAAAGGGCACTCTACTACTTAAGTCGAGTTCTGCTGGGGGCAGAAAGCAATTACTCTCCCACTGAAAAATACTGCCTGGCGTTAATCTTTGCGATAACAAAACTCAGGCACTATGCATTGGCACATGAAGTCCGTCTCATATCAAAGGTGGATCCCCTAAAATATCTAATGTCAAAGGCCATATTGACAGGGAGACTCGCTTAATGGGCCCTGCTCCTGATGGAGTTTTCAATAACATATCAGCCTCTTAAAGCAGTGAAAGGTCAAGCCATCGCCGACTTCCTTGCTGAGCATCCAGTACCTGCCGGTTCTCCTCTGAACTGCGATTTGCCGGACGAACATGCATTTGATGCGATCGGCGGCGGTGATACCCGATGGGAACTCTATTTTGATAGAGCATCTTCCATGAAGAAGCGCAAACAATGTACCCCCATAATCAAATCGGGAGTAGGCCTCATCTTCGTAACACCACAAGGAGGGATTATGCGCTTCGCCTTCTCCTTAACAGAGCCGAGGATGAATAACGAAGCCGAATACGAAGCTTTGATAGCGGGCCTCGAGATCGCCATTGACATGGGAATTGAAGACCTCCTTATATACGGGGACTCTCAACTGGTCGTTAGTCAAGTAAATGGTGACTACAAAACGTGCAAACCAGAGTTGGTGAAGTACGGAGAAAGGTGCAACAACTGTTGACCCAAATTCCCTCCTATACTTTGGAAAGCATACCACGCGCGGAAAATAGCAAAGCGGACGCGTTAGCTAAGCTCGCCAAAGAATTGGCTGACGAGAACCTCGATGACGTTAAAATCATGGTACAAAGCCGTCGAGTGCTCGCCCCAGCAGAAATATCTCCGGAATCATACGAAGAAAAGGGAGCGACTGAGCAGACGACCCTACAGATAAAAGACCGTGAGAAAGCTGAGGACTGGAGAGAAGTCTTCATAGACTACTTTAAGTCCCACCGAATGCCCGAAGAAGCGTCCTCAATACATCAGCTCATGAAACGAGCTCTATCTTTCGCTTTCGTCAATGATACTCTGTATAAGAGGTCGTTTAATTCTCTGTGGCTGAGATGTTTAGGACCCGACGAAGCAGAAAGAGTCGTTCAGGAAGTTCATGACGGAATCTGTGGTTCTCATCAAGCAGGCCCGAAGATGAAGTTAAAAATTAAACGGATGGGTTACTACTGGCCCACGATGATCCAGGACTGCCTCGAATATGCGAAGCAATGCCACTCATGCCAAATCCATGGGGATTTCATCCACCAGCATCCGAATCCACTACATCCAACGGTGGCTAGCTGGCCATTCGAAATGTGGGGAACTAACATAGTCGGCCCCATCGAACCAGCATCGTCCCGGGGACATCGTTTCATCCTGGCGACAACTGATTACTTCTCCAAATGGGCAGAAGCAGTACCGCTGAGAGAAGTGAAGACAGAGAATATCCTCCACTTTTTCAAGACGCACGTCGTTTATCGGTTTGGAACTCCGCGGCGGATTATCTCCGATAACGGGCCGGCCTACAGAAGCCATAAGATCAGCCGCTTCGCACAACAGCATAATATAGACTGGAGATACTCCTCAGTTTATAATCCACGAGCTAACGGTCTAGCCGAGGCCTTCAATAAGACCTTGACAAAAATCATGAAAAAGACGGTGTCCCGAAATAAGAAAGACTGGCACGAGAGGCTGCAAGAGGCACTTTGGGCCTATCGAACTACGTTCAAGACGGCCACGAACAAAACGCCATACGCGTTGGTATTCGGGACGGAAGCAGTACTCCCCCTCGAGATAGAGTTACCCTCTCTACGAGTGGCAGTCCACTACGAGCTGACGGACGAAGAAAATTCTCACCTTCGGCTTGAGGAGCTTGATGCCCTCGATGAAACCCGGCTCATAGCGCAACAAAATCTGGAGGCCTACAAAGCAAAGATGACGCGCTCGTACGAAAGATTGACTAGGCCGAGGACATTCCGCCAAGGCGAACTCGTACTGGTGGTCAAAAGACCTATGATCCCCATGTTCCCCTCCGAACGGCGGCCTGGACGTTAGGACGTCCAATGCCTGATGTTCGGGGCAGATGCTATTTGTTTTTATCCGTTTATCTCTCCGAAGATACCAAGTTGATTTATGGCACCGTGTATCGGAGGTTTAGACGGATGCGGCCGATGTAGCAGACTTCGTCAGATTCCCCCTCAGGATGAGGGGTTTTTGATTATGGGGACGCTCTTCCCTGCAGGCGCAAGCCCCTGCAGTTAATTACGCTACCGCCTCGCGGTAACAACTTTCTCCTTCTCCAGAATTTCACTTCGTGTCGCGTGTGTTCATTTTGTTTGTGGTTGCCCGTGGATTGTATACGGAGACTGAGTAATGCCGTCGCCCGTAGGACATGGATTAGTCCAAATCCGTATTTACTTAGATTTGGGTTTGGTGTTTTCAGTTTAAGGATGCATTAGTCGCGTTGCGGCTAAGATCAACTTAAACTTTCGTCAAGGATACGTTAGTCCTGTTTTAGACTAAGATCAACTCAGCGTAGTGATTAATTTAATGTATGGCCATCGGGACTCGTCACCTCTTTGACGTCGTTGAAGGATTACAACGACATGTATCAAAGGAGCTCGGAGATGTACCCTCGAACCAGAGTTGATTGGGAGTTTTATAATCCATTTGAATATTTAAGGATACGTTAGCCGTGTTTGAGGCTAAGATCAACTTAAACGTTTGTTAAGGATACGTTAGTCCAGTTTGAGACTAAGATCAACTTAACGGGACCGTTTAGATCCGATAAAAGGGCATTTGGGCTCTATTGTGCCAGTTTAAGGACGTGGTGGTCCGATATTAGTTTAGGGACGTCTCGGTCCGATGTTAGTTTAGGGACGTCTCGGTCCGATATTAGTTTAGGGACGTTTCGGTCCGACGCCAGTTTAGGGACGTTTCGGTCCGTTATTAGTTTAGGGACGTTTCGGTCCGTTATTAGTTTAGGGACGTTTCGGTCCAATGTTAGTTTAGGGACGTTTCGGTCCGTTATTAGTTTAGGGACGTTTCGGTCCAATGTTAGTTTAAGGACGTCTCGGTCCGATATTAGTTTAGGGACGTTTCGGTCCGATGTTGGGTGTGTGGCCGTTGGGACTCGTCACCTCTTTGACGTCGTTGAGGAATTACAACGATGGATGTCAAAGGAGTTCGGAGATGTACCCTCGAACCGGTTGTGAATTGATTCAGGAGAACCATTTTGCTCAATCAATTTGATTTAAGGACTTATGGCCACGATTGGGTTAAGTCCAATTTTTATTTATTTTGGGCTTTGCTCAAATAGAATATTAATTCAAATAGGGCTCTGCCCTTTTATTGCTTTGCAATTTGATTTTGGCCAGGCCCTTTAAATAATGCATTGCATTTGTGCAGAGCATCAAGAATCTTTTAGATTCAAGAACAAAAGTGCAGAGCACTTTTGATCTAAATTTAGATCAAAGGAAAACAAGTTTCTCTCTTGTTTTTCCTTTTCTCAGAGAACCAAGGGTTCATAACAAGTGCAAGGCACTATTTTTATTTATTTATTTTTATTTTATTTATTTGTTCATTGAAGATTAATGATTTTTAGATCAATGATCTGTACTTCAGAGATTTTTCTCTTTTAAAAGGTTTTACCTTTTTTTTTTGTTCTTCCAAAGTTCTTCAAGAATTCTCTCTGTTTTCTTTTTTTCTTTTTCCTCCTGATCAAATGAGGTCTGGGGTCCTTTTTATAGTACTCATAGATTAGTTGAATTTGTTAAACAGATCTTTTCTGAGTGATTTGGGGAATTTTCCCCACCGTCGGATCTTTGATCCAAAGGCCCCTGTTTTACAGAAGAAATCTTCTTGTTTAAACAAGAACAGAAAAATATCCTTAAATCTTAATTCTGTTGTTGCGCAACTCACCAGCGTGTGACACGTGTCGCGCAGTGAAGCGCTTGCGCAACAGCGCTTGCGCAACTGCGCAGACACGTGTCGCGCAGCGGTGCGCTTGCGCAACTGCGCAGACACGTGTCGCGCAGTTGTGCGCTTGCGCAACTGCGCAGACACGTGTCGCGCTGCCGTGCGCTTGCGCAGTTGAACGTTGCTTATGTTTTTTTAAAGAGCCTTGCTCTGATTGGACGTACCGTCTTGGGCGTTGTGCTGCCGTGTCAACTTCTGACACGTGGCGCGTTGCGCGCAGCGCACGGGAACTGAAGCGTTGCTTCAAAATTTGAATTTTCAAAATTCAAACAGAGCCTTGCTCTGATTGGGGGAACAAATGCCCCCCACCGTTGCGCTCACGTGGCGCGCACGTGAGTGCAGCGGTGGCAAGAACCCAACCGTTGGATCATGGGGGTCATTTGAAGAGACGCAGGCGTCTATAAATAGGACCCTTGGTCCTTGGTAATTCTTTACCAATTTCAAGAATTTGAATTTCAGAGCCTTGCTCTTGCTAAAAAACTCTTAGAGCCTTGCTCTTGCTTCTTCCCAAGAACTTTGAAGTTCAGAACTTAGAATCACTCTTAGGTAAAAATTTAAATTAATTTAAATTAATTTTAATTAACAGAGCCTTGCTCTTGTAGATCTTTGATCTAAAGAAAACCCCTTTGGGGTTTATTCAACAGAGCCTTGCTCTCATAGATCTTTGATCTAAAGAAAACCCCTTTGGGGTTTCATCCACAGAGCCTTGCTCTCAAAAATTTACAAAGATCTGGTTCCTGGGTTTTAACCCATGAACAGAGCCATGCTCATAGATCAAATAGAGAACTCCTAAAAGTTTTCATGGATCTTTAAGATCCCAAAAATTTTAATTCCTAGGAGTTATAATTTTTTATTACTACTACAGAGCTAGGCTCTTTTTAAGAAGTTTTATTCCTTTGAGACCAGAGTTTGACAAATGTCACTCTATGATAGAGCTTTGCTCTAAAAAGAGAAGATTTTCTCCTTGTCTCTAGGGATCCCCCCAATAAGGGTATTCTTTTGGGAGTCTTTTTCATTGACTGACAGTCTCATCCAATGATGGGACTGTCTTATCAAATGATGCGCCGTCATCTAGATTTTGTGGGTCCCCCTTTGGTCCCCTACTCACTGCATTGTAGTGTGATGTAGGACTTTGACATGTGAAGCATTGGAACGCTAACGGTTATATATTTTTTCTTTTTCTACAGGGAACATGTCTGAAGATTTGTCTTTCCCTTTTGTTCGCTCAGAAGGAGGGTTCCCACATTCGCCAGTGGACCAGGTGGTGTTTGCTCTGATTAAAAATCACGATCCTGAGTGCAAGAGACTTCACTTATGGGGAAGGTGGTACAGCCAGATTATCCAAGGCCGTCACAGCTTTAGCTCCGCTTCGCCCTCTGAGCCCATAGTTACGATTTCTTATGCAGACAAGCCCCCGGTGGAGTATGCCGTGGAGGTTAAAAATTGGAATTCTGACGATCTCCTCCAGCCTGCCATTGGTGCCATCCCAGTGCAGCCGCCGCCGGCGATAGACATCTTGGGGAGGCGAATCTGTCAGGGTGAAGCACGCCCTTGGGGACAGGCTTATAATATTGGACTGATCCCGCGACCGCTTGCCGGATACCTGCAATGGGCCCGGTACATCTTATCGGCGAAAAGGACTCATCTAATGAAGATTGGTTTATATTCGGCCGTCTACGTTTCGCTTTTCGAGTATCCCTCTCCTCCGACGTGGTGGATAAAGGCCTTTATTGAACAATGGAATATCCCCACTCACACCTTCTTGACAGCGGATAGGGAAGTCTCCATCTCTTTGGAAGAATTTGTTGAGATTTCAGGTCTACCAGTGAGGGGGGAGCACTACGAAGAGCTGCTTCCTCCTGATGAGTACGTCTTTGCCACCAAGCAGGTTGTATTTGACTTAACTCCGGCAAATGCCATTCAGCATCAGCACCCGGGCTTGGTGAAGGTGTTGGAGATTTATGAGGAACTCCATTTGGAATCGGGCGACCGGGGCGTCAGTTTCGCGGATTTCATCGCTCGTTTTATCCGCCCGGAGTTCCTATCAGAGCAGGGCGAGAAGTTTGCTCAGCTTGCTGACCCCTTTGGTTTCGGCTTGGACCGCCGACCTTCATCGGAAAATGAGCAGCGGGATTTTTATCTCCCCGGCACTGCCAGTGTCCCTTTCTCAGAGATCGCCGTTCCTGGCATGGACGAGGAGACTTTTTTCATAGGGTTCTTGGGTCTATGGCTATGCAGCTTCGCGCTTCCCATGCATCCACGCCTCATGCGGTCCTCCGTCTTTTACCCGGCGCATCGAATGGCGGCTGGTTTGCAGCTATCGGTAGGGATTGCCGGGCTGGCTTACCTTTATAATGGACTTAGCGTAGCGGTGGACGCTAATGAGCCTGGGATATAGCCTGCTAACTTTCCGATGCATTACTTCACTTCTTGGATGGAGCTGCATGTGCGAGGGGTGTTTGGTTCCCATAAGACTCCTCCATTCTTTGAGAAATACGGACTCCCAAGAATCATGCGGTTGGTCGGGGCTTCAATTGTGGTTGCACCTCCGCGGGAGTCTAGGGGACTGCTCCTGCGTTCACATCTAGTCGGAGCGAAGACCTCTTTTGTGGATAAGGTCATCACCATAGGCTCCGAGACCGCTAAGTCAGTGGTGTCGCTGCGTGACGACTTTAAGGGCGGGGTTTCTGTACTGAAGGCTCGGGAAATCCTTCACCTTTACTCCATTCGGCCGGGCTACCTAGTATTTAGGCAGAATAAGACGGCTCTCTTTATGAGGTATAACCCACATCGATTTGCCCGACAATCGAGTTACAATCAAGGGATCCCGATGGAGGCCTTTCTGGAAACACCCGCGGTCGGCCCAGAGGGGATAAGGAATGCGATGCATCATTTCGTCCGGCTTAATACGGGATCCTATTTTTTTATCAGTGAGCCTAGCTGTGTTCCTAAAATAATCCATCCGTATGTAGCCTGGTATGCGCATGCTATGGGCCCAATCATTTTAATGGAGAAACGCCTGCTGGTTGACCGTAGGGGTGCGCCTCCTGGTGGTGATCGCAAGGCTCCCTTGCAGCCAAGGATCCAGGTCATCCCCCCGATAAAAGATGCCAGGGCTGACCGACCGCGCGTGCTGAGCCCTCCGCGGGGATTGCCATTGCCTACTACGGTGGATGCACCGCCGGCGCCCCGTGCTCCCACGAAGACGGTTAATGTGGTATCACCAGGGTCTAGCGGAGGGGCAGAGATCGGGACTCGCCGCCCTAAAGTGGCTGCCAAGCGCAAATCCGCTCCGGGTGGATCTAAAGCTGGTGGACAGCAGAAAAAGAAGAAGTCTGCCCTTTCCCTCGATGCGATCCTTAGCTCAAAGCCTGGGGCTCCTCCTGCCGAGGCCATATGTGAGTATGGCAGCAATGAGGGCTTTGTGGTGGACCCTGAGGACACCAATTTAGCTGCGCCATTGTAGCTTCGGAGCGATCGGCGAGGCTTGAAGCGATGTTAAGCAAACTCGCTGAGTCCGGTAATCATCAGACGCTTTATTTATCATTTTACTGCATTTTTATTATTATCTTTAGCTAATATTTGCTTCGTTCTTAACAGGCATTTCTACTGAAGAGGCCATGGCTGCCTCTTTGAAGACCTTCCAGGAGGAGGAGAAGAAGCGTGTCCCAGCAGGCGTTGGTATGTCCTACCCTTTTCCCTTTCATAATGAAAGTTTGTCATCTTCTCTGATGGTCAACCTAACCTTCTTTTGTTTCTTTGCAGAGGTTATATCAGTTGGCACGGGGATCCTTCCTGAGCCTGTTACTGAAGTCCCAGCTTCATCGAAGTTGCCACAAGAGCCCCGGCTTGACAAGACGATGAGGGATGCTTTGAAGAATCTAGAGGCATCCCTATATACGGACGAGGGAGCCTCACTCAAGGAAGCCCTAGTGGCATCCGTCTCAACGGCTCGAGAGGAGCGGAAGCGGTTGAGACGCGAAGCAAGGGCACGCAGAGCTGCTTTGGCCGCGGGAGCGGGCCCTAGCACTCTTCCTCGTGCCGACACTCCTTCTGAAGCAGAGGCGAGCAGAGCTGCTTTGGCCACGGGAGCGGGCCCTAGCACGATTTCTCGTGCCGACACTCCTTCTGAAGAGGCCCCTGCCGCCCTGTCTACTGCTTATAGGCAAGTGGCGCGCGCGGCTCGGAGTGCAAACGACAAGTCCTCTTCAGGTAGTACTTCTTTCAGAGCTTTGTTGTAAGAAATATAAAGCCATTGACTCATATGCGTTTCATCTGGCAAGGCCTAGTCCGACTGAGGGGGAGGCGGAGACCGTCGAACCCAGGGGAACGGCGGAAGCGGCGCCTACCGAACCTGAGCCGACCGTGAGGCGCGTCATCGGGACCACGGGATCTGTTACAGAGGTTGAGGAGTCCGCCGCCGAGAGGGTCATTGATACCGCTCCTGACGTGGCGGTAGATGAGATGATTGTCTTAACCGAGGCGAAGGCGGTAGAAGGCGAAGCGCTCAAGGCTGGAGACCTCACGGTGACGGTGGATGAGACAACCGTGACCGCAGGATCCGTAGGAGTAGCGGCTGAGGTCGCCACGATTCCTGAGGACGAGCCAGCTGCTCTTTCTCAGGAATCTGGCAACGCTCCAATCATGACCCTCTCCGCCTATATTCCCCCGCCTTCTCTAGGGCCTGCAAGTGTAACAACGGTCCCTATTGAGTCGGGTGACGAGGCTACGGGTGGTGGCCTGATGTCAATGGAGGAAGGAGTTGCCTCAATCTCGGCTGGCAGTTCGTCGGGTAAGTTTCGGGTTACCATCGTTTCCCCCCTTTTTTATATATCTTGCGATCTCTTCTAATAAGCTGGTCTTTGCAGGTGCGGCCAGTGCCGACGCTCCATTGCTTGAAGGAGCACCGTCAACTACTGCTTTGGCAGTGGTCACTTCCCCGTCTTCCCTCGTGCCATCACGGATGTTGGAAGGTATGGATTTGCGACTCACAAGTTAATCTTTTAAACGTGTAGTTCATGGACTAACGCCATACCACCGCATCTTTTCAGGAGTGCTCTTTGATCATCTATATCAAGTGTTGCTCCCACACTTCTCCTTCCCATTCGAACTTGCTTCTCCCTCTAGTGGCGCTGGTGAGTGTACGTTCACTACAATATCTTTGTTCATCCCCTTTTTTCTAGCAATTGAATGATTTCTGACTTTTCCCTTTCTTTATTGCAGTGTCACAAATCGAAGGAGGGGATGCAAGACCTGCCGCGCTACCGGCTCTTCCGGCTTTGCCGTCTGTTGCTGCTGGTATAGCAAATTCCTTTTTTGGTAACCCTTAAACATCTCTTGAACCATCGTTTAACTATGTTTTGTTTTGCAGCTATTGTTCCGGCTTCGGTCCCTTTTGAGTCTCGCGTCCTTCCACCGGCAGGCCCTTTCTTGAAACGCCCGTCTTCAAAGGGTGCTGTGATGAGTTTGGGCATGCTGAGCGGGTACATCGAAGAGCTCAATATGGACGCTCTCCCTTCTGCCGTAGATTTCGCTGTGGAGGTTAATCCAATGTTGGCGGCGCTCGTAAATTTTCATAACGAAGGCGTCGTCGGATCTTGGGTTAATCACTGCAGGGAGATCGAGGCCTGTCTATACCGGCTGGAGTCGGCGCGCCCTTCTTCCGAAGTTTTAGCCATGAGCACCCAACGTACAGCATGGCTCGAGCAAAGCACTTCGCACTCCCGCCACTTGGAGCAAGAAGCAGCTTTAAGACTAAGGGAATGCCAGAAGACCTCGAACGAAACGGCCCATCTGCGCGCTGAGGTTGAGGCAAATGCTGCCCAAGTGAAGACTATCTTTGAGGGTCTCTTGGAGCGCATCTCCCACGGGCTAAACTTGAAGCGGAAGCTTGACGTAGCTGAGCGCAATATCCCAAGTCGGGAAGCTGCCTATCAGGTCGTCAGGGAGCAGCTTGCGTCAGTCTTGCAGCAACGAGCCCAAGTGGAGGCAGAGCTGGCGGTGGTAGCTGACCAAGAGAAGGCATGGAAGGACATATGCGAGCAATTGCTACACCTATGCAAGACGCTTCCTTCCCAATAATTCTCCTTGTACCATTTGTCTTTGTAAAGAATATGTATATATTTTTTTATTCTTTAGCACAATGTATCCTGTACTCGCTCAATATTTATGAATAAAAGATGTACATTTTTGTAATGTCTTGTGTCATTTCTCCGTCTTTTCTTTCTTTTCAGTATGACATATTTAATACACCTTATTGACAGATAACTTCATTTCTCCCAGAGATAACGATGGCCTAGACTGCAGGTTCAGATCTGCCGCCTAGGACTTTTCAACTCTATGAGCCGTGAGGGTCTCATAAAGACTTTTCTTCCTATGGATCGAGAGGATCTCGTAGGCGGGCTTTCTCCTTAGGAATCGTAAGGATTCCTAAGTGTGGTTTTCTCTTATAAGTCGTAGGGATCTTATAAGAGAATTTTCCCCCTTACGAATCGAGAGAATTCGTAAGCGGTTGTTTCCCTCCTCGTCGAAATTCGACTTCGGAGAGTGAGACCCGTGAATAGTATGCAAGAGACCATTTTGGATTGACTTGCAGGGCCCCATTGCTTAAAAAGCAAGCTTTTCAGTCCTTGCTGTCTGAGACTTCATCTTGTAGATTAAGAAGCAAGTTCAATTTGTTGAAGAAATCCCTTTTCTGAAAGATTTGGCGGGATTTCCCCCCACCATCGGATCTTTGGTCTAGGGGCTTCTGTTTTACAGAAGATAATAACCGAAAAGATTTCTTCAGAACCTTTTTGTTTAGCGCGAATGCTCTAGGATATGACGCGTGTCGCACAGCACACAGTGCAGCGCAACTGCGCTAGCACATCTATGCCGACACGTGTCATGCAGCGCACGACGCATACGCCGCTAAAGCGTTGCTTCCCTTGGTTTTGCTTGAAACAGAGCTTTGCTTTGGCTGGGTGCGCTGCTTTGGGGTGCTGCGCTGACGTGTTTGCGCTGGATACGTGGTGTGTAGCGCGCAGCGCAACGCGACTGCGCTAGCGCTTCCGTGCTGAAGCGTCGCTTCTTCAAGACAGAGCTTTGCTCTAATCGGGGAAGGATGAAGCGTTGCTTCATCTCCTGTCTCGGAAATCGAACGGACATTCGCTCCAATTAGGGTAAACCGCCGTGACGACTCTTGGGAATCGAAGAGGCACTTGAGGCCTATAAATAGGACCCTTGGTCTCCTCCAGATACTTATCATCTTCCAGATTTCCATTTTGAAGACTTCAGACTTTGTCCTTGCCTTTAAGAACTCCGGTGCCTTGCTCCCCCTTTTTTTAAAGTTTTTTAGAAGAACTTCAGGTAAAATCGATTCTTAGATCAATCTTAAATAGCAGAGCTCTCGTCTAGTGGGTTTCATCTTTGAACACAGTTTTTCTCTCTAGGAATTTAGTCATCCATGTATATTATTGCTTTTCTATTGTTGATCTTCCTGTAATATTTTCTCCAGGCGTAATGGCGGCGGTGCATCTGTACAGTCTGCACGAGTTCATTACCTACGATGATATCCGCGCTCAGAGTCGTCAACAAAACCAGGAGTTTACAGACGCCGAATGTGCAGAAGTTATGGGTCGTCTGAACGCAAGCGGTGGTTGGCTGTTGCCTCGGCGTTCGGCTCTTTTGAAAGTCGTACTGGGAGCAATATGGAGGGCACTTCCGGGTCTTCACGAGGCCCTACCACTCAATGCGCTGGATGACGCCGAGGACAAGGTGCATTCAGTGCACCTGACAGGGCTGATCTCAAAGAAGCGACGGAACGACCTCGTTGACATCCTGCATCAAGTGTTTCAGCAGACGACGATCGTTGCTGCTTATCAAAGGCCGGAAGGGCTTGCCGATGATATCGACACCGAGGAGCGCGAAAAACTGCGCATAAGAATAATTAGAAAGGCCAGAAGAACTCTGGATGGCCTTACTTTTGATTTCCTCAATCCGTGCCCCGGATCCGAGGTTATACCGTTGTAATATTTTGAACAATGTTTCTTATGCATTATTCTTATGCCTGTAAAAACTTTTGGCGGTATGAATGAAAACCCTCCCCTTTTCTATTTCAGCTTGTCTTATTTCTTGTCCTGAGTCTTCTGTCCATGCATAAATGAATGCGTCACGCATGCCAGATCAAATGTAGAACGGATATTCTTTCTGTCATCTTCTTTCTTTTAATGTCAGTAGGCTGTCTTGATAATCATGGTTGATGGATGTCTAAAACGAGTATTCCGACTTCCTCAGGAAATAGCGATGGCTTAGGCCGTAGGTTCAGGTTTACCGCCTAAGACTTTTCAATTCTATGAACCGTGAGGGTCTCATAGAGGCTTTTCTCCCTACGGATCGAGAGGATCTCATAGGTGGATTTTCTCCTTAGGAATCGTGAGGATTCCTAAGTGTGGTTTTCTCTTATAAGTCGTAAGGATCCTATAAGAGAATTTTTCCCTCTTACGAGTCGAGAGGATTCGTAAGTGGTTGTTTCCCTCCTCGTCGAAATTCGACTTCGGAAAGTGAGACCCGTGAATAGTATGCAAGAGACCATTTTGGATTGACTTGCAGGGCCCCATTGCTCAAGAAGCAAGTTTTTCAATCCTTGCTGTCTGAGACTTCTTCTTACAAATTGGGACGAATCGGGAATTTGCTCGCGGAGAGAGTGATGGCTCTGCGAGTTGACATGAGTTAGGAGGCTCTCATCACGGAGTGTTTGTATCCGTGAGTCGAGGAGTTTTCTAGGGATTATTTGTTTCCCGAGCACCAAGGATTATTTGTTTCCTTGGGGTTTGAAACGAGTCGAGGATTCCCACGGAGGCGCTGGTGGCTCTGCAGGTCGATGCGGATCAGGAGTCTCTCGTCAAGGAGTGTTTGTATCCGTGAGTCGAAGGATTTGCTAGGGATTATTTGTTTCCCGAGCGCCAAGGATTATTTGTTTCCTTGGGGTTTGAAACGAGTCGAGGATTCCCACGGAGGCTCTGGTAGCTCTGCGGGTCGACACGGATCAGGAAGCTCTCGTCAAGGAGTGTTTGTATCCGTGAGTCGAGGGATTTGCTAGGGATTATTTGTTTCCCGAGCGCCAAGGATTATTTGTTTCCTTGGGGTTTGAAACGAGTCGAGGATTCCCACGAAGGCGCTGGTGGCTCTGCAGGTCGACGCGGATCAGGAGTCTCTCGTCAAGGAGTGTTTGTATCCGTGAGTCGAGGGATTTGCTAGGGATTATTTGTTTCCCGAGCGCCAAGGATTATTTGTTTCCTTGGGGTGTGAAACGAGTCAAGGATTCCCACGGAGGCGCTGGTGGCTCTGCAGGTCGACGCGGATCAGGAGTCTCTCGTCAAGGAGTGTTTGTATCCGTGAGTCGAGGGATTTGCTAGGGATTATTTGTTTCCCGAGCGCCAAGGAATATTTGTTTCCTTGGGGTTTGAAACGAGTCGAGGATTCCCACGGAGGCGCTGGTGGCTCTGCAGGTCGACGCGGATCAGGAGTCTCTCGTCAAGGAGTGTTTGTATCCGTGAGTCGAGGGATTTGATGAAGATATTGATTTCTTCGGAGTTGGACTGAACTGTCAAGATTTGGCTTCGTCTTCTGGCGGAGCCTGTTGGGAAAGTATGGTTCCCTCTTTGTTTACGCCCTTGGATTGTATACAGGGGTCGATGTGATCTTAACTGTAGGGCCAAAGTCTTATCATCATCATTTTTTTTATTTTATTTCCGCGATGCTCTATCATTTCAGCTTTTATATCGCGAAGGTCGCGATTGCCCAATCATTTCGGCTATTTCTCGCGGTGCCCAATCATTTCGGTTATTTATTTCATTTTTACTCGCTGCTTTTTATTGCGAGTCGTCCAATCATTTCGGCTATTTTACATGCATACATTTTACTTGCTGCTTTTTATTGCAAGTTGCCCTATCATTTCAGCTATTTCGTATGCATGAGCGGCCTACTGGCTTTCGCCGTAAACCTGAAATTAGACACCGATTTCGGCATCAGCATCGCTACAACTGGGATATTGCCAGGAGCGAATCATCATCTGCCTCTGTCGCTGTCGAACGAAGATGGCTTAGCGACCAGGGTTAGGGTCCTGTCGACTAAGGCTTTGACTTCATAAGCCGTAAGGGTCTCATAAAGGTATTTCTCCCTACAAGTCGTGAGGATCTTATAGGTGTATTTTCTCCCTAGGAATCGTGAGGGTTCCTAAGTGTTTCGTTCCTCTGTAAGTCGTAAGGATCCTACAAGAGGGTTTTCTCTTTGCAAATCGAGAGGATTTACAAGGGTTATGCGAACATATCCCCAGTCACGGATGGACCTTGGTTAGGGAAATGTTTATTCGCGCCCGTGGATTGTATACAAGGGTCAGTATTGAGCCACTTGTAGGGCAATATCGGAAATTGTGGGGATTGCTTAAGCACAGGTTTAGGTCTCTGTAGCTTAAGACTTTCAAATCTTATGAGCCGTGAGGGTCTCATAAGAGCGTTCTCCTTACGAGTCGTGAGGATATCGCAAGTGTATTTTCTCCTTAGGAACCGTGGGGATCCCTAAGTGTGTTGCTCCCTTGTGAGTCGTAAGGATCTCACGCGGGTGGTTTCTCCTTACAAGGTCGAGAGGATCTTGTAAGTGTTCTTTAACGAGGTTGCGCCCTTTCAGGTTTTCACAAACACTCGCCGGTAGTCCTGCTGTTTTTACTCACGGACCCCTTTCGGGTTTTCATCCGTGCCCCTTTTTGCTCATGGACATACCGTCTTCTTTTTTTTTATTCTTTTTATTTCTTTTTTCTCTTTTTTTTTACGAGGTCGCTCCCTTTTGGGTTTTCACGAACACTCGCCGGTAGCCCTGCTGTTTTTACTCACGGAGCCCTTTTGGGTTTTCATCCGTGCCCCTTTTTGCTTATGGACATACCGTTTTTATTTTATTTTATTTTCATATTTTATTTTTATTTTATTTTATTTTTTTATCTTGTCAGCCTAAGTATGCTGCGGTAGTAGTTTAAAGACGTTTCGGTCTGCTATTAGTTTAAGGACATTTCGGTCCGCTGTTAGTTTAAGGACATTTCGGTCCGCTGTTGAGAAGCTGGCTACTGCTTATAAAGTTTGAGCTTATGAAGATAGCGAGCGGACATAGTCGTCGTCATCTATTGTTGACCTAGGCTGTGGCTCATTAAGCGTAGTATTTCTTTAGGAAGCGACCGTTTATCGGCCTGAAAGGCCTTTCACCATGCATGTCCATAAGTAGATAGGCCCCACCCTGGTAAACTTTATCTATGATGTACGGGCCTTCATAGTTCGGCTCGAATTTTCCCCGCTTGGCGCGATTGGGGATCATAGGCCTTTTGACCACTAGCACGAGTTCGCCCTGACGGAATGTCCTCGGTCGGGTCAATCTTTCGTATGAGCGCGTCATCTTTGCTTTATAAGCTTCCAGATTTTGTTGTGCTAGAAGCCGGATTTCATCAAGAGCGTCAAGCTCTTCAAACCGGAGGCGAGCATTTTCTTCATCCGTCAGCTCGTAGTGAACTGCCACTCGTAGAGAGGGTAATTCTATCTCGAGAGGGAGTACTGCTTCCGTCCCAAATACCAACGCGTACGGCGTTGTGTTTGTGGCCGTTTTAAATGTAGTCCGATACGCCCAAAGAGCCTCTTGCAATCTCTCGTGCCAATCTCTTTTATTTCGTGACACTGTTTTCTTCATGATCTTCGTCAAGGTCTTGTTGAAGGCCTCAGCTAGCCCGTTAGCTCGCGGATTATAAACTGAGGAATATCTCCAGTCTATATTGTGCTGCTGTGCGAAGCGGCTAATTTTATGACTTCGGTAGGCTGGCCCATTATCAGAGATGATCCTTCTCGGGGTTCCAAACCGGTATATGACATGCGTTTTGAAGAAATGGAGGATGTTCTCTGTCTTCACTTCCCTCAACGGTACCGCCTCTGCCCATTTGGAGAAGTAATCAGTCATCGCCAAGATGAAACGATGTCCCTTGGACGATGCTGGTTCGATGGGGCCGACTATGTCAGTTTCCCACATTTCAAATGGCCAACTAGCCACTGTTGGATGCAGTGGATTAGGATGCTGATGGATGAAGTCCCCATGAATTTGGCATGAATGACATTGCCTCGCGTATTCCAGGCAATCCTGCATCATCGTGGGCCAGTAGTAGCCCATCCGTTTTATCTTCAGCTTCATCTTTGGACCTGCTTGGTGAGAACCGCAGATTCCGTCATGAATTTCCTGAACGACTCTTTCCGATTCGTCCGGTCCTAAGCATCTCAGCCACAGAGAATCGAATGACCTCTTGTAGAGAGTATCATTGACGAAGGCGAAGGACAGAGCTCGTTTTATGAGTTGATGTCTTGCGGACGCATCTTCAGGCATTTGGTGGGACTTGAAGTAGTCTATAAAGACTTCCCTCCAATCCTCAACCTTCTCATGTTCTTTTATTTGTAAGGTCGCTTGTTCAGTCACTCCCTTCTCTTCGGGTGATTCCGAAGGTATTTCTGCGGGGGCGAGCACCTGACGACTTTGTACCATGATTCTAACGTCATCGAGGTTCTCGTCAGCCATTTCTTTAGCGAGTTTGGCCAACGCGTCCGCTTTGCTGTTATCCACACGTGGTATGCTCTCCAAAGTATAGGAGGGAATTTGGGTTAGCAGTTGTTGCACCTTTTCACCGTATTTTACTAACTCCGGTTGCATGTTTGGTAATCGCCGTTTACTTGACTAACGACCAGTTGCGAATTTCCGTATATGAGGAGGTTTTCAATTCCCATGTCAATGGCGATCTCGAGGCCTGCTATCAGAGCTTCGTATTCGGCTTCGTTGTTTGTCCTCGGTTCCGTCAGGGAGAACGCGTAGCGCATTATCCCTCCTTGTGGAGTTATAAAGATGAGTCCTACCCCCGATTTGATTATAGGGGTACTTTGTTTGCGTTTCTTCACGGAAGATGCTCCGTCAAAATAAAGCTCCCATCGGGTATTATCACCATCGATCGCATCAAACGCATGTTCGTCTGGAAGATCGCAGTTTAAAGGAGAGTCAGCTGGTATTGGGTGCTCAGCGAGGAAGTCGGCTATGGCCTGACCCTTCACTGCCTTGAGGGGTCGATATGTTATCGAGAACTCCATTAAGAGCAGAGCCCATTTAGCGAGTCGTCCTGTCAAGATGGCCTTTGACATTAGATATTTGAGAGGGTCCACCTTTGAAATGAGATAGACTTCATGCGCTAATGCGTAATGTCTAAGCTTTGTTATTGCGAAGATCAACGCCAGGCAGTGTTTTTCAATGGGGGAGTAATTGCTTTCTGCCCCCAGCAGCACTCGACTTAAGTAGTAAAGTGCTCTTTCTTTCCCCTGGTCATTCTCTTGTGCCCATAATGCGCCTAAAGAACCCTCAAGGGCGGTTGTATAAAGAATGAGAGGCTTCCCCTTAACCGGAGCAGCCAACACCGGCGGGTTCTGCAGGTATTGCTTGATCTCATCCAGTGCGCCTTGGCATTTTTGATCCCAAACGAATGGGGTTCCCTTCTTCATCAGATGACTATAAGGACGGCACTTTCCTGAAAGGTTGGCTATAAACCGCCGTATGTATGCGAGTTTCCCTTGGAGAGACCGCAGCTGTTTGAGAGTCCTCGGCGGAGGCATTTCCATGATCGCTTTAATCTTTAACGGATCTATTTCAATACCTCGGTGTCGAACAACGAATCCCAGGAATTTGCCCGAGGAAACCCCGAACGCACATTTAAGAGGATTCATCTTCAAGTTGTATTGCCGAAGGCGTTGAAATACAGTCTTCAGATGCTCGAGATGTTCCTCGTATGATTTGCTTTTAACCACGAGATCGTCGATATAGCATTCGACGATTTCATGAATAAGGTCGTCGAAGATCTTTGTCATGGCCCTCTGATAAGTAGCACCGGCGTTCTTTAAACCGAAGGGCATCACTTTATAACAGAATATACCTAGAGGGGTCCTGAAGGCCGTATGCTTCTGATCTTCAGGATGCATTTTTATCTGGTTATACCCCGATGAGCCGTCCATGAAGGAGAAAACTTCATGAGTGGATGTGTTGTCTATCATTAGTTCGGTGACTGGCACTGGGAAATCATCTTTTGGGCAGGCTTTATTAAGATCCCAAAAATCCACGCATATGCGCACCGTCCCATTTTTCTTCATCACCGGGACGATGTTAGCGATCCATTCAGGGTATTGAACATCATGGATAAAGCCGGAGTCTATCAGCTTTTTGACTTCGGCGTTGATGCTCATTTCAAGCTCGAGCCGCATTCTTCTCGGCGCCTGTTTGACTGGTTTGACGTTTGGGGATATTGCTAGTCTATGTACAGCGACTTCTGGATCTAGTCCTGGCATCTCGGAATAGTTCCATGCGAAGCAATCTTTATGCTGCACAAGGACGTCTTTTAATGCAGCCACCCTCTCTTCAGACAGCAGCTCGCTGACGAATGTCGGTCGCGGATCATTTACCGTCCCCAACTCGATTTTCCTGAGGTTATCTGCAGTAGTATGTATTCCATCCTCTAGTTCTTTTGGAGGTGGGGGAAATTCTGAGATTACCTCATCGCTGCTGTTTTCAAAGCACCGAGGAAGGCAGTTCATGTCCTCGGACTCTTCTTTTAATATTGTTATCACGTGGCAAGTGCGAATTTTCTGCCAATCCCAATGCGGAGTTGGTTCTTCTTTCGTGGTCTTGGGCTCATGCTTTTGTGGTGGTGCTACCCTCCAGTTGTCAGACAACGCGAACTTGCCAAGCTGATATTGGTCCTCAACCCAATTCTTAAAGATGAAGCAATCTTCAAGCGGATGCCCTACTACTATATGGTAAGAGCAATAATTTGGGTTGGAGACTTCGCCCGCTTGCTCAGGGTGTTTAGACTCTGGCAGTGTAAGCATTTGATGTTTTAGAGCAAGATCAAGTATTTTCCTTGTTTTGTTCCGAGGAAATGAGTATGCTCGACCCATTTTCTTCATGAGGGCTAAGTCAATAACGCTCGACTCTCGGATGCGTGGCTTCTTAGCTCTGCTTTGTGGTTGTCGAGCGTCTTTCTTGCCTTTCGACTTGTTTTTGCTTTCGCGTTGAACCTCTTCAGTAGCAGGTTGACAAAGAGCGGCATTTTCATCCTTCACCGCCTGTTGAAGGAGGCGCTGTGTCTTGGCTTTCTCATAGATTGCCATTTCACGATTGTGATCATCTCGGGCTTTTTGACTCGCATTCCTTATAAGTTTGTCCAACTGGTCTTCAAATGATGGACTGGGCGGTTTTGCATCAGGAACTTTTGCTGGCTCAGGATTAGCGTCCTCCCATTGAGCGTCCGCCTCTTCATCAAAGTCATACATGACATAACAGCTGTTTACTAGCTCCCGTTTCTTTGACCGGATGTACCCAAGCCCTTTTGTTTCTATTCTCCCGTTAGGCAGTTTGCATTGAGTCCCGGGAATGTTCCAGACCTTGTCATAGAATTTGGCTTTTCTAATGGTCTGTGTGAAGGATATCCCCTAACGTTTCAGCAGTTTCTTCAAACCTTCGGTATAATATCTGGGAAGACGGATAGGCTGAAGCCTGTCGAGCGTGGGATCCACGCCATGCCAAATTTCTTTTTCTACCTTGTTTTCTTCAGAACGGTAGAATAGGATTGCCTTCTCGCCTTTTCGTCCGGGAGGGATATAGAATGTCTGCAATTCTTCTACGCTGTTGGTGTCGAGTGCATCCAGTTCTTTGTAATGTTCAAGCGGCACCATGGTTATTTGCAGACTTCGCTCTTCATCAGCGGAAACCCGTATTGAAGGCCTAGCAGGGAATACAGCATGAACTTCATCCTCTGAATCACTACCGAAGATCAATGAAGGAACGGATGGTCCTGGCCTGGTGGATTGGGATGGACCTGAATAAATTATATCCTCCTCCTCCTCGGTGTCACTACCGAAGACAGGGATGGTGGCGTTAGTTTTGTTCTCCGGTTTGTGACACCTTTCCGTGTCTTCGAAACTCGGTAAGAAGTATTTGGCATCTTCATACTTGCGAACTTCATTTACGGAAAACGGATTCAACTCTCCCGCCACCGTGTACTCGAGGCCATCCCTAGAATACTTCATGCATTGATGCTGTGTAGAAGGGATGATATTGTACTCGTGTAGCCATGGTCGGCCGAGCAGAGCATTGTAGCACGTCTTGGCGTCTATAACATGGAATTTGATGTCTGTGACGAGCAACCCGAAGCGTAGCGTCAATATCACAGATCCAAGAGTCTTTGAGGATTGAGAGTCGAAACCGGAGATAGTGATCTTGTCCCGGGCGAGGTGTTGGACGCTCATGCAAATTTCTTTTAACACCCGCACATTAAGTAGATTGACAGATGATCCGTTATCGACCAGGATTTTGCCTATCTTTATGTCGTGGCAGTATCCTGAGATATAAGGGGGACGATTGTGTTCGCACGTCCCAAGGAGAAGGTCTTCATCGCCGAAAGCAACGTCGGCCGTGTGCACCTCTTCCAATTCATCCTTCATCTTTTGTTCGGCCAGGAAAGCTTGGAATTGGTCTGGATCTTGTAGGGCCTTAATCAAAGAATCCCTCGCCTCTTTTGATAGTAATAGGGCATCGAGAATGCTGAGTTGTGAGGGTAGCTTTCTCAGATGCGCCAAGACATTGTAATCCACTTTACTCCTCTTCGGCGGGTTCTTGGCGGTTAACTCTTCCGCAACTTGGTCATCCAAAGCGATGTCTTCAGAGACATTCTCTTTCCTTTTGTCTTTATTGTTTAAGGGTCCGAGATTCTTTTCGGGTAATGTTCGATTGCGTAGCTGTATATTTTCGCAAGCCTTCTGTAACACCCGAGCCCTATAACACTATTTATATTACAAGTTGAGGGTTTTATATTGCTCATTCCAGTTATCCTGATTGTTTGGTGTTTATTGCTAAATTTTAACCGGCTAAGTCATTTTGACACATAACAAATTTTAACTCCTAAAATGAAATTTAAAGTATCCATGTTAGCCTACTCGTCGCCACTAGTCGCGTGGTAGCGTCCGCGTGTCGAGATTTCTTCCCGTTCGGCTAAACGGGCAAACTTGGACGACTACGCGCGCGTGCAAGTGTCCGACTTGGGGGCATGCATTTTAATCATTAAACACCTCTTTTCAAAATTTGGAACTCGCTTAAAATCCTACAATTTGAATTTGGAGCATTTGGGCGCAACCCGGGCGCGATTTGGAAATGTTTCATTTAGCGCCAAAAAGGCCCATTTAATTTAATATCTTAAACTATATATATACGAATATATAATTTCCTTAACTGTTAAATCTTCCAACTCCCTTCAAATTCCTTTTAAATCTTCGCCTCCTAGCCAATCACGAGCTCGTGATCACCTCGTGGGCCCCACCTTTTCCCACTCTCTCTCTATCTCTCTCCTCATCAAATCTTTCTCTCTCTCTCTCCAATCTCTCTCTCTTCCTCTATATATCTTTCCCATGCAGCCGCCTCCCCCTTCCTCTCGATCACGAGAACCCGCCGAACCCAAACCCTAGCCCCTCGTACTCGCGCCGCCAACCTCCCCGCGACCTCGCCGTCGCCGCCCTCGCCACCACGAGCCCAGCCGCACCCTCCTACCTCCTTCCTCCGCTCTCTTCCGCGCCTACACCCAACCCCGACGACGCCACCAACCGCCGCAGGTCTCGTCGTCGACGTCGCCTCCAGTCACCGACGACGCCCGCGACTCCCTCTCTTCCTCCTCGTCCCTACCTCATCGTCGCCTTCCTCCTCCCCTCGCCGGATCACCAACAGACCCGAGCCCGACCCTGCACCATCCCCGAGTCGCCGGAGAACGCACCGTCGACCCTCGTCGACGTCACTCGCGCCACCTCCTTTCCCCCTCGACCACCTGAGCCGACCACCACCCTCCTCTACTCGTCGCACTACCCTATCTCCAGCGAACCGAAGCTGTTCAAGCCTTCGCAGCCGCCGTTGCTGCCTCGCCGGCGTTCCAGCGCCGTCGAGCCCGCCGGGGTTACCCCTGGTGTCTCCCGGTAAGCCTCCCTCATCTTTCCGTTTGTGCAAAATCCCCCCCCCCCGCTGATCTTAGTGCGTATATCTTGTTGCTAACTCATTGCCGATGACTTTTGCCGGAATCTGACCGTGCCGTCTTTTGAACCCGATGCTCCAGCGAAGTACCCTGGTCCGTGTGATCCCGTTGTTCTCTGTTGGGACTCGATCCGTGGCCTGTGCACCCGTCTCGTGCTTTCTGCCGACTTTGCATCCGTGCTTTCCGGTTTGCGAAACCGTCGAGGCAAGTATCCGAATACTTGCTTTAACATGCTAATACACAATATCAAGTCTTGCTTTACTCTTGATTATCATATTATTTTATAACTTAAAACTGACGATCACAATAATCCTTAACATTAAATCAGTATGGTAGTTCTTGTAATTAATCAGTCTGCTATCAATCCTCGCTTTAAACTAATTAAACCAATTAGAACGTCCTTGCTTAACTTGCTAGATCACCCTTGTGACTATTATCCATGCTGTAGTTTTAATAGCTTCATTACTTCGTGTTATTAATATCGTTTACCTTGTGACTATTGCACCCCAAAGGTGCGTGAACCTGTTAATAAGAGAATACAAAGCATCACTGTGTTTACATGGAGTAATATTGTTATTTACTGTTCCTGCTGTTGTTTCCTTAATCGTTACTATACCTGTTATCAGTATACATTTGATTGCATTACATATTGACCCGATTTTGATACACCTGACACATGTACTGATACACCGGACAAGACACCCTATACATACTGACCCAACCTATTGGACTACAACATGACTTGGGGTCCTTTTGGACCATTCCTGCTGTCTATCCAGACAGACCTACTTTGATCATGTGTTGGCATTGATCCTTGACTACTGAATACCTGACCTGACATATATAACTTGGGGGTATGGGGAAATCAAAGATGAACCTGACTTGTAACTCGACAGTTCACTACCGTTCGAGTGTACACATTCCTATTCTGTGCCCAGCGGCATGTCTCGGTTTCGGCCGAGAATATTGTGGCCGTGATCCCGGGTATGTACGGGGTAATACCGGGTGTACACATTCCTATTCTGTGCCTAACGGCATGTCTCGGCTGCAGCCGAGAATATTGTGGCCATGGTCCCGGGTATGTACGGGATACTATTGAGTTACATCGATGATTCATCAATTGATTTCAAAGACTATAGAGTAGAAACCTGATAGGACAGTTTAGTCACCACTGCATATTACCCTGCTCTGTTACCTCTTAGTACTGCTTTATTCATGTTCATACATGCATTGTTCATTACCATGTTTATATTATATTATTTGGTTGACATGACGCGCTGACGTCTGCGTTTTGCATGGCCCAGATTCTTTACCACTGTCGCTGACCGAGCAGGAGTACTTCAGCCAGCAGGCTGATTGGTGAGTTCTGCAGTGGTTAGTTCATTTATTGCATTTTATTTCCAGGTTCGATCCCGCATTATGGGACGTACCTTTCCATTATTGTATTGGATCATTGCTTCCGCATTTATTTTTCATTGACTCTTATCATTATGGATTTGGACATGTGTTAGATAGTTTATTTATCTTGTTCTTGATATCTCTACAACCGTAATGTGACTGTGGATGGATATTTCCTACCCACAGGTAGCATGGTTGGCTATGTCACGTGCCCAATCTTGCGTACTCTGGGAAGCGGGGCGTGACACCTTCGGTTCTTTTTCTTTTCCCGAAGTGGATTCTTTGAAGAGGGGGCCAAGCTCTAGCTCCTCATTTCATCGCTCCCAAATGTAGGCACTTGTGACCCGGCAGTGTTAACCATGTGACAATTGCTGGCAGTTCTTTCAAGCTCTTTGGTCGTGTTTCTTTGCTCCCGACGAATTTTACGCTTTTCCCGTTTAAAGCATTGTTGATTAGCGACGTATCCTTGCCACCATCTATCGAAAGCCTTGCACTCTTGAGTGGGATGCGAGACCTTCTGATGATATAAGCAATAAGAGGGGTGCATTTCCACCACACCCGTCATTTTTCCTTCAGAGGATAGTAGCTTCATGCCCATCGATATGGCCTTAGCAAACCTCTTTTTTATCTTGAATTGGCTTTTGTCAGCGGTGGAGGCATTTTGCTCCAGCGGGATCATCTCAGCTCTTTCCTCAAGTCGCTGGCGCTTGGCCCTTTCGAATATATCCGTCTCGCGTCCTCGATCAGCTTTACTTTTCAATCGAGCTTCACTAAGAAACGCGTCAATCCTTTCGATTGATAACTCCGGAACCCTTGACCCAGTATTTGCCCCCAGCATTTTAGTGCCAGAAGTCCCTTCATCGTTCGTGGTCGAATGGGAGATCATATGACAGCTCGCCACATATTCCTCGGATTCATCCGATGAACTTTCTCCCTCATCTTCTTTTTGAAAGACGTGATCAAGGAAATCTTGGAGCGTAATGGGAGTCCGCGCCTTTTGGTTGTACTCATCCAGTGCGTCGATTTGCTTTTGTAAGTCCGTGCGCTTGTTGCCAGGCTTCACGGGCTTCTTAGATTTCTTCTTCTTCTTTTTCGAAGATTTTGACGGCCGGCTATGAACGCTTGAACTACCACCATCGGTCTTCGGAGTCGGTCGTGGCTTCAACATCCCCTCAATAACCTGCGGTTCCAAGGGGTTCTTCCACTTGACCGCTGGACAGGTCTGAAGATCATTTAGCATTCTCCTCATTTTGGCTGATAATACAACCTCCCAGGGAGCTTCTTCAATGACGGAGCATGTTGCCCCCGGCGTATTCGTCCCCTTAGAGGTGTGGGGCTGCGGGGGATTCACCTTTCATTTGTCAGATAGCGCAAATTTGCCCTGACGGTACTGATTCTCAAGCCAATTCTTGAAAACGTAGCAATCCTCGATGGGATGGCCTAGCACTCGCTAGTAAGGGCAGTAGTTGGGCTCGTTGACGTCGTTCGGTTGCAACGGACGTTTTGGATCTGGCAAACTTATGAGTCTGTTGCGCAACGCCAGCTCGAATAGCCTCCTTGTTTTATCGCGAGGGAAGGAGTAAGGACGTCCCATCCTGTCCTCAAGGGGTACGTATGGGCGTGTATTGTTTGGACGAGCAACCGGCTTCGAGTCGCTCGGTTGTTGTTGGGCATTAGCGACAATGATCGCTTTTCCCTTTCCTTTATCGTTTCGGGAGTCCGGCTTCGGGAGAGGGGGTTTATGGCCCATCTGGTCCATCTGCGCTAATTTGTCAATCAAAGCCTGGAAGGAAGTCGGCTTGAAAAATATCATAAACTGTGATATGGTTGCTTGTGGATCAAGAGTTCCAACAAACATTCCCATCGCAGGGGTTTCTTCTATGCGCTGCTCACACTTTGATCATAGATTACGCCACCGTATAGCGTACTGAACCCATGTCTCGCCGGGTTTTACCCTAGCGTTGATCAGTGCCGTCATCGGGGTACGCTCACTGGCACTTGCAAAACGTTGGGTGAACAGCAGCTCCATCTCCGCAAAGGTTTTAATAGAGTCGTTGGGAAGCTCAGAATACCATTCAAACGCCGTGTCTGATAAGCTTCCAACAAACTGGCGAAGCAACAACTTGTCGTCGCCGCCGGTATTACCGCAAAGCGCCCTGAACTGGGCAACATGTTGATGGGGATTGCCGGTCCCTTTGTAAACATGAAACTTGGGAATCGTGTAGCCCGGCGGGTACTTGATTTGGTCATACCAACCCGGATATGGCCGTCCCATTTTTACGACATGGCCGGCTGCCTCTGCCGCATGATGAACCCTTATTTGCTGGGCTATGTATTCGTCCAGATCAGTTTTAGAGATTGTATCCTCTTTAGCTGTTGATAGAACGGGCTGAGAGTTTGATGTCTCTCCCCTATCATCTCCAAGGACGATCGGGGGTTCTTCAGTTGGGGGATCTTGTTGTATCATCATCCCTATCATATCCTGGAAGAGGAGGCCCATCCGCTGTATGTTGGCCGCTTGTTCAGCAGCCTCTTTGTCTCTCTTTTCCAGTACTCGGCGGAGGAACTCAGCGTCGGTTTCTTCCTCTTGGCGTTCATCTAAGGATGTCTCAGGGTTCTCTTTTGGTTCCGTGAGTGCGGCCATTATAGTCATCATCTCCTGGAGCTTTTGTTGCTGCTCCTGAGCCTTGGTCACTGATCGAGTAAGCGGTCGGTGACCCGTAGAAGTACGGCTTTCTTCCTTTCCAGAAGCCATATAAACCGTATGAACAATTATGCCCCTTGACTTGGGGCGTTTAGGTTCACCGCTTTTAAATTTTGCCGCTGACGCGGGAGCTTTCTCTGGCCTTTTTCTTTTGTGGACCATTGAGGTTGAAGGAGCCGTTGAAGTGGGCATCCTAGCATTTGTTGCCCCCTGCTGTTTAATGGGGCGGTTTTTGTCCTTTTCCACCTTTGCCTTTTTCTGGCGACGAAAGTGGTCTGAGTCAATCACGGAGTCTTGAACCCTCCGCCAAACTTTATAGATTTTTGACGACAGCCGTTAAGAGGGCTGTTCCTGCTTTGTCTCCGGAGCTTTTTCCATAGGCGGAGGAGATCTTTTCAATGTAGCAATTGGAGAGTTCTTTCTCACCTTCCTCAGCAATTCAAAGCTGTTCCCAGTTGGAACAGCAGCGTTGACCTCCACCACTGGAGCAGGTGGGGTTAGCCCTGAGGGGGAGTTGCCCCCTGTTTTCCTTATTCGTTGCCAATGGCGACGTCGCGCACGACGAGCCGTTGGGACTGGCTCGGAAATCGAGATGGTTTCCTGTTGCCCCCTGTTTGAGTGTGGGGTAACTGCCGATGTCAGCCTATCGAAGACTGATGCCTTTTGACCAGCTGGGGGAGGAGTGGGAACCGTCAATCTTGTGAAGACCGACTCTCTGATGGGAGAAGCCGCTTTAACGACTTCCAAAGCAGCGGCCGTTGCCCTCTTTGGGACGGCCACTTTATAGTTCTGACCTAGCCTGGTGAAAACGGAGGCTGTCGGTTTAGTAGCGGGCGACCCGTTGACAGGGGTCGTGGTAGCAGTGAGCCGGTCGAACACCGACTTCTTGTTCGCTTCCGGTGCGGATATCGGCATAGAGAAGCTTGTAGGTGGGACCAGGGTCCCGAAAAACAGGCCGGTGGTGGCCTGGGTCACCTGTTCTACCGGCAGAGTGAGGAACGAGGCCGCTTGGGGCCCATATGTTACACCTCCAGGTGAGGTGGAGCGTCCATTGCAGTGGTACTTCGCGCAGTTGGTGCAGTTAGAATCCATGGATGCTTGAGTTCTGCACCAGACAAAGACCAAATCTTAGCAACTTGAAATCCGTAGGCAACCATTTAACAAACCGCGATTGGTTCGCGAAGACGACACACGAAGTGTGGAGTGGAAAGAGGAAAAGGTCCCACCGGGCGTGCCAGAATCTGTTCCCCTCCGAACGGCGGCCTGGACGTTAGGACGTCCAATGCCTGATGTTCGGGGCAGATGCTATTTAGTTTTATCCGTTTATCTTTCCGAAGATACCAAGTTGATTTATGGCACCGTGTATCGGAGGTTTAGACGGATGCGGCCGATGTAGCAGACTTCGTCAGATTCCCCCTCAGGATGAGGGGTTTTTGATTATGGGGACGCTCTTCCCTGCAGGCGCAAGCCCCTGCAGTTAATTACGCTACCGCCTCGCGGTAACAACTTTCTCCTTCTCCAGAATTTCACTTCGTGTCGCGTGTGTTCATTTTTTTTGTGGTTGCCCGTGGATTGTATACGGAGACTGAGTAATGCCGTCGTGGATTAGTCCAAATCCGTATTTACTTAGAATTGGGTTTGGTGTTTTCAGTTTAAGGATGCATTAGTCGCGTTGCGGCTAAGATCAACTTAAACTTTCGTCAAGGATACGTTAGTCCTGTTTTAGACTAAGATCAACTCAGCGTAGTGATTAATTTAATGTATGGCCATCGGGACTCGTCACCTCTTTGACGTCGTTGAAGGATTACAACGACATGTATCAAAGGAGCTCGGAGATGTACCCTCGAACCAGAGTTGATTGGGAGTTTTATAATCCATTTGAATATTTAAGGATACGTTAGCCGTGTTTGAGGCTAAGATCAACTTAAACGTTTGTTAAGGATACGTTAGTCCAGTTTGAGACTAAGATCAACTTAACGGGACCGTTTAGATCCGATAAAAGGGCATTTGGGCTCTATTGTGCCAGTTTAAGGACGTGGTGGTCCGATATTAGTTTAGGGACGTTTCGGTCCGATGTTAGTTTAGGGACGTCTCGGTCCGATATTAGTTTAGGGACGTTTCGGTCCGACGCCAGTTTAGGGACGTAATGGTCTGTTATTAGTTTAGGGACGTTTCGGTCCGATATTAGTTTAGGGACGTTTCGGTCCGTTATTAGTTTAACTTAACGGGACCGTTTAGATCCGATAAAAGGGCATTTGGGCTCTATTGTGCCAGTTTAAGGACGTGGTGGTCCGATATTAGTTTAGGGACGTTTCGGTCCGATGTTAGTTTAGGGACGTCTCGGTCCGATATTAGTTTAGGGACGTTTCGGTCCGACGCCAGTTTAGGGACGTAATGGTCCGTTATTAGTTTAGGGACGTTTCGGTCCGTTATTAGTTTAGGGACGTTTCGGTCCAATGTTAGTTTAGGGACGTTTCGGTCCGTTATTAGTTTAGGGACGTTTCGGTCCAATGTTAGTTTAAGGACGTCTCGGTCCGATATTAGTTTAGGAACGTTTCGGTCCGATGTTGGGTGTGTGGCCGTTGGGACTCGTCACCTCTTTGACGTCGTTGAGGAATTACAACGATGGATGTCAAAGGAGTTCGGAGATGTACCCTCGAACCGGTTGTGAATTGATTCAGGAGAACCATTTTGCTCAATCAATTTGATTTAAGGACTTATGGCCACGATTGGGTTAAGTCCAATTTTTATTTATTTTGGGCTTTGCTCAAATAGAATATTAATTCAAATAGGGCTCTGCCCTTTTATTGCTTTGCAATTTGATTTGGGCCAGGCCCTTTAAATAATGCATTGCATTTGTGCAGAGCATCAAGAATCTTTTAGATTCAAGAACAAAAGTGCAGAGCACTTTTGATCTAAATTTAGATCAAAGGAAAACAAGTTTCTCTCTTGTTTTTCCTTTTCTCAGAGAACCAAGGGTTCATAACAAGTGCAAGGCACTATTTTTATTTATTTATTTTTATTTTATTTATTTGTTCATTGAAGATTAATGATTTTTAGATCAATGATCTGTACTTCAGAGATTTTTCTCTTTTAAAAGGTTTTACCTTTTTTTTTTGTTCTTCCAAAGTTCTTCAAGAATTCTCTCTGTTTTCTTTTTTTTTCCTCCTGATCAAATGAGGTCTGGGGTCCTTTTTATAGTACTCATAGCTTAGTTGAATTTGTTAAACAGATCTTTTCTGAGTGATTTGGGGAATTTTCCCCACCGTCGGATCTTTGATCCAAAGGCCCCTGTTTTACAGAAGAAATCTTCTTGTTTAAACAAGAACAGAAAAATATCCTTAAATCTTAATTCTGTTGTTGCGCAACTCACCAGCGTGTGACACGTGTCGCGCAGTGAAGCGTTTGCGCAACAGCGCTTGCGCAACTGCGCAGACACGTGTCGAGCAGTGAAGCGCTTGCGCAACAGCGCTTGCGCAACAGCGCGGACACGTGTCGCGCTGCCGTGCGCTTGCGCAGTTGTGCTTGCGCAACTGCGCGGACACGTGTCGCGCAGCCGTGCGCTTACGCAGTTGACCGTTGCTTATGTTTTTTTAAAGAGCCTTGCTCTGATTGGACGTACCGTCTTGGGCGTTGTGCTGCCGTGTCAACTTCTGATACGTGGCGCGTTGCGCGCAGCACACGGGAACTGAAGCGTTGCTTCAAAATTTGAATTTTCAAAATTCAAGCAGAGTCTTGCTCTGATTAGGGGAACACCCCAATCGTGCCAAGCGAGAAAAATTTGAGCCAAACTATAAAGGCCCGTACATCATAGATAAGGTCTAACAGGGTGGAGCCTATCTACTCAGGGATATGCACGGTGAAAGGCCTTTCAGGCCAATAAACGGCCGCTTCCTAAAGAAATACTACGCTTAAGGAGTCACAGCCTAGGTCAATGATAGGTGATGACGACTATGTCCGCTCGCTATCTTGCTAAGCTCAAGCTCTATAAGTAGTAGCCGGCCCTCTCCACGACGGACTGAAACGTCCTTAAACTAACGGCGGACCGAAACGTCCTTAAACTAACGACGGACCGAAACGTCCCTAAACTAACGACGGACCGAAACGTCCCTAAACTAATAATGGACCGAAATGTCCTTAAACTAATAACGGACCGAAACGTCCTTAAACTAACGACGGACCGAAACGTCCCTAAACTACTACCGCAGCATCCTTAGGCTGACAAGATGAATAAAAAAAAGAGAAAAAGAAAAAAATATATATAAATAAAATAAAATAAAAAAAACGGTATGTCTATATGCAAAATGGGCACGGATGAAAACCCGAAAGGGCTCCGTGAGTAAAAACAGCAGGGCTACCGGTGAGTGTTCGTGAAAACCCGAAAGGGCGCGAACTCGTAAAAAAAAATATAATAAGAAAAGAATTAAAAAACCGGTATGTCCATAAGCAAGAAGGGCACGGATGAAAACTCGAAAGGGCTCCGTGAGTAAAAACAGCAGGGCTACCGGCGAGTGTTTGTGAAAACCTGAAAGGGCGCAACCTCGTTAAAGAACACTTGCGGGATCCTCACGACCTTGCAAGGAGAAACCACCCGCGTGAGATCCTTACGACTCACAAGGGAGCAACACACTTAGGGATCCCCACGATTCCTAAGGAGAAAATACACTTGCGAAATCCTCACGACTCGTAAAGAGAACTCTTTTATGGGACCCTCACGGCTCATAAGATTTGAAAGTCTTAAGTCACAGAGACCTAAACCTGTGCTTAAGCAAAATCCCCCATACCCTTCGACACTGCCCTACAAGCGGCTCATATTGACCCTTGTATACAATCCACGGGCACGAATAAATATTTCCCTAACAAAGTCCCATCCGTGACTAGGGATATGTCCATATGGTGAACACAACCCTTGTAGGTCCTCTCGACCTATAAGGAGAAAGCCCTCTTGTAGGATTCTTACGACTTGCAGAGGAACATACACTTAGGAATCCTCACGATTCTTAGGGAGAAAATACACCTACGAGATCCTCACGACTTGTAGGGAGAAATACCTTCGTGAGACCCTTACGGCTCATGAAGTCAAAAGCCTTAGTCTACGGGACCCTAACCCTATTTGCTAAGCCATCTTTGTTCAATATCGACAGAGGCAGATGATGATTCGCTCCAGGCCATATCCCAGTTGTAGCGGTGCTGATGCCGAAATCTGTGTCTAATTTCAGGTTTATGGCGAAAAGCCAGTAGGCCGCACGTGCATACGAGATAGCCGAAATGATGGGGCAACCTGCAATAAAAAGCAGCAGGTAAAAATGTATGCACGCAAAATAGCCGAAATGATGGGGCAACTCACAATAAAAAGCAGCGAGTAGAAAATAAATAAATAGCCGAAATGATTGGGCACCGCGAAAAATAGCCGGAATGATGGGGCAATCACGACCTTCGCGATATAAAAGCTGAAATGATAGAGCATCGCGGAAAAAGAAATAAAATATAAAAAAAAGTTTCAATTTATGCCCTACAGGTGATGTTCCATCACACCCTGTATACAATCCAAGGGCGTAAACAAAAAGGGATCATACTTCTCCTCCAAGTTTCATCATAAGAAGAAGCAAAATCTCAACGGGCCGCGAATGACTTAGAGATCATCTCAGCATTCATCTCGTAACAACGGACACAACTCTAAGCTAAGCAGAACAGCGGCAACTCCCAGTTCCATGGCTCGGTGGTATATGTTGGAGTTAGTGCCCTCAGAGTCAATTATTGGATCACAGGCACGTGATTGCAATGATTGAGGGAGGACCTATCCCGGTAGGACAGTCTTACTCGAGATGATAGTATGCTATCTGGTTTATCTTTATCATCGTGTACTGCTTTAGGTGACCTGACATGTCGCTATTACACGTTGATAGAGCCCCTAGGATTCTTGCTTGACTGCCAGCAGTATGATGGCGATCATATACGTGGGAGCTGGTAGTCTATAAGCACATCCTTAAAAGGTCCCTAGTCGTAGGAGTTTCGAGACAGGGCATCGATACTCCGTTAGTAGACTAGTGTATACAGTCGAGACCCCGACGAGGGGCGGTGGCCGGTCTCACAAGCCACTGGTGTCAGTTGGTTCACCTAAGATGTATACAGGTGCTCATTGGGTTATGAGTACACCGGACAGGACTCGCCGGGAACCTGCTAGTTGGTCTTATACCAGACGTCAGATAGCAGTTCCCAGGTGACATGTGTACAGGTTAGTTCATCGACCTGAGATCGTCATTTGTCTCGTGTGAGTTCCCACTGTGCTTTGATTACTACCCTACCACGGCTCAAAGGAGTCGTGCAAACAGGTTTTAGTTGGGTACAGTCCCGAGCCACATGGAGGCAGTGAGCGGATCTGCAGGGGTTCGTCTCTCCCGGTATTGGGGGTGAGGTCGCGCTGTGTCTAGGAGAGCCATTACGCAAAGCCCTCGGCCGAGGCAGGAGATTTACTGGTAGGTATTCCAGTAGTATCTCAGGGCGTTCTGGGCTACGCTCCGACACGACTTGTACCGCTTTTGGGGGTCTGACTTTTACCAACCCCCTAGGCCCGCCATGCGATACTCATAGACGAACGGACCGGACTGTACGGATATTGTCACTGACAGGCTCAGTTTGGTGTCGGGGTGAGCTTCCTCATCGACGTCCCATTTGGTCAATACCTGGTGGCCCGTCACGTATTGGCTTATACCTCTGACGTGCTAGTGGTTAAATCCACAGCCAAGGTATTGACGAGTCTTTAGAGTCCACCACACTCAGTTTCAGTTACTCAAGTTTCGGGCGAAACGCTGTAGAGGCCGTATGGAGATATGGCAGGGTCCGATCAGATACGCGCGGTATTGCACGGATCAGGATCGGACAGTTTTGTACTAGTGGCCGTATAGTAATATGGCAGGGTTTGATCTGATACGTGCGGTATTGCACAGATCAGGATCGAACGGATTTAACTAGCCGGCTTTGGCTTAAGCCGGTCCTAGTCTAGTACAGTGTAGATTTTGTCTCTTTGCATTTGTGTTCAGTGGGAATACAAATGCGGGCATGTATTTGCAGTAGTGGGGTTTTCCCGTATTTTATTACGGGATCAGTTTTTCTGAAGTTGCCAGTTTGCATTCCGTTCCGGCCGGTTTTCCTTCATTCCTTCTCGGTCGGACTTTCTTGGAGGAGGGTGTTAATTGCACGTTTGCAATTAACAATTTGTGAGGGGTTTCTTTGCATATTTGTGGCATCATGATTGCTATTTCATGATGAGATCCTTTTTTGGTCTTCTCACTTGCTTTCATTGTGATGGATGGTAGAAAGGATTTAGAAATGAAATGAGAGTGACTAATTTCTATATTGTTGATATATTCTTTCTTGATTTTCTTTTTCTCTCTCCAATCTATTTTGAGATAGAGAGGGGCCGGCCATTTTCAAGGGAGAGGAGGAGAGGATCATTTTTCTAGTGTGGCATTTTTCCATTTCATTCCATGGTTGCAAAAGATAAGCTTAAAAGCTCATTTCTTTCTCTCCTTCTCTTCTCCATTTTTTCCTCCACATCAAGGCAACCTCATAACCCCAAGAGACAAGTTCACTACACTATTCTATAGCAAGCCTTGGACGCGTCGGCTAGCCAACTTCGCGCCCGAGTTGCCTCGGTCAAGAGGCGGGAGCCCGTAAAAGATTCCGGCTACGTGGTGCCCTTTCCGACGAGCGAGGAGGTGACGGAGATTCCGCGGGAGATCGGAGTGGAGACGAAGACCGAAGGACACGGATCGCTTGGTATATCTCTCACCCCATCTCTAGTTAGCTAGTATAGGTTAATGGTTTACGATCCGGGTTTTCATTGTCCGCGGTAGCGCCGTTTTGCAAAGTTCGCAAAATTTTGATTCCGCATTTTGGCCTCGAGTACGAGGCCGGGGCGCTGCCGTGGCGCAACAGTATACATATCGCCAACAGTCAAACCTGCATCCCGTGAAATGCCGATACAATCAGCAAAATTCCTGGTTACGTGGAACGCGGATAACGTCACTCTTTGACCCCGTGGAAAACGTCCAGAGCGGATCCTGGTCCTCGCGGAGCACGGCAGTGAACTCATGTGAAGCATCCAGAGCGGAGCCTAGTCCTCGCGGAGCACGGCAGTGAACCCGTGTGAAGCATCCAGAGCGGAGCCTAGTCCTCGCCGAGCACGGCAGTGAACCCGTGTGAAGCATCTAGTGCAAAATTCCTGGTTACGTGGAACGCGGATAACGTCACTCTTTGACCCCGTGGAAAACGTCCAGAGCGGATCCTGGTCCTCGCGGAGCACGGCAGTGAACCCGTGTGAAGCATCCAGAGCGGAGCCTAGTCCTCCCCGAGCACGGCAGTGAACCCGTGTGAAGCATCTAGTGCAAAATTCCTGGTTACGTGAAACGCGGATAACGTCGCTCTTTGACCCCGTGGAAAACGTCCAGAGCGGATCCTGGTCCTCACGGAGCACGGCAGTGAACCCGTGTGAAGCATCTAGAGCGGAGCCTAGTCCTCGCCGAGTATGGCAGTGAACCCGTGTGAAGCACCTAATGCAAAATTCCTGGTTACGTGGAACGCGGATAACGTCACTCTTTGACCCCGTGGAAAACGTCCAGAGCGGATCCTGGTCCTCGCGGAGCGCGGCAGTGAACCTGTGTGAAGCATCCAGAGCGGAGCCTAGTCCTCGCCGAGCATGGCAGTGAACCCATGTGAAGCATCTAGTGCAAAATTCCTGGTTACGTGGAACGCGGATAACGTCACTCTTTGACCCCGCGGAAAACGCCCAGAGCGGAGCCTGGTCCTCGCCAAGCACGGCAGTGAACCCGTGTGAAGCATCCAGAGCAAACACCGGACTGTGGAGTCCCTAAAATCCACGGACTATGATGTCCTTAACCTCGACCGTAATGTCTTAAAACTAACAATCAACTATCCCGATTCCCTACGGATTCTGCCTTGGTTTAAGGGTACATCTCTTCACTCCTTTGATACCTGGCGTTGTAATTCCTCAACGTCTTCAAAGAGGTGACGGGTCCCTGCAACCAAACATCGGACTGTGGAGTCCCTAAATCCATGGACTATGAGGTCCTTAACCTTGACCGTGATGTCTTAAAACTAACATCGGACTGTCGAGTCCTTAAATCCACGGACTATGAGGTCCTTAACCTTGACCGTAATGTCTTAAAACTAATATCGGACTATGGAGTCCTTAAATCCATGGACTATGAGGTCCTTAACCTTGACCGCGACGTCTTTAAACTACGATGCCTCGAGAAACCCCTGACTCCGTGAAACACGAATAAGGGTGACCACATCCAGCACTTGCAGGTCCTCACGACCTGTAAGGAAGAAAAACTCTCTTGTGAGATCCTTACAACTCTCAAGGGACAACCCGCTTAAGAATCCTCACGATTCTTAAGAAGAACTTACACCTATGAGGTCCTCTCGACCCATGGGGAGAAAAAACTCTTTATGAGACCCTCGTGGCTCATAAAGTGCAAAAGTCTTAAGAAGCAGATCTTAACCCTGAATCCTAAGCTATCGTTGCCCTGCAAGGAGATCAAGATAAATTGTCCGCAAAACACATTCAACAAAAAGGAGAAGCATCATTGAAAAGAAAAATGTATCTTTTATTCATAAACCAAAATGGATACAAAGTACAATTCATGAAAAAAGCAAAAGAAAATACTCTCATCTATGAGTATATACAGGATGGCAGGGAAAGATACAAATGTTTCAAGCCGGCGGGCGATTTAGCAGCTTGATCAGCTCATCCTGCTTTTGTTGGGCCACGGCCTCATGATTTAAGATCGCCAGAAGACGGGCCTCCGCCTGAGCCTGCTGGACCTGATACGAAGCGAGCCGGCCTTCGAGCTCTTTCTCGGTGGCCTTATGAGCCTCGTCCCTCTCACGAGTGAACGTGACAGCTTTATCAAGAGTCACCACCTCCCTGATAGACTCTTGAAGCACCTGCCAGAGCTCATAATCTTTGTTGGCCTTGGCAGTAAGACTCGCCTGAAGCTTGCTCAGCGCTTTAGAAGCCAGCTCTTTCTCCGAGAATTTGCGGCCGAGCCTCTTCTCGCACGATGTCATGTTTGCTGCGCACCGCGCTATCAGCCCCCGCAAGTCCGCCTTTGTAGCCATGACCTCCGAGGAAAGACGGGAACATTCAAGTGCGTGCAAGCAAGCCTCCACTTGCCGACAGAACTCCACCCAGACTCGCACCACCTCTTCGCTATGGTAGGTGGCAAGAAAAGGAAGAGAACCGTTAGCCTCGGTAGCAAATGCTTCAGCTGTTATTGCACTGCCAGCACGAAGCTCCTCGATCAAAGACGACAGAGAGACAAGGCTCAATTGGGCCAAGTGTTCTGAAGCTCGCAAAGCATAAGGGCCAGGCGGCATAATGATGCGCGATTCCAACGCTGTGGAGGCTGGCAGGGCTGTTCAGATTTGAAAGATGTCAATAAAACTCTGAAGCAAGAAGAACGAATAGAACCGTAATGAAATGGCATTTACCTACGGTCATGCAAGTAGGAACTGAAGGTTCCCCTGGCCCTTCAACGACCTCGACCTCGTCGTCAGCTTCCAAAACTATATAAGAGACATCAACGTCATTTCGCAAAATAAAAAAAAATGGCGACAATGCTATAATAAAAAATGGCGAATGATGCTAACCCTGTCCAGAGGAAAGGACAATGCGCTGAGGAGAGATCGCCTGTGGAGCTGCCATCTCCAATAAACGCTGAAATGACTGTCGAGGCGACAGATCAGCGATAGTGGCCGCCAAACCGCGCAATTCTGGGAAAGATAGAAGAGCTTAGACCATGGAAGGGTTGCCAATTTAAAATGCAGAGGGTTACCTTCAACACTTTTCCCGTTCTGAGTCGGGGGGATAGCGGCTTCGACAGCCTCTGCCGGAATCTCGGGCTCCAACAGAGGGAGGGTAGTCCCCACTACCTCCATCTCAGCCTCTGGGCCGCCTTCAGGAAGGGCCGTTGGAGCAGCAACCTCCAAAGGAGCCTCCCCCAAAGGGGCAAGCACTCCCTGATCAAGAACCGCCGCTGGAGGCTCTACCATAAGAGGAGCAGCCTCATCAGCCCCCTCCACATCGAGCAATGCTTCATCGGGAATTTCGGCAGGCTTTAGATTCAATGAGCCCGTAAGGAGCTCCCCAGCGTCGAAGATTCTGCACAATTCAAATAAGAATAAGGATACACATATACATGCGTGAATAATCTGAAGAACTACAAAAAGAACCACAACGTACCGATGCGCAAAGAAGCCCTCAATATGGCTTCTTCAAGCCGCTGCTCCTTCTCAAGGAGGTGGGCTCGCCGGGGTTCAAGGGTAGACTCATGGCCGCCGGTCCATAAAGAGAGTGCGTCCGCTGCGTCTTCTGAAGCGGCCTGCTTCAGAGCCCTTTCCCCCCACTCCTCCAAAGGACCGATAAATCGCCGCCGAATCCACGAAGGGTCTTCGTAAAAAATTACAGCGGGATAGGACTTCTTCGGAACCCTGGCATTATGAGACACGTCTTTGGAACGCCGTATGGCCTCAGCCAACTGTGCGGCCTCCTCATCGGCCGAACTCGGGAAGGGAAGTCCAGCGTCTGACTCTTGCAGGGCCAACGGTTCATCTTCAAGAATAGGCTCAGACTCCGCCAAAGAATCGAGCAAATTGGTGGCCGCTTTCCTCCGCTGCTTAGACCCAGAGCCGGTCGCCGAGGATGACCGCTTCCTCCCCCGCGAAGCCTTAGGGCGGCGCTGACCCACATCGCCTTCGACACCCACATCCCTATTACCCTCGCCCGGTGCCACGACCGAAGATGACACTGCCATTGTCGATGCCACGGGGGGCGGTGCTGCCACAGGCGGTGGTACTACTACTGGGGCCCTTCCACCTCGCGATCGGGAACCCAGGGGCATACCAGCCGTTGGAGTAAGGTCTACCTCCGATTCTCTTGGGATGAGCGTAGTGTTGGTATCCCTTAGAGGGAAGCGGACCGGAGCCCTCGGTCGCAGCTTAGCTCCTGGAACCAGAGGAGGGGCGTCGTGGCCAAGAAGCACCCTCCTTTCCTCAAGAATAATTGGGTTGATCCGATGAAGATACCAACCCATAAACGCGCCCATGCACCGGGGCAGGTACTCAGTTTCAGGGACCATGAAGTGGGAGCCGGTGTTTAGCCTCATGAAATGATGAGCGGCATCGCGAACGGCATCGAGCGAAGGGATCGGGGCGACTATAAAAGCCTCGAAAGGAACACCCTGGTCGTATCCAAGCTGTCGGGTGAATCGATGCGGATTGTACCGCATGAAAAGAGCTGCACTGTCCTGGCGAAACACCAAGTAGCCCGGTCTAATAGTGTACAAGTGCGCGGCCTCCCGAGGCTTCAAAGAAGGTGCGTTGTCTTTTGACAGGTCCCAGAGTTGTTGAACTGGACCTGAGGGAGTAGACAAGACCCGATCATTAAAAACCATCCCGCCAGCGGCAGCGTATGGAGAAATCAGCACCCGAATAGCCCCGAACTGAGTCGAGTCGGCGGCAGAAGCATCCACCAATCGCATAAGTCGCGGGAAGGGATAGGCGTCGTAAAACGCGGGCCTCTGATGCATAGCGAAAGCCCCCAGCACATGCATTTCGACCCAGGACGTGAAATAATGAAGCGAAAAGTTTACTACATCCACGCCGGGAGTAGAGGTATTAGCTGCGGTGCCCAACCCGTGATAAAAATGCGCCAACGCCGGGATACCGACGGCCAACCGCGTCCCTTCGGCTATACAATGAGCCGGGTAGATAACCGAAGCCCTCATAAAACGACGATGCATGGGGATGACAAACCAACTGAGCCAGACACTGACAAACCCCACGAAGAACGTCTCCTCATCAATACCGGGTGCTGCAATGGACTCAAAAGACATCGGCGACATGATGGGGATATAGTATTGAGGTAGATCCGATTCAGTGGTCGGCAGCTTCTTCGGACCAAACCCAAAGGGGTCTCTAATGTTGGCGAACTTCGGAGCTGTCTTCGACACGACGTCCTCACGAAGGAAACAAGCAATGAAGCTCTTGAAAGTAACACCCTACTCTTCGGATTCGGTGAACAATCGGTCGAAGATACCTAGCGCCTTGATCAAACTGGAACGCTTGTGGCGAATGGCGTTCTCAACAGACAAGCCGTCAACTGGTGCAGGCTCGGGCTCGAAGACATACTCGTCAGGAGGCAACAACTCCTCATACAGTGCACCCCTGATTGGCAATCCCAAGATTTTATAAAATTCTGCCAGAGAAATCGAAACCTCGCGATCTCCTAAAATGAAAGTGTTGGTGGGAAGATTTCATTGATTCAAGAACGCCCTAACCCACCAGACGTGCGGGGACTTATAATGGAAGAATGACGCATATATTGCTTGATAAAGCCCGACCTTCTACAATCGCGCACAATGGGCAGAAAGGATGTAGCGAGCCCAGAGAAGATAGCCCATAGGGTGTCGAGGAGTGAGCCCTATCTTATAAATTTGCCCCCATAGGTGGGCCTCACCCTGGCAAATACGCCGCCCCAAGATATCTATAGCCGGGATCGGATGGTTTGGGATACCGGTCGTCGAAGGCTCGAGCCTCCCCGTTGGAGTCCAGTTGGGCATCTCCACAGCAAAAATCGTTCTCGGAGGGTCCATCGGCAAGAATGGGAAAGTAGGCTTTGTCGGTACTGCACAGAGGAAACTCCGGCGACCCCGGATAATATGGTTGTACCAAGTTCCCTATAGAAGCAAGTTGGTACAGTTCGGGTCATGAGCCCGGATCATCGCCATTGCTTCCTCATCGGACGGTGATTGAGGAAAAGCGGCCTCCGAACGGGTAAAGGGAAAACACGGAGCAGAAGCCATCGCACCTGAAATCGAATGGAAGAAGACCGTCAAAAGCAAAGTCAGCAATATACATCCATGCATGAACATAAAGACTAGCTGAAGAAAACAACAATAGACTTTTTTTTGGGACCATTGGCTACAAAACACATGGGCCCCATAGAATCAGGATGACGGCTCATTAATAATGAGGCCAAGCAGTTATAATAAAACAGAGGGAATATCCTCATCAAATAAAGAATGGGTTTCAAGTAACCCTACACATCCCCCCTAGAGGACAAATCTGTCTCGGGCTTTACAACAGATCCAACAGGATCAAAGGAATTAAATTCCCACAGAAAACATCATTATGAAGTTTCTGTTTCATTAATTGCAGAATGACAACCTAGGGTAAGGAGACTCTAAGGAGCCCCCATAGGAAGAAACCGAGTTCTTCACACGAATTAAATTCCTTATTAAGAAAAGGGAATTAAATTCCCCAAAAAAGCCTTTTCTGTGAACAGAGTTAAACTCCATGGATCATCGTGTGAACCCTAAGAAATCTACTGTTGGAGGTTAAATGGTTTCGTATTTTGGTTAAGAAACTTGAAGAAAAATGGGTTCTTTGTTAAAAAAGGGTAAAAACCCTTGTTTTGGATTTAAAATCCAGAGGAATGTGAGAGTTCATCGTTCATTCGATAGCATTACCTAAAGAGAAAAGTCTCTTCGAACAGAGTTAAACTCTGGAAGATTTTCAAGGCAGAGAACCAAGCTCTGGGAAAAGAGAATTAAATTCTCAAAAGAAGAAAGTTCTCAAAGGAGGAAGATGAGCAAAGTGGAAGCTCTTCTGAAATGACCCTAATATTTATAGGAGGTGATGGAAACGCTTCATCTCCCCAAATCCCTAGAGGAATCCAACGGTCGCAAAAGGTGACAGCGTTGCACTCACGTGCAGACACGTGAGAACAACGCTGTGGGGGTATTTGTTTCCTGATTTAAAATCAGGAAAGCTTACAGAAGAGGCATCACGTGCGAACACGTGACCAGCAGTCACGTGTTGGCACGTGACATTTAAAAGCAGCGGCAAAGGCACATCAGTTCCCTGATCAAATCAAGGAAAAGGCTTCAGAAGAGGTCACGTGCTCACACGTGGCCAGGGGTCACGCGTTGGCACATGACATTTAAAAGCAGCGGCAAAGGCACATCAGTTCCCTGATCAAATCAAGGAAAAGGCTTCAGAAGAGGTCACGTGCTCACACGTGGCTAGGGGTCACGTGTTGGCACGTGACATTAAAAAGCAGCGGACTCATTCTCTGATTAAATCAAGAAAAAGGCTCCATACGAGGGTCACGTGCTCACACGTGACCAGGGGTCACGTAGTGGCACGTGACGGCTAAGCACCGGCCAGAAGGCAGAGCGCAAAAAGAAGAAGAGGGCTCGTTCCAAGGGGGTCACGTGCCCACACGTGACCAGGGGTCACGTGGCCACACGTGACCGGCTTTCAAAGCCTATTTATTTAACAGAATCAAATTCTGAAGAGATCACTCAAATCTTTCCAAAGGAAAATGATTATTCGGAACCGATTGAATTAAAAATTTAAAAGGTGATTAAATATCACCTATCTATGGAAAAATCTTGAATTTGGAAAGATTTCCCCTTAAAATCTAACCGAAATAACAAAGGAAAGTCTCTGGATTTAAAATCCAATGGTGAATAAAATTCACCTAATAATCCAAAGGTCCAAATGAATGATGAATACAAATCAAATCTCTCAATGAAAGATTCATCAAAAAACTAATTGATTCTGCTGCTTCTCCTATAAATAGGAGCCAAGAGACACACAGGAAGAGATATATGCAGAGGGATCGATACATAGAGAGAAAAAAGAGAGCCTTGATACTTTTGAGGAATTTGGATCTTCTGCAAAAGAAAATCCTAGGTAAGAAAGGGAAGGCTTTTTGAAAGAAAAAGAGAATTTAATTCTCAATAGAGTTTAACTCTGATATTAAACAGAAGAACATAGTTCTCTCTTTGGTGGAGGATCTGTAAAGTGCACATCTCCCCTTGAATTGAGAATTTAATTCTCATTCGGTTGAGATCCTGCCATGCAGATCCAAAGCATAAAGAGGAAATGGAAGCTTGAGAATTTAATTCTCACAGAACTATAGGAATTTAATTCCTTTAAAATAAAATTAGGGTTTAACCCTATGTTATGGGAATTTAATTCCTTCAGAATGAACAGAATCGGGGTTCAACCCTAGTTAAGAACTTAGTTCTGTTAAAATAACAAGAATTTAATTCCTTTAAGAAAGAAGAAATTAGGGTTTCACCCTATGACAGAATCTCATGCCTCTCTAAAAGAGAGTGGGAATTTAATTCCTTTAAATCTTTTATTACGGTTTAACCCTATGATAGAATTCAGTTCTTCACATATATGAGGAATTTAATTCCTACAGAAAATTCAGAGTTCAACTCTATCCCAGAATATAAATCTTCAGAAGGAAATAGGAATTTAATTCCTCTTAAAGTTATCGTTAGGGTTCAACCCTACGAAGAGTTTAATTCTTAAAAAGGGATTAACAGATCTTCTAAAAAACATATAAAGAGGCAGGGTCACATGCCACCACGTGACCCCCGAAAAGATCCACAAAGAAGGGCCTTTGAGGCAGTGCCTCACATGACCCACGTGACCTTTGGCAGAAGCTTTAACATACAAGCATTTAAATGCCCATCACGTGATGGCACGTGATGCTCTAAAAGATCCAATATTCTCAGCAGAACAAATGAAGGGAGGGCGCCCTCACGTGCTACCACGTGACCCCTCTTGCCTCAGTGTTTAACACTAAATTGGAACCTCTGAATCCAGTGTTAAAACACTGTTTGGCCTTAGTGTTCAACACTAATCAAAGAACTTTATTTGCAGTGTTTAACACTGAATTTCTTAGTGTTTAATACTAAATTAAACCCCTGTTAACAGAGCTTAAGACTAACTCCCTTAGTGTTCAACACTAAAATCTCTGTCACCAGTGTTTAATATTGATTATTCTTAGTGTTTAACACTAATTTGAAACCTCTGCTGCTAGTGTTTGACACTGATTTGCTCTAGTGTTTAACACTAATTTGAACCCCTCCTGCTGCTGGTGTTTAACACCAACTCTCTTTTAGTGTTAAAACACTAACTTGATCCCAGTGTTCAACACTGCTGAATTAACGTTAGCCCAATTGGCTAAATGGTCAGAGGCAAAGCCTCTCCTTCAATGGACCAACAGGAAGCCAATATTCCAAACATGATTGGACTTAGCCCAAGATGGTCATAAGTCCTCAACTCAGACTTAACTGGGCTAATGGGCTCATAACATAATTAATTGGTCTTGATCCCAAATTGGGCCAAAGACTATTTAATCCACCCCGGTTCAAGGGTACATATCTTCACTCCTTTGATACTTGGCGTTGTAATTCCTCAACGTCTTAAAAGAGGTGACGGGTCCCGATGACCACACATTGACACGGACTGTGGGGTCCTTAAACTCATGGACTATGAGGTCCTTAACCTTGACCGAGATGTCTTAAAACTAACAACGGACTGTGGGGTCCTTAAACTCATGGACTATGAGGTCCTTAACCTTGATCGAGATGTCTTAAAACTAACAACGGACCGTGGGGTCCTTAAACCCATGGACTATGACGTCCTTAACCTTGACCGCAATGTCTTAAAACTAACATTGGACCGCAATGTCCTTAAACTACCCATGGACCGCAATGTCCTTAAACTACCTACCGACCGTAATGCCACTAAACTAAACAACAGAGCCCCCCTTTTATTGCTCTCTTGTTGGATCTAAACGATCCCGTTAAGTTGATCTTAGTCTAAAAACTAGACTAACGTATCCATAACAAACGTTTAAGTCGATCTTAGTCTCAAATGAGGCTAACGTATCCTTAAACCCAAACCCCCAAACCCAAATTTAAGATAATACGGATTTGGACTAGTCCACGCCCTACGGGCGACGACATAACTCAGTCTCCGTATACAATCCACGGGCAACGAAACATAAAATAAACACACACGACACGAAGTGACCATCTGGAGAAGGAGAAAGTAGTTACCGCGATGCGGTAGCGTAATTAACTGCAGGGGCTTGCGCCTGCAGGGAAGAGCATCCCCACAATCAAAAACCCCTCAAGCGAGGGGGAATCTGACGAAGTCTGCTACATCGGACGCATCCGTTTAAACCTTCGATATACGGTGCCATAAATCAACTTGGCATCTTTGGAGAGGTGGACGGATAGCACCAATTAGCATCTGCCCCGAACCTCAGGCGAGACAGTCCATGTCTCGGCCGCCGTTCGGAGGGGAACAGAGCTATGCAAGATGCTTCCTTCCCAGTAGTTCCCCTTGTATCCATATACTTGTAAAAAAATTTCTTTTTTGAATAAGATGTATCCATTCTTTATTCTTTTGTACGCTTCACCTTGTACTTGATTAAATTAATAAATAAAGATACACATTTTTCTTTGCAATATCTAGTACTATTTCTTTGCTTTCTCCCTTCTCTTATTATCAGCATACTGTCTTGATAAACACAATTGACAGATAATAGAGTAAGCATCTAGATTTCTCCAAGAGATAGCGATGGCTTAGGCCGCAGGTTCAGATCTGCTGCCTAAGACTTTTCAACTCTATGAGCCGTGAGGGTCTCATAGAGACTTTTCTCCCTACGGATCGAGAGGATCTCGTAGGTGGATTTTCTCCTTAGGAATCGTGAGGATTCCTAAGTGCGTTTTCTCTTATAAGTCGTAAGGATCCTATAAGAGAATTTTCCCTCTTACGAGTCGAGAGGACTCGTAAGCGGTTGTTTCCCTCCTTGTCGAGATTCGACTTTAGAGAGTGAAACCCGTGGATAGTATACAAGAGACCGTTTTAGACCAACTTGTAGGGTCCCAGTGCTCAGGAAACAAGTTTTTTGGTCTCTGCTGCCTAAGGCTTTATCTTGCAAGTTGAGACGAATCAGGAAGTTCTCGCGGAGACACTGGTTTCTCTGCGGGCCGACGCGAGTCAGGAGGTTCTCATCAGGGATGCTAGTTTCCCTGAATTGAGGTATTTGCCAAGGACACTTGTTTCCCTGGGGTTGAAACGAATCGAGAATTTCTCGCGGAGACGCTGGTTTCTCTGCGAGTCGACGCGAATCAGGATTTTCTTCGTCAAGGACACTCGTTTCCCTGATTCGAAGGATTTCGCCGAAGACACTGGTTTCTTCGGAGTTGAAACGAACCGGGAATTTCTCGCGGAGACGCTGGTTTCTCTGCGAGCCGATGCGAATCAGGAGGCTCTCATCAAGGACGCTAGTTTCCCTGAGTTGAGGAGTTTGCCAAGGACACTTGTTTCCCTGGTGTTGAAACGAATCGAGAATTTCTCACGGAGACGCTGGTTTCTCTGCGAGTCGACGCGAATCAGGATTTTCTTCGTCAAGGACACTTGTTTCCCTGAGTCGAAGGATTTCGCCGAAGACACTGGTTTATTCGGAGTTGAAACGAACCGGGAATTTCTCGCGGAAACGCTGGTTTCTCTGCGAGCCGATGCGAATCAGGAGGCTCTCATCAAGGACGCTAGTTTCCCTGAGTTGAGAAGTTTGCCAAGGACACTTGTTTCTCTGGTGTTGAAACAAATAGAGAATTTCTCACGGAGACACTGGTCTGCGAGTCGACGCGAATCAGGATTTTCTTCGTCAAGGACACTTGTTTCCCTGAGTCGAAGGATTTCGCCGAAGACACTGGTTTCTTCGGAGTTGAAACGAACCGGGAATTTCCCGCGGAGACACTGGTTTCTCTGCGAGCCGATGCGGATCAGGAGGCTCTCATCAAGGACGCTAGTTTCCCTGAGTTGAGGAGTTTGCCAAGGACACTTGTTTCCCTGCTGTTGAAACGAATCGAGAATTTCTCACGGAGACACTGGTTTCTCTGCGAGTCGAAGCGAATCAGGATTTTCTTCGTCAAGGACACTTGTTTCCCTGAGTCGAAGGATTTCGCCAAAGACACTGGTTTCTTCGGAGTTGAAACGAACCGGGAATTTCCCGCGGAGACACTGGTTTCTCTGCGAGCCGATGCGGATCAGGAGGCTCTCATCAAGGACGCTAGTTTCCCTGAGTTGAGGAGTTTGCCAAGGACACTTGTTTCCCTGGTTTTGAAACGAATCGAGAATTTCTCACGGAGACACTGGTTTCTCTGCGAGTCGACGCGAATCAGGATTTTCTTCGTCAAGGACACTTGTTTCCCTGAGTCGAAGGATTTCGCCGAAGACACTGGTTTCTTCGGAGTTGAAACGAACCGGGAATTTCTTGCGGAGACACTGGTTTCTCTGCGAGCCGATGCGAATCAGGAGGCTCTCATCAAGGACGCTAGTTTCCCTAAGTTGAGGAGTTTGCCAAGGACACTTGTTTCCCTGGTTTTGAAACGAATCGAGAATTTCTCACGGAGACATTGGTTTCTCTGCGAATCGACGCGAATCAGGATTTTCTTCGTCAAGGACACTCGTTTCCCTGAGTCGAAGGATTTCGCCGAAGACACTGGTTTCTTCGGAGTTGAAACGAACCGGGAATTTCTCGCGAAGACGCTGGTTTCTCTGCGAGCCGATGCGAATCAGGAGGCTCTCATCAAGGACGCTAGTTTCCCTGAGTTGAGGAGTTTACCCAGGACACTTGTTTCCCTGGGGGTTGAACTGATCTGTGGTAGTCTTTCAGGTTTTATATAAGTTACCGTCAAAACCGTGAAGCTAGGAATTTGATCTTCGCTTCATTTGCTGGTACTGCATCTACTGTATTGAGACGAATGTCGCGGTTATCTCTAGGTTGTTGATGAACCGTCGAGATTTGGCTTAGCTTTCTGGCGGAGCCTGTTGGGAAGGTACGGTTCCCTCTTTGTTTGTGCCCTTGGATTGTATACAGGGATCGATGTGATCTCAACTGTAGGGCAAAAGTTTTATTTATTTTTATTGTTTTATTTCCGCGATGCTCTATCATTTCAGCTTTTATATCGCGAAGGTCGCGATCGCCCAATCATTTCGACTATTTTTCGCGGTGCCTAATCATTTCGGCTATTTATTTTATTTTTACTCGCTGCTTTTTATTGAGAGTTGCCCAATCATTTCGGCTGTTTTATATGCATACGTTTTTTACTTGCTGCTTTTTATTGCAAGTTGCCCAATCATTTCGTATGCATGTGCGGCTTACCGGCTTTTCACCGTAAACCTGAAATTAGACACCGATTTCGGCATCAGCACCGCTACAACTGGGATATTGCCAGGAGCAAATCATCATTTGCCTCTATCGATGTTGAACAAAGGTGACTTAGCGAACAGGGTTAAGGTCCTGTCGACTAAGGCTTTTAACTTCATGAGCCGTAAGGGTCTCACAAAGGTATTTCTCCCTACAAGTCGTGAGGATCTTATAGGTGTGTTTTCTCCCTAGGAATCGTGAGGATTCCTAAGCGTATGTTCCTCTGTAAGTCGTAAGGATCCTACAAAAGGGTTTTCTCCTTGTAAGTCGAGAGGACTTACAAGGGTTGTTCATCATGCGTACATATCCCCAGTCATGGATGGGACATGGTTAGGGAAATGTTTATTCGCGTCCATGGATTGTATACAAGGGTCAGCATTGAGCCGCTTGTAGGGCAATATCGAAGGTTGTGGGGGTTGCTTAAGCACGGGTTTAGGTCTCTGTAACTTAAGACTTTCAAATCTTATGAGCCGTGAGGGTCTCATAAGAGAGTTCTCCTTACGAGTCGTGAGGATCTCGCAAGTGTATTTTCTTCTTAGGAAACATGGGGATCCCTAAGTGTGTTGCTCCCTTGTGAGTCGTAAGGATCTCACGCGGGTGGTTTCTCCTTACAAGGTCGAGAGGACCTTGTAAGTGTCCTTTAACGAGGTTGCGCCCTTTCGGGTTTTCATAAACACTCGCCGGTAGTCCTGCTATTTTTACTCACGGAGCCCTTTCGGGTTTTCATCCGTGCCCATTTTGCTTATGGACGTACCGTTGTTTTTTTTTATTATTCTTTTTATTCTCTTTTTTTTTACGAGGTTTCACCCTTTCGGGTTTTCACGAACACTCGCCGGTAGCCCTGCTGTTTTTACTCACGGAGCCCTTTCGGGTTTTCATCCGTGCCCATTTTGCTTATGGACATACCGTTTATTATTATTTTTTATTATTATGATTTTTTTCTTCCTTTTTTTTTATTCATCTTGTCAGTCTAAGGATGCTGCGGTAGTAGTTTAAGGACGTTTCGGTCCGTCATTAGTTTAAGGACGTTTCGGTCCGTGAGAGAAGGCCGGCTACTACTTACAGAGCTTGAGCTTAGAAAGATAGCGAGCAGACATAGTCGTCGTCATCTATCATTGACCTAGGCTATGGCTCATCAAGCGTAGTATTTCTTCAGGAAGCGACCGTTTATTGGCCTGAAAGGCCTTTCACCGTGCATATCCATGAGCAGATAGGCTCCACCCTGGTAGACCTTGTCTATTACGTACGGGCCTTCATAGTTTGGCTCGAACTTTCCCCGCTTTGCGCGATTGGGGATCATAGGCCTTTTAACCACTAGCACGAGTTCGCCTTGGCAGAATGTCCTCGGCCGAGTCAATCTTTCATATGAGCGCGTCATCTTTGCTTTATAGGCCTCTAGATTTTGTTGCGCTATGAGCCGGTTTTCATCAAGGGCATCAAGCTCCTCAAGCCGAAGGTGAGCATTTTCTTCGTCCGTCAGCTCGTAGTGGACTGCCACTCGTAGAGAAGGCAGCTCTATCTCGAGAGGGAATACCGCTTCTGTACCGAATACCAACGCGCACGGCATTGTGCTCGTGGCCATCTTGAACGTAGTTCGATACGCTCAGAGAGCTTCTTGCAGTCTCTCGTGCCAGTCCTTCTTATTTCGGGACACCGTTTCTTCATGATCTTTGTCAAGGTTTTGTTGAAGGCCTCAGCTAGACCGTTAGCTCGCGGATTATAAACCGAGGAATATCTCCAGTCTATATTGTGTTGTTGCGCGAAGCGACTGATCTTGTGGCTTCTGTAAGTTGGCCCATTATCGGAGATGATCCGTCACGGAGTTCCAAACTGATATATGATGTGCGTCTTGAAGAAATGGAGGATATTCTCCGTCTTCACTTCTCTCAGCGGTACTGCTTCTGCCCATTTAGAGAAGTAATCAGTCGTCGCCAGGATGAAACGATGTCCCCTGGACGATGCTGGTTCGATGGGGCCAACTACGTCAGTTCCCCACATTTCGAATGGCCAGCTAGCCACTGTCGGGTGTAGCGGATTTGGATGCTGATGGATAAAGTCCCCATGGATTTGGCATGAGTGGCACTGCTTTGCATATTCGAGGCAATCCTGGATCATCGTGGGCCAGTAGTAGCCCATCCGTTTGATCTTCAACTTCATCTTTGGGCCTGCTTGGTGAGAACCGCAGAGTCCGTCGTGAACTTACTGAACAACTCTTTTCGCTTCGCCAGGTCCCAGACATCTCAACCACAAAAAATCGAACGACCTCTTGTAGAGAGTATCATTGACGAAGGCGAAAGACAGAGCTCGTTTCGTAAGCTGATGTCTTGAGGACGCATCTTCGGGCATTCGACGGTATTTGAAGTAGTCTATAAAGACTTCTCTCCAATCCTCGGCATTTTCCTGATCTTTTATTTGCATAGCCATTTGCTCAGTCGCTCCCTTTTCTTTGGATGATTCCGGAGATATTTCCGCTGGAGCAAGCACCCGACGGCTTTGTACCACGATTCTTACGTCATCGAGGTTCTCATCAGCCAGTTCCTTAGCGAGCTTGGCCAACGCGTCCGCTTTGCTGTTTTCCGCGCGCGGTATGTTTTCCAAAATATAGGAGGGAATTTGGGTCAACAGTTGCTGCACCTTTTCCCCGCACTTCACCAACTCTGGTTTGCATGTCTGGTAGTCACCGTTTACTTGACTAACGACCAGCTGGGAGTCTCCGTATATGAGGAGGTTTTCAATTCCCATGTCTATGGCGATCTCGAGGCCTGCTATCAAAGCTTCGTATTCGGCTTCATTGTTTGTCCTCGGCTCTGTTAGGGAGAAAGCAAAGCGCATTATCTCTCCTTGTGGAGTTACAAAGATGAGTCCTACCCCCGATTTGATTATAGGGGTACTTTGTTTGCGCTTCTTCATGGAAGATACTCCATCGAAATAAAGCTCCCATCGAGTATCACCACCGTTGATCGCATCAAACACATGTTCGTCTGGAAGATCGCAATTCAAAGGAGAATCGGCGGGTATCGGATGCTCAGCGAGGAAGTCGGCGATGGCCTGACCTTTCACTGCCTTGAGAGGTTGATACGTTATCGAGAACTCCATCAAGAGCAGGGCCCATTTAGCGAGTCGCCCCGTCAATATGGCCTTCGACATTAAATATTTAATGGGGTCCACCTTTGAAATGAGACGGACTTCATGTGCTAACGCATAGTGTCTGAGCTTTGTTATCGCGAAGATCAACGCCAGGCAGTGTTTTTCAATGGGGGGGTAGTTGCTTTCTGCCCCCAGTAGAACTCGACTTAAGTAATAGAGAGCTCTCTCCTTCCCTTGATCGTTCTCTTGTGCCCATAATGCACTTAAGGCACCTTCGAGGGCGGTTGTATAAAGAATGGGGGGGTTCCCCTTGACCGGAGCAGCCAATACTGGCGGGTTCTGCAGGTATTGCTTGATCTCGTCTAGCGCGCTTTGGCATTTTTGGTCCCAGACGAACGGGGTTCCCTTCTTCATCAGGTGGCTGTAAGGACGGCACTTGCCTGAAAGGTTGGCTATAAATCGCCGTATATACACGAGCTTCCCTTGGAGAGACCGCAGCTGTTTGAGAGTCCTTGGCGGAGGCATTTCCATGATCGCCTTGATCTTTGACGGATCTATCTCAATACCTCAATTTCGGACGATAAATCCCAGGAATTTGCCCGAGGAAACTCCGAATGCACACTTGAGAGGGTTCATCTTCAGGTTGTATTGTCGAAGGCGTTGAAATACGGTCTTCAGATGCTCGAGATGTTCCTCGTATGATTTGCTTTTAACCACGAGATCGTCGATATAGCATTCGATGATTTCGTGTATAAGGTCATCAAAGATCTTCGTCATGGCCTTTTGATAGGTGGCACCAGCGTTCTTTAGACCGAAGGGCATCACTTTATAGCAAAATATGCCTAAAGGAGTCCTGAAGGCGGTGTGCTTCTGGTCTTCGGGATGCATCTTTATCTGATTATACCCTGATGAGCCGTCCATGAAGGAGAACACCTCATGAGTGGACGTATTGTCTATCATCAGTTCAGTGACTGGCACTGGGAAATCGTCCTTCGGGCAGGCTTTATTGAAATCCCGGAAGTCCACGCATATGCGCACTGTCCCATTTTTCTTCATCACCGGGACGATGTTGGCGATCCAATCGGGATACTGGACCTCTTGGATGAAGCCAGAGTCGATCAGCTTCTTGACCTCAGTGTTGATACCTATCTCAAGCTCGAGCCGCATTCTTCTTGGCGCTTGTTTGACCGGCTTGACGTTCGGAGATATCGCCAATTTATGCACAGCAATTTCTGGATCCAGTCCCGGCATTTCGGAATAGTTCCATGCGAAGCAATCTCTATGCTGTACAAGCAAGTCTTTTAACGCAGCCACCCTTTCCTCGGATAGCAGCTCGCTGATGAGTGTCGGTCGCGGGTCGTCTGCCGTCCCCAACTCAATTTTCTTAAGGTTATCCGCGGTGGTATGGATTCCATCTTCCAGCTCTTTCGGTGCTGGCGGAAATTCTGAGATCACCTCATCGCTGCTGTTTTCGAAGCACCAAGAAAGGTCATCCATGTTCTCGGGCCCTTATTTTGATATCGTTATCATATGACAGGTACGAATTCGTTTCCAAGCCCAATGTGGAACTGGTTCTTCTTTCGTGGCCTTGGGTTCGTGCTTCTGTGGCTGCGTTACCCTCCAGTTGTCAGACAGAGTGAACCTGCCAAGCTGATACTGATCTTCGACCCAATTCTTGAAGGTGAAGCAGTCTTCGAGAGAGTGCCCTATCACTCGGTGATAAGGGCAATAGTCTGGATGTGAGACTTCGCCTGCTTGTTCGGGGTGTTTAGACTCCGGCAGCGTAAGCATCTGATGTTTTAGAGCGAGGTCGAGTATTTTCTTCGTCTTGTCCCGAGGAAAAGAATATACCCGACCCATTTTCCTCATGAGGGATAGATCGGAACCGCTCAATTCCCGCTTGCGTGGCCTCTTAGTCTCGCTTTGTTGCTGTTGAGCGTCTTTCTCGCGTTTCGACTTGTTTCTGCCTCTGCGTCGAGCCTTCTTTATAACAGGTTGGCAAGGAGCGGCATCTTCATCTTTCACAGCTCGTTGGAGGAGGCGTTGTGTTTTGGCTTTCTCATAAATGGCCATCTCGCGGTTATGGTCATCTCGGACTTTTTGACCAGCTTCCCTTATAAGCTTGTCCATTTGTTCTTCGAACGACGGACCGGGCACTTTTGCATCAGGAACTTTTACTGGTTCAGGATTAACATCTTCCCATTGAGCATCCGCTTCTTCATCGAAATCATGCACGACGTAGCAATCGTGGAGTAGCTCTCGTTTCTTGGACCGAATGTATCCAAGCCCGATTGTTTCCATTCTCCCGTTAGGCAACTTGTGCTGAGTCCCGGGAACGTTCCAAACCCTGTCATAGAATTTGGCTTTTCGAGTGGTCTGTTTAAAGGATATCCCCTGGCGCTTCAGCAACCTCTTCAATCCTTCTGTATAATATCTGGGAAGACGGATGGGCTGAAGCCTGTCAAGCATAGGATCCATACCGTGCCAGATTTCTTTCTCCACTTTTGTTTCTTCTGAGCGGTAGAATAGAATTGCCTTTTCGCCTTTTCGCCTGGGAGGGACATAGAACGTCCGCAGCTCCTCTACACTGTAGATATCAAGTGCATCCAGTTCTTTATGGTGTTTAGGTGGAACCATGGTGACTTGCAGACTTTGCTCTTCGTCAGCGGACGTTTATATTGAAGGTCGAGCAGAGAATACAGCATGGACCTCATCTTCCGAGTCGCTACCAAAAATCAACGTAGGAGCGGATGGTCCCGGTTTGTTGTATTGGGGCGGACCCGAATAAACCATCTCCTCTTCCTCTTCGGTATCACTGCCGAAGACAGGGATGGTGGCATTAGCTTTGTTCTCCGGTTTGTGACACCTCTCCGTATCTTCGAAATCCGGTAAGAAGTATTTGGCGTCTTCATATTTGCGGACCTCGTTCACAGAGAACGGGTTCAGTTCTCCCGTCACGGTATACTCGAGACCATTCTTAAAATACTTCATACACTGATGTTGCGTAGAAGGGATGATGTTGTACTCGTGTAACCATGGTCGGCCGAGCAGAGCATTGTAGCATGTCTTGGCGTCTATGACGTGGAACTTAATGTCCGTGATGAGTAGCCCGAAGCGTAGCGCCAGTATCACAGACCCAAGAGTTCTTGATGACTGGGAGTCGAACCCGGAGATGGTGATCTTGTCCCGAGCAAGGTGCTGGACGCTCATGCAGATTTCTTTTAACACCCGCACGTTGAGGAGATTAACGGAGGATCCATTGTCGATCAGGATTTTGCCTATCTTTATATCATGGCAGTATCCTGAGACATAGAGGGGGCGATTGTGTTCGCACGTCCCAAGGAGAAGGTCTTCATCACCAAAAGTGACATCGACTGTGTGCACTTCCTCCAATTCATCCTTCATCTTTTCTTTAGCCAGGAAAGCTTGGAATTGCTCCGGATCCTGTAGGGCCTTGATTAACGAATCCCTTGCCTCTTTTGATAGTAAAAGGGCGTCAAGAATGCTGAGCTGCGAGGGTAGCTTCCTCAAGTGCGCCAGAACGTTGTAGTCCACCTTATTTCTCTTTGGCGGGTCTTTGGCAGTTAGCTCTTCCATGACTTGGTCATCTAGGGTGATATTCTCAGAGACCTTTTCTTTCCCTTTATCTTTTTTGTTTGAGGGTCCGAGATTCTTTTCGGGCAGCGTCCGACTACGCAGCCGGATATTTTCACAGACCTTCTGCTCTTCTTCTTTTCCCGAGGTGGATTCTTTAAAGAGGGGGCTAAGAGCCAGCTCCTCGTCAGAATCGCTCCCGAATGTAAGCACTTGTGCTCCCCCGGCGTTAACCATGCGACAATTGCCGGTAGTTCTGTTAAGCCCCTCGGCCGTATTTTTCCGCTCTCAACGAGTTTTGCGCTTCTCCCGCTTAAAATGTTGTCGGTGAGCAACATATCCTTGCCACCATCTATCAAAAGCTTTGCACTTTTCGGTGGGGTGCGAAATCTTCCGATGATATAAGCAGTAGGAGGGGTGCATTTCCGCTTCACCGGTAATGTTTCCCTCAGAGGATGGTAGCTTCATACCCATTGATATGGCTTTAGCAAACCTTTTCCTCGTCTTGAATTTGCTTCTATCCGTGGTGGATGTATTTTGCTCCAGCGGGAGTGTCTCAGCTCTTTCGTCAAGTCGCTGGCGCTTGGCCCTTTCAAATATAGCCGTCTCACGTTCCCGATCAGTTTTACTTTTCAACAGAGCTTCATTGAGGAATGCGTCAATTGTTTCATCCGACAGCCCCAGAATTTTTGGCTCAGGATCTGCCCCCAGCTTTTCAGTGCAAGGAGTCTCCTCATCGTCCGTGAACGAATGGGAAATCACATGACAGCTCGCTACGTATTCTTCAGATTCATCCGACGAACTTTCTCCCTCATTTTCCTCTTGAAAGACGTGGTTGAGAAACTCTTGAAGTGTAATGGGAGTCCGTGCTTTCTGGTTGTATTCCTCCAGCGCGTCAATTTGTTTTTGTAAGTTCGTGCGCTTGTCGCCAGGCTTCACGGGCTTCTTGGATTTCTTTTTCTTCTTCTTTGATGATTTTGACGGCTGGTTGTGAACGCTTGGGCCACCACCATCGGTCTTTTGAGTTGGACGCGGCTTCAACATCCCTTCAATGACCTGTGGTTCCAACGGGTTCTTCCACTTGATCGCTGGGCATGTTTGAAGATCGTTCAGCATCCTTTTGGTCTTAGCTGACAGCACAACCTCCCGCGGGGCTTCTTCGACGAGAGAGCACGTTGCCCCCGGCGTATTCATCCTTTTAGAGGTGTGAGGTTGCGGCGGACTTACCTTCCATCTGTCGGATAACACGAACTTGCCCTGTTGGTACTGGTCTTTAAGCTAATTTTTGAAGACGTAGCAATCTTCAATCGGATGGCCCAGTACTCGGTGATAGGGACAGTAGTTGGGCTCATTGACATCATTTGGTTGCGACGGACGTTTTGGATCCGGCAGGTTTATGAGTCGGTTGCGCAACGCCAGCTCGAATAATTTTCTCGTTTTATCTCGGGGAAACGAGTAAGGACGTCCTAGTCTCTCCTCAAGGGGTACGTGCGGACGCATATTATTTTGACGAACAACCGGCTGCGAGTTGCTCGGTTGTTGTTGAGCATTAGCGACAACGATCGCTTTTCCCTTCCCCTTGTCATTTCAGGAGTCCGGCTTTTGAAGAGGGGGTCTATAGCCCATCTGATCCATTTGCGCTAGCTTTTCGATCAGGGCCTGGAAGGTAGTCGGCTTGAAGAACATCATAAATTGCGAGATGGTTGCTTGCGGATCAAGGGTTCCCACAAACATACCCACTGCAGGAGCTTCTTCAATGCGTTGCTCGCATTTTGACCATAAATTCCACACCGTATAGCATGTTGGACCCATATCTCACCTGGCTTCACCCTGGCATTAATCAATGCCTTCATCGGGGTGCGTTCACTGGCGCTTGCAAAACGCTGGGTAAACAGCAGCTCCATCTCCGCAAAGGTCTTGATAGAGTCGTTTGGGAGCTCAGAGTACCACTAGAACGCTGTATCTGATAAGCTGCCAACGAACTGGCGAAGTAACAACTTATCATCACCGCCGGTGTTGCCGCAGAGCGCCCTGAACTGGGCAACATGCTGGTGAGGATTGCCCGTCCCCTTATAGACATGGAATTTGGGTATTGTATAGCCCGGTGGGTACTTGATTTGATCGTACCAACTCGGATATGGTCGTCCTGTTTTTACGACTTGACCGGCTGCCTCAGTCGCATGATGAACCCGTATTTGTTGGGCTATATACTCGTCCAAGTCAGCTTTGGAGATTGTATCCTCCTTAGCTGTTGACAGAGCCGGTGGAGGATTTGACGTTTCTCCCCTATCGTCTTCAAGGATGATTGGGGGATCTTCGGCCGGAGGATCTTGTTGGATCATCATCCCCACCATGTCTTGGAATAGGAGGGCCATACGCTTTATGTTGGCTGCTTGTTCAGCAGCCTCTTTATCCTTCTTCTCCAATATATGACGAAGGAATTCAGCGTCAGTTTCTTGCTCATGACGTTCATCCGAGGACGCTTCGGGGCTTTCTTTTGGCCCAGTGAGTGCGGCCATTGCGTTCATCATCTCCTGGAGCTTTTGCTGTTGCTCCTGAGCTTTGGTCACTGACCGTGTAAGCGGCCGATGACCTGTAGATGCACGGCTGTCCTTTTTACCAGACGCCATGTATACGGTATGAACCACCATGCCCCCAGACCTAGGGCATTTGGGCTCGTTGTCCTTGGCATTTGCCTCGGGCGTGGGAATTTTCTCTGGCCTCCTTCTCTTATGGGCCGTTGAAGTTAAGGGGGCCGTTGCAACAGGCACCCTGGTGGTTGTCGTCCTTTGCTGTTTGTTCGGACGGTTCTTTTCTTCTCGCACTTTTGCCCTTTTCTGTTGGCGAGAGTGACCTTGATCAATTACTGAGTCTTGAACCTTCCGCCATACTTTATAAATTTTGGAGGATAGCCGCAGAGGGGACTGCTCCAGCTTCGTTTCCGGAACCCTCTCCGCAGGTAGAGGAGATCTTTTCAGCATAGCAGTTGGAGAGTTCTTACGCACCCTCCTTAATAGTTCAAAGTTGTTCCCAGTTGGAACAGCAGCATCAACTTCCACCATTGGAGCGGGTGGAGTTAGCCCCGAGGGGGAGTTGCCCCCAGCCTTTCTTACTCGGCGCCAGTGGCGACGTCGAGCATGACGAGCAGTTGGGACTGGCTCGAAGATAGGGACAGCTTCATCTTGCCCCATGTCTGCATGAGGCGCTGCTGGTGCCAGCCTCTTAAAGACGGTGGTCGTCCTTTGAGTGGCAATATTCAATCTGTCAAAGACAGATCCTCGAGCAGGGGCAGGAGTCAGAATAGTCAGCCTTGAAAAGACCGACTCTTTGACAGGAGAAACCGCTTTGGCGACTTCGGGAGCAGCCGTCTTCTTTGGGATGGCCTTCTCAGGTATCATGGGCTTTTTGGCGGGCCTCTTGGATTTCAGACTCAGTCTGGTGAAGACCGAGGAGTTGGACGACCCGTTGAGAGGGGCCGTAGGAGTAGCAAGTCGATCGAAGACCGACTTCTTTGAAGCTTCCGGTACGGGTATTGGCAGGGTGAAGCTTGCAGGAGGGATCATGGCCCCGAAAAACAGGCCGGTGGTGGCCTGAGTCACTTTCTCCACAGGCATAATAAGGACGGAGGCCGCTTGAGGCCTATATGCTACACCTCCAGGTGAGGTGGAGCGTCGGTTGCATTGGCACTTCGAGCAATTCGAGCAGTTAGAGGCTATCGATGCTTGATTTCTGCGCCAGGCAAAAGACCAAATCTTAGTAACTTGAAACCCTAGGGCAAACATTAACAAACCGCGATTCGTTCGCGAAGACGACACATGAAGTGTGGAGTGGAAAGAGGAAAAGGTCCCACCGGGTGTGTCAGAATATGTTCCCCTCCGAACGGCGGCCATGACATGGGCGTCTCGCCTGTGATTCGGGGTAGATGCTATTTGGTTTTATCCGTCCACCTCTCCGAAGATGCCAAGTTGATTTATGGCACCGTATATCGGAGGTTTAGACGGATGCGGCCGATATAGCAGATTTCGTCAGATTCCCCCTCGCTTGAGGGTTTTTTGATTGTGGGGACGCTCTTCCTTGCAGGCGCAAGCCCCTGCAGTTAATTACGCCACCGCATCGCGGTAACAACTTTCTCCTTCTCCAGAATTTCACTTCGTGTCGTGTGTGTTTGTTTTGTTTGTGGTTGTCCGTGGATTGTATACAGAGACTAAGTGATGCCGTCGTCCGTAGGACGTGGATTAGTCCAAATCCGTATTTACTTAGATTTGGGTTAGGTGTTTTAGTTTAAGGATACGTTAGCCATATTGAGGCTAAGATCAACTTAAACTTTTGTTAAGGATACGTTAGCCTAATCTCCAGACTAAGATCAACTTAACGGGATCATTTGGATCCGACAAGAGAGCAATTGGCTCTATTGTTTAGTTTAATGACACTGCGGTCGATTTCCAGTTTAGGGACATGGTGGTCCATCATTCCCATTTGGGGACGAACATTAGTTTAAGGACATTTCGGTCCAACGTTCCCGTTTTGGGACGAATATTAGTTTAAGGACGTTTCGGTCCACGAGTTTAGGGACCCCGCAATCCGTATCGATGTGTGGTTGTCGGGACCCGTCACCTCTCTGACGTCGTTGAAAGATTACAACGATAGGTGTCAGAGGAGTTCAGAGATGTACCCTTGAACCGGATGTAAATTGATTTAAGAGAGCAATTTTGCTCAGTCAATTTAATTTGAGGACTTACGGCCAAGATTGGGCTAATTCCAGTTAGAAAATATTTAACATTTTTATTTGTTTTTGGCCTATTAGGCCTGTGCTAGGGCTTTGCCCCTTTTTAAATAATGCACTGCATTTCTTATTTTGTTTGGGCTCTGCCCTTTTATGAATGATGCAGAGCATCAATTTTGTTTGGGCTCTGCCCATTTATTGCATTTTTTTTTGTTTGGGCTCTGCCCTTTTATAAATGATGCAGAGCATCAATTTTGTTCGGGCTCTCCCTCTTTTATTGCATTGCAATTTATCTTGGCCTACTAGGCCTTTTTGATTTGGGCCTGGCCCTTCGGTAAACAATGCAGTGCATTTGTCAGGCGCTTTGCGCCAATCACTGAGCGCAAGCACTTGTGGTGATGACACGTGTCACGCAAGCGCAGTGCGCTGCGCTTGCGCTGCTGACACGTGGCGCGCTCTGGTGAGTTGCGCCAATTTCAGATAGCAAGGCTCTATCTTAAAAGCGCATAGCGCAAGTGGTTCAGGTGCTGACACGTGGCGCTCTCTGGTGGCTTGCGCCAACCCAAGAGCGCAATAGTGCAAATTTTACAAGTGCAGGGCACTGTTTAATTTCTTGATCCAATTTAGATCAAAGAAAACAAGTTTTTCTTGTTTTCAGAGAACCAGTGGTTCGTAAAAAAATGCAAGGCACTATTATTATTTGTTTTTTTATTAAAGATCATTGATCTTGTTCTTAGATCAATGATCTATTTAGAAGAAATTCTTCTATTTTAAAGGTTTTTACCTTTTTCTTGAGTCTCTTTTCAAGTTTCTTCAGAGTTGAAGTTCTTGATGATTCTTGATGTTCATTCTTCTTTGAGTTGGGGTCTAGGGGGTTTTATATAGTGCCCATAGATTTGTTAAGTTTGTTAAAGAGATCCTTCTCTAAGTGATTTGGGGAATTTTCCCCACCGTTGGATCTTTGATCCAAGGGCTTCTATTTTACAGAAGACAGTCTTCTTTTTTTAACAAGAACAGAAGAATCTTATTAGAATTTAATTCTGTTTGGCGCAAACGCCCCAGCGCGTGACATGTGTCACGCAGCGCACAGCGCAGCGCAACTGCGCTGACATGTGTCGCTTACGCAACTGCGCTGACACGTGTCGCGCAGCGCGCAGCGCAGCGCAATTGCGTTTGCGCTGACACATATCGCGCAGCGCAGCGCGTGTGCCACTGCGTTTGCGCAACTGTGCTGACACGTGTCGCGCAGCGCAGCGCAGCGCTTGCGCAACTGAAGCGTTGCTTCCTTTAATTTTTGTTTTAAATAGAGCCTTGCTCTGATTGGGCGCGCTGCCTTGGGCGCTGCGCTGACGTATCAGCTTTTGACACGTGGCGCGTTGCGCGCAGCGCAAGAAATTTGAAGCGTTGCTTCGAATTTTGAATTTTTGAAATTCAAAGAGAGCTTTGCTCTGATTGGGGGAAACACCAAATCTCTGGTTTTGAAGGCGCGATGCTTGACTCGTGCATTGTAGTAGCGGGCAGTCTGTTGTTGGTAAGTGACAGCTCTGATCTGTGCCCGGTCCCGCTTCTCCAACAAGATATCCAAATTAGTCCGGAGGGCCGAGGTGTTTGCTTCGTCGTCGAAGTGCTCGACCCTGTAACCGGGCAGCCCGATATCTGCTGGGACCATCGCCTCGGTGCCATAGCAGAGGCTGAAGGGGTTCTCTCTAGTGGGGGACTTCTTCGATGTGCGCAAGGCTCATAAGACCCGGGGTAATTCGTCGACCTAACTGCCCTGTCGTCCTTCCAGGCGAGCTCGAAGACCTTGAATGACGTCCCGGTTAGCGACTTCGGCTTGCCCGTTGCACTGGGGGTGCGCGACCGCGGCGAACTTCATCAGTATATGGTATTCGCTGCAGAACCCTTTAACTTTTTCGTTTTTGAAATTCGTCCCATGGTCGGTGATGATACATCTCGGGATCCCGAACCGGAATATTATGTTGTTCTGCAGGAACTTGATGGTCGTGGTGGCGTCCGGTTTTTTGATGGGGACGGCCTCGATCCACTTAGTAAAGTAGTCCACCGCGACGAAGATGAATTTGTGCCCGCCCGTACCAGTAGGGAATTGGCCTATCATGTCCATTCCCCACTGGGCAAACAGCCAGGGGGAAGTTAGGGCCGTTAGCTCGGTAGCCGGAAGACGGGGTATGCTGCCATAGAGTTGGCAGCTCTTGCACCTTCTGACGAGCTTCTGAGCGACCTGATAGATGGTCGGCTAATAGTACCCTTAGAGGAGTGTCTTCTGGGCTAAGGTGTGGGCCCCTTGATGTGCTCCGCCGACCCCTTCGTGAACCTTACGGAGGATATAGTCGGCTTCGTAGGGATCGACGCACCGAAGCAGGGGTTGAGTGAAGGATTTCTTGTAGAGGTTCCCTTTGCTCCAAACGAAATGGCTGGCTTTGGCTCGGAGGCGGCGGGCTTCCCTTCGATCGTCTGGGAGCATACCCTCCTTCAAGAATTCTATGAGGGGCTTCCTCCAATCCCGACCTTCTTCCCGGGCCGTGTAGACTTGGAGTGGTATCTCCCTGTCTTCCACGCTGGGCCGTGGCAAGACCTCGAAGAGGATATTTCTCTTGTCGTTGGCCGTATAGGAGGAAGCTAGCTTGTTCAAGGCATCGGCCTGGGCGTTTAGGTGCCGGGGGATCTGCTCCACTTGAACTTCGTCGAAGTCCTTTCGTAGTCTTCTTACCTCGGCTAAGTATTTCACCATTAAAGGTTCCCGTGACTCGAAACGGCCTGTCACTTGGCCAATGACCAGGGCGGAGTCACTGCGGATTCGGATCGTCTTTAGCCTTACTCCGGAGGCGATTCACAGTCCAGCTAGCAAAGCCTCGTACTCTGCGGCGTTGTTTGAGGCCTTGACCCGAGCTTTAAAGAATACTCCATCTCGGCCTCATTCGGGCCTCGAATGACGAGGCCCGCACCGCAGCCCTCCTCGGTTGATAACCCGTCGACGTAAAGGACCCAATCGGGGATGGAGTCGGGCCTCTCTCCAATCGAGGGTTGAGATCCGGGAGCCGGCATGGCCACCGCCTCCTTGTTGGGGATAGTGCTTTCGACGATAAAATCGGTCAGGGCTTGCGCCTTGATAGCCCGCCTCGGGCGGTATTTGATATCGAATTGGGATAACTCCCACCTCTACTTCACCAAACGACCAGAAGACTCGGGGGAGGCGAGAATGGCCCCTAAAGGGCGCTCGGTGAGAACGAGGATGGTGTGTCCCTGGAAGTAGTGTCGTAGTTGTTAGTGTATATGCCCTAGAGGGCATTACTGTATCATACTAGTTTGTATATTACTTAATGGATGCTTGGGATATTCACCTTGTATATACAATCTTGCTCAAAATAGTAGTATGCTACTTGGTTTGTTTCTACTTCAATGTGTACATGTGTTTATTTTTGTATATCGCCTATACACATTAGTAGAGCCCTTAGGATCTTTGCTTGATTACCAGCGATGTGATGGCCGTCACACTAGTGGGGCTGGGTAATCTATAAGCACATCCTTATGCAGGTCCCTGGTCGCAGGACTATCGAGACAGGGCATCGATACTCCGGAGTAGACCAGCGCATGCGCTTCTCATCCCAGTGTGGGAGACGGTCTGTCCCACAGCCGTCAGTACGTCGTACTTGAGATAGTATGCGGGTGCTCGTTAGGTTACGGGTACACTGGACAGGACTCGTCGGGAACTGACTAGTTGGTATTATACCTATCGTCAGTTATCAGTTCCCAGGTGACATGAGTACAGCTTAGTCCGCTGACTTGACACTGTCACTTCGCCTCGGGTGTGTTCCCACTGTACTTTGATCACTACCCTACCACGGCTCAAAGGAGTCGTGCAAACAGGTGGTGGTTGGGTGCAGTCCCGAAGCACTTGGAGGCAGTGACGGTTAGACAGGATTCGTCTCTCCCGGTATTGGGGGTTGACATCGCGCTGTGTCTAGGAGAGCCATTACACGAGTAGTCCCTGGCCAGGGCAAACGAGATATACTGGTAGGTTTCCAGTGTTATCTCAGGGTGTTTTGGGCTTCGCTCCGGCACGACTTGTACCGCTATTGGGGGACTGACGTTTACCGCCCCCTAGGCCCGCCATGCGATGTATCAGACGAACAGACCGGACTGTACGGAGAATGTCACACTCAGGCTCAGTAGGAGTTCAGATGGGTTTCGCCTCGTCGGTCTTCTTGTCGGCATTACCTGGGGACCGTTACGCACAGCTAGTGCCGCTTGCGGTCTGTGGTTAAACCCACTGCCAGCGTAGTGTCGAGTCTTTAGAGTCCCACACAGAAAGCTTTTCGCCTTTAGGCAAAAGAGTAGAGGTCGCATGGTATTGCGACAGGTCGCATGGTTTTGCGACAGGGTTCGGTCACATCCGTGCACTTGTGCACGTACAGTGTCCGGACAGTTTACACTAGCGGGCTTTGCTTTAAGCCAGATCCTAGTGTACCTTATGGGATTGGATTTATCCAGTTTGCATTCGTGTTCCTCGGAACGCGGATGCGGGTGTGTATGCACAGTTGACAGGGAGGCACAGACAGCGGATTCTCATTAGGGTTGTTGACAGTTGACCGTTGACTTTTTGACTTTTTGCTCAACCCTAATGAGAATATGATATGTGATTAACTATTATATTAATTAAGTATTATGGTGATATGGTTGTTGACTTGTTGACTTTTGTTGACTTGTTGACTTTTGTTGACTTGTTGACCGGTTGACTAGGCTTGACTAGTTGACCATCATGATAACCATGGTTATCATTTCATACCAAAGACTTTTTCTTGCTTGCTCATTTGAGTAAAATGAGTGCATGACATGATAAGGTTATGGTTGCTTCTAACCATCACATAAGACTTTTTTGATATGATGAGTTATGATCACTTTGGATTATGAGAGGGTGAAAGACAAAAGTGTTGCTCAATTCTTTCTTGCTCATTCTCTCTCTTGTTCTTGAGCTCTCCTCTTGCTCTCACCCTCAACCTCTTGCTCCCTCTCTTGATCTATGGTTCTCTTGTCTCATGAGTTGAGAATCAAGAACCATAGATAAAATCCCATTCTAAATCATCTCTACTCATTCTAGTTCACTAGGTTTAGCAAACCAAGTGAACTATTTTCTTCAAAGAACGAAGAAGGAGCTAAAGGTTGGAGCTTTCAAGTGGATCTATCTTCGGCGTACGGAGACAACGAGAAGGAGTCATCGAACCACCATCGGAGCTTGAAGAGAAGGAGTTCAAGTTTAGGTATAACCATCTTCATCCGAGTAGCTAAATATCTTTAGCTTAGTTTGCTAGTTTTAGTTTAGGTAAAGATCCCGACCTAGCTTAGTCCATGTTGCCTCTTGCGTTAAAATTTTGAATTTATACCGTTTCCGCCTCCCCGTAAGAACCGGGGGTCGCAACGTGGACTTACAGTGGTATCAGAGCCTAACTAAACTTAAACTAGCTTGGTAGTGAAGTGTAACGAAGTTCGGAACCGGAAAAATCCAAAAACCAAACTTTTACAAAAACTGAGTTTCTGTTGAAATTTTTTTGGCTCAAAATGAAAAACTTTACACTTGTAAATTCGGCTCAGGGTTTTGTGTGAACACCCAAGAAAAACGATACAGTAATTCGTCCAAACCGCCGCCCATCCGCCGCGCGAGCTAGGCATCCGCCGCGGAAGCGCCGCGCGTTGTCGTCTTCTGTGCATCATTTTTCGTGCAGTGTGTGTCTGTGTTGGTTTTGGGATTTTTGGAATATATTATATGTGCCCAGATTTTCCAGAAAAGAAATTTCCTTTTGGGGTCCTATAATTCCGTATTTTTTCCGAACTTCACTGCATTTTGACTATGATGGTTATATCTGTGATGTTTGCATGTATTGAACGTCGGCTAATCGCTATAAGTCGATTGGTCGGGGTTATACATGATCTGTAATGTGCTGGAATGTGTATATAAATATGTTGGATTGTCGCGGGTGAATAGCCGGGGGTTGTGAGACGAGAGTTTTCTTTTCTTGCAATTCATGTAAATTTGTAAATTGATGTAATAATTATTTGTATGGCCGCACAACCGGGTCGAGGTTGTAGCCGTCATTGTATAATTTTTTTTTACTGTTTTTGCTCCTAGGATAGACCCATGGAGGGGTGCACAAACTACCGGGTATGCCGAAGTGTCGAGTGGCCTACTCATGGAGATGAGGGAGGTTGCTACGCTTCGGGTACTTGGCGGGTAGTTTGCCGCACCCGTAGGGGTCTTGGGTGGGGTTTTGGCTATTCACCGCGACCGTGTTATCTGTTTTTGTTACAGGCTCGTACAAATTACAGATTGCTAGTATATCCAATGTATTTATCTGTGATCTGAAATGTTTATCATTGCAGTATATCTATATATGATATTATTTAGGCGTTGCTTATGTTTTACAGACGCGCTAGCCCAGCCCCCGCTCTGTCGTTAGTTAAGTAACCTAACGGGTAATGACGGGGCCCCGTGGCGAATGCGAATGGCATAAGCGTACGTCATATTTTGGTTGTTTTCTGCAATGGTAGGATTAAATGATGGGACGCATTAAAAGAACTAATGCAAGAATATCACGCATTAAAAGAACTAATGCAAGATAATAAACCAAGTTAAAGTCGTTGGAACACTTTCGAAAAACCACTCGGTTCTTTTCAAAAACAACTTTTAAATGCGGAGCTTGAGCCACTCCTTTTAAAAGCTATCTCGTTCCATCGACCAAATCAAGTTCACTACGTTCACGGTTTTGCCAAAACCATCCGTAGCCCTCCATCATTTCAGTTAAATATTCGGTAGTATTCAAGCTATGTATTTTGACCTCACGCCAAGGCATAGTGATTGGTAGCTGCCGGATATTTATCTGTTGCATAGATAGAATGCGTTGGTTTGAGACAGTCGTACTGCCATTTTGGCCTACGTCAAGGGTATGTACGGGTGGGTTCAAATTAACCTGGATAATGATGGGACGAACTTGACATGTGACTTATGACATTTTGACCTCACGCCAAGGTCATAAGAGAATGGGGCAAAAATCCACATCGGGAGTTTCATAAGTACTGAAACTTGCTAGATTTGCATACCATTTGGAGTGTGATGATTCTGGTAGGATTCCTTCAGTTTCGTCACGCGATGATATTTGGATCCCGATCCTACTGTGAGTATATGCTACTCCTCGGGAAATTTCTCACTTAACGATCAATGCTATAAACCTAGTAGGTGCCTAGAAAGGTGTTAGCGGGGCTACGCCCCCAGGGAAAAGAGGTTCTTTAATTAAGAAACTTCGCGAAAGCGTTGGAAAACCTCCCTCGAAGTACCGACACCGGCCTGGCTGAACGGTTAAGCAAGTATTGTACGGTGGGATTGATCCTGACTAATTCTTCCTTTATGGTTTGAGGAGGGATTCGAGAAACAGTGGGAGCCATCCTGTTTAGACAAATTAAAAACCACTCTAAACTTGCAAGAGCATCATGCTGAGTGTTTCTTCTTCTCTCTCCTAATTGCAGCGACCAATCAACATGACTGGACTTAAGTTACTCCTAGATAAAAACAAACTGACAGGGCCAAACTACAAAGATTGGCTCAGGAATGTCAAGATAGCAATCACTTATGACAAGCTGGGGTATCTTCTTACCACCAAAGCTCCCCCTGTCCCTGGTCCAACTTCCAGCGTCGCGGATAAGGAAATCCGTAAGACTTGGGAGATTGATAGCGCGAAGGCCAAATGCCTCCTGCTTGCCTCGATGGACAACGAACATCAGAGGAGGCATGAGAATATGGACATGGAGTCCATATTGCTCCATACAAAAGAACTGTATGGAGAGCAATCACGTATCGCAAGATACGAAGCGTCGAAAAAGTTATTTTCGACAAGAATGGCCGTCGGATCATCAGTAGCCGAGCACGTGCTAAAGATGATCGGCTACATTGAGGAGCTCGCTGACCTAGGGATCACATTGGAGAGTGAGCTATATACGGATATAGTTCTCCAGTCCCTTCCTTCCACTTACGCCCAGTTTATACTGAACTTCAACTTACAAGAAAAAGAGGTTGAACTTTCAGAGCTCCTCAACATGCTGAGGAGCGCAGAGGGCACCCTACAGAAAAGTAGGGATACATCCACTTTGTTTGTAGGAGGATCATCTTCTTCTAGGTCCAAGGCGAAAGCCAAGGGAAAGAAGAAGAAGGCCCCCGCCAAACCAAGGGGCGGTGTTAGTAAAGTGGATACGAAGGGAAAAGCAAAAGCAACAAAGATAGCGGGGAAGCTTGTGGATAAGGAAGAATGCTTCTATTGTCATAAGAAAGGACACTGGAAGAATGATTGCAGGGCCTGGAAGGCCAGAACACAGGAATTGAAGCAGGTTGCAGCTTCAGCTTCAGGTGTGTATGTTATTGAAAACTGTCTTTCAATAAACTCTACTTCCTGGGTATTGGATACCGGATCAGGATCTCATATCTGTAATTCTTTGCAGGCGTTGAGAAACCGTAGGGTTTTGAAGGCAGGTGACATGACCCTCAAAGTTGCGAACGGAGCTAGCATGGATGCTAAAGCCGTGGGGGACTATCACCTGGGAATGTCAGATGGACATGTTTTGGTTTTGCGTAATTGCTTTTTTGTACCCAACGCAACTTGTAATATCATTTCTGTATCTTTAGTTTCTAAAGAAGGTTATGAATTTGCGTTTGTAAGTAATGTTGTAAACATTCACCTTAATCAGGTTTTGATTGGGTCAGGTACATTGAGTAATGGTATATACGTGTTAAACCAACCACAGATTTTTAATGTCCAGAATACACACAAAAGAAAGTCTCCAGAAATAAATCAGACTTTCTTATGGCATTGTAGATTGGGTCACATCAATGAGAGAAGGTTGACTAAGTTGCATACAGAAGGATATTTGAATGCGTTCGAATATCAATCATATGCCACTTGTCAATCTTGTCTCAAAGGAAAGATGACAAAGACTCCGTTTACTGGACATGGAGTAAGAGCGAGCGAGCTCTTGGGACTCGTACACAGTGACGTGTGCGGTCCAATGTCTACACATGCCCGAAGCGGACATTCTTACTTCATTACTTTTACGGATGACTTCTCAAGGTACGGTTATGTCTTCTTAATGAAACATAAGTCCGAGGCCTTTGGAAAATTCCAGGAGTATAAGAATGAAGTAGAGAAACAGACCGGCAAAAGTATTAAGATTCTAAGATCGGATCGAGGTGGAGAATACTTAAGTGCCGAGTTCCTGGACTATTTAAAAGAGAACGGAATTCTCTCTCAGCTTACTCCTCCATACACCCCGCAACATAACGGTGTATCGGAGAGACGGAACCGCACCCTATTGGATATGGTGCGGTCCATGATGAGTAACGCTGAGTTACCGCGATCATTCTGGGGGTATGCGCTAGAATCAGCTGCATACCTTTTGAACCGAGTTCCGACTAAGACTGTGCCTACCACCCCATATGAAATGTGGAGTGGGAAGAAACCCTATCTTCAATATCTGAAGATCTGGGGATGTCCAGCTTTTGTCAAAAAGCAGCATGCGGACAAACTCGAGGCACGCTCAGTACTGTGCAAGTTTGTGGGATACCCAAAGAACACCAGGGGGTATCTTTTCTACTACGCAGAGGAACAAAAAGTCCTTGTTTCTCGTAATGCCCACTTTCTGGAACACCAGTTCTTGGAAAAGGAGATTAGTGGGAGCGCAGTAGAACTGGAAGAAATTCCAGAACCACAGACTATTACTGAAAGGTTAGTGGAACCAGAGGGTTCAACAGAACAGGACATTCCTACACCGCTCCGCAGAAGTAGTAGGCAGTCTCATCTGCCCGAGAGATACTACGGTTTTCTCATAGACGGGGATAGAGAGGATTGCATCATAGATTATGATGAGCCTACTAGCTTCCAGCAGGCCGTTCAGAGCGTTGACTCAGTGAAATGGCTGGATGCAATGCGGACCGAAATGGAGTCCATGTACACCAACAAGGTATGGACGTTGGACATTGCTCCAGACGGGGTAAAACCCGTAGGATGCAAGTGGATCTTCAAAAGGAAGATTGGTGTAGATGGACAGGTTGAGACCTATAAAGCTAGGCTGGTAGCAAAGGGTTTTCGTCAAAGACCTGGCTTGGACTACGACGAAACCTTTTCTCCAGTAGCCATGCTGAAATCCATTCGGATCCTTCTTGCCATTGCTGCCTTCCACGATTATGAGATCTGGCAAATGGACGTAAAGACAGCTTTTCTAAATGGAAATTTAGAGGAGTGTGTCTATATGGACCAGCCAGAGGGCTTCATTCAGAGTGGGAGCAGCGGAAAGGTGTGCAAGTTGCTTAAGTCCATCTATGGACTAAAGCAGGCATCGCGGAGTTGGAACATCTGCTTTGATGAGACGGTCAAAGAATTTGGCTTTATCAAAAATCCAGATGAACCATGCATCTATAGTAGATTTGTAGCGAGAACTGTAGTATTCCTCGTTTTATACGTGGATGACATTCTCTTAATAGGAAATGACATTCCTATGCTACAATCTGTCAAGGGGTTCTTGTCACACAGGTTCTCCATGAAAGACCTGGGTGATGCCTCATACATTCTGGGTATCCGGATCTACCGTGACAGATCCAAGAGGATATTAGGACTTTCGCAGTCCAGGTACATCGACACCATACTGAAGAGGTTCAGTATGGAAGATTCCAAGCGCGGTAACCTACCAGCTTGTCACGGGATCACCCTCTCTAAAGAGATGTCTCCCAAGACTGATTTAGAGAGGGATCGCATGTCTATTATACCCTACGCTTCTGCGGTAGGCTCTATAATGTATGCGATGTTGTGTACCAGACCGGATGTAGCTTATGCACTGAGTGTGGTAAGCCGGTATCAGTCTAACCCTGGGGAGAAACACTGGATAGCGGTAAAGAACATTCTCAAGTACCTGAGAAGGACTAAGGAGATGTTCTTGGTGTATGGCGGAAAAGACCTCCAGATCGAGGCCTTTGCTGACTCCAGCTTCCAGAGTGACAAGGATGATTCCAAGTCCATGTCGGGTTTTGTCTTTACCCTCAATGGAGGGGCGGTGTGTTGGAAGAGTTCCAAACAGGAAACCGTTGCAGACTCGACGATGGAAGCGGAATACATCGCTGCATCTGATGCCGCAAAAGAAGCTGTCTGGATGAGGAAGTTCTTGAAAGAACTTCAGGTGGTTCCGTCCATTGTTGATCCAATACCTCTGTATTGCGACAACAACGGGGCTATAGCTTTAGCGAAGGAACCCAGGTCCCATCAGAGATCCAGGCACATCTTAAGGCGGTATCACCTGATCAGGGAGATCGTAGATCGCCAGGAGATCGAGGTTCGGAGAGTCGCTTCAGAAGATAACACTGCTGATCCATTCACCAAGGCCCTGCCCCAGACTCAGTTCGAGCGGCTGATCGAGATGATAGGTCTTCGATACGCCAGTACATGGCCTTAGTGCAAGTGGGAGATTGTTAGTGTATATGCCCTAGAGGCCATTACTGTATCATACTAGTTTGTATATTACTTAATGGATGCTTGGGATATTCACCTTGTATATACAATCTTGCTCAAAATAGTAGTATGCTACTTGGTTTGTTTCTACTTCAATGTGTACATGTGTTTATTTTTGTATATCGCCTATACACATTAGTAGAGCCCTTAGGATCTTTGCTTGATTACCAGCGATGTGATGGCCGTCACACTAGTGGGGCTGGGTAATCTATAAGCACATCCTTATGCAGGTCCCTGGTCGCAGGACTATCGAGACAGGGCATCGATACTCCGGAGTAGACCAGCGCATGCGCTTCTCATCCCAGTGTGGGAGACGGTCTGTCCCACAGCCGTCAGTACGTCGTACTTGAGATAGTATGCGGGTGCTCGTTAGGTTACGGGTACACTGGACAGGACTCGTCGGGAACTGACTAGTTGGTATTATACCTATCGTCAGTTATCAGTTCCCAGGTGACATGAGTACAGCTTAGTCCGCTGACTTGACACTGTCACTTCGCCTCGGGTGTATTCCCACTGTACTTTGATCACTACCCTACCACGGCTCAAAGGAGTCGTGCAAACAGGTGGTGGTTGGGTGCAGTCCCGAAGCACTTGGAAGCAGTGACGGTTAGACAGGATTCGTCTCTCCCGGTATTGGGGGTTGACATCGCGCTGTGTCTAGGAGAGCCATTACACGAGTAGTCCCTGGCCAGGGCAAACGAGATATACTGGTAGGTTTCCAGTGTTATCTCAGGGTGTTTTGGGCTTCGCTCCGGCACGACTTGTACCGCTATTGGGGGACTGACGTTTACCGCCCCCTAGGCCCGCCATGCGATGTATCAGACGAACAGACCGGACTGTACGGAGAATGTCACACTCAGGCTCAGTAGGAGTTCAGATGGGTTTCGCCTCGTCGGTCTTCTTGTCGGCATTACCTGGGGACCGTTACGCACAGCTAGTGCCGCTTGCGGTCTGTGGTTAAACCCACTGCCAACGTAGTGTCGAGTCTTTAGAGTCCCACACAGAAAGCTTTTCGCCTTTAGGCAAAAGAGTAGAGGTCGCATGGTATTGCGACAGGTCGCATGGTTTTGCGACAGGGTTCGGTCACATCCGTGCACTTGTGCACGTACAGTGTCCGGACAGTTTACACTAGCGGGCTTTGCTTTAAGCCAGATCCTAGTGTACCTTATGGGATTGGATTTATCCAGTTTGCATTCGTGTTCCTCGGAACGCGGATGCGGGTGTGTATGCACAGTTGACAGGGAGGCACAGACAGCGGATTCTCATTAGGGTTGTTGACAGTTGACCGTTGACTTTTTGACTTTTTGCTCAACCCTAATGAGAATATGATATGTGATTAACTATTATATTAATTAAGTATTATGGTGATATGGTTGTTGACTTGTTGACTTTTGTTGACTTGTTGACTTTGTTGACTTGTTGACCGGTTGACTAGGCTTGACTAGTTGACCATCATGATAACCATGGTTATCATTTCATGCCAAAGACTTTTTCTTGCTTGCTCATTTGAGTAAAATGAGTGCATGACATGATAAGGTTATGGTTGCTTCTAACCATCACATAAGACTTTTTTGATATGATGAGTTATGATCACTTTGGATTATGAGAGGGTGAAAGACAAAAGTGTTGCTCAATTCTTTCTTGCTCATTCTCTCTCTTGTTCTTGAGCTCTCCTCTTGCTCTCACCCTCAATCTCTTGCTCCCTCTCTTGATCTATGGTTCTCTTGTCTCATGAGTTGAGAATCAAGAACCATAGATAAAATCCCATTCTAAATCATCTCTACTCATTCTAGTTCACTAGGTTTAGCAAACCAAGTGAACTATTTTCTTCAAAGAACGAAGAAGGAGCTAAAGGTTGGAGCTTTCAAGTGGATCTATCTTCGGCGTACGGAGACAACGAGAAGGAGCCATCGAACCACCATCGGAGCTTGAAGAGAAGGAGTTCAAGTTTAGGTATAACCATCTTCATCCGAGTAGCTAAATATCTTTAGCTTAGTTTGCTAGTTTTAGTTTAGGTAAAGATCCCGACCTAGCTTAGTCCATGTTGCCTCTTGCGTTAAAATTTTGATTTTATACCGTTTCCGCCTCCCCGTAAGAACCGGGGGTCGCAACGTGGACTTACAGTAGTTTACTTAAGGCTGCTACAAGTGCTAAGACAATCTTCTCTATGGCCGGATACCTTGTTTCCTCGTCCTTAAAGACGTGGCTTACATAATAGACCGACCTCTGGACTCCTTCAACCTATCGGACGAGCACTGAGCCTGCAGCTTGATCGGACACCGCTAGATATAGCAACAGCTCGTCTCCTTCAACTGGCCGGGTGAGTAGTTGGGGAGTTTCCAGGTGCATTTTTAATTGCTCGAAAGCGATCTGACACTCTTCCGACCATTCGAACCTTGGGATCTTCCTCAGGGCTTTAAAGAATGGGAGGCATTTTTCCCCGGATCTTGACATGAAACGACTCAGGGCGGCTACCCTCCCTGTGAGCCGCATGATTTCGACGTTGGTCTTTGGCGTGGCCATGTTGAGGATGGCGCTGATTTTCTCTGGGTTAGCCTCGATTCCTCGATGGGTAACCATGAATCCGAGAAACTTTCCGCTAGTGACTCCGAACGCGCACTTGGCGGGATTAAGTTTCATTTTGTACTTGCGGAGGATGTTGAAAGTCTCGCTTAGATCTTTGGCATGCTTATCTGACGAGGTCGATTTAACGAGCATGTCGTCGACGTAAACCTCCATGTTCCTCCCGATCTGTGGTTTGAACATCTTGTTGACCAAGCGTTGGTACGTAGCCTCGGCATTTTTTAGGCCGAAGGGCGTCACCTTATAGTAGTATGCCCCCGGTCCGTTGTGAATGCGGTGAGCTCTTCGTCCGCCGGGTTCATACGGATTTGGTTGTAGCCGGAGAAAGCATCTATAAAGCTGAGTAGCTCATGGCCTGCTGAACTGTCGACGAGCTGATCTATCCGAGGGAGGGGATAGTTGTCTTTCGAGTAGGCCTTGTTGAGATCGGTGAAGTCGACGCACATGGACCACTTCCCGCTTGCCTTTCTAACCATGACCACATTCGCCAACCATTCCGAGTATGCTACGTTCCGAATGAAGTTGGCTGCAAGCAGCCTGTCAATCTCGTCCTCGATCACTTTTTGCTTGATCGGAGCGAAGCTTCGTTTCTTCTGCCTGACGGGTCGGACCACCGGGTTGACCCCGAACTTATGTAATATTACTTTGGGGTCGATCCTAGGCATGTCGGCGGGCGCCCAGGCGAACATGTCTGAGGTCCCTCTGAGGAAGTGGACCAGGTCGTCGCGCCGAGTCCCCGTTAAGAGTGACCCAATTTGGACGGTTCGTTCATTGTCCCCTTCGATGAGGGGGATCCCCGTAGCGGCTCTACCGAGGCTCCTCGGATTTCTTTTTGCTCGTCTCGAGTATCCAAGGACCCCCTGAAACCATCCGTGCATTCTAGGTCATCGCTTTGCTCCTCGGGCATAGACGTCGCAGTGAAGTAAATCTTTGCGGCTTGCTGGTTCCCGTAGGCCCGGCCTATTCCGCCTTGGTCGAGCGAAAACTTGACCGCGAGGCGGTAGGTCGATATCTGGGCCCGAAGGGAGTTTAGCGTCGGGCGTCCCAGGAGAATATTGTAGTTCGATGGTATTCTGGCGACGATGAACTCCACAGGCACGGTACGCGTATGGCTAGCCTCCCCGATGTTAAGTAGGATAGTGACCATTCCTTCTGCCAGGATGGAGTGGTTAGTAAACCCCGACATGATGTGGGCAGTCGGCCTCAGGTCCAACGGGGCAAGCCCTATACGTAGAAAGCAGTCGTAAAAGAGGATGTCTGCCAAGCTCCCCGAGTCGACCAGTATCCTTTGAACTTTATAGCGGTTGACCCATGCTGTAATCACCAGGGGGGTGTTGTGAGGCAAGGATATCTCGTGGAGATCCTCGTCGGTAAAGGTGATAGGCTCGGTTGCTTTGATCCTCTTCCTGGGTTGGCTGCTAGTCCCCTCGACCGGCATGGGGCGTTGTGTCTCGTCGGACCCAGGCGTACCCCCCGCTGAGACGACCATGATTTGGCCGATCGTCGGCTCACCGGGAGGGGGATGGTTCTCTTACTCCCGGTCGGCTTGTCGCTTGCCAGGTGCCCCGAGCGAATTAACTTCTCGATGTAGTCTCGGAGTTGTTTGCAGTTCTCAGTGGGGTGTCCCTGCGACCTGTGGAAGGCGCAGTAGGGGCCCCGTGTCCGTTTGCTGCCTTATTGTTGACCGGGGGGAGTTTGAATAATCCCTCGCCCTTCGCCTCCTCCAACAGCTCTGTCTGGGAGATGTTGAGTGGGGTATACTCCTGGAACTTCGGAGAGTATGGCTTTGGCCAGTCAATCTTCTTTTTCTCTTCTTTGGCTCTCTTCTTTTGATCGGCCTGGTCGGTCTACGGTAGGTTCGCGTTCTCCTCAGATTCGAGCTGGATCTCTTGCTCGGTCCAGGCTTTTACCTCGACCATGGTCTTAGGTTGCGCCAATGCAAAGGAGCGGAGCCACTCCTTGTGCCTAAGACCCGACCTAAGAGCCGTGATGACCGTCACGTCCCGGTGCTCTGGGACTTCAAGGAGAGCGTTGTAGAAGCGGGTGACGTATCTTTTGAAAGATTCCTTGTCCCCACTCTTTATAGTGAAAAGGTGGTCGACGGTCCGCTTATGCCGTCTGTTCCCGACGAAATGGCCGAGGAATTAGGCGGTCAGCTCATCGAAGGTAGAGATGGAGCGTGGCGTGTGTCCTCGGAACTAATCTCGTTCAGCGCGGATGAGAGTGGCAGGGGACGCTCGGCATTGGGCAACGTCAGAGTTGTCCTGGAAGCTCATCCCCTCCGTGAACGCGTCCAAATGGGTTTTCGGGTCGGACTTTCCGTCGAAGAGGGACACCTTTGGAGGCTTGTTCCTGGAGAAGACGCGGACAGCGAGCAGCTCTTCGATGAAGGGCTTCGTAAGCGAGTCGGCGGCATATCTAGCCCCCTCGCTTGAAGGGCGCCTCTCCCGATGTATACCCTCGATCTTCTTTTCGAGGGCATCGAGTCGGTCATGGTATCCCGAGGATTCGGCATACTCGGAGTGATGGCCTCTCCTACCGTGGCCTGCGCCTGGCCGCGGTTCCGGTTCCGTTCTATGAGGTTCCTCAGGTCCCCTGGCGAGGTCGTCCTCGAGCTATCGTGGTGGGTCCCATCCGCGCGACCCTGTCGAGGGAGAAGGCGCAGGCCATGCCTGGGGGCAGGCGAGCTGATCGACACCTCCTCGGGAGGGACAGGAGCGCGATGGGCCTCATGGCGTGGTGCTCTTTCACGAGACCTCGACGTGGAGCTGTGAGGCGCCCAGCGGGTCATTGAGTTGGTCGCCACGGGGGACCCGTGGCCGCTGGAAATAGCGAGGCGCTGCTCGGTCGTGCCGGCATGGGCAGTGTCTTCTCCCCCTATGTGGAGGTCCCGGTCCTGGGGTGGGAGAGCGGCGACCTAGGGGGTTCGTCCCTCTGTTTGGACACGGACAAGGGCATCCACGATGGACGTGAGTGAGCCTGTCGATTCGGGCTGACAGGGTGTGAACGGCGTTCGGGGGAGAAGACGATCCGTCCGCGCCTCCGTTGTGAGGAGGGCGGCGGCTAGTGCTTGGATCGTCGCGGTGATCACTCGCCATGGGTTCGAGATCGGAAGATCAACTTTCGTTGAGTGGAATCTTTATTCCCACAGACGGCGCCAACTGATGGAGGTCAGGATCTCCTTCAGATGTTGTCTTCCGTTGATCTGTCGACGAGCGTTGATGAATGGCTGAGATTAGGTTTGGGGGTTGCCACCTGAAGCGTGTGGATCTCAGTGGGCTTGGCTTGGAATGAAGCCGATCTACCTGCAAGGCAGTCCCGGGGTGGTTGTACCACCGTGGACCCTCCGACGATCAAGTTAGTCGAGATATTTTGGCAGAGTAGCGGCCTATTGAGGTAGAATTGCCTTACTTGAGTCGTCTGAGAGGGGGTTTATATAGTGGCAGCCATGGACTGACGGGTGCGAGATTTACGCCGGCCGTTACGCCCTTGGAGCTACGCCTGCGCGAATGGCGGGAACCTCCATCAATAGGAAGATACGCCCGTTAACGGGGGAACGCGATGGCGTGGAACGCAAGATCGTGGGGCGGCGGATATCTCGCGTATGGCGAGATTCGCGGAGTCATAGCGGGGACGCCTGTGATCTGTGCTTCTGGATCGGTCGGTGAGACCGAGGAGGCCTAGCTCGACGAGAGATCTAAAGAGGGTGGGAGGCCGAGTTGGTTCGGCTCTGTGATAACTTGAGTGCGAGCTGGGAGAGTCGAGGAAGCCCAGTGCGTAGGAGGGCTTGTAGGTGAGCCAATGGTTATTTGTGAGACGAGCATAAGAGTGTTCTGGGAGGTCAACGAATGTCGAGAACATTCCCGGGTCGAAAGCCCGGGGCATGCCTTCACTGTACCGTTCTTGCTCCTTTCCCGTAGGCCTTGAAACACGTCATCTGCCACGTTTCATTATCTGGGGAGTTTTAAGTACTGAGCATCATCACTTACACTACAAAATTGCCTGCTAGCATCTATTGCTTTCAGAGAGGAATTTATACCAGTCTTGAAAATCTAAGTATCGTACTCCATAAATATCTCAACTTCCAATAGAAAGCAGAGACAATAAAGAACATATTCTCTACCAACATAAACTTAATAAATTAGCGAAAAACATTTTTGGTTTCTTTTAATGGATTCATATGCTATATATAACCCATGTTTAATGTAATAAATAAAAGAACTTTAAGGTGTTTTTAGTATAAAAAAAAAACAAGTTGGTTGAGGATATTTTAGTGTGATTTCTCCTGAAATAAAAGAGACCAATAAAAAGCCGTGTCCGTGCTTTATATGCGGTAAAGAAAAGAAAGGCACGAAATCTTATCTCCTGTCTAGAGAGAAAGGGAAAAAATGTCAGCTTCTTCTTCGTTTTCACTTCACACTCGTCTCATTCTCACCTCATCGCCGGCGACTAAACCTCGATGCAACCCTCGCCAGAGCACGATCCGATGCGTGAGCACCACGCCGACCGAGGAGAAGAGCGCGCGAAAGGCCACGGTGAAGAACGGCGACGACTCGCTGGTGATATGCCGAGTCCTCAACGGTATGTGGCAGACCAGCGGAGGATGGGGCCGCATCGACCGCGACGCTGCTGTCGACGCCATGCTTCGCTACGCCGACGCCGGCCTCTCCACTTTCGACATGGCCGATCACTGTAATCCTTCGATTCCATTTGATTTGATTTGATTTGATTTGATTCCCCCCTTTCTTAAAACCCTAATTGCGAATTAGAAGCGAGCATGATAGGCGTAATGATTGTTTAGTCTAATCTTTGTAATATTCTAATTGCTGTGGAAACTTTAACCCCTAAAATCCCCAAACCCTAGTTTTTTTTAAAACTAAATTTACTATCTTTTATTCAGCAATAGCTCATTCAGCCTTTCTGAATTTAACGATTGAATCATTTGGGAACTGTTAGAGGGTTAGTAAGAAAACCCAAGGATCAAAATTTTGACTATAAGCTCTTGTCATGTTTACATATAGCTCTTGTCTGCAAGATCTGATTGGTGAACTTATTGACTATAATCATCCTAGATTTCCCATTGGGCGGTCTAATAGAATTATATTTGTGATAGGTGATATAAAACATACACACATTAGCTCTTGAGTGTTGAGATGACCGTGTTAAAGATGAGGTGATTTTGGACAACTAGCGTGAGGCCGGAATTGATAATGAATTAGGAGGAATTTGTGAACTTGAAGGTTAAGGTATTATGCATTGAGATTGACTACTTATGCCCTCTGATCAACAAATCTCACATGAGGGCACAGCCGTATATGTATGTCTTTCTAAATACATGTATGCTTATAATTTATATACTAAAGAAACTAATAATCTGAACAGCAATTAATTTTTGCTAAAGGACCATGGGAATACCTCATGGTAAGTTTTTGAGGTCAATAATGATGTACACAATTGTTTGTATCGAACATGGATGGGCATACCAATTCTCTTTGAGCAGTGTCCTAAATGTCGTAGCCTATCAATTCGCTATTCCACTTCTACATTTACAATATCCGAATTAACTAACAAACTAAATTGAATCACATATTAAGTTTGTCAATGTGTTGGGACAGGGATACAACCTGAACCTTTATCAACAAATCATTCTCATTAATTTTGATAACTTACATGTAAAAGTTATGCATGTCTAATATATAACTTTATCCAATGAACACACCATCGACTAACCCACCAGAAGTGTCAGATCCCTGGTACTCATGTGACCATGTCTTCAAATTAGTAATCTGCCACAATAATGGGAAGTTCCAAACTGATCAAGCTTGATGATAATGGTTTGATGTAAAATTAGCATAATCTTATGTTCGCATTAGGCATTAATCCAATATTTAGATGATGGTTACAATTGGTAAACAGTATTAAGAAACCATATCTTATGATTATAGTATCTAAACATATTATCATTATTTGTGTAAACAAAGAACAACGGATAATGTTTTATAACTAGTGGACAAAAATGTCTTCATGGCATCATCTATTCAGCATGTTTTCTATATCAGGTTTGCTGGTACTTATTACATTTGTCATAGCAAGTAATCTTTTTATGTTGGACAGATGGACCAGCAGAAGATTTATATGGTATCTTCATCAATAGAGTTCGCCGAGTGCGTCCTCCAGAATTGCTTGAGGAGATCAAGGGGTATGGTAACATCACAGTAATTTGTTTATTTGTGTTTCTGTAATAACTTTGCTATCAGAATATGAAGAAATTAAAATCAGAGCCCCCTCCCCCCCTGGAAATTCATCAGCCATCAAAACTGATTTGATTGTGTTTCATTCGGGGACAGGATATGATCATATCATCATTAACGAGACTCCTGATTGCCAGTGTGCGCATTTTTTTTAATCTCATAAAGATGTCCATGGGTTTTCCAACTTGAAGTTCAATTTAGCTGTCTTCCTGCATAAGGTGCAGCATAAGAATGATTGGCAAGAATGCCACTTAAGGATTTGTATCTTCTCTTTGTGGCCGAATACTAATCTGGATCACTCTTCCTCGTTAATGAAAACTGTACTAATGTGATACTCTGGAGTCGAGATTTATGCATCAGGTTCATGTTTATTGTAAGTAGACTTATCTCAGTATTTTCCGCTGCAGCCTCACGAAGTGGGTGCCCCCACCTGTTAAAATGACAAGAAGCTATGTGCAAGAGAACATCAACATTTCACGTAAGAGGATGGATGTTGCTGCGCTGGATATGCTCCAGTTTCATTGGTATCTTCATATTCTTTTTTTCCCTTTTTAACTCTAAAAATGAACTGAGATGCGATATAGTGTATGTATATTAGTACGGCCAAAATCATGTTTCTCCTTGAACCAGGTGGGATTACTCCAATTCTGGATATCTTGATGCTTTAAAGCACCTCGCTGATTTGAAAGAAGAAGGTTAGATTTTCATAGTTTATGATTTATTTGAATAGGTGCAGCTACTTGAAGCCATCTCTTTGGTTTCTGATCTAATTCTTTTACTATAAAGTATGCAGGTAAAATCAAGACTCTTGCTCTGACTAATTTTGATACAGAACGGTTGCATATAATTATCGAGAATGGGATCCCAATTGTTAGCAATCAGGTTGCCTGTTATTTTGCAAATCCCTTATATTTAGTTCAGTCCACGGCGGTACTGGTTTTAATTTGTTAAATTTGTGTGTTGTTAGGTGCAACATTCTGTTGTAGACATGCGCCCTCAGCAGCGAATGGCCGAACTTTGTCAGCTTACTGGAGTAAAACTTATAACGTAGACTCTCTCTATCTCACGCGCACGCACGCATGCCTTTCTTTGGTTTTTTTCCCCTTTTTAACTTTATTTGGATTCATAGGTATGGAACAGTAATGGGTGGTCTTCTCTCTGAGAAGTTCCTCGACACCAATTTATCAATTCCATTTGATGGCCCTCCTTTAAATACTCCATCTCTTCAGAAGTACAAAAGGGTAAATCTTTGATTTTGCTTATTCCTCGATTATGATTCACAGAGTTAAACAACTCTATCCAGCTTGTGATTAATGTACCATATGTTTTAATGGACTTATTTTTTCTTAAGATGGTTGATGCTTGGGGAGGCTGGGGACAATTTCAAGTTTTGCTCCAAACACTAAAGAAGGTTGCTTCCAAACATAGAGTCTCGATTCCAACTGTTGCTGTTAGGTTCATACTGAATCAGGTAGAGCTGCTGTACCAATTTCACATTACAACATGCAAACCTTTTCGGACATTCTATACACATGCAACTTTACTATTTTTAAAGTGTTTCAAAAAGAAAAGAAAAAAGGAAATAAATTCATAACCTTGAAATCACTTATTGTCGAAGTTTTCCAAAGGTATGATATTCTTGTGATATCCTTGAGCAATGCGTCTCTTCCATAGTGTTCTTTTAGTGTCAAATTCTTGTGACTTCGTATTACAGCAGTAGAGATTGTTGTAATAGATTCCATTTCTTATGGTTGGTTAATTTTGACATTAATTTTTGTTCTGTTGTGATTTGGAAAATTACAGCCATCAGTTGCTGGATCGATGATAGGTGTTAGACTTGGTTTAGCAGAGCACCTTAAGGATACGTGTAATATTTTCTCCCTTGTTTTGGACGAAGAAGACATGAACGCTATCTCAGATGTATCAAAGAAGGGCAGAGACTTGATGAAAGTAATTGGTGACTGTGGCGACGAGTACAGACGTGCGTGAATGTTCCAACCTGAATAATTAAAGTTGAGTGTTATAATGGTTTAAGAGGGTCCAAGTAACGAGTATATAATTTCTTGGAATTCTGGTAACGTATTCACCCCTCTTGCATGGTTTGGAATGTAGATTATGAAGTATGAGACTCTATTGTTGCTTCGTGTGCATAACTGAGATATTCTGAGAGGTTGGTGCATGCAAATCTCATTAATTTTAGGGTAAATTGTCAAAAAAAACCAAGCATTATTTTCCGTTGTCAAAATCCCCATAGCTTCAAAACTGTAGTCAAAACCCTCCTAAAAAAATTTAGTTGTCAAAAAAACCCTGTACCTGTGATATCTAATAGTTTTCGTTATATCAAGTTTATTGCGATATCTAAGCAGTTGAATGTGATATTTAGACCGTTTTCTGTGATATCTAAACCGTTCATATGAATTAGTAAGATATATCATGCTACTATGTAGATACCGTAGGAAAAATTTCCGGGGTTTTGACTACGGCTTTGAGGCCAGGGATTTTTTCAAAATGCTTGTTTTTTTTGACAATTTACCCATAATTTTATTATTGATAAGTTGTGTATATGCATGGCTTCATAATTTGCACCTCTTGCAAACTGTTGTGTCAGTCTGCCAAATAAATTGTTATGTAAAAGAGTTGCTTATTGGTGCTAGGGAGAAAAAAACATTTTTTTGTCTTTTTCTTTACTTTTCTTTTTCAATTTTGGCAGAGAATAAGCTTTAACTCCATTGTTTAATTAGATTGGGTAGTTGTTTTTCTTTTAATGTGGGTAGCATTTGTGGTTGTCAGATTCAAGGAAAGTTAATAATGTTGGTTATCACCATAATATCTGTTGCTCAGCACTGGTTGCAGTAGTTCTTACAACAGTTTTCATCGCAGTTTAAAACTAGTAATATGCATGTGCCATGCAAGTAGCAAGCTCATAATGCAAAAAAAAGGTAATGTACATGCCCACTTGCCACAAATAATGCAATATCATTAACATATGAGATTTAGCATGTATTCTGCTTGATTTTTTAAGATAAATTTTGGACCCATAATTCCTTGAATAGATAAGTTACAGTTTTTATAAAGTTTGTTTCATAGATATTTTTGAGAAGAGAATTAACCATTTCTTTTTCTGAACATTCATTAACCAAAATAGCAAATTAAATTCCAGAGTGATCATGCTAGATTCATTTTCTTCTTATTGTGTTTGAGTTATTCTTATCATTTCATTAATATTATAATTTTAGGCAATCTTCCTTAACGTTTTAGTTCATCAAAGAAACATAATTAACCATGTCACCTACTGAAATGGTTCTTTTTTATATTCAAATACATGCTATGGTATTCTGATCATAATAGCAAAGTAATTAAAAGCACCGTTCTTTGGATTTTATAAAGTCGGCACTTGTTTTGTTGCTGCATCATAAATAACAAGAATAATTTACCAAATCAAACAAAAAAAATCTTTTAATTTACTTATTTTAAAATTATTTGCGAATGATTAATGAATACAGCCTTGAACCTACGGAGTTTACCATGTTTCTAGCCAAATACTTCTTACTTTTGTCAAATAGTAAAATTTATATAATATCTTTCATCAAAATATATTTCTCTTAAAATGAATTTTGGAATAATTAAAAATGACATTAATTCTCACATAACAAGAGTCATAAAATTATGGGTTAAAAAAATGGCTTGATAAGAATAAGAAGAAATAGAAATCCTTCGTATCAATTTCAAAATAAGAAAAACCATATGATTACGGACAGACTACTTTAGAATTGTTTGCTATTATTGGATTATTCTTTCCTCTTTTTAACTCATATTTTATGTAGAGAACATACAATATTCTCAATTAAATAAGAAATATATTAATTTTAAATATCCAAAACCACGGTTGAAATAATTATACAAAAGAAGACTTAACAATTGATCAAGATAACTCTTGCTTCAATCAACTGAGTCACTGTAGATATCTTGATGAGCACGAGTCATATTAGAAGATCAATCAATTTCCCCCATCATTTTATATACACTCCACACTTGCTTTTTAATTGATACGAAAAAAAATTAAGTAATAAAATAAAAAAATGCGAGAAAGAATACTATTACTGGAGAAAATAACAAGATCAAGACTTATCAGAATTGACCATTTTAGGCACATCTTAGCTCATCTCAATTTGATCTGCAATTTATTAAACATTAAGACTAAAAATAATATTTAGATTATAAATGATATGGATAAAATAAACGACAACAAATCACATAATGAAAATCAAGAAAATAAAAATTGTTTCCTTACTTAGATAAAATAATATATTGAAACGAACCAAGACCAATGATCAGCGAAGTTTCATCTGAATTTGATCCAACCTTACAATCCCTGAAAAAATAAGATTAAAATGAGTCGATGATACTCAAATAATAAATGAAATACACAAAATAAACGATTAAATTTAAATAATGAAAATTAAAGAAAACAAGATGCCCTCCCCCCTCAAAAAAAAAGTAGGATGCCTAACCTTACTTTTCTGTTAAAACAAGAAAATAAAAAATGTCTCTCTGTTAGAAAATATAATAATATAAAAAACTTACCAAGATTGTCTGATTAATGAATGCAGTCTAAATTTCATCAAAACTTCATGAAGACAGATAGAGAAATAAACAGGAAAAGAGAAATAAACAGGAAAAGTAAAACAATTGAGAGTAATATTTTTTCAAAACCCAAAAAATATGACCAAACTGTGTGTATGTGTGAGGGAGGGAGGGAGAGGGAGAGGGAGAGAGAGAGCTCTCTTTTGGAGTTTTTTAACTTTGCTAATTAATCCCAGGAATAACTCAATTGCCTTTTTGATTGTCTGATGTAATGGTTACCCTTTAAAATTCAAAATTAATCATGTCATTTAATTAGCTTTTTAATAACTCATAAAATTGCCTTTGTTACATTCTAATAATTTATAAATATTTTAATGGTGATGCAAGGGGATACGTTGCTATATAAGTTTTATTTAAAATTGCATTCACAAGCATATAAGGTACAAAAATAATATAATGAACATATAAGTAGACTTCCAAAAAGTAGATTTCACATTTTACTCTATTCCATGTCCTTGGGCTATAGATAATAGAGGTAATTATGATAAATAATAAAAAATAGATATAAATCATTGCAAAAATATTTTTTTTTCATATTCTTTACATTTTTTCACCCATGACTATAAAGTATTTATAACAAACCATAAATAATGAAGATATGTGCACATAGATAAGGGAAAATGAACAAAAATTCTTATTAATTAAATTTTATCTTTTCATATTTCATTCTCTTTTATCTAGTCATCTCTCATAATTTCTTTTTCAAGTACCACTCATATTTTAATTAGTAAATCCCTTATTACAATCATATATTAATATTATTAATATAAAAGAGTGGACTTCAATAATTGGGCGTGTATGTATAAAAGGAAATTATATATACATTAAAGTAAGGGCCTACATAATATAACCACTCTACCTTCAAATTTAATACATTTTTCTACTAAATGGACTTTTAATAGCATTAGATTACAAAATTTAAATTGAGTGCATATATCAAAAGTGCACTGCCAAATCTTATACTCATTTTCACTCAGTAGAGTTCTTTAGATTTGCGAAAGCTTTCCATATGATCTTTTAAAATAGAACCCAAAGATTTGTAGCAGAATCAAAAGTCAAGCGAACTTCAGCTCTCAAAATGTGTTTCTGGGCTTAACAACTCTGATGATATGCAGATTGAGAAATATTCTGTTTATAGGAAAGTTTGATTACAATATCGACTCAACAAAAACAGGGTCCTATAACACATTTGCGCTCTTGCAGCAGCAATAGCACATCTGGAGCAGCAACATGCATTGCTTCAACCTTTGCAACAAGGACATATCCCAAACACATTCACATAAAATGATGCACAAGAGAATATATCAAGCTACTTTACATATCATGTTTCTCATAATCATCATGCACAACACACAAATTCACAAAGTCTAAAGGATTGTTTCTCGTACCATTATTCCGAATCCAGTTTGTTACATAGTGGTATATTTATAAGCAGCGACTTCAGAAGAATTATGATGCCAGCAGATGTCAAAATCTCTTCGCCATCGTAGCAACACAGGTTAAAATTGTCTGCTCAGTAACTGCATCAGACATAAAACTATGTTAGAACAGTCTGACTATGTTTCAAAAATATGTTTTACGTGAATTATGATATGTATCATATAGGTACATGCCTGCACCATAATGTTAAATTTCTCCTGTAGACGATAATATTCATGCCGAACTGCATCCAACGCCCTCAAGCACCTGAGAAAACAAGTACCATCTTTTAAATGTCCACAAACAGTTTACTCATTAGAGAGCATATACTTAGCAAAGGAAACGCGTAGACAAAAAGAAATGTTAATCGCAGATAGCACCACTCATTAGAGAGCACATATTTTGGAACGCCTTGTATTGCACCCTGAGATTCATCAAAGTTAATTTGGAGGCGATTACGAGATGTGATACAAGAAAATTGTTAAAAAAGGAGGAGAGGAATTGAGCATCCCAAATGCCATTTTATATTATGTCTTGCCATATTTAATTGGTTTCATTTTCTTTTGTAAATCAGCATAGGCGAGTTCCAGGTGAGAATTTTGTATTTAGTTTCGAGTCTTTTGACAATGAGTTTAAGCAATATATTTTATCCTATTATGTTCAGGAGTTTGCAATGAAATGATTTTTGGACGCATTAATGTAATTATTAGGTACGCATGATTGATTGATTTGCATTTTCAGACTGTTTTGCGGAGCATGCAAGTGCAGCATGCTTGGGCACCTTGCATGTAGTTTTATATTTAATTTATATTACATGTGTTTTAGTGCTCTAGAGGTATTTTTGTCATTTATATTTTATTTAAAGACTGTATTTAATATTTATGCATATGTGGTGTATAAATATTTAACATATATCGTAACCTATTGTGTCATCGCTAAATTTTCTAATTATGCCGTTAAAATTGAAATTGTAAGAGGAATTTATTTCATGAAATGCTATGTCTGGCGGGGTCAGTCTGAAAAGGAGAGGACAGAAAAGGTCATCAATTCAGTAAATTTAAGGAAATCATGTAATGGAGTTTCCAATAAATTTTGTAAGTGTAATTGAGAATATATGAGAGGAAATGGAGAAATACTTGTCCACTCGGTTTGCAGCACATATTAAAGAAATAATTGGGAATTTTATAAAAGCACACAAGATTAAGAGGTCTTTTATGTTTATTGACAGTCGAAACTACCAAATGAAGCGACCATAGTTTTTGGTCTCCGTCCCCTCCATCCTTCCTCACCCTTTCCTTGTTCATGAACGTAACAGTTTTTAGGGTGGTGGATACTGTATACGGAGGAATGGAGGTTAGGATAGGTGTTGCAGAGGCTCAGGACCTACAAGATAATGTATTTAAAGCTCCTTTCATATGATATACAAATAAAAACACAGCATTCCATTTGAATAACCTACCTAATCCAACACAAGCACACAGACTATGCATCCTTTTCCCCTTCTTTGTTTGGAGGGACAAGCAGGTTTTCTTGTATTTTTAGCTTCTCTCGTATATCAGTAAAATTATATTTTTAGGGTTTAAGACATGGAGACAGCATAATATTTGAAATGCAACTTAGAGGTCAAATTTATCAGATAGATTGTATAATCTATTTAACTCAAAGGTCATTCCAACAACCAAAAACATCCAATCAACCATTGCAAAAATAATGGCAGCAAAAAAGAAAGAAAGAATGTAATGACATCTGAAAATATAGTCATTATACAAGTTCTAGTGCATATACAATTAAGTGTTGTAGGAAAGAGCGTGGACTTACCCTTGTTTGTCATGTTCCTCGCAGGATTGACGGAAGTGCAAGCAGACCACCTTGATTTTATGTGCGCCTATGCTGATTTACAAAGGTCCAATTTGAAATGAAAAGGTCAGACAAAGAGAAACAGCACATTACCAAAAGAAGAAATAGAGATGCACATCTTTTACTAATATTTTGGACAGGACGTGAAAAAACTCGGTAATCCTAATTAGAACATATTATGCAGACAGAGTTCTGTACAATTGAATTAGGTATATGTTTGCCAATGATTTGAGTAATTCTTGCCTGTCAGATTACATGTTCTTCATAGTGCATTTTATAACCAGACTTTCTATGATCTGACTATTTTTTAATAAATTGTGCAGGTTCCACATCCTCATATTCCATACCATTTAACTTCCAGATAGGAAGTTGTGCTCTCTCTGTATGTGCGCGCGGGCGTCTGCGCATGCTTTTATGTGCATGGGCGCATGCGTACATACACGCGATATAACCTCTTAAGTTTATGCATTATTAATTATTTCTAATAAACTATTAAGTTATTGATTTTTTCCCTATATAAACCAGGTTTGAACCCCCAAATCCTTGATCTACGACTAGAAGCTTTACCATTATGCTGGTTATTGCTTGCCAGTGGACAATTCTATCCATTAACTTAATATGTAGTTGTTAGTAGACTAATACTTGTTGATGGAAACCCCATTAATCAATTTCCATTAAATGTATTAACATACCAAAATAAACCAAAGGCTATCTCTTGTTCACTGCCTCTTCATCAGCATGATATTATACAGTATGCTATCAAAACTAACTTTACCAACAGTTATCGAGAAAATAGTCAAATTGTTCCTACTTGCTAGTGGTCTTTGGTAAGTTGGTAATTATTTTCCTAATTAAAAAAAAAAACTCTATCACCAATGTGATAATTTTGATCTTAGTAGTGAATAAGGTCATAATTCCAGAACAAATACTAAAATATAAGACCCAAACCAATACGAATAACAGTATTTCAAACTTGTATATGACACCCTCAACAAATGTAAAGCAAGATAAATTAGTCTGCATTCATGCAATTCACAATATCTTCATCTTTTTATAAGACTTCTACCATGAAATTAAGATTGGTTGGGGAGTAAGTGAAAGTCAAGAGAACCCCACGGAAGAATTAGCTGACTTTTCACGACCGGCTATTTACTTAACACCACTCTCTGAGTCGGTACCAATCACCATATAAAGACTAAAAATATAAACGACATCCTAAAGCAATCAATAACATCCATTAATAATTTCAAACACCATATACAACAACAACTGAGCCTTTTATCCCAAGCATATGGGGTAGGCTACATGAACCAACATGAGAATCACGCCGAGTCCAGCACATAAATCCTCCGCCTCCACTCACTCCTATCGAACAATATACTTTCATTTAGGCCTTTGGCAACCATATCGTTTCGTATCATCTACATCCATGTTTTCTTCGGTCTCCATTTTGCCCTTTTACCATTGTCCATATCAAGAGTATCTATTCGTCGAACCAGTGCTTCCATAGGTCTGCGTCGCACATGACCAAACCATCTTAGCCGATTTTCCCGCATCTTCTCCTCCACAGATGCTACACCAACTTTTGCACGAATATCCTCATTTCGCACCTTATCTTTTCTAGTGTTACCGCACATCCAATGAAGCATGCGCATCTCCGCTACGTGCATCTTCTGTGTATGATGCTTCTTAGGAGCCCAGCATTCTGTACTATATAATAAGACAAGCCGAATAGCGCTCCGATAAAACTTCCCTTTCAATTTTAACGGAAAGTTACGATTACACAAAATCGCTGTTGCACTCCTCCATTTCAACCAACAAGCTTGGATCCTTTGATTAACATAACTATCGATCTCCCCATTCTTTTAGATGATGGAACCTAGATATCTAAACTGGTCGTTCGGTGATATCTCATGCCCTTCCAATGTTATACCAATATGGTTTTGACTTCTCTGTTTACTAAATTTGCAATGCATATATGCTGTCTTGGACCTGCTCAATCTGAACCCCCGAGATTCCAATGTATGTTTCCATAATTCCAATTTGGTATTAATCCCTGCTTTCGTCTCATTTACTAGAACAATATCATTAGCGAATAGCATACACCAAGGTATCTCATCTTGGATAGTTCTAGTAAGCTCATCCATCACGATGGTAAACAGGAATGGACTTAATGCAGATCCTTGATGTAAATCAATTGTAATCGGAAAATCACTCGTTAGGCCACCGCAAGTTCTGACATTTGTCATTACTCCATCGTACATATCCTTGATTATGTCAATATACTTGACTGGACCCCCTTCTTCATCATTGTCCCCCATAATACCTCTCTAGGTAACTTGTCGTACGCTTTTTCTAAATCAATAAATATCATATGCAAATCTCTTCTCCTCTCTCGAAAACGCTCGATAAATTGATGAAGCAAATGAATAGCCTCTGTCGTCGATCGTCCAGACATGAACCCAAGCCGGTTCTCTACTATCTTAATATTCTTCCTTAGCCTGTGTTCAATCATTCTCTCCCAAAGTTTTATGGTGTGACACATAAGTTTTATTCCAGGGTAGTTTGAGAAACTTTGAATGTCACCCTTGTTCTTGTAGATAAGTACAAGAATACTTTTCCTCCATTCATTTGGTATCTTTTTTGTCTGCCAAATCTTATTAAACAGATCTGTCAGCCATTTAATGTATATTTCTCCTAAGTATCTCCAAATCTCGATAGGAATCCCGTCAGGACCAACCGCTTTTCTTAAACTTATTCAGTTCAAAACTTCTTTAACCTCAGATGGTCTTATTTTACGCATGAAATCACGGTTTATATCTTGAGATTGAATGACAAGGTCATCCAAATTCTTAGTAAAGCTCTCACTGAACAATTTGTTAAAATAATCTCTCCATCTTTTCTTGATATCCTCATCTCAAACTAAAACCTTCTGATTTTCATTTTTGACACACTTCGCCGCACATAAGTTTCCAATCTTCCTTTTTCGCATCCGAGCAATCCGGTATATATCATTTTCAGCTTCTTTAGTGTCTAATTTCTCGTACACCTCCTTATAGATTTTAAATTTAGCTTCCCGAACAGCTTTCTTGACTTTCTTTTTGGCCATTTTATACTTCTCAAATCTCTCCACATCTCTACTTTTCTTCAAATCTTTATAAGAATCCTTTTTAATTTTAATAGCAGGCTTTACTTCTTCATTCCACCATGATGTGTCCTTAGATGGTGGAGCACCACCTCTCGACTCACCAAATAGATCTCTAGCTGCCTTCTTGATACAACTAGCCATTTTGTTGCATGTTCTGTCTGAATCATCTTTCGACTACCAATCCGTTTCTTGGACTACACGATCTATAAAAGCTTTTTGGTTACTTTCTTTCAATCGCCACCATTTAATTCTAGACTCTACCTTACGTCTAATCTTCCTATATCCTCTTCTAAATCGAAAATCTAGAACTAAAAGTCTATGTTGAGTGGTTATACTCTCACATGGCACTACCTTACAGTCGATACAACCTCTATCTATTCTTCTCGTTAGGAAAAAGTCTATTTGACAAGCACTTGATCCGCTCCTAAAAGTGATAAGGTGGGACTCTCTTTTCCTAAACCAGGTGTTTGCTAAAATCAAGTCATAAGATAAGGCAAAATTTAGAATGGAGTCACCTACTTTATTCTTTTGTCCAAAACCTCCATGGATAATATCAAACCCACTGCGACTAGTACCTACATGTCCATTGAGATCACCACAAATAAATAACTTCTCTCCACTAGGTATACTTTGCACCATCTTGTCTAAATCCTCTCAGAATAGACGCTTACTAGTGTCATCAAGACCTATCTGTGGTACATAAGCACTAATAACATTAAGAATCTCTCCACCTAGAATAAACTTAATCAGTAAAATTCTATCACCTTTTCTTCTAATCTCAACTACATACTCAAGCAACCGTCTATCTATGATTATGCCTACCCCATTACGATTTTTATCTCTACCCGTATACCAAAGCTTATAACCCCAAGGCTCTATGACTCTATTCTTTTCACCTACCCACTTAGTTTCTTGCAAACACATAATACCAACTCTCCTCCTAATCATCACCTCCACTAATTTCAAACACCATATAAAGACTAAAATATAAACAACATCCTAAAGCAATCAATAACATCCATTAATAATTTCAAGCCATAAATGCATTGCCCAAATCAATTGAATTTACAGGAAATAAAGCGTACAAACATTTCTCTGCCCACATGATCATGTAACCACGCACGCGTGTGCATGTGAAATTCGCTAAGATAAAGTAGCCTTTCGACCCTCCCCTCTCCCTCCATCTCTCAAATTAAGTCATTTCAAAAATATAAATTCCTAAAAAAGACAAAATTAAAATTAACAAAGCACTTTAATTGAATGCCGGGTCTACAAAAAAATCTTACTTATTCAAGCCTTTTATTTTAGGGAAAGTTGGATACTTAGCCACCTGATATCATTAACAAGCCATTAATGATTACTAAATGATTCCCCAAGCACACACAGTCCTTAATAGCCCTACCAATCATGCAGTACCCCTAGCACACAAGCAAAGGTGTACCAAAGTTTAATACAAGCTTATTTAACTTAAACGCAATATACATAATGATCTAACTTATGCTCTAACCAAAGACAACATGTAAGCTCTTTGTTAACAAGCCAAACAAAGCAATTGCATTTAAACTAATGTATTTACTCAAATGGCTTTGCACATTAATGTATCATACCATAACCGAAATCAAATTTTTGACTTTTCTTTTTTTAGCACAACTAGAAATCAAACCCCAAATTTTTTTACTTAGAACATGAAGCAAAAAGAATTGGCAAAGGGACAACCTCGAACTGCTTCCTTTCAGTTGGTGGACAAAAGCATCCACTTTTTGGAAATCCACAACAGGCTGCTCTCTGCAAACAGTTATCACACAAACGACAAATCAAATAATCACCAAAAATAGGAAATTTAAATTTCTTTTTGCACGAAAAACATCATACAGCAATTTCGACAGCTCCGAGATGATCCTCCCAGAATCATCACAGAACAGCGTGATCACTTCAACGAGGAACCCACTGCCGTCCTCTTCGAGCATGAGCAGCTGGTTGAACTGCTGCTTATCCAACAACCCCTGCAAAAATCCCATAAAGACGGCATCTTTATCTCTGAATTAGGAAACGAAACCCTAACAGACGAGGAACCCGCATACCTCGGCGACCATGGAATTGGCAAAGGCCTCAAGCTGATTCATCGAAGCCATCCCTCAAATCAAACGCGATGGAGAAAGATCGAGAGGGAGAGAGTAAGTGGAAAGCGAGGAGGAATCGTGCAAACTATTTAATTAGGGTTCTGATTAAGGGGGAAGATGGAGGAGAGCCAGAGAAAAAGAATCGGGGGCGGGGGCGCAAAAATCGATTATATTAGTGGATTAATTAGCTGTTGATTTTTGGATGCTTCCCTTCTTCTTCTTTTTTGGCGTGGTGCGAAGTGCAGAGAATCGCAGCTGATTCGTTGTTTCTGATGAGTAGACCGCTCAATTGTTTTTTTTTTCTTTTTTTAATAAAATAATTTGTTTTTTGGCCTATATTAATACAGGGGGACTTAACCAGCACTCACAGGAGAGCCTACTTATTTTCTGGCACAATGTAGCCCGACGTGTACAAAATTGATAATTTTAATTAATATTTTGATTGAAATAAAAATAAAATATAAAGGCTTTCGGGTTATTGTTGCTGTTCAACCATAACAAACTTCTCACGACTAAAACATTTTAAGTTCTCATCATCTGTGTAACTATCCTCATTTCCACGTTCTATCTATCCAACTAATCCATCTATCCAACTAATTCTTTAAAAATCTTTTCAAATCTTTGTGATTTCAAAATATACAAATCGTGTATCGCACGTGCAACATACTAGTTGAGGTTAATGACGTTGCGGTCAATCGCTGGGATCTCTGGATTTAGTCCAGCAGCCTATAACTCAACCGCATGGTTGTAACCTGAGCTCTATTTTTCTCTAAATATAATTAACGACGCATTTCATATTGGATGAAAAATCGTTTCTTAAATAATTGATTTTTTTTAACTTTAAAATGGTATTATGTCCATAATCAGCAAAAATTGACAGCTAAATAAATGAAACTATGGATTGAATTAGTGCCAATGACTTATGTTTGAAGACTCTAAATAACTTGTCTATTGCATATATCTAAAGAACGTATATAGAGCTTGGAAAGTACACGAAGCTTTTTGGTCAACGGGGGTTTGCATACAAGTCGGTTTCGTATAGATCTGTCGTCAAAGTATAAACGATAACGGTACGATTACCATTTTACGTACTCTTTCATATATGTTTCATATATGTTCTGTTTGTTGAAATGCTAAAGCAATGGTATAACATGCCTCTGAAGTGTTACACCAAGGGCCATAGTATATGAGCAGGCATATGCATGTGAGTGTAAAATAAAATAGATGACAAGGCACTATGAAGCTTTAAAATTCGCTTTTCAAATGCCCACAAAACCTTATTCTCTTGCAACACAACTCAATTACTACACTAGCAAACGAACAATGTTACTATGCTGCCTAAAACAACTAGCTTACTGCAAGGCGTTATTTGCTCTCTAGCTTTCTCGCTCTTAGTAATGGGCTCCCTCCAATTAATAACGCTACTGTTTCACACGTGCGACGCACGTGTGAATGTTTTGAACAACATATACGCATGCCTTGACATCACAGGTGACAAGCTTGTTCCCAGGTACATCAATTCCATGTGTAAAATGCATCCACATGTTTTAATAAAGTACATGGGCAACAATAAGGAGCCGAACTTTGGCTTTTTAACACTTTTGCACCATGCGTGTTTGTTGTGCCTGGTGTTGATTTCATAGTGAGTGAGCAGTGTTAATCCAAAATTAATATAAAATAAATCCTGGCGTTTGTCAATCGGAACTAATGAGTGGAAGTGGAACATATTGGGACAAAAAAACTTATGGTGTTGGTGAATTGGAGCTGAAACTGAAAGTTCTGATTTTTGTGTTAGTCATGAATGAAACCGGAACTAAGATTGATGGTTCAAAAGCTCTAATTTTTGTTCAAGTGTATAAAGACTCTCAAACTCCACCTCTTAAAATTGTACCATCTATTTTGGCATCAGAACTCATCTCTCTCTCTCTCTCTCCATCCACGTTTTTTCTGCTGCTTCTTTCATAGGGTTTCTTCCGCTTCCTCTCATTCACCCTCCATTTCTTTCTCGGTGCGTATCTATCGCTTTGATATCTCTTTTCGAAGTTAAAGCATACCGGATTTATAAAAGGCAGTCCCTAAAATTAATATTTGCATCTTAATTTTCATATTTTTTTTATCATTTACATCGTGAAATCTGCTCCTATAAATTATATGGATTGCCTTTTTTTATATATATTTATTTCATAAGTATATTACATCTATGTAATTTTTTTGGAATAAAAGATTCCTCTTTTAATATTATAAACCCTAACATTTAACTTATATAACCGATAATGTGATTTCATATCAAATAAATACATAGATGATAATCATATTAAAAGAGAAATTTATATTTATTTCATATCAAATTAAACTTTTTTTTTGAGAAAGGTAAATCATAATATCCAAATTAAATATATTAATTTGATATGAAATAATAACTTAGACAATATATGTTGTATGGTAGGATTATCAATTTAAATAAAATTTTCTCTTTAACACATCTATGCATAATTTTGAGAACCTTTCTCAAGGTAAATCCTAACATCCATGCGCTCGAATATCAAATAAATACATAAACGATAATAATAATATTAAAATTAAATTTACTTCCTATCAAATATTTCTTTTTTGAGAATGGTAAATCCTAGAATCCAAATTAAACATTAATTTGATATGTCCTTTTATATATATTCTTTGCCTTTTGGTATGAGTTTTATGTTATTGTTTATATTTTTATCTATATATCATTCACAGATAAATTCTACTTAGTGGACTGCGGATATCCAAACAAACTTCAGTTTCTTGCTTCGTATTGCGATCAAAGATACCACCTCCAAGAATTTGGTACCAACAATCGATAACGGCCACGGAATCCAAAAGAGGTTTTCAACCATCCACATGCGCCTCTCAGAAATTGCATAGAACGTATCTTTGGCGTTTTCAAAGCAAGATTTACTATTTTCAAGACACAACCTTCTGGATTTCGATACGGCACACAGAAAAAGATGGTATTTACATGTGTAGGACTGCATATATTTTGAAGTTGGAGAATTCAATCGATGATTTTGATATTTCGGATATTCCAAAGGAAGCTCCGCGAAATGTCGCATCTATAGATGTTGATTCCGACGAGGACGATGATCTACAATATCAACAAACACAAAGAGCAACCGCAGGAGTTTGGAGAGATTTCATAGCATATGCTACGTGGACTGATGGAACAAGCGTGCCATTAGTGATTTAATACCATATATGTAAAAGTGGAGTTTATTTAATATTATGAATTTTATAAGCTTTGAATCATTTAGATTAAAAAAATATTTGTATTTTCGATTTGAATAATGCAACTCTTGATTTTATCTTAAATAACATGTTATTAACAATGTTATTTTAGTTTAACATGATACTGCTATAAGCTATATTACCAATTATTACAATAAATTATATATAAAATCAGTACTTTTCACCAATTGTTAAATATAAAGTAATAAAACATAAATAAATAATTAATTAAGTTTACGAAAAAACAGTGTAAATAAATAGTGGATGATGTCACATAAAAAATGATATAGGACATGCATAAAAATTTAATGCATTATAACAGATATAAAATAAAATAGAAGTAGGGATGCATGTTACAGTAAAGTTCTGGCTATAATGTTCAGTCCTAATTGCTACGTAATCCCAATAAAAATATCCGGTTCCAATGGAAGTCCTTATAAAAAGTTTATGTTCCAAAAGTATCAGTTTTGGGTGAAAGTACCAATTGCGAAATAAATGCCGATGCCTTGTCTTTTTTAAAACTTCCTTCCTCTCTTGGACAGTGGATTCGAATAGAGTGGGTGAAAGTGGAGCTAAATTGGTGATCAACTTTGAGAAAAACAAATGTTGGTTTAAGTTTCTGATGACATTTTAGGTGAGTGTCACCAAATATCCTTAATATTAGATTGTGGGTTCTAAATTATCACCAAATATCTGCAGCTTTGTCCTTCAGATGATTTTTGGGATAAATGTAACATGTGATTTAAACACTAAGTTATGCATGGAAACCATTTGACAAAATGCCATAAAGGACCTGGAACATTGTGTTTTTTTTTGCTTTTGGGAAAACTTCGCTATCCAATGTGGGAGTTCATTGATTCAATTTCTGCTCGCTCGCAAAAGACTGATATGACTAGATATCGTTGTTGCTTGGAATCAGGTCGTACAATTCTAGCCCAGGCACAAAGACGAGCGGCCAAAATTCATCCTGTGCTCAAAAGAGAGGACGTCGGAAAGGCGTCCAAGATCCATGTTATGCTTGAATTAACATAGAAAAGGCGATGTCAAAAGGGCAACTAAAATCCGTATTATGCTTGAATTCAGACTAAAGAGGCAATGTCAGAAGGGCAGCTCATGTGCGGGCAAAATCGCTCTGATGCTTGAGTCAGATTCCAAACAACCAAACAAGAACTGAACTACATTTTTAATGGCGTGTTTTGCATGCGGAGGTTTGCGCCTTATTGGCTTTATATAGGCAATCTCTGGATATATTTTGCATCCCAAAATTTATGAAACTTTTTTGTGGAAACCAAAAATCATGTAACCGAAGAGCGAGGATTTGAATTCTGGATTTGATTTGTTTAATGCCTCAATACCCAATTTGGAGGAAATATATAGGTTGCAACTAAACTCATATTTGTCGGGGCAAGTGGTGGTCTCTTGAGAAAGACACTCGATCTATGCATGATTTAGCGGTCATCTAAGCTGGCCTGCCATATTTAAGAAGGCTAATGAACTCTGCTTTGGTAATTCTCAAGGAGGAGGTGGGATGATTTTGCAATTTGAGTGATCAACCACTAAATTTCTGGTGATCAAACTCAACTTTCAGTGGCAACAAAAGTAAAACATCCATGCATGCAAGCACAAGCTCAATGACCCCTGGCTATCTTCTCAATTCAATACTTACCTTATCTGAACTCAACCATAAAACTTTTATTTATTTATTTATACTTAATCAAACCCACCATCACCTTTCTTGCACTCCAACTCTCTTCTATGTACATATTTTTCTTCTATAAAATCCTGCTACTATGCATAAACTTTATACTTCTCTGTCTCTGTCTCTCTCTCTCACAATTCCAAAGCTATCTGCATTTTCCATTCATTCGCATGGAACTTGGTGGAATTGTAGAGAATTTAAAGGATAAATGCATCCTTATAACTGGTTCTACTGGTTTCCTAGCAAAAAGTATAAATCTCAAATATCTCTTCTTCTTTGATTATCTTCTTTCTTTCTTTCTTTCTTTCTATTCAATATTCTAATCTCATCTTTTTTTGGTTTGAAGTTTTTGTGGAGAAGGTGCTTAGGGTTCAGCCAGATGTGAAGAAGCTCTTCCTCCTTGTGAGAGCCAGTGATTCCGAGTCGGCCATGCAACGAATGCAAGACGAGGTACGCCTCTAGAAGTTTAGAACCACTTACTGCACAAAAACTCTAAAGTTGTGCTGAGAGTCCGTCGGTCTTTATATTCTAAAATCCTTTTTGTTCACTCTATTATATGCACGTCCAATTGGATTTGAACCTGGGCGGCTGTTGCCAAAACCCTGAAGTTGACATCTTCTATAATTAATTTTCAAAACAATTAGGTTAATACTAAAATAATTGATATGCATACAATATAGGAAGCATTTGGAGGCGGCCTTTCTCTTCAATCTAGAAAATTTTTGGAGGATGTTAAGAGGTCATAAAGGATTATGTATAAACTCTTTCCCTGTAAATGATTGACATCAAGCCTACAAAGAGTCGTAAAACTTTGTCAAACCTCTAGTCGTGCCTTCATAGACATTTTCACTATGATGAAAAGGAGGATCGGAAGATGATATAAAACAGAGAGGGAGGAATTATTATTTATAATTTTAGTTTTTAATGATGATTTTTTAGGCCATGACATTTTGAGAACTGGTATTCTAATATCATGTCAAAAACCACTTTACCCAACAATGTTACGATTTTGAACTGTAAGCTAACCCTACTCAAGAGTCAAGACTAGTACCCCAGTCACCCAACACAAATTTTTCAGGAAGCACATTGGTACCTACAATATCTAATCATCATTAATTATCTGAAGGGGGGGGGGGAAGTAAATTCTAATCACACTTATATGAAACGGAGCAGTTAAATTACCAATCTGAGTTGGTGGAAGGATACAGTATCTAAGACTGGCAACAATAGATCACCATTTAGACTAAAAAAAATTAGGCCTCATCTCTCAATAGTTACTAAAAATGATATCTGATATGGCAACACTTGGCCAATGTGCAGGTGATAGGAAAGCAGCTGTTTGATGTTCTAAGAGAGAAGTATGGCAAAGATTTCGATTCTTTCATCACGGAGAAAGTGTCTCCTATCGCAGGAGACATAACTCATGAGAATCTAGGGATAGAAGATAGTGATATACGAGAAGGATTGTGCAAGGAAATAGACATTGTTATGAATGTAGCCGCCACCACTAGCTTTTACGAGAGGTACCGAAGAATTCGTTTTTTTGTTCGTTATAATGTTTTAAAACTAGCTGCTGAAATCTATTTCTCATTGAGTTTTCTCTTTTGTAGATATGATGTTGCATTGAACATTAATGTGTTAGGAGCTAAGCATGTGTTGGAATTTGCAAAGAAATGTGTCAAACTCCAGATGTTTCTTCATGTTTCTACCGGTGAGTGGTCTTCTACATTGATTATGAATTTAGAATATTAACAAAAGAAAAAAGAAAATGCCATGTTTGAAATTAGTTGGTGTGAAATGAATTGGTAAAAGTTTTATGTTATTAATTTTTATTTGCCTTTTCTGTTTTACATCAGCCTATGTAGCTGGTATGAAAGAAGGTATTATACTAGAGAAACCATTTGGCATGGGTGAAACACTCAAAGGGGGCTTGGATTTAGACATTGAAGAAGAGCTAAAGCTTGCAGAAGAAAGGAAAGAGGAGCTCAATAGAGATAATGCAGAGAAAGATGCTGAGAAGGCAGCCATGAAAGATTTGGGTCTTCAGAGGTATGAAACTTTTTGACATCATCATTTCAACCTACAAATTTGAGTAAATAGGTTTTTAAAGAAGAGCTTGGCTTAAAGATTTTTCTTTTTCTTTTAAATAAATATTTTGCTTATATGTCTTTTTCCCCTCCACATGTGGTCACAATCCTAAATGGCTTGTTGGCATCCTTCAAGCTATTCTAGTTTCGGAGAAAAGTCAATAACAAGGACAAAAATGTTAATAGTCAATTATGTTCATTCCAAGGCACAATTGTTTTTGAAAAAATGAATAGGTTCAAAAAGGCCCTAGCCAAATAAAACATTTCATTAAAATTATGAAAAAGAAAGAAATTACATGAGGAAAATGGAAAGAAAACGAAAAAGAAAACAATATAGCATATGAATCTCATAAGAATTTACCTTTCAAGAAAGGTTAATAACGGTAGACAACCTAATAGATTCAAACCTAGTTTACACTCTACACAACAGACATTCCTTTTCAATTCGAAGCACTTGTTCAATTTCAAAAGGCACATATAAAACCAAGAGCAAAATGGAATACATTTCTACCCTCCAAAATAAGCTGAAATTTCACTCCATTGGTTGTGAAATTTATACATAAAATTAAATTGTTTTAAATCACTTTTAACAATTAATTCATCATTCTAAGAAATCAATTTCAATAGTTCGCTATATTTTCTCGATTTTGTGGCTATATCTCTCTAGAATATTTATCTCGCAGGGCTCGATACTTTGGTTGGCCAAACACCTATGTTTTCACAAAGGCAATGGGAGAGATGCTGCTTGGAGACTTAAGAGGAAACCTACCCCTTGTTATTTTGCGCCCAACGATTATAACTAGCATTTATAAAGAACCATTGCCTGGTTGGATGGAAGGAACTAGGTAACAACTCTATATGAAAATTTGAAAAGTTCCATTATAGTTTAACTTTATGATTCATTTTCACTAAACATAAAGTATGCATTAATTTATCTACTTGTCAGAACAATAGACAGCTTGATAATTGGTTATGCGAAAGGAAAGCTTCCATGTTTCTTTGGGGATCCTGAATTGCTTATGGATGTTGTAAGTTTCCTTGATCTATGTGCTCATAAAACGCTAATCAAAATTCATGTGAATAAAAGTTTGGCTTAATTATCAAGACCACTATAAGTTACCAGTAACTACCATTAACTTTCATGTTAACCCTATCACTAAACTACCATAATAGCGTTCTACAAATTTTGTCGATGCCATTTGGTTAGTATGAAACTTCTTGTTAGTTTCTTGTAAGTTATAAAGTTTTTGGTAGTTCAGTGAAACAATGTATAGTTGTTGGCAATTCAATGAAATTAAGCCCAAAGTATAAATGTCTCAAATTTCTCATATCTCATTCAGATTCCTGGTGACATGGTGGTAAATTCTATGATTGTCGCGATGATTTCTCATGCAAACCAGCAATCTCAATTTATATATCATATTTGCTCATCTACAAGCCATCCTGTGAGGTACACAACCTTAGAGAACTGTGGATTTCACTACTTCCTCCAGAACCCGCGCATTGGGAAGAATGGAAAACCGATTCAGACACGTAAAATTCCTGTTTTCAAAAACATGGTTAATTTCCGTAGATACATGACTCTACGATATAGGTTGCCACTAGAGGTCTGTTCTTTATTCTCAAGTGTGTGTGTGTGTGTGTGTGTATCCCCCTCTCAATCTTTTTGCTTTTATAATAGTTTCTAATTCTTGCATTCTTGTTTGTATAGGTGTTGCACCTATTTAACGTGCTACTCTTTCAATTACTCTCGCAACGATACAATGCGCTTAGAAGCAAGTATAGATTTATGATGCGCTTGGTGGATCTCTATGAGCCCTATGCCTACTTCAAGGGCTGGTATGCAAAAGTTTTCTCGATATTTCAAATACATTTTGAATATTAATACTTCAAGTGCTATACAATTTTCTTATACTATTTTCTTCAAAAATTGCAGTTTTGATGACATTAATGCAGAAAATTTAAGGGCAGAAACATTGAAGGAATATAACGATGAGGCCGAGATTTTCGATTTTGATCCGAAGAATATCGATTGGGAAGACTACTTCTCTAATGTTCATATCCCCGGTGTTTTGAAGTATGTGTGCAAATGAACAGACACTGTTGTATGCTTCGGTATCACTTTACTTGTTTATAATTTCTTCGGGTGATTAAAACGTCTTTTTCTTTTGTAATAGAGATGCATTTCCTATATATCCATTATTTTTATAGAATCTTTCAACCTTCTTTTGCTTTATCTTCAATTAGGAGTTGATAAACAAATTTTATTGGCTTTAATGTATCTTTAAGCAATAGAACTATCATCTCTTAAGCTATCAGGGAATTAGATTCTTCAATAAATCTAAGGCTGGATTGCAGGAAATACCCTATACTTTTGACCTACAACAGGAAATATCCCTCTCTTTTTGAAACCTGCACTTTGCTGCATATTGTAATTGTCATTAAAATTTTCCTTTAAGGTAAATTGAATATTGCCAAAATACCCTTCAGTTAAAATACTAATAACAAACCATTAACGAAACAATTGCAGAATAATAATAGCAGTTTAGGGTTACATTTGGGAATATAATAATTGATTCGACGAGAATAATAACACTGTTAATCTAGGAGGAGGCAAAGTGCAGGTTTTGAAAAGAGGGGTGTTTTATGCTATATGGCCAAAAGTGAGGGTTATTCTTGCAATGTAGCCAAAAACTGAAATATCCAAACCTAACTAATTGAAATGACCTTAAACTCAATAGCCAGTATAAAATGTTCAGAACATGAAGCATCAAAGCAAACAAGTAAAATTTGGTAAAATTATAAAACAAGCGCACAATTAACTTAATGTATCCATCCTGGGATTTTAGTAAGCCAGGGTTTGGTTATTTGAAATACTGCATCCCAACCAGCTTGACTTGGATGCACAGAGTCCCAATATAAATAGTTTTCCGGACTCTGGCACACCGTGTACAGCTTCGATCCCTTTTCGTCAATTTGCCCGCAGTTCCATTTGGCCTAAGACCTTCACAACACGGCCTAAATACGTACTTAAACTTCCTTGCACCTCCCTCTGTAAATTTTTCAACACACACATTAAATTGCAAATTAGTTCTGTTTGAAATACTGTATATTGGTTAATTTGCAGAAAACTCCCCTCACTTTTGCTTGTAGCAGATATCACCTTCTTTTCAAAAACTGCAATTTACCCTCTATCTAATACACGGTAATGTTTTTCTAGTTTATGCAACTTTTAATGCTGGAAATACCCAGAATTACTAAATATGCAATGCACACATTTTTTGAATAGAATGTTGGGGAAATTTTTTGAGTAGGGGGTAAAATGCAAGTGTGAAAAGAGATGATTATATCCTGATTAAGGGTGTAAAATGAGGGATATTTTCAACAATTTAGAGAATAAAGTTATGTAAGAGCTATTGTCATCACCTTGATTGATAATAGAAATGAAAGCCGAGTGAAGATCGAGAACCAAGAAGTCGAATCGAGAGTTGTTCATCTCTCTGCCCAATTGCTCCACAACTTCATTGAGGTTTTTGTTGTGTTCATCTACAACTAAGCCATTAGTTATGTCACATTTTGTGTAGTTGTTGCTCCTAAAAATAAGAGGAGTGCATCCCAATGGGCTTAAGTTTGTTACCGCCACTTTTTTCACTCCAAATTCATGAATTCTCTGTAGTTCCAATTTGAGTTTAGCAGTAACGTTTCTGACATTGTCCCAGATATCCTGTTCAAATAAATTATCATAAGCTAAGAAACTTATATTACATACCCTAAAAATCGTTGTTTTTCAGTAAACTACCTTAAATTTTTTTATCACATCAATCTCCCTTAAACTATGAATTTAGGTATTTTTTTCTCACTATAATAACCTTAAATGCAACAACTTAAGGGAGCTCACTGTAGGTTTTAAAAGAAAACAGTTAAGGGTAGTTAAGCGAAATTTAGCCTATGTTACACTACTCACATTTGTTGTACGATGTGTCTCGATAAAATGAGCGTAATCGTTGCCACGTATGGAAATCAGCGAGATAGAGGAACTGAGGTGAGTAGATACTTGCATTGATTTGTGCTTGAAATGTGTCGATTTGAGCAGAGAGATTTCGCTGAAAATTACCCAAATCGAAAACTCCGGTTCCTGCAACTGCAAAGTTCATTCCGTTTTGGAGGTGATTGGAACTGGCCCTTCTTCTGAACTAGCAAGGAACTGATGATTTGATTCCAATGAAAGAAGCTGACACATGGAGGAAAAACTAGTTCAATGAATCTTAGGTCATAAACCTAGAATACATGCATCAAAAATTTTCAGTTATGGATAAAATATAAATAAACCATATGGAAAAAAAAACTGTAGTAAATCCTTTTGAACTACTATCCGGTTGCAAATGTTAGTCAAGTTAACACGTGCCTCTCACATGATGTTATAAAACCCCTGTGTGGGCAAGTTAGAAGAACGACCAAGATGGGGGCAGTTTGCTAAAATCATTTTTTCTGTGTGTTAGTAGAATTTCAAAGTTTAATGGTGTTTCAATGAAAACCGAAAAAGTTCAATGATGTTTTATGATAAAACAGTGAAATTTAGTTTTGCAACTCCTTATAAATGTAAAGAAAATAGCAGTATGTAAAGTTGTAATGTAAAAAGCTGTTAAAATGAGTTTAATATTTTTCTTATATAAAAAAGGTGGTCAATAAACCTAGAAAGCATCTAATTTCATGCAAAAATAAAGGAGAAGAAACATTTTGTAAAAAGATAGATGCAGATCAAAGCAGAAACTTGGTAGAAGTTACAATAAAATAGCAGGTATAGCTTTCCTCAAGAATCAAAATCAATGAAACAAAGGAATTTTGCTATCTGTAACATTTTATAAGAAGAACATAGCAGAAGGTCGGGCTTGGAGTGGCCCGTTGGTGGGATTTGGAGTAGCCCATGAGAAGGAGATCCGGGTTCGAGTCCGGGGTATCCCATTAACGAGGGATGGCTAATTTATCCCACCTATTATCTAAAATAAAATAAAAACATAGCGGAAGGTCCACATGTAGAGAGGATGATTTTTAATGTAAAAAAAGAAGCAGTTGGTGAAGCTGTAACGTGAAAAAGCTGTTAAAAAAGAAGAGAAGCATCACATGTAGAGAATCTCGTTTCATGTGAAGTTGAAGGAAATCAAACACTTAGGAAAAGAGAGATAGGCAAAAAAGCAGAGAACAACCAGAAAAAGAAGAAGGAAAACCACTACTTGTTGTTCCAAGTGACTGCACAAAACTCTGAAGTTATATGTACTTTATAGGGCATGAAAAAACAGCTCCCTTGTATCCCGTACGGTAGATAATGCCTTTTGTTCTAGGTTGCACGGACACTTTTGACGGGTCGCCGTATCCGTGTCGGCTGTGTATTGGACACCACCGACCCTTGCACGATACTTGCACAGCATTTATAGGACATCCCGTATATGTCTCGTGTGTGTGTCTTATGCACGTGCCATGTGTCTTAAGCAGCATGTCTTTAGTATGCTTTGTTATGTTTGAATGTTATCGTTATGATGTGTATATTTGGTAGCTAAACTTGTTAATTTTGCATTTATATGTTCTTGTAGTAGTTTAATATTCAGATCTATATCTAAGACATGTATATATTAAGAAATATATCACCGTGTCCCCGTATCCTATATTTTGGTATTTTATCGTGTCTTTGTTGTGTGTCCGTATCCCTTTGTCCGTGTCTGTGCAACCTTTTTTGTTTTAAGAAGTTGCATTTTGCCTGTTTATTTATGAAGAATGTTAAACTTTTTGTTACCAAATGTTAAAAGAATACTAATGATAAAACATTGATGAAAAAGTGGTAAAAAAAGAGAGTGAAATCTGGGGTATTTTGGAAATATAAAAATTTGGCACAAACAAAAAAAAAGTTAATTGTTGTTGAAATAGAAGGCAAAATGTAGGTTTCTCAAAACAGATAGTAACATCCTGCTTTACGGGCAAAGGTGAAGCCGTGAAGGAGAATTAAAATTTAAATGCATGTCATATTGGATTTGATTATTGATGACTTTGGCATCATCTTGACATTCCTTCCGCTGCACCGAAACTCTGAAGTTGCAATGAGAATTTAAAGGACCGATTACCAATGAAGTCGGGAAGTACTTTTCCATCCGAAAACCGACCTGTCGGCCGACCAGGAAACGTCATGCCGTAGGGCTCATACCAACATCTTGTGAGACTCCTATCAAGCTTCCCAAGGTTTCCAGTATCAGCATAAGAATCACCAAACAAACAACTTTTGAAAGCTACTGCTCTTGAGAGCATCCACCTCATTCCCTATAGTCAAGAACAGAACCAAGAATGAATGAGAAAAGAACATATACGAATTTTCTCTCTCCCTCTTTTCCAAGTTGTGATGAATATTTGAACCATATATGAGAACCTTAATCTTACCTATCATGAAGAAAGCTAAGATTAATGCATAGAAGAAAAAGAGGAGGAGGAGGAGGAGGTTGGGGTTCTCCATTGAAGAAACCAAGGAGATGGAATGAGAAGGAATTCTATATATTTATAGTAAGATGTGCTAAGATGTGAAGATGCTATTTTTTCCCCACTATTAAAATTCGACGGTCGAGATCGACGTATAACAGGGACGTATAACAGGAGGGCCAGGGTTTGGTGGGGTCAGGAAGGAGGTGATCCAACATCTTATTGTTTTGTTTTCTTTTCCATCTGCTTCGACATCCATTCTCTTAAACATGAGAGAAATATTCGACATCCCTTTTTTTAAACATGAGAGAAATATTCGAACGGTTATGAGAAATAGAGAAAATAAACACACAAGTTATAAAATCGGATAAATTTAACAAGCAATATACCCAAAAACTTTGGCAATCACATCATCAACTACATCACAATCACATCTTATTGAATTTTAATTAAACAATAGAATAAAATAACTGGTAATCCTAAATAACAAGCTAGAGTTCAAGTCAAAAAAGAAAGTCATCTTAAGTGTCCACGAAGCCAAGGTACCGTGACCTTAAAGACTGCAGCCCAACCAGCTTGAGTCGGGTGCACCGAGTCGAAATAGAAATAATCTTTCGGGTCATCACATATCGAGAACAAATTTTCTCGGTTGTCATCGATCCAACCGCAACTGTCATCGACCGTCGTCGGCTTCAAAATCTGCTTGAACTTTCTTGCTCCTTCTGCTTTATAATAAAAATAGAAGAAAATCAACTTGATGCATGAGAAATTAAACAGAAACATCATATTATTAATAGAATAATGATTGTTACGTTGTCTGATGGCAGACATATGAAAGCAGAATAGCGATCAAGAATGAGAAACTCAGTGTTGTTGCTCCCTTTGTATGGCTCTTGCGCTGCTTTCACCAAGATCTCATTGTGATGTGTGGGCCCCACATGGTACACATCAGCACGGTGCTTATAGTTGTAACTGGTCCTAGTGAGCTCAGGGGTGCACGCAAGTGGGCTTAAGTTAGCCACCACCACTTTTGTCACCACCAAGCCTCGTCATGTCTACTGCTGGCTGAGATGTCACATTTTCTATATAGCTGAAAAGTTCCTGTCAATTGATATAATTTGTTAAAAGTCATATTGAAAATGAGTAATAAACACTAAAGTCTGTGGTATTTATTTGCAAGTTTCTTTGTTTTTGACATTTACTTGTCCGGGAAAAACTTATTTGAGAAATGCTGAAAGTTTATGGTATTTAAAATGAAATTTTACCCTACATCAAACTTATGAAAACGGTATGGTTTTGAGAATAGTAGTAGTAGTAGTCGTTGCCGGCAATGGAGAGATACGCGATAGAGGATTTCAAGTCGTGTTTTGTGAAGACACCTTCGTTGATTTGTTCTTGGAAAGTGTCGATCTGTGTGGAGAGATTGTGCTGAAAATTCCCCGTGTCGAAAACTCCGGAGCCGCCAACTGCAAAGTTCATGCCCTAGGGATGCTTGGAGCTAACCTTCCGAAACTTGTGAGGTTCAGGAGACTTGATTTTCAGGAATTGAGCTGCGAAGAAAAACATGCAACATTGTTGGATGTCAAAAGTTGTTATTTGCGACTAATATTGGAAGCTAATAGTTTGAATTCTTTGTTTGGCATGTTGCATAATAGTGTTGTTGAAGCTTAATTAGTAAACACTTCACCGCGCACGCGAGGTTAATGGAGGAAAGGTGCCATAGGAAGGAATTTCCTTCTATGGTGTCGGAAAAATGTATCCTCCATGATTTTTTCGACGATCGGCAAACATCACGTCCATTTTTATCATCTAAGATGTGGATACACCAAATTTAATGTGATTATACTATTTTTTCACCGTTGATTTAGTTGGTGCAAAATTAATGGTTTACCGACAATAGAACTTTTTACATTGCTAATTCAACGGTGAAAAAGTGGTGGAATCACATGAAATTTGGTGTATGCACATCTTAGATGATAACGATGATGACGATGGGTGCCGATTGTTGGAAAAAATGATGGAGATTGTATTTTTTCGACGCCATAAGAGGAAATTCTCTCCATGGCCTCTTTCCTCCATTATTCTCTCTCTCTCAATATATATAGAGAGAGAGAATAATGAAGGAAGGAGCCCTTAGGAGGCTTTTTCATCAGGTGGCGTCCAAATCCACATCTCCACGATTTTATTCAACGATCGGTACCTCCCATCTTGATCTTCATCGTCTAATATGTCAATACACCAAATTTCATATGATTTTAATACTTTTTCACCGTTGATTTAACAATGTAAAAAGTTCTATTGTCGGTAAACCATTAATTTTGCACCTACTAAATCAACGGTGAAAAGGTATTAAAATCACATGAAAGTTGGTGTATCTATAAGTCGATGTCGCGCACCCCGTGGGTTCGTGGGGAGGCGGAAGCCGTACAAAATGATTTTTAAGAGCGTCGCAACACCGACCTGAACTCCAGGATCGATGCCAAACCCTAGCTAACCAAACCAGTGTGAGGTTTAACTACTCGGATGAAAGTTATACCTCACGATACCATGTCCTTCGGGTCTTCTTGCTGCTGTCCTCCTCCTCGTCATAGGCTCCAAGGATCGTTTGGATCGGACAATCTTGTCGGCCTTCTCGAATTAAAGACGATCCACCCGAGAGTCTATAGTCCGAGCTCCTACCTCAAATCCGAGGTAACTAGGCTACCTAGTTTGCTAAACTAAATGGCTTAGATGATGTAGAGAGTGTAGATGGATTGATATGTCTCTAATAGCCTTAGGTTTCTCAACTCATGAGACATGAAAGGCCAGAGGAAGAAGGAGGAGGTTTGAGGAAAAGCTAGTGAAGAAAATGAGCATAAGAATGAGAACGGCTCTCATTTGTGATGAATAATAAGCATACAATAATATCCTCCCACAAAATATCAAGCATGCTTTATAAATATCTAGCATGCTTAATTATCACTTAGTGAGTCATGGTATGAGTCACACCATGAGTCATCAAAGAGCTATGCCACATTCAATGTAAATCTCCACCTCATTTCCTCCATCTCATTATCCTTTAATCAAAAAGAAAAAAAAAAACCAATGAGGTGTTTTCTTCTAGAAGCAATTTCGAGCAAATTATGAAAATGCCTCTCATCCGTATATACATATCTGTATCAGCATTTCGAAGAATACGAATACAATGAGACGAAAATAATCCATCAATATAATATTAGGATCCGGCTTAAACCAAAACCCACTAGTATTATCCGCCCAAACATCGTACGTGCACAAGTACACGTATGTGTTCGAAGCCCTGCCGTAAAACCATACGGCCTCTACATCTTTTGCCCAATGCAGGGAAACCCTCTGTGTGGGACTCTAAAGACTCGACACTATGCTGGCAGTGGGTTTAACCACAAGCCGCAAGCGGTACTAGCTGCACGTAACGGCTACTCAGGTATTTGTCGATAAGAAGGCCGATGAGCAAACTCATCCAAACTCCTACCGAGTCTATCTGTGACAATCTCCATACAGTCCTGTCTGTTCGTCTAAGAGTCGCATATCAGGCCTAGGGGGCAGTAATCGTCAGACCCCTAATAGCGTAATAAGTCATGTCGGAGTATAGCCCAAAACACCCTGAGAAACTACTGGAGTACCTACCAGTAAATCTCGTTTGCCTTGGCCAAGGACTTTGTGTAATGGCTTTCCGAACACAGCGCGATATCAACCCTCAATACCGGGAGAGAAGAATCATATCTAATCGCCACTGCCTCCAAGCGCTTCGGGACTGCACCCAACTACTACCTGTTTGCATGACTCTTTTGAGCCGTGGTAGGGTAGTAATCAAAGAACAGTGGGAACACACTCGGGGCGAAGTAGCAGTGTCAAGTCGACGGACTAAGCTGTTCTCATGTCACCTGGGAACTGCCACCCGACGATAGGTATAGTACCCACCAGTAGTTTCTTACGAGTCATATCCACTGTACTCATAACCCAATAAGCACCTGCATACTATCTCTAGTATGACGTACTAATGGCTGTGGGATAGACCATCTTCCTTACTGGGATGAGAAGCGCATACACTAGTCTACTCTGGAGTATCGATACTCCGTCTTGATAATCCTACGACTAGGGACATGTATAGGATGTGCTTATAGACTACCCAGCTCCCACTAGTATGACTGCCATCACAACGCTGGCAATCAAGCAAAAATCCTAAGGGCTCTATCAATATGTATAAGCGATATGCTAAAAGAAACACATGCACATATTGAGGTAGATTCAAACCAGGTAGCATACTACCATTTCGAGCAAGACTGTTATTATATCTGTGTATATCTCAAGCTTCCATTAAGTAATATACAAACCAGTATGATACAATAATGGCCTCCAGGGCATATAACACTAACAGTATCGATATATTAGACGATGAAAATCAAGATGACAAGTGAGGTGCCGATCGTTGAATAAAATGGTGGAGGATATAGATTTGGATGCCACCTGACGAAAATGCCTCGTAGGGCCTCTTTCCTTCATTATTCTCATATATATATATATATATATATATATATATATTGTCATGCTCCGCTTCCCAAAATACATAAATACGGCACGTGACAGAGCCAACCATGCTACCTATGGCCAGGAATAATCCCTCCATAGTTACATTACGGCTGTCAATCAGATATCGAGAACAGTAAATAAAATCTAACCAACACATGTCCATCTACCACAGTAAATAAAAGTCAAGAAATGCATATAGCGGAAACGAATAAAGATCCAATAAAGAATAATATTTGAATCACGTCCCTTACGGGATCACATTAATAAAATGAAACCACGGAAATAAAATAACTAAACATCTCTACAACTAATCATCAAGCTCCTCATTGCTCGACTTGCTTGTTAAAATATTCCCGATTTTCCTGGGACAAGGTCAAAGAAATTGGGCCATGCAAAACCCATACATCAGGGCGTCGTAAAAACAAAATAATAGTAATAACCAGAATGAGATGTTATGATCAAACATGAGTATAAATGATGAACACAGGTATAGAACAGTGAGATATAAGTATGTGATGTGTATCCTAAAGTCTGTGCTTCTAGCTTATCTATTTTACAAGTCTTTGAAATCAATTAAATGGAATCGTCAATGTAACTCAATAGTATCCCGTGCGTGCCCTAGACCACGGTCAAGACCCTCGGGGCTGAATCCGAGACGTGCCGCTAAACAGTAAAAACATGTATCATGCACAGAAGAATGATTATCAGGAAGAAAAGTTTTCTTCTGAAAATATTGCTACTGAAGAGATCCATGATGCTCTTATCTTTAGCATTGACAGTCTTATTGAGTTCTGAGTTCTGGACTCTGGTGTTTCATTTCACTCAACTCCGTGCAAAGACTTATTGCACAACTTCGCTGCAGGGAAGTTTGGAAAGGTTTATTTGGCTGATGATGAACCTTCAGAGATTACTGGGAAAGGTGATGTTCACATAAAGACTGCCAATAGAACTCAGTGGAAGCTGCAGGATGTCAGATATGTTCCTGAAGAGAAATCTGATCTCCATGAGTCAGCTAGACATCATGGGATATACAACAGTGTTTGTAGGTGGTTTTTGAAAGATCTCCAAAGGTGCTATGGTCGTAGCAAGAGGCAGTAAGTTAGGAATCTTGTATTTGACTGCAGAATGCAAAGACACAGTGGCAGTGGCCACAAGTGGTAGTGATTCTAAACCGTGACACCAAAGGCTGGGGCACATGTGCGAGAAAGGAATGAAATTTCTAGCATCAAAGAGACGACTACCTGAATTGAAGACTGTCGATATCGGTTTGTATGGGCATAGTGTCTATGGCAATCAGAAAAGAGTTAGCTTCTTAAGGGTTGGAAGGCCACTAAAAATAGAGAAGTTGGAGCTGGTATATACAAATGTATGGGGGTCAACCACGGTTCAGTTCCTTGGAGGCTCTCGCTACTATGTCATCTTCATTGACGATTCCACTAGAAAGATATGGGTTTATTTTTTGAAAAGTAAATCTGATGTGTTTGCTACTTTTAAAATGTGGAAAGCTAAAGTTGAAAATCATATCAAGTGTCTGAAATCTGACAATGGTAATGAATATGACAGTATGGAGTTCAAGGTATTTTGTGCAGAAAATGGAATCAGGATGATAAAAACGATTCCGAGAACTCCAGAACATAATGGTGTTGCTGAAAGAATGAACTGAACCTTGAACGAGTGTGCTAAAAGTACGAGGCTACATTAAGGGTTACCAAAGCATTTTTGGACAGATGCAGTCAACACAACAGTTTACTAAATAAAACGAGAAGCTTCGGTTCCATTGGGTTTCTAGATACCAGAAAAGGTATGGATTGGGAATGGGGTAAAATTTTCTTATTTGGGAGTTTTTGGATATGTTTCATATGTACAAATAGATTCTGATAAAAAAAACAAGCTTGATCTTAAGGTTAGAAAATGTTATTTCATTGGTTATGGTTTTGACTATTTTGGTTATCGGTTTTGGGATGATCAAAATAGAAAAATCATAAAACACAAGGATGTAACTTTTAATGAAAATGCATTGTATAAAAATAGACTTGTGGCAAGATCTAATAATGTAGAAAAACAGGCAGAAGAACGTAAAAAGCTGTGTTAGAAGAGATCACAGATAGTGATATAGCTACAAGATCTCAAGAAAATCCTGAAAACACTACAGCATAATAGGAAGTAGAACATAAACAAACCACTCCTCAAGTGGTTGTAAAAAGATCAGAAATGGTATCTAGACCCACACAACGGTATTCTCCTTCCTTATATTATTTATTGTTGATTGATTCTGGTGAACCAGAATATTTTGATGAAACAATACATGTGAAAGATTCTGTCAAGTGGGAGTTAGCTATGGAATATGAGATGGATTCTCTAAAGAAAAACAGAATATGAATACTAACTCAGTTGCCAGAAAGAAAGAAAGTTTTGCAGAACAAATGGGTTTACTGGATCAAAGAAGAGAATGATGGCAACACGAGATACAAAGCAAGGTTAGTAGTGAAGGGTTTTCAGCAGAAGAAAGGCATTGACTACACCGAATTTTCTCTCTCCTGTAGTCAAATTAACTACTATCAGATTGGCGCTGAGTATTGTTGCTGCTGAAGATTTGCATCTAGAGTAACTCGATGTGAAAACGGATATTTTCCATGGTGATTTAGATGAGGACATATACATGGTACACCAAGAAGGCTTTCAAGTTACTGATAAAGAAAATCTTGTGTGTAGTTTAAAGAAGAGTTTGTATGATTTGAAACAAGATCTCAGGCTGCGGTACTAGAAGTTTGATAATTTCATGTGTGGCGATGGTTTCATAAGATGTGAGACAGACCATTGTTATTACTTTAAGAATTTTGATGACTTCTATATTATTTTGCTTCTGTATGTGGATGACATGCTTGTTGCAGGATATAGCATGAAGGAGATCAACAAGCTAAATCTACAATTGTCAAAAGAATTTGAGATGAAACACTTAGGACTATCAAAACAAATAATTGGGATGAGAATCACCAGAGATAGAGCAGAAAGAACTTTGGAGTTATCCAAAAGAAGTACATATAGAAGATGCTGAGTAGGTTCAATTTTCATAATACAAAGCCTAGAAGTGCTCCTTTGGGAAGTCAATTTAAACATACCAAGAAGCAGTTACCCAAGATAGATGAGGAGCGAAAACATATGGAAAAAATTCTATATGCCTCAGAGGTTAGGAGTTTGATGTATGTTATGGTTTGTACCAGACCTTACAGTGGGAGTAATAAGCATATACATGTCGAATTCTGGAAGGATAGATTGGGAAGCTGTAAAGTGGCTTCTACAATATCTCAAATGCATCTCAGGTATGACACTTCTGTTCAAGAAAAGCAGTGACTTTGCAGGATTCATCAATGCAGATTTGGGTGGTAACTTGGATGGCCGGAAGACTACGACAGGTTATGTGTTCACTTTGGATGGTACGACTGTGAGCAAGGTTCGAGGTTTTGGCCGAAACCACCGATACGTGGTGGTTTCATCTCGGTTTCGGTGGAGACCAATGCGAAACCAACCATACAATATCATTTCAGCCAAAATCTTTAAAAACTTATTTTTAATACCAATTTTACTGTCATTGTGATCATTGATGGTCTTCGTTGTTAGAAAACCGCAAAAAAGTTGACCCAAACCCTATATTAATATTTATCTAAATACACTTTTCAATATATTTTGCATCATGGATGGATTTTTAAATACTAGGATCATTTTTTTTGTAATATAGAAGCATAAATTTAAGTATTTAATATATCTACACTTATGTATGTTGTATTACCGTCGAAACCGAAATCCGAACCGAGATTAGCGAAACTAGTCGAAACCCAGCAAAACTAATAAAATTATGAGAGACCGAAACCGAAACCGGGTTCTAGAACCTTGGCTGTGAGTTGGTGTCACAACCCGAATGTGGCACGTGACCGACACTTAAAACACGTGACATCTAAAGATATCGACGCGGTCCAAGTAAGCCGAAATTCGGAATCTAAACCCTTTTTGAAAACATTGGAGGTGAAGTTTTGAAATAGTCATCAGATGAGATCAGTTTAAAATAAACATGTAAGTCGAACTAAGTATGTTTGAAAAAGCATTTATGATATTTTGAAATTCGACAGCACTTCCTTTGTAAATTTTGATTAAAACCCGATATAAACATAACAATATAAATAGCATCCCAACGGGATCTAGCTTCCACGCCCAAACGTCGGAGCAACCAAGCAAACAATATACGACGCACCATGGCGAAGAAAAGAAAAGTGAAACAAAATCAACAAGTATAAAAGAGTCGACTCCAACGAGTGCGACGCCCACAAAACACACAATTCTAAGTTTCGCTTCTAAGTCCATAATATACAAGTTCTAAGTCGATAGAGTTTTACTAGATACAAGAAAATATGAATATACAAGTATGAGTACGATACAACAGTAACCCATCTACCAAAGCAATCACCAAAAGGAATGTGTGCCCCAAGCCGCTGATAATCCAAGCGGTAAAACCTGCAGAAACTGTGGCACAACGGGGGTGAGTTGCCAACTCAGTGAATAAAAGTACATCACAAGGTAGAAATCGAAATGCACAACGATACCTAGGTCATAAGTATAGTACTGTCATATCCTGTACTAATATAATATATGATATGCATATGCATCATAAATGTAACTCTATCCATCATATGAACCCAAAATAGAATATATCAATGCAATTGAACCGAAAATATAATACTCATGTAAGCCCACGTTGCCCACCCCGGTGCTTGCGGGGAGGCGGAAAACGGTATAAAAATCGGATTTTTATCGAACTAGGTAACATGGACTAACTAAAGGAGGATCTTTGCTAAACAAAAACTAACTACAAGCTAACTAGTATTAGCTACATGGAAGAAAGGTTATACCTTGGGCTTTATGTCCTTCTCTCCTTGCTCCTTGGAGTGGAAGAAAGAGATCACCTTGTCGCCTTCTCTAGTCGAAGAAGGATCCACCCGAGAGCCTCAACCTTTGGCTTCAACTTCAAGCTAGAAGTAACTAAGATGCTAGAAGTGCTAATCCTAGAACCTTAGAAGAGAGTAGAGATTATTTAAGAGGGGTTTATCTCAAGCTCATGTGTTTCTCAACTCATGAGAGGGGAGAGCTTAAGAGAGAGGAAGAGGAGGAGAGAGAATCAATATGATAGAATGAGGAGAATAATGAACCATTCTCACATATATATGTGAATTATGTAAATTAGATAATTAGCTAGATAATTGTCATGGTTAATCAAGACTTGACCATTATCATTTCATATTTAATGCAAATTGCAAGGATCAAAGAGCATCTTTTATATGGAATGATGATGGTCAAAATGTCAGCCTAGGTCAACAAGTCAAGTATGGTCAAAAGGTCAACAACCCTAACCATGCACAATTATATTTAACTAATATCAATTATTCATAATACACACATAAGCATTAGGGTTAAGAAAATGACAATGGTCATTAACCCTAATCAAAGTCCTCTCCCTCTGTCTCAGTCAACTGTGCATACGCACCCGTATTCGTGATCCGAGGAACATGAATACAATGAGATAAAACCAATCCCAAATCATATACTAGGATCTGGCTTAAACCAAAGCCCGCTAGTATAAGCTGTCCGGACAGCAAACGTGCACAAGTGCACGGATGTGAACGAACCTTGTCACAAAACCATGCGACCTCTACCCATTTTGCCTAAAGGCGAATAACTCTCTGTGTGGGACTCTAAAGACTCGACACTACGCTGGCAGTGGGTTTAACCACAGACTGCAAGCGGCACTAGCTGTACGTAACGGTCCCTAGGTAGATGCCGATAAGAAGACTGACGAGGTGAACTCATCTGAACTCCTACTGAGTCTGTATGTGACAGTCTCCGTACAGTCCGGTCTGTTCGTCTGATACATCACATGGCGGGCCTAGGGGGCGGTAAACGTCAGTCCCCTAATAGCGGTACAAGTCGTGTCGGGGTGTAGCCTAGAACACCCTGAGATAACACTGGAAACCTACCAGTATATCTCGCTTGCCCTGGCCAGGAACTACTTGTGTAATGGCTCTCCTGGACACAGCGCGATGTCAACCCCCAATACCGGGAGAGACGAATCCTGTCTAACCGTCACTGCCTCCAAGTGCTTCGGGACTGCACCCAACTACTACCTGTTTGCACGACTCCTTTGAGCCGTGGTACGGTAGTAATCAAAGTACAGTGGGAACACACTCGAGGCGAAGTGACAGTGTCAAGTCAGCGGACTAAGCTGTACTCATGTCACCTGGGAACTGATAATTGACGATAGGTATAATACCAACCAACAGTTCCCGACGAGTCCTGTCCAGTGTACTCGTAACCTAACGAACACCCGCATACTATCTCAAGTACGACGTACTGACGGCTGTGGGACAGAACGTCTCCCACGCTGGGATGAGAAGCGCATACGCTAGTTTACTCCAGAGTATCGATGCCCTGTCTCGATAGTCCTACGACTAGAGACATGTATAAGGATGTGCTTATGGATTACCCAGCCCCCACGAGTGTGAGCGCCATCACAACGCTGGTAATCAAGAAAAGATCCTAAGGGCTCCACTAATGCGTATAGGTGATATAATAAAAGAAACACATGTACACATTAAAGCAGAGACAAACCAAGTAGCATACTACCATTTCGAGCAAGATTTTATATACAACTGTGAATATCCCAAGCTTCCATCAAGTAATATACATACTAGTATGATACAGTAATGGCCTCTAGGGCATATACACTAACAATCTCCCACTTGCACTAAGCATAGTCACATAATTCGCGAATTATTCGGCGAATTCGCGAATAATTCGCGAATTATGTGACTGCCGATTAAATCTGCGAATTATTCGCCATCACCAGACCGCCGAATTATTGCCGAATTATTCGCGAATAATTCCCGAATTTTTCGCGAATTATTCCAAAAAAAAAGCGAATTATTCAAAAAACAGTAAATAATGCACGAAATAAAAATCTAGCGTCTCATATATTAATTTTATATTAATTTTTTGCTCGAAATCCTTCCCGAACATTTCCCGAACACTTGCCGAATCTTTCCCGAATACCTGCCGATTTTTTCCGAATAGTTCTCCGAATCCGAATTTTCGACCTCGCCGAATTATTGCCGAATCACGAATTTGTGACTATGGCACTACGGCCATGTACTGGCGTATCGAAGACCTATCATCTCGATCAGCCGCTCGAACTGAGTCTGGGGTAAGGCCTTCGTGAATGGATCTGCAGTGTTATCTTCTGAAGCAACCCTCCGAACCTCAATCTCCTGGCGATCCACGATCTCCTTGATCAGGTGATACCGCCTCAAGATGTGTCTGGATTTCTGATGGGACCTGGGTTCCTTCGCTAAAGCTATAGCCCCGTTGTTGTCGCAATACAGAGGTATTAGATCAACAATGGACGGAACCACCTGAAGTTCTTTCAAGAACTTCCTCATCCAGACAGCTTCTTTTGCGGCATCAGATGCAGCGATGTATTCCACTTCCATAGTCGAGTCAGCAATGGTTTCCTGTTTGGAGCTCTTCCAACACACCGTCCCTCCATTGAGGGTAAAGACAAAACCCGACATGGACTTGGAATCATCCTTGTCACTCTGGAAGCTGGAGTCAGCAAAGGCCTCAATCTGGAGGTCTTTTCCGCCATACACCAAGAACATCTCCTTAGTCCTTCTCAGGTACTTGAGAATGTTCTTTACCGCTATCCAATGTTTCTCCCCAGGGTTTGACTGATACCTGCTTACCACACTCAGTGCATAAGCCACATCTGGTATGGTACACAACATCGCATATATTATAGAGCCTACCGCAGAAGCGTAGGGTATAATAGACATGCGATCCCTCTCCAAATTAGTCTTGGGAGACATCTCTTTGGAGAGGGTGATCCCGTGACAAGCCGGTAGATTACCGCGCTTGGAATCTTCCATACTGAAAAGGTAGATTACCGCGCTTGGAATCTTCCATACTGAATCTTTTCAGTATGGTGTCGATGTACCTGGACTGTGAGAGTCCTAAAATCCTCTTGGATCTGTCACGGTAGATCCGGATCCCCAGAATGTATGAGGCATCACCCAGGTCTTTCATGGAGAACCTGTGTGACAAGAACCCTTTGACAGATTGTAGCATAGGAATGTCATTTCCTATTAAGAGAATGTCATCCACGTATAAAACGAGGAATACTACAGTTCTCGCTACAAATCTACAATAGATGCATGGTTCATCTGGATTTTTGATAAAGCCAAATTCTTTGACCGTCTCATCAAAACAGATGTTCCAACTCCGCGATGCCTGCTTTAGTCCATAAATGGACTTGAGCAACTTGCATACCTTTCCGCTGCTCCCACTCTGAATGAAACCCTCTGGCTGGTCCATATAGACACACTCCTCTAAATGTCCATTTAGAAAAGCGGTCTTTACGTCCATCTGCCAAATCTCATAATCGTGGAAGGCATCAATGGCAAGAAAGATCCGAATGGATTTCAGCATAGCCACTGGAGAAAAGGTTTCGTCATAGTCCAAACCAGGTCTCTGATGAAAACCCTTTGCAACCAGTCTAGCTTTATAGGTCTCAACCTGTCTATCTACACCAATCTTCCTTTTGAAGATCCACTTGCATCCTACGGGTTTTACCCCATCTGGAGCAATGTCCAACGTCCATACTTTGTTGGTGTACATGGACTCCATTTCGGTCCGCATTGCATCCAGCCATTTTACTGAGTCAACGCTCTGAATGGCTTGCTGGAAGCTAGTAGGCTCATCACAATCTATGATGCAATCCTCTCTATCCCCGTCTATGAGAAAACCGTAGTATCTCTCGGGCGGATCAAACTGCCTACTACTCCTGCGGAGTGGCGTGGGAATGTCCTGATCTTTCGAACCCTCTGGTTCTACTAAGCTTTCAATAATAGCTCGTGGTTCTGGAATTTCTTCCAGTTCTATTGCGCTCCCACTTATTTCTTTTTCTATGAACTGGTGTTCTAGAAAGTGGGCATGGCGAGAAACAAAACCTTTTGTTCCTCTTCGCAATAGAAGAAATATCCCTTGGAGTTCTTTGGATATCCCACAAACTTGCACTGTACTGAGCGTGCCTCGAGCTTGTCCGCATGCTGCTTTTTGACAAAAGCTGGACATCCCCATGTCTTAATGTGATTAAGATAGGGTCTCTTCCCACACCACATCTGATATGGTGTAGTAGGCACAGTCTTAGTAGGAACTCGGTTCAAAAGGTATGCAGCTGATTCTAGCGCATATCCCCAGAACGATCGCGGCAACTCAGCGTTACTCATCATGGACCGTACCATATCCAATAGGGATCGGTTCCGTCTCTCCGATACACGGTTATGTTGCGGAGTGTGTGGAGTAAGCTGAGAGAGAATTCCATTCTCTTTTAAGTAACCCAGGAACTCGGCACTCAAGTATTCACCACCTCGATCAGATCTCAGTGCCTTGATACTTTTGCCTGTATGTTTTTCTACTTCATTCTTATATTCCTGGAATTTTTCAAAAGCCTCGGATTTTTGTTTCATTAAGAAGACATAACCGTACCTTGAAAAGTCATCCGTAAAAGTAATGAAGTAAGAATAACCGCTTCGTGCATGTGTAGACATTGGACCGCACATGTCGCTGTGTACGAGTCCCAAGAGCTCGCTCGCTCTTACTCCGTGTCCAGTGAACGGAGTCTTTGTCATCTTTCCTTTGAGACAGGATTGACAAGTTGCATATGACTGATATTCGAACGGATCCAAATATCCATCTATATGTAACTTAGTCAACCTTCTCTCATTGATGTGACCCAGTCTACAATGCCATAAGAAAGTTTTATTGATTTCTGGAGACTTTCTTTTGTGTGTATTCTGGACATTGAAAATCCGTGGTTGGTTTAATACGTATATACCGTTGTTTAATGTACCTGACCCAATCAAAACTTGATTAAGGTGAATGTTCACTACATTACTTACAAATGCAAATTCATAACCTTCTTTAGATAATAAAGATACAGAAATGATATTACAGGTTGCATTTGGTACAAAATAACAACTACGCAAAACCAAAAAGTGTCCATCTGACAATCCCAGGTGATAGTCCCCCACGGCCTCAGCATCCATGCCAGCTCCGTTTGCAACTCTGAGGGTCATATCACCTGCCTTCAAAAACATACACTTTCTCAACGCCTGCAAAGAATTACAGATATGAGATCCTGATCCGGTATCCAATACCCAGGAAGTAGAGTTTATTGATAGACAGTTTTCAATAACATACACACCTGAAGCTGAAGCCGCAACTCGCTTCAGATCCTGGGTTCTGGCCTTCCAAGCCTTGCAATCCTGTTTCCAGTGTCCACTTTTGTGACAGTAAAAGCACTCTTCTTACCCCACAAGCTTCCCCGCTACCTTTGTTGCTTTTGCCTTTCCCTTCGTATCTACTTTACTAACACCGCCCCTTGGTTTGGCGGGGGCTTTCTTCTTCTTTCCCTTGGCTTTCGTCCTGGACTTAGAAGAGGAAGATCCTCCTACAAACAAAGTGGATGTTTCCCTACCTTTCTGTAGGGTGCCCTCTGCACTCCTCAGCATGTTGAGGAGCTCTGAAAGTTCAACTTCCTTTTCCTGTAAGTAGAAGTTCAGGATGATCTGGGCGTAAGTGGAAGGAAGGGACTGGAGAATCAAGTCCGTATAGAGCTCATTCTCCAACGTGGTCCCAAGTTCCGCGAGCTCCTCTATGTAGCCAATCATCTTAAGCACGTGTTCCGCTACCGATGATCCGACGGCCAACCTTGCCGAAAACAACTTCTTCGACACTTCGTATCTGGCGATACGAGACTGCTCTCCATACAGTTCTTTTGTATGAAGAAATATGGACTCTAGGTCCATATTCTCGTGCCTCCTCTGATGTTCGTTGTCCATCGAGGCAAGCACGAGGCATTTGGCCTTCGCGCAATCTATTTCCCAGGTCTTATAGATTTCCCTATCTACGACACTGGTTTTGGGACCTGGGACAGGGGGAGCTTTGGTGGTAAGGAGATACCCCAACTTGTCGTAAGTGATTGCCATCTTGACATTTCTGAGCCAATCTTTGTAGTTTGGCCCTGTCAGTATGTTTTTATCTAGTAATAACTTAAGTCCGGTCATCTTGATTGGTCGCTGCAATTAGGAGAGAGAAAAGAAACACTTTAGCATGATGCTCTTGCAAGTTTAGAGTGGTTTTTAGTTTGTCTAAACAGGATGGCTCCCACTGTCTCTCGAATCCCTCCTTAAACCATAAAGGAAGAATTAGTCGGGATCAATCTCACCGTACAATACTTGCTTAACCGTTCAGCCAGGCCAGTGTCGGTACTTCGAGGGAGGTTTTCCAACGCTTTCGCGAAGTTTCTTAATTAAGTAACCTCTTTTCCCTGTGGGCGTAGCCCCGCTAACACCTTTCTAGACACCTACTAGGTTTATAGCATTGATCGTTAAGTGAGAGATTTCCCGAGGAGTAGCATATACTCACAGTAGGATCGGGATCCAAATATCATCGCGTGATAAAACCGAAGGAATCCTACCAGAATCATCACACTCCAAATGGTATACAGCGCTAGCAAGTTTCAGTACTTATAAAACTCCCGATGTGAAGGAATCCTACCAGAATCATCACACTCCAAATGGTATGCAGCGCTAGCAAGTTTCAGTACTTATGAAACTCCCGATGTGGATTTTTGCCCCATGCTCTTATGACCTTGACTTTGGCCAAAATATCATAAGTCACATGTCAAGTTCTACCCGTCATTCTCCTGGTTAATTTGGACCCACCCGTACCTACCCTTGACTTTGGCCAAAATGGCAGTACGACTGTCCCAAACCAACGCATCTACCTATGCTGCACATGAATACCCAATAGCTACCAATCATTATGCCTTGACTTTGGCCAACATACATAGCTTGAATACTTTTTGACCATTCATGTGGAATGACGAAGGGCTACGAATGGTTTTGGCGAAACCGTGAACGTAGTGAACTTGATATAATCGATGGAACGAGATAGCTTTTAAAAGGAGTGGTTCAAGCTCCGCATTTAAAAGTTTGGTTTTGAAAAGAACCGAGTGGTTTTCAAAGTGTTCCAATCGACTTTTACTTGGTTTATTTTTTTGCATTAGTTCTTTTAATGCGTCCCATCATTTAATCCTACCATTGCAGAAAACAACCAAAATATGACGTACGCTTATGTCATTCGCATTCGCCACGGGGCCCCGTCATCATCCGTTAGGTTACTTAACTAACGACAGAGCGGGGGCTGGGCTAGCGCGGCTGTAAAACATAAGCAACGCCTAAATAGTTATCGTATATAGATATATAGCAATGATAGACATTACAGATCACAGATGAATACATTGGATATACTAGGAATCCGCAATCCGTTTGAGCCTGCAACGAAAAGCGAATTACACGGTCGCGGTGAATAGAGAATACCCCACCCAAGACCCCTACGGGTGTGGCAAACTACCCGCCAAGTATCCGAAGCGAAGCAATCTCCCTCAACACCGTGAGTAGGCCACTCGGCACTTCGAGATACCCGGTAGTTTGTGCATCCCCTCCATGGGTCTATCCTAGGAGCAAAAACAGTAAAAAGAATTATATAATGACGGCTATAACCCCGACCCGGTTGTGCGGCCATACAAATAATATTACATCAATTTACATGTTACATGAATTGAAAGAAAAGAAGACTCTCGTCTCACAAAACCCCCCGGCTATTCACCTGCGACAATCCAACGCATTCATATACACATACCATCAACAAACACAGATCACAGATATGTATAACCCCCACTAATCGACGTATAGCGATTAGCAGACGTTCAATACATATAAACATCAAGATATAACCCATTAGTCAAAGTGTAGTGAAGTTCGATCAAAAATACGGATTTATAGGCACCCCAAATACAAATTTCTTTTCTGGAAAATCTAGGCAGAAAGAAACCATCTTAAAAATCCCAAAACCTCAGCAGAAGAATACTGCACCAAACTCGGTCCAGAACCGAGTCAAAACGGCCGCGGTTCCGCGGCAAAAGGCATGTTATTTCCGCGGAAGCGCGGCGCTTTGAGCGATTCACTGGATCGTTTTTGGTGTCCTTCTTTAAAAAACCCTGAGCCGATTTTTGAAGTATGATTTATTATTTTTTGAGCAGAAAAAAAATCAACAGAAACTTAGGGTTTTGAAATTTTGGTTTTGCGATTTTTACCGATCGAACTTCTATACACTTTACTAACTAGCTAGTTTATGTTTAGTTAATCTCTGATACCACTGTAAGTCCACGTTGCCCACCCCGGTGCTTGCGGGAAGGCGGAAAACGGTATAAAAATCGGATTTTTATCGAACTAGGCAACATGGACTAACTAAAGGAGGATCTTTGCTAAACAAAAACTAACAACAAGCTAACTAGTATTAGCTACATGGAAGAAAGGTTATACCTTAGGCTTTATGTCCTTCTCTCCTTGCTCCTTGGAGTGGAAGAAAAAGATCACCTTGTCGCCTTCTCTAGTCGAAGAAGGATCCACCCGAGAGCATCAACCTTTGGCTTCAACTTCAAGCTAGAAGTAACTAAGATGCTAGAAGTGCTAATCCTAGAACCTTAGAAGAGAGTAGAGATTATTTTAGAGAGGTTTATCTCAAGCTCATGTATTTCTCAACTCATGAGAGGGGAGAGCTTGAGAGAGAGGAAGAGGAGGAGAGAGAATCAATATGATAGAATGAGGAGAATAATGAACCATTCTCACATATATGTGTGAATTATGTAAATTAGATAATTAGCTAGATAATTGTCATGGTTAATCAAGACTTGACCATTATCATTTCATATTTAATGCAAATTGCAAGGATCAAAGAGCATCTTTTATATGGAATGATGATGGTCAAAGTGTCAACCTAGGTCAACAAGTCAAGTATGGTCAAAAGGTCAACAACCCTAACCATGCACAATTATATTTAACTAATATCAATTATTCATAATACACACATAAGCATTAGGGTTAAGAAAATGACAATGGTCATTAACCCTAATCAAAGTCCTCTCCCTCTGTCTCAGTCAACTGTGCATACGCACCCGTATTCGTGATCCGAGGAACACGAATACAATGAGATAAAACCAATCCCAAATCATATACTAGGATCTGGCTTAAACCAAAGCCCGCTAGTATAAGCTGTCCGGACAGCAAACGTGCACAAGTGCACGGATGTGAATGAACCCTGTCGCAAAACCATGCGACCTCTACCCATTTTGCCTAAAGGCGAATAACTCTCTGTGTGGGACTCTAAAGACTCGACACTACGCTGGCAGTAGGTTTAACCACAGACCGCAAGCGGCACTAGCTGTACGTAACGGTCCCCAGGTAGATGCCGATAAGAAGACTGACGAGGTGAACTCATCTGAACTCCTACTGAGCCTGTATGTGACAGTCTCCGTATAGTTCGGTCTGTTCGTCTGATACATCGCATGGCGGGCCTAGGGGGCGGTAAACGTCAGTCCCCTAATAGCGGTACAAGTCGTGTCGGAGTGTAGCCTAGAACACCCTGAGATAACACTGGAAACCTACCAGTATATCTCGCTTGCCCTGGCCAGGGACTACTTGTGTAATGGCTCTCCTGGACACAGCGCGATGTCAACCCCCAATACCGGGAGAGACGAATCCTGTCTAACCGTCACTGCCTCCAAGTGCTTCGGGACTGCACCCAACTACTACCTGTTTGCACGACTCCTTTGAGCCGTGGTAGGGTAGTAATCAAAGTACAGTGGGAACACACTTGAGGCGAAGTGACAGTGTCAAGTCAGCGGACTAAGCTGTACTCATGTCACCTGGGAACTGATAACTGACGATAAGTATAATACCAACCAACAGTTCCCGACGAGTCCTGTCCAGTGTACTCGTAACCTAACGAGCACCCACATACTATCTCAAGTACGACGTACTGACGGCTGTGGGACAGACCGTCTCCCACGCTGGGATGAGAAGCGCATACGCTAGTCTACTCCGGAGTATCGATGCCCTGTCTCGATAGTCCTACGACTAGGGACCTGTATAAGGATGTGCTTATGGATTACCCAGCCCCCACGAGTGTGAGCGCCATCACAACGCTGGTAATCAAGCAAAGATCCTAAGGGCTCCACTAATGCGTATAGGTGATATAATAAAAGAAACACATGTACACATTAAAGCAGAGACAAACCAAGTAGCATACTACCATTTCGAGCAAGATTGTATATACAACTGTGAATATCTCAAGCTTCTATCAAGTAATATACATACTAGTATGATACAGTAATGGCCTCTAGGGCATATACACTAACAACTCATTGGTAGTTGTGCAGTGTTCCATCAGAGTGTTCGTATCACGGAAATGTATAACATCGATAATTATATCACGAGCATGTAAGTAATTCTAAGCGTAACTATTACACGTAACTACTTGCCATGAACTATACCATTATCTTTGGAAATGGAACGAAACGTTGGTTTTGAAATAAGGAAGCCGCCTTAGGTTAAAAATAGATATTCGTTTTGGAAATTGGCATCGCATTCTTGTCCTTTATCTTTAAAAAGAGAAACGAATCGTTAGTTTTTAAAAGAGTATAGCTTACACAAGTATTACGTTCTAAAACGGAATAAAACATAACTCTACGAGTCTAAAGGAAACTTAGCCGTTATTCGGTATGCTAATCTCGTCATCACAAGTACGGTATGATTCCTCGTACAATACCCACATTATCACAATATCCAAATTATCTCAAGTACGGCATGATCCCTCGTACAAATCTACCAAACCATGAATAAAACTATATGCACATGAATAACATACTAGATGCAACATAACACTAATACCATTAACTTGAATTTATACTAAGAACTAACTAGATAGCATAACTACCCTGGTTATAAGGTTGCGGAGGTGCTATATGCCATCCACCCGACTTCCCCCGTAGATGTAAATCTACTCACCAACTTGTTAAGCTCATTGAATCCACGATTGCTATGTCCATCAACTCCATCTCGGAAACCTTCATGATCGTACCTATAATCGTAATTAAATCACATCGATGTAAATATCATATCGAAAACCAAAATAACAAGCTAAGCACCCGTAGGTTAGAACCTATAGCTTACTTACTCCAGAAACGAACAATTGCCCCTGAAATTAACGTAAGAACGGCAACGTTTCAGTCGCAGTACAGTAATACGAAAACCCGTATCGGAATATCGAAAACTTTAACAAAACACAAACTAAACATTCCCAGATTTCTCTGTATGCATATTGGGACAACTCAAACAATACAGTAACTTATAAAATATCCAAATAGAGCTACAGAAGAAAAATCAACATGAAAACCCCCAAGAGACCCGGTGATACCGGTCGAAACGTGAGTTTCGCCGGGTCAAGTGAGGAAATTGGGGCTCGGGCTTTAGGTATTGTCTTCTAGTGGTCTTATGATATTATGGTCTTATTAGTTTTCCTAGTGGTTACACCTAGTGTTTCCAGATTAAATTTCAGTATGCTAAATATCACAAATATCCTAGTTTATGATACTGCACATAAAACCAGATATTGAACAATATTGCACATGTAAAGAAGAAAGGAATTATACCAATGGAGATTGTGTACAAGAGAACCCCAGCTCAAGAAGTGTGTGTGGGAACCTCTATGTTTTGTAGTGGATTAAGCTTGATGAAGTGCACAAACTTGATGAAGAAAATCATGACTTTTCTTCTTGTGGTAGTGAACACTTAGAATGTTTTTGTTGGAGTTGAAGAAACTATGTTTGTTTCGTTGGGAAAGCTAAAGAAATTCCTATGTGCTGTGTAGTGTAGAGAGAGCATGAAGTGGATGGTTGTAAGATGGTGGTGTCAATTGAAAAGGAGGAGATGTAAAGTTAGAAGAAGGAGGTAGAGGATTGTGAGGTGGTGGTGTAAGTGTTTGAAACATGAGGTGGAGGGATGCGAGCATGGGTGAGGATGTGCTTAAGGTGAGGGTTAAACCTAGCTAACATAAACACATCCTCATTTTAAATAAAAAGAAACAAAAGAAAACCATTTTTCTTTAATTAAAACCCTCCATGTAAAAATCTAAATCCATGTTTAAAAAGAATGAAATACTTATTCTAACACTTATATATCATTATCTTAATATAAAATACAATGTCATGTTAAAATAATTAAAAATATCATTTTTATGATATCACACACTTTTCTTCATAGTTACCAAAACAATTACATTTTTACGGATATAATTCCGATACCCAATTTCATAATCGATATCATTTTTGTAAACTCATTATATTCATTTTTAAAATTACAAACTAATATTTATATTTTTCCAAAATGTTACAGTTGGATGTCTAAACTCTAGAAAATTGTTACTTTATCAACCACTGAAATAGAGTATATGGTTATATCTGAAGCTGCAAAGGGGATGATTTGGTTGAAGAATTTTTTGAAGGAGTTGGATAAAGAGCAAGACAACAATTCTCTTTTTAGTGACAGTCAGAATGCTATTTATATTGCAAAGAATCCAATATTTCATTCAGGAACAAAGCATATCCAGTTAAGGTATCATTTTATTCGTGAGCTTGTAGATAGTGGAACATTGTCATTAGAGAAGATTCTTGGATCAAAGAATCTGACAGATATGTTTACCAAGATTGTCACTATTGAGAAACTCAGGCTGTGCAATGCCTCAGATGGCCTCCACGGTTAGTGATGAGTGTTCGGGTCAAAAATTGCACCCCGGTTGACCAAGTCAAAGTCAAAGTCAACCCCAAACCAGGTGGGCTCAAGCCCAGGTCAAAGAGACTGGCCCCATGACAAAAGGAATGAAGCCATAAATTGGTTTAATGTAATTCTTTTTATATATATATATGTATAGAAATAAGTAAAATAAGCAAAAAGCCAAAATTTTGTAAACCCCATGGCTTATGTGCAAAAAAAAAGATAAGCACATAAGACATGGGGTGACATAAGTGCCATTTGGCAAAGCCCAAGAGGCTATATGTAAAGTGTGTAGCCTATAAAGGAAAACATGATGAAAATATCTATGACAACTTTCCCATTCTCCCCAAAAAAAAACTAGGATTTGTGCCTCCATCCTCTCTCTTCCAAGTTCTTCTTCTTCCTTTTCATTTTCCAATTAAATCAAGAGCTTAACTATTCTTTTTTTTAAAACTAAATAAAGTTTTACCATAAACCCACCTCTCAAGACTCCATCAAGAGAAGAAAAATGGTCACTTTTTTTATCATCCAAGATATAGATCTTGGAGTTTCAAGAGAACCCATTTTGGGTTTCTTCTCAAGAGAGAAAGGAGAAAATCTTTTAGAGTTTAATTCCACAAATAAAATTCTTTTGGAGTTTAACTCTATATTTAAAATTCATTTGGAGTTTAACTCCACAATAAAATTCTTTTTGGGGAGTTTAACTCCACATTAAATCCTTTTGGGAGTTCAACTCTGTTAAAATCGAAAATTGCACCCCAGTTGACCAAGTCAAAGTCAAGGTCAACCCCAAACCAAGTGGGCCCAAATCCAGATCAAGTGGGCCCATGCCTAAGCCGAGTCCGAACATGAAGCGTCTGGCCCCTCCTCCATGCCCAAAATAAAATCATGTAATAAATAATTTTTATGTAATTTTTTATGCATGAATGTAAACAAAATGGGCATAAAGCCAAATTTTTGTAAAGCCCATGGCTTATGTGCAAAAAGAAATGGCACATGAGCCATGGGATGGGCAAAAATGCCATTTTGTAAAGCCCAAGATGTAAATATGTAAGCCTATATAAGGCAACATGATGAAAATATCTAATATACTTTTTCATTCCCCTCAAAAATCTAGGGTTTGTGCCTCTTTCCTCTTTCTGAAGGTTCTAAACCTTCTTCTTTCTTTTGAATTAAATCAAGAGTTTTACTCTTCCTTTTTCAAAACTAAATAGTTTTTCACCACAAAACCCATAAAGGGGAGCTTAGATCTCCCATCAGATCTCAAAAAGAAGATATTTAAAATCTCACATCTCTTGATCTTCAAGATCCTGCCAACAGAGGAGGAAGAAGGAGACCCATCTCCAGAAACCCCACTTTGGGGAAGAACTAGGGCTCAAGGGGAGAAGCCCTTCATCAGCTTCAAAACATCCTAGGAGTTTAACTCCTCACACACACACACACACACACAAAAAAAAAATAATAATAATAAGTGCTCATTTCTGGGAGTACAACTCCCATTGCAGGGACCAAGTCCCTTTTAGCGCCCGAGCGCCCACATGCTGACACGTGGGGCGCTAGCGCTCAAAACGCTAGCGCTAGCGCCCAAAACGCTAGCGCTAGCGCCCTTGCGCTAGCGCCGAGCGCCCACTTGCTGACACGTGGGGCGCTAGCGCTCAAAGCACTAACGCTCTTGCGCTCAAAGTGCTAGCGTCCAAAGCGCTAGTGCTCGAGCGCCCACGTGCTGACACGTGGGGCGCTCGCGTCCAAAGCGCTGGTGCTTTTTCCCATGCATCCTTTGGATGCCCTTTCCCTTTCTTTTTTTTATATATAAATATATACATATACACACACACATACTCCACGACACTGTCCCTGTTAGAAAAAAATTTCTAACGGGGCGCTGCCCCGCATCCCGCAAAGGGGCTGCTAGCCCCCTTGACCCCCAGCCCGCTATCTAGGTAGCAAGACCCCCGTAAAAACTCTGCGGGGCCCCCGATATATCCAAAACCCCTTCAAAACACAACAATGCACATTGAGTTCGCATGACCAGTTTAACCCATCAATTGGAGGTTCCCTCGCTCCAAAGACGAGGGGTAATTAACGACAGCTTAGTCCGTGGCTGTCGGAGATTCGGATCCCCACAATCAATAAACCCCAGCCTACCCTAGGCAGGGGGAATCTGCAGTACGCCTGACAAGCGCGCGCGTATTCCCATCTCAATGAGGTGACAAAAAACACCATACAAACTCCATTTAAAATTCTTTTGGAGTTTAACTCCGCAATAAAAATCTTTTGGAGTTTAACTCCACAATAAAATTCTTTTTGGGGAGTTTAACTCCACATTAAATCCTTTTGGGAGTTAAACTCCATTTTAAAAATCTTTTTGGAGTTAAACTCTATTTAAAATTGTTTTGGAGTTTAACTCCACTTTTAAAATTCTTTTGGAGTTTAACTCCACAAAAAAATTCTTTTGGAGTTGAACTCCATGTAATAATTTTTTTTTAATTAATTTTGGAGCCCCACATGGGAGACTCCCATCAGTGGGAGCCTCCCCCCACCTCGCGTGAGGTCACGCGAAGGGAAGGCTCCCATTTAATGGGAGCCCTTTGCCCCGCCCCCTCACGTGGGGTCACGTGAGGGGAGGACTCTTTCTCCCTTTATATTTTTTTTAATTTCTTTTTTCTTTCTTTCTTCGTTCTTTTCCTTCTTCTAATCTTTTTTATTTAAAAAAATGTTAAATAAAAATAAATTATAAATAATATTTTTAAAAAAAGAATAACATTTCTCTAAATATTTATTTATTTATGCTTTTTTATATATAAAAAAAATATACATATATATATATATATATCTTTTTTCTTATAAATGGAACAAAACAAAATGAACACGTCTCCATTATAATATGTTAAAAAAAACACACTCCACAACACTGTCCCCGTTAGGAAAAATTTCTAACGGGACGCTGTCCCGCATCCCGCACCCCACAAGGGGGCTGCTAGCCCCCTTGACCCCCAGGCCGCTATCCGGGTAGCGGGACCCCCGTAAAAACTCTGCGGGCCCCCGATATATCCAAAACCCCTTTAAAACACGACACTACATATTGAGTTCACATGACCTGTTTGACCCGTCAATCGGAGGTTCTCTCGCTCCAAAGGCGAGGGGTAATTAACGGCAGCTTAGTCCGTGGCTGCCGGAGATTCGGATCCCCACAATCAATAAACCCCAGCCTACCCTAGGCAGGGGGAATCTGTAGTGTGCCTGACAAGCGCGCGCATTTCCATCTCAATAGGGTGACGAAAAACACGCTGCAGATTCTGGCACGCCCGGTGGGACCTTTCTCTCCTCTCATATCTCGGGTCAAGAGTTCATGCGAACTCATTTAACATCCATACCGATGTTTGTACTGAAATAATGTTTTTCCGTACAGCAATCAACTTTCAACGACAATATCTCCTAAGATGGATCCAGCTTCTGATGCGACCCCGATTCCGTACGTGGTCAAGATCAATGCTCGTGTGGTTCTCTCCGCAAGCCTCAGTCGACAGTGGGAGGAACTGCCCCGCCAGTTTGGTTTTGTCATCATCTACCTTGCCGGAAACGTTCATCTGGCAGAAATCCTGGCAAAACAGGTGGCCAAGCCGGTCTCAAGGGGCAAGAGGCCGATTGTTGTGATCGCTAAGGCACCACGACCGAAACTTAAGACGATGTCTGAACGACTCTCTGGTGCTCCAGCTGAGGGCAAGACTTTCGGTACAAAGGGTAACATCAAACGTTGCGGACGAGCTCAGGCGATGACTCCAACAAATGCACAATCATGCGTATCTCCAAAGCCCACCATCGCCCGGTCTACGACGGCTTCCCGAAGAGCTGAAGCCTGCCAAGTGCTCAAATCAGAAAAGTTAAGGCAGAAGCGGCTCAGATATAGAGCCAACAAAAGGGCCAGGACTCCGGCCAAGTGGAATCTTGTGAGATTCCGAGAGCCGAGTCATCCTGCGACGATAGCTGAGTCGACCGTAGAAGTCAGCAATTCTTTCGAATCTCTGAAGTGGGTTCAGAAAAATACCATGACCGCCAGAATAAAGAAGACCGCGGTCCGAACAATGTCACAAAGGGACGTGTCCCAGCCCCATAAGAGAAAGCATGGCACCGTCTCTTAAAGTGTCTATCAGGCGCTCTGTGCCGTGCGAAAGCAGCGGGGAAAGCCCAGAAAAGAAGCGCCGGCACTATTCAAGAACCCGGTCAGACCAGCCGCTTTCAGTCAATTTCCCGCTACTGAAACACGAGGGCCACGACAGCGATCCGTGAAATCAGCTACCAGTAATAAAAAGACAGTGGGATATGTTATCTATACGATCTATATAGCGGGCGCGCATCCCAGCGACAACTTGCAGAGCAAAAGCAAGGATGGGGCCACCACATCCCAAGCCCAATCTGGCTTGAATGTGGTTGCCGCTCCCTAAGAACAGCTGCCTTCGCTGGATGACGAAAACCCTCTCGATAAGGATGATAGGCAGAAAGACCCCTCAGTCCATGTAGAGTCAAGCTCGGACAGCGAGGAAGAGCCGACTTTCCGTCCCAGAACCGCAGAGCAAGAGCTTCTTCAAGAGCTTCGAAAACAGCTCAGGAGCAAAGATAAAGAAATGGCTAAGCTTTACTCCAAAATCGACGACTTGACGAATGTTGTGATGCGGCTCACGGCTCAAATTGCTTGAGCACCTCCCAATCAAGCACAAGTCTCTACTCATGAGCCAGGTCAGGACAACCCGAAGCAACCAATGCCTGTCCCTTTGGGTCCAAGATTGGTCGAGCCGCACGAAAGCCGGCCACATTCCGCTTCTGGGGACGCCTTGGCCCAAGATGGCACTATCCCGCTAACACAAAATCGGATAATGGATTTGGTCACCAGCAAGGTTAAAACATTGGTGGCCGAAGCCGAATCTCAGAAAGAAATTGACAGTAGTGGGCGGCCATATCCCGCACAGTATGATCTGACCGAGTTCGCGAGTGGCTACGTCGTTCCTAAGTTCGAAAGATTTGACGGGACGGGAAACACAAATCAGCAAGTCGCCCACTTTAAAGCGTCGTGCGGAAATACATGGGGCAATGATGCACTCCTTCTTCGTCAGTTTGTCAACAGCCTGACTGGTGTCGCTTTCGACTGGTACGCGAGTATACCAGACGGGTCTGTCATTACCTTTGCCTAAATAGAGTCTCTGTTTCGGCAAAGGTTCATGAGTGTAACAACCCTAGACTTTTTGTACAACTTTCTGTAAAATTTTTCAAAAACTAAAGAAATGGGTGCTTTTTCCTGAGCACAAGTTATAAGTTTGTTTTGCTTTTTAATAGCAAGAAGGAGCTTGTAGCTCATTGGTAACACCTTGCATTGCTGAACCAAGCCACCAGAGTTCAAATCTCATCCCCCGTATTATTTTTAATATTGTTTTCTTTTAAATTTTTAGAAGTCCAAAAGCCTACACGTGCATAACTCGTAAAACCCCCACTACACATGTAAAATAACTACCCCACTGTGCAAACCAAGCGATGAGGGATACGTGGCAGCGAGCCCCGGCCCGACTCGGCCGACTCGGGCTGGCGACTCGGTCGACTCTGCCCGCCGCCGCCGGCTGAGTTAAGCCGGATCGCCGAGTTGTCAACAGTAAAGGAGTGTCTCTTGGCCTCCCCATTACCCCTGTACACTTTAAATTTTCTGAAATTTAACAGAGCTCTTTAAAACCCCATTAAACCATATTTTTAATACATTTTTAATACATTTTCAATTCAACTTTTCATCTACCCTAACCCTAGCTTTACCCTATAAATACCCACACTCTTTTCCACCTCCTCACTCTGAATTCTATACCAAAACTCTCAAGAAAATTCTAAGTTCAATAGTGTACAAGTGGAGTTAGCGAATGGCGAAACTCCGGCGAACTTCCGACGACGACCATAGGAGCTCCCGGCGACGAAACGACGCACCGGCACCTCCAACGTCTTCCTCTCCCTCTCCTCTTGACTTTAAACCCGTATGTCCCTTCTCCCTTTTCACCTTGTTATTCTAAAAACACGTATTTCTAAAACCCGACGGAATCGGAGTTAATCCGATTTCCGATTCGGTTCTTCCTAAAAATCTCACTTTTTCTTAAATACAATCATACTAAACCTTTACATGTTGACTATTAAATATTAACACGTCATATTAAATAAGTTCCATATCAAAAGGATTTCTATTCAATTTTTATCGTACTTTTTCACTATAATACCATGTAGTTTAATTTCGACATTTAAAACATCACAATCTTGCTATACCTTTAAGTAGATCATGAGATAATAACCTACCTCTTCACAACACTCATATGCAATATAGCACAATACCTTTCGGGAATATAGAATACGGGAAAACGAAATTTACATATAAATACCACGTACTATTAAAAACCGTTTTCTACAAGATTACGTATTTTTACAAATCTTTGCAAAGCGCCGCCACAACCCATTTTGGGGAACCCGATCGGGATGGTGCGGATTATCGCACGTTCTCGGGCTTAGTAGTGCGAGATGCAGACCTCCGTAAGGAGCATTCGGTCTTGAGAGATTTAAAATACGAATATCTTAAGAAAATGAGATTTCTAGAAAATAATAAATTAAAATTATTTTATATAAAATATATATATGTATTATCAAAATACCTATTTTGATATGATATAAATATTCCAACCTTTCTAAATCAAAAGAATCACTTTACATGAAAATACCATGAAATTCCATACAAGTTCAATATTACAATTAAATACTCTATATTATGAAATTAGGTTATTTTCACTAGAAATGTCATATATATAAAATCTACATTTATTACAACTCTAAAGACGATAATTAAACACTTGGGGTGTGTTTTGAAAATTATACAAAAGTATTTTTACATAAATCCCCGTCAAGTTCTATAAATTATCCTAAGGACCCTAGTAAATATAGGTTTAAGCGGGACCAATCTCTTGAGCCTCAAGGAGCCGGAGAAGTGGGTGCTTGCCTATTTAAGGTAGACAACTTAATAACGGTGTTATCAACACGGTAATCGTCTTTGAAAAAAACACAAATCATGCCGCCCATGTGCAGCGATTTCCGATAACATCAAAACAATCAGGACTTCAATTTCTTTTCTAATTGTTCTGACTCAGACTAAGTCTCATTATAATAATCTGACTTGAATATGATTCAAGTACAATCTACCATATTACAATTCAACATGAATCCATGAATCCATATATTCAATTTATATAGACTGAACCGAACCATGGATATACTTCCATTTACATGATTCTCCAGTTACATCCATGATTCTCCAGTTATATCCATTTACTGATATCATGGTTTCTGCAAGTCATCCAATTATACAATCTATATTACAATACAATACAATACAAACAAGACATCGCGGGGTTTAAGGGGTAGATTGGTACAGAAGGTGTTAGAAGTGGCACGAGACTGTAAGATTTAAGACACATAACCTGTATTTCCGTTGCTGTTGTACCGTGGCATAAACGGTTCCTTGTACTATACGCGACTCTAGTCTCTGGCATATAGAGACTCCTCTCGTATACATGGCATTCTTCTGTATTAAGCTACAAACAACAGCGTTAACACCAAATACTCATATAATACAACTATAAAAGCTACTTCTCTCTCTGTCTATTCTATTTCTCCCTTATCTTTGGGACTTACCGAGCGATTGTTCGCTGACGACATTCCTTCTCTTTCTTCTTTGGAATGTTGTCAGGTGATCTGGACACCCAGGAGATCGATCCTACTAGCGAGGACTTGGATCAGCTTGCCTACGACCCAGAGCTCTAAACTCATTGTACACATTTTTATTTCAGTACTTTTCATCTCTGTTATGCCATTGTTTAGGCATTGCTTTCATTCAAATGTATTTACTTTTCCATGCATTGTACAAAAGAATGTTAATAAATAAAGTTGTTGTTCAGTTATATCTACTGTCTTTGTCTCTTGTGCATTTTTATTTATATTGCTTAGATACACTTATCGTATTTACTTCAGAGTAAATACGTAGCGGCCAGTCGCGTCCTCTGCCCATATACTGGGAAGCGGGGCGTGACAATGAGTGCCAGTGATAAAATCTCTATTGCTGACCTTGTGAGGACCAAGCCGGGGAAGAATGAAAGTAACACTGACTTTATTGCCCGATGGCGTAATCTCACGGTCAAGTGCGAACCACCGCTAAAGCAGGACCAATCCGTCAGCCTTCTCATTAGGAACCTCAGCAATTGGATAGTCCCATTCTTGTGTACAGCAGGCCTCAAGACGTTTCAGGAGCTAACCAAGAAAGTCCAGATGCTGGAATGCTCGAAGCAAGAGTCCACCCCAGACTCTCCGAGAGACAAGATTTGGAAAAGCAAGAAGGACGACAACCGTAGAAGCGGGAATTCCAGCAGTACTAATGTCTTCAATACGTCCGACAATGAAGACAAGCGAAAGGCAGGCGATTCCAAAACCAACCAGCCTTGAAAGCCATTGCTGGAAGGAGAAGGGCCTTCCCTAGAAGAGAAAAAGAACAAGGTTTACTCTTTTAGAAGGGACAAGGTCCGAAAGATATTCAAAGATGCCTTGAACAATGGTCTACAATTGCCGGAGTCGAAGAGACCCCACGAAGCAAAAATGACCGACAATCCCCTGTATTGTCCGTACCACAGAGTAGTGAGCCATGCGATCGAGGATTGCTATATCTTCAAAGACTGGGTCGAGAAGCAGTACAAGACTGGAGAGATTGAGCTGTCCAAGAGTGTGTTAGTGAACAATCAAGTTGCAATCACCAACTTCATACGGATAGAAGCTGAAGCCATCTGGGAGCAGACAGCTCAACCCGCTGCCTCGAAAAATGAAACTGACTCACCGAAGTCTCCGTGGAGTACGCACATATCTAATAAGACGAAGAAGATGCTAAAACTACTTCGGAAAGAGCCCAGAACGGAATGGGAAGAGCAGAAGAAGCCTACCATTCCAACTGCCAATTCGGCTCCATCAGGCTCAAAATCCAAAAAGCTCAAGAAGAAGAAAAGTGCAGCTCGACACGAAAAAGAGTCTGCAGGGAGCTCGACCATTCAAAAATATATTGATTCCCTCGAAGACTATGAACAGAAGGAAAGAACTCTAATTCAATTGAAAGAGTTCTTCCCTATAGAAGAAGTTGAGATTTTAGAGGAGCTAGAAGAAGACTCCAATGAAGAGATCCCTATAGTGACCTGCTACGCTATCCATCTGGGCAGTGACTCTGAGAAGGAGTTCGCCACAAAAGCCAACCAAATCCAGCTCAGAAGCGGCAGGGCTCTACTGCCAAGTCAGGGCAACGCCCTAAAAGGGAAGGAAAAACAAGTCACTAATAAAGAAGATGGCGGAGAGCCGGCTCATGAAAATTCGAGTCCTTCCTCAGTGGACTATAATGTCTTGGCTCATCTCCGGAAGCTTTCGTCATTCCTGAGCATCTACGATGCCTTGGTCCTATCTAAGGAACTTAGAGATGGTCTCATCCACGCTCTACAAAACCCTGAGCGGTATCAGGCTCGCTTTGCGGAATTAATATAAAAGAAGCCCAGTATGCTCTGCATGTCGCCGCAGTCACATTTAAGGACAAATCTGGGAACGACTGAGCATAATCGGCCGCTTTACGTGACAGGGTACAACGACGGAGACCGGATTAATCGCATATTGATCGATCCAGGGTCTTCAGTGAACATCATGAACTTGATTACTCTGAAGAGTTTGTTAATGGACGTTCGACACCTGTCAACGGAAATGATTGTCATTCAAGACTTCAATCAAAATTGCCAGCAAGTTCTGGGATCCATAGCTCTGCCAATCAAATTTGGGGATCTGCAGACCGAAGCTAAGATATACGTGATCGACGCTGACACGTCTTATAAAATTCTCTTGGGGCGGCCGTGGCTCCACGATTACGGCATCATTCCATCAACTCTCCATCAGTGCATGAAGTATACCAAAAATGGCGAAGAAAGACGCATTGATGGAGACATCCAGCCGTTCGGTGTGCATGAAGTCCGATATGAGGATTCTCGGTACTTTATGAAGCACCGAAATACTAAGCCACAAATGACTGAGGACAGAGCGGCCCTAAAACCCAAAAGCAAATCTGAGCTGGCTATTACCTTCGAAAGCAAAAAACCCCAAGTGCGCCCGCGTTTCGATAGTGACACTGATGAGTCCGACGCTGGAAGTCCGTCCTTCCATAAAACTCGCCCTCGTTTCGGTAGTGTAGGGTGTTTTTCGTCACCCCATTGAGATGGGAGTACGCGTCGTTTGTCAGGCGTACTACAAATTCCCCCTGCCTAGGGTAGGCCGGGGTTTAATGATTGTGGGGATACGAATCTCCGGCAGCCGCGGACTAAGCTGCAGTTAATTACCCCTCGCCTTTGGAGCGAGAGAACCTCCGATTAACGGGTTAAACTGGTCATGCGAACTCAATGTGCAGTGTCGTGTTTTGAAGGGGTTTTGGATGTATCGGGGGCCCCGCAGAGTTTTTACGGGGGTTACTGCTGCGAATCCAACCCTTCTCAAGTAATTCAGTAACCTGCTTCTTGATTTCTTCCAACTCCACTGGTGCCATTCGATAGTGCGCCTTTGAGATTGGCGCTACACCAGGAACAAGATCGATTGCGAACTCCACATCTCTTTTCGGCGGTAAACCCGAGATATCCTCGAACACGTCTATGAAATCTCGAACTACAGCTGGCGCTTCAACTTCCATCGACGAAAGAACATTGTTTGTCGGCCTAGCCCTAAACTCGACTGGCCCGACAGAACCGCTTCCTCCAGCAAAACAAAATCCGGATGTCTGGGAATCTGGAAACTCACTTTCCTTTCCTTACAATCAATATGAGTGTGGAAAGTGCCGAGAAAATCCATTCCCAAGACAACAACGAGCAAAAGGATGCACCAGAATTGAATAATTCTAATGCGGGGAATACATGAACAAGTAAGATACCAAGATGACTTCTTCCGAAGTCAAGATACTGAAGATGATTAAGCACGGTAAATATGATTCAAGCTTGCGATAAAACAATAACCGGTAAGCAATGAAACCAAGAGAAACAAGGTAATATAACGATCATAAAACAAGGAAATGAATCAAAACTAGAATTCCAAGTTTTTTAAATAGAGTACCGCATTGTAACCATGCTGCAGTTCATGGGTACAATTACATAACTCTACTCAAGTCGTCCAAATCCTAATATCAGAATCAAGAAACAGGGAGGAACAATAGGGAACCAAAAAGGTTTCAAGTCGAAATGCAAAGGGGTTTGCATATCGTCAAGGCAAAGGATAGGAGAAACATATGATTCAAGAATCATGATAGCAATGTGGCAGGACATGTTCCTAATCACGGATTTTCTGATTCGTGTATTGGGTCCAATACCCAACTACAAAAGAATCAAACCCGATTAACCTATATCCTATGTCTCTGATACCAAAAGAACCATGTCACGCCCCGCTTCCCAGAGTACGCTAAGATAGACACGTGACATAGCCAACCATGCTACCTGTGGATAGGAAAAATCCTTCCACAGTCACATTACGGCTGTAGAGATATTAAGAACAGCAAAGTAAACTAAACTATCAATACATGTTCATGAGCCAGAATAAATGAGTCAAGAAATAATAAAATATGCGGAAGCAAAAGATCCAATAAATAAAACACCTGGGAAATAAAACTGGATACCAACAGGATCCTCACCGCTCGGTCTAACAGCGGCAGTACTCCTGATTAGTCTGCAACAAAGGTAGAGAATCTGGGCCATGCAAAACCCAGATGTCAGTGCGTCATAATATCAAACAATACTATAAACAGGGGTAGCAATACATGCAGGTATAAGTATAAATGATAAAACAGGCATAACAGTGATATAAGTAAGGACAGTGGGGTAACGTGTAGCGAGTAATCTAAACTGGTCTATTGGGTTAACTACTCTCAAGTGTTTGAAATCAATTTGATGAATCATCGATGTAACTCAATAGTATCCCGTGCGTGCCCAGGATCACGGTCTATGACTCCCGGGCTGAACCCGAGACGTGCCGCAAGGCAGTAAAGGGTGGTAGGTAATGACGAGTGATGTCAGCAGCATCACCCCGGGGCTGGCCTAGCCCGTAAGACTGATCAGAAAAGGTATAGAACCGTCGAGTTACAAGTCAGGTTTCATCATTGATTTCCCCATACCCCCAAGTTGTATGTGTTCAAGTCAGGTATTAAATAATCTGGAGCTAATGCTAACACAAGATTAGGCAGGTACAGGTATGTCTGGATAGACACAGGAAATGTCCGTACGGACAACAGGTTGGGTTTGGTACATCAGGTCAAGTAAGGTAGTATATAGGTATCATGTCATGTCAAGAGTTGCACGGTACCATGTCGTGTCAAATAGTAGGTATAACAAGTCATGTCAGGGGTGCACAAAATGTCATGTGTGTGCTCATAATCAAACTAACATAAGCATGGGTATACAAAACAAGCATGAGGTACTAATGGAACAATAAAATGGAACATTGTAATGTGATATGCAATCAGGTACAGATTAAGGTATATAGATGCACAGTTATGCTTAGGGTTGAAGTTAAAGTTCCAATACTAATTAAACTACAATGTATCAAATGTGGAATGTTAATATTTCAGTGTTAAACATTCAAGTGATCTATGGATGCAATAATATGTATACTAGACGAGATGGATGCAAACGGGTGTTTGCAAGGTTATAAACTAAAAAAGGGTTCTATGGGCTGTGTTAATAATTATTATGTGATTTAAATACGGATGTAGGTACTAGGTATAGTAAATCAAAATGCAACATGGTATGTTCCAAGTTATAAATCTAAAATGATAAAATGGACATCGAATGTTAAAATGTAACATGAGACATTGGATTAAATCTATAGGTTTAATATGTAATCAAATAAGTATAAAATATTATGAATAGCATGTAGCAAGTTTCACTTGCCTCGACAGATCAAGAAACGGGTATATGGAACGTCACACGTCGGCGGAAAAAGTGGTGACGCGCGCACGGTACACGGAACGAATCCAAATAACGTACAAAGGGATCACACGGGTCAGGTACGCTCGCTGGGTCGTCGGGATCGTCGACGGCACGACCGGATTCCGGTAACTTGTCACTCCCATCTCTCATTGCATTACTCGATAACGCCATCAACTTTTTTTCCCCTTTTGTGTTCAGGAATCTCTAATAAGCTAATCTACAGGCACAGGTATTCTCAATGTCGGTGCAGCAAACCCATCATGCAGATGCGAAGTCAAAGAGCCCATGGCATCCACGTTCCCTCCACGTTTTGTCCTATAGCGGCGTTTTTGATGAAATCCAACAAATATTCTTTGCTCTCATCAGCATATATCACTATGTCGCCCACCATGACCACCAATTGGTAAAATTAGTGAGCCATCTGAATCCCTTTTATATAATCCCATATCCTTCTTTCTCCTGCTCATGTTTTCCATCAGACTTAGAATTTTTGGCCTGGTTGGGCATGCTAAGAACTGCACCATGACCTCCATCTCCAGATCGAACAGTGATGATAACTTGATCAAAGTATTTGTGTGGCTCTCTTATCAACGCTTCAGAATTAGCGGGAGGAGATTCTTTGATTTTCACAGATCTTCTCGTGGATGAAGGAGGCGGCTTCGGAAGTGAGATCCGAGGAGGACGGGCGGCGTTAATGGCTAGAAACGGTCTCAAGGGGGATCGGAGGCTGATGGGAGGTGGTCCAAGTCGAGGTCGAGGGCACGATGGCGAGAGAACTTGAGGAATGAGGGTAGTCAAAGTCGAGGGCAGAGGCGGCGCCGGCAAGGTGGACGCAGGCGAGGTGCTGAAGTTGGTTTCCTAGGTCTCGTCGCGGTGGATGTGCAGGGGAGGAGTGAAGGCGACGGCGAGGAGGTGGTAGAAGAGAGGGGAGGAGATCGGGGTCGAGGGTAGAGGCGGCGACGGCGAGCGCGACGACGAGACGAGGGTTGCAGGCGTGGGTTCACGCGAGCGCGGGAAGCGGGAAAGAGAAATTTTGAGAAGATGAGGAAGAGAGAGAGGAGAACGTACACATGGAAAAATTAAGAGGTGAAATGATATATATAAATATTATATATATAGGCAGCATAGAGAGAGGGTGAGGTTAGGATTTGATCACTAAAATATACATTCGAATTAATAAAATATGCAGAGAGAGACAGAGAGAGAGGTTATGTGATTTGTGTAAAGATTATGTGATCTGTGTAAAGAGGTTAGTATATTTAAAAAAAAATATTTTTAGTTTAAAATATAAAACTTATAACCATAGAATATAATAAGGATATAATAATCGTCCGTTTTGAGATTTTGGCAAATACAAATTTACTCCAAAACACGCCGGGGTCGGGTCCAAAAATTCAGATTTAAAATATGAAAAATATATACGATGACCAAAATTAAAAATGAATGCTCGGGTAACGAAAATGCATACCTCCAAGAACGGATATACGTACGTGCGCGTAGCCATCCAAACACGTCCGTTTCACTGAACGGGACGAGAAAAAGATGCACGGATGCTACCAAGGGGTCAGGGGTATCATGCAGGCTATGAAATGTATTTTTAAAATATTTTGCGTGACTTAAAATGTTATATGGTAAAAGATGCAATGCTAGATAAAATGCCAGTATACAGTATTTATGAAAATGCACAAGTCTACGCAACAAGTTAAGTTAAACTATAAACATGAATCGAACAGGTTCCAAGCAAGCGGGTCGGGTCGAATGCAATGTAAATTGTAAAATACCATTCGCACCCAAAATACGGTAAATCAAGAAAATACCACCAATAAGGAATTACGGGGAACTGGAATTGGTATAAATGAATTCGGGTGTTACATTATACCCAACTACAAAAAGAATTTCGTCCTCGAAATTCTAAGAACAAGAAAGGATCAAGAAACTACAAGAATAGATGTGGAAACTTCTGTCGGATTTCGTCTTCTCGTTCCCAAGTCGATTCTCCATGCGAGCGATTTCCCCAAGAAACAAGCACAAGAGGGATAACTTTGTTCTTAAGAACCTTTTTCCTTCGATCCACAATCGATATCGGTCGCTCTTCAAAGGTTAAATCTTCTCGTACAGTCAGCTCTGAATGATCCAGCACGTGTGTTTCATCTCGAACATACTTACGGAGTGTAGATACGTGAAACACGTCATGAACATTCGCCAAGGATTGCGGTAAAGCCAATCGATACACCACTTCTCCAACACGCTCCAAAATCTCGAAAGGCCCAACGAATCGAGGACTAAGCTTGCCTCGACTTCCGAAATGAATCACCCCCCTAGTCGGTGATATCCTCAAGCATAACAAATTACCAACGGCGAACTCTAGAGGTCTTCTCGATGCATCTGCCCAACTCTTTTGTCGGTCTTGTGCTGCTTTCATATAATTCCGGATAGTGTTAACCTTCTCAACTGTTTACACGATCAAATCCGGTCCCAACAATCATCGTTCTCCAACATCGTTCCAACAAACATGTGAGCGACACTTGCGACCATACAATGCTTCGAATGGAGCCATCTGAATAGTCGCCTGAAAACTGTTGTTGTAAGAAAACTCCACCAATGTATATGATCCTCCCAAGAACCCTTGAAGTCTAACATGCAAGCTCTCAACATGTCTTCAAGAGTTTGGATCGTTCTCTCCGACTGGCCATCTGTCTGAGGATGATAAGCTGTGCTAAAGTTCAATCGAGTCCCCAAACTTTCCTGTAAGCTCCTCCAGAAGTGTGATAAGAAACGGGTGTCACGACCGGACATGATACTCACCGGTACTCCACGCAATCGTACAATCTCCTGTATGTACCGTTCTGCCAAAGCTTCTGTTGATTGACCAACTTGAAATGGTATGAAATGAGCTGCCTTGGTCAATCGATCGACAATCACCCAACCTGCATTGTTGCCTTTTGGACTCCGCGGTAAAGCCGTCACGAAATCCATGGTTATGTGTTCCCACTTCTATTGAGAAATCGGAAGTGGTTGCAATAAACCAGCAACCCTTTGATGTTCAGCCTTAACTTGCCGACACACCAGGCGCTTCGCTACAAAGCGGGCAATCTCCCGTTTTATGCCTTCCCACCAGAAATGATGTCGTATATCTCGGTACATCTTCATGCCTCCTGGATGTACGGAATACGCGGAACTGTGTGCCTCCTTCATAACTTCTTCGCGATTATCTCCTTTTGGCACACACAAACGGCTACCATATCGCAACGAACCATCTCCATGAATTAACAAGTCCGTTCGAAGTCCAGCTTCAACCTGTTCTCGAAACCTTTGCAATCTTGGGTCCTGCAATTGCGCTGCCTTAATATTCTTGATCAACGACGACTGTACTTGCAGCTGCATCAATTGTCTCGAAGAATGTGGTAGCACAACCTCCAAATCGAATCTCTGAAAATCTTCGATAAGTTCCTTTAGTGCGGTCAACATCTGAATTGCTGGCAACCGACTAAGCATATCCGGTCACAACATTAACTTTCCCCGGATGGTTCTTAAGATCAAGATCGTAGTCAGCCCTCAGCTCCAACCATCTACGCTGTCTCATAATTAACTCCTTCTGAGTGAACACTTACTTTAGGCTTTTGTGATCGGTGAATACTTCGACCCCTTTCGCCCAATAAGTAGTGTCTCCAAATCTTCAAAGCGAAAATCACAGCTGCTAGATCCAAGTCATGAGTTGGGTAATTCTTCTTATGGATCTTCAACTGTCTCGATGCGTAAGTTACAATCTTCCCATGTTGCATCAAAACACATCCCCAAACCTTTTTCCAGATGCGTCGCTGTGAATCACTAATTCTCCGGAACCGTCTGGTACGGTTAAAACAGGTGCGGTTATCAAACTCTGCTTCAACGCCTCAAAAGCTGACGCACACTTATCCGTCCACACAAATGGTACTTCTTTGCGCGTAAGCTTGGTCAGAGGCTCTGCCAGACGAACAAAGCTCTCCACGAACCTTCTGTAATACCCGGCAAGTCCAAGAAAGCTTCTTATCTCCGCAACATTCTTCGGAATCGGCCAATCTCGAACTGCTGCAATCTTTTCGGGATCAACGGTGATTCCATCTCCAGACACGACATGCCCAAAAAATTTCACTTTTTCCAGCCAAAACCCGCACTTGCTCATGTTTGCATACAATCTTTCTTGCCTCAATGTCTGCAGTGCGATCTTCAAATGTTTTGCATTCTCTTCAATACTCCTTTGAGTAGACCAGAATATCATCAACGAACACCACTATAAACTGGTCCAAGAATGGTGAAAAGATTCGGTTCATCAAGTCCATAAATATCGCCGGTGCATTCGTTACTCCGAAGGGCATCACTAAGTACTCGTAATGTCCATACCGAGTTCTGAACGCAGTCTTACAAATATCTTCTGATTTAACTCGGACCTGATGATATCCGGATCGCAAATCCAGCTTCGAGAATACCCTCACGCCACTAAGCTGCTCGAACAATTCGCCAATGGGAGGGATCGGGTACTTGTCCTCAATAGTCACCCGGTTTAGTTCTCGATAATCAATGCGCATCCTCCTTGTGACATCCTCTTCTTTACTAGAAGAACTGGAGCTCCCCAAGGCGAGCTACTGCTGCGAATCCAACCCTTCTCAAGTAATTCAGTAACCTACTTCTTGACTTCTTCCAACTCCACTGGTGCCATTCGATAGCGCGCCTTTGAGATTGGCGCTACACCAGGAACAAGATCGATTGCGAACTCCACATCTCGTTTCGGCGGTAAACCCGAGATATCCTCGAACACTGTAGGGTGTTTTTCGTCACCCCATTGAGATGGGAATACGCGCGCGCTTGTCAGGCGTACTACAGATTCCCCCTGCCTAGGGTAGGCCGGGGTTTAATGATTGTGCGGATCCGAATCTCCGGCAGCCGCGGACTAAGCTGCCGTTAATTACCCCTTGCCTTTGGGGCGAGGGAACCTCCGATTAACGGGTTAAACTGGTCATGCGAACTCAATGTGCAGTGTACGTGTGTTTTGTTTTGGAGGGGGGTTTAAATATATCGGGAGCCACGCAGAGTTTTTACGGAGGTCCCGCTACCCGGATAGCGGGCTGGGGGTCAAGGGGCTAGCAGCCCCCTTGCGGGGTGCGGGGCAGCGCCCTGTTAGAAATTTTTTTCTAACAGGGACAGTGTCGTGGAGTATGTGTATGTGTACATATGTATACATATGTATATATATATACATGTATATATATAAAAAGGGGGAAAAGACATCCAAAGGATGCGTGGGACCAGCGCCTTGAGCGCTGTGCGTCTAGGCGCAAGCGCGCCACGTGTCGGCACATGGGCGCTTTGCGCTCGAGCGCTGGGCGCTTGGGCGCAAGTGCTCCACGTGTCGGCACGTGGGCGCTTTGCGCTCGAGCGCTGGGGCGCAAGCGCTCCACGTGTCGGCACGTGGGCGCTTTGCGCTGGGGCGCAAGCGCGCCACGTGTCGGCACGTGGGCGCTTTACGCTCGAGCGCTGGGCGCCTGAGCGTAAACGCGCCACGTGTCGGCACGTGGGCGCTTTGCGCTTGAGCGCAGAACGCTAGCAACCAAAAAAGGGCTTTTAGTCCCAGAAATAGGGTTTAGAGTGGAGTTAAACTCCTAAAATGTTTTGGTTAATGAAGGGGGTTCTTCTTCTTCCTCCTCTGTTGGCTGGATCTTGAAGATCAAGAGATGTGAGATCTAAAAATCTCTCCTTTTTGAGATCTAATAACAGATCCAAGCTCCCCTTTGTGGGTTTTGTGGTGAAAAACTATTTAGTTTTATAAAATGAAGAGTAAAACTCTTGATTTAATTCAAAAGAAAGAAGAAGGTTTTGGAACCTTAAAGAAGGAGAAAAGATCTCAGATCTAAAATTTTTGGAGAGAGAGAAAAATTGTGTGATATTTTCATTATCCTTTGCCTTTATAGGCTATACACTTTACACATAGCCCCTTGGGCTTCACAAAAAGGCATTTTGCCTAACCCATGACTCATGTGCCATTTCTTTTTGCACATAAGCCATGGGCTTTACAAAAATTTGGTTTTATGTCTATTTTTCTTACATTTATCCATAAAATAAAATAAAAGAAATACAACAAAATTATTTATTACAAAATTTTTATCTTGGCACGGGGGGAGGCCGGCCGCTTCATGTTCGGGCTCAACCCGGGCATGAGCCTATTGGATCTGGGTTTGGGCCCACTTGGCTTGGGGTTGACTTTGATTTTGACTTGGTCAACCGGAGTGTAAATTTTTACCCCAACAAACACGTCTATGAAATCTCGAACTACAGCTGGCGCTTCAACTTCCATCGACGAAAGAACATTGTTTGTCGGCCTAGCCCTAAACTCGACTGGCCCGACAGAACCGCTTCCTCCAGCAAAACAAAATCCGGATGTCCGGAAATCTGGAAAATCATTTTCCTTTCCTTACAATCAATATGAGCGTGGAAAGTGCCGAGAAAATCCATTCCCAAGACAACAACGAGCAAAGGGATGCACCAGAATTGAATAATTCTAATGCGGGGAATACATGAACAAGTAAGATACCAAGATGACTTCTTCCGAAGTCATGATACTGAAGAGGATTAAGCACGGTAAACATGATTCAAGCTTGCGATAAAACAATAACTGGTAAGCAATAAAACCAAGAGAAACAAGGTAATATAACGATCATAAAACAAGGAAATGAATCAAAACTAGAATTCCAAGTTATTTAAATAGAGTACCGCATTGTAACCATGCTGCAGTTCATGGGTACAATTACATAACTCCACTCAAGTCACCCAAATCTTAGTATCAGAATCAAGAAAAAGGGAGGAACAATAGGGAACCAAAAAGGTTTCAAGTCGAAATGCAAAGGGGTTTGCATATCGTCAAGGCAAAGGATAGGAGAAAGATATGATTCAAGAATCATGATAGCAATGTGGCAGGACATGTTCCTAATTACGGATTTTCTGATTCGTGTATTGGGTCCAATACCCAACTACAAAAGAATCAAACCCGATTAACCTATATCCTATGTCTCTGATACCAAAAGAACCATGTCACGCCTCGCTTCCCAGAGTACGCTAAGATAGGCACGTGACATAGCCAACCATGCTACCTGTGGATAGAAAAAATCCCCCCACAGTCACATTACGGCTGTAGAGATATCAAGAACATGAAAGTAAACTAAACTATCTAATGCATGTCCATGAGCCAGAATAAATGAGTCAAGAAATAATAAAATATGCGGAAGCAAAAGATCCAATAAATAAAACACCTGGGAAGTAAAACTGGATACCAACAGGATCCTCACCGCTCGGTCTAACAGCGGCAGTACTTCTGATCAGTCTGCAACAAAGGTAGAGAATCTGGGCCATGCAAAACCCAGACGTCAGTGCGTCATAATATCAAGCAATACTATAAACAGGGGTAGCAATACATGCAGGTATAAGTATAAATGATAAAACAGGCATAACAGTGATATAAGTAAGGACAGTGGGGTAACGTGTAGTGAGTAATCTAAACTGGTCTATTGGGTTAACTACTTTCAAGTCTTTGAAATCAATTTGATGAATCATCGATGTAACTCAATAGTATCCCGTGTGTGCCCAGGATCACGGTCTATGACTCTCGGGCTGAACCCGAGACGTGCCGCAAGACAGTAAAGGGTGGTAGGTAATGACGAGTGATGTCAGCAGCATCACCCCGGGACTGGCCTAGCCTGTAAGACTGATCAGAAAAGGTATAGAACTGTCGAGTTACAAGTCAGGTTTCATCATTGATTTCCCCATAACCCCAAGTTATATGTGTTCAAGTCAGGTATTAAATAATCTGGAGCTAATGCCAACACAGGATTAGGCAGGTACAGGTTTGTCTGGATAGACACAGGAAATGTCTGTACGGACAACATGTTAGGTTTGTTGGCATTAGTAACAAGATCAGGTAACAGGTAAAACCATGGTACATCAGGTCAAGTAAGGTAGTATATAGGTATCATGTCATGTCAAGAGTTGCACGGTACCATGTCGTGTCAAGTAGTAGGTGTAACAAGTCATGTCAGGGGTGCACAAAATGTCATGTGGGTGCTCATAATCAAACTAACATAAGCACGGGTATAAAAAACAAGCATGAGGTACTGATGGAACAATAAAATGGAACATTGTAATGTGATATGCAATCAGGTACAGATTAAGGTATATAGATGCACAGTTATGCTTAGGGTTGAAGTTAAAGTTCCAATACTAATTAAACTACAATGTATCAAATGTGGAATGTTAATATTTCAGTGTTAAACATTCAAGTGATCTATGGATGCAATAATATGTATACTAGACAAGATGGATGCAAACGGGTGTTTGCAAGGTTATAAACTAAAAAAAGGTTCTATGGGCTGTGTAAATAATTATTATGTGATTTAAATACGGATGTAGGTATTAGGTATAGTAAATCAAAATGCAACATGGTATGTTCCAAGTTATAAATCTAAAATGATAAAATGGACATCGAATGTTAAAATGTAACATGAGACATTGGATTAAATCTATAGGTTTAACATGTAATCAGATAAGTATAAAATATTATGAATAGCATGTAGCAAGTTTCACTTGCCTCGACAGATCAAGAAACAGGTATATGGAACGTCACACGTCGGCGGAAAAAGTGGCGACGCGCGCACGGTACACGGAACGAATCCAAACAATGTACAAGGAGATCACACGGGTCAGGTACACTCGCTGGATCGTCGGGATCGTCGACGGCACGACCGGATTCTGGCAACTTGTCACTCCCATCTCTCATTGAATTACTTGATAACGCCATCAACTTTTTTTTTCCTTTTGTGTTCAGGAATCTCTAATAAGCTAATCTACAGGCACAGGTATTCTCAATGTCGGTGCAGTAAACCCATCATGCAAATGCGAAGTCAAAGAGCCCATGGCATCCACGTTCCCTCCACGTTTTGCACTATAGCGGCGTTTTTGATGAAATCCAACAAATATTCTTTGCTCTCATCAGCATATATCACTATGTCACCCCCCATGACCACCAATTGGCAAAATTAGTGAGCCATCTGAATCCCTTTTATATAATCCCCTATCCTTCTTTCTCTCCTGCTCATGTTTTCCATCAGACTTAGAATTTTTGGCCTGGTTGGGCATGCTAAGAACTGCACCATGACCTCCATCTCCAGATCGAACAGTGATAACTTGATCAAAGTATTTGTGTGGCTCTCTTATCAACGCTTCAGAATTAGCAGGAGGGGATTCTTTGATTTTCACAGATCTTCTCGTGGATGAAGGAGGCAGCTTCAGAAGTGAGATCCGAGGAGGACGGGCGGCGTTAATGACTGGAAACGGTCTCAAGGGGGATCGGGGGCTGATGGGAAGTGGTCCAAGTCGAGGTCGAGGGCACGGTGGCGAGAGAACTTGAGGAACGAGGGTGGTCAAAGTCGAGGGCAGAGGCGGCGCCGGCAAGGTGGACGCAGGCGAGGTGCTGAAGTTGGGTTCCTAGGTCTCGTCACGGTGGATGTGCAGGGGAGGAGTGAAGGCGACGGCGAGGAGAGGGGAGGAGATCGGGGTCGAGGGTAGAGGCGGCGATGGCGAGCGCGACGACGAGACGAGGGTTGCAGGCGTGGGTTCACGCGAGCGCGGTAGGCGGGAAAGAGAAATTTTGAGAAGATGAAGAAGAGAAAGAGAGGAGAACGTGCACATGGAAAAATTAAGAGGTGAAAAGATATATATAAATTTTATATATATAGGCAGCATAGAGAGAGGGTGGGGTTAGGATTTGATCACTAAAATATACATTCGAATCAATAAAATATGCAGAGAGAGACAGAGAGAGAGGTTATGTGATTTGTGTAAAGATTATGTGATCTGTGTAAAGAGGTTAGTATATTTTAAAAAAAATATTTTTAGTTTAAAATATAAAACTTATAACCTTAGAATATAATAAGGGTATAATAATCGTCCGTTTTAAGATTTTGGCAAATACAAATTTACTCCAAAACATACCCGGGTCGGGTCCAAAAATTCAGATTTAAAATATGAAAAATATATGCGATGACCAAAATTAAAAATGAATGCTCGGGTAACGAAAATGCATACCCCCAAGAACGGATGTACGTACGTGCGCGTAGCCATCCAAACACGTCCGTTTCACTGAACGGGACGAGAACAAGATGCACGGATGCTACCACGGGGTCAGGGGTATCATGCAGGCTATGAAATGTATTTTTAAAATATTTTCCGTGACTTAAAATGTTATATGGTAAAAGATGCAATGCTAAATAAAATGCCAGTATGCAGTATTTATGAAAATGCACAAGTCTACGCAACAAGTCAAGTTAAACTATAAACATGAATCGAACAGGTTCCAAGCAAGCGGGTCGGGTCGAATGCAATGTAAATTGTAAAATACCATTCGCACCCAAAACACGGTAAATCAAGAAAAATACCACCAATAAGGAAATACGGGGAACTGGAATTGGTATAAATGAACTCGGGTGTTACATTTCATTCACAAGCATCCCAATCCGTTGCATTCTACGGTGGCGTCGTGGCCCTTCGAAGTTTGGGACACCGACATAGTTGGTCCAATTTATCCTCCGTCATCCAAAGGCCACCGGTTCATACTGGCTGCAACATACTACTTCTCCAGATGAGCTGAAGTTGTCCCGCTAAAAAAAGTCAAGACAGAAGATATTCTGACATTCTTCCGGCACAATATTCTATACCGCTTCGGTACACCAAGAAGAATTATTTCTGATAACGGGCCTTCTTTCAAGAGCTTCAAAGTCTCAAGGTTCGCTACTCGGCACAAGATAGACTAGAGATATTCCCCCATCTATAACCCAAGAGTCAATGGGCTAGTCGAAACCTTCAATAAGACTCTATGCAAGCTCCTGAGAAAAAATGCTTCAGCCAACAAGAGAGACTGGAATCTCAAACTTCACGAGGCGTTGTGGGCATATCGTACCACGTACCGTACTCCAACTCAGTCCACTCCATACTCATTACTCTTCGAAGTGGAGGCGATCCTCCCCCTCGAAGTCAAAGTTCCAAGCTTAAGAATGGTCGTTCAGCACGAGTTGACGGAGGAGAAAAACGTGCTCCTTCGGCTCGAAGAGCTCGACGCCCTCGAAGAAAAGAGGCCTGCAGTACAGCAAAATTTGGAGCTGTACCGAGCCCAAATGTCACGGGCCTATGACAAGATGACTCGTCTCCGCGCTTTCAAGAAAGGAGAATTGGTGTTGGTCCTCAAAAGACCGATCATCCACAATTGACATGCCAAGGGAAAATTCGAGCCAAATTGGGAAGGACCATACGTCATCGAGAAAGTGTTCGACGGAGGATCCTACCAACTAATAAGTGCCAAGGGAGAAAGGCCCATGCCATCTATCAATGGCCGATATCTCAAGAAATACTACGCGTGAATACTCCAAGTCGCAGGCGAATTGAGCACACCGGCCCTACGGTCTGGATCATACATCCTGCAAAACCGTATACAATCCACGGGCATAAATGACCCCTATCTCTCCCAAAATCCTACCGGCGAGACTACATTTAAAGTTCCACCGGACTAAAAAAAAGGTATGCCACAAGCAAAACGGGCATGGATGAAAACCCGAAACGGCTCCATGAGTAAAAATAGCAGGACTGCCGGCGAGTTTGTGAAAACCCGAAAGGGCGCAAACTCGTGAAAAGAGATAAAATATACTCGCAAAGTCCTCTCGACTTTGTGAGAAGAAAATCCCTGCGTGAGAGCCTTACGACTCACAAAGGAGCGACACACTTAGGAATCCTTACGATTCCTAAGGAGAACATACACCTGCGAGATCCTCTCGACTCATAGGGAGGAAATGCTTTTATGAGACCCTTACGGTTCATAAAATTGAAAAGTCTTAGGTGATAGGGATTTAAACCTGTCTCCTGAGCCATCGCTCCTCAACGGGCAACGGCAAATGATGAGTCGCTCCTGGCATTTCGCTTCAGTGTTAGCGGTGCTGATGCCGACCAAAAACCCAAATCCAAATCCTTCCGGAGCAAATGATGAGTTGCTCCTGGCATTATTCCAGTGCATCAATACTGATGCTAAACAAGATCCAAATTCCAAGTCCCCAAACGGCGAATGATGAGTCGCTCCTGATATCACATTCCAGTGCAGCGATGCAGACGCCAACCAAAATCCAATCTCCCAAAACTCTCCCAGCCCTACGGTTGGTCCCCAAGTTGACTGTCGTATACAATCCACGGGCTCAAATAATTCTCACCATACCCATGCCCCACCGCAATCACCAGTTACGCGGCTAGTCTCCGCCCTTGGAATTATGCTCCATTTAGGGAAAACTCACTCATGTGTCTTCATGATACATGAGGAGAAAAACTTATGGGATCTTCACGACTCGTAAGAAAACACCTTCGTGGGATCCTTACGACTCACAAAGAAAAAAAAAACACTTGGGAGTCCCCACGACTCCTAAGAAGAAAGCACACCTACGAGATCCTTTCGACTCGTAGGGAGAAAATGCTTTTATGGGACCCTTACGGCTTATAAAATTGAAAAGCCTTAGGTGATAGGGATCTAAACCTGTCTCCTAAGCCATCGCTCCCCAACAGGAAAAAGGCAAATGATGAATTGCTCCTGGCACATGTGCTTCAGTGTTAGCAACGCTGATGCCTACATAACCCTAAAATTCCAAACTCCAATCCAATAGACCCCCTAAGTCTTTAAACTGGGAACAGATGACCCCTAAGTCGTTAAACTAGGAGCGAGGGAAATCCCCTCACAGCAAATGATGATTCTCTCCTGGTATCTTATTCCAGTGCAGCAGTGTTGATGCCAAACCAAAACCAAAATCCCCAAACCCTGTCATGGCAGATGATGATTCGTTCCTGGTACCATATTCCAGTGTAGCAGTGTTGATGTCAATCCAAATCACATCAAATTAGAAAAACAACCAATGACCTCCCTGGCAGAATCAAGCTCCACCTCGGAAACAAGTCAACTTCATCCCTGACACCGCAAGAAGCGGAGCAAGTCAAATCAAGCACCGACCGTCCACATCGCAAAAAGGGCAGAACCGACCGTCCAAGTGGCAAAAAGGGCAGAACCGACCGTCCACGTCGCAAAAAGGGCAGCACCGACCGTCCAAATAGCGAAAAGGGCAGAAACGACCGTCCAAGTCACAAAAAGGGTAGAACCGACCGTCCACGTCGCAAAATGGGCAACACCGACCGTCCACGTAGCAAAAAGGGTAGCACCGACCGTCCAAGTCGCAAAAAAGGCAGAACCGACCGTCCACGTCGCAAAAAGGGCAGCACTGACTGTCCAAGTCGTAAAAAGGGCAGAACCGACCGTCCAAGTCGCTAAAATGGTAAAACCAACCGTGCACGTCGCAAAAAGGGCAGTATCGACCTCCACGTCGTCAAAACGGAAACCAAATTAAATCGATCTCCACGCGAAAAAAAGATCCATCAATTTCATGCACACGGCCCACATGTGCGGTATGCATTTATTGATGGGAGGCACTTTATTGGGGTCAAAAATTACACCCCAATTGACCAAGTCCAAGTCAAAGTCAACCCCAAACCAGGTGGGCCCAAGCCCAGTTCAAGTAGGCCCAAGCCCAGGTCAAAAGGACCGGCCCCGTGACAAAAGGAATGAAGCCATAAATTGGTTTAATGTAATTCTTTATATATATATGTGTGTGTGTGTGTGTGTGTGTGTGTGTGTGTGTGTAAAAATAAATGTATGTAAAATAAGCAAAAAGCCAAATTTTTGTAAACCTCATGGCTTATGTGCAAAAAAAAAAAAAGATAAGCACATAAGGCATGGGGTGGCACAAGTGCCATTTGGCAAAGCCCAATGGGCTATATGTAAAGTGTGTAGCCTATAAAATCAAATATGATAAAAATATCTATGACAACTTTCCCATTCTCCCCAAAAAAAACTAGGGTTTGTGCCTCCATCCTATCTCTTTCAAGTTCTTCCTCTTCCTTTTCATTTTCCAATTAAATCAAGAACTTAGCTTTTCTTCTTTTTTAAAACTAAATAAAGTTTTACCATAAACCCACCTCCCAAGACCCCATCAAGAGAAGAAAAAGGGTCTCTTTTTTTATCATCCAAGATCTAGATCTTGGAGTTTCAAGAGAACCCATTTTGGGTTTCTTCTCAAGAGAGAAAGGAGAAAATCTTTTGAAGTTTAACTCCACAAATAAAATTCTTTTAGAGTTTAACTCCACAATAAAATTCTTTTGGAGTTTAACTCCACAATAAAATTCTTTTTGGGAAGTTTAACTCCACATTAAATCCTTTTGGGAGTTCAACTCCATTTAAAATTCTTTTGGAGTTTAACTCCGCAATAAAAATCTTTTGGAGTTGAACTCCATTTTAAATTCTTTTGGAGTTTAACTCCACAATAAAATTATTTTTGAGGAGTTTAACTCAACATTAAATCCTTTTGGGAGTTAAACTCTATTTTAAAAATCTTTTTGGAGTTAAACTCTATTTAAAATTCTTTTGGAGTGTAAATCCACATTTAAAATTCTTTTGGAGTTTAACTCCACAAAAATAATCTTTTGGAGTAAACTCCACGTGATAAATTTTTTATTAATTAATTTTGGAGCCCCACAGGGGAGACTCCCATCAATGGAAGCCTTCCCCTTCCCCTCACGTGAGGTCACGTGAGGGGGAGGGCTCCCATTAATGGGAGCCCTTTGGCCCCCTCATGTGAGGTCTTGAGGGGAGGGCTCCCATTAAATGGGAGCCCCTTTCCCCTTTATATTTTTTTTCTTTCTTTTTTCGTTCTTTTTCTTCTTCTAATCTTTTTTATTTACAAAAATGTCAAATAAAAATAAATTATAAATAATATATTTTCTTTAAAAAAATAACATTTCTCTAAATATTTATTTTTGCTTTTTTTATATATAAAAAAATATACATATATATCCTTTTTTCTTATAAATGGAACAAAACAAAGTGAACACGTCTACATGATAATATGTTAAGAAAAACACTCCACAACACTGTTCCCGTTAGGAAAAAATTCTAACGGGACGCTGCCCCACACCCCGTAAGAGGGCTGCTTGACCCCCAGCCCGCTATCTGGGTAGCGAGACCCCCGTAAAAACTCTGCGGGGCTCCCGATATATCCAAAACCCCTTTAAAACACGACACTGCACAGTGAGTTCGCATGACCTGTTTGACCAGTCAATCGGAGGTTCTCTCGCTTCAAAAGCGAAGGGTAATTAACGGCAGCTTAGTCTGCGGCTGCCGGAGATTCGTATCCCCACAATCAATAAACCCCAGCCTACCCTAGGCAGGGGGAATCTGTAATGTGCCTAACAAGCGCGCATATTCCCATCTTAATGGGGTCACGAAAAACACCCTATAATGAGAATGTGCCGCAATAGAAACATATTTTGAATAAGGAAACAAGATTACGGTAAAAATTCTTTTGACTTGATTTACCTAATAGATTGTTGAAATCTAGAGCGACGAAAATAGAATTCTAAGTTTCCAAAAAAAGTGCCGAGATTTAATAGTTGGTAATTGTTGAAAAAGACTTCAAACTATTGAGCAGGCCACATATTCTATTTTTAAAACGTGTAGCCCTCTTTGTTGAAAGACATTTAAAGGGGACATAATGTGAAGGAGACAAATGCATATTATGCATTTAATAAAAGCTATGCTAGTGTGCAGGGGGTCTTGAATTTTTTGCATGAGAATGCAATTAATAGGGACAAGTGCATGTGAAGTCATGAAGTTTGAGACTTGGATGTTACCGCAAGTTGCGGTCAAAACACGTTAAAAGGTGAAGGCTTGAATGCTATTAATAAATGGGAAGGGTCTCACAAAATGCATGAATCATGAGAAGTTTTCTCTCTCCTACCTAGTATAGACAATGCATTAAATGCATTCAAGAAAATTGCAAACATCAATTTATCACCATGTCTCCTACCTAGTAAAGACAATGCATTCAAAGAAAATTGCAAATGGCAATTTATTAACTTGTCTCCTTTTAGATTGCTATAAAAGGCAATCAAAGAGTTTATTCACAGATTATCCAACAATGAAGAAAAAAATAAGTCAGTGCATCGGTGAGAGAACTTAATATCAAGAGTTTGTAATCTTATATCCTGTGAAGAAAGAAAATAAGAAAACCTAGTGCGGAAAGTGGATTAGGCAAATTACTGAACCACTGTAAATCCTGTGTCCCCTTTTTATTTGTATGATTATTTCTTTTATTTTTCTTTTTTCTCACATATTCGATAGATCAATTCCTAACAAATGAATGGTGAGTTATTCGATTCTTCGCATCAAGTAGTGCCTGTTTGTCTAAACTAGACAAGGATAATGAAACTGAACATGAGAGGAGAACCAGAATATGAAACACGAGCTCCATACTGCAGCTGAGGTGCACAATCCGGTGGGTATGATAAAAGAGAGCGAGTGATTGCTTTGCAAGGTAATCAACTTCAACCAATCTTAAACCTATCAAATGCTTGGCTGTCCTTCTCATAAATCATTTCTAACAAACATCTGTATCTTTCATTTTCATGACATGTTCACTTATATACACATCTGTATCTTTCATTCTTTCAAGAATTGTTCCATTATGCCCTTTTTGTCGGATAGAAGCATTAGCAAGACAGAAGTCATGTTCTTAGCCGGCTACTGGTATTCCCTAGCAAGACAGGGTGATCATACATCGTAAGAATCGAACAGAACTTGACAAGTCCTGAATATTCGACTCAAATATAATATTGCAATGTATGCAGGTATCCTACCTTTTTTTTGTAATGCTGAAGCTGTCAATGTGTGGCCAGGGATATAAAAAATAAAATTGAGATTGCGATGCTAACACAAGGACACCTTAAAATTCCCTGTTCGGAGGCGGTATAGTTGTTTCTACATAAGAAATGCCAACAACCTGAGTTCAGCAACAAGAAGAAAAGAGAATTATCTCCTACTTCGCTATTTCTGACCTCTATGCGGTTGCTACGAAGTTTTGCCGATAAGTTTATACCCTTCAAAAGGGTCTCCTTTGAATTTTTCATGAGTAGGTTATCTTTCTAAGAAATTTTAAAATAACGTAGAACTTGCTTAAGCTCCAATCAAAATACATTATTGTGCGGGAGTTATAGCTCCAATCAAAATACAAATTTATAATACATAGTTTGCATCCTCTCTGCCTCCACTTAAATCCATACAGCTTTACTAACAGTCAAATCGAAGTTATAGCTTCAATATAAAAGGGAAGAAGGGAAAAAAAAACTAGAGCGAAGTAAAAAATTGATTTTTTTTTTTGTCGTCTTCATCGCCGCTGTTAACAATAGTTGCTAAATCAAGTTTTTAGCACTAAATGTTAGCAGAAAGATCAACTAGATACATCTCAGACAAGCTGATAAATTTCACAATAAAAACACCAAGCATGGCAACTGCTTCTAATGTGCTATAAAGTTGAGAGAGAGAGAGAGACAGAGAGATTTATCAGCTTCAGGGTCAAGATAGAAGAAATATAAGTTGTGGACCCCATACGCTTTCCAAAACTGTCTCAAACTCTCCTCTCTCATGCTATTATACCTGGCAAATCGAATAATTTCTCCACTGTACACAGATCTTTTTGTATTTTCTCCTCTTTGTCCTTTTACATTCATGTGTTGATCCCAAAGGTCTTCATTTTTACATTTGTCTTTTGCTTAAGCTGTTCCACGAATTATTCAAACTCTACATTTAATTCTACTAACAATGCTTTGCAAATACAAATTTTATATTTTTAAGCAGAGCAAATATGAAATAATGATAAAAATGATAATCTTTGCTATTATAGCGCTAATAGCAGGGGCTTTTCAATTTTAAAATTGATTGCTGACGTGGCATTCTCATTCTTCAAAGAAAATCAATAAAAGGCTATAAAGAATACAACCAAGATTTATAACCGCAACTAACCCCACCTCTTATCATAGAAAAAACTAAACCCGTCATATAATAACTACCTGTGGTATATAATTACAGTTTTTATGAAAAAATAGAGTCATTGAAATTTGATATATACATGCGTAAATTACTAGCATAGTATAAACCAAGATAACTGGATGAGAGTTCAACAAATATATATTTCTTATGTGATTACTAAAACTGATATAAAACTTGAACAAATTGGAAATAATACTCATTTTCCTTCTTTTGCTGATCAAAACAAAGAAAAGTTTACAGCATAATCTCCTTTGTTTTGCTTGATGCCTTCATGCACAGGCGCCTAAACCTTTTCAGCTCAATTTTTTGAATTCTCTTCAGGAAGAGGCTCATACTGAGTAGTCGCTTCCTCATCCTCAATTTGCGTCGGAATGCTAGAAGTTGCATCACTTGTAAAAACAAATAAAGCGAAACAAATTTCAAACAAAGTCGGTAAATGAATCATTCAACTAATGTGAATCTGTTAGTGTTGTAAAAGCAACGTTACTTCAAAGTGTAAATTATTAGCCCAACAGCAACAGCAGCGAAAGCGAGACAGTACAACCAATCTACCTGCAATGGATTTTGTAGGTGCAAGATCATAATATATTACCATATTAGTAGCCGGAAATCAATTGCAGTCATAGTGAAGATCAAACCTTTTGTCGATAAAAAAATATTTTTATAAGGACCGCCCACATGTCAGCCGTCAAAAGGGAGAGATTGAATAGAGTGGCTCCACTCATCTGCAAGGCAATATTTATTTGTATCCAGAACTTTTAATAATTTAACCACAATACTTCGCCAGTCGAAAGTGTTGCGATTTAAAGCATGTCCTGTAAATCAATCTATGCTGGACTAATAAATCCTTGAATGTAGTGAAATTAGCTCCATCTCTTATGATTGGATGCATTGATGTTTTCAGATAATGTAAATTTGTTCAAGAATGTGAATAACTTTTACTTGAAAGAAATAATGACATTGAAGGTGCAAGAACAAACCCTGAGAAACAGCGGTACAGCAGTATAGAATAGAAACATCGCCGCTGTGTACCCAGCAAAAAGAGCAATCTGACATAACAAATCTAACATCGCATTAATTTCTTCGAACCTTAAGAAATAGAAGAGCTATTTCTTAGATCGTGCGTGCGTGGGCGTGCGTGCGTGTTTGTGTGTTTGTTTTTTATAATATTATAAACAGACAAGTCGATCTAACAATAAGCCGGTATAATGTTAACTCGTTACACTTGCTGACACTGTATGGAAGCTTAATTCTGATTGTAGAATTTTTTGCCAGTGATATCATGATGTTTAAATTGGCGATATAAAGACATGTAAAGAAAAAGTATCCAAGTATATTGATGAAACATTACTTACCAAAGTCGGAGACCACTCGACTGATGCAATATCTTTCCTCTCAAATATAGATCTAAGAGTATTATGGAATTAAAAGACATGAAATGTACACTTAATTAAGACAAATATTCATGTATAACAAATGAAAGGATACATCTCGCACACACAAACTAGCATACCGAAGACACCGAGCATGGCCATTACTTCAACTAGGTCCTTCGTTTTTACACAGAATTCCTGTGTTTTTAGATAGTTAGAAGCTAGCCCCCCCCACCCCACCCCACCCCGGAAAAAAGCACATTTAAATTGATTTATTACAATCAATTCTACCTGTCCGACATTGGATAATGCAAAACATAATGTCCCTGCAACAACTAGTGTATCACCCAAAAGATGATTTCTCCCACCTACAAGGCATTTTCTTTTTAGTAATTACTTGAAGAATATATATATATATAAAGTTATTTCTCTTTCTATTGCTTAATTTATAAGGCGAAAACTTTATTTTTGCAGCAAAAATCAGGGAAGAAAAAGTAAATTGTACCTCCGCCGGATACCCCTGCATCCGAGAAAAGTACAAAGGCGAGGCCTAGCACGCAGATCGATGCGCCGGCGTATTGGAAAAGAGTGTAGCGTGTTTGTAAAATGTACCAGGTAAGAATCATGACCCATGGAATTATCCAACAATTCAATAGCGCCACACTCGTAATTGATGAGTATTGATATGCCTTTACAACTGCATTACAAATATGTTATTGGACGTCTGTTGTGAGAAGGTATATGCAAATTATAATCAAGAGGCGCATGAGAGTTAATGAGGGAACAAAATGCAGCCATGAAGTACCACCAGTTTTTGGCACGTGCGATGCGCGTGGTCTCCTTCAGGATCGAACTTGCGACCTCTCGGAGAAGAAATTGGTAGCAAGTTGAGGGTGATTACATAAACTACTATGTTCCTATATATAGATATAATATTAAAAAAGTTATGATGATGTGTAATGTCTAAGATTTAAGAATTCTTCCTTTTTCTTAAAATTTTCTTTGACTTGAAATTGGAAGGACACATGCCCTCTTGTGTTTAAATTATGCGACTTTGCCTGAAACTGGATTTTTTTTCATGGTTTAAGGTGGGTGTCAAACTGTCAATATCTTTTTCTGAACATTTAATTTTTAAAATCTGTTACTATAATCTATTAGACATAATGATGCTAAAATCTTGTAAAATGATGCAATTTGGAAGCTTAAATCCTTAGTTAAAAAATTTATTAAAAAAAGCTAAGAGTTTGTTCTTATATATGATATATGATTGCAGTAAAAAAGAGCAAAAGAAATCGATTGAATACCAAGATAGTTTCCCTGTAAATCGACAAAGGCCAATATGACATACCAATACCATGGAACCTGCAACCTCAAATATATCAGCATGCATCAATATTTATAAAAGAAAACAGAAATTGCGTGGCGAAAAGAAATTAAGAAGGATTACCATTAACTTCTGCCGTCGATAGAGGAAAATCGAACCATAGAAAACAGCCAAAGAGAGGTAGATGAAGAAACTCTGAGCAAGTGGCGTGTCAACACCTTCAATTATTTGGAGTAAATAATCATGATGTTAGATCATAACATATTTGAATATAAATGTATTAGGTATTATGGTTATCATAAATCAGATGAGTTCTGATTTATGTTGTTGAGATTATGATTAATGTGTTAGATTGTTGGGATTATTAGTTATCGGTTAATTATGTTATGAGGTGTATAAATTGATATGGTTTATCTCTTAATAAAATTGATCGAGTTTATTGCTTTCTTATCACATGAAATTATATATAAATTGAATAATCTATACAATGAAGAATTTTTGAAGAATTTACCAATGTGTGCAATATAAGAAGCAGTGAAGGTAGCAATTGCGACAAAGAGAGAAGCCAACTGCCCCAAAAACAGCACAAGCAGAAGTCTCCAAATCCCATCCTTGCTGATTTCCATTACAAGATTATGTAAATTAGATTGAGTTTGAGTAAGAGAAAGAGTTTTTATAGTTAAAATGATGAGAGAGAGAGAGAGAGAGAGAGAGAGAGGCATTGCATGGTTGAGGTGTTTGGTGGTTGGATCCTGGTCACGTTTTGCTTGTCAGTCTCGGACCAGAAGGAAAACACTGGTTGCTGAACGTGAATTGGTTGGATGGAATTGAAGTTCATTCTTGTTATCTCAAAAGCTCTTAAAAATCGATGGTGTTCAGTAAAGTTTCCCCTTATACGAAAACACTAAGGTCCTGTTTGGATATGGAGTCTGGATAACTATAGTTTATTTTTAAGTTAAGGTAGCCGGATGCAAACTATAGTTTGCAAGCCCCAAGCTCCAAAAATGGAGTTTACAAAACTTTGATCTGATTGGAGTTGAGATAACCGCGGTTTTCTCGAAATTTGGGCTGGGTCGGCTATGGATATCTCAACTCCAAAATGATAGCGAAACAAGCTAAAGTTAGGATTTTGGAGTTTGGCTCTGCTCGCTTTTTAAAACTACATTTCAGAAAACTTAACTCCATGCCCAAACAGCTCCTAAAATTTAAATATAAAAAATAGCAGGTCTTGTACACAACATGCTTTTCTTTTTCTTTTTCTTTTTCTTTTTCTTTTCCCCCCAAGTAAATCAAAAAAAAACTTTTAATTTGCATCCTGACAGCCTAAGCAATTTTTTTTTATATTATTCAAGGAAGGCAAAAAAAAATGCTCATGTAAAAATCATAATATAATCTTCTAAATTGAAATGTTTTCAATTTGAATCCGAGTAGGATCTTGTGTCAAGAAAAATTCTCATAATATAATCTTCGAAAAAATTACTTCTTCGAATCTTAAAAATATCCTATCAAAATGTTGTTGATTTTTAAAGATCTCTATGTAAAAATCAATTTAAAATATTTATGTTACTTACCAGAAGTGTTTAAAATTTCTCTCAAATCTTATTACATGAGTCCAACATATATACACGTGCATCACACGTGTAAAAATAATATAGTAAGTTTAATTTGATTTCTATTTATAGTAACTAGGAAAGTTAATTAGAGGTATTCGATCTCTTGACTTTGGTAATAATGTTTATCTATAGTATGAATTTTGGGAGTCGTACTTGAATTACTATTTATTTGAATAAAAGTTGAGATTGAATAAGATTCAAACTTGCAGCTATAAATATATGCTATATGAGAGAATTCTCTTCCATCAAATACAGGAGTTTTGGAGAGAAGAATCATCAGAAGATTGAGATTTTAAGTTTGAGAAAAGCCAAAGAGCATCTGTTAGAGGTTAGCTTTGCTTTTTCTTATAATTTCTACTTAATTTTTAGCTTGTAACTTAGAAATTAATATGTGATATTGATTTGGTTCATATATGACTAATGATCAATATTTGCTCCAAGTTCTTATAAAAGAGACCCACTTAGTTTCATTGGATTCAATATTGAAATTATAAGCACTATGATCGCAATTTTTAATAATTAGACCTTGTTTACAGAATTTTATGGAAAAACTATCTAGTATGTCTTAAAATAACTTAACAGCCGATTTATTTGTTTTATTGTACCGTTTATCCAGTTCAGACCTTGCGTCTTATTACTCATAATGCGTAAATTGCACTGAAATACCCAAAATTGTCTGGTTTTTCACTAAAATACCTTGAAGCTTTTTTATTACAATAAAAATACCTTAAGTGATGCTTTTGTATTTTAGGGGAAAAACTCTTAAAAACAATTGCTGAAAGTATATTTTAGGGGGAAAAACCAGACAGTTGAGGGTTATTAATTTTTGAGCAGTTTTATTTTTAAATTGCTTTTTATGATAACAAGAAACACAGCAATCGAGGTTTTGACTTGAAAGTAATTTAGCTTACTTGTTTAAGCTAATTGTTATCTCGATAATTAACTTGTAAAAGTTTTGTTTTTTTCCTTCTGCTTCTTTAGGGGAAAAATAAGACAGAAAACACCCCAAAATACATGTCTGCGTCTGGCCTAACTCACCCCACCCAAGTAGACGAGATGTTTTTAAAAAGTTTGCATTATTTTGGTTTCATGCGTGTATATATATGTGCTTGAAATAGTCCAAGCCCTTTCCAAACATTAGTCTCTATCCTTTCCCACTTATTAGCTTTTAATTAATGAGAAAATAATTACTGTAATCACCCAAAGTATATGAGATACCGTAATAAAAAAAACTCGAAATAGCTGTTAGAGAACGAAAATTATGACAAAAATATCACAAAATCAAATATACATACAAACCCACTTCTGTATTGTATTTATTAACATCGTTAAGATTGTCATATGCTTTCAAAGGCTACAACACTATTGTAATTTCTTCGTCGGAAAAATACATGCTCCGTGATTTTTTTCGACGATCGGCATACATCACTTCCACCTTTATCATCTAAGATGTGGATACACCAAATTTCATGTGATTATACCATTTTTTCACCATTGATTTAGTTGATGCAAAATTAATGGTCTGCTGACAATAGAACTTTTTACATTGCTAATTCAACGGTGAAAAGATGGTGGAATTACATGAAATTTGGGATATGCACATCTTAGATAATAACAATGATGATGATGGATGCCGATTGTCGAAAAAAATGGTGGGCATATTTTTTTGACGCCAGAGGAGTAAATTCCCTGACCATTGTCAGAAAAAATGGTGGACGTCCTATGGCCTCTCTCCTCCAATATATATATATATATATATATATATATATATATATATATATATATATATATATGAGAATAATGGAGAAAAGGGACCATAGGAGGGGATTTCCTTCTATGTCGTCGAAAAAATTACAATCTCCGCTATTTTTTCCGATGATCGGCATCCAACATCATCGTTATCATCTAAGATGTGCATACAACAAATTTCTTGTGATTCCACCACTTTTTCACCGTTGAATTAGCAATGTAAAAAGTTCTATTGTCGGTAAACCATTAATTTTGTACCAACTATATCAACGGTGAAAAAAATGGTATAATCACATGAAATTTGGTATATCCACATCTTAGATGATAAAAATGGCCGTGATGTATGCCGATCGTCGAAAAAAAATAATGGAGCGTGCATTTTTCCGACGCTATAGGAGGAAATTCGCTCCTATGGTCCATTAACTATATATATATATATATATAAGCACATCATCTCTTTCTTTTTTTGAAAACTTAAACATATCCATAGATCATTCCTGTAGGAATTGCAACTTGCTGCCGACTATAAAAAAAAGTTGTTTTCACACTGGTTTGTTGATGTTAACAACCTGAGGTTAGTTTTACTTTTACAAAAAAAAATGTACTTAATGGACGGTAGATTACTCATGGAGCCCACCGATCCAACGGTCCACAATAATTATCCGTAGCCGCCAATGGCACAATCGTAATAACATCACAACACTAGTGGCGTTTGAACGCACATGATCGCTATATAAACAGACTCTGATCGCGCCATTCTTCACCTCGTTACCAAATTTAGAAATTACACCACATTTTGTTCTTCGCCCTTTTTTGCTCATTATTATTTTGCCTTTTTTGTTCAACAGGTATTTGATTCTCCTTCTATTTCTCTAAGTTTCCTTTTTTGGGGAAAAAAAAGTCTGATATTTCTTCCTCTTTGGCGTTTGTATGTATCTTCCAATGTTCTCACTGCTTGAAACCCTTTTTTAATTGCAGATTTGATCCAAATTCAATCGAAAATCAATGGGGGAAGAACATCGATTGCAAGAAAGCTCCCGCCCTTGCGCCAACAACAACTGCGGGTTCTTTGGCAACCCGATGACCCTCGACCTCTGCTCCAAGTGTTACCGCGATCTTTGCCTCAAAGAGAAACAATACTCTCTCGCTGACGTCATCGACATCCCCCTCCAAAAGACCCTTTCATCACCGTTACCTTCTCTCGCCGCGGCGTTGAGCTCACTGGAGTCTTCATCAGCGGCGGTCCCATCACACGAGGCGGGGGCGGGGGCGGTGAGGGCGCCACAGGCGAGCCGGTGCGCGGGGTGCAAGAGGAAGGTAGGGCTCGCAGGTTTCAGGTGCAGGTGCGGCTCCACCTTCTGTGGGGCCCACCGGCACCCTGAGCAGCACGCGTGTGAGTTCGACTTCAGAAGGGCGGGAAGGGAGGAGATCGCACGTGCGAACCCCATGGTGAAGGCACCAAAGCTGGAGAAGATGTGAGGCGATGGCTTTTTCTCTTCTTTTTTCTTTCTTTTTTTTTCCCCGATCTGGGATTGAGATCATCGTTCGATGCCCAAATTAATTTTCATTAAGCACTGTCCTATTAGACCTCTCTGTGTATATATTTGGGTGTACAAGCAGATATTGGTTTTGAATTAAGGAATTGGAGTATGGGCTCCAGTGCTCCACTGTCTCTTACCTTCCCTATGTTTTTCATTTACTACATGTTCCAGCTACATGCTTTTCCAACCACCGTAGATAAAATTAAAAAAAATAGAGTCTATATTTAGCTAGAGTTGGCGCATCGAGTACACCAAGAAATTAGTGCTGCAATGCATCCAATAATTTAGTATTTTTTTTGGTCAAACCAAACATGGAAACTCTAAGAACATGTTAGAGGAGAGTGGTTTAGAGGGTTATGCTCGTTAACCCGGTTTCTTGACCTCTTGATATTTTAGAGGCACATAGCATTCCATTTGCTGTTTCGTATTTCTTTATTTGTCAATCTTTTTGGAACTTACTCAAGGGTTTTTTTTGCTGGAATGGTCTTGACCATGTGTCATGCTAATGAGATAAACTCGTCTGTGATGTGTAATGCATCACAGAATACAATAGGAAGGTACGGAAGTTCCCAAATGCCAAAAAGATGACATAATATATATAGCTTTAGAGACAATATTGTGTGCCGCTTTGTTTCCATCTCTTGGTGTGTGAAGGATGCCTGTGTTTGTTAGGTCTTTCAGTAGCTTTCGACCTTTCGTTGTAGATATGGGAGAGCCTCCAAGGTACCGAGTCATGTCCAGAGTTTATAGCCTGCTTAACTAAAGAGGCGTCGCATTGCATCTCGCTACTATTCAATGATTTAGCCTTGCACCATTTAAGTACCTCTAGAACACATGTAACTTCAGCCTCTTCTATGTCTTGGCCACGGATAAATCCAGCTTTGATGAAGATAACACGACCATAGGTGTTCCTGTCAAGAAAACCCCATGCCCCAAAACCATTTTTAACACTTCTATCCCTACAAGAAATGAAGGCTTAGTTCATCAGGTGTCAGAAAACCAAATACCCGACAAAATAAAGATATTTCTTCGGCTTTACTCCGACGGATAAAATTGGGACGTAATAGAGTATATTTCGTCGGGCACAATATTTATTCCGTTGGGTATATTATTACGTCGGTTGATAGCCGACGGAAAAACATTGAAAAACCTGGAAATTTTAGTCTAGAATTACCCAAATTTCTCACTTACTTCGTCGGCTATATGAATCTATTTTGTCGGCTACTCACATATTCTGTTGGTTCTTGCCTGACGGAAAAAATAACAAACAGAGAAAAAAAAATTCCATCTTATAGCTAGATCCATACCCATACAATACAATATAATGATATCACACACATATATTCATCGTAATCATAATTCAATTCATGGCAATTTGCCACAAAACCAATATATCCATCCAAATCGCCATGAAACCAATATATTCATCCAAATCGCCATAAAACTAAAACAAATTAACGAAAATATCAAATCCATTATATTCTATAAATTTACAACATAATTCAATTACATTTGGAATTCGCAAAAAACGACGATCGAGAACAAGTGCGTGTAGTCTAGTCACTGGGGGACGCTGCCGTCGGAGGCCGAAGGATGCTGAGTGAAATCGAGCAGCACCAACAGTGTTATTAACAGACAAAATATTAGCTTTTTGAATTCACGATATGATATAGATATGTTATTTATGATAATAAACTATTTTGTAGCAATATTTTAAGGGAAATCGAGCAGCTCCAATAATGTTCTTAACGAAAAATTATTCACGATATAGATATGATATTCATGGTATAATATAGATATGTTATTCACGATATATATATATATATATATATATATATATATATATATATATATATATATATATATATTCACGATATGATTTGACATCAAATTGAGATATCATATAGACATTGTTGGGTTAAAATTTACATCCCGGTTGACCAAGTCAAAATCAAAGTCAAAGTCAACCCCAAATAAGCGGGCCCAAGCCCAGATCAAGCGGGCCCATGCCCACGTCAAGCTCCACGGCCGGCCTCTTCAATGCCAAAATGAAAATTATGTAATAAATAAATAATGTAATTTTCATGAATAAATGTAAGAAAAATGGGCATAAAGCCAAATTTTTGTAAAGCTCATGGTTCATGTGCAAAAGAAATAAGCACATGAGGCGTGAGATGGGCAAACTACCATTTTGTAAAGTCCAATGGGCTATGTGTAAATTTGTAAGCCTATATAAAGCAACATGATGATGAAATGAAAGAATAATTGATTCCCCTCAAAAAAACTAGAGTTTGTACATCTTTCTCCTTCCTCAAGGTTTTAAACATCTTTCTCTTTTCTGAATTAAACCAAGAGTTTACTTCCTTTTCTAAAAAGAAATAGTTTTCACCATAAAACCCACGAAAGAGAGCTCAGATCTCCCATCAAATCTCTAAAAGGGGAGATTTTTAAATCTCACCTCCTTTTCTCCAAGCTCCAGTCAACGGAAAGAAGGAAGAAGGAGACCATCTCCAAAAATCCCATTTTGGGGAAGATCCGAGGCTTAGAAAATGATCCAGGCTCAAGGGAGAAGAAAGGGGTCCCCTTTGATCATCTTCAAAGATTTCTGGGAGTTCAACTCCATTTGTCAAAATCTTTGGGAATTTAACTCCATAAATAAATTTTTTTTAGAAATTTAACTCCATTCAAAAATTATTGGAGTTTAACTCAACAAATAAAACTCTTTTGGGAGTTTAACTCCACTCAAGATCCTTTCAGGAGTTTAATTCCTAATTAAGGAGCTAAGTTCCTTTTTCTGCAGAAGTTTAACTTCTGATCACGTATCGGACGCGTGAGGCGCTGGCTCCCAGCTTCCACGTGCCAGACGCGTGAGGCGCTGGCTCCCAGCGTCCACGTGAGGCGCGGGCGCCCACACGCCTTTCACGTGGCCCATGGACGCCCAGCGCCTACATGCCGGGCGCGTGAGAGGCTGGCATCCACGCGCCTCTCACGTGGCACGCAGGCGCCCAGCGCCATGCGCCACGCACGCGTCCTTAGGACGCTTCTCACCCCTCTTTTCCCACACGCTCCACACTGCGGGGCCCCCGATACATCCAAGAACATACACACAAGCACCGCATATTGAGTTCGCATGACTAGTTGACCCGTCAATCGGAGGTGCCTTCGCTTCAAAGGCGATAGATAATTAACGGCAGTTTAGTTCGCGGCTGCCGTAGATTCGGATCCCCACAATCAATAAACCCCGGCCCATCTTAGGCAGGGGGAGTCTGTAGTACGCCTGACAAGCGGCGCATATTCTCATCTCAATGGGATGACAAAAAAATTTCGAACAGACCTATATGTCGCAATATGATATGTATATGATATTCACAATAATAAACTATATGAAATTTGTATTAAAACGAAAATTGGTAATATGATATTCACGATATTAAACTTATGAAAGTTTTATTGAAACGAAATATTATTAACTAAATTTACAACCGGTATTTCTCGGCCTTGAAGCACTAGCTGACGGATCAAGATTGTTCAACGTCCTCTGTGAGCTCGAACCCGATGGACGATCGGATGAAAAAGGGGCCAAGAAGACGTGTGCCCGATCATCCGCTGGAGTATGAAGAGAGCCATCTGCATCCTATATCGGCATGGACGGAGAGGGAGCCGGTGCCGCAGTGGACAGAGAAGGAGAAAGGTGCATGGGTTCCTGGATCAATATCCCTCGACAAACGAGAGGATGATGCAACTCCGGACCGCGATGGGCGTGATATACCGTAGGCGATATGTCTTTGGCCGTTCAAGTGAACTCTTCCGTGCCGGTCCGGGGTGTGCTGCTGGATGACGTCCTCGTTGATCGTATGAAACTCTACATTCGAAGAGGGTTGACCGTGCTCCTCAGTAAACACAATCACCCGCTGCTTAATCTCGCGGTTTATCCGTTCCTGTAAGAAATTACAATATGGACCGCATTAAGTCAATATTGAAAAAAAAAATTAAGTGATTTAAATAATTACAATAAATCGTGTGTGAGCATACTTACATAATGCTCAGTCGCCTGCCGTAAGGTAAGGCAACTGGAGGCACGCGCAAACCCTATACTGTAAAGCTCTACGCGACCAGGCATCTATCCCATCCGTCTCGCCTGCAATTTAGACAAAAATTTGATTCCTGTCGAAACTTTAGGAAGTTGACAAATGCATAATATTTTTATTTGTCAACTTATATGAGCAACTCCATATTGGAAGGAGTTCATCCCTCTGCCCAACCAACGATCAGTGTTGCGACTTTGCGCAACTGCTCCCCCTGGCTCCTAACCTGCCATTTAGAAATGATTTAACATTTCCTAGCCTAATATTTAGGATTAACGTCTAAAGCTGTAACAGTTATCGGCGATCTACGTACCAAGAACTCAGACGATCCGAAGTGATCAATCATGGCAGCCCAATACTAGCCCGGCCAATTGGCGGGCTTCACCGCCAATTTCGCCTCATCGGTATCGGCCTTCTTCCATTTCCTGTGGACCCAGTGTTCGTGATCACGCCAACCCCGACATGTATATAAATAGTCGGTCTCTGACAACGTGCAGAGGTACGGAAGAGCTGTTGATCCACCGCACTATAGAAAAGCGTGCCTACAAAGAAACACCAATGATGTATTAGCGTCAAATATATATATATATATATATACACACACACACACAAAAGTAATAAACGATGACTTAATAAAATAATCATACCAAGATCTCATCCAATGTCGTTTGTTTCTTGGTCTCCAAAGCTGCCGATGTCCAGTCCACCGCCACATATCTGGAATACTCTTTCACGACGTACGGCATGCGTTTCTCATTATTGCATATCGATGCATAGAATGCCTTTAGGTCCTTCCCCCCGGGTTCAACGAAGTCCCGGTTCGCCGAGAAGAGCACATCAATTCGCGGGCCGTCTCGACCGTGGATCCATATTTTCTTTGCCTCTGTAGGACCCTTTTACCCAGGACCCCGACCCCAGCCCTGGCCCGCGGAACCGGAGGAAGTGAATGCCATCTCCCCCTCAGGCTGTCCACGACTAGAACTGGAGACCATCTCCTGAAAAAATAACTAATGCAACATACATATACAGTAACAAGTTCCACAATAGTTAAGCAAAATTAAATAGTTGTAGATAAAATTAAGCTAATCACATTCAAGATATTCAATACATAAAATAAATTCTGCATATATGAAAGCCGCATGTAAATAAACGAGCAATAAAAGTGCGATACAAAAGCTAGTGTTAATCATCATCCTCTGTAGCACTATTTTCACTCGCTGAATTTTATAATAGTTCACGCGTTGATTGTTTTCGTCTACGGGCTCTGATCTTGATAATCCATCTTCTACAATAATCTCTGGATCGATATCAACCCTACAAAAGCTAACGTTGTCTGAATCCTTAGTCAGGTCTTATAACGATGATACTGGCGTGTTTGGACAGCTAATTTCAAGATTTTCATCAAGATTTCCCATGTTAAAATAATCTCGAGGATTTGTGGTGATAGCAACATGCCAGACAGCATCCCTAGGGTTCTCGACATAAAAACACTGGCGTGCGTGCTTGACTTGCTAATATGTAAGGCTCATTCGTGAATGCGAGTTTCTCAGAACTCAGTACGAGTAGCCCGTTTTCTACTTTGTATCCTTGTCCATTTGTCTTGGTATCATAACACATACATTTGAATACGACAACTCTGTGTGCACGATAACGTACTTGCAATATATCTTGTAGCACACCATCGGAGTCAAGTTGACCCGTATTTGGATTGATATCTCTAGACGATGCGTAACTTGTTGTGGTTGAAGCCAAAAAAACGCCGCAGTTTTAGAACTTTCTACGTGCATCTCTATCTTATGTATGAAATCTATATCCATTAGCGACATAACCAGTTACACGCTCAACTACTGGATCTGGTTCGAAGGCAAATATTCTTATATCTTCTGTCATGTTGGCATCTACGGTTGTATGAACCTAATAAGGCATAATAAGATTTTAAAAAATCGCATTTAGTTCAAGGGATAAAACATGAATTATATAGTTGAATATATTTTAGCGTTAAACTTTCAAATTAGTTAAACCATGACGGAAATTCTCGATTTTGAGCATTTTCGACATGTTTCGGTAGCGATTGACCCTTCGGTGGTCTATACCGAGCTCTTCATAATCTAAGTATTGAACAATACGGCTAGGTAATTTCATATTTATGTGTTGAGAAAAGTATCAGGCTATATACATACTCTTGAAATACGTCGACCTCGAAAGAGTTAAACAATACATATCTATGTATTGTGTCAAGCTCCTGACTACGAAGTGCGACATGTTTCACGGCACCTATATGTTCCCACTTTCACGGAAAATGGATATCAATCCATATCCCTCGTTACCCACGTCTTCGTTACGGCACGACTTATTGAATGCAGTGTCAGTCCCCTCAAAGTATATAGAACAAAATATCATGCATTCTTCGGCAATCGATCCCTCGGGTCTAGTTTTATTACGAATATATCGTTTTATCTTAAACATAAACTTATGTGTTTTGTTCAGGTAAGTTTGAATAATGAAATTGATGAAATTAATAAATATTATTTGAAAGTTAAATTCAGCTATTTATTTCATACCTCTTGAATGTATACATCCACCGATAATTAACCGATCCACCTAAATGTCCCTCTTTTGCAAGATGAACTGTTAGATACATCATGATTGTGAAAAGCGTAGACAGAAACATCTCCAATCTATATAGAATGATAGAAACTTTGTTCTCCAGGTTTCTAAAATCATCTGCCCTATATTCCTTCGAGCTTAAATCTCGAAAGCAGTGACAAAGATCTGTCACAACTGAGGTAACATCTTTATCTTTTAACGCCCTACTTGCAACGGGGAGTAACTGTTGCATGATCACGTTACAGTGATGACTTTTAAGATGATAAAATTTGTATACTTCATGTCCACGCACTTGGAGAAATTTGATGAGTGGTCGTCAGGATCCTTTACTTGCTCAAAAATTCTGAGGAAAGCGCCCTTCTCTCTAGCAGATATCGTTGTACTTCGCTGCAGGAATTGACTATCTACCGTTCCCCACTTCTTGTGGGTGCAATTCAGGACGTAACTTCTTCTGCAAGTACCACTGTCGAACCGCAAGTGTATCTTTATATTTGGATTTCACATTCAATAAAGTGTTAAAAAGTACTTCGCATACATTCTTTTCGATGTGCATGAAGTCTAAATTATGACGCAGATTGAGATCGTGCCGATATACTAGCTCGTTGAAAATGGCATTCTTCCTCCAGTGACTGCCTGCAACCCATGGAATTATATACTCTGTCGTTCTCCCGAAAATATTACTGAAACATTGTGTTGCCTCCCACAATTTCAAACCCGTCGGCTCAGGTGGGGCATGCCTATACTCTTGTCTACCATTGAACTTGCTGCAATTACGACGATATGGATGATCTATATCCAACCATCGACGGTGACCTATGTAGCACTTGATCTTCCGCGCTCCTACTTTAGGATCACATACGGTTCCTCTAGACATATCGGGCAAGCTTTGTAATCTTTAGTGCTCCATCCAGACAACATAGCGTATACTGGAAAATCGTTAATTGTCCACAAGAGTGCCGCATGAAGTGTAAATGTCTTTTTCTTGTGGGAATCATATACTTCTATATCTGGCTCCCACAACTCCTTCAGTTTCTCAATTAACGGTCTCAAGTATATATCGATGTTATTTGAAGGAAAGGTATTTCCAGGAATCAACAAGGGTATCTGTGTGTAGGAATGCTTCATACTCATCTATAGAGGTAGATTATAAATAACAAGAGTAACAGACCATATACTGTGATTTGCACCGTGGTTGAACGGCTCCATGCCATCTGCAGAGAAACCAAGCCTTACATTACGAGCATCTGCAGTAAAATCTTTGTGCAGGGCATCAAAGCGTTTCCACTCTTCACCATCGACTATATACCACAGGACTCCGTCCTTAGTGTGACAATTTGCATTACATGACATGTTATCAACAATTTTGGTTGACAGAAATAATCGACGAAGTTTTTGCTTGATTGAGAAGTAGCAAAACTTTTGCTGGAATTCGTCTAGAAGTATCGAGTGTAGATTCATCTTCACCATTATCCTTTTGAGAAACAATCCACCTAGATAACTTGCAAATTTTACAGTTATCCAACTTCTTATCCTTCTCTGTCCAGTATAACATGCAATCGTTCGGACACGAGTCGATTTTCTCATAACTGAGACCCATATCCTTCACGATCTTCTTCATTTCAATGAAATTTTCCGGCACTAACGCTTTAAAGCAAGTCTCCCTTTGCACCTCAAGAAACTGATCAAAAGACTTATTAGTCCAATTATTTTGGCATTTGAGATGAAATATTTTGACAATCCATCCCAATTTAGAGATATTTACGCTTTCAAAAAGGGGTACATTCGCATTATCCATATACTGAATATATTTCGCCGATTTTGCTTCAGGAGACTGCGGATATCTTTGCCTTCGACATTAGGTTCGGGAATAATGTCAGGATCAAGATGCATGCCAGTTTGGAGCTCGTCCAACATACTATTCAAACCTGTGTCCCTAAAACTCGTATGACGAGGATCATTTGGTTTAATCCAACTACTCGTAGACATGTCGACTATCAGTGCTGCTTTTCTATGGTACGTCCAATTTGTATACCCAGACGGAAACTTATTCTTCGGTAGATGGTCATACATTATATCTCGATGGCGGTCGTAACCGTTATTGCACTGTTTACATGGACACGAAATCATTTCTTCAAGGGATCGGTCCCTCAATGCAAATTCCATAAACTCTACGACACTAGCCTTGTATTCATCACTAAATTTGGACACTTTCATCCAACTCCTATCCATTACTCTCCGATTTCTGTCATCATGTATTACGTAATTAGCCATTTATTTTATGACTTTAATTAAGATTTAATGTTTCAGTTTGATCTATCAATTCATCACATCGGCTGTCGGGGTAAGGCTTCTATCCCATTAAGAATTTATAGCGCATACACCCCAGCGTTTGTATTTTCATTCATTTTGAGAAAATTACGGCTGCAACTCCTCGCTGTTCTCCGAGTACACTGCAATCGAAGGGATGATAATCATTTCAATACTGAATATCAACGATGAAATGATCATCCCCTTTATATTTATACATGGAGAACCAGCGAAAAGCTGCGGATGAGACTAATCTCGAAACGAATGAAAACACAAATGCAGGGTGTGTTTGTGTTATAAATTCTTAATTTGTCCACACTGGACAATCTATCGGTTATAGTACGACCAGTTCTCTCGACACATAAACTACATGATGGTTGCAAAAATAAACAATTAAACGCTTAGTTTTGGCAACCATCACGTAATTTTATGTCACGAAGGAGACCGTTGTGCATATAACTGATAGACGTGTTCTAAGGCGCGTTTCGATTTTTTGAGTGAGATACTCGATGATAACATGTAAATTTCATGTTATCATCGAGGTTCGTACACTTAGTATAAAATTTTCATGTTATTTTTAAGTTCAAGGTTCAATTGTGTGCATTATTTGGAACATATAAATATTGAGGATAATGGTTAGAATAATAGTTAGTTGGATTGCTATTAATAGAAACATGACAATGAAAATTATGATCATAAAATTTCTCAATATTAAAATAGTTAAAAACGTTATTGTTATTATTATGGGTTCACATAATGATTGAAAGGGATAGCAGATTGCATATATTATTCATCAAAAATGGTTAATTGCCTTGACCTCTTTAATTGCTCGCTTGCTAGATATTTTTCTTTTCTAATTGTCAATAAATTGTTGGTGTTAATTATTTTGAGAATATTAAATAAATGGTTAGATTTGGATATGCTCATATATTTAATTTTAACACTCAAAAAAGAGAAACATTATTTTTTAAAAATTAAATCTTACCTGTGGCGAGGCGGCGGCTGCAACTATGGATAGCGGCAGCTCGTCAGAAGAGGAGCACTTCGTCGCTGATAAAGAAGACGACGGTGGTCGCGGCTGCGACTACAAGAGAGGAAGAAACTGAGTGAAACAGAGAGAGAGAGAGAGAGAGAGAGAGGGGGGGGGGAGGATTTACGAGGGGCTGCGATAATGGACGGCGACGGTGGCTCCAAGTGATAACGGCAACGGAGGGGCTATGAGGAGGGGTCGGCGAGGAGTGTTCGATCGGCATGGAAGGGGGTCGGCGAGAAAGGATCAACGTGGAGGAGGTCGGCGAAAGGTTGACGACGGAAGTCGAAAGGGGTTAGGTAAGGAGGCTACGAAGAAGGGTCGACGAGGAGTGTTCGATCGGCATGGAAGGGGCTCGGCGAGAAAGGATCAACGTGGAGGAGGTCGGCGAAAGATCGTCGCGGAAAGGGATTGGCAAGGAAGTTAGAGTGGAAGGAGCCGTCGGCATGGAAGAGTGTCGGTGAGCGGGGCGCCGGTGTAGAAGGGGTCGGCGTGAAGGAAGGGTTAGGTTTTTTTTTATTTGTGGGGAAGAATATGATCAATCGGTTCTTTCTCCCTTTTTATTGATTGGGTTTATTCCGTCTGGCACCAGCCAATGGAACAACCCCAAAAGATATTAAAAAATAAATATATTTTAATAGGGTATATTTCGTCGGATATATGGTTTATTCCGTTGGCTATAAGCCGACAAAATAACCATGTATTTCTTATAGTGCATCGACATTGATGATCACCTCGTGTTTCTGTGCCCAGAGCCCTTGGTTGAATTTGAGCGTGGGTTGCGGAGGTTGGGATGAGCGCAGCCTTGCAACAGTTGGTATACGTTTTGGATGATGTTGGCTTGGTATAGTCATCTTGCCGAAAAATACGGTATTGCATCTCTCCTTCGATCCCATCCACGGTACACAAATAAGAAAGCTACTATGGTAGGATCCAGAGAGGTCATCTTCCTCCAACCAAGCTTTAATCATGCTCTCGATCGAAAAATGTGTGGATGCGGCAATATCAATTGAAGTAAGAGCCAAAATCTCTTTGCTTTGGCGGCATTCAATTAACAAATGCCAGTTGGTCTCTACGACTTCTTTACAATGGGGACAAGTGGGGTGGGGTCTGCTGCACGCACCACGGATGCTCGACGAGCATTTGATGGGAGTGCATCAACCAATAGCCTCCAAACAAAATGTTTAATTCACAGCTAGATCCTTTTTATTCCATGTTTTATGTAAAACCTCTTTCGTAATGTAACTCATATTGGAATTGCAGTGAAGGTTAGGCCTTTGTGCATGATAGCAAGACTTGGGAGAGAAATTTACACCTCTAGTGTGCATCCATATGAGCCTATCCTTGCCTGAAAGCTCATAAGAATTTATCGGCGTATTAAGGATATGACCAGCCAGCAGCCACTGGAGGCTCAAAAACAAAAAGCTGAGAAACAAGTGTCATGCTCCATGCTCCCATTGCTTCATCAATGAGGTCCTTAACCATTTTTATGTTATCATCGCATCCATCTGGTCTTGATAATTTCTCATTCAAGCCGGCCGCCCAAGAATCCGAGAAAATATGCATGCTCTCTCTTATTGTAATCGACCATATACAATTTTTTAAAAGAAAAAAAGAAAATCAATGGAGCCTTGTATACCTTTCCAAAGGCGTGAGCTCGAGCCATTTGTCTTCGCTTCTGCAATCGATCGATTCGGAAAATATTTAGCCTTAATTAATGCGAACCAAGTACTCAAAGGCTCTGAAAGAAGTTTCCATCCGAACTTGTAAAGCAAACCCTTATTCATACAATCAAGATCGCGAAAGCCAAGACCTCCTTTCTTTGAGAACTTCATGCTACTCCAAGGTTTAAGATATAAATGCTTTTCAGGCTTTTGAAAATCCCAATATAAGTCTTTCATCTTTCTTTCCATAGACTCCTTAGACCCCTTAGTAGTTAGTAGTTCCTGGTAAAAAGACGGTGCCCATTTGATAAGAGGGAAGGAAGGAAAGGCTAGATTTAATTAAAACCTCTCTACCCGCATGAGAAAGTAGATTAGCTTCCACCCCTTTAATTTGTACTCCATTTTCTCAATGAAAAAGTTATAAGCATTCGATGGCGCTACCAATCAATGGATAGAAAGCATCTTCTTGCATAAGACTAACACCAACCATGAATCAAGTTAAAGAAGTATAACAGTGCAGGGGATCTGGATCCAGCTAAACTCAACCTTATAGATATCAAACGCAAACTGAAGATGTACGAAGTTAAAACATCAGCATCTGCTTTATTTATTACTCTCTTCTTTGCAATCACCATCCAAAGAAAGAAATTGCGTCTCAGTAAATATTACACAATATCATATTTAACTCAAGACATTAGGGAAAAAATAAGTAGCACAAGTGGTGTGAGCTTGGTTAGGAAAAGAAAACTAAGCCAAATCATGCAAAATAAAACATTTAACTAAAACATTTGAATACGATACCCATTTTTGTGTCACTCTAACTGGCTAGTTAACGGCGCCTCTTCATCTGGATCTAGCTCTTGTTCTACTCCTTTAACCTGTCCACGAAAGCACTCGATATCAACAAGAAGATATATTTTAAGACGCTCGAAAAAAAGGAATATATCATGGTGCTTATTAGACTAGTTAGTGTATAAGTTTGAATATCTAAGGTTTCGTTATACATAAATAGATGTAGAATCGATCATGTTGGGTTGCTTAATATTGTGGAGAATAGATTGTCGAAATAACTTTCCTCATACAATAAATAAGAAGCAGAAGTTATGGCTTGGCTATTTGAGCTAAAGCATTGATGCATGAGAAAAGTTGATACTTTCTTTTACTGGTTGGTTACCTCAGGAACGTAATGCATAAGCATATTCTCAATGCCGGATTTCAAAGTAACAGATGAGTTGGGGCAGCCGCTACAGGCTCCTTGCATTTTTAGCTTCACGATACCGGTTTCTCTAGGGAAAAAAAAAAAAAAGAAAGACCGAGATAAATTAAAATTCTGAAAGCCAAGCGTTTTTTCTGTGTGCACTAAATGTGCGAGAGACATACTCATCAAAACCATGATACTCGATATCACCACCATCATCTTGCACAGCAGGTCGAATCCGAGTTTCTAAAAGTTCTTTGATCATCGCAACAATTTCTGAATCATCCTATAAACCCATGCATCGTTAATATACACCTCACAATCACATTCTATACTACCAATATAAGGGAAAAAGAAAATGTGGTCCATGCCAGATTGAATTTTGGTCAATTTGTAAACAGTGAACATGGACTAGTTTTTATTCATTTGAAACTTAACTAGAGAGCTCTCATGGGCACAAATTCTACATTATATCAAACTAGCGATTTTGGCACGTGTGTTGCACGTTAAGTATAGAAATTTTTATGATAAATTTCTTTATTAATTTAACAACTTGCATCGCACTTATAAAATAATGATGACATGGCAATTTGGTTACGTACATCACACTTGTAAAATAATAATGCTGTGGCATTTAATTACGTACATTGCACATAAATCAATGATTTTTTTTTTTGTTTGATTTCCTTGAAAAATTAAGAAACCACATCATCCATCCATTTCAAAAATTAAATGACCTCCTTGTTTTTGCCCTATAATAGTAGAGATATTTTAAAGAATGGTATGATTTGTTTAGTGAAAAGCAACCAATTAGCATCGTTTACCTTTTATTCTCTACTTTCCAGTAAACAACATTTCCAAAAACTAGGATATTGATGGAATCCAAGATAAGGTGCCCAACCTATAGATTCTATCTTACTGATCAAGCAAGATATTATAGCACTAACCAAATTTCAAAGCAATAACACACTATTGTATTGCATCTTACTGATCAAGCAAATATTTCAACGCACCAATCAAATTTCATAACAATCACACTCTATTTTATACTGTAGAGCAATCTTGAAAACGGAAAACATATACCACATATAAAGCTTCTTGAAAAAAGGTACGGTGAATTTTATATGACAGAGATTAAACGTCAGATGAATAAACAAATGCAGCTAATAAGTGCAGAAAAGATACCTCTTGAATTGCTGTGTCCATGGAAGCTGCAGTATTCGAATCAAGAAAGAGTGGTTTTCCAGATGTATAAAAATCCATGATTGCTGCAAAAATTTCAGGTTTCAGATAATCCCACGAAGCTTCATCGGACTTTGTAACCGTTACAAAATCGGATCCAAAAAAGACTCTAGTAACTCCTGTAAAAACAGTAGCTGTGAAGGTTAGACTGTAATTGATCATGCTTTCAAAAGAAGAATTGCTGAAGAAAAGTAGTGTGCCATAGGAATTGCAGCTTATTTGAGATTTTTAAATTCATCTACAGACCCACATGAGATTGGTGCTGCATAGTTGGCGTATTTGTAAATGATGTTGTTAAAGTACTCCGTATATGGACTGGATGCATGGAGCTTAATAGTAATTCTCTAAGTACCTCACACTTGTCATATATGTCATTCTTAGAAAGCCCTGAATGGTTTAGATTCATTAATAAGTTTCAAATTTTAGATTCCTTCAGATTTTTGCATGGAAAGTATGGAGATAGAAAATCATACAATAGAATGAACAAATTAATTGAGACGCAGCTTTCCAAACTTATAATCATTATAGTACTTTCCCTCTTCCTTGTTACGGATTTATAATACAACGAAGTCTTTCTCCCGAATTTTTTGCTAATTTAACTTGCCCATGGTGAATACTTGTCCATTATGTAAGTGTTACCTTAAAGTTAGATTAAATGATGATCGCAGTTAAGTGTATGTTTCTTGACATTAAAGGTTAGGTATATATAATACAAAAGATAACATGGATCGGAGCATCGAACACACAAATGTCTGGACATGTTATTTGCAAAATGCCTTCAGCGCATCCAATATAAGTCAAACACGTGTCTGTATTCACAAAATGTGTATTTAGCCTATAATGGCCCTTCTACACGTACAAACCTGATAACCGCCAGCAACCAACTAGTCATTGTATTCCATAAAAGAGTATATCAAGATCTACTCAGGTTTAATTATTCTCATTGTTAAAAATGGTCTTCTAAAGAACCAACAAAAAGCATAAGAAAAAAGGTATAAATAGTATAAGTAAGAGTAAACTTCACGATAACATATAGCCTTCCACGGGTGAAAACCAATTGAATTAAAATATCGTTTTGGCCTACAAACAAAAGTTTTGAAATAACAAAGGTTGGGTCTTCTCATTGTTAACAAGTGTTGTATATAAAAGGAAAAGGAAAGGGGACAAGAAAAACTCATTGAACATAACATACCATCAATTCCAAAGAGTGCCTTTGCCAGCGTCGAATTCATCGCAGCACGTGCATTCGGGAAATCAGAACTCCCGACTTCCATAACCGGCTTCCCAGGGTAAAACATGAGTGACAATGGATTGGGTGTTGATTGCGTTTGAATGAACATGCTCCTTCTCTGCACTGTACAGTAAAAAAAGGCATAGAAATGCAAAAAATTACGACCTTTTGAATGTACTAAATGCATCTGACAACCTAAATTATTTGAACTTCTGTAAAATGAAACGAAAATATGAAATGAGTGATCGACATTTCATCAAACAACTTGTGTGCGCTCGAATTTTGCAACTTCATAAAGTTCTATCAACAATATACAGTAAAATTCCTTCCCCGCACTGTCCAACCGAAAAAAAAAACACCCAAATGTAAATGATAACCTTTCAATGTATTAAATGTATCAGACAACATAAAGATTTGAACTTTAGTAAAGGGTCATCAAACAAGTTGTGCGCACTTGAATTTTGGCAACTTCGTATATCTTTTATCATCAATAAACATAAAAAATTCACTCAATCAGCTACAAACAAATATAAGACCAAGCAAAAAGGGAGCAAGTATCACCTGAAGAAGCGACCCATGGGCTCGTGATCGATGTCGAAGCTTTCGAGGGATTGAGAGAAGCGAAGGGCGTCGAGTCTCGAAGAGGAGAGAAAATCGCTGACGATGAGAATAATCGAGGAGAGAGGAAGGATTTGCTGCTGCTGCTATTTTCTCTGATTGGATCCGGTAAATTTCTTCTCGCTTGAACGAGCCTTCGAAATCCCCTCATTTTTAAAATAAAAAATAAATTATAAATTTTTTTTCCTGAAGTCTTGGTTAATTTTGTTCGAAGTTTTAGATCTTGGAAGCAAAAATCAAATCGAACCTCTCTCTCTCTCTCTCTCTCTCTCTCTCTCTCTCGCCACACCGCCTCGGACCTTTTTGGGCTGTTAGTGGGCTTTACCACGTATGGGCCAATGGATTGTTTGCGTTCAATAACCCTAGTTAGGCCCATATTTATTGAGCCGACTTCAATTTTGTTTTTCCCTAATTACCCTAAAAGTTTTTTGCAGAAACACATGCAAACTGGATTTGAACTTCGAATCAAAATGGGTAGCGCTCTAATTCATTGACTTCTTCTTCATAAATAATATAACTCCGGCTCTTTAAGAAAAAAGAATAGATATTAGAAGCTTTTGAAATATGTCTGAACCCCGCTTGAAATTGCTTTATCGGGTTATTAAAATTTTCTCCATGATATGCATTGGAAAAAGAGAATTTTTAGTTCACTCGGCAATTCTATGGTAAATAGCAATCAGAAGGGGTTAACATATGTTTATAGATACTGCATTCTGATAAAGTAAACGTTCATGATGCTTTAATGTCAATGGATGAAATCAGCTTGCTGATTAAAAACACATCACGGATATATATGAACCCATCCCGAGCCAATTAGTTTTTGGGTTCATGTGTAATAACTTGCTATATGAGCATGCCTCTTGTACTTTTTAACCTACGAGAATGAATCTACTCGGACAGAAACTGCAATTCGATGAAGAAACCGCTATAGATCCTTCACATACGCTTCAAGGAAAAATAAATCCGATTTATATTCCGCATGTAGATCACAACTGGTATCAATATGTATCATTGACATTTAGGGGGAAATACGTCAATGTTGCATGCTTATTGTATGTATTTTGGAATATTTTTTTCAGGCTCTTCTTCGTGCAGGTTTCGTTTGGATAAAAACAAGGAAAAATGTGTCTAATCAAATATCAGACGTCATTAATTGATTAATTTTGGTAATGGATTCCCACCAAATTAGTTTTGATAATGGATTTCCACCTTGGACCATCCAGGCACACAAAACACACACACCAAACAAAAACGCACCAACACACAGGCACGTACCAAGGGACCTATGAATTTGCCCCGAAAGCGTTAAATTGTAGCACTCCTCCTCTTGGGATCCCTGAGGTTCGAACATGCACTCTCCCCAAAAAGTGAAAGTGCATATACCAACTGAGCCATCGCTCATTGATAATCGCATTTAATTAAGTCATCTTTCCAAGTCATGGCCTAATAGATGGTTTCGATCACTTATATATTGAAAGGTGTTGTCAAAACGGTGGGCATGTGTCGAAATATGTTATTCTAGTCAGGATTCTCTCTATTATTATAACTTAAACTCAAAGGGTCTCAGATGTATTTTCTCACTTATTGAAGAAAAAGTAAAAAAAAGGACTTTTTTTAATAAATCTTCTGTATTATAAGGCAAACGGACTTGGTTGGATTCACCATTTCCATCACAACAATAAAATATTGTTCATTTAAATTCAAAAAATTCAATCCGAAAAAAAATAAGATAAAATAACTCTGTAGACAAAGTTTTACCCTGGTATATTTCAACTTTCTAGATTTTTCTTAAAGCTATCTTTTAACTTAAATGTATTTCTTATTTAAAGTTATTCAATACACATTAACTAAATTATGTAGTATTGTCTTTCAAGAAGTTTCCATAACCTCGCATTTTTATTTTGAATTTTTAAAATTATCTTTTAATAATTTTTTGCAATATATTTGATAAATCAAACATGGCGCGTTATTGTCGTTCAAATTTATGTTTTTTCTGCAAAAACTAACTGAAAGAATTTTAAAGAAACCATTCATTTTACTAACAGTATGATACCATCGCTTCACAATTTCAATTACAAATACCATGTAGCTGAGTGAAATAATACACGTTAGGCACGTGCAGAAAACTAATAAGGTTTAATGAACAAGACGTCTTGTCTTCCTTTTTCCTAGAAAAAGCAGAAAAAAAAATTCTTTAAATTTATTTTTAATTTTGGATTCGCCCATCTTTTTGTGCGTGATTTAAAGTTCTGTAAATTAAGGTTCTTTTTCACACGCCCGTTTTTTCCTGTTAATCTAAAGCTGAATTTAAACTTAAATTTTCTCGATTTAATATTTAATCTTTATTCTGTATTTGCTACTTTTCAATATTCGTACACGTGCATTGCACATGGAAACATCTATAGATGGCTACAAAATGTTGCAGGACATCACACAAGCTCCTCCTCTTGGAAAAAAAGAGGAAGAAACTAAAGCATCTTATCTTATTTATACAACAAATGCATGATATGGTATATAATATGCGAACAAATAATGCCGTAGAAAATAGAATACACCGAAAACCGAACATATTCCAATGCGACCCCAGGATTCCGTGCTTATTTGTGCTTAAATAAGACTCATCTTACATAACAAAATTAATTATAACCATGATAAACTAAAAGAATTAAATTGCTATTAGAATTTGTAAAATTGCAAGAAAAAAATGGCAGCATTAGATCCAATTAATGCACGACCCTCAAACATTTTTTGTTGGCGGGTTGTGGATAGAAGAATTGAAGCGGCAACAAGAATAAGAATTGTATGGAAAAATTACGTGCCGTTGTAGCTTAGCTTTCTTCTTGCTTTCAACCTTCTAGTTTCCCCACCGCTTGTGATATCTATTTCATGATTCTTTAATCTATTTGTTGGACAATGACAAGTTGCTCATCACTTGCGTCTCTTTTTTAGCAAAGTTTCCGTAGAATTCTTATTTGCAGTAAAAACGCGGAAACAGCTTATATATCCACCGTTCCGTGTCGTGTCACATAGACAGCTGAGATTAAAATAAGAAAGATAACAGACTTAGAAATAAAAGTTGGTTTTTCCCTTCGATCTCAACCAATCTATGAATAGATAATAACCACAGCAAATGTACATTTTATCTCTATAAACCAATTTTGTTTGGCATTTGCAAGTTTTGCTGTCATACGACATTTTATCCAAAAAATTGGATAGCTAACGTTTTATCGAAAAATTAACAGCTAGCATATTTTCCTTTGCGTGCTCTTAATATGCTTAGTTGTTGCTCTAGTACAGTATTATTATAATTTTAAACGGGCATTTATAGCAGCTGACCATCTGATCTCGACTCGTTTTAACGGTGCTTTTCCCTTTATAGATTCTAATAAAAATCGTATCTCAGCATTCATATAAATAATTATCTAAACTGCACATATTTTGTGCATATTTACTTAATAAAGTGTTGACATTTTCATTTATAGAATTTAGATTTAGATTTTATGAGTATTTTTAGCAGTATTTTTCCGCTTCAGTGACAACATGGGTAAGTTCATTTGGTTAATGTGTTAACATTTAGAAGTGAGGTGCAAATAAAGAATACTAGTATGTTGCACGGTGCCGACCCACTTGTTCAAATAAAAATTATGTTTGAACATTTTAATTTTAATTCGAAAAAAATTAGAGGAGATTAAAATTTACATGATGAGAGCAGTTAATTTGTTTTAAAATTCTCGCTGTTTTCGTTTGCAAACTGATAAAATGAGCATAATTCGAATATCAAACATTCTATATCTATATCCATCTACATCATTACAATGGCAACTCTTTTGTAGCACACTCATATACCATCTGTTTTAAGAATACGAGGAAAAAGAGAGAGAAAAAGTAGGTATTTAAAACTGATTATAGAATGCCACGCCATCATAATAAGACAAATTAGTAATAAAGACATGCTCCCCATATTCTCACCAACTTTTGAAATTTAAATTCTAACAAATGGAGTCAAAATTTCCATAATTAATAGAGTTTTCTACGACACCAAGAAAAATATTTACGGAGCCAATAATCAAAAAAGATATATGATGTCTAACAAAAATAGTTATAAGAATGGAGAAGGGGAAAAACCAGATCAAAACGAACATAAAATCGTGTAAAATACCGATTGGATCTAAGCGAAATATCAAAAAACCACTTTACCCAAAACATCAAGAAGCTTTTAGGCGGTTTGGCACATGTAAAGGCCTCTAACCATAACTTTTGTTAGGAAATAAGGAATCAGTTGGGAAAATAAATATATTTTAAACTTACCATGACGAGATTTGAAATCAGGAATAATCCCGATGTGCTGTGATACCATGTCAAAAACCATTTTATTCCAAAACGCAAACTTCTGGGCCGTGAGATAACAATGTCGAACAAAATAATACTCTAAAATGAAATATCTAAAAAAATATATTTACAAATATCCCAATGGCAACCTGATTTTAAATATGATTAAATTTGTCTAAAAATCACGTCAAGATAATACTACTAGATAACATCACCAATAAATTCAAACAATTTGGTCATTCATTTTTCCAATCTCACCCTCGTACCCTCGCTTTCCCAAATTCCAAAACCACAGTCTCCTTTGCCATCCCACCGCTCCTCTAACATTCCTATTTCTTAATATTTTTTTAAAAATTACATGGGCCCACCACCAAAAGGAAACAAAAGCCATCTTGGGCAGGCAACATCATAACGGGTCGGATTCTTCCCCAACGTTGACTCCATTACGAGATAAACCCCCCTCAAATCTTAACCAAACTTTATCCCACTCTTCAAGTCATCAACCAAGCCCCTTTCCCTATTTAATTAAACCCGACCCATTTCCAAAAAAACACAACAAAAAAAATCCCAAAACCCGATATCATCAGTCTTCATCGAGCACCGAGCTCGGAGTTCCGCATCAATGGCGGCCAAGCTCCCCTCCTAGCTCGCGCCAAAAATCCTCGAAGGGAGAGGATGAAGAGATCCTTTCGCTTGCCCTTTAGTCTCCTCCTTCTCATCGCCGTCTTCACTCTCCTCATCTCTAGCTCCGCCCTCCATCGCCGCTTCGGACCCTCCGCCCCCTTCCAAAACCCTAACCCTAATTTCAACTCGACTCTCGTCGCATTGGCCTCCATCGACACCGGAGAAGCCTATCTCAATCACCAAGTCGAAGACCTGCTCGAAGGCATCCTCCCCGCAGCCGGCCGCGCCGCCTCCGCTACCCGCCAGCGCACGATCTCCCTGTGGATCCGTGAGAACCACCACGGCTCTGGCCTCGAGAACCGCCTCAGATCCGCGACCCGCTACCCCGTCCGCCTCCGCAACCCGAAGGACTATCGGATCTTCCCCGAGTTCCGCCGCGCCCTCCGCGACTGGATCCGCAACCACCGCCTCCAGCCCCGCGTCATGTCGGATCTCGCGGGCCTCGTCAAGCGCCCGCTGGACCTCCACTTCCACGGAACCCCCGAACCCGATAAGCCCCGGGCTCAGCTTTACGAATCGTGCGCGGTGGTCGGAAACAGTGGGATCCTGCTGAAGAGCAGCTACGGAGAGCTCATCGACTCCCACGAGATGGTGATTCGATTGAACAACGCCAGGATCCAAGGGTATTCTCGCCAAGTCGGCTCTAAAACCACCCTTTCCTTTGTGAACAGCAACATCCTTCACCTCTGCAATCGAAGAGAAGGCTGCTTCTGCCACCCGTACGGTGAAAACGTCCCTATGATCATGTACATTTGCCAACCGATTCATTTCTTGGACTACACGGCTTGCAACTCGTCGCACAAGTCGCCGTTGCTCGTCACCGATTCGAGATTCGATGTGTTATGTGCGCGGATTGTTAAGTACTACTCGATGAAGCGGTATGTGGAGGAGACGGGGAAGGCCGCAGAGGAATGGGGGAAGGCTCATGATGAGAAGATGTTTCATTATTCCTCGGGGATGCAGGCGGTGTTGTTGGCTGCAGGGGTTTGTGAAAAGGTTAGCGTTTTCGGGTTTGGGAAATCGAGCAAGGCGAAGCATCATTACCATACGAATCAGAAGGCGGAGCTTGATTTGCATGACTATGAGGCGGAGTATGCGTTTTATCGGGATTTGGCGGAGAAACCCGAGGTAATTCCGTTTCTTAATGATTCGGGGTTTAAAGTCCCCCCTATTGTGTTCTATCACTGAGTTTGTCAAGTGTAAGAAATTGTTGGGTAGGTTAATTTAGTAGTAGACATATTGAAAGTGTATAATTATGGGAGATGGAGGTTGAGGAATTTGTTCGCATTCTTTGTATAATTGGGAATTTGATATAGCTTTTTGTGTGATAGCTTGATTTTTTTCTTCTGAAAATCGGTATGTTTAGGACCTAAGGTTCATTACCAGATGTATCATTAATTTAACTTTTCTAAGGTGTAATGTGGTTAAGGAACAATTTTGATTGTACATTTCGAGTTCTCAAGCAGGGACTCTTACTCTTAGTATATACGACATATAGCTAATCACTGCGAGGATCAACAATCGGACATATGTGAATGATACATAATGCGGAATTTGGTAACAAAGCACATCCATGTATATTTGCAGAATACATAGCAAGTTACTATCCTGTCGCAGTTTCATGAGAATCATATCGTGCATTGTATGCTATACCAAAGTTTCTCATTGATTTCACCACTACCGTTTTGTAAGTGAACTATTGTTTTATGCAGCATTTTAGGAGTAATTTGTTTTCTCTGTTTTGCCTCCATGCACCGATTCCTTGTTTGGCAGGTAATCTAATACTGCAAGGAGCAATGTAGAGTGTTCGCAGTCAGGATATGAGTCCATGTAGTAAATGTTTTTGCATACTTTTAGATCCTTTACTTTTATCTCAACTCACACTATCAACTGGATATTCTTATGGTAGAAAGAAGCACTAGTAAGATAATTACATCCATATTTTCTTGATTTCTTCTTCTTTGTTTTTCTATGGGTTTTACCTTTACTATGATGGAAGTGCCAGATACATGGTCTGTTTCTTCTTCTGAGAGGAAGAACCAAATTATGTTCAATTACTGTTCTTTGCTTGAATTAACCTTGGCTTCTAATGTTCCATATTGACATTCATTTGTTTAAATTCATGTTTCAAACATATAAATTCATGTTTCAAACATATCAAAGGCATATGCAATCCAGTCATTGCGTTTCTCATCAAGGACGTTGGTGATGGGTGATGGTAGCATGAAAAATCTAACTATTATATGACCGTGTTGAGCTTTGTACATTATATGTTGCTTTCTGGTTACCTTGTGAGGATGATATGTTGTCGATGATTCCATGCTTTCTTCCTCCTTAGACCTCGTTCTGATCACTTTCCTGTTTATTGTCCGTAACTTGTGCTTTTGAGACAATGTCCTCTTTTGCTTTTTCACAAGCCAGGCAAAAGTAAGTTGTCAGAGTGGGCTAAACATAACTAACGATGATCATTGTCCATGACATGCTTAAATGTTGATCTTACTAGCTATGAGTTTTGCGAGCACTGCAGAAGCATCTATGTTTTTTTTTTAAAATTTTTTTGTCTGTTTACCTCTTCACCGGTGCTTATAATTACATGCCTGACAGAATGTACAAGGCTGAGTACTGATTATGTATATTTGTTTCCTTCATCCTAGGAACTAACTTTAATTATTACAACTGCTGTTTCTCAGTAAGCACACAGATCAGCTTTACAGTTTGGCTTTGTATCGACGTCTTCCTTTCCTTGCGAGTTCGTTTGTCTAGATTTTGCCATGCTGTACTCAGCGAGAGGCATGTACATGTTTGTAATGTATTCTATCCATGATTCATCGTGTGGGGCTTTATCCTTTGTACGAGGAAATTGATATTGGATGCTGCTTTAAGCTACCAAAATACAGGCGATGTTTCCTTTGATTTTTCCAACCTTACGTACTTCACACAATACTTCATGGTATTTATTAGATGACGAGTTTGAACTTTTTTAATTAGTGCTTGTAGGTTATTATTTGCGCACACCTTATTGTATTCGAAGTTTTGTGTTCGTTTGTATCACGCATTTGTTTACAATGTGGAAGGACAAAGTTGTTAGAAACGATGAAGAAAATTTCTTCAGCTTAAAGTTGCTGCAATTATTGGAGCTTCAGCTAAATGGCATGAAGGATGCATAGAATTGGCCTGAGCTGTAGAAGAATATCGGGGTATCTTTATCGCGCAACAGAGATTGCGGATTTATAAGGTAGATCATAGTTGAACTGAACATCAGCTGGTATTTTACTGGCATACTGGTTTCTGAAGATTGTAAGGTTTGTCGATTGCTTGTGTTAATACAAAACTAAATTTTTGCTTGTGGCGTTTGCAGAAATATTGTATAGTTTAATAGAGATTTTAGCTATTATTGCAACTATATGTTTCATTTGAATTTTTTTTCCTTTTCAAGAGCTGGTAGTTAAAACTACCATAATTTTTTAGGCCATGCAGTATTTTATGTTGGAAAGTTTTGATGATATGGATAATCTAAGAATAAATATTTATTTTTTGTCCTTTGCAATTTTAATTTCCAACTGAAATTGAAAATGCCACGTGTCCGGAATTTTCCATATCTTTTTCTCTTATGTCCTGTATATAACATCTGGCATGCCGAATAATTTCTCTCCCACTACCAGCAAAATCGACATGGCTTTCGAGATTTACTCATCCTGTAAAAAAATGAAAAAGGCAAAAGAAGAATGTGCCTTAAATGAGCCCATCACAGTCAGGGAATCATCATGTCCCCATATTTTAGTAGTGTATCTAAGACCAAAAGATGATAAGATCAGCTTCAATGCCTTGCAAACCTACCTCATTCATTTGTTCAACGTTGTGCCAACCCAAATGATATGCGTATAAATATTTATACAGAGGCTTATTTCATGTAAATATCCCTGTAGCTTATCTTTTTTATATTTAAAAAAAATATTTGAAGCAATTTTATTTCATTACTCCTTAAATACCCTATCAGGATGCTTCTTATGTGGTAATATAGAGAGGAAATCTTGGATTTCCACGAAATATGCACATGCTTGCTTGTTTTGGCGTAAATAATATTCTGGAAAATTTTGGATTCCAATAAGCATCATAATACCTTAAAGATGGGAATTCTATTCTCATTCAAATAAATGTCTATTTTAGGCAATCCCAAAATATTCCAACTTAAACGCAATTAGTGTTATGAATGTCCATCCGTCCGCCAGTTGCACCCCACGGTTGGGCCATTAGCCCGTCGGTCGCCCTCCACCGATTGTTTGCCCGTCTACTGGCCATTATCGCTACTTGCTGGCCATTATTGCTACTCGTTGCCAAACACCGTCCGCAGGCGCCATATCGACGTCGGCCGTCACCCCTGCTCATTGACGTTAGCCGCCGCCCCCAGCCATTGTCACTACTCATTGCCGAATGCTGCCTACTGACGCCTGGTGCCTGCCGCCGCATTGTCCTATTGTAGCTGCTGCCCTGCTCATTAACGCACATGTGCATTAGTCGTCGCCCTCCGTCACGGCTGCTCGTCGTTTGCCGCAGCGGGCGGTCCGTCACCCTCCATTGTTGAATGCCGCGCCATACATCGTTCGTCGTCACCGTCCGGCATATTTTCTGTCGCATCGCAACCGCCGCTGTCTATTGTTGTTAGGCACGTATATTGTTGGGAATGATGAAGATGCACCAATCATGTAAATCCAACATTGTCTAGAATCATGTCAGGGAATCACATTCAAGTGTGGATTATTGGTAATCTTTCATTCCCTATGGCAAGAGTCCTATATCGTTTAATTTCTTAGATGACGAGAATATACAGCGAATACAAGACACTGTAATGCACATGAGTTATAATTTATTCCATTTTTACCCTTATTTTATCCAATTCAAAGCGCTACTGGCCTCTTTGACCGGTCTTTTTCTTTTCCCACCAGACAGCTTTAGCCTGGAACTTGGATGCTCTGGCGCGATAAGAGCATTGTTTGTGTTTAAGAAGGAAAAACAAATTTTAGTTATGCTATAAATTTGTTAGGCCATTTACCCATGAATTCGAAGGCACGGGTAGAAAAAGCATCACTCTTTAGTTTGAGGGCTATTGTTTCAGGACTTTTCATTTAGACCTGGACTTTTTTGTGTGTTTTACCTATTTGTGTTATTGGTTCTGAACTTCAATTTGGAATTCAAAGTTATATGTTATTGGTTGCTTGGACTTGAATTTGGGCTTGACTCTTAGAGTTCTAGTTTTCAGCCCTAATATATAAACTCTCTTCCAAAGAAAGTCCAAGAGAAAAAAAGAGAAAAATCTTTGGACTCTTCCCAAATCAGCTAGATACCCTACCATGACCCCGACCCGACCTCGCCATCGGCCCCGACCCTGATATAAATCGAAGTCGCACATTCTACGGGGTTTGTAGAGAGACGGAATTTTCAAAAAACAATTTTAAAGGATGCAATATCGACTATTAACCCTAGAACAACCATGAACCTTAACTGGCAAAAACTTCATAGATACTAATCTACCATGAAAGAGATTATACCTATGTGATTAAGTCCTTCGGGTCTTCTTAATGCTCTTCTTAAGCTTCTCGTCCGTCGGGATCGAGCTTGGTCGTCAGCCTCCTCGCGTCGAGACGATCCATCCGAGAGTATGTGGTTCAAGTTTCAACCTCACAAAGGAGGTAACCAAAAGACCTAATTTGCTACTCTAGATAGTTTGGTGAATGTAGAGTGTGTTAATTGGATTAGTTTATCTCATAAACCTTATGTTTCTCAACCTACGAGAGGGATAGAATTTGAGGAAGAAGAAGAGCTCAAGAGAGAAGAGAGAATGACTCAGTTAGAATGATCAAGAATTGCTTGGAAAAAAGATATGTATCATAATAATTTTTCCAATATAATTTCAAGCCATGCTTCATGCCATGCTCGAATAGTTATCAAAAATAAATAAATAAAAACAAATAGCCATGCTTCATGCCATGCTCAAATCCACCTCACCTCTCCGCATCATTTTCTATTTACAATAAATAGAATAACACAAAATGAGGTGTCATCTTCTAGAAGCATTCTAGTATAAATACAATAATACCTACACCGTATATACATAACCGTATTCGTACTACAAAAAAAAAGAATACTAAGAGATAAAATAATCTAACAATATAATACTAGATCATTATTAAATCAATACTTGATTCAATAATACGGCTTAATCTTAAACCCGCTAGTATTATCCGTCCAAACATAAATCCGTGCAGCAAGTACACGTATATGATCGGAACCCTGCACGTATAACCATGCGACCTCTCCATCGTTTCGCCTGAACCGGAGAAACCCTCTGTGTGGGACTCTAAAGACTCGACGGTATGTTGGCAGTGGATTTAACCATAAGCATGTCAGTGGCACTGTCACGGCTCGCTTCTCAGTAGACGGATACGATGACGTGGCAAGCCCGCGGCATATTTATTCAGAGAAAGTCATTCCCTAAATAAATATACTAAGCGTATTGAAACAATAATACACAATGTAAGAATAAATGGAGACTGTACAATTTTCAACAAATATCTTTATTTACATTCAAACTTGAATTTTTTACTGATATATGAGTTCCACTGAAAAAGTAAATACAATAAAAAAAAATGCTTAAACACGTGGCATAAATAAGCTGAAAGAAAAAGAAAGTTAAGCTAATCCCGAGTAGCTATCTGATCGTAATCCTCCTCTGTAGCGTCCACTTCCTCCGGCTTGACCGCATCTGACGAACATTCCAAAAAAATAAAGATGGGTGGAATGCCCGTCAGCGAACTAACGCTCGGTAAGTCCCAAAAGTAGAGTAAGAGTGAAAAGTGATAAGTATATAAAAAAATAATGTAAATGACCAGTAAAAATGTATAGCTCTGAATATGGGTATATATATCTATAAGTCTCTATATGGTGATTGTGTTAACGTTAAGTTCTAAATATGAATGTCAACACAACCGTAGAAATATTCACGAGTTGAAGAGTGGAGCCCCAGGAGTAAGAAAATACGAGCCCACTTCATATGTTAGCATCGGGACTCCAAGCTGTGGAGGAGTCGACCCGACTGAGATTCGAGTAAATAGAAAAAATAGGTTAATACGGGACTCCTGAAACTCCGTTGGATTCACACAAGAAACTATCTTAAACACACCGAGTATGATATATTATAACTATAAGATATCCTTAGTTAATGTGATTGGTTGATTATAACATGTCTTGATCGAAACCATAGATTGCAAAAGTTGAAGAACGAAACCGAGTAAGTCGAGTAGAATGCGGGTCATGTCAATTACAATCTTAGGTTGAGTCAAATTAGTCGAGTAGATTGAGTTCGAGTTTAGATTCGAGTTGAGTTAAAGTCCAGCTTAGGTTCGAGTTTATGTTCGAGTTATAGACATTTCAGGTGAAAGTATTTAACTTTTGAAGATCTTAAGTTCGGAAGAAATCGGACAACTGCTGCAGATGAACAGCGGGATTTGTGTTTTTTTTCAAGACAATTGCCATTTGATAACTCTGTTAATTTGTCTAACCTGAACAGACAAGCACTCGCTTTCTCCGGCTTCCTGAGGCTCAAGAGAAAGGATACCGCTTAAATCTATATTAATCTAGAGTGCTTAGAGATTTATTATTGTTGTTTACATTGTATTTATATTGTTTGCATTCGTCGAGGGGGTTTTATGAAAAATACTTTAATATTATTTGAAAATAAATCTCGATGGTGATTTATAATATTAAGAATTTTTATGAAGATGTATTTTAATTTTAGTGGTATTTTAGCGATAAAACCTAGTTTTTAAAAATTTATGGTATTTTAATGAAAACTACTCCTTTTGTAAACTTGGTGGTATTTTATTAAAATATTTAATATTTCAATTTTAAAATATAACCTTCACAATTTGTTTTTATTGAAAATACGGATCTATAATTTTATATAATTTTTCAAAGTTTAATTTGTCTTAAAAAGTCGTATTCTTTAAATCATATCTTTATTTTCTTTCGAGACCGAATGCTCCGTGAGAAGTTCTGTATTTCAATCTACTATATCAAGAATGTGCGATAACCCATACCATCCGTAGATGGGTTCCCCTAAAAAGGTTGTAGAGGCGCAATTGCAAAGAATTTTAAAAATGACGATTAAAAACATTTATTTGTAAAGCGTTGGTATTTTATTGAAAATTGTTTCATTTAGATGAAAAATTCTAACCAAAATATCGTGCTATGAATCAAAAGTGTGCGTGTGGGGTAGGTCATTGTCCCCTGAATGTTCTAGAGTTATGTATGACTAATTCTCGAAAAAGGTTATATTAAAGTTCATGGTATTTTGGTGTAAAATTCGATATGCGTTCTATTAAACGAGAAATTCTAAACATGTGCAAAATTGATTATATGAACATTATTTTAAGGCTATGGTTACAAGTTATTTGTGATCAATGGAGCACGCTAACGACAGCACAAATATTGTAAAGAGAGTGATTAAACTAACTCCACTTTTTTATCGATATTGTTTTCAAGAAACGATTGAGATGAAACGAAAGATAGAGAAGAAAGGACTTACTGTTTTAGAGCGTTAACAAGAGAGGGAAAGAGGGAGGGAAAACCTTCGGGGATCGTGGTATCGTTGGGAAAACTCCGGTCGTCGAGATTGGATTGCTACTCCTCTTGGCTTGCTTAACTCCACTTTTTACTTGGAGAATTTTGATAGAGATTTTCAGAATGGGGAGAGCTAGGGGATGGTGTAACAACACTGAAATCCATGTATAAAATTATTTGTTAAATGTATAGAAAGGATATTTCAGCCTGATTAGGAGTTATAAGTTATTTTTGTTTAATAAAAACAAGAAACAACTTGTAACTCACCGGTGAAGCCTTTACACTGTTGTGATATAGCCTGTGTGTTCGATTCCCATCAGTCCCAATTATTTTTAATATTTTTCTTTTTTACTTTTCGGAAGCCTAAGAGTTGCACTTGCAATTCATGGAGAATCGAAAAGTTTCAGAAAAATCAAATAGGAGCAATAAGGAGTAAACACAGAGTTAAACACGTGGCACGAATCTCAAGACACTTGGAACAAATCCGACCGCCCAAACTCCCAATTCGGCTGCTACCTACGGTTGATGTACCTCCGTGTTTTGCACACACAACTCTTCGACTCCCCTCTACTCTCCTGCACTGTTTAATTTTTCTGCAATCAAACATAGACTCTTCAAATCCCTATTTATTCAAAAAAATTAATTCACATACCTTAAATTCTTCACTATAAACTTGTGTCATGCTTGATGCCACATGTTTTTTGGGTGTATGAGACTCACACCATGCTTATAATAATGATAAGGTTTTATTTATTTAAAGTAAATCAAATTAGTTGGAATTATGTCACATGGTTGAAACTTGTAGAAGTTTGTGGAACCATTGACCAAGTCCACTAATTTTGTTTTACTTGTAGATATTTATTAACCTAACCATTATTGTTTAGCCATGGTTTATTCTCTACATGAGTTAGTGTATGACACTAACTCACCCATGGTTGCTATTCTCACCTCATGAGTTTCATTCTCATCTCCATTTCATCTTTTTCTTCCTCATGAGAAAGCTTTCTAGCTTTTCTCAAGGTGATGAAATATTGTGAGAAAAATTAATCTAAAGTGAGCCCAATTCCTACTTCATCATTCTCTACTATATTAACCATTTAGTTTAGGGTGTTTGCTTCACTAATCTACCATTAGTGAAGAGGCAGCATGAGCTTGAGTCTTCTCGACGTAGATCATCTTCGGTCTTGAATACTTTGAGCAAGCTTGTTTATTTCTTCATGTGAACCCTTACTAGAGTTCGGGTGTTCACTACTTGGAGCGAAGGGACTACTACACGGAGGTTTAGAAGTGAAGGACCGGTCTACAAAGGTTGTATTCCTCATTCATTTTGTATGCAAAGTTGTTTACATTGCTAGCTCGTCTAAATCTCTAGTTAAGATTATAGGGTTAGGGTTCTTTAGTACGGCAAAATTTTGAAATTGGCATGGACGATACCTCCCGAAACCTTGCTGCCGTGTCGAACATCCCTACACACACAGGCTATGTCACAGCAGTGTAGAGACTTTACCAGTGAGCTACAAGTTGCGTTTTGCTTTTATTGAACAGAAAAAACTTATAACTCCTAATTAGGCTGAAATACCCTTTCTATACATCAAACAAGTTAATTTTGTTCAGGGATTTTAGAGTCGTTACAGGCACGAGCTGCACGTAACGGCTACCCAGGTGCCTGTCGAAAAGAAAGCCGACGAGCAAACTCATCCGAACCCCTACTGAGCCTGTTCTTGACAATCTCCGTACAGTCCGGTCTGTTCGTCTGAGAGTATCACATGCCGGGTTTAGGGGGTGGAAAATGTCAGACCCCTAATGACCTGACAAGTCGTGCCGATATAGCTCAAAACCATCCGAGAATCTACTGATCTAACTATCAGTAATTCTCAACAGCCCTGGCCAGGTAATTATGGTGTTGGCCAACCGAACACAGCGCGGCATCGACTTCCTATACAGGAAGAGACGAATCTCTAACAATCGCTCACTGCCTCCATGTGGCTCGGGACTGTACTTAACTAAACCATGTTTACACGACTCAGTAGAGCCATGGTAGGGTAGTAATCAAAGTACAGTGGGAACCCACATGAGGCAAATGACGATTTTAGGTCGGCAGACTATCTGTACTGTCACCAGAGAACTGCTATCTGACGATAGTTATAATACCATCTAGCCAGTTCTTGGCGAGTTCGTCCAATGTACTCACCCCCAGTGAGCACATGTATACAATCTTAGATGAAACCCACCAATGGCTGTAGGACCAATCACCGCCCCTCGTCAGGGTCTAGAAACACATACACCAGTCTACTTTGGAATATTGATGGTCAGTCTCGATACTTCCACGGTTAGGGACATTTAAGAATGTGTTTATTGACTACTCAGCTCGCACAAGTATGATTGTCTTCACAACGCTGATAGTGAAGCAAGAATCCTACGGGCTTTATCAACATGTATAAGCGATATGAAATAACGAGTAAAACATATACACATGTTAAGATAAACGCACACCAAATAGCATACTATCATATCTAGTAAGATTGTCCTGAATATACATACCCCTAACATCTTATACAGTAAAGGCCTTTAGGGTATACATATCCAACAGACCTCAGCCTCGCCCTCGCCCCCGACCTCGCCCTTGCCTTCGATCATTACCCCGACCTCGCCCCGCCCCAACCCTGACCCCACCCTCACCCTCACCCTCCCCCTCGCCCCAAATCTTCACAGCCCTTTCCTCTACTTGATTTTGTTGCTAATTTGAAGAAATGGAGCAGAATCAGAGGGGATCTAGACCCTTTCTGCTCCAGCAACCTGCTGCTAAGGTCCCCATCATCGATCTCTTCAACCTTGATCTTGGAGTAATCTCTTTCTTATTTTTTTTTTCAAATTGATGTTATGTCGCTCGATTTTTTCGCTTTGCAGAGAAATTCCCGTCAAAGACCTGAAGACCCGACAAAGGAAACCTCGTAAGTTTTTCTAATTTTCATCGCTGTGCTAGTCAATAGATCAAATTGGGGTCTTGTTTCGTTTAATTGATGAAAGTTTTGATGTTGTGACTACCCATTTGCTCTTTTAGTAAGGCTACTTCGTATAAATGCAAATAATACTACATTTTATGATAAGGATATGGAAACACGCGGCCACAATACTGTCCAAGTTCAAGTTCAAGAAAAAATCAAAGCCCAAGCCCAAGTAAAATTTCTATTAGGACAGGTGTTCTTCTAGAACTTAAGAATTCAGAACCAATAACAGAGTTAGTTTTTAGTTAGGTAAAAATGGTTCTAACTTTCTAGGCTTGAAAGGCAATAGGAAAAACTCCGTGGCCAAATTTTTTTTTTTGAAAAAGTTCCTATATCTAAAAATTTACAGGTTTAAATCCATAAAGTACAGCAAACCAAGTTTTGCTTTTTAATATTCTTATAACATCTTTGTCAGCTTTTGGCAAAAAAATGCTGCATTTGACAAGTTAACTGCTGCACTTAGCAAATAACCGCTATATTTATCAGATGTATACTTGTTAAATGTAGCACTTGTCTTTCAGAAATTCATAAGGGTATACCAGTATAAAAAAGTAAAAAATGGCTAGTTATATGGATCTAAACCTTTAATTTTTTTGGATTTTGGGAGTTTTTCACTAGACTTTTTTGCTTAGGGAGTTTTTCATATTGGTCTCTAGAACAGAGAGTTACACTCATTTTTCTTTTTTGGGGCCGTTTGGACGACCGGAAGTACCGGGAATGCAGAAAATAGTTATGAAGCAGCTTCCAAAAAGCCGTCATTGAAATAAACATAAAACTTACTTCCAATGTTTGTTTGTAATGTTTTTTGAAAAAGGAAGTAAATTCTTATGATTTTTTATTAAGAAAAACAAAAAAAACTATTTTTTAATAATAACAAATTATTACATTTTGGATGTATTAAAGAGAAGCAATAAACAATAAACATTTTTTCTTGTTTCTTGTACTCCATGGTTTCTTCCTACTCAAAATGAGGGGAAGAAAATTTTGATAGTAGACATGCCATATAGGATAGGCCTCATCAATTGAAAGTAATTTTCAAGCCTTCCTTCCATTAAATAAATAGTCGAAGTACCGAAAGTAGTTTTACTTCTCGTACTTCCGTGCAACTTCGTATCAAACAAACATTTCCTTGGTAATTGACGAACTTACTAAATACCCCTGGCTCCTCGATCCTCCCGCGTCAGGTCACAGGGGCACCACGGTAGTTTAAATAGGTGTTAGTGAAGGGACGCGCAAACGCGCAGTACTATTTCGCTCTCTCCTCAAATTCCTTTCCCAAATCCCAAACCCTGGACCTAGCATCTGATCTCTTTCTTCCTTCTCCTCTTCACTCCTCCCTCTTCATGGACTTTGTCTCAATTAGATTCAGGGCTTCGATCCCCGCCTCCAAACCCTAGAGATCAGTCGTTCCCTAGTTCATGGAGGGCTCCACTGACGAGATCGGAGCCCCTGACCCGTGGGAGATGGCGGATCTCGACGAGAGGATGACTCGCCTCATGATCTTGTCCTCGAAGAAGCCCTCCGCGGCTTCATCGCATCAGGACGAAGCGCTGCCAGCTTCTGTTGCGTCCTCTTCTTCATCGGCGGAGTCCGGTGAGAGAAGCTGGGGGATCTCGGAGGAGGTGCTGAATCAGGTGGATCAGTTCTTGAGGGAGGCGCTAGAGAAACCTAGAGAGCGGCTATCGAGTAAGTAAATTCGTGTCTAAACTTTGAAGTTTTGATTTTAAATGCTGTTATTTTTTTTTATTAGCATTGGGATTAGGGTTTCAAGAGTTCGCATGTACTTTCTGTGTCCTATGAGGTTTATCATTGCTTTTGTGTGGAAAAAGAGTATCTTTGTCTCAAGTGTGTGCAATGAAGTGGATAGATGATACTGTAGAGCCATGATTTCTAGAATGCTAGGTTGCATAAGTGTTTGTTGTATGGGTAATTTGTAAGCTACAAGGTGAGGAGACGATTTAGTGTTAATTGGGATGGAATTCAACATGGATCTACGTATTTGAGATGGAAGTTAGGAATCAATTTAATAGGGAATGCCATTACTTTGAAATGGATGCTTGCTTCTCTCAAAATCTTTTTTGCCTGATGTTTCTTGGCCTAAAAAGATGAAGGTTTGCACTGGCTCAGACGGACCTAGCAATTTCCGAGCATAAATAGGCGACCCTTACCTATCAAGGTTTCATGTATATGTAATTGTACACAAATTTATAAATGTTCTAGAACTTAATAAGACAACTCTTTCAACATTAGCTGTATTTGGCGTACTGGCTTGAGGTCCAAGGTTTGGGTATCCAAGATTAAATATGGATGTATGTTTATACATTCACTAGTACACATTTCTTTGGATTACAATATGAACGGCAGATTTTTTATGCCGAATTTTTTATCATTTGATTACATAAAATTATAATTTGAGACTTGGAACGAAATCTATAATAAATTTTGTTCCACCAATAATGAAATTGGCTCTACTAATACGACTTGCCCTCGTATTGCTACAATGAGTATTTAGGAATGCTAATTCGTTGAATCTGAAATAGCATACGTTAAAGGAATGCACAAAAAGAGAAAATAGGTCCAATATACATACTTTGTTTGCTTGATGGTGGTTGGAATAATACTTTTTTTTTTATTGTTGTTCATGATTGATTGGGGAGGAAAAACATGCTAGAAATAAGGGGAAAAAAGGGAGTGAGCGTCATCGATGGATTTCACTTGATTGTGATTCTGGTCTTACATATATTGTTAGTTACTTATTGCAAGTTTAATTTTTTTAGACTCCAGATTTGTATGCTTATGGCACAATAAAGAACTGATACGTATCGCCTCTAGGTTTTGCATCTTCATTGGCCCCTTGCAAGCCCGGGTTGATCTTATTCTAAAATATTGTCTTGCACGGAATAGTCGTATTATGATTTGATGGAGCAATTTATCAAACTATTAGAGTTTCAGGAAAACATAATTTGATGTATAAATTTAGTGAGGAATTGGGGTGTGAGAGTTGGATGTGTTGGGTACTTTAACCTGCACTGGACACTTGGATGGAATGGTCAATAAACATTAGTTATGGTGACATTACCATCGCGTTGGAATCTTGGTGTTTTTTTATAAATGTGAAGCAACCTATAATTATGTTTTATTGATTAACGACGTAAAATTATTTTCTATAACCATGGACTAATGATTTAGCGAACTTGCATATACACATTTGTAAAACATGCATTTCTTGATGTTATGTTTCTGGAAGGTTCCAGGGTCAGAATATACTTCGTACTGCGGAACGACTACTTGATGCCTTTGTCCCATCCTCTAGGAACACTGTTTGGAAAGTATTGTTCATAACCAAATGACACATTTTCTACAGTTAGAGCAAATTTTGCAGCCGTGTGATGGTATCAAAGCACATGGAAGAATATAGCGGTGAAGCCATGCAACTACCTGGTGAAATTCATTTCATTTCTGTACTAAAACGAGCATTAGTTTTTCAATGCGCCTTAAAGGAATCATCTTAGTCGTGATAGTTTCTATTCGAGCCAATATCTTCCTAAAGGAGTCAATTAAGAGGTGAGTGAAAGGGTGCAGAAAAAAGAACATTTCTCTCATTCTGGAATGGATATCGTACTAATATGTAATGCAGTAATATTGGGATTGGTGGATTTTTCAACTGGTTGGCTGGCTAACTACAAATCATTCTGATACTCTACATCCTGACAACCTAATTTTTAATTTGAGCCTGAGTATGCCTCATTTTTGAATGCTGTCAAGAAGATAATTACAACATAAAATTGGCTATTAATCCCTTCAAGAACCCAAGACTTTGCATGACCATATTTTCAAGACATTCCACCAAAATTAGCTGCTCCACGTATCATAAACTTAGCCGTTAAACTCATTAATCCTCTTGACTGCTGACTAAATTAGTTACAGGCCTTGATGACACCATGTTAACACCAATCGTGGGAAAGAGGTGAAACTTTCACAATCAAGTTCAGTGCCTTGTGGCATTTTTCTTATGTTTTACTTTAGAATGCAGCTAAAGTTTTTTGAAAGGGCATTAATAGCAGACTTTTAGTGCATGCAAAACCAAAATATGACTGCATACTACTTATATGATTTAGCGCTCGAGCATGGCCTTTCCACTGACTAGGTTTGCATACTAAACCCAGAATTTTTGGTCATTGACTGGCTGTGAATAAATAAAAAACAGATTAAATTCTCGAAACTGATCAATCGACTTAGTCTGAAAAAGAGCAAATGAGTTCAAAGGTCAAAGGAAAAACTACCTACTTTGTCCAGTTCTTCTCCATATCTTTATGCTGTTTGTATAAATATAGCAAGCGGAAGAAGCCTCTTATCACAGTAAACCACAAGCAAATCAATAACAGCAGCACTACTAAAGAGAAGAAAGCCTTTGTGGCATCATGTACATGAATCCATAATCACTAGTAGAAAAGAATCAATGGGAGTTGCCGTAAAGCGCCTGTTTTTGTTCTGCTTCTAATCTCGATTATCTTTTATCGTTTTTCCATGTGTGTTTGCATTTTCTTTCTCTAGAGAAAACCGTGAAATTTTATTATCCATTTCATAAATGCTGGAGTTTTATGTTTGCTGCTTTGAATTGATCGTTGATGTTCAATGTCATGTTTTAATGTGAGCACGAAACTCGTAAACTTCAGTTTGCCATTACACTGGAGGGCACCACTTTTCTTACAAAAACATGGCTATTTGTTTACTTCGCTATTGACATTTTATCCCTTCAGTTCTGAGGATGGAGCAAGATGTCGAAAAGTTTCTTCGGGACCATACTCAACAGCAGTTGGAATTTCAGGCACTTCCTACATCCTATCTTCGGTTAGCAGCACATCGCATAGCTCAGCATTATGGCCTTCAATCCTTGGCCCTGACAGATAATAGCTTGCCTGATGGTACCGGATCTCTAATTGTGCTTCGAAAAACCACCGAATCTCGATTCCCTACTATTCGCCTTGCAGATATTCCTGTTAATCTTCCCGAGGATGATGCTAACAAGTCTGTAAAAGTAGCAATCAAACAGAGGGCACATAAGGGTTCAAAAATTATTAGCAATCCGGGTGCCCATTCGTCTAAAACCAGTCAGCTAAAAAGTGTTGAAGAAAGAAAAAAAGACTATAACAGGGCACGTGCACGCATATTTAGCAGTAGCAATAGTGGTGGAACGTTGGGGATATCAGAAAGTGATCCTTTTTTGGAAGATAGTTATCAGTACTGCTCCATGATGACACCAAGACCAGATGAAAGATTTTCATTTGAAGGGCAGGAATTTGTTACTGGGAGAGGCTTGGGTCGTTCTGTTTCAGGTAGCAGTAGATCAGGTAGAAACATAACTGACCAGGAGCCAGTTGCCAGCAGAAACACAGCAAGCAATAGAGTCGCAATTTTCCGCGACCGTGAGGTGGAGCGCAAGGATCCAGATTATGATAGGAATTATGACAGGCAAGTGTTTTAGGTGGCTGTTCTAGCTTATTCTGGTGCCTTTTATTTTATGACTAAATTTATAGCCTCTTAATATCCTCCCCCCCCCCCCCCCAGATATCTTGTTATGAAACTTTGAGCATTGCCCTTGCCTATTGTCATCCCGAGTGTACATTGGTATGTGTTCAGCAGTATGTATAGTGGGTAATTTTCTCTCTTGAGATATGGGTGTTTTCTTATTGAATCTGTAGCTGTAGAACATTCTAGGATTATACACATTATCAAATTCTATCAAGAAAGAAGCATATCCTGCAGCTTTTCTATAAAAGAAAGTCACATTCTTTCGGAATATCTATACAAACTACTGGCCAATTGTGCAACTTAAACTATTCTAGATTCAGCAATGAATAAGTTATTTGTTACCAAGAAGCTTCATGACAGCGGTGTTGTTATTGTCTTCTTGTTTGTTTCTGGAGTCATCTGCTCAATCATGGAGTTGCTTACGTAAAATTAGGCAGATTTTTTATTTTTGTTGCTTATTGATGATATATAAACCGTTCTATAGACATTCCTATGTTGTTTGTGATGCTTACCTTGCAAAGTAATTGTGTCTACATCCAATCTAACATTGTCTGAATTTGTAGATATATGCAAAGATTTGATCCTGGCTTTGGATTCAGTGGAGGACATTACCCTATGCAACCACTATTTTCACCTTTAGTGAACTACAATACAGAATTTCCTCAACTTGGTTCAGGCCATAGGCCTCAAATTTCCATTGACCAATCACCTCGGCCTGTTCCGCGACAAATGCGGGGAACTTGGACTGTACCATCAACATCTACTCCAATTGGCTACGGTCCTCCTGAGAGTATGATGGCATCATTATATCCAAATCCTCGTATTGGCTCTCACGGAGCTTCAGTGTATATGCTTCCATCCCAGTATTCTGTTCCGCTCCATCCTGGCATTTCGTTTGTTCATCCACGTGAACATGCTCAACTTATTGCACAGGTTAGCACATATGTAATCTCTACTTTCGTAATGCAAACTCTGAGGGTGTTACTCGTGTCATCAATTGATGGTCTCTCCTTTTTTATTAAAGAATTTAAGAAATGAGAAAACTCCTCAATTCTGATCCTCATACAAAGCTATGTAACATTTATACTCAAATGTCAAACACCCCCCTCCCCCCAAAAATAAAACACCCTTTACATGTAAACACTAGTGTCCATGCCATCTCTTTCAATTTCTAGCGGTAGCCATAGAACTTTATACTCAAACCTTAATATTTAAATCACATAATATGTATTTAAAGAATACAATATCAACTATACATACACGTGCACCCCATGTGCAAAATACTAGTATATATTTATTATAACATGGATTGGTGAATCCCTTGTAATTATTTACAGGAAATATATGTTACACTAATTGAAATTTGTGGGTAAAATAATAATTAGATCATCTTATCTAATAAACTGGTTGATAATAACTCTGGACCAATTTGATTCGGATACACCTTTTTATTAACAATATGTTTACATATTATTCTTTATGCATAAGGTGCTAATTATCATGGCTGTGTGGATGTTTTCTTTTTATGTCACCTGATCAGATCCTGTGTATAAACAGTCTATGGAGGCCACATTCAGATGCTCTTTACATTCGTCGGTTCCTTTGGGGTCCAGGTTTTCTGTACATAGGCTAGTTGACCCAATTTAACGGATTGAGTACGGGCCAGGCGGCCTAGGCCAAACCCGGTCGGCTTAAAATTGTTAAAACCAGTTGTTTTGCTTCTCCTCTTGGAAGTTAGGATTATGGATACAGAGATCAGAGTTTTGGTGGCTGGAATGCTGTGTTAGTGCCTACCCTATGTGTTAAACACTTCAATTCTTGTTGTTTGGCTGACTAGCAGAAAGGGGGATAAAATTTGGCCCACCCTAATTTCAACCCAAATCTGACTTGCCAGGCTTAATTTGGGTACAGTATAGCCACCCGCCACCCCTTCCCAGCCCCCTTTTTTTATGGATATTTACCAGGACATCAATGAATGCGTTGATATTTTGATATTGCTTCTTTACTCTAGTTTCTTGGAAAAGTGTAGTCATCAAGTACCTGCCATTAGTAGTACATGATGCATGAAACTTCTAACCTGGTTCAAAATAACCTGCTTATGCTGTTTGAATAGCTTCAGTGTTAAAATATGATTCAGCTAATTTATGTTGCTTCTGTTATCTACATCTTGCAACACTCGCACCGTCTTACTTGCTGGCAAGGTTTATACTGGCAAAGTGTTATAGGAGACAAGTGCTCTTTGTTTAAGAAGACGTGCCCAAAATAATTTTATGCACAACTTTAGAAGCAGATTTCATAAAACTAAATAGTTTTGTTTCTTATATCTAGCATGTATGTTGTATACTCAATTTCTTTTTTCATTTCACCATGTTTTGGTGCATTCACCTTGCTTATTATATGCTTAATTGTGCGTTGTTGCCTGTTTATTTTTCTCCCCCCCCACCCCCCCAAAAAAAAACACCCACAGACTCATCAACAGCAACAACAATCTGAAGCAAGTTTTGGATTAGCCCGGCCCCGGTAAGGGGCTAGGGCAATGCCTGCACCTGCCAGCCAGATCTGTGAGCTCGGAAACGATGACTGCCTTGTTCAAGGCTTTCTTGTATGCTGGCAGGAAAACTGCAGGCATAAAAAGGACCGAGCTGGCGGAATTACTTCATAAAGAACTCACTCCACCAAATCTGGCTTTCTCGGTCAATTGCTGCGCCTTGCACTGTAGATTTAGGAGGTATCTGTTTTCAGACATTATAGTCTTTCATAGGCTCCAATGACAAGCTGCAAGTTCACTGGAAGGGACAACAAAGATAAAACACTTGCAGTTGTGTTATAAGCTCAAAGATAAAACACTTGCAGTTGTGTTATAAGCTCTTAGGTTAAGACGATGGAGGTCTGGTTTAGACACTTGATTAGTCATGTTCCGTTCCTTTGAGAGACTTTCTCTGCCTAATTTGTTTTTCATAATTTCTTTTCTTGGCAGATGCACCCATAGGCAAGCTAGCTAGCACTGCCCTCTATTTTCAAATTCAGGGCCTTTGCTCGAGGCAAATGTGAATATGGACAGGTTCTTACTTCTCGTCATGGAGGCATGCTTGAATGATATGGCTTAAATCGACTTGCCATCTCAAAGGCTTTGCAAATGATAACTATACTATGAATTTATCATCCCAGTTAGTGTATTGTAATATAATCCATCTCAAAGGCTTTGCAAATGATAACTATACTATCAATTTATCATCCCAGTTAGTGTATTGTAATATAAACCAACTATTTGGTTAGGTAGCTACAGCCTTGTTTGTTTCTCTGCCAATATGAAATTGTTGCCTTGGGCCATGGCATGCTGAGATATCTTAGATTGTTCTATTACCTTTATCGGTGGAAAAAAGTGTTGAAAAGTAAAATTTTATGTTTTTTGTAGCCTTCTGTATTAAACTATGGTTTCCTAGATTACCGAATTGTCGTTGCATGCCTTTGCCTCTTTTCTCTGTTCAATGTTATCTTATTATTGCCTGTAGAGCGATTTGATCTGTATTTTGTGAAGTTATCATATACTTGAGTTAATTTTATGGCTCGAGGGGATAATATGAATATGAACCTCACTTATATTACTACGCAACTGTAGATTGATCCTCACAGCTAATATTATGAAAGTATAATGCTTAACCAATATGCTTCAAGCACTTCTGCTGTGATATTGGCGTTTTCGCAAGACTGCTTCGGGCAATGCCTGAACCAGGATGCGATTACTAGAGGAAACTATCTCTTTGGTTAATAAGATCTACTATGTATTCGAACCAGGACTTCATGTGTATCTAATGTTCAGAGAAAACCGATCTTGGTAGAATGCTTGAATGCAATGACTAGGGAAGGCCCCAATTTAAGAATTTCAAGTCTTATTATGGACAATTTTATAAAAAGAATGTTATAAGCTTATGAAAATGATAAAGGCTTGCTTTCAAACATATTTTCCCTATTTAAGTGCGAGGATGTGAGACCTTAGTTAACCTGCGTCCTTTAACAATCCATTTTAGCGGCACTATGTCGTGGTGATAAAACCTTCAGCCGTCGAGCAAGAAGTATTCAAATTGAACCCTCCAAAGTTGAGTATATTTTGGGAGTAATTTGGTTGGATAGAAATGGTTAGTAACCTTATAAGTTAAACAAGTAAATTAAAGCTGTAACTGTCGTAAAAAAAGATGTAATATCATTTTTTATTGTCATGTAAAGGTAGGCGTTGACCAAGGATATTAAGTGAAAAACGATTAGTATACTTGTACGTATGTATATACTCGTATGTTTATCTGGAGACTAATGCAATGGCCCCGTTGAGAGCAATACTGGCATATAGTTACTGTTAAGATCATAGTGTTGGTGTTTGTATACTCATGCAAATACTTCATATATTAGCTTTGTCGTTTTGGTTCGTAATATCATACTAAGCGCATTGGGACAAAAGAAATATTATCTTGCATCAACAAAAACAGTCATCCTTTATATTGGGAAAACAAAGTATATATTACCGCTTTAGGGCCTGTTTGGTCGTGGAATTATTGTGGATTTGAATTGTGGAATCGTAGGATTCCATAATTTTGTGCTTGATTGAGAGATTTGGATTTTTAGGATTCCTTTGTTTTTTTTATGGGGGGTCCACCACAAAACAAGGATTCTTGAATCCTCAAATTTTTTAAGGATTTGCAAGGATTTGACACTATTCGTTGTACTTTTAGATGTGCCATGTGGACTTTATTTATTTAATAATTCTCTCTTTATCCATCTCTCTCTAAAATCCTCAAATCCAAATCTCACTTTCTTTTCACCAACCAAACAAATATTACAAGAATCTACAAATCCAATATTAGGAATCCAAATCCAACCAAACAACAAATTACCAAATCCAGAAATTTTCAACGTTGCTATTTTGGAATCCAAATTTCTAAATCCTACAACCAACGAGGCCTTAGGGATTTACTACTATTCATCGATTGGTGAGCAACTTTCGTTTGCAAATACATGAATCTTTAGAGTATGTAGAAAAAGGGAAAATGAAATGAATCAATAAATGCTTGAATAGTGTGTTGCAAAGTGCGTCATCAACGTAAGAAAGTCATCAACATCCACATTTATATTTTGTTAACCACGTGTGGTAAATGCGGTATGAAGCAAACCAAACAATGAAATCAAGGCTTATTTTCTTGTAACAAAGGTTGGGAGCAAAATATCACATGCCATGGACATCAATTGCAAGCAAGGGGAGATTTGAAAATTGAACGTCGAGTCAAAACGTAGACCACAATTCCAGCCTGCAAATTTCTTTCAAATATATGCAATCTCCTTTTTGCCATCATTTTTTATGGCTTGCCATCATTGTAAGCTTAGATTCACTCTCTTAAACGTTACTGGTATAGTTCAGATGCAATGTATGAATTAAGTAATTGCTAACCGAATCTATGAAATTTACTTTCTTCTTGATTATCTCTCTATTCATTATGAAAATTTTCTTTATCTGTCAACGTGATAAACTCCATACGGCTGCCAGGCCAATGAGTACCTACTTGATTGCTAGGCAAAGCATAATCACAAATTCGTGATTCGGTAATAATTCGGCGAGATCGAAAATTCGGATTCGGAGAACTATTCGGAAAAAATCGGCGGGTATTCAGAAAAGATTCGGTAAGTGTTCGGGAAGGATTTCGAGCAAAAAAATAATATAAAATTAATATATGAGACGCTAGATTTTGATTTCGTGAATTATTTGTTGTTTTTTGAATAATTCGCTTTTTTTTAATAACTCGCGAATAATTCGGGAATTATTCGCGAATAATTCGGCAATAATGCGGCACGTTCGATGATGACGAATAATTCGCAGATTTAATCGGCAGTCACATAATTCACGAATTTGCCGAATAATTCGCGAATTATGTGACTATGAGGCAAAGCAATAATAGCATGGCGCTATGCTATTATTGCTGTTTTCTTGATGATCATGTTGCAGCCGATAACCTTGTGGGAGAAGTATTACAAAACCTACCAAGCTAATGGGTTTTTGATTCCCTGCCATCCTTATAACAAGTTGCATGTCATTTTCAATGATTTTGCGACCTTAGTGATTGTGACATGCACTGGTGGGAGAATCGAAAACCCACCACCAGTGTGATGGGAAAAGTAAAAGTATTACCCGGTTAATTTTATAGATGTTCGGTGTAAATTAATGCATGTCATGCAAAGGTAATTTTCATTTCTACCCAATTGTGGAAGGAAGCAAAAGAGCATGAATGGATCAGGGATGGTGATGATGATGAAGTGGGGACAAAGGCCATGGGACTTATAATAGTAGCAGAAAACCCAATATCTTCCTCTCGGAAGAAAATTATGAAAAGAAAAACAAAAGGCTAAAATGTGATAATCTTTATAACCTTTATCAGGAAACCATTTTTAACTTTAAAAACCTAAGCTTTACCCCATGAACTAATATTGTGAGTTTTCCTTCTAGGAAAGCGGTATCCATTTGAATGAGACTGACGCAACCTAGGGTGACAAAGATAGGGTAGAACTACTCCTATTCAGCGTGAAGAGAGATCCGCAGCCTGTGGGTGGAAGGACCGAGTGACCTCCGCAACGAAAGGAAACCGGTTGCAAGATCCCGAGGAGGTTTAGTCACCGTCTGGAAGGAGACATTTTCATATAGGATGGTAAGGATCGCGGTCTGTCGGCGAGGAGATTTTTGCTTTGCTTAGGTCTCCTTGAAAATCATATTTCTTCTCTGTCTCGAGCAAGGGATGATCGCGCTAGTACGAAAGCCGTCGCAAAGTCGACATCTTCATGATTCTAGGTCAGAAAATGCCCCTTTAGCCCACTCAATCCACTATCTGTCTTACGTCAAGCAATACGTGAAGCAACTCCCGATATAGCAGTAAAAGCAATACATGTAGGCAAATCGATTCATCAAGTTCCTATTGATATAGGATCTACACAAGAAAAAGCACTTGCCATTCGTTGGTTATTATGGACACCCCGAAAACGCCCGGATCGAAATATGACTATCAAATTAAGTTCCGAATCAGTAGATGTTGCTAAAGGGAGTGACAATGTCATACGCAAAAAGGAAAAGACAGAATGGCAGAAGCAAATAGAGCTTCTGCACATTTTCGTTAATCCATGAACATGATCTATATAGACACATAGATCCATGGATGCATACATCTCGATCGGAAAAGAATCAATAGAAAAAGAAAGAACCGGAATTGATATCTTTCTCGAAACAAAAGAAAAATTAAAAGAAGGATAGAAACATAAATCATAGATCGACTAAACCCTCTGGAGGGGGTTGCTTAAAAATATGAAAGATGAATTTTATGGAAATATTGTTAAGTAGTTTGAATATATTGGTTGCATTTGTAAGTGGGAAATAATCCCACATCGGATGGAGAGACAAACACCCAAGTCTTTATAATAGTTCCCAATATTTAAGTAATAAACAAAGTGAATAATGAGCCAACTGGGCCTGATTTCTAGCAGGCTTATAACATTTATTTTTTATTGTCTTTGATGAGGCACATTCGAAAGACACCAAAGGAAATCTGTATGATCTTTATAGAAATATGAAGACACCAAAGGAAATCTGGAGCGCCCTTGAAACAAAGTATAAAAATGAGAAGTACAAAAAGGAGAAGAAAGGGATAAATTTCTAGCACTTAAATATTTTGAATTTAAGATGTCTGATGACATGCCAATCATGGATCAAGTGCATGAATTACAAATACTCATCTCTAAACTGAGCGAACTCGAAATTAAAGTTCCTGATTCATTTCAAGTTGGAGCGATTCTATCTAAACTTCCTCCTACTTGGAATGAATACAGAAAGAAAATTCTGCACTCCTGACATGATTTTTCTTAGTTCTAAAGATAACTCTAAGGTGAATCATGTCAGTGAAAATGGTCATAGAAAATTTCAGAACAATTTCAAAGTCCAGAAGAAGGGAAATTTTAAGAAATCTAATTTTGCAAAGAACAAGTGGCCTTGTTATAACTGTGGAAAGAAATGCCACTATATTAAAAATTGCAAATTCAGAAATACCGGAAAGAAACTTGGTTTCGGATCAGAAAATAGCAACAAGGCAAATCTAATAGAAAATGAAGTCAAAGAACTTGTTGCTATGGTTTCTAACATGCAGATAGGCCTGATTACGGAATTGCATATGGCTGCGGTAACTAAAACTGCAGATTGGTGGCTCGATTCTGGCGCAACCATCCATGTATGCAATAACAAAGCAATGTTCAAAACCTATACGGATCAGAAAGAATCTGAAGAGGTGTTGATGGGAAACCACGTTTCGGCCAAAGTGCTCGGTAAAGGAAGTGTTGAATTGAAGTTTACATCTGGACAGAAACTTACTCTGCTTAATGTGTTTCATGTTCCCAATTTGAGGAAAAATCTTGTATCTGCAATCTGCTGTGCAAAAAGGGATTTAAAATTGTTTTAGAGTCTGACAAAGTTGTAATATCGAATAATGGTATATTTGTATGAAAGGGATATTCCTGTGATGGCATGTTCAAACTCAGTATTAATGAAATAAATTGCATGTTTGCTTATGTTGTTGAGTTTTCTTTTTCCTTGTGGCATGTTAGACTATGTCATTTAAATTTTCGCTCTTTAAAGTATATGTCTAAATATGGTTACATTGCATGTCAAAATGATCATAATGATAAATGTGAGATTTGCGTAGAAGCAAAAATGACTAGAAAACCTTTCTCTAAAATCGAAAGAGATACTAATTTATTAGAACCTGTTCATTCTGATATTTGTGAATTAAATGGTCAATTAACTAGAGGAGGAAAAAGATATTTTATAAGCTTTACTGATGATCATTCCCGTTTTACATATGTATATTTATTAAGAACCAAAGATGAAGCATTTAAGAAATTTAAAGAGTATAAGTCAGTTGTAGAAAATCAGAAAGATAGAAAGATTAAAATCCTTAGAAGTGATAGAGGGGGAGAATATTTTTCTGATTTTTTTTCTCAATTCTGCGAAATGCATGGTATTATTCATCAAAGAACTGCACCTTATACGCCTCAACACAATGGATTAGCCGAAAGGAAAAATAGGACCTTGGTTGAAATGGTAAATGCTATGCTTTTAAATGCTAAATTACCTTTTAATCTTTGGGGTGAGGCGCTTTTAACAGCATGTTATATTCATAATAGAATACCATCCAAGAAAACTCATATTTCACCATATGAAATTTGGAATGGTAGAAAACCCAATTTAAACTATATTAAAGTATGGGGGTGCATAGAATATTATAAAGTGACTGATCCATATAAATCTAAATTAGGGCCGAGAGGCATCAGAAGTATATTTGTTGGATATGCACAGAATTCTAAAGCATATCGACTTCTAGATTTAGAATCAAATGTCATAATTGAGTCGATACATGTTGAATTTTTTGAAAATAAATTTATGCATGACAATGTTGATTCTAATTTGTATAATGATGAAAATGCAGCAATTTCTAAGAAAATTACAAATGAGAAAAGAAGAGAAAGTAATGAAAATATTGAACCATGAAAAAGTCAAAGAATCAGGAAAGAAAAATCTTTTGGTCCTGATTTTATTGATTCGTGTTCAATAGTCTTTCTCGTTGAAGGAGATAGAACCAAAGTGCTTAATAAAGTACCTGTTCTACTTAATATAGAAGATGATCCTAAAACATTTAGTGAAGCAATGTCATCAAGAGACACTGCATTTTGGAAAGAGCCTATTGATGACGAAATGGACTCAATAATGTCTAACAATACTTGGATATTGGTTGACTTGCCTCAAGGATCTAAGCCTATAAAGTGTAAATGGGTATTTAGAAGAAAACTAAATACAGATGGCTCAATACAAACTTTCAAGGCAAGATTAGTGGCTAAAGGATTCACACTAAAAGAGGGCATAGATTATTTTGATACTTATGCACCTGTGGCTAGAATAATATCCATTAGAATTTTTATAGCTTTGGCTTCAATATATAATTTATATGTGTATCAAATGGATGTAAAAACGGTCTTTTTAAATGGTGAATTAAATAAAGAAGTATACATGGAACAACCCGAAGGTTTCATACTTCCTGGAAATGAGAACAAAATTTGTAAATTAACTAAGTCGCTATATGGTTTAAAACAGGCCCCTAAACAATGGCATGAGAAATTTGATAAAGCAATCATATCAAATGGTTTTAAGCATAATAGTGCGGATAAATGTGTATATTCCAAATTCAATCAGAATTATGGGATAATCATATGTCTCTATGTAGACGACATGTTGATATTTGGTACAAACATGATTGGAATAAGGGAAACAAAAATGTATTTAACTTCAGTATTCAAAATGAAAGATTTGAATGAAGTAGGTACTATTTTAGGAATAAAGGTGAAAAAAAACATAGTGAAGGGTTTGTGCTAAACCAATCTCATTATATAGAGAAATTATTAAATAAATTCCAACATCTTAATATTAAAGAAAGTGTTACTCCGTATGATCCGAGTATGAAATTAAATGAGAATTGTGACAATGTAATTACACAATTAGAATATGCTAGCGCTATTGGAAGCCTTATGTATGCGATGCATTGTACAAGGCCTGATGTAGCTTTTGCAGTATGCAAATTGTCACGATATACCAGTAAACCCAGTACTAATCATTGGAAGGCCATCAGTAGAGTTCTTGGGTATCTAAAAAGAACAAAAGAGTTTGGTCTATTTTATTCCAATTATCCTGCAGTACTAGAAGGTTACTCGGATACAAGTTGGATCACAAGTGCAAGTGATAATAAATCCACAACAGGTTGGGTATTTACAATTGGAGGCGGTGCCATTAGTTGGGCCTCTAAGAAACAAACTTGCATCACACATTCAACAATGGAATCTGAATTTGTCGCTTTGGCTGCTGCCGGTAAGGAAGCGGAATGGCTGAGAATTTTTTTATTGGATATAGAGTTGTGGCCACAACCAATGCCATCTATTTCCTTACATTGCGATAGTGAGGCGACTATGTCTAGAGCTTATAATAATGTTTATAATGGTAAATCTAGACACATTAGCTTAAGGCATGAATATATTCGAGAATTAATAACTAATGGAATAATTACCATAGTTTATGTGAGATCTGCAAAGAATTTAGCAGATCCCTTTACCAAGGCATTATCTAGAGATTTGGTAAAGAATATGTCAATTGGAATGGGACTTAAACATTTACAATTTGGCACCAGTAATGGTAACCCAACTTTAATTAGTAAAAACTAATTTAAATAGTTCAATGGGTAATAACAAATTACTGTCATGTGCCTGTATTGCACTAGGCGTCTCATTCTTATATAAATAAGTATCTAGTGCTGTCTGTTACGATAAAGAGGATGAGCGAAAGCTCTCAATGGAGTTATTTAATTTTTAAATATCCACAGTAACAGGGATATAATAAAGGAAACTCCACCTATATTAGCATAGAAGTGGTGCCGCTTCAACAAGAGATATGAAGTATTCTCTTGTAAATGCTTATGAAGTACAAGATTAGCACATGGCCATAATAGTGCTAAAGCAGTTATAAATCTCTTAGAAAATAAGATGAATATTGTGTGTGTTGTATTTCAAATTCTAATAATAAAAAGTTTTGATTTAAATCTGCGGACACTAATAACTTTGTTAGACTATTGATATATATACACTAAGGGAAGGTTTAAATCGAGAGATAGCTTTCTTTATGCATAATATTTGTCACGAGAGAGATGTGGTTGCAGCCAATATATACAAACTAGTGGGGGATTGTTAAGTAGTTTGAATATATTGGTTGCATTTGTAAGTGGGAAATAATCCCACATCGGATGGAGAGACAAACACCCAAGTCTTTATAATAGTTCCCAATATTTAAGTAATAAACAAAGTGAATAATGAGCCAAGTGGGCCTGATTTCTAGCAGGCTTATAACATTTATTTTTTATTGTCTTTGATGAGGCACTTGGGCACAACTCACGGTCTCCGGGTGAGCTCAGACTTCTCTTGTTATTCTTCTTCTCTTCTCAATCCATATTTTATAGAATTTATACACGTTCATTGTGCCCCCGAATTACGAAATTGCTTGATGAGCTGAAGGAAAAACTCTCCAAGCCCAGCCCAACATCTAATTATGTGCCCAACAACAATAACACCAATCGTAGTGGTTCATAATTTGTTCCTAGCCATGGGAAAAATATTGAAGGGACATTTCCCCCCTTCATTTTTTATGGTTTCCCCCTAACTTTTTTGTGTAATATCTAGTGTTGGCGTGTGATGCACAATATATCAGCTTCACTACTCTCTGCTTACATGCCGTGGTATTTATATGACAATTCAATTGATCTGTATTCCTTGCTCTGTTCATTTATGTTTTAGTAATAGAATTGAAATCTCTTTATCTTAAAATAACCAGTTAATTTACTCACGTTCATCGCATTTGCCGGAACGGAGGGAGAGAGAGAGAGAGCACATTGCATCATTTTTATCGGTAGTCAAAGAAAGGTAGTGGATTTGAGACTCACTCAACCAACTTTGGTTATTTAACCTAATTACATACTTTGTGTGTGTGTATCTGTGTGTGTGTACACACACACACACACCCAAAGATAGAAAAGAATACAATAATTCCACTAAAGATATAGCAATGCATCTTTGTTCATATTGTGAAAATTAAACTTTTAGAATTTATTTTAGTCTAAAGCAGTTTTTATATTTGGAGTAGGTCATTAATCTATAGATTATATTATTCCAAAGAAAGGATTGTTAGCTTATTCTATCTCTACTAAGATAAAAGCAATATTTTTCCTACCGGCCATGCTACATGGTCTTGTGTTGGAGGCCGGGTACTAAAAGGGTCAACTCCGGAGTGTCCTTGAAGTATCTGGCCTCCAATAGGAAGCCGGCTACTTAACTTTCCGTCGACTTCTTGAGAAAAATCATTTTGATCTCCTTTTTCGGAGAAATCAGTGGCAGACTGCTTTGCCACCGGTAGTTCTCTCGATTTCTCTGAAACATTCCACCAGGGCCCCTATTTGGGGATTCTTTTTCACTCGATCTTTGCCCCGCTACTCTTGCTGTCACCTCGTAAAGAGGACCCGGGAAGGAATCTCGTATGGAAACTCCGACCTAACTGGGCCTAGCGTAGTTGTAAAAATTTCCTCTTTAAAATGGAAGGTCGCACCAATGAGCTATTACTTAGTCGGTATGTGCACTTCCCTTTTTGAGGAGAGTGTGGGGTTCGAACTTCAAGAACTCTTGGAGGGGGAGTGGCCACACGTTAATGTTTTCGGGGCAAATTTGTGGGTCCTCTGGGTGTGCGTGGATGTGTTGTATGCATAAGTTAGGGTTTACGGGACAATGGCAGGAAAAAAATGGGAGCTCGTCGGTTTGATCGATTTCTGATGGAGGCATGTCAAAAAAACCGGTAAAAGAATACTTAATTTTCAAGCCTCAGGGCTGGCAGTTTAAGTATTAATCCTACTATAGCCCAAATCCAAGAGGATTCATATGTCCTTTTTTTTTTAATTTTCACAATATGAAAATAAAAAGAGAAAAAAAAGATGAGCGAATTTCTCCAACATTTGAAGTGGTCTCTCTCTCCCTCCCCCACTCTCGTTTCTTTTTGTGGTAATCTCAACTCTCTCTAGCCATTTTTTGGTAGTCTAAATTTGCGTTTATTGTTTTTAATACACAATAAACACACCTAAGCCTTCTAGCCCTAAAACTTCTACTTCCATTAATGAAATGCAACTGGTTCGAAATCCGCAAGTGTCTTATCCAAAACGGAACTCTTTAACACACGCATACATTACATGTGCAAAACATCTGGTATATAAAATGACAGTCATTTTGATTATATATTCAAGGCTAAAATGCATGAAACCTCCCTCCCTTTTGCATGAAAAGCAGCAAACCTCTCTAAGCTCAAAAAATCTACGTTTTACCTAAAGAATCCTACCGGTGTTAATTTTTCCATCCATATGATTTTTATGCCATAAATACCCTTGTAACAAATTTAATTTACTAAACTAATATCTTGTTTTCTTTTTCATCTCTTACAATTCCATACTTTCTTGAATCATGCTCACTCTTTGGAAGATGAGAGAAGATAGATGATGATTTAAATTAGAGATTTTATGAAAGAGATGAGAAAAACAGTTTTTGAGGCAAAAAAATTATGGGAATTATGGGAATCATACACTAGAGTAAAATGCTTGTTTTTCCAAGTTAAGAGAGGTTTCTAGCTTTTCGAATAAAAATAAAGGAGGTTTCGGTGTTTCAGTCTACATTCAACAACAGACTAGTAAATTTGGATAAAAGTAAAGGATCTCACCTAATCTCTCTCTAGAAGGCAGTCATGCCCTAGATTTTAAGATGGCCTTGAATTAGAGAGGTTGGTATATTGCATGTGCAATGCAATGCATGTGAGATTATTGAATAATAGATAATTATTACTTATGGATTGTTATTGCATGTGGGAGAAAAATATGGGATAAGATATTATTCATAACTACTTTTTATCATGCTCATTTTTAATTGAATAAGATTGATTTAATTTGGCGATGAGTATTTTTTCTTTTTATTATGAATATAGATAAATTGACCATATTATCTTGATTCATATTTTGTCTTATTATAATAATGATGTGGAACTCTCTAATGCTTGCTTTTAGCAAAAGCTCTATTTTTTTCTTAAATTCTTTTTATTGCAAAAGATGCAGTAGGGACATCACTATCCAAAGGGTTTGGATTATAATAGCAAAGATTTAAAGAAATATTCAAAGGGTACAAGCAGAAATTCTTATAATCATAAATATATATACCGAAGATGGGCTCTCATGCATATAAACCGATTATTCCCAATAGAAATTAAAGATCGACTACATATAGAACGTGCTGTATTATGAACCAGGTCTTACACGCGTGCTCATCTAGAGAAAAAAAAATTCTATATGCATGCTGAAAGTGGTGAACATGAGGTAGACTTTTAATCCGAACTCATAACGACACAGAAAGAAATTCCGATACTTAAAATCGAGAATTCTTGCTCTCTTACGACATAGTGTTTGAAGAGCGAAAAGATGAAATGCATTTGAGTTTGAACGAGTGTATGTTAATATGGGCGAGACCATTGGTTTTAAACCAGAAGGAGTCTTGTTTCATTCAAATGTGAATAATAATGTTTCATAATCAACATTTGAAATTTCAACAAAATACAAAAGAATGTATATACCCACGGAACATTCTAATATTCTTCATCATGTAAAATTCAATCCATCATTGTCTTTTCCAAACTAAATGAACAAGTATGAAAAGAACAGCTAACTAATTAAGGTCAAAATTGCATAGTGTACTCTTAATTGACTGTTGTTTTCTTTCCACACTTGTTCCCTCTCCCGACAATAAATGGTGGTGGTGCTCAGTCCTATATATATATATTTCCCCCAAAGTTCAAAATAGCCCCCAAGGTTTTCCCTCTCCCTTTAGTTTGTTTGGACAAAGTCAACCTCATCCCTCCACCAAATCCCCTCACATCTCTCTCTCTCTCTCTCTCTCTCACACGCACACATCTTAAAAAAATCTTTTTCTACTAAAAACTTTATGACTACTGACTGTTAGCGGTCATTAATGCTGAATCTACCGAATTGATAAGCTATTGGGATGGTAGGTAAAGTGTTGCCTCACATCTTCCTCCCCCCCCCCTAATGTGTCATTTGTCATCGTCGCCTCCTAATTAACATTATTTTCTTTTTCATGAAAAGAAAATATACGAATGTGAAAGGGAGCTTTACTGCAGAACTTCATAACCAGTCACAAACTTGACATCGATCTTTTTGGAATTAGTCCAATATTTCTGACTGAGAAAAATATAACAAGAAGTGATTTTAGCCATAAACTTGACGTCAATCTTCTAAATTCTTACAGACTAACACTACTAAAATAGGAGGTTGCCCCTACGGATAATAAAATCCGTAGGGGCAGATTTATTTTGGCCCTACAGACTAATCCGTAGGGCCAGACGGTTGCCCCTACGGTCCCAGGCGTTTTAATTTAAAAATATTAAATCGTAATTTGTTGTTCGTCCCTACGGAGCTGCAAACCAATGACCTACGGACTAATCCGTAGGGGCATCTAAATGGGGATTTAATAAAAAAAAGGCACAGAAATGCCCTATGCTGATTATCTCCTTTCGCGCGCGAAACTCCCAAAATCCCAAAATCTCTCGTTCCCGCCGCGTCGCCGATCTCGTCGCCGTTCTTTCTCTTTCGTCGCCGATCTCGTTCCCGATCTCGTCGCCGCACTTCCTCATCGCCGATTGTATCGATTGTCGACCACCGATCGATCGTCTCCTCCACCGCACAGGTTAGTAAATCTTTAATTAAACAAATTTTTGATTATTTTAGGGCCAGGGTTCAGGGTTTGGGTACTGATAAGGGTTAGGGTTAGGCATCGGTTGGGGTTAGTTAGGGTTGGGGTTGGGGCTGGGGCTGCGGTTGGGGTTGGGGTTCGACTGGGGTTGGGGTTGGGGTTAGGGTTAGGGTTGGAGTTCGGCTGGGGCTGGGGCTGGGGTTAGGGTTAGGGTTGGGGTTGGGGTTGGGCTGGGGCTAGGGTTAGGGTTGGGTTATGATTTTTAGGAAAATTTAACTCGATAAAACCAAAAATTACCATTTTTGGTATCAGATACGGAACGGAATAGCGACGGGGAAGGAAAAGGTCTAAAGGTTGGCGTCGGTGTCGATGTTATAAGAGAGATGCCATTTTTGACTGCGAGTGGAACAGCAAGTGAGGGTTATTATGAGATTAAAGATGGTTTGATTTCGTTTAAGGATGTTGATTCTTCAGAAAATGGATTTGGATTGAGCTTACTTTTATGGGAGAGGATGAGATGGGAGCAAAAAAGAGAGGTTTTGTTGGTGAAGAGAGAGTGGAGAGGATTGAAGAGATTTATAAAGGAGAAATTGGGTGGAAAAAATTTGGTTGTTATGTGTTGGTAGAGAGATTTGTGGTCAAGAGAATGAATGGAAGCATTGTGTTCGCTTATGAGTTTAAGCACACAAACAAAGTAAGGGTCAAATGGGAATAAGTGTTTAGATTTGGTGATTTGAGTGTGAGAGATTCATGATTCTTTTGTATGAAATTATGTGGAGTTATGTGAGGTACTTAAATGTAATGAAAGTTTTTTTTTTATATAGTATTGAAGAAAGTTTTTTGTTTTACTAATTCACTTGTTTTGTTGCATATATGGGCATTAAACTTCTAAACAATAAGATGATTATATAGCCTAGCTAAATTATGAATGATTAAGTGATTCATAGATGTAGTGATGTCTATCAAAAATAAACTTTGATATGAATTGCCTCAAATAAATATATAGATAAATATAGCTAAACATACTACTTTTCGAGCGGTTTTTATCGTTAAGCATAAGAATCAAATTTTTAATCTAAAATTACCCATGGAAAATCTTTATGAATCGTGATATTTAGTTAACTTATTTTCTTTTACCAATATTTGTTGTGACATTATGTTTATATCTTTATGTTTTAACTTTGAATGCATTTAGGCATGTATTATTTAGTTAACTTATTTTCTTTTACCAATATTTGTTGTGAATCGGGATACTTCATATTTATATTTTTCCAATTCTGTTTGATCTTCGTTAGTTTATTTGATATATATTCTTTCAACTTGAATTTATATTATATTCATCTTGTTTATTGATTTCTTTTCTATGTTGAAGGTATGTATCTCAATCTCAAGTCTAATGCATCTTAGTTCTTTAATGCTCAATTCTTCATATATCTTATTTTCAAGTTGCAACTTGCATGTAACTAAGCAAGTATTATTTTATAAGTTTAAAATCATGTTATATCGGTTACTTTATATTTTATTTAAATACTTCGTATAGTCTATGTGACGAGAAAATTCAATCGTATGATAACCAATAGAAGTCTTACCCCCGACAGCCGAAACACACACATACAATAAGAATACACAACAAACGCATCATTAGAGAGTGATTCAAGATGTTCAAGTTAAAACCAATATATGATATTCGATAATAATATGAAAATTTCATATTCTCATCGATACTCATATATGAAACTCAAAGCGCCACTTAGTCCCCGTCTATCGGTTAACATACGTTTGATATTCGTCGTGACATAGAACTATACGAAGATTGTTAAATATCGGACGGTATAGCTCGATACTAACAACCGTCGTATAGTCTATGTGACGAGAAGATTCAATCGTATGATAACCGATAGATTTGTCCCGTGTGGACAAGTTAGGAATGTATAAGCAAACACCTTCATTCACTTGTGTTTTCATCCGTTTCGAGATATTTCGTCTGTACCTTTCCGCTGGTTCTCCGTGTACAAAGATAGATTAGATGTTCATTTCAACGCTGTTTCACAGCTTTGAAATGATTATCTATTCTATTACAGTGTACTCGGAGAACAGCGGGGAGGTGCTGCCGAAATTTATTCGAAACGGTTGAAAGCACAAGCGAATGGGTGTTCGCTCTATACATTCTTAATGGGATAGAAGTCTTACCCCCGACAGCCGAAACACACACATACAACAAGAATACACAACAAACGCATTATTAGAGAGTGATTCAAGATGTTCAAGTTAAAACCAATATATGATACTCGATGATAATATGAAACTTTCATATTCTCATCGATACTCATATATGAAACTCAAAGCGCCACTTAGTCCCCGTCTATCGGTTAACATACGTTCGATGTTAGTCGTGACATAGAACTATACGAAGGTTGTTAAATATCGGACGGTATAGCTCGATACTAACAACCGTCGTATAGTCTATGTGACGAGAAGATTCAATCGTATGATAACCGATAGATTTGTCCCGTGTGGACAAGTTAGGAATGTATAAAGCAAACACCTTCATTCACTTGTATTTTCATCCGTTTCGAGATATTTCGTCGGTACCTTTCCGCTGGTTCTCCGTGTACAAAGATAGATTAGATGTTCATTTCAACGTTATTTCACAAGTTTGAAATGATTATCTATTCTATTACAGTGTACTCGGAGAACAGCGGGGAGGTGCTGCCGAAATTTACTTGAAACAGTTGAAAGTACAAGCGAATGGGTGTTCGCTCTATACATTCTTAATGGGATAGAAGCCTTACTCCCAACAGCCGAAACACACACATACAACAAGAATACACAACAAACGCATCATTAGAGAGTGATTCAAGATGTTCAAGTTAAAACCAATATATGATACTCGGTGATAATGTGAAATTTTCATATTCTCATCGATACTCATATATGAAACTCAAAGCACCACTTAGTCCCCGTCTATCGGTTAACATACGTTCGATATTCGTCGTGATATAGAACTATACGAAAGTTGTTAAATATCGGACGGTATAGCTCGATACTAACAACCGTCGTATAGTCTATGTGACGAGAAGATTCAATCGTATGATAACTGATAGATTTGTCCCGTGTGGACAATTTAGGAATGTATAAAGCAAACACCTTCATTCACTTGTGTTTTCATCCGTTTCGAGATATTTCGTCGGTACTTTTTCGCTGGTTCTCCGTGTACAAAGATAGATTAGATGTTCATTTCAACGTTGTTTCACAGCTTTGAAATGATTATCTATTCTATTACAATGTACTCGGAGAACAGCTGGGAGGTGCTGCCGAAATTTACTCGAAACGGTTGAAAACACAAGCGAATGGGTGTTCGCTCTATACATTCTTAATGGGATAGAAGCTTTACCCCTGACAGCCGAAACACACAGATACAACAAGAATACACAACAAACGCATCATTAGAGAGTGATTCAAGATATTCAAGTTAAAACCAATATATGATACTCGATGATAATATGAAACTTTCATATTCTCATCGATACTCATATATGAAACTCAAAGCGCCACTTAGTCTCCGTCTATCAGTTAACATACGTTCGATAATTTATTCTTTTCAATGACAAACGCACACACAAAGCATATACACGGATTTTCTCCTTTGTCAGTAACCATCCCGTTCTTAGATTTCTCAATATAGTCACCATAATCTACAATTTATATGTTATACTGTCTAACATGGCCCACGAGTACGTCAGAGTTAAGGACTGGATGTATATGGATTGGCAACAACGTATGCAACCTAAGTTTGTCACAGGAGTTGCTGCTTTTATTGAATTTGCACGCACACATAATAAGATCGTGATAGAGAAGATTCTCTGCTCGTGCGATATATGTGGGAATAAGTACTGGCAGAAGATAGAATTGGCAGAGCTTCATATCGTAAAATATGGTTTTACTAGAATTTATACAACTTAGAAATATCACGGGGAAGGAGAAGAACACAGTAATGCGGTAAAAGAAGAAGGAGAACACGATAATGCGGCAGGAGAAGAAGAAGAAGACGGTAATGCGGCAGAAGAAGAAGACGGTAATTTATTTCCATCAGAAGAAATGGAGGATATGGTATAGGCTGCCTTAGGTGAATCTATTCGTACCGAAAATGACATTCCTTCCGGTCAAGGACCGCGTGCGGATAAATATGAAAATTTCATGAATGATGCTAGAAAACCAATTTATGAGAATGCAAAGTATTCCACCCTCTCATGGTTCGTCCAACTTTTCCAAATTAAGTGTCTAAATGGATGGAGCAACAAGTCATTCACAATACTTCTTTCGTTCTTGAAAGATTCTAAGCCCCCGGGAAATAACATGCCCAACAGCTGGTACGGAGCCCAGAAGATGATGTCTGATTTGGGTCTGAAGTGTGAGAAGATTCAAGCATGTCCTAAAAATTGCGTGTTGTACCGGAAAGAGAATTCAGATTTGAAAGAATGTCCAACATGCGGAGAGGCCAGGTATAAGCCGAAAGATTGTGATAAGAAACCTGATATACCTGTCAAGATAGCACGATACTTTCCCATAACACAGAGGCTACAGAGGCTATTCAGGTGCAAGAAAACAGCCGAGGTAATGATTTGGCATCACCGTGCTCCTCCAAGTGAAGATGGAAAAATGAGCCATCCAAGAGATTCACCCGCATGGAAGGATTTCAATAGGAGGCATACAATATTCAGTAGCGATCCTCGCAATGTCCGGCTCGGACTGGCTAATGATGGCTTCTGCCCATTCAACTATATGGCTGGAAGTCACAGCACATGGCCCGTTGTAATGATAATTTATAATCTATCGCCTTGGTTGGTTATGGACCAATCATACTTTATGATGTCTCTTCTTATCGACGGACCAAACTCACCGGGAAACAATATCGACGTCTATCTCCGACCTCTGATCGAGGAGTTAAAATCTTTGTTCATTGATGGTGTAGAGACTTACGATGCAAAAACAAATACAACCTTCATACTGCGTGCGGCTTTAATGTGGACAATTAATGACTTTCCTGCGTATGGAATGCTATCAGGTTGGTCCGTACATGGTCACAAAGCATATCCTCATTGCCATCAACACACAACATCGAAATTCTTGAATTTTAGCAGGAAGGTTTGTTATTGCGGCCATCGACGTTTCCTGCCTCTAGACACCCCTACAGGTTAGACACTATTCACTTTGATGGTCATCAGGAGCTTCTTGGACCTCCAGCCCCATTGTCCGGAGAGGACATGACTGCTCAGTGGGATGGTTACAATAATGTGATTTTCGGGATAGATCCGACAAAACAGGTCAAACCATCATTTTGGAACAAGTTAAGCATTTTTTTCGAGCTTCCGTACTGGTCAACAAATTGAGTGCGTCATTGTCTGGACGTCATGCATATAGAGAAGGGAGTATCAGAGCACATACTCAACTTGCTTCTTTGTAAAGACGGGAAATCGAAAGACAACCTGAATACTCGGATGGATCTACAGGAGTGGGGAATAAGAAGTGAATTGCACCCTAAACCGGTAGCGGGTAAACCAGTCAAGTTTGTACTTCCTAATGCCACTTATCATATGTCACAACCGGAGAAGAAAAGATTCATGCAGGTGTTGCATGATTTGAAAGTTCCCACAGGTTTCTCATGATCATTCAGCAAGAAGATAAAAATTGTGAAAGGCAAGATCGATGGGCTGAAAAGTCATGATCACCATGTTATCGTGGAGCATCTTCTTCCATTAGCCCTCAGGACTTCTCTCCCCGAATCGGTTGGTCTAGTAATCAACGACCTATGTTGTTTTTTCAGAGAGTTATGTGCTAGAACACTGGAGGTTGTGACGCTGGATAAACTAGAAAATTCTATTGCGTTGATACTTTGCAAGTTTGAGCGTATTTTCCCACCGTCATTCTTCGATATCATAATACACCTGACGGTTCATCTTGCAACTGAGGCTAGGTTAGCTGGACCGGTACAATATCGATGGATGTATCCCGTCGAGAGATACGTGGAATTTTTCGTTTCGCGCAATTTTTAAAATTATTGTTGTCATGTATACCCGTATTTATTTATTCAACATATTTTCTTTAGGTACCTCTGTAGGGTTCCTAGGCACACTTATGAGGTTCTACAACTGATCAACCATGTCCAATTCAAATTTTTATGTGCCGAGAAACCCTAAACTAGATCGTTAACTAGAGGTATGGCGAAACAACAAGCAAGTTAACAACTTAACTACAAGTGAAAGTGACTACAACCTTTGTAGATCCGGTCCTCCACCTCTTTAGCTCCGTGATGACGTCCCTCCGCTGCGATCAACCGGATCCCGGACTCTAGCGATGGTTTCGTCGGAGAAATGATCGGGTTAGGTCGTTGACTTCGATGCCGAAGATGATCTACGTCGAGGCAACTCAAACTCAAGCTCTATCTTCACTAAGTCATGAAACTTGTGAAGAAAACACCCTATACAACATGGCAAGTGGTAGAGGATGAAGAAATAGGAAGTGGTTTCACTTTGGATTTGGATTTCTCACTTGGATTCATCACTTGTAATTTTCTAGTAAGCTTTCTTCACCTCTTGAAGAAGATGAAGAAGAAGAAAAGAAAAATGAATTATATTTAAAAGAAAATTCAAGTGATGCTTATCATATAGCAACCATGGGTTAGTAAACTCATGTAGAGAATAAACTAGGGTTTAGGTAATGGTTAGGTTTAGGATAAAACAAAATGGTAGACTTTCAAAGCTTCATGAATCTTCAAGAGTAAAACAAAACAAGCCTCCATTTTATTTTTGCCAAAATGAATAAAGAAAATAAATAAAACAAATTATACCTGACCATAAACCTAAAGATGGTTTAAAGCAAACATACACCCAAGTTTGCATGTATCATCAAACATGATACAATCAAGTGCATAAAAATATATCACATATACTAGTTGTACACATCAAGTGAGAAAATCAATCTTAAGTGAACAATACTAGTCAATGTAAAGTAATATATCTAATATATAATTATACATTAAATCATTAAATCAACACTTGATTTAATGATCCGGTCATACTGCATATAACCGACTAATATCAAGTGTATCAATATATCGAATCAACATTTGATTCGGTAACCCGGCTATATCTTATATAACCGTCCGATGATACAAATCGCGAGAATAGAATTCAGTATCACATACTGGTATTATTCTCGGTCCCGCACATATCTCATATGCGCTCCTATTTCGTTTCGCTTGAGCCAGAAAACCTCTGTGTAGGACTCTAAAGACTCGTCAATACGCCGGTAGCAGGTGATGATCATATCAAACACCCGCAAGCCGCAAGCGGTCTGCTAAACGTAACGGCCACCCGGGTATTGAGCGATCAGAAGATCAACGAGCAAGCCCGCTCACACTCCTGTGAATCCAACCAGTAACACTTACCGTACAGTCCGGTCTGTTCGTCTGATATGTCGCATATCTCGCCTAGGGGTGGTAAACGTCAGACACCAGTAGCTTGATAAGTCATGCCGATATAAGGTCCATAACAAGCGTGAAACTACTGATAACTCTTACCAGTAAATCACTGCAACCCTGGCCAGGGATTTCCAGTTATGGCCAGTCGAGCATAGCGCAACATCAACCCCCAATACCGGGAGAGACGAATCCCCTCCTATCGCTCATTGCCTCCATGTGAATCGGGACTGTACCCAAAAACCACCTGTTTGCACGACTCAGTAGAGCCGTGGTAGGGTGGAAATCAAAGCACAGTGGGAGACACACAAGACTCTATGACGATCTCGGGTCAACAGACTAAGCTGTACCAGTGTCACCAGAGAACTGCCATCTGACGTGAGGTATAATACCATCTGGGAGTTCTCGGCGAGTCTGTTCAGTGTACCCAGTCTCCACTGAGCACCCGCATACCGTCTCTGATGTCAAACACCAATGGATATGGGATCATCCATTGCCCATCACATGGATCGAGAAGATATACGCTAGTCTACTCTGGAATATCGATGCCCCGTCTCGATATTCCTACGACTAGGAACATTGAAGGATGTACTCATTGACTACCCAGGCCCCACCAGTATGATCTACATCATAGTCTTGGAAGTCGAGTACACATCTTAAGCGCTTTATCAACTTGTAATAGAGAGATAGCAAGTATACATGTTAAGATAAAGAGCAACCGGATAGCGTACTATCATGTCGAGCAAGAAAGTCCTACCTATATATGTCCCAGCATCCACTACAATATACATCCTATGTACAGTAATGGCCTCTAGGGCATACATATAACTAACAATCTCCCACTTGCACTAGGGCCATCTATAGCAGTGGTTGCAGTATCACATACTCAACCCTCCCATATAAGTCTCTCTCTGGGAAAAGGCCTTTGTGAGTGGATCCGCCGTGTTGTCCTCTGAGTCTACTCTCCTAACCTCGATCACCCTGGAGATCAACTATCTCCATGATCAGGTGATGCTGCCTCAGAATATGTCTGGGTCACTGATGGGATCGGGGTTCCTAGGCCAAAGCCACACTTCCATTGTCACACAATGGTAGGAACCTAGTTCATCTTATGAACCAATATACACCCAAACTTCCTCTTTGGTAGTATCTTTGATAGCGATGTTACCAGCCTTTATTGTCTAGTTTGCCACGGTATCTAGCTTGAAACTCTTCTAACATACCGTCCCTCCACTGAGGGTAAAGACAATGCCTGCGACTGACATTCAGTCGTCCTTATCACCCTGGAACCTTTCCAGTGATTCTCCCCAGGATCGATTGATACCATCTCACTAAACCTAGTGAGAATCCTAACATCCATTTAGATCTATCTCATAGATCCAAATCCCAGGATTTAGGAGGTATCACTTTGATCCTGTATGGAGAATCCTTGTGATGAGCGGAGATTGACCGAGCGTAGCATAGGAAACTCCTTTCCTATCAAGAGTATGTTGTCCGCGTACAATACGAGGATGACCACCTTACTCTCTACTATCGTTTTGTATATACAAGGTTCATCTACCATTTTGATGAAGTCAAACACTTTGACTACCACATCAAAACAGATGTTCCAACTCCGCGATACCTGCTTTATTCTGCAAAGCAACTTGCATACGTTATTGCTGCTCCCACTGTTTACGAAGCCCTCTGGCTGTGTACTTATAGACGTTCTCTTCTAAAACATTATTTAGAAAAGCAGTCATGGCACCCAACCACCAGATATCGTAGTCATGGTATATAGCAATGTTAAGTAGGATCCGGATGGACTTAAGCATAGCCACTGGAAAAGGTTTCATCATTATCCACGCCTGGTCGATGACGAAAACCTTTAACACGTCTAGCTTTGAAAGTCTCAACCTTTCCATCTACACCAAGTAATCTTCTCAAGATATACTTGCTCCTGATGGGGATTTAACCCTTCAGATATAGCATCCAAAGTCCATACTTTGTTGGTGTACATGGATTCCATCTCAGATCGCTAAGCATCCAGCCATTCTTACAGAGTCCCCACTCTTGATGGCCTGCTCGAAACTAGTTGGGTCATCATCTCATGACGCATTCCTCGCTCCCACTGTCATCGAGAAACCGAAGTATCTCTCAGGCAGGTGAGGAACCCTGCTAGATCGGCGAAGAGGCTAAGGTTCGTCGGGGACTATTGAATCCTTTGGTTCTGTCAAATCATTAGTTGCAGTTTTGTATAGCTGGAACCTTTCCAGTTCTACAGAACTGACCTTGCCTCGATCTTGTCCGGATTTTGCTTTTGACATAGGCCGGACAATCCCAAATCTTAACTTACTTAAGAGATAGGCTCTTCCCATACCATATCTCATATGGAGTGGTAGGCACTGATTTGATTCGAACCCAATTCAATAGGTATGCAGCTTCTCAAGTGCATAACCTCCAAAAGAAAGAAAGGTAACTCAGCAGTACTCACCATAGAGCACACCATATCATATAGGGTGCTATTGCCCCGCCCTGATACACCGTTGTGCTGTGGTGTATACAGAGGAGTAACACTGAGAGAGAATCTCATTCTCTTTTAGAATAGTCCAGGAATTCTATGCACAAGTATTCTCCTCCCTGATCTTATCATAGGACATAATATTTATACCCGGTTTTTGGTTCTCTACTTCTAACATATATTCTGTGAATATCTCAAAAGCTTCGGACTTATGTTTCAACAGGAACATATGACTGAATCTTGAGAGATCATCAGAGAATGTAATGAAGTACAAAGAACCAGTCCTGGTATGTGTAGACAGGGGACCTTACATACATCACTATGTATCAGTCCCAAGAGTTCACTAACTCTTTCTCTGTTTCCAGTAAACAGAGCTATGGTCATTTAATCTTTGTGACATGACTGGCAAGTTTCACAAGATGTAAATTCAAACTGATTTAAATATGCATCTAAAATATAACTTAAGCTAGTCGGGTCACATTGATATGACCTAGTCTACAATACCTCAAGAAGGATTCGTTCATTTCTGAACTCTTCCTCTTGTGTGTACTCCGTATACTAAGAATTGTAGTTTGATTTAGAACATCAATGCTTTTAGATAACGTGCCTGAACCGGTCAACTTTTGATATAGAAAATGTTCAAAACATTATCCAACAATACAAAATTTTATCGTTTCTTTACTAATAAAGAGACTGATATGATTTTGTATATCAGGTTCGGTATCTAATAGCATTTGTTCAGAATCAATGTATTGGTAATACAGGGTGACAGTGACCAACAGACTTGGTTGCAACACTTGCACCGTTTTTTGTCTCATGAAACTTATCACCCGTTCTCAGTTCTCTACCTTTTGTAGCCCTATGTAACAGATTACATATCTGGGATCCTGATCCAGTATCACATACCCTGGATGCAGAGGATACTAAGAAACAGTTCTTTATAATGAACACACCCGAAGGAGATGCATCATATGCACTTTCTTTGTTTGGGCGGCTTGGGAATCCTGGTATTCCCCTATTTTCTGCTCTGTCTTATAACAATTATAAGTTGGAGCGGGACCAACGTTCCCCAGCTCAGTAAAACAAGCGGGTTCGGTCAATTCATCCATATTATTATCTTGATTAAGGCGTGATATGGTCGCTACCTGGAGAGAGAGAGAAGAAAACACTTTGCGTGCGCTCTTGCAAGATTAGATTGGTTATTTATTTTATCTAATCAGGATGGCTCCCACTGTTTTTATCAAATCTTCCTTCAAACCCTAAAAGGAAAGACTAGCCGGGATTAATTACACTCTACAAGTTCGCCAATCTTTCAGCCAGGCCAGTGTCGTTACTTTGAGGGAGGTTCCCTGTGCTTTCGCACGGACCTAATTAAAATAAACCTCGTTTTCCCAGGGGCGTAACCCCGTTGACACCTTTCTAGACACCTACTTGATCGGCTAATTGCAAAGTGCAAAACTCTCCCAGGAGTAACAATTACTCGCAGTGGGTATCGGGATCCAACTGTCATATAGAAGGTATGCAATCTCATTGCAAATTTCAACACTTGAAACTCCCGATAAAGGTTTTTACCCCTAGCACTTATGACCTTGACTATGGTCAACAAATCATAAGCACTAGTCAAGTTCTACCCGTCATTTCGTGATTAATTAGACCCACCCACATGACCCTTAACTAAGGTCAACAAAGTCACGCGACTGTCCTAACTAATCGCATCATATGCGGTATAAGAAGACATCACTTAGCTACCGTACACTGTACTTTAACTAAGGTCAACAAACACAGCACGAATACTAAGTACTCTACTTCCTAAAATGACGGACGGTTGCGGATGGTTTTTAAGAAAACCTTTAACGCTTTGAACTTGATCTCGTTGCGGAATCAAATGGTTTTTAAATGGAGTGTTTTTGAGGCTTTTCTAGTTTTGCTAAAGGGTTCACTCCCGGTGAAGGGATCGTCGGCCCTTTCCTCATCGAATAAGGTGCAGGATATATCATATATATCGCTGTGCAAAGCAAAAACTATAGAAGCAATCAAAAGACAAACCGAGAGTTGTAGCATCTGCCAGTTATTGCTAAAGGGGTCACTCCCGGTGAAGGGATCGTCGGCTCTTTCCTCATCGAATAAGGTGCAGGATATATCATATATACCACTGTGCAAAGCAAGAACTGTAGCTACCTGTTTTATTTTTGAAATTCGATTCCACAACATCTTTTAGGTTTATTTTCTTTCATTAATCTCATTAATGAATGTCCCATCATTTAAGTCCACCTAAACATCACAGATAAATACAACGTACGCTTATGCCATCCGCATTCGCCTCGATGTCCCGTCTGCACCGTTAGGTTAGGTAACTAACTGTAGAGCGGGGCAGGGCTAGTGCGGGTGTAAAACATAAGCAACGTCTATATAATATATCATATATACTATTTATAATATCCATCTGAACAAATCACATGATCACATCACAGATAACGTAGCAGAAAATATCATATGAAATATTGGATATACTAGGACGTCCGTGTTTTATATTGAGCCTGTATAAAACACGAATTCCACGGTCGTAATGAATAGCCAATCCCACACCCCTAGACCCCTACGAGAGCGGCAAGCAACCCTACCAATTCTAGAGTTAGGAGACCCGGACTCGACTCCTCGAGATGGTCTCCCACTGGACCCTAGAACCCGGTTACTTGTGCTCCCCTCCTTGGGTCAATCCTAATGCGGAAAAGAAAATAATATACATCAACGGTGACATCTTCCGCAACCTGGAAGTGCCCCAATAAAAGAATATTACATACAAGTTTTTACATGAATGAAAATGAAAAAGCACTGATCTCACATAAAAAACCCCGGCTATTCAAACACGACAATCCAATATGGCATATCCAGCAACACATAACATCACATGTCATCAACGTAAGTAAATATGCCCATCCCAATTGTCGTTGACATATAGCAACGAAACCGGCGATATCACATATTACACTTACGGTCACAGAAAAGAAAGTGTAAAACTACAACAGTTGGAATCCGCAAACTCTTTAGACATCGCATGCCTAACAATTATAAACCCCGCTTTTTAGTCTCATTATCGAAAACTCTTTTCAATATCAAGTCGGGCAATTCAACAGGATTCCCGACATCCTGAACGAATGCTCGTCGCAAACTTCAGTAGACGGCCGCATCCCCGATACCGTCGACGAAGTGCACTAAGGCGGAACACCGTTGCCGCGAGCACCCGAACGGATGCTTTCGGCGACGGGGTTCTCCTACAGTCACTTGGTCGGGGCTATGGGGCGTGGCTATCTATTAAGTTTACCGGCGAGTATCCGCGTACGCAACGTGATTGCGACGGACTTTTGATCACATCAAAATTCCGTGGCAACCGATCAAGTGAGACTAAACTGCTATGTTTATAACATCCAAATCAGTTATCTCATAACTACTTGTGGATTCCAAATATTGTATCACATTCTGGATAAATAGAAAATGTTAAACTTTCCGATCGAACAATCAAACACCCAAGTTTTCCCGAAAAGCTCAATACATGAAATAAGTTTAAAAACATCCACTTCATGCCACAGTACCAACGGTCCAGCCGTAGAAGGGTCAAGCCAACGCCTCACATGTGACACGCCGTACTGCCCCAAACCCTAAGGTTCAAAGGGCAGTTCAAGACGGTCACATAATCGAGTTAAGGCTTGTTGTCTTCTAGAGGGTCCATCGCGTTACTTGCACTACTTAGAACGTCCTTAAACCACGGAAAAATCCAACATTTGGAAATTTCCCGGCAGGGGAAAAATTGGGTATTCATATCCGGTCAAACTATTCAACATGTTCTAAAATTACCCGGAAGAACACATAGACAAAATTAGACAATCCGATCGAATTTACGAACTCCCAATACAACCCAGAAAACTCAACTCTTGAGTATAAATTAAAATTACCCAAAACACAGAGGACTACCTTGTGGACATTACTGTTGAAACAGTGGAGCAAGAAGCCACTTTCTTGCCGCGGAACCGTCGCCCAACCAGGGGTTAGGCCGCGGTTCCGCGGCTCAATGATGGAATCAGGGCCACGTGTTTCCCTGTAATTCCTAGAAAACTCTGCTGAATTTTTTGAGTAGTTTTAATTCACAAAAATCCACGATTTCAGAAAATGTACAAAGAAGGGTTTTGGATTAGGGTTTCGGGTTCGATCGGACTTCTAACATCGTCTACACTTCGCCTAAAACTCTAGCTAGGCTCTGATACCACTGTAGGGTTCCTAGGCACACTTATGAGGTTCTACAACTGATCAACCATGTCCAATTCAAATTTTTATGTGCCGAGAAACCATAAACTAGATCGTTAACTAGAGGTATGGCGAAACAACAAGCAAGTTAACAACTTAACTACAAGTGAAAGTGACCACAACCTTTGTAGATCCGGTCCTCCACCTCTTTAGCTCCGTGATGACGTCCCTCCGCTGCGATCAACCGGATCCCGGACTCTAGCGATGGTTTCGTCGGAGAAATGATCGGGCTAGGTCGTTGACTTTGATGTCGAAGATGATCTACGTCGAGGCAACTCAAACTCAAGCTCCATCTTCACTAAGTCATGAAACTTGTGAAGAAAACACCCTATACAACATGGCAAGTGGTAGTGGATGAAGAAATAGGAAGTGGGTTCACTTTGGATTTGGATTTCTCACTTGGATTCATCACTTGTAATTTTCTAGTAAGCTTTCTTCACCTCTTGAAGAAGATGAAGAAGAAGAAAAGAAAAATGAATTATATTTAAAAGAAAATTCAAGTGATGCTTATCATATAGCAACCATGGGTTAGTAAACTCATGTAGAGAATAAACTAGGGTTTAGGTAATGGTTAGGTTTAGGATAAAACAAAATGGTAGACTTTCAAAGCTTCATGAAGCTTCAAGAGTAAAACAAAACAAGCCTCCATTTTATTTTTGCCAAAATGAATAAAGAAAATGAATAAAACAAATTAAAACCTAAAGATGGTTTAAAGCAAACATACACCCAAGTTTGCATGTATCATCAAACATGATACAATCAAGTGCACAAAAATATATCACATATACTAGTTGTGCACATCAAGTGAGAAAATCAATCTTAAGTGAACAATACTAGTCAATGTAAAGTAATATATCTAATATATAATTATACATTAAATCATTAAATCAACACTTGATTTAATGATCCGGTCATACTGCATGTAACCGACTAATATCAAGTATATCAATATATCGAATCAACATTTGATTCGGTAACCCGGCTATATCTTATATAACTGTCCGATGATACAAATCGCGAGAATAGAATTCAGTATCACATACTGGTATTATTCTCGGTCCCGCACATATCTCATATGCGCTCCTATTTCGTTTCGCTTGAGCCAAGAAACCTCTGTGTAGGACTCTAAAGACTCGTCAATACGCCGGTAGCAGGTGATGATCATATCAAACACCCGCAAGCCGCAAGCGGTCTGCTAAACGTAACGGCCACCCGGGTATTGAGCGATCAGAAGATCAACGAGCAAGCCCGCTCACACTCCTGTGAATCCAACCAGTAACACTTACCGTACAGTCCGGTCTGTTCGTCTGATATGTCGCATATCTCGTCTAGGGGTGGTAAACGTCAGACCCCAGTAGCTTGATAAGTCATGCCGATATAAGGTCCATAACAAGCGTGAAACTACTGATAACTCTTACCAGTAAATCACTGCAACCCTGGCCAGGGATTTCCAGTTATGGCCAGTCGAGCATAGCGCAACATCAACCCCCAATACCGGGAGAGACGAATCCCCTCCTATCGCTCATTGCCTCCATGTGAATCGGGACTGTACCCAAAAACCACCTGTTTGCACGACTCAGTAGAGCCGTGGTAGGGTGGAAATCAAAGCACAGTGGGAGACACACAAGACTCTATGACGATCTCGGGTCAACAGACTAAGCTGTACCAGTGTCACCAGAGAACTGCCATCTGACGTGAGGTATAATACCATCTGGGAGTTCTCGGCGAGTCCGTTCAGTGTACCCAGTCTCCACTGAGCACCCGCATACCGTCTCTGATGTCAAACACCAATGGATATGGGATCATCCATTGCCCATCACATGGATCGAGAAGATATACGCTAGTCTACTCTGGAATATCGATGCCCCGTCTCGATATTCCCACGACTAGGAACATTGAAGGATGTACTCATTGACTACCCAGGCCCCACCAGTATGATCTACATCATAGTCCTGGAAGTCGAGTACACATCTTAAGGGCTTTATCAACTTGTAATAGAGAGATAGCAAGTATACATGTTAAGATAAAGAGCAACCGGATAGCGTACTATCATGTCGAGCAAGAAACTCCTACCTATATATGTCCCAGCATCCACTACAATATACATCCTATGTACAGTAATGGCCTCTAGGGCATACATATAACTAACAACCTCTACACTCTTAAAAAGTGTATACGCAATAGAAATCGACCAGAGGGTTCTATCATGCAAGCTTATTTTCTTGATGACGCAACCACATTTTGTTCCCGCTATCTGGACGAGAACATTGAGACGAGACTTAACCGGCCTCGAAGAATTCAAGACGGGCCATATGGTAAAGCCGATTATAAGAGGGTAGACACTATGTTTATCAACAAAATATACCGGTTTATCTTTCTTAATTGCGCATGTCTTGAACAAATTAGAGAGTAAGTTTTTTTTGGATTAATTGTTATGTTTGTGTTTGTGTGTGTATAAAATGATATAATATTAATGTCATAATTTATTGTCGAAAACAGAATTCATTTTAACGAGGTACGTGAGGGGCATCCTGATTGGAACGATGAACGATTGGAACGATGAACGATTGGAAAAATATCATCAGGATAATTTTTGCGATTGGGTCACAGATCATGTAAGTTATTCGAATAACATGTTATTGCTATCAGTTTTAATCTAAATTTATATCGTTATGTATTTGTCGTAAAATTTGTTTTATTAGATCCACGATCCGAACTTGTCTGCATCATTTGAGAGTGATTCAAGATGTTTAGATCAATTTCCTAGTATGGTGTGTTTACCCCAATCAGAGCAAAGCTCTGTTCAAATTCCGAGGCGGGAGATGAAGCAAAGCTTCATCTTCCCCCAATCAGAGCAAAGTTTTACTTTGAAAATTTAAACTTTAATAAATGAAGCAACGCTTCAGATCCTTTGCGCTGCGCGCAACGCGCCACGTGTCAGGCGCAGATGCATCAGCGCAGCGCCCAAGAAGGCGTGCCCAATCAGAGCAAAGCTCTATTTTAAGCAAAATTAAAGGAAGCAACGCTTCAATTGCGCAGGCACTGCGCTGCGCGACACGTGTCAGCGCAGATGCGCTAGCGCAGTTGCGCTACGCTTTGCGCTGTGCGACACGTGTCAGCGCAGATGCGCTAGTCCAGTTGCGCTGCGCGACACGTGTCATGCGCTGGGGCATTTACGCCAAACAGAATTAAGATTTTAATGAAATCTTTCTGTTCTTGTTAAAACAAGAAGATTTTCTTCTGTAAAACAGAAGCCCTTGGATCAAAGATCCAACGGTGGGGAAAATTCCCCAAATCACTCAGAGAAAGATCTCTTCAACAAAATTAACTAATTTATGGGCACTATAAAAGAGACCCCAGACCTCAATTCAAAGGGATCAACATTTTCTTGAAAAAAGTCAAGAGCTTCAAACAGAGAGAGAATTCTAAGAAAATTTCAAAGAAAAAGGTAAAAACCTTCACGAGAGAGAAGAAATCTCTTTTAATAAATCATTGATTTAAAAAACCAGATCAATGTTCTTCACATAATAAACAGTGCTTTGCACTTCTTATGAACCACTGGTTCTTTAAAAACAAGAAAACAACAAAATAAAAAAAATAGTGCTTTGCACTTTTATGAACCTCTGGTTCTTGAAACAAAAAGAAAGAACTTGTTTTTCTTTGATCTAAATTAGATCAAGAAATCAAATAGTGCTTTGCACTTCTGTTCTTGAATCTAAAAGATTCTTAGTGCTTTGCACTTCCAAACTGCGCTGTTGCGCTCTTGAGAGAGAGCCACGTGTCAGCTACAGAGCAACTTGCGCTACGCGCTCTTGAAGTAGAGCTTTGCTCTCTGGAATTGGCGCAACTCACCAGAGCGCGCCACGTGTCAGCAGCGCAACAGCGCAGCGCACTAGCGCAACGCACTGCGCTGTTGCGCTTGCGCTCACCAGAGCATGACACGTGTCCTCACCACAACCGCTTGCGCTCAGTGATTGGCGCAAAGCGCCTGATAAATGCAATGCATTTCTTTTACTGAAGGGCCAGGCCCAATTAAAAGACCAAACATGCCTAATTAAATTGATGCTCGGCATCATTTATAAGTGGGCAAAGCCCAAACAAAATAATAAAAATGCTATGCATTTTAAAAGGGGCAGAGCCCAAACAAAGTAGATGCTCTGCATCATTTATAAATGGGCAGAGCCCAAAACAAATTGATGCTCTGCATCCTTTCTGGGCAGAGCTTAAATAAAAATAAAAAAGAAATGCAATGCAAAAGCAAATAAAATGTTGAACATTTTCAACTGGACTTAGCCCAATTTTTGCCGTAAGTCCTCAAATTAAATTGACTGAGCAAGATTGCTCTTTTAAATCAATTTATATCCGGTTCGAGGGTACATCTCCGAACTCCTCTGACACATGTCGTTGTAATCATTCAACGTCGTCAGAGAGGTGACGGGTCCCGACGACCACATATCGATATGGACTGCGGGGTCCTTAAAACTCGTGGACCGAAACGTCCTTAAACTAATATTTACCCTAAAATGGGAATATTGGACCGAAACGTCCTTAAACTAATGTTGGACCGGATCGTCCTTAAACTAATGTTGGACCGAAATGTCCTTAAACTAATGTCGGACCACCACGTCCTTAAACTGGAACATGGACCACCACGTCCCTAAACTGGAGCATGGACCGGATCGTCCTTAAACTAAAGTCGGACCACCATGTCCCTAAACTGGAATATGGACCACCACGTCCCTAAACTGGAGTATGGACCGCAACGTCCCTAAACTCCCTATGGACCACTATGTCCCTAAACTGGAGCAATAGAGCTTCCAAATGCTCTTTTGCCGGATCTAAACGATCCCGTTTAAGTTGATCTTAGCCCCCAAACAGGGCTAACGTATCCTTAAACATTTAAACGGACTATAAAACTCCAAATCAACCTTGGTTCAAGGGTACATCTCTGAACTCCTCTGACATCTGCCGTTGTAATCCTTCAACGACGTTAGAGAGGTGACGAGTCCCGATGGCCAGATATTAAATGGATTATCACGTTAAGTTGATCTTAGTCTCAAACAGGACTATCGTATCCTTAACGAACGTTTAAGTTGATCTTAGCCACAACGCGACTAATGCATCCTTAAACTAAAAACACCAAACCCAAATCTAAGTAAATACGGATTTAGACTAATCCACGTCCTACGGGCGACGGCATTTCTCAGTCTCCGTGTACAATCCACGGGCAACCACAAACAAAATAAACACACACGACACGAAGCGAAATTCTGGAGAAGGAGAAAGTTGTTACCGCGATGCGGTAGCGTAATTAACTGCAGGGGCTTGCGCCTGCAGGGAAGAGCGTCCCCACAATCAAAAACCCCTCAAGCGAGGGGGAATCTGACGAAGTCTGCTACATCGGCCGCATCCGTCTAAACCTCCGATACACGTTGCCATAGATCAACTTGGCATCTTCGGAGAGGTGGACGGATAAAACCAAATAGCATCTGTCCCGAATCTCAGCGTCAGGACACCGCGGTCCCGTGCGCCGTCTTTCGAAGGGGAACATATTCTGGCACGCCCGGTGGGACCTCTTCCTCTTTCCACTCCACACTTCGTGTGTCGTCTTCGCGAACCAATCGCGGTTTGTTAAATGGTTGCCTTCGGATTTCAAGTTACTAAGATTTGGTCTTTTGCCTGGCGCAGAACTCAAGATTCAATGGCATTTAACTGCACGAACTGCTCGAAGTGCCACTGCAACGGACGCTCCACCTCACCAGGAGGTGTGGCATACGGACCCCAGGCGGCTTCCTTCCTCGCTCTGCCGGTAGAACAGGTGGCCCAGGCCACCACTGGCCTGTTCTTCGGAACCATGATCCCACCTACAAGCTTCTCTGAGCCAATACCTGCACCGGAAGTGAACAAGACGTCGGTCTTCGACCGGCTCACTGCTACGACGACCCCTGTCAACGGGTCGCCCACTACTAAACCGACAGCCTCTGTTTTCACCAGGCTAAATCAGAACTCTAATTTGGCTGTCCCAAGGAAAGCAATAACGGCTGCTCCAGAAGTCGTCAAGGCGGCTTCCCCTGTCAAAGAGTCAGTCTTTTCAAGACTGACGATTCCTGCTCCTGCCCCTGCCCGAGGATCTGTCTTTGACAGGTTAAATATCATCCCTCAAAGGACAACCTTAGTCTTTGAGAGGTTAACACCAGCGACGCCTCGTTCAGACAGGGGGCAAAAAGAAGCTGTCTCTATCTCCGAGCCAGTCCCAACGGCTCGTCATGCTCGACGTCGTCATTGGCGACGAGTGAGGAAGGCAGGGGGCAACTCCCCCTCAGGGCTAACTCCACCAGCTCCAGAGGTGGAAGTCAACGTTGCTGTTCCAACTGGGAACAGTTTTGAACTGCTGAGGAGGGTACGTAAGAACTCTCCAACCGCTACATTGAAAAGATCTCCTCCACTTGCGGAGAGAGTTCCGGAAACGAAGCAAGAACAGCCCCCTCAACGGCTGTCCTCAAAAATATATAAGGTTTGGCGTAGGGTTCAAGACTCCGCGATTGACCCAGGTTATTCTCGTCAACAGAAGAAGGCGAAGGTGCAGAAAGAAAAGGACCATCCTATTAAACAACAGAGGACAACAATCACCAAGATGCCCACTGCAACGGCCCCCTCCACTTCAACGGCCCACAAAAGGAGAAGGCCGGAGAAAACCCCCGTGCCCGCGGCAAATGCCAAAGGTGGTGAGCCTAAACGCCCTAAGTCCAAGGGCATGATAGTTCATACGGTTTATGTGGCATCGGGAAAGGAGGATAGCCGCATATCAACAGGTCATAGACCGCACACGAGGTCAGTGACCAAGGCTCAGGAGCAGCAGCAGAAGCTCCAAGAAATAATGAACGCTATGGCCGCACTTACAGGGCCAAAAGAAAACCTTGAAACGTCCTCGGATGAACGCTAAGAGGAAGAAACCGACGCCGAATTCCTTCGTCGGATATTGGAGAAGAAGGACAAAGAGGCTGCTGAACAAGCAGCCAACATACAGCGTATGGGCCTCCTTTTCCAAGACATGATAGGGATGATGATACAACAAGATCCTCCGACCGAAGAGCCCCCGATTGTCCTTGGAGATGATAGGGGAGAGACATCAAATCCTCCGCCAGCCCTATCAACAGCTAAGGAGGATACAATCTCCAAAGCTGATTTGGATGAGTACATAGCCCAGCAAATACGGGTTCATCATGCGACCGAAGCAGCCGGCCAGGTCGTAAAAACGGGGCGGCCATATCCAAGTTGGTACGGCCAAATCAAGTACCCGCCAGGTTATACAATTCCCAAGTTCCATGTCTACAAAGGGACGGGCAATCCTCATCAGCATGTTGCCCAGTTCAGGGTACTCTGCGGCAACACCGGCGGTGATGACAAGCTGTTGCTTCGCCAGTTTGTTGGAAGCTTATCAGATACGGCGTTCGAATGGTACTCTGAGCTCCCGAACGACTCTATTAAAACCTTCGCGGAGATGGAGCTGCTGTTTACTCAGCGTTTTGCAAGCGCCAGTGAACGTACCCCGATGACGGCGCTGATTAACGCTAGGATAAAACCTGGTGAGACGTGGGTTCAATACGCTATACGATGGCGGAACTTATGGTCGAAGTGTGAGCAGCGCATTGAAGAAGCTCCCGCAGTGGGTATGTTTGTAGGAACCCTTGATCCGCAAGCAACCATCTCACAATTTATGATGTTTTTCAAGCCAACTACCTTCCAGGCTTTGATTGACAAGCTAGCGCAAATGGATCAAATGGGCCACAAACCCCCTCTTCCAAGGCCGGACTCCCGAAATGACAAAGGGAAGGGAAAAGCGATCATCGTCGCTAATGCTCAACAATAACCGAGCGACTCGAAGCCGGTTGCTCGTCAAAATAATATGCGCCCGTACGTACCCCTTGAGGATAGGAGAGGACGTCCTTATTCCTTTCCCCGCGATAAAACAAGGAGGTTATTCGAGCTGGCGTTGCGCAACAGACTCATAAATCTGCCGGATCCAAAACGTCCGTTGCAACCAAGTGACGTCAACGAGCCCAACTACTGTCCTTATTATCGAGTACTTGGCCATCTGATCGAAGATTGCTACGTTTTCAAGAATTGGCTTGAAAACCAATACCGACAGGGCAAATTCGCGTTATCTGACAAATGGAAGGTGAATACCCCGCAGCCCCACACCTCTAAGGGGACGAATACGCCGGGGGCAACATGCTCCGTCATTGAAGAAGCTCCTTGGGAGGTCGTATTATCAGCCAAGACAAAGAGGATGCTGAACGACCTTCAGACATGTCCAGCGATTAGGTGGAAGAACCCGTTAGAACCGCAGATCATTGAAGGGATGTTGAAGCCTCGTTCAAATCAAAAGATTGATGGAGGTGGCCCAAGCATTCATAGCCAGCCGTCGAAATCTTCAAAGAAGAAGAAAAAGAAGTCAAAGAAGCCCGTGAAGCCTGGCGACAAGCGCACGGACTTACAAAAGCAAATTGACGCGCTGGATGAATACAACAAAAAGGCACGGACTCCCATTACGCTCCAAGAGTTTCTCAATCACGTCTTTCAAGAAGAAGATGAGGGATAAAGTTCATCGGATGAATCCGAGGAATATGTGGCGAGCTGTCATATGATTTTCCATTCGATCACGAACGATGAGGAGACTCCTTGCACCGAAAAGCTGGGGGCAGATCCTGAACCAAAAGTTCTGGGGCCATCAGATGAAGTAATTGACGCATTCCTTAATGAAGCTCGATTAGAAAGCAGAGCTGATCGGGGGCGCGAGGCGGCTATATTTGAAAGGGCCAAGCGCCAGCGACTTGATGAAGGAGTTGAGACGATCCCGTTGGAGCTAAACACCTCCGCTGCCGATAAAAGCCAATTCAAAATGAGGAAAAAGTTTGCTAAGGCCATATCAATGGGCATGAAGCTACCATCCTCTGAAGGAAGCATCACCGGTGAAATGGAAACACACCCCTCCTATTGCTTATATCATCAAAAGATTTCGCACCCCACACAAGAGTGCAAAGCTTTCGATAGATGGTGGCAAGGATACGTGGCTCATCGACAATGCTTTAAGCGGGAAAAGCGTAAAACTCGCCGAGAGCAAAGAAATACGACCGAAGGGATTAAAAGAACTACCAGCGATTGTTGCATGGTTAACACCGGTAGATCGCAAGTGCCCACATTCGGGAGTGATTCTGATGAAGAGCTAGAACTTGCTCCTCTCTTTAAAGAGTCCGCCTCGAGAAAAGAAGAAGAACCGAAGGTTTGCGAAAGTATCCGGCTACGTAATCGCACGCTGCCCGAAAAGAACCTCGGACCCTCGAACAAAAAAGATAAAGGGAAAGAAAAGGCCACTGAAGATATCGTCTTAGATGACCAAGTGGTGGAAGAGCTAGCTGCCAAAGACCCACCAAAGAAGAATAAGGTGGATTACAACGTCTTAGCACATCTGAGGAAGCTGCCCTCACAGCTCAGCATTCTTGACGTCCTTTTGCTATCAAAAGAGGCGAGAGATTCGTTAATTAAGGCGCTCCAAGACCCAGAACAATTCCAAGCATGCCTGGCCGAGGAAAAGATGAAGGATGAATTAGAGGAAGTGCACACGGCCGATGTTACTTTTGGCGATGAAGACCTTCTAGTTGGGACGTGCGAACACAATCGCCCTCTCTATGTCTCGGGATACTGCCATGATATAAAGATAGGCAAAATCCTGATCGATAACGGGTCATCTGTTAACCTACTCAACGTGCGGGTGTTAAAGGAAATCTGCATGAGCGTCCAGCACCTTGCTCGGGACAAGATCACCATCTCCGGGTTCGACTCCCAATCGTCAAAGACTCTTGGATCTGTGATACTGACGTTACGTTTCGGGCTACTCGTCACGGACATTAAGTTCCACGTCATAGATGCCAAGACATGCTACAACGCTTTGCTCGGCCGACCATGGTTACACGAGTACAACATCGTCCCTTCTACACAACATCAGTGTATGAAGTATTTTAAGGATGGTTTCGAGTATACCGTGACGGGAGAACTGAACCCGTTCTCTGTGAACGAGGTCCGCAAATACGAAGATGCTAAATACTTCTTACCGGATTTCGAAGATACGGAGAAGTGTCACAAGCCGGAGAATAAAACTAACGCCACCATCCCTGTCTTCGGCAGTGATACCGAGGAGGAAGAGGAGATGGTTTATTCGGGTCCGCCCCAACACAACAAGCCGGGACCATCAGCTCCTATGTTGATCTTTGGCAGCGACTCGGAAGATGAAGTCCATGCTGTATTCTCTGCTCGACCTTCAATACGAACGTTCGCTGATGAAGAGCAAAGTCTGCAAGTCGCCATGGTGCCGTTTAAACACCATAAAAACTGGATGCACTTAATATTTACAACGTAGAAGAGCTACAAACATTCTACATCCCTCCCAGGCGAGAGAGCGAGAAAGCAATTCTGTTTTACCGCTCTGAAGAAACCAAGGTAGAAAAAGAAATCTGGCATGGCGCGGATTCTACGCTCGACAGGCTTCAGCCTATCCGTCTACCCAGATATTATACGGAGGGTTTGAAAAAGCTGCTGAAACGCCAAGGGATATCCTTCAAGCAGACCGTTCGAAAAGCCAAGTTCTACGACAAAGTCTGGAACGTTCCTGGAACCCAACGCAAGCTACCTAATGGGAGAATGGAAACAAAAGGGCTTGGATACATCCGGTCAAAGAAACGAGAGTTACTACACGGCTGCTACATCGTGTACGACTTCAATGAAGAAGCAGATGCTCAATGGGAGGACGCTAATCCTGAGACAGTAAAAGTTCCAAATGCAAAAGAGTCCAGTCCGTCGTTCGAGGAACAAATGGACAAACTTATAAAGAAAGCTGGTCAAAAAGTCCGAGATGATCACAACCGTGAGACGGCCATCTACGAGAAAGCCAGGACACAACGCCTCCTTCAACAGGCCGTGAAAGATGAAAATGCCGCTCCTTATCAACCTGTTATAAAGAAGGCTCGGCGCGAAAGCAGAAATAAGTCGAAAGGCCAAAAAGGCGCTCAACAGCAACAAAGCAGGGCTAAGAAGCCACGCAAACGGGAGTCGAGCGTTATTGATCTATCCCTCATGAAGAAAATGAGTCGAGCATACTCTTTTCCTCGGGATAAGACGAAGTGGATACTTGAGCTTGCTCTAAAACATCAGATGCTCACACTGCCGGAGTCCAAGCACCCCGAACAAGCAAGCGAAGTCTCTGGCCCAAACTATTGCTCTTACCATCGAGTAATAGGGCACCCGCTCGAAGACTGCTTCACCTTTAAGAATTGGGTTGAAGATCAGTACCAGCTCGGCAAGTTCGCTCTGTCTGACAACTGGAAGGTAACGCCGCCATAGAAGCACGGGCCCAAGGTCACGAAAGAAGAACCGGTTCCATATTGGGATTGGAAGCGAATTCGCACCTGTCACATGATTACAATATTAAAAGAAGAGGCCGAGGACATGGATGACCTTCCCTGGTGCTTCGAAAACAGCAACGACGAGGTAATCTCAGAATTCCCACCAGCGCCGAAAGAGCTGGAAGATGGAATCCATACGACTGCAGATAACCTTAAGAAAATTGAGTTGGGATCGGCAGATGATCCGCGACCGACATTCATCAGCGAGCTGCTATCTGAAGAAAGGGTGGCTGCGTTAAAGGACGTGCTTCTACAGCATAGAGATTGCTTCGCGTGGAACTATTCCGAAATGCCGGGATTAGATCCAGAAATCGCTGTACATAGATTGGCGATATCCCCGGACATCAAGCCAGTCAAACAGGCGCCGAGGAGAATGCGGCTCGAGCTTGAGATGAGCATCAACGCCGAGGTCAAAAAGCTGATCGACTCTGGCTTCATCCAGGAAGTTCAATACCCTGAATGGATCGCCAACATCGTCCCAGTGATGAAGAAAAATGGGACAGTGCGCATATGCGTAGACTTCCGGGATCTTAATAAAGCTTTCCCGAAGGACGATTTTCCAGTGCCAGTCACCGAACTGATGATAGACAATACGTCCACTCATGAGGTTTTCTCCTTCATGGATGGCTCGTCAGGTTATAATCAGATAAAAATGCATCCCGAAGACCAGAAGCACACAGCCTTCAGGACTCCTTTGGGAATATTCTGTTATAAAGTGATGCCCTTCGGGTTAAAGAACGCCGGTGCCACTTACCAAAGGGCCATGACGAAGATCTTCGATGACCTTATACACGAAATCGTCGAATGCTATATCGACGATCTCATGGTTAAAAGCAAATCATACGAGAAACATCTCGAGTATTTGAAGACTGTATTTCAACGCCTTCGACAATACAACTTGAAAATGAACCCGCTCAAGTGTGCATTCGGAGTTTCCTCAGGTAAATTCCTGGGATTCATCGTTCGACACCGAGATATTGAAATAGATCCGTCTAAGATCAAGACGATCATGGAAATGCCTCCGCCAAGGAATCTCAAACAGCTGCGGTCTCTCCAACGGAAGCTCGCGTATATACGGCGATTTATAGCCAACCTTTCAGGAAAGTGCCGTCCTTACAGCCACCTGATGAAGAAGGGAACCCCGTTCATCTGGGACCAAAAATGCCAGGGCGCGCTGGGCGAAATTAAACAGTACCTGCAGAACCCGCCGGTGTTGGCTGCTCCGGTCAAGGGAAAACCCCTCATTCTTTATACAACCGCCCTCGAAGGTTCCTTAGGCGCATTATGGGCACAAGAGAACGATCAAGGAAAAGAAAGAGCACTCTACTACTTAAGTCGAGTTCTGCTGGGGGCAGAAAGCAACTACTATCCCATTGAAAAACACTGCCTGGCGTTGATCTTCGCGATAACAAAGCTCAGGCACTATGCGTTGGCGCACGAAGTCCGTCTCATTTCAAAGGTGGACCCCCTTAAATACTTGATGTCGAAGGCCATGTTGACGGGACGACTCGCTAAATGGGCCCTGCTCTTGATGGAGTTCTCGATAACGTATCAACCTCTCAAGGCAGTGAAAGGCCAGGCCATCGCCGATTTCCTCGCTGAGCACCCGATACTGGCCGACTCCCCTTTAAACTGCGATCTTCCAGACAAACATGCGTTTGATGCGGTCGACGGTGATGATACTCGATGGGAGCTTTATTTCCATGGCGCATCTTCCATGAAGAAGCGCAAACAAAGTACCCCTATAATCAAATCGGGGGTAGGCCTCATCTTCGTGACTCCACAAGGAGGGATAATGCGCTTCGCTTTCTCCTTAACAGAGCCGAGGACAAACAATGAAGCCGAATACGAAGCTCTGATAGCAGGCCTCGAGATCGCCATCGACATGGGAATTGAAAATCTCCTCATATACGGGGATTCTCAACTGGTCATTAGTCAAGTAAACGGCGACTACCAAACGTGCAAGCCGGAGTTGGTGAAGTACGGCGAAAATGTGCAACAACTGTTGACCCAAATTCCTTCCTACACTTTGGAAAACATACCGCGCGCGGAAAACAGCAAAGCAGACGCATTGGCCAAACTTGCTAAAGAACTGGCTGACGAGAATCTCGATGACGTTAGAATCATGGTACAAAGCCGTCAAGTGCTTGCCCCAGCAGAAATATCTCCGGAATCATCCGAAGAGAAGGGAGCGACTGAGCAAACGACCCTGCAAGTAAAAGACCGGGAAAAGGCTGAGGATTGGAGAGAAGTCTTCATAGACTACTTTAGGTCCCATCGAATGCATGAAGAAGCGTCCACAAGACATCAGCTTATGAAACGAGCTCTGTCTTTCGCCTTTGTCAATGACACTCTGTACAAGAGGTCGTTTGATTCTCTGTGGCTGAGATGTTTAGGACCTGACGAAGCGAAAAGAGTCGTCCAGGAGGTTCACGACGGACTCTGCGGTTCTCACCAAGCGGGCCCAAAGATGAAGTTGAAGATCAAACGGATGGGCTACTATTGGCCCACAATGATCCAGGACTGCCTCGAATATGCGAAGCAATGCCATTCATGCCAAATTCATGGGGACTTCATCCATCAACATCCGAATCCACTACATCCAACGGTGGCTAGCTGGCCATTCGAAATGTGGGGGGACTGATATAGTCGGCCCCATCGAACCAGCATCGTCTAGAGGACATCGTTTCATCCTAGCGACGACTGACTACTTCTCTAAGTGGGCAGAAGCGGTACCGCTGAGGGAAGTAAAGACGGAGAATATCCTCCATTTCTTCAAGACGCATGTCATATATCGGTTTGGAACGCCAAGACGAATCATCTCCGATAACGGGCCAGCCTACAGAAGCCACAAAATCAGTCGCTTCGCGCAACAGCATAATATAGACTAGAGATATTCCTCAATTTATAATCCGCGAGCTAACGGTCTAGCTGAAGCCTTCAACAAGACCTTGACGAAGATCATGAAGAAAACGGTGTCACGAAATAAGAAAGACTGGCACGAAAGACTGCAAGAAGCCCTCTGGGCGTATCGAACTACGTTTAAAACAGCCACGAACGCAACGCCATATGCGTTCGTATTTGGTACAGAAGCAGTACTCCCTCTCGAGATAGAATTACCCTCTCTACGAGTGGCAGTCCACTACGAGCTAACGGACGAAGAAAATGCTCACCTTCGGCTTGAGGAGCTTGACGCCCTTGATGAAACCCAGCTCGTAGCACAGCAAAATCTGGAAGCTTATAAAGCAAAGATGACGCGCTCATATGAAAGATTGACCCGACCGAGGACATTCCGCCAAGGCGAACTCGTGCTAGTGGTCAAAAGGCCTATGATCCCCAATCGCGCCAAGCGAGGAAAATTCGAGTCAAACTATGAAGGCCCATACATCATAGATAAGGTCTACCAGGGTGGGGCCTATCTACTCATGGACATGCACGGTGAAAGGCCTTTCAGGCCAATAAACGGTCGCTTCCTAAAGAGATACTACGCTTAATGAGCCACAGCCTAGGTCAATGATAGATGACGACGACTATGTCCACTCGCTATCTTCCAAAGCTCAAGCTTTATAAGCAGTAGCCGGCCCTCTCCATATCGGACCGAAATGTCCTTAAACTAATAGCAGACCGAAACGTCTTTAAACTAATACCGCAACATCCTTAGGCTGACGAGATGAATAAAAAAAATAATAAATAAAGAAAAAATATAATAAATAAAAACGGTATGTCCATAAGCAAAATGGGCACGGATGAAAACCCAAAAGGGCTCCGTGAGCAAAAACAGCAGGGCTACCGGCGAGTGTTCGTGAAAACCCGAAAGGGCGCGACCTCGTAAAAAAAAAAGAGAAAAAGAAAATAAAAAGAATAAAAAAAAACGGTATGTCCATAAGCAAAAAGGGCACGGACGAAAACCCGAAAGGGCTCCGTGAGTAAAAACAGCAGGACTACCGGCGAGTGTTCGTGAAAACCCGAAAGGGCGCGACCTCGTAAAAAAAAAGAGAGAAAAAGAAAATAAAAAGAATAAAAAAAAATGGTATGTCCATAAGCAAAATGGGCACGGATGAAAACCCGAAAGGGCTCCGTAAGTAAAAACAGCAGGACTACCGGCGAGTGTTTATGAAAACCTGAAAGGGCGCAACCTCGTTAAATGACACTTACAGGGTCCTCTCGACCTTGTAAGGAGAAACCACCTGCGTGAGATCCTTACGACTCACAAGGGAGCAACACACTTAGGGATCCCCACGATTCCTAGGGAGAAAATACACTCGAGAGATCCTCACGACTCGTGAGGAGAACTCTCTTATGGGACCCTCACGGCTCATAAGATTTGAAAGTCTTAAGTTACAGAGACCTAAACCTGTGCTTAAGCAAACCCCCGCAAACTTCCAATATTTCCCTACAAGTGGCTCAATACTGACCCTTGTATACAATCCACGGGCGCGAATAAACATTTCCCTAACCAAGTCTCATCCGTGATTGGGGATATGTTCGCATGATGAACAACCCTTATAAGTTCTCTTGACTTACAAGGAGAAAACCCTCTTGTAGGATCCTTACGACTTACAGAGGAATATACACTTAGGAATCCTCACGATTCCTAAGGAGAAAATACACCTATAAGATCCTCACGACTTGTAGGGAGAAATAACTTTGTGAGACCCTTACGGCTCATGAAGTCAAAGCCTTAGTCGACAGGACCCTAACCCTGTTCGCTAAGCCACCTTTGTTCGACATCGACGGAAGCAGATGATGATTCGCTCCTGGTAATATCCCAGTTGTAGCGGTGCTGACGTCGAAATCGGTGTCTAATTTCGGCTTACGGCGAAAAGCCAGTAGGCCGCACATGCATACGAAATAGCCGAAATGATGGGGCAACTTACAATAAAAAGCAGCAAGTAAAAATGTATGCATGCAAAATAGCCGAAATGATTGGGCAACTCGCAATAAAAAGCAGCGAGTAAAAATAAAAAAAATAAAATAGCCGAAATGATTGGGCAACTCGCAATAAAAAGCCGCGGGTAAAAATAAAATAAATAGCCGAAATGATTGGGCACCGCGAAAAATAGCCGAAATGATTGGGCAATCGCGACCTTCGCGATATAAAAGCTGAAATGATAGAGCATCGCGGAGGTAAAACAAAAAAAATGATGATAAAACTTTGGCCCTACAGATAAGATCACATCGATCACTGTATACAATCCAAGGGCGTGAACAAAGAGAAAACCATACTTTCCCAACAGGCTCCGCCAGAAGACGAAGCCAAATCTCGACGGTTCGGTCCAACTCCGAAGAAACCAGTGTCTTCAGCAAACTCCTCGACTCACGGATACAAACACTCCTTGACGAGAGCTTCCTGATCCGCGTCGACTCGCAGAGCCACCAGTGCCTCCGTGGGAAATTCTCGACTCGTTTCAAACCCCAAGGAAACAAATAATCCTTGGCGCTTGGGAAACAAATAATCCCTAGAAAACTCCTCGACTCACGGATACAAACACTCCTTGACGAGAGCCTCCTGATCCGCGTCGACTCGCAGAGCCACCAGTGCCTCCGTGGGAAATTCTCGACTCGTTTCAAACCCCAAGGAAACAAGTAATCCTTGGCGCTTGGGAAACAAATAATCCCTAGCAAACTCCTCGACTCACGGATACAAACACTCCTTGATGAGAGCCTCCTGATCCGCGTCGACTCGCAGAGCCACCAGTGCCTCCGTGGGAAATTCTCGACTCGTTTCAAACCCCAAGGAAACAAATAATCCTTGGTGCTTGGGAAACAAATAATCCCTAGCAAATTCCTCGACTCACGGATACAAACACTCCTGGACGAGAGCCTCCTGATTCGCGTCTACTCGCAGAGAAACCAGTGTCTCCGCGGGGAATTCCCGATTCGTCTCAAATTGCAAGATGAAGCCCCAGGCAGCAGGAATCAAAAAGCTTGCTTCCCGAACAATGGGACCCTGCAAGTCGATCCAAAAAGATTTCTTGCATGCTATTCACGGGTCTCACTCTCCAAAGTCGAATCTCGACAAGGAGGGAAACAACCGCTTACGGGCCCTCTCGACTCGTAAGAGGGAAAATTTCTCTTATAGGATCCTTACGACTTGTAAGAGAAAACACACTTAGGAATCCACACGATTCCTAAGGAGAAAATCCACCTATGAGATCCTCTCGATCCGTAGGGAGAAAAGTCTCTATGAGACCCTCACGGCTCTTAGAGTTGAAAAGTCTTAGGCAGCAGATCTAAACCTGCGGCCTAAGCCATCGCTGATTCTTAAGAAAGACAAGATGCGCGCTCTATTATCTGTTGACCATGTTTACTAAAGCGACATGCTGATAATAAGAGAAAGAAGAAAGCGACAGAAAGAGCATCCGATTTATATTTGATCAGGCGTTCGAGACACACTCATCCATACATAAGCAAAAGATTCAGAACGGAAAATAAAGACGGGCTGGGATAAAATTTTTCCATTAATATTTCCAAAAGTTCTTACAATCATAAAAGTAACAAACGAAAAATATTATTACAATGGGATAACCTCAGATCCAGGGCACGGATTGAGGAATTCAAAAGTAAGGCCATCCAGAGTTCTTCTAGCCTTTCTGATTATTCTTGTGCGCAACCTCTCGCGCTCCTGTGTGTCAAGATCCTCGGCAAGCCCTCCCGGCCTTCGATAAGCAGCGACTATCGTCGTCTGCTGGAAAATTTGATGTAGAATGTCGATGAGGCTGTCCCGCCGTTTCTTCGAGATCAGCCCCGTCAGGTACACTGAATGCACCTTATCTTCTGTATCATCCAGCGCATTGAGCGGTGGGGCCTCGTGAAACCCCGGAAGTGCTCTCCATATTGCTCCCAGCACGACCTTCAAGAGAGCTGAACGATGAGGAAGCAGCCAACCGCCGCTTGCGTTGAGGCGACCCATGACCTCCGCACACTGGGCGTCCGTAAACTCCTGGTTTTGATGACGGCCCTGTGCGCGGATATCGTCGTAGGTGATGAACTCATGCAAACTGTATAGACGCACCGCCATTATGCCTAGAGGAAATGCTATAGGAAGTTTAGCGATAAAAAGAAAAATAATATACACAGAGAGTTAAACTCCCCGAGAGCAGTGCTCTGCAAGCAAGACTGATTACCAGAATCCTAATAGGGGGAATTTAAATAAATCCCCCGAGAACTCTAAGATTGTTACTATTAAAAGATGATATAATCCGTTAAATACAAAACTCCATTTTTAATTCTCATTATCCATATTCGAACTCTTAAGAGTTCATTTTTTTTTTAGATCAAAGAGATCTATGTTTTGCCAAAAGACGCAAGATTCTGTTCATGAGTTAAGAAACCCTGAAACAGATTCCTGGGAGCAAGGCTCTATTTGGTGAAACCCTAAAAGGATTTTCCTTTAGATCAAAGATCTATGAGAGCAAAGCTCTATTAATTAAAATTGATTTAATTTAAGATTAATTCTTACTTAAATAGTTTCTCTTAAAGAAAATCTAACTCTGAGAGTTCTTGAAGGCAAGAGCAAAGCTCTGAAGTTTCTGAAAATGAGGATTTTAAAAATGATAATCATCTATGAAGGACCAAAGGTCCTATTTATAGGTATCAAGTGCCCTTTCAACTTCCAAAGTTGCCGCAACGGTTGGAATTCCGCCACCGTTGCGCTCACGTTTGGGGCCACGTAAGCGCGACGGTGGGGGGGCATTTTTTTACCCCAATCAGAGCAAAACTCTATTTAAATTCCGAGGCGGGAGATGAAGCAACGCTTCATCTTCCTCCAATCAAAGCAAAGCTTTGCTTTGAAAATTTAAACTTTAATAAATGAAGCAACGCTTCAGATCCTTCGCGCTGCGCGCAACGCGCCACGAGTCAGGCGCAGATGCATCAGCGCAGCGCCCAAGAAGGCGCGCCCAATCAGAGCAAAGCTCTATTTTAAGCAAAATTAAAGGAAGCAACGCTTCAGTTGCGCAGGCACTGCGCTGCGCGACACGTGTCAGCGCAGATACGCTAGCGCAGTTGCGCTGCGCTTTGCGCTGCGCGACACGTGTCAGCGCAGATGCGCTAGCGCAGTTGCGCTGCGCGACACGTGTCACGCGCTGGGGCATTTGCGCCAAACAGAATTAAGATTTTAAAGAAATCTTTCTGTTCTTGTTAAAATAAGAAGATTTTCTTCTGTAAAACAGAAGCCCTTGGATCAAAGATCCAACGGTGGGGAAAATTCCCCAAATCACTCAGAGAAAGATCTCTTCAACAAAATTAACTAATTTATGGGCACTATAAAAGAGACTCCAGACCTCAATTCAAAGGGATCAATATTTTCTTGAAAAAAGTCAAGAGCTTCAAACAGAGAGAGAATTCTAAGAAAATTTCAAAGAAAAAGGTAAAAACCTTCACGAGAGAGAAGAAATCTCTTTTAATAAATCATTGATTTAAAAAACCAGATCAATGTTCTTCACATAATAAACAGTGCTTTGCACTTCTTATGAACCACTGGTTCTTTAAAAACAAGAAAACAACAAAATAAAAAAAATAGTGCTTTGCACTTTTATGAACCTCTGGTTCTTGAAACAAAAAGAAAGAACTTGTTTTTCTTTGATCTAAATTAGATCAAGAAATCAAATAGTGCTTTGCACTTCTGTTCTTGAATCTAAAAGATTCTTAGTGCTTTGCACTTCCAAACTGCGCTGTTGCGCTCTTGAGAGAGCGCCACGTGTCAGCTACAGAACAACTTGCGCTACGCGCTCTTAAAGTAGAGCTTTGCTCTCTGGAATTGGCGCAACTCACCAGAGCGCGCCACGTGTCAGCAGCGCAACAGCGCAGCGCACTAGCGCAGCGCACTGCGCTGTTGCGCTTGCGCTCACCAGAGCATGACACGTGTCCTCACCACAAGCGCTTGCGCTCAGTGATTGGCGCAAAGCGCCTGACAAATGCAATGCATTTCTTTTACTGAAGGGCCAGGCCCAATTAAAAGACCAAACAGGCCTAATTAAATTGATGCTCAGCATCATTTATAAGTGGGCAAAGCCCAAACAAAATAATAAAAATGCTATGCATTTTAAAAGGGGCAGAGCCCAAACAAAGTAGATGCTCTGCATCATTTATAAATGGGCAGAGCCCAAAACAAATTGATGCTCTGCATCCTTTCTGGGCAGAGCCCAAATAAAAATAAAAAAGAAATGCAATGCAAAAGCAAATAAAATGTTGAACATTTTCAACTGGACTTAGCCCAATTTTTGCCGTAAGTCCTCAAATTAAATTGACTGAGCAAGATTGCTCTTTTAAATCAATTTATATCCGGTTCGAGGGTACATCTCCGAACTCCTCTGACACATGTCGTTGTAATCATTCAACGTCGTCAGAGAGGTGACGGGTCCCGACGACCACACATCGATATGGACTGCGGGGTCCTTAAAACTCGTGGACCGAAACGTCCTTAAACTAATATTTACCCCAAAATGGGAATATTGGACCGAAACGTCCTTAAACTAATATTGGACCGGAACGTCCTTAAACTAATGTTGGACCGGAACGTCCTTAAACTAATGTCGGACCACCACGTCCCTAAACTGGAACATGGACCACCACGTCTCTAAACTGGAGTATGGACCGGAACGTCCTTAAACTAATGTTGGACCGAAACGTCCTTAAACTAAAGTCAGACCACCTCGTCCCTAAACTGGAACATGGACCACCACGTCACTAAACTGGAACATGGACCACCACGTCCCTAAACTACCTATAGACCACTACGTCCCTAAACTGGAGCAATAGAGCCTCCAAATGCTCTTTTGCCAGATCTAAACGATCCCGTTTAAGTTGATCTTAGCCCCCAAACACGGCTAACGTATCCTTAAACATTTAAACGGACTATAAAACTCCAAATCAACCTTGGTTTAAGGGTACATCTCTGAACTCCTCTGACATCTGCCGTTGTAATCCTTCAACGACGTTAGAGAGGTGACGAGTCCTGATGGCCAGATATTAAATGGATTATCACGTTAAGTTGATCTTAGTCTCAAACAGGACTATCGTATCCTTAACGAACGTTTAAGTTGATCTTAGCCGCAACGCGACTAATGCATCCTTAAACTAAAAACACCAAACCCAAATCTAAGTAAATACGGATTTAGACTAATCCACGTCCTACGGGCGACGGCATTACTCAGTCTCCGTATACAATCCACGGGCAACCACAAACAAAACAAACACATACGACACGAAGTGAAATTCCGGAGAAGGAGAAAGTTGTTACCGCGATGCGGTAGCGTAATTAACTGCAGGGGCTTGCGCCTGCAGGGAAGAGCGTCCCCACAATCAAAAACCCCTCAAGCAAGGGGGAATCTGACGAAGTCTGCTACATCGGCCGCATCCATCTAAATCTCCGATACACGGTGCCATAAATCAACTTGGCATCTTCGGAGAGGTGGACGGATAAAACCAAATAGCATCTGCCCCGAATCTCAGCGTCAGGACACCGCGGTCCCGTGCGCCGTCTTTCGGAGGAGAACATGGAGGTTGCATATTATAAAGGATTCGGTGTCCTTGAATACAAATTCGAAGTTAAGGACATAGAAATATCTAGAACCACTCAGAATAGTGGGATTGCGACGGTAGGATCGGACGATGTGATTTATTATGGATACTTAAATTGTATATTCGGCATCCACTATCCCGGATGATCAGAACCCTTTTATATATTCCAGTGTACTTGGTACGATACGCGAACCGATACGGATAAGTAGAGAAGCAATCTTGGGACTTGGAAAGATGAATATGGATTGACCAGTGTGAACACACTTCGATTTTACGGTCAGGAAGATCCGTTTATCTTTCCGAACCAAGCGTTCCAAGTATACTACTCACAGTGTTTGAAGCATCCGGGATGGAGTGTCGTATGCCGTTGGAAACTCAGGGATGTCTACGATGTCCCAGAATTCGAGGACAGCGATGAGGATGCAGAAGAGAGAAGACTTAGAGTGCTCTGACCGTCTGTTTCGAAAGACGGGTTATCTTCGGCTGATCATGAAGTTACATGGGTTAGAAATGATATCGATGATGAAATCCAAGTAGATATGTCTAATGCGCCCACGAAACGAAAAAGGTTATCAGTAATGTTATATTATTACTTCACATTTTACGATCTATACATATATAGTTAATACTTGTAATGATTGTCTAATACGTCCACGAACCGTTTATCTAGATTTGATGACGATGACGGGAGCAGCGAAGGGCGGCTGGAGCTCCAGCCGCGGCACCGGCAGAGGCAGAGGCAGAGCAGTTCTGCCGCCCGGAGAGCTGCGTAGGGAGCTTCAGAGGGCCGGTCTTGCACCCCGATCGGAGACCCCTTCGGATGCCTCATTCCGTGTGGACTTTGCCACACCTCCAGGTATATTGCACGCATATTCATTTTGAATGTAATATTATAGATATACATGCATGTTCATGTCAAAATTACTTATATTGTCAATGTTTGATTATCTAGCTGTTGGTTATGCGTCCACATCAGGGACAGAGGTCACTCCCGCACCTCCAGGTATGTTTATATATCATATAGCGCATGTATATTGATTTAGAATGCTATATCATAAATATACACACATTCCTTTTGCTCTTACTTAGATAATCATTTATTTTATTGTCTAGCTGTAGGTGGTGCCTCCGCATCTCGGGCAGAGGCCACCACCGCACCTGCGGGTATGTTTATATATTCTTAGTGCATGCATATTGATTTAGAATGTTATATTATTGATCTACACATTCTTTTTGCAATTACTTATATAATCTATTTTTAATTGTCTAATTATAGGTGGTGCGTCCACATCTGACGCAGGGGCCACTCCCGCCACTTCCGTACTCTCCGCTCAGTCTGTAGGTTAGTATGAATAAATATAAAATATTTATTCATTTTACATATCCTTTAAAGAATAATTATGAACTTCATGGAAATTTAGAGTCAATGTTTATTTTCTAGTTGGAGGGGATGCGTCCGCATCCGGGTCACCGGCTGTTCCTCACCGGGAAAACTATCGTCCCGCTCGTGCTGCTGCCCGGGCCCAGGCTCGTGCTTTAGTCACCGGAGGTATATATCACTCTTCAATTTTCGTTAAATCTTGATTTCTTAATACAACTTTGTCATAATATTAATTGTCTTGATATTTCTTGCAGACGCAGGGCCTCCCCATCCCCAGAGGGGGACTCGAGGCCCGAATCAGTCCCACAGGCTGAGGCCCGACAGAGTTAGGGGGGAGGCAGCATTCCCCCTCTTTTTTACCCCTGATTATCGCTATACCGGCGATCATGCCGAGAGGTTCGGCCGGTATATGGGGGATGAGAGCCGGCTCGTGAAGAACTATCCACTTCACGTTGAGTGGGGCGACCAGCACCGGCGCTCATTCGCCCTCTTCTGGGATCAAGCTCGGGTATTAATATATATTTTCATTTGATTTATCCAATATATTTATTATTAACACTTACAATCTAATAACAATGTTTTTTTTTGTATTTTCAGTTGGATTACGATTTTCAGCCTGTACCCGACCCTGATCATCCTGGGAGGGTGCTCGATCTTCACGCTCTGTACAATGGCCTGATGAAGAACATGCAGATGAAGGTATGATACAAAAGGAATAAGCTGAAGACCGACTGCTATTTTCTGTGGATGGCGACCCCCGAGGCAGAGAGAGCAGCCCTCCTATCTACTTCGGCCTTTGCGAGAGTCGACGTAAAGACATAGCCTCTATTGTGCGAATATTTCGACTCTCATCGCAAACAGATATGTATTTTAAATGTAATTCATTATTTAGTATATAATTTATTTTTTTGTGTTGCTTAATTAGAAAACTAAATGTGAATGTGTTGTGCAGAAACAGGCCGATCAAAATAAAGAGAATAGGAAGTCGGCGAAGAGGGGTCGCCCCACTTATACAGGTGGCTTGAGGAATATTACTCGTACCATGGAGTTATCGGTAAATTACAATAGACCGGCCTTTATGATATAATGCAATATTAAGAGTTATTTTCTAATATATATAATATTAAGAGTTATTTTCTAATATTGCAGAGAGCTCAGATCCTGGCGCAAGGTGGTACATCGAGCGTGCTGTCCGCATATCTTGCCGTCCACGGCACCTCGACAGATCCCGCCACGGGCGAGCTTCGATACCCCGACATCGCTACCCAGGAGTATTGCGTAAGTGTTAATATTTACTCAACCCCTATTTGAAATTTTAGTTTTGAAAGGTTCAAATTTAAATGATATACTTATATTTTACTGGTTAATGTGGGTGTAGGAGCGGGTGGTTGAGCAGGCCGAGACATCGGAGATCGATTTTACTGGACAGAACGATCCAATACTGCTGACCCCAGTCCTGGATGCCGCACACGGAGGGCACCACGGAGGTTGGGAGAGAGGCCGGGAACTGGGCCCTAACAGGGCCCATATGAAGTTGGACTCCACTCCGGCGGTTACTTCCTCCGTCTCCAGTGAGCGACGTTTCCAGCAAGAACTGGAGAGCTTGAAGGCCACCGTTCAGGAGTTGAAGGAGATATTGATATGTATACTACTTAATAGTAAAATATTATGTCATATTATAAATAGCAATATATCCAATATTGGTACGTAGCCTGAGCTTATTTGGTTGTAGACTTAGCTTTGATTAATCATACATACATATCTAATTAAAATAAACTACGGTTTTCCAAACTAGATATCCAAACGAGGCCTAAGTCCCTAAGTATACATAGATTGGGGTTTCGAAATAACTTGATAATGATACGAACTCGACTAATACACAGTTCTTACTCGTTTATTACACACGTAGGTCCAGACGCGACAGGGTACATCGGCCGAGCCGCCACATGCATCTCCTTCGGCTACGGCTCCGCAAGCCACTACATCAGCTGCGGTTCCGCAGACAGGTCCTATAGCTCCACTGCCCGCTCAGACTCCCGCAGCCGCGGCTCCGCAAGCCACTATCTCGGCGGCGGTTGCGCAGACCACTCCTACAGCTCCACAGCCCGCTCAGACTCCCGCACACTCTGCATTGCATGATTTATTGACTCAGGATATATCCAAGGAGCAGGTGCACCAGATTATGGCGTTTATCAAAGGTGGAGCTGCACCGAGTTAGGGTAGCTTTTTAATTCTTATATTTTAAACATGTTTTTATTTATATGATACATATTGTACTATATTTTGGACGATATTGATATTGATGGTGTTTGCGTGTTTATATTGATATCATATTATGCTTGTTGATTTCTTTTGTATATTATGCGTGAGATGTGATTATAAATACTGCGATATATGTTCTGCGTGCTGATTAATTTTATATATGATGTATATATTATTGTGCACAGGACGAGAAAAAAATAGGCAGCCCTTTTTAAAAAAAAAATGATAATATGTACTTACGGATTAATCCGTAGGGCCCAACATTTCCCCTACGGATTACTCTGTAGGGCCCAATATTACCCCTACAGATTTATCCGTAGGGGCAAAATATCAGAATACCTAATATTTTGCCCCTATAATCTCAGTAATAAGGGTTACACTTGTCCCTACGGATATATCCGTAGGGACAAACAAATGCCCCTACACAGGTATCCGTAGGGACAAAATATCAGGATACCTGATATTTTGTCCCTACACATCCAGACCTATGCACTTATCCGTAGGGGCAACTATTTGGCCCTACGGATAAGTCCGTAGGGACACGGAATTTATTTTATAAACAGATAATTAAATAAATTTTTTGTCCCTGCAGTCTAATCCGTAGGGACAACTGGACCTACACATTACTCAGTAGGGACAAGTTTTTGACCGTAGGGACATGTTCAAGGCTAAGACTTAGACTTGCACCTACGGCGTTTGCACCTATAGGGTATTTTCTTACCCCTACGGATATATCCGTAGGGGCAGTGGTTTGCTCCTACGGATAAATCCGTAGGGGCAACCCTTATTTATAGTAGTGTAAGAATATGAGACAATATATTTACCATATGAAATTATGTTATGCTTTGAAGCATAGATAAAATTGAATAGAGCCAAAGCAAAACCATATTTCCTTTCCTCCCGGATTATTTTTTATTTTTGAAACTAGCCGATAAGTCTAACCCCTTCACACACATATCACACATACGCATCCAGGAGTCCTCAAGTTTGTGTCCGAACTTGTTAAATTGTGAGCACACTTGTGTGTGCACAAAATGGGCAGTGGTGGATCTGTTGAGGCCCCAAATTTGGACTGGGAAAACAGCTCACTCCTGGCTTAAGACAAGATGCATTATTAAATGCTTTGCTAGTCTCTCCTTTATGCCTTGTGCACTTAATCTAGGCATAATCAAGTCTACTTCGCATATTGCAAGAGCATCATCATTAATTGTCACTATCATGACTTTTCTCATATACGTATACATCATATCTCATTAAACTATACATACACTCAACATTCTACTCTATATAAGCATGAGACTAGTTTTCAAAGAAAGAAGAGAGAACCGAGGAATTAAATAATAATTAATATAATGATAATTATGATTGAAATTACCCAAATATAGTTTGTGAAGCTGGGAAATTTTCTCCAATACAAAGATTACATGATCACTTACTAAATCAATTCACGAACCATATATATATATATATATATATATATATATATATATATATATAAAAAACCTTAAATCAAGAGAAAATTCAACTACTTCACCATATCTCTCTCTTATTTTAGAGCTTGTGATCACAACAAACCTCTCCCTACTTGTGCTTTCTTCAACATGCATGCACATATACATATGCATGCAAACACTTGTCAAGAGTTTTTTGTTACTGAGCACACAACACTACGTACATTAAGATTAATTTCAAATTATATAAATATAATTCAAGGAAAATAAGGGGAATGGTCTTTTCCAAATGACCTAATATGATCATTGAGTGATCTCTTGTGCTTGAAATCGGAGCCGCAAGAGCAGAACCACTTCTTGCCACAATTCTTCTCATGAGTCCTCCAGTCTCCGCGGACGGCAAAGGGCTTGCTGCATTTCCTACACTTGAAAGGTTTGACACCATGCTTCCTCTTGTAGTGAGTTTGAAGGGTTCGAAAGTCCTTCAACGGCTTTGCGCGAGGGTGGTTGATGTTGTTCTTGCATCCTAGGGCACAGCAATAGCATGGGAGCTTGAGGGATGTCGTTGGCGATGTCCTCTTGAGTGAATCAGGCCCCTTTCTGTGCTCTGATCCATGCCCCCACATATGCATCTATATATAATTATACAAACCAATATAATTCGTTGAGTGTTTTATACAATATTCAAAACAAGAAAAAGAAAAAAATCAAGATATATAAAAGAAAAGGAGTATGTCGATTAAATGATTAATACTATGGATGTACATATATCCCATCTTCAGGGTATTTTGTTCATTAAAATCTTTTGAAGACACAAAATTTAAATTCTAATTGCATAAGGAGTTCCTTTTACACATTGTTCGCTAATTATTTTGCACAGGATGAGTTAGCTGAATACGAGCAAACATGTCTTCTCCTATAGATGTGCTATTTATTAAAAATAAGGGAAGTAATAACAATCTTCCTAATAATGAATTCGACCCCTTAAATTGTATAGAAAGCAAAAATCACAGTAATTAAAGCATAAGATATATATATTTTTGTACAAACAGTACATATTAAGTATTTTTAACTATAGTATATATCTAATTTATTTAATTTTTCCCCCGAAGTTGAGGACTCCACCAAGATTCATTTGTTCTTAATATGCAATTATTTGCTCTTAAACTTGGTGATTAATATTGGAGTACGTAAGCTGATAAACTCATTAATTATGACACTAAAACATATGGATTAATGCATTATTTGAAAGGAATATTAGTGAACTATTACATACAAGAATGATTCTTTAAGTATCATACCACTTTTAATAATTTCATAGATATACCATTTTCAGAGGAAAATGAGAAGAAGAAATAAAAAGGATAAAATATCTGAATATATATTCTCTTACATGGTATATACAATTCTGGGGTGTGGGTGGGTGGGTGTTGTGGGGGGTGGGGGGGGGGGAGGAAAGGGGAGAGAGAGAGAGAGATCGGTATTATGTATTTTGGATCCAGTTGAAACAAAAGAAGATGGCTAAATAATTTGGGTTGCATCATCTTTGCATCTACACAGTTCCTCAAATTAAGGAACAAACAACACTTGCTTTTCAAGGAACAATTAATTAGTTCTAATTAGGCCAAATTAGTTTTAATTAGTTATTAATTAATTGACTAATAGATAAATTATTGCACCCAATTAACGAAAAAACAAAACAAAACAAAAGTAAATCATTCATGAAACTACATGAATATAGATCAAGATGATTAAATAGAGAATAATAATAATAAACTATATAAAATTAGTAATAGTTCAGACATCTAGTATGTATGAGATCACTGACCTGCATATTGTTATACCTATTGAAGGTTTTGTTGCAAACATGGCAAGAAAATTGCACTGGCCCTATAAGGATCTGTGTTGGTGTTGGTATCCAAAACTTATTATTACTCCCCTCAATATTAATAATATTTTGCTCAAATATCAACTCCTCTTTTCCCTCTTTGCATGTAGCATTAATCTTTCCCTTGTTGCCATCAATTGAATTTTCTTGTGAATTAGCCCCTGGCAACCCTAGTTGAAGAGCCATGCAGTCTAATGATCCCTTCATCTCTTCTTCTCTTTTGATGATTGGCTTCTTGGGCCCTTCAAGCATGTTGATGAGAGGCAAGCACTCATTTGCTTCTTCCATTTGATCATGATCATCATCTCCTTGTTGTTGTTGTTGTTGTTGTTGAGAAAACTTGAGCAATTCAAAGAGAGAAGATGAGGATTGGAAACTAAAGATCAAGTCATGATCCATGGAGAAATTCCTCAACCCCATGTTCCTAGAAGTTAATTTGATGAGTTTTGTTTTCTTTTTTGAAAGTTGGAAGCAAATTTAAAAGGAGACTATTATGTCAACAAGCATGCAGGTTAATAGTTGAAAAATATGAAAGCTAGCTTTTTGAAACTTGAATTTTTAATTTTGATTTATTTTCTTGTGGGGTCAGCTTGGCTGCACAACTTTTGATTGTTTGTGTTGAGAGGTTTCACACTAGATATCTCAGGACACGTGTGAGAGGTGGATTTCTTAACCATATGAAGGTTTATGTTTTGATCAAAGATGCAGCATCTATTTGCTGCAGCTTCCCCTAGCTAGTTTTGTCACCATCCAATATATATATTTATTTAATCTAAACTATATGGAGAAAATGTTTGGAATAGTTCTCAATAATTAAGCACAAATTTTAAAATCTCCTTCAAATTTATCATCTTTTTCTTTCATTTTTATATATTTTGTTGCATTTATCAAGAATTATTAATTAATTTTTATGACAGCTGGTCATTTAGAATAGTAACATTGAATCGCCCTTTAAGTTCATATTTGTTTCTTTTATTTTTTTCAATCGGTTTCCTCTCTTTGTCTGGTTTTTCTAAATCTATTAAGGTTGTAAGTATCATATTTATTGAAGTGCGTTCTTTCTTTCATCTGAATACATATTCAGATATAAACGTTTTAGGCTGCTTATCTTGAATTGTAAAGGTCATACATCAGTTTGGCCATTCAAATTGAAATTAACAAAGATATATATATATATATATATATAGAGAGAGAGAGAGAGAGAGAGAGAGAGATAAGAGATTGAGAGAGAGACCCTACACATGCTTTATAAATTTGTTAATATAAAATGTATTTATTTAAATATAAAATGGCGTGGTTGTAGTACTCTTCTGTATGATAATTGTAACTACCTCTTTTACAATACTTCATATGACCGTAACTACTCTCTCAATTTTTTTGAAAATCAAAACATTCATTAATATTTACCAAAAAAATATTCAATAATTAATAACTGTTTTCTCAACACTTTCTATTATTCATTATCTTCCCTTTCTTCTGCTACTATTCTTTGTGAGAGGTTTGGAAGTGTGGTTATGGTTTTATATGTAAAATTTTGTTGAATTTAGAGAAAGTGTGAAGATTTTAAATTTCAATGAGTTCATAAAGAAGATGATTGAGAATTGCAATGTGTTTGAAATGCGGAAAGAATGGATATTGTGCCCAAAAAAACGAGGTGTATTAGTTATATATTGCTTGGAATGGTTTGATAGAGAGATCAATATATATAAACGTCTCCATGCCTCCATGATTGTCTGGGTAATGCACTTTCTATTCTTGATATATAACTAGGAAAGTTGCAAGTGCATCACACATGCAAAACACTAATGTGTGTGAGTAAAAGAATAATGGAGGAAAGAGGCTCTAGGAGGCTTTTTCCTTAGGTGGCGTTGAAAAAAATACACCCTCTATTTTATTCGACGATCGGTACGCCCGTCATTTTGATCTCCATCATCTAAAATGTGCACACACCAAATTTCATATGATTCTACTGTTTTTCACCGTTGATTTAGTGGGTGCAAAATTAACGGTTTATCGACAATAGAACTTTTTACATTGCTAAATCCACGGTGAAAATGTGTTAGAATCACATGAAATATGGTACATGCACATCTTAGACAATGAAGATCAAGACCGATGATGGGTGCTGATCATCGAATAAAATGATGGAAGGTATATTTTTTCGACACCACCTAAGGAAAAAGCCTTCTCCGGCCTCTTTCCTCCATTATTCTCTCTCTCTCTCTCTCACACACACACACAGAGTGCGGAACCCGCTTTCCTCCATTCGAGATAATTTTTTATCCATACACTATCTAGAATATATAGAACACCTTGGACGGAGTGGATCGTTGAAAGGAGGTCACACAAAAAATTCGTGAATTTGAAAAGACACGAACCCGTCCTAACGGATCCGCACTCTATGTATGTGTATGTACACGCGTATATGTATGTTATATGTGTAAATACATTCATACATACATACATAAATGCATGAGTGCGGCTAATTTACTCTCTAAGTGTAACTAAGTTAGTTATACCCTATGCAAAAACACGATAGATCATTTTTTTCGGATGATCGTCGCCATTCATCTTGATCTCCATGTTTCAATATATATGTATACCAAATTTTATATCATTTGGACACTTTTTACATATGTATCGGACAGTAGCAAAATGAACAGATTTCCGACTACATAACATTTTACTAACCTAGATGATCAATGGACAAAAAGCGTCCAAATCATATGAAAATTTGTGTACGGATATTTTGGAACATAAAGATTAAGATGAAAGATTAAGATGAATGGCATCAATAATCCAAAAACTGTCTATCATGTTGTTTTTGCATAGGGTGTAAATAACTCGGTTACAAACGAAAGAGTAAATTAGCTGCTCCCTAGCTACCTACATACATCAACTTTATTACATGCGCATTAATGCATATCTAGATTCATAGAAATTTATAAATGTCAAAGAATGTATATATTAAATAGATATAGGGCATATAAATCATTCCCTTTGACTTGGTGACAAATATATTCGACTATTGACAAGAGTCTATTGCATAATTCTATGCTAGTGATGATGTTGCTACGTATGAATTAGGTAATCACCATCATCAACAGTTTTGGTCAATTGCAACAAAATGCACGACACTTGTTAATTTCATCCAACATTCTTTATAATTAATTTCAGAATAATAACCGATTAACTTTAGTATAAATAAAGATGCTGCCATATAGTCTTAACAATATAGCTTTCTAGGTTAGAAAATTGCTTGCACATTCATATTAATTTGAGCACTAATTAATAATCCCATCTAATAAGGGAAATTAAGGTCTAATCAATCTGGTTCGGTATGAAAATCGATCAAAATTCTAATTTATATGAGACGAGCCGGTCGTTTTTATAGAGATGATTTATACATATGTAGAGAAATGAAAAAATTGTTTTTAATGAGGCAACAGGGACGGAGGCAGACATAAACAAACATGGATATGTATATCTATAGAGAGACAATCAAGAACATGTAGTTTATTCTTGATTTAAGAGAGGAAAAGGTTGACGTTAACAGAATAGAATGGGCCGTAACTAAAATACTGGACCTTCTACATTGTTTATTGACTTGTCGAATCGGAACCAACCACCACTCCTTTCTTGTCCGGCTCTCGAAGAGTTGAGCGGGCGCTGGCCAGCAACCTCGGTTCCTGAGAATGGAAGAGGGTATTAGGGATAAATACTTGTTATGGTTGATGCAGCTGTTGTGTGAAATCTAAGAAAGTTAGGACAATCTCTCTCTCTCTGTCTCTCTCTCTCTCTCTCTCTCTTATAATTATTGAGTGTTTGAAGCATGAAAGCAAGCATGATGCTTGTCCTGTTCTGTTTTGAGTGTTTTAACAATGAAAGCAACTAGGTTAACATGAGTGAATAAGAGGACTGCTGGATATAATATGTTGGAAGAAAATAATTGACTTCAATGATTGATTTCCTTGATATGCAATGCTCCCAACATGAAGAAAAAAAATATTTGATTAATCTTTAATACTATAATTAGAACTCAAGTGTATAAGTTCTCTTCTTTACCTTTTTTCCCAAAAAAATAAATCTAAAAAATTGAAAAAAAAATTACTTACGGCTTAATTGCAATAAACAGGTCGAAGTTTTGCTCCAATAATAGATCTTCTAGAACTTTCTAAACCGTGTACTTTGGCCCTCCCGGCTTTAATTTATTTATTTCCAAAGCATTTGTCTGTCGTTTATTAAAATATTTAAATGAAATAAGAAAAAAGGAAAATGATATGTATTTTAATTAAGTATCTAAATGAAGGGTATATTGGGCATAAATTCAATTTGATGGGGAAAAGTGCATGTCTTTGGGATATTTTCCGCTATTGAGACAAACTGCGCAATTTTTCTATACAACAAACTACGCAACACATTCAGACACTCGGTGGGTTTGTGTATGAACCCTCTCATTAATCGATTTAAAAACAGTTGTATTGGGCTTCAAATGCTTGGATATTAAAGCCCAACAAGCCAGGACTCAAAATCCAGACTCTTTAAAAATGCATAGCGCGGAAATTATAAGCTTAATAATACACGTGCTTCTTTTACTATTTACTAATCTATCCCCAGTTAACCTACAGGAGACTTAGATATTGTTATATATGGTAATATAATAAGGTTAACGGAGTTAAGCAGCGTGAAAGAAGAAAGAGGGGCCCATCCAAGCATAAAATGATACTCCCTCTGTCCCACTTTAATTGTTGTTTTAGGGACTTTTTTTTTGTCTCACAATTCTAGTCCTTTTATATACTTAAGATTACTTTATTAATTGATTACCGAATTTTCCTTTCATTAAAATCTCATGCATGTCATTTGTTGTACTTTGGTTTTTGTGATTGAGATTACTTTAATTAGGGGTATTGTGGTAAGTTGAACCGGTCATAATCTAATATCTTAATAAGCGTGAGAAATACCAAACGACTATTAAAGTGGAACGGAGAGAGTATAACTTAACAATAATAGTCCCTATCCTCTAAAAGGGGCCTATTCAACTATAAAAATATATTACTTAAAAACAATAGGCCCTATCATTTCCTTCTCTCACATAACTTAGGTAATTTAGCTAAGTAATACCTTAGCTCAATTATCCCCGTAAATCCTTACTTCAAGATTTTAGGCTTGATTCAAGCTTTTCTTTTTCCCATTTTGCCTTTTGCATTCAATTTAATTACTATTTTCTTCTCAACTAAATATCATTAGGCTTTTCTTTTGTCCTCATGCATAGAAAATTACGGTCCACCCTTTTAGTTTAAGAAAATTTGCTTTTAGCCCTTTAGTGTAAGAAATTAACCCTTCGCCTCCAATAACTTAAGTTAATATGCATTTGGTCCATTCTAACATTATTTTCATATTCACAATATATTCTCTTATGAATTATCTGTATTTATTTTCATATAAGTTATCACAATTCAATCTAAATTGTACTGTAACATTTATGAAAATTATTTTCTCCCTGGACACATGTGGATAGAAAATTAAATGAGAACTTTGATATCTATTGAAAATTGCAATCAACCAGTCCATTATTAATTTGTATATGTACATGCATGGAAAATTAGATAAGGCTCAGCTGTATTTTGAAAAGTTGTTGTCAACACTTTCACCATTACTTTGTATATGTTCTCATCGATAGGATACGTCCATTCACTATTACTTTGCATAAGTACATGCATGAAAAATTATATGAGGCTTAGATATCTTTTGAAAACTTAGAATCGACACTCACAATTACTTTTGTATACTTTCTCATCGATCGGATACACAAATCCGATATAGATGTTACCATATTCGTATCATGTGGTCATTGGCGGATGCAAATATAGATATGGATAGTTATAGCTAATGTAAATATGTATATTATAGTCGACTATCAAAGATTATGAAATATATATTAAAAGTAATATATACTTTTGAAATATATATTAAAACAATGAGTTGAATTACATAATATGAAAATTAGTAAGAGAAGAGTATATGATGAGTCAAGATAACCGTCGTCTGAAGGTGGACAGAGGTTGAGAGCAATCAATGATGATGGCAGAAAGATTCCGGAGAAAATCTTTTAAAATTTCAAATGCAGTTAGTGATGATGGCATGAATTTTTTAATGCAATTTGTCATTCGCTGGATACATGCAATAGATAGAAATATGCAAAGAAATATACTTTTATGAAATTACTAGGTTTTTAAGGCCTATGCGTTGCACGATATAAATTTATATATTATTATTATTATAACCTGGTTAAGAATTAAAGGTTGTCATTTATGGCAAAAACCCAAATATATATATATATATATATATATATATATATATATATATATATTATAATTAAAAAAATGGCCAAAGGCGCGCGTGTGTTATTTAATAATTTAAATGCATTTCACAGAGTTGTATTGTCCGAAAGTAAATATCATCAAAAAATCATCACCATTGCCATCCTAGATCCATCTTCTATTTCAAGTTGAATCCTAAACCTGTTCAAAATATATTGCATAAAAAACTTTTAAAAATTCATCTTCAATCGAAAGCAATTATCATGAATTTTTTATTCATCCTGTCACACCCCGCTTCTCAAAGTACTGTAGCGAAGCGCGACTTGGTTTGCAACCAAACTATACCGAAGGTTTACTGAACTCGATATAGTTACGTTAAGTTTAAAAATATGCAGACAATGTACAAAAACACTAAATAAAGACGAATCATTTATTTCATTAACTAAAAGTATAATACATCACAAGGCACAAGGTACAAACGAGTTTATTACATGTCTCAAGGAAAACAGACCCTAAACAAATGGGCAACAAGAAAAGGAAAGAGTAACTAAACCTAATAGTAAGTGGACAGCTCCGCGTAATCTTCCACTATAGCTTCCAATTCTTCGCTTTTGTCTTGGGTCCCTTCCACATCTAACAGACATCTAGAAGAAGACAGAAAGAAGGAAATGTCCGTCGGCGAGTTATACCCAGGTAGGATTTTTAAGATAATGAGAGCGAAAATAAACAATAGTAAGTATGGTACAAGGCGCATATGTCGGTGTGGGTATATGTAAACGGATGTCATCAGGTATATGTGTCAGGTATAAGCATGGTATTGTCAATCTAATTATAAGATACGGCTAACATATTATAGTTTAGTTACATAAAGGTATCGGTGTACTCAGAAATATTCCGTTGGCACTGTAACACTTAAGAATGTGGTTAGTGTAATTAAGCGTTATTTCGGGTTTTAATGAAATTAAACTAATAATAATTATTTTTTCATCTTTTATTTAATTAATTAATATTTATTTAATTATTTTTACACTTGGACACACATGTGCATGTTGAATTAGGGTTAAAGAGGTGTTAACCATGTTTTATTAGCCATGATACACTTAGCCATTCCTTTTAGCATGTCATGCAATATATTAAACAATTATATCTATTTTAGTTTTAAGGAAAAAGGGTTTTAATGGTTTTTGGAAAAGAAGAGAAGAGAAGAGAAGGGTTGAATATTTGGATGAAGACTTTGAGGCATGGTTGATAATTAATAAGAGAGTGAGTGTAAGGCATATACTCACCCCACACTCTTATACTCTCATTGTTCACCTCACCCTCCCCTATTCTCACATCGCTCTCTCAATTCTCTTGTTTTTCTCTTCATTCACAATTCTTCACTTGATAATATTTCCATCACAACCCTAAGCCTAAACCTTCATCAACCTCACTAAAACCTTCATTAATCTTGCTTGTGATGACTTGGAGCTTGAAAAGCTAGGATTTTCCCTAATTTTTGGTGATGTACTGATCTTTGACTCTTTATTAGGCTATAGGGAAGTTGTTTTGCTTAATAGTTTCAGTTAAATACATCGATGTTTTATATTAGTGTTAATATCGTAATTTTGTGTAGGTTTTGGTGTCTCTGTGATCTGCTATCACTAAGTTAGTCTACTATAAAATCTAGCAATACAGTAGTATAGTGTTAGAAGCCCTGAGTGTGCACCTGATACCCGGACCCCACCCCTCCTAGTCGGCCCGGCGAGAATGAAGGAAACGGCCGGCGCCGTCGGATTTTTAGAGGTCTGGGAAGTTGTGTTTTTGAGGGTAGCTGTCTATAGGTTATCCTTAGTGTTTGGAACTATTTGATTTTCCTATATTGACGGTAGGCAAAATCTGGAACCACTTAACTAGTTTTTAGTGTTTCGGCAACGCGCGATATGAATATCCGACACGGTTTTGTACTTCGTGTAGCTTGCTGCACTTGGGTTGGTTTAGGGTATCGCTACATACGTTCGCCACTAAGCTAACACTTGATAGCTTGTGGGAGTCGGTGCGTTGGTTTAAGCGTTGTTTGCATATGTTATCGGGAAGTTTCTAAATTTCACATGTTATGTTTTTAGTACGATATTAGGATCGATTGCGGAGACTTCGGACGCTACAAGGAAAGGGAAAGAGGTGGTTGGATTCACTTAGCTCGAGATCATCGGTGAGTAGATTTAACATCTATGGGAGAATCGCCCGTATGGAGCTAAGCGTCGAGGGCTAGATTTAGTGATATAACCCTATGCTTATTTGTATATACATTGATCGTATATGAGCATCATCTTGCAAATCCCATTACTTGTTGTACATTGGCACAGTATTGATTGGACACTACACTATTACTAACGGTTCATATTGTACGAGCACAGAATTGTATTCCACACACACACCGTTAGTAATTGCCATGCCTCGCACACTATAGAAATTACCATGGATAATATATATTGCATCGCTTTCTTTATCATTTACAGTTATATATTAATTCCCGTCCTATTGCGCATGTGAATTGCATCATACTTACATACATACATTGCTATAGCCACTTATTTACTCTTATATGATGTTGCATTTCGACTTCGGAGATTTGAGAAATCCGCAAGATACATTTGAAAACTTGATATATTTAAAAGAGCGGTTTTCCTTTGATATGCTCACATTAATGTTCCGTTTTTGCATATCTCGTATTTCATGGACATATGCATTGATGTACCGATTTCATGCGATTTCTGGATTTGAGAACCGCGATTATATTTAAAAAGGGAAAATATAATATATTGCTTATAAAGAAAATGTGGTTTCTTTTGATATGATATTTCGAGACATCCACCATGAGTTTTCTCGGTTCTGAGCTTGTTTTCGAGACTCGATTCGAGGAGTTGGCGGATGCCGTTTACGGGTACATGGTGGACTCGTTATGGTACCCCCGGGTAAGAAATGATTTTTGTGGTATAGAAGATGAGCCTGGCAGATGGAACACTACCTACCGGTGATTTCATAGAACTCAGCGGAGATCCTGAGGATACCGTTTTGGAGTTATGATATAAGATAGATGAGGGCCGATCTGAGTATACGACGCCTGAGATATGAGTATTTACGTATTGATGTTGGATATGGGTTTCATGATATTTCGAGTGTCGATGTTGGGCATTCGGGTTTTATGATGTGACGGATATGAAGGCCGATCAGTGTGACGGTGCCTGAGATATTGGGATTTGGGGTGTCGTTGATGGACATTGATTTTTCCATGATGATGATTCATACATAAGATTTTATGTGTTATTCCATATTCAAGATTTATTAGACATGCATTGTTTCATGTAGTTGTTGTACCCTGGTGGTACCTTAATCATGATTTTACTGCATATCCGTATTGTTATATTTATGCCATCAGATTGCATATGTCAAATTATCACTTTTTATGCATACATGTGATTATCTGTATGATGTTATTTACTATTCACGAGTTGGCAACTCACTCCCGTTGTGCCACAGTGTTTTGCAGGCTTGACCCTCAGTATAGTCGCGTCAGGGCTTTTCATTTCATCTACTTCTGTGGATACTGTTGCTGTTGGTCGTGTTTTTGGATATGTGGGTGGTTTTGCGGGTATCCGTATGATCTCATTGTATATCTTATTGTATCTAGTACTCTCCATCCACCACTTTCATGTATATTGACTTAGAGACGAGTTTGTGAGGATCGATACTGTATTATTTTGTGACTTTGGGTGCCGAGCTCATATGAGTTGGCTATTTTATTTATGTTGTGATGTTGTTTCACTTCTTTATTGTTTATTCCTTCGCTACGGCGTCGTGTGTGTGTGTGTGTGTGTGTGTATAAACTTGTTGTGGTTGTGTTCCGTCTTTTGGCGTGAGTTGCTCCCGTTTGGGATGCTTTATATTATGTTATGCTTGTACCCGCTTGGGGCTATTTTTTACAAAGCAGATACTGCCGAAATTTTCAAGAAAATAAATTAAGTTATGATTTTATCACTTAAGATTTTCAAATGTTTTAGCAAATGTTTTAAATGTTTCATCTTTCTATCTTTTTATGGTTTATATTTCTGGGTTGTTGGCTTACTTGAATTACGTTACGTTTTTAGACGTTGCGTGATTTAAGTGACGGTCGTGTTACTAAATTGGGTCGTGACAAAGTTGGTATCAGAGCGCTAGGTTTTTACTTTTCGGAGTGTAAGATGACCCTTGGTATGATAGAGTATGTAGCTTAAACAGAGTGACGTAGCGTGTGTATGTTCCGCGGCATACTTAAGACACGGTACTCCGCCTAAGTGACCTTAGAACATATTGCTTGAATTCCTTCCTTGATTATATATATATCCTTATGATTAGACTTCTATGTTCTTATCGAATCCTGTTTTCTTATTCCAGCCACTATGCCGCCGAAGACTACGAGGGTGCAGAGAGCTGCTGCGAGAACCGAGGTCAGGGCAGGCTCGTCTGAGACGAGGACTGACCAGGGCGATATGCCTATTTTACAGGAGAAGATTGATCCACCTTCTCCGGATCGTGATCCGCCTTTTCCGGATCGTATTACTAGGCTAGAGACCGGTATGCAGGATTTGCGCCAGATGATAGGATCATTGGTTGATGCCAGCCGAGCGCAGAGATCGGAGGTTGTTCCACCTGTTACGGGGACCGTGATGGTACATACTGTTGAGACAGTCGTACTTACTACTATGGAGGTTATCACCATATCCTTATATGAGTTCATGAGGCTGAACCCTACGGTTTTCACAGGCAGCGACGCAGCTGAGGATCTACGGTCGTTCATCGATCGGATGGCCAGGATTTGTCGTTCGTTGAGATGCTCCGACATGAGATGGGTGGAGTTCGCTAGTTTCCTTCTAGAGGTTCTTGCTTAGACTTGGTGTGAGTCTTTAGAGAGAGGTCGAGCCGCAGGTCTTCCTCCTATGACCTGGGTTGAGTTTACGACGGTGTTTCTTGCTCGATTCCTCCCTCAGAGCGTTAGAGATGCTCGAGCTCGCAGATTTGAGTCGTTGTGCCAGACTCCGGTTATGATGGTGGCGAAGTATGATCTTCAGTTTACCCAGCTATCCGTATATTCTCCGTATTTAGTAGATACTGAGGAGAGGCGTGTCAAGAGATTTGTACGAGACCTGATTACCTAGTTCTTCCTCTCTATAGGTGCCCAGCATTTCGATACCTATGCAGCCGGAGTGGACACAGCCCTATTGGTAGAGGAGTGTATTTCTGAGACTTCGGTCGTACCGGGACCGAAGAGGATTCGTACTGATGTACCATCCCGGGGACCGATATATAGACGCCGCGACAGATTCCTTTCAGGCCGTGGGGGTAGCGGAGGCTCGAGACGAGGCCGGTTATATAGCTCTTACCCACTGGGTCAGCAACCGTTGTCTGGATGTTTCTAGTGTGGGAGTCAGTATCATCACATCAGAGATTGTACTGAGATACGCTAGGACGAGGCAGCGGTTCCACATGTTACCTTACCACCTTCTCCACCTTAGAGAGTGTTGCCTCTTATGCCTGTTTTTGCTCCGCGTCAGACTTATTCTCAGAGAGGTCGTGGTCGCGGAGGTTTTGTTTAGAGAGGACGGGGTGGCGGAGTCGGAGGACAGCTAGTTGCCGGTAGAGGGCAGGCTTGGATTTTTGCTTTGACTCATCAGGACGCACAGGCGTCGAATGCAGTCATTTCAGGTACTCTTTCTGTATGTTCTTTCAATGCGCATGTTTTATTTGATCTGGGGTCTACTCACTCGTATGTTTCCATACATTTCGTGCCGAGGTTGGGCCGAGAGTCGTCTTTGCTAGATCAGCCGCTTGTCATGACTACTCCCGTTGGTGAGTCTTTTGTTGCGCGACATGTGTTTCGGTTGTGTGCCGTTCGTATTGGAGATAGATATTCGTCCGTTGATTTGATCTTTCTTGATATGTTGGATTTCGACGTTCTGCTTGGCATGGACTGGTTAGCTACTTGCTATGCGTCTATGGACTGCCGTGAGAAGGCAGTCAGGTTTTGTTTTCCGGACGGGTTGGTTCTTGTTGTGCAAGGGGACCGTAGTGCCACCCCTCACAGTTTGATTTCCGCCATTTGCGCTAATCGGCTCTTGAGGAGAGGATGTCGGGGATTCTTAAGTTTTATTCGTGATACCGGTGCCACGGTAGATTCGTTGGAACGGGTTCCTATTGTGAAAGATTTTCCTGACGTATTTCCCGATGAGTTACCTGGATTGCCGCCAGAGCACAATATTGAGTTTTGCATTGATTTGATCCCCGACACGGGGCCTATTTCTATACCGCCTTATCGAATGGCCCCGGCAGAGCTTAAAGAGCTTAAGAATTAGTTGCAAGGGTTGCTTGATAGGGGACTTGTGCATCCGAGTGTTTCGCCTTGGTGAGCTCCTGTTCTGTTCGTCAAGAAGAAGGACGGTAGTTAGAGGTTGTGCATTGATTATCGTCAATTGAACCGAGTTACGGTGCGGAATAGGTATCCATTACCTCGCATTGACGATTTGTTTGATCAGCTCCAGGGTGTGGGACATTTTTCCAAGTTTGATTTGAGGTTGGATTATCATCAGTTGCGGGTTCGGAATGATGACATTCCGAAGACTGCTTTTCGTACGCGCTACGGGCATTATGAGTTTTTGGTGATGTCGTTCGGACTCACCAATGCCCCAGCAGCGTTCATGGATTTGATGAATCGTATTTTCAGGCCGTTTCTCAACCAGTTCATTATTGTGTTTATTGATGACATTCTGGTCTATTTCAGAAGTCGAGAGGAGCATGAGCAGCACCTGAGAATTGCTTTGAAGTCATTGAGAGAGCACCAGCTGTTTGCAAAATTCTCGAAGTGTGCATTCTGGCTTGATAGTGTAGACTTCTTGGGTCATGTGGTTACGGGGGACGGTATTCGAGTGGACCCGAAGAAGATCGAGGCTATACAACTTTGGCCCAGACCTGTATCGGTGACTGAGGTCCGCAGCTTTTTGGGCCTAGCTGGTTATTACCGCCGTCTCATGCAGGATTTCTCGAGTATCGCTGCACCGCTGGCCGGACTGACCCGGAATGGGGTTCCTTTTTGTTTGGACTGAGTCATGCGAGCAGAGTTTTCAGCAGTTGAAGACTCGGTTGACGACTGTACCAGTTCTATCTTTGCCTTCAGGATTAGGCGGCTATGTCGTTTACTGTGATACATCTCAAGTGGGGCTCGGTTGTGTATTGATGCAGCATGATAAAGTTATCGCTTATGCTTCTCGGCAGCTGAAAAAGTACGAGCAGAACTATCCCACTCATGATCTTGAGATGGCCGCTTCGACTACTTCATTGCGCCCTCAAGCGGCGGGGCCTAGAGCCAGGTATGGTCTTTGCGCTTAAGATTTGGAGATACTATTTGTACGGAGAGCCGTGTCAGATCTTCACGGATATAACATTTCAGAAAATATAAAATATTATTATTGGAATTTAATATTAAAATAATATATTTCGCGAAAACTACCCGATTTGCGAAATTGGGGTTTTCGTAAAATGGTATAAATATATACCAATAATTGTGAAATAATTGGAGATTAAAATGATTTATTCATTTAAAAATATATTTATCGGATTTGGCATTTTCATAATTTATTATATGCAGTTTAAATAAAAATTGATTCGTGCACTACTAATCGCGATTAGGCCAAATCCGTGTTTCTACAGTTTTCCATAGTTAGTGCACCATGTCATGTCCTCGTCTCAGACGAGCCCGCTCGAATCTCCTCTCTGGCGCTAGCCTTCTGTGCCATCGTAGCCTTTGGTGGCATAATGGCCGGTACAAGAAACAGGATTAATAAGAACAACGCAATTGAATCAAGGGATATAAGGAATCGAAGAAGGAATTACAAGCAATTATATCCTAAGTTCACTTAGGCGGAGTACCGTATCTTAAGTATGCTGCAGAACATACACATGCCACGTCACTCTGCTTAAGTTACCTACTCCATCTACCAAGGGTCATCCTACATTCAGAAAGGTAAAACCTATCGCTCTGATACCAACTTTGTCACGATCCGGAGGTACGGAACGTGACTGACACTTAAATTACGAAAAGTCTAGAGGCGTAACGTAATCCAAGTAAGCTAAGCCCCAGTAATCTAAACCATTAGAATAAAAGAGTGAAAAAAAAACTTATTTGAAAGAAGTGATTTTAACAAAATAAGGTTGCATGAAAACAATTTTGAAAATATCACATTTTCCCGAAAATTTCAACAGAGTCTCCCTTATAAATACTGGCCCCCAAACGGGTACAAGATAAGAATACTTATATGAAATGAATAACGGCATCTCCAAGCGAGAGCTAGCTCTTCGCCCAAGGCAGAAACATAACCACATGCAATATATGTAATATCATCGAGCAATAAGCATATAAAACACAAAAGTAAGAAAGCATCACGTCGGCTCAAGTGAGCTCGACCCCAGAGAAACAATATATATATACAAATCTCACGGTCTCATCTTTAGGTCACATATACAATGGTAGAAGTGGTAGATACGGTAGATGGAGTATACTCGATACAATAATAATACAAGGTGGAAACAAAATATCCTCGCAACCCACCTACGAGCAATACCACAAGTCCAAGCAAAAGGAACAAAATGAGGAAGTGCACCCGCCGCTACTGTGCTGACGGATCAGACCTGCAAAATACTGTGGTACAATGGGGGTGAGTTGCCAACTCGTGAGTAGTAAGTAACATCTAATAAGGCTATCGTAAGCATGCACGTAATTGCGTCACAGCCTACATATACTAATATGATGCGATGCGCTAGTATGTATGCAACATGAATGCATAATCAACACGAGATCTGAATATGTTTAGTACGAGAAAATCTGTATTCTTATCTTAGTAAAACTTCTGTAATTTAACTGTAGTATCATCAATGAAATCAACAGAAATCCATGTCAAGTATCGACACCAAATATGAATATCTCAATGTCTCGACATCTCAAGTCTCAATACCTCGATGTCTCAAAATATCAATATCTCGGGCTCCATCAGTCCGGATCGGCGCATATCATCAAATCTCACGACCACGTCGGTATCCTCCGGATATCCGCCGCGCCAACAATCACCGGTAGTAGTGCTCCCCTGCCGGGCTCAGCGCCATCATCTGCGACCATCTTTCCCCGAGATACCGTACCGGATCCACCATGCACCCGCAGACGGTTCCTCCTCCTCCTCGAATCGGGTGTATGATACCGTTCAAGAACCAAGAAAACCTAAGGTGGACGCCACACACATCATATCACGAGAAAAACGCAATTTCTATTTTAAAATGATACTAGGTTTGTAAAATCCTTTAGGTTTATCAAATCCTTTAGGTTTTCCCCAAAATGCATAAATCTCACAAATAGTGAAATTCATGAGAAAAATCACAATATGTAAATATGTCGGTGATGATAAAATGTCTATGATACGATAATATATACCATGCAAAGTACGGCCAGTAGCTATGCATGAATCATGATGCAATGAGGTATATATATATATATATATATATATATATATATATATATATATATATATATATATATATATATATATGACCAACAATCCTACGTATCCATCCTAATGAAATGAATAGACAGGTACAGGTTTGCAGATCATATATGATGCAATGCACAGATACCGATTCTAAGCAATTTCTATAGTGTTCGTGACATAGCAATTACCAAAGGCATGTGTGTTCGCATGAATAGTGCACATGGCATGAACCAATGGTAAGGGTGCAAGTGTCCTATGAGATAATATCATATATATTTATAATGATACAATGTAATGAGATGAATGACTAGGAGACTACGCATATAATTGCAAGCACTACTAATAATCCTGACTATCGGATACCTTGCGCAATCCAGACGATTCCCCCGTAGATGTGTATATCTACTCACCCGGACGCCTCGGCTAATCTGATCCGATTATAGCCTTGCCTTTTTGCGTCGCATCCGACGTCTCTGCGACCAATCCTAGAATCATACAATGCAACACACATAAGGCTAATATTCTGCAAAACACGATATCAAGACCATACGAGAAAATTAGCGCCCACAAGCTAAACGCGTGTGTACTCTGTAGGGTGTTTTTCGTCACCCCATTGAGATGGGAATGCGCGCGCGCTTGTCAGGCGTACTACAGATTCCCCCTGCCTAGGGTAAGCTGGGATTTATTGATTGTGGGGATCCGAATCTCCGGCAGCCGCGGACTAAGCTGCCGTTAATTACCCCTCACCTTTGGAGCGAGGGAACCTCCGATTGACGAGTTAAACTGTTCATGTGAACTCAATGTGCAGTGTTGTGTTTTGAAGGGGTTTTGGATATATCGGGGGTCCCGCAGAGTTTTTACGAGGGTCCCGCTACTTGGATAGCGGGCTGGGGGTCAAGGGACGAGCAGCCCCCTTGCGGGGTGCGGGGCAGCACCCCGGCCCAAATTTTTTTGAGAGGGATAGTGTTGTAGAGTATGTGTGTGTATACATATATATATATATATATATATATAAAGGAAAGGGAAAGGGCATCCAAAAGATGCGTGGGAAAAAGCGCCAGCGCTCTGGATGCTAGCGTTTTGAGCGCAAGAGTGCTAGCGCCCCACGTGCCAGGCACGTGGGCGTTCGGGCGCTAGCGCTCTGAGCGCTCGGGCGCTAGCGCCCCACGTGTCAGCACTTGCGTGCTCGGGCGCTGACGCTTTGAGCGCAAGGGTGCTAGCACTTTGAGCTCACGCGCCCCACGTGTCAGCACGTGGGCGCTCGGACGCTAGCGCTTTGGGCACAAGGGCGCTAGCGCCTTACGTGCCAGGCACGTGGGAGATCGGGCGACAAAAGGGACTTGGTCCCTGCAATGGGAGTTGTACTCCTAGAAAGGAGCACTTATTATTTTGTGTGTATATATATATATATATATATATATATATATATATATATATATATATATATGAGGAGTTAGACTCCTAGGATATTTTGAAGCGGATGAAGGGGCTTCTTCTCTTGAGCCCTAGTTCTTTCCCAAAATGGGGTTTCTGGAGATGGGTCTCCTTCTTCTTCCTTTGTTGGCCGGATCTTGAAGATCAAGAGATATGAGATTTTAAAAATCTCTTCTTTCTGAGATCTAATGACAGATCTGCGTTCCCCTTTGTGGGTTTTATGGTGAAAAACTATTTAGTTTTGGAAAAAGAAGAGTAAAACTCTTGATTTAATTCAAAAGAAAGAAGAAGGTTTAGAACCTTCAGAAAGGGGAAAGAGGCACAAACCCTAGATTTTGAGAGGAATGAAAAGTATATTAGGTATTTTCATCATGTTGCCTTATATAGGCTTACATATTTACATATAGCCCCTTGGGCTTTACAAAATTGTATTTTGCACATCCCATGGCTCATGTGCCATTTCTTTTTGCACATAAGCCATGGGCTTTACAAAAATTTGGCTTGATGCCCATTTTGCTTACATTCATGAACAAAAAATTACATCAAAGTTATTTGTTACATGATTTCTATGTTGGCATGGGTAGGCTGGCTGCGGGCGACTTGGGCATAGGCCCGCTTGACCTAGGCTTGGGCCCACCTGGCTTGGGGTTGACCTTGACTTTGACTTGGTCAACCGGGGTGAAAATTTTGACCCCAACAAAGTGCCCCCCATGAATGAATGCACACCGCATGCATGAGTTGTGTGCACGAAATTGATGGATCTTGAAGTTGGACTTCGAGGTGGAACATTATTCCAGGGGTGGTGCATCATCCCGGGAGCATAATTCCGGGGGTAGGAGCATAATTCCGATGGTCGGAGCATCATTCCGGGGATCGGAGCATCATTCCGAAGAGCGGAGCATGATTTCAAGGATCGGAGCATGATTCCGCAGCGCGGAGCATGATTCCAGGGATCGGAGCATCATTCCGAAGAGCAGAGCATGATTCCAGGGACCAGAGTATCATTCCGAAGCGCGGAGTATGATTCCAGGGATCGAAGCATCATTCTGAAGGGTTGGAGCATAATTCCGACGAGCGGCAGACATTTTGACCGAAGCATAATTTCGATGCAGAGGTTGATTCCAGGCGAAGCATAATTCCGACAGGGAAGGCAAATACTCCGAGTCGAAGCTTGATTTCGACACGGAGTACATTCTGAGACGAAGCATGATTTCGATGCAGAGCTTGTTAGTCAGCTTGATTCCGAGGCGGACCTTAATTCCGACGGGGAGGCAGGTACACCGAGGCGAAGCATGATTTCGGCACGGGGTGCACATTCTGAGACAAAGCATAATTCCGACGCAGAGCTTGCTGGTTGACTTGATTCCGAGGCGGAGCATAATTCCGACGAGAAGGTCGTTAGTTGATTCCGAGCCGAAGCATAATTCCGACAGGGAAGGCAGATACACCGAGGCGAAGCTTGATTTCGACGCGGGGTACACTCTGAGATGAAGTATGACTCCGACGCAGAGTTGGTTGGTTGATTTGATTCCGAGGAGGAGCATAATTCCGGCAGGGAAGGTAGATATCCCGAGGTGAAGCATGATTTCGACACGGGGTAAATTCTGGGACGGAACATGATTCCACCGCAGAGATTGTTGGTTTGATTTGATTTGGGTTGACATCAGTATCGCTACACTGGAATATGGTACCAGGAGAGAATCATCATTTGCCATGAGTGGATTTGAGGATTTCGGTTTTTGTTTGGCATCTGCATTGCTACACTGGAATAATACCAGGAGCAACTCATCATTTGCCCTGGTAGGATTTGGGAATTGGTTTTTTCTTGGCATTAGTATCGCTACACTAGAATATGGTATCAGGAGCGAATCATCAGTTGCGCTTGCTTATCAGGAAGCGATGGCTTAGGAGACAGGTTTTAGGTCCCTATCACCTAAGATTTTTCAATTTTATGAGCCGTAAGGGTCTCACAAAACATTTTCTCCCTACGGGTCGTAAGGATCCCGTAGGTGTATTTTCTCCTTAGGAGTCGTGGGGACTCCTAAGTGTGTTGCTCTTTTGTGAGTCGTAAAGATCTCACGCGGGAATTTTCTCCTCACAAATTCAACTTTGTGAGTGCATTTCATCTCTTTTTACGAGTTTGCGCCCTTTCGGGTTTTCACAAACTCGCCGGCAGTCCTGCTGTTTTTGCTCATGGAGCCCTTTCGGGTTTTCATCCGTGCCCATTTTGCTTGTGGATATACCCTTTTTTTTGAATCTTCATCGCCGGTGGGATTTTGAATGTGGTCTCACCGGTAGGACTTGGGAGAGATTGGGATCGTTTTACGCCCGTGGATTGTTGTAACAACCTAGTTCATTTATACCAATTCAGTTCCCGTATTTATTTATCTGTGGTATTTTATTGATTTATTGTATTTAGGTGCGAATGGTATTTTTTACTTTTACTTTGCATTCGACCCGACCCGCTTGCTTGAACTTGTTTGATTCATATTTATAGATTACCTTGACTTGTTACATAGACACGTGCATCTCATGATTAGTACATACTGGCATTTCATCTAGCATCGCATATTTTACATATAATATTTTAGGTCATGTAAAATAAATTAAAATTGCATTTCATAGCCTGTATGATACCCCTAACCCCGTGGTAGTATCCGCGCATTTTGTTCTCGTCCCGTTCAGTGAAACGGACGTGTTTGGATGGCTACGCGCACGTACGTGCATCCGTTCTTGGGGGTATATATTTTCGTTACCTGAGCATTCATTTTGAATTTTGGACGTCGCATATATTTTTCATATTTTAAATCTGAATTTTTGGACCCGACCCGGACGTGTTTTGGAGTAAGTTTATATTTACCAAAATCTTAAGACGGACTAATATTATATTCCTTAATTCCTTATAACTATTAATATATGTTTTTAACTAAAATATATTTTTATATTTTATAAATTAAATCCCAACAAAACTAACAGTTTTCCTTTTATAAATATATCTTATTATTTAATCATGCACGTTCTCTCTTTCTCTCTCCTCCTCGTGATCTCAACGGCCTCTCCCCCTCTCTCTCCTCCCTTTCCCCCTCTCTCTCCACTCTGCCTCTCTCCGCATATATATATTATATTGGATTTTTTTTATTTATGAACATGAATACAGCCTCTCTCTCCCTGACTATTCATCTTCTTCAAATGTTCCTTTCCCGCCTCCGTCTCTCTCTCGTCTCGAACCCTAGCCCTAACCCTACCGTCGGCCTCAACCCTCACCACCATATTCCTCCCCTCATCGACCTCCTCTCCCCCGGTAACACCTCACCGCTAGAACCCATACCCATGACGCCCAAGCTGTGCCTTCGTCGTCGCGCCTCGCCGCGCTGTCACTACCTCACCGCTGTCGTCCCACACCCTAGTTTCACCTTCTCTCCTTCTCTTCTCACCAAGAACCCCGAACCCTGCACCAAGAACCCCGAACCCTGCATCAAGAAACCCTCACCCGACTTCGAGACACACGCGTCTGCCTTGGCCGTAAACTTCGCCGGAAATGGGTTGCCAACGTCAACCCATCACCATGACTTCTCCCTGGCCCCAGTGCAAACCACAGTGAGCCTCTCTTTCTCCCTTCTTCTTCCTCTTCTTCTTTTCTTTCCCTTTTTCTTTATTCTTTCTTGAAACCTAGATTTCAGCGATCGCCGGAGCCGGACGTGACGTCGACGATCCCGACGACCCAGCGAACGTACCTGACTCGTGTGATCACCTTTGTGCGTTGTTTGGATCCGTTCCGTGTACCGTGCGCGCGTCGCGACATTTCGCCGACGTGAGACGTTCCGTACACATCCGTTCCTTGATCCGTCGAAGCAAGTTAATCTTGCTACATGCTATTTAAATTATTATATACTTATTTAAATACATATTATACCTGCAGTGTAAATCTAGTACCACATGTTTCATTTTATCACGTTTCGATATTCCATTTGCATTCGCTTATATCATTTTAGATCAATATCATGAAAAATAATCTTGTTACCTAGTAGATTACATTACAATGCATCCATACCAATATTTATATTACATAGTGTTTATTTGTACATCCCATAGTACCATTTCATAGTTTGTAACTTTTCGAATACCCGTTTGCATCCATTTCATTTAGAATATAGATAATTGCATTCATAGATCATATTAAGACATAATAATGTGATATTAACATTCCATGCTTGATAAAGTGTATCCTAATTAGTGTTGGAACTATAACTTTAACCCTAATCGATAACTGTGCATCCATATGTTTGAATCTATACCTATTTGCATACTACATCACATTATTCCATTTTATTGTTACATTGGTACCCCATACTTGTTTTTGTATACCCATGCTTATTATGGTTTGATTATGAGCACCCACGTGATACTTGGGCACCCCTGACATGACTTGATACACTACTGCTTGACACGACTTGATATTGTGCACTACTTGACATATTTGGATCCATATACACTACCTTACTTGACCTGATGTATCATACCTTGACTTGTTACCTGATCTCGTTACTAATGCCAACAACCTTGACATGCTGTCCCTGCGGACATTTCCTGTTGTCTATTCAGACAAACTTGTACCTGCTTGATCCTGTGTTGGCATTAGCTCCAGATTTATTAATACCTGACTTGAACACATAACTTGGGGGTATGGGAAAATCAATGATGAAACTTGACTTGTAACTCGACAGTTCGATACCTTTACTGATCAGTTTTACGGGCTAGACCGTCCCCGGGATGATGATGCTGACATCATTCGTCGTTACCTACTACCTTTTACTGCCTTGCGGCACGTCTCGGATTCAGCTCAAGAGTCTTAGACCGTGATCCCGGGCATGCACGGGATACTATTGAGTTACATCGATAATTCATCAAATTGATTTCAAAGACTTGAGAGTAGTTAACCCAGTAGACCAGTTTAGATTACTCACTGCACATCACCTGTGCCTTACCCTTCACTGTCCTTATTTATGTTACCGTTATACCTTTATTACTGTTCATACTCATGCCTGCATGTCTCTTTACCCCCTGATTATATTATTATTGATGTTATGACGCACTGACGTCTGGGTTTTGTATGGTCCAGATCCTCTACCTTTGTCGCAGGCTGATCAGGAGCACTTCCGCCGTTAGGCCGAGCTGTGAGGATCCAGTTGGTATCCAGTTTTACTTTCCAGGTGTTTTGTTTATTGGATCTATTGCTTCTGCATTATTTATTCTTGACTCATTTTATTCTGGCTTATGGACATGTGTTAGATAGTTTATTATTGTTCTTGATATCTCTACAGCCGTAATGTGACTGTGGAAGGATATTTCCTATCCACAGGTAGTATGGTTGGCTCTGTCACGTGCCTATCTTAGTGTACTCTGGAAAGCGGGGCGTGACAGGGTTTGTTTGGTATCAGAGCCATAGGATATAGGTTAATCGGGTTTGATTCTTTTTGTAGTTGGGTATTGGACCCAATACACGAATCGGAAAATCCGTGATTAGGAACATGTCCTGCCACATTGTTATCATGATTCTTGAATCATATCTTTCTCTTTATCCTTTGCCTTGACGATATGCAAACCACTTTGCATCTCGACTTGAAATCTTTTGGTTCCTTATTGTTTCTCCCTGTTCTTTAATTTTGATACTAGGATTTGGGCGACTTGAGTGGAGTTATGTGATTGTAACTATGAACTGCAGCATGGTTACAATGCGGTACTCTATTTAAGTAACTTGGAGTCCTGGTCTTGTTTCATTTCCTTGTTTCATGGTCGTTCTATTACCTTGGTTCTCTCCGTTTCATTGCTTACCAGTTTATGTTTTGCAGATTTCTTGGTGACTGATACCGGCAGTTATGAAGTTGTCTTGGAAATTAATGGTCTCACTTTCCACGCTCACATTGATTGTAGGGCAAAGAAAGTGATTTTCCAGATTCCCGGACATCCGGAGTTTGTTTTGCTGGAGGTAGCAGTTCTGTCGGGCTAGTCGAGTTTAGGGCTAGGCCGATAAGCAATGTTCTTTCGTCAATGGAAGTTGATAAGGAGGAAGCGCTAGCTGTAGTTTGAGGTTTCATGGACATGTTCGAGGACATCTCAGATTTACCACCAAAACGAGATGTGGAGTTCGCGATCAATCTTGTTCCTGGTGTAGCGCCAATCTTTAAGACGTACTATCCAATGGCACCAGTGGAGTTGGAAGAAGTCAAGAAGCAGGTTCTGAATTACTTGAGAAGAGTTGGATTCGCAGCAGTAACTCACCTTAGGGAACTCCAGTTCTTCTAGTCAAGAAGAAAGATGGCACAAGGAGGATGTGCATCGATTATCGAGAATTAAACCGGGTGACTATTAAGAACAAGTACCCGATCCCTCGCATTGGCGAATTATTTGAGCAGCTTAGTGGCGCAAGGGTATTCTCGAAGCTGGATTTGCGATCCGGATATCATCAGGTTCGAGTTAAATCAGAGGATATTTGCAATACTGCGTTCCGAACTCGGTATGGACATTACAAGTATTTAGTGATGCCCTTCGGAGTAACGAATGCACCGGCGATATTCATGGACTTGATGAACCGAATCTTTTCACCATTCTTGGATCAGTTTATAGTGGTGTTCATTGATGATATTCTGGTCTACTCAAAGAGTATTGAAGAGCATGCAGAACACTTGAAGATCGCACTGCAGAATTGAGACAAGAAAGATTGTATGCAAAGATGAGCAAGTGCGAGTTTTGGCTTGAAGAAGTGTAGTTTTTGGGGCATGTCGTGTCCAGAGATGGAATCGCCGTTGACCCCGAAAAGAGTACAGCAGTTCGAGATTGGCCGATTCCGAAGAACGTTGCAGAGATCAGAAGTTTTCTTGGACTTGCAGAATACTACAGAAGGTTCGTGGAGAATTTTGCTCGTTTGGCTGAGCCTTTGACTAAACTTACGCAAAAGGAAGTACCGTTCGTATGGACGGATAGTTGTGCGTCAGCTTTTGAGGCGTTAAAGCAAAAATTGATAACCGCTCCTATTTTAACCGTGCCAGACAGTTCCGGAGGATTGGTGATTCACAGCGACGCATCTGGGAAAGGATTGTGATGTGTTTTGATGCAGCATGGGAAGGTTATAGCTTACGCATCGAGACAGTTGAAGACCCATGAGAAGAATTACCCAACTCATGACTTGGAGCTAGCAGCTGTGATTTTCGCTTTGAAGATTTGGAGACACTACTTATTGGGCGAAAGAGTCGAAGTATTCACCGATCATAAAAGCTTGAAGTATGTGTTCACGCAGAAGGAGCTTAATATGAGGCAGCGTAGAGGTTGGAGCTGATGGCTGACTGCGACCTTGATCTTAAGTACCATTCGGGGAAAGTTAATGTTGTGCCGGATGCGCTTAGTCGGTTGCCAGCAATTCAGATGTTGACTGCACAGAAAGAACTTATTGAAGACTTTCGAAGATTCGATTTGGAAGTTGTGCCACTGCATTCTTCGGGACAGTTGATGCAGCTGCAAGTACAGTCGTCGTTGATTGAGAATATTAAAGCAGCGCAGTTACAGGACCCTAGATTGCAAAAGTTTCGAGAACAGGTTGAAGCTGGACTTCGAACGGACTTGTTAATTCATGAAGATGGTTCGTTGCGATATGGTAGTCGTTTGTGTGTGCCGGAGGGAGATATCCGCGAAGAAGTTATGAAGGAGGCGCACAGTCAGCATATTCCGTACATCCAGGAGGCACGAAGATGTACCGTGATCTACGACAGTATTTCTGGTGGGAAGGCTGGAATATGGTACCAGGAGCGACTCATCATTCGCCATTGGGAATTTGAATTTTGGTTGGCGTCTGCATCGCTACACTGGAATATGGTACCAGCAGCGACTCATCATTCACCACTTGGGGATTGTGGAGCGATGGATTAGGAGACAGGTTTAGATCCCTATCACCTAAGGCTTTTCAATTTTATGGGCCGTGAGGGTCCCATAAAAGTATTTTCTCCCTACGAGTCGTAAGGATCCCGTAGGTGTATTTTCTCCTTGGGAGTCGTGAGGACCCCCAAATGTGTTTTTCCTTGGTGAGTCGTAAGGATCCCACGAAGGTTTGTTCTCCTCATGCATCGTGAGGACACATGAGTGGGTCTTTCCAATGGAGCATAATTCCAAGGGAGGAGACCAACCGCGGGACTGGTGATTGCGGTGGGGTATGGGTATGATGAGAATTATTTGAGCCCGTGAATTGTATACGACAATTAATTTGGGGACTAACCGTAGGGCCGGGAGAATTTTGAGAAATTGGATTTTGGTTGGCGTTTGCATCGCTACACTAGAATATGGTACCAGGAGCGACTCATCATTCGCCGTTTTTTTGTTTTTGTTTTTGTTTTTTTTGTTTTACCGTGATTGCTCTATCATTTCAGCTTTTCTTATCGCGAAGATCGCGATTGCCCCATCATTTCGGCTTTATTTTCATCTTTATTTTACTCGCTGATTTTTATTGCGAGTTGCCCCATCATTTCGGCTTTTCTTTATTTTTCTTTTATTTACACATTTTTTGTTTATTTACATATATATATATATATATATATATTTCACATTCCCAGTTTAACGACTTAGAGGTCTATTGTTCCCAGTTTAACGACATGGTGGTCATCTATTTCCAGTTTAACGACGTGGTGGTCAGTTGTTTCCAGTTTAAAGACTTAGAGGTCTATCATTCCCAGTTTAACAACATGGTGGTCAGCTGTTCCCAGTTTAATGACGTGGTGGTCTACTGTTTTCATAGAAAGGCAGATGTCTAAGAGAATCAGTTTCACGAAGAACTTCGGTCTCCGTTTGTATGAAATTGGCAGTCGCAGCTGAACTGTTTGTTAACACGCCTTTAGACAGTTCTATCTCTCCTGCCTTGTATTTCTTTTCGACCCAATTTTTGAAGACGAAGCAGTTCTCAATGGCATGACCTATCACTCTGTGATAGGGCAGTATTTGAGGTCGTCGGTCATATTCGCTTCCTGCGGTCTTTTAGACTCTGGCAGTTGTAGACCGTTCTTCAGGGCGTCTTTGAATATTTTACGGATTTTGTCCCTTCTGAAGGAATAGACCTTATCTAGCTTCTCTTTGAGTGGAGATTCTTCTCTCTATCCGAACACTGGCTTCCGAGACTGGTTGGCATTAGGCCCGCTCAACCCTTGCTTATTTCGGTTAGCCGAAGTGTTGAAAGATTCAGAATCATCGGAGTTTCCGCCTTTGCGATTATTGTCCTTTCAGTTTCTCCACGACCTATTGTTATTTTGGGAATCCGAGGAGGACTCCTGCTTTGAGCGCTCTAGCATCTGAACTTTCCTGGTCAGCTCTTGGAATGTTTTGAGACCCGCGGTGCATAGAAACGGGCCTATCCAATTGTTGAGATTTCCGACAAGTAGACTGACAGATTGGTCCTGCTCTATTGGCGGTTCACATTTGATGGAGAGATTGTGCCATCGGGTTATAAAATCCGTGCTGCTTTCGTTGTTCTTGGGCTTGGTCCTTACGAGCTCGGCAATGGTGATCTTATCGCTGACGCTCATGAACCTTTGTCGAAACAAAGATTCCATTTGGACGAAAGTAGTAACGGAGCCATCTGGTATGCTCGCGTACCAGTCGAAAGCAATATCGGTCAAGCTATTAATGAACTGGCGGAGGAGAAGCGCATCGTTGCCCCCAGTATTCCCGCATGAGACTTTTAAGTGGGCGATGTGCCGATTCGCATTTCCCATCCTATCAAATCTTCCAAATTTAGGGATGACATAGCCGCTAGGAAATTCTACCAGATCATACTGAGCAGGATATAGTCTCCCACTGCTGCTGATATCCTTTTGCGTTTCGGCCTCGGCTACCAATGTTTTGACTTTGTTGGCAACCAAATCCATGATTTGATCTTGAGTTAGCGGGCTACTGTCATCGGTAGCCAAGACATTTCCTAAGATAGGATGCGACTGGCTTTCGTGCGGTTCGCCCACCTTTGGATTTGAGGGAATAGGCGTCAGCTATCTCGGGATACCGTTTCCCGGTTCATGAGCAGAGCCCTGCGCTTGGTTGGGCGACTGAGAGGCAAGTTGGGCCGTAAGCCGTAAGACGACATTTGTCAAGTCGTCGATCTTTAAGTAGAGCTTGGCCATCTCCTTGTCTTTGCTTCTGAGCTGTTTTCGGAGCTCTTGGAGAAGTTGATGCTCTGCTGTCTTAGGCTGGAAAGTTGGCTCATCTTCGCTTTCCGAGCCCGACTCCTCATGAACTGAGGGCTCTCTCTGCCTATCAGCCTCACTGGGAGGATTTTCATCACCCTCCGGAGGATCCTGATCTTGAGAAGTGACAGCCATATTCACACCAGGTTGGATTTGAGATGTGGTGGCCCCATCCTTGCTTTTGCTGCGAAAGTTATCGCTGGGACGTATGCCCACCATATAGACGGTGTGGATAACACATTCAGCCATCCCCTTTTCTTTGGCGGGGTAACCCTGTTCCTCGAACCTCATGCGGTTCAGCCTAGCAGGTGCCCTAGCCCTTTCGTTGGCTCTATATCTGAGCCTTTTCTGCCTTAGCTTCTCAATTTTAAGGGCTTGGCGGGCTTCTGTTTCCTGGGAAGCCACCGTGAGTCGATTAGCGGTGAGCTTAGAGAAGATACCCGATCGAGCAGTTGTCGAGGGCACCGCTGGAGCTTGCTCGAGACACCTCGTTGCTTTGTTCGTGTTGATGACCTTGCCCCTAGCTGGGGCCAAGGAAAGTCGTTCAAACACCGACTTGCGTTTGAGTTGGGGCGCCTTCGAGACCACCACATTTGGCCTCTTGCCTTTCGAGACCAGTTTGTCTGTCACCGGGGCTAGAGGAGCTGGGATGGCGTTAGCTGACACGAATAGAATAGAGCCAAATGGTAGCGTCGAATCTTCCCATTGTCGCCCGAGACTGGCCGGAAGGACCGTCCTGGCGTCCATCTTCATCATGTAGGAGATGGGAGCTGTGTCGAGAGCTGAGCTTGTCCTTGGAGACATTTTTGCTGCGACCGGAGATTACAATTTGAAATTTGTTAACCCTACACAAAGAAGCATGATTTCAGTACAGGCAGTCGATATGTATATTGATTGAGTTCGCATGAACGTTTAACCCGAAATATGGGAGGAGAGAAAAGTCCCACCGGGCGTGCCAGAATCTGTAGGGTGTTTTTCGTCACCCCATTGAGATGGGAATGCGCGCGCGCTTGTTAGGCGTACTACAGATTCCCCTTGCCTAGGGTAGGCTGGGGTTTATTGATTGTGGGGATCCAAATCTCTGGCAGTCGTGGACTAAGCTGCCGTTAATTACCCCTCGCCTTTGGAGCGAGGGAACCTCCGATTGACGGGTTAAACTGGTCATGCGAACTCAATGTGCAGTGTTGTGTTTTTAAGGGGTTTTTGGATATATCGGAGGCCCCGCAGAGTTTTTATGGGCGTCCCGCTACCCGGATAGCGGGCTAGGGGTCAAGGGGGCTAGCAGTCCCCATGCGGGGTGCGGGGCAGCGCCCCGGCCCAATTTTTTTTTGAGAGGGACAGTGTTGTAGAGTGTGTGTGTATACATATATATATATAAAAAGGAAAGGGAAAGGGCATCCAAACGATGCGTGGGAAAAAGCGCCAGCACTTTGGATGCTAGCGCTTTAAGCGCAAGAGCACTCGGGCGCTAGCGCCCCACGTGCCAGGCACGTGGGCGCTCGGGCGCTAGCGCCCCACGTGCAAGGCACGTGGGCGCTCGGGCGCTAGCGCTCTGAGCGCTAGCGCCCTACGTGTCAGCACGTGGGCGCTCGGACGCTAGCGCTCTGGTCGCAAGGGCGCTGGGCGCTAGCGCCCCACGTGTCAGCACGTGCGTGCTCGGACGCTAGCGCTTTGGGCACTAATGCCCCACGTGTCAGCACGTGGGCGCTCGGGCGCTAGGACGAAAAAAGGGACTTGGTCCCTGCAATGGGAGTTGTACTCACAGAAAGGAGCACTTATTATTTTGTGTGCGTATATATATATATATATATATGAGGAGTTAGACTCCTAGGATATTTTGAAGCTGATGAAGGGGCTTCTCCGCTTGAACCCTAGTTCTTCCCCAAAGTGGGGTTTCTGGAGATGGGTCTCCTTCTTCTTCCTTTGTTGGTCGGATCTTGAAGATTAAGAAAATTTTAAAAATCTCTTCTTTCTGAGAGCTGATGGCAGATCTGAGTTCCCCTTTGTGGGTTTTTTTGGTGAAACTATTTAGTTTTGGAAAAGGAAGAGTAAAACTCTTGATTTAATTCAAAAGAAAGAAGAAGGTTTAGAACCTTCAGAAAGGGGAAAGAGACACAAACCCTAGATTTTGAGAGGAATGAAAAGTATATTAAATATTTTCATCATGTTGTCTTATATAGGCTTACATATTTACATATAGCCCCTTGGGCTTTACAAAATGGCATTTTGCCCATCCCATGGCTCATGTGCCATTTGTTTTTGCACATAAACCATGGGTTTTACAAAAATTTGGCTTGATACCCATTTTGCTTACATTCATGCACAGAAAATTACATCAAAATTATTTGTTACATGGTTTCTATGTTGGCATGGATAGGCTGGCCGCGGGCTCGACTTGGGCATGGGCCCGCTTGACCTAGGCTTGGGCCCACATGGCTTGGGGTTGATATTGACTTTGACTTGGTCAACCGGGATGCAAATTTTGACCCCAACATACTCGGAACACCGAAACGTGAGTGTTTTCATCTGAAACCATCCCGATTGGCTGTGATACACAGCAACACCAAAACTAGACTCGAAACGCACGTATCGCGCAAGTCATAATACACCAAAAATAGATAATTAGTCTCAGATTTTATCTGGAGCAGAAACAAGAAAAATAAGCAAGACCATATATCATAATATATCTAAAGACAACTACCTGCAAAATTTCAACGCCTAACTCCAAAATTGGGCCGGCCACTAGCGGATGGTCACCAGGTCAATTAGGGTGAAACGGGTCCGGATTTCTACTCTACACTCCTAACATAAAGTATAGTATGTTGTATATGTTTGTTTGTTATAAAAAACAACCACAGAAATAGCAGATTCTCCGTATCCTAAAACTTGATTTATTAAAATACTAATTTGCGACATTAAGGTATTTTAGTGTAAACTTGAAGAAAGAATTTGATTATTTGACACTAACCACTCTTAATTATCCTACTCAAGCCATAAAAACCCTAACTTAACCTAATCTTCTCTTAAATATCAAAATTAGCACTAATTGCCACTTAAACACTAATTTAAGTTCATTAAACCAAAAGTTTAGCAAAGAAGTGATTAAGTTAGGCTTATACCTCAAGATGGTTGAGAAAGTGATCGAAACATGCTAATACTTATGGAGACTTGGGCCAAGAACCATGCAAGATTGAACAAGGGAATTTTAGTGATGACTTTAGCTAGAAATTTGGGTTAAACTTATAGACTTTTGATGGAAATGAAGGCTTAGAAATGAGAGGAGATGAAGAAGTGGAGAGGGGTTGTTGCTTTGGCCGAGAGCAGAGGGAGAGAGTGAGGGTGTGTGTGAGTGTGTGCTCAAGTCAAACTCCCCCATACCTCTTAAATGCACCATACCTCAAATTTCCCATTTCATTTTCCATTTTCTTTTTAAAAGAGAATTCTAGAACCATAGAGAGAATTAGAAGGAAATGGCATGTTACAAATTTAGTGTTACTTGAATACTTGACTCGACTTGATCGAACTATGAATATAATTTGACATGAATTTGACATGTATACTTGAATACCTGAATACATGATTACAACAAGAACATGAACTTGTACTTTTATATTCACATATTCGGCCAATATCTATAATCTTAATCTATACAATACAATATGCGGGGATAAAGGGGTAGATTGGTACAGAACATATATGTAACGTTTTGAAAATTCGTTTAGGTCAATTATATGTTAATTAGTGATAATGCGTGATTTTCATAAACCTAATTAATAACTATTTTCCACATCGACAGGAATAAATCTATTTTAATTGTGAAATTATGTAATTACATATATAATTGTGTTTTATTAGTTAACATTTAAATTATTGTTCACTTAATTATCTATTTTGCTTATTTAGTATTTACTAAGCTAAATTTTTAATTAAACATGCACAAATCTAGTGTTACCCTAGGTTAATATGTGTTTTAGCAATCATGACAACTTCAGGTTTGAATATTCGAATTCAAGTGTTCGGGTTCAAGATTAAGTGTTCAAGTTTGGGTTTGAGTTGGATTCGAATTTCAGTTTGTATTCAGGTTATAGTCATTTTCTTGTGAATGGATTTAACTGTTGAAATTCTTAAGTTCGGGAGTAATCGGACAACTGCTGCATATGGACGGCAGGATTTATTTTTTTTTTCAAGACAATTGTCATTGATAACTCCGTTAATTTGCAGAGTTGTCTAATATAAGTAAGCAAGCACTCACTTTCTCCTTTCGAGACCGAATTCTCCGTGAGGAGTTCGGCATCTCGCTCCACTGAATCCAGAATGTGCGATAATCCCTACCAACCATAAATAGGTTCCCATAACGAGAGTTGTAGAGGCGTAATTGCAAAGTAAATGTTATAGTTAAAAGTTATTTAATTATAAATAACGATACAACTGTTATGCTAGTCTAATGTTCACAGATGCAATTATCATTTCAGTACAGGTTTCGGTTAATGTATCATATCAGTTACTTATGATTAGTATTTAGTGTTATAGTTATATAGCCAATATAATGATTTGGTGTGTGCATGTTTTAACATTGTGAACTAGAAGCTAATTGTTAAAAGTGCAGCTCTCTTAGGAACATAGGTTATGGGTCTCGCCGTAGACGTTGGCAGATCTTAAACAAAGATGCACAAAAGGACTCCAGGAAAAAGATGTGAATCCCATGTAATTCATCAAACTTGGCTTTTTAAAACTAAAATATAAAACACAGCTTCAACCTCGTGAAGAACTACTTTCTCATTACTGCTCACAGACAAAACAGAGATGAAGAAAGCCATAAAGAAAAACAAACAAAATCAATGTGTGGAACACATGTTTAATGCAGCAAAGTTTGTCACGTGGTGCCCTAAGTCCAAAATTAGTGAAATTGGTTGAAGTTCTTATGGAGCATTTCAGTATGTGATTCAGCAATCTTAATTCTTTACTAATCATCTCATATTGTTAACTTTTAGTGAGCATTTGTATGCAATTTTCTTCAAACCGATTCTTAAAAAAAAAATGAAATATAAAATTAAAATTTATGGTTTGACGATAAAGATCAACGGAAAAAGAAGAAGGGACTTACGTGCGTTCAGAACGTGAGAACGACTAAAATTCTCATTGCGGCATTTCATCGAATGGTGCCTCATGTAAATTTGAAAAGTTGACAGAACGGATATCCGGAGGTATGGAAGTGATCGTGGCAAGCATGCGGATTCAGCCTAGCCTTAGAGCCTTGGTTCCCAGCTCAGAACGCATCGAAAAGACGAACGAGGGTCGAGGGTTGATTGGATGTTGGTGTTGGTGTTGGTGTTGCGGCTGCTGCTGTTGTTTTTGACGACAGCGACGGTGGTCAGGTCGGCTGTGATGGAAAGGATGAGATTGGTGATAGAGCTGGGTTCGGCCATGCGGATAGTCGGTCTAGGGCAGCAAGTGATGAGGATGAGGTTTGATGAATTTAAATGAAAAGAAGAGATGAATGAGAAGAAGAAAGTGTATTTTTATGTATATAAGTTATGCAGAGGGAAGGAGAGTGATATATATATATATATATAGAGAGAGAGAGAGAGAGAGAGAGAGAGAGAGAGAGTCTCTCGGTTGTGAGGAGGTGAAGCGATAAGGTCGATTTGAATGATGAAAATTAAGAGTATATGAAGGAGAGGAAGTGTAAACTGTTGCATGGAATTTGCATGGGGGTTTAATGTTAGGACAAAATGAAGGAAGGGGAAAAGTTTGAGACAGATGGAAGAGGAGGGGGAGAGAGTGGGAGTTAAAAGTAAAATTAATTAAATAGGTTTTTGTTTTGGGTATGGGAATGGGTTATGTACTATTGGAATTTAATCAGGAAAAAGAAAGATTTAAAATAAATGGGTTGGGAGCTTGTAGGCTTGAGCTGTAGGAAAACAGTATGGGAAATAGATTGAGGGATTAAATAAAAATAGTATATTTATCAGAATATAAGAAAATACTGTCACGCCCCGCTTCCCAAAATACAGAATACGAGGGGTAGACAAGGCCAGCCATGCTCCTACGGTCAAGGAAATGTCCTGCCGTAGTCACACTTCGGCTTCTAGTTTTTCATGGTAAACAGTAAATGATGCACAGGTAATGAGAAATGCAGTAACTGAAGGAAACAATGTAAAGACTGACCTGATGTGGAACAAATGAATGTAACTCGGGAAGGCAAGTCAAGAAGTCTGTGATGCACGTCTAGTTCTGGTCCAGGCTAAATCTTCTCCTCACACTGAGCATGCATACTCAGGTCGTCAGAGCGACACAATAGCAATATATTATATATAAGATCAATTGACAGTTCTAACAGTGGTAATAGATATGAATAACAGTAAATCAATGACAGCATGAATATGAAAGTGCAGTAATCAATGCAGCGGAGCAGTAAAGCAGTAGAACGATATGTCACGTATGTCAACACAGTATATATGGTATATAAATACCAGTAACCCTATCAGTCTCTAAGTCTCACTGTACAGGTCACTAAGCCTATCGTCAGTCCAAGTGTGAGAGTCAACCACTCGCGAGTGTCCTCCACCCAAGAGTAGAACCCAAGGGCAAGGGACCATGGGCCCAACATGTAACATGTATATCACGGTGTATATCACATACCCTGTAAATCTCCATATAACTCCCTAAATATATAAGCCGGTATGGGACTCCCGAGATTCTGTTGAACTCACACTTAAACTACCCCACACCCCGTGGTCTACATCAAACGCTAACCATCACCCTAAATACTAATCGATCCGTGACAAGTCTGCGCGAGAACTGGAGGCAGGACCTCCATCAAGCACGTCCCGACTAATACCTAAGATAAACGGCAGTGTCTGGTGTCTTATCTGTGACACCCGTGCAACGCTTCCATAAATGTCCCATTCCACTTATAGTCACACGTACATGTATCCCACAGACGTCGACAATGCAATAGAATAATAGGGTCATTGATTGTGTACAAGTACGTATCACTTTCACTTAATCACGGATATACGAACACTGACGTACTTGCCACAATCATCACTAAAATCTAACACTGGGTAAATGCACGATATCACTAGGTTATCACTGCAATGATATGAGTATGATATGATACGTAAACAGTATGTGAAGCACGATCAAGATGTCATAAAAACAGTATTCTATCACTTGCACGATTTACCATGAAACGTACGTGTATAGTTTAGTGAAACGATAAATAGGTGATAATTAGTATGTTCAGTTGTCCATCCATCTAATTTAGTTTCAATCCAATCGGGTTCCAGGATCATTAGTTATAACCATTTCATTTTAAGCGCTCGCGGTTGGAAATCCGGTTTCAGAATCAGAAGTCCGTTTCGCAACGCATTTTAATCCCAGTTGGGATCAGATTTTAGCGACGCTACAGTTGGATGAATTCTAGGGTTTTCAGTAAGGTTTTCAACGCAATAGACGGATCTTCAATCGCATCTGCACGTCAGGAGATATACAATGTTTAACCCTAATATGTCAATTCTGATTCTGTTGGGACTGTTATGCGTCCCGATCTTTTAAATTATAGAATAAATAACAAATGGTAACGAAACAGAATGAAATCAATTGTGTTGTCTAGATAACAGGTTTACCTACAATACACAGTGGAGTTCCGCAACTTATGAGTTAAGCAAATCCTGTGTTACCCATTACGGAACAGAGAGCAAAGACTGGAGTCGCTCTGGACTGCAGTCCAGAGTCGCACTCCGATCCAATTATTATCACGGTTTAAGTACAGGAATGTCTGGCAACTAGTACAGGGTTAAAGTTTGTCGAGTCGGCTTCGATTTGATCCCTTGAACGCACCATTCTAATATGTATACAATTTATGATGAATTTATTCGTTTTCGGGTACGAGGAAATTCTAGTTTTAATGGCTTATTTAGGGGTATCAATTTTAGTCGTTAGCAGTCATATTATCAAACGAAATTTGCACAAGATGTTCATCACAGCAAGGGCCAATGTAAATAATCCAGTTCCGTCAATTTAGAAAAGTATTTTCTTTGGGAACACGCGTCGAACAGGTATGGCACATAATTGGTTTAAATTTGTAACTTTAGAATCTATGTATTTAGTGATTGTACCATAAGTAAATAGCATGTAAGCAAGTAAAAACTTGCCTGGAGGCGTCTTGGCGATGCTCGGCAATGACAACGGTACGAACGCGCGATGAATGGCGCGTGTAAGGTTCGCGGCCTCGGCTCGTGCTCGTGCTCAGCTATGGGGTTTTGCCTCGGTAACAGCTACGGCTCGCGAGACTGGAGAGATGATGGTGCTGCGAGGCCGATGGCGAGGGATTTGAAGAGGGAAAGAGTTATTGAGAGAGAGAGAGTGTTAGAGAGAGAGAAAGAGATTAAAGAGAATTGAGAGAGAGAGATGCAGGGAGAGAGGTAGTGAGGGAAGTGAAAGAGAGAAGGAGAAGCAGTGAGGGAGAGAGAGAGAGAGAGAGAGAGAGAGGTAGAGAGTGAGATGTAGAGAGAGTGAAGACACAGAGGGAGAGGGAGGTGAGATAGAGTGAGGGGGATGATGATGACGACAACGACGATGATGATGGTGCGGTCGACGAGGGTACAGGAGTTCACCGACGAGAGGGCGCCGGGGCACCGAGCTCGAGAGCAGGGCTCTGTGGGGGCCGGCGGCGATGGGTGCGAGGGTCAGTTGATGGGTGCAGGGGAGATCGGTCGGTGGAAGAGAGGAGTAGAGTCTGAAGAGGAGGGAGATGCGAGAAGAGGGGTGATGCCGGCGGTGGTGGCGGTTGCGGGTGCGGGTCGAGCGGGGAGGAAGAAGGAGAACGAGGGAGGTAGAGATAGTGAGGTAAGGAAAAGAGTGAGTGGGTGTGTACGAGAGGGGAGATATGGAGACGGGGTCGCGCGTCGTGGGGAATAACGGCGCGCGAGTGAGGGCGGAGGAGGCGGCGAGAAACGCGGTCGCGAGCGGGAGTGAGGGAAAGAAGCCGTTGGAGATTTAAAGGAGAGGAACAGTAAAGGGGGTCGGGTCTGATGTGGAGGGAGTGGGCCGGGCCCGCAAGAAAGGAAATTAATTCCCTTAAAAAAAGAATGGGCTGATAATGAAGTGGGCTGGGCTGGCAAAAGTTTAATTAATATAGAGGAGAAAAAGAAGGGGCCGGGCCAGAGAAAATTTGAGGGGGAAAAACATAGAGAATAGGGGCTGGGCCGAGGGTTCGTTGAAAAATAGGTTTATTTAAAAAGAAAGAATGGGCTGATGAGGGAAACATAGGCCGAACTTTGAATAGATTTGGAGGGTTTAAACTAAATAGTTTTGAAGAACTTGGTTTGTTAATGGGCTGGAGGAAGGTAAGGAAAATGATGAGAATGGGCTTGGGTTTGGAAATAAATAAGGATAGGGAAACTAGGGAAAATGGCGGAAATTGCAAATACAAGAATCTGGGAAAGAATATATTAGATAGGTAATAAGGTATTTAAACTAACTAAAAATAATTTTGAATATAAACTAACAAACTTGTAAGTGATAATTTATATAAATACGGACATTGGCGTATAAAAGAGAACCGGGTATTACAAATACCAAAAATAATTAAATATCATAAGATAATACGAAGGTATATGAATTTTGGTATCATTACAGTTGGCCCAAGGAAAAGAATGGAGAGAGTGAGAGAGAGATCGGGAGCATGGGCTTGGGTTAGGGTTTTAATATAAATATATAATTAGGGTTTGTAGGACAAAGTTGTAGATAAAAATTTAGGGGGAAATATTTTATTAAAATACGGAATTTATGAGTACAAACGAACTGGGTATTAAATTAAGCACCGAAGGATGACCGCTGCCAAATTGAACGAGGAAAGCTAAGTTAACATAGGCTTAGTTTCCGGTTGCACAAGTTTCGGCTAAGGTACCTTCGAATCTACTTTGGACCCAATAGATGGCGATTCCTGTAGAATCGGAATTGTGAGATAATGCTAAGATTAGTGTAATGATCAGTAGGAAGTATGCATATAGTTTGGATCTCATGTTTAAATAGATGAAGTTCAAGGGAATGATATTGGTTTCTTATAAAGAAATGGTGCTTGAATTGAATCTACAGAGGATTGTTTATTGATTAGATAAAATGTTTATGAAGGTAGAGGCTAAAGAGAGGAATAGTTATAATATGTTTTTGATTAGTTAAAAGCCAAGTTGCGTAGTTGCCTTGTTGTTGGCAGCCCTGTATATTTTGGAATAGAATTTTGATGCCTATATATAAAACTAAATAATTAGCTCAAATTGAGATAAAATGAAAATAGAAAGATTAAGCATGAAGATAGCTCTTCCCATTTTAGCTCCACTTAGAACTTTGAGGAAAATGTCAGTTTACTGTTAAAGATAAACTATAATTTTGCACCTTTAATAAATTGTTCATAAAGTTCTCTTTAAGATGTCCATCATTTATGGCATTTTTTAGTTCATATTTTTTCTTTGCCCTTAATTTGGTACTAATTGTAAAACTTCCGTAGATATTTAAAAATAGTACCAGATGACAACAGTATTATTTTGACAATGTAACGACAGTTATTACCTGCTTACGATGCTGGTTTAATATGGGTTTCATTATCTTAATTTAGATAATTACTCTTAAACTTGTCCTTAATCCTTGTCTTCGGTTGATGATTCATATTCTACTGAACTTGAGGTAGATTAACAAGGGTTGCGTTCATTCCCTTTCTTCATCAAATTTAGGGGCTGTTTGGTTGCAGGATTATGGAATTTGGATTCCAAAATAGTACGGTTGAAATTTCTGGATTTGGTAATTTGTTGTTTGGTTGGTTTTGGATTCCTAGTATTGGATTTGTAGATCCTTGTAATCTTTGTTTGGTTGGTGAAAAAAAGTGGGATTTGGATTTGAGGATTTTAGAGAGAGATAGAGAGAGAGAGGATTGTTAAATAAATAAAGTGCATGGGCCCCATCTAAAAGTACAATGAATAGTGCCAAATCCTTTAAAATCCTTGAAAATTTTTAGGATTCCATAATCCTTGTTTTGTGGTGGGCCCCCCATAAAAAACAAAGGAATCCTAGAAATCCTAATCTTGCAACCAAACACAAAATTATGGAATCCTAGGATTCCACAATCCAAAATCCAAATCCAAACTCATAATCCTACAACCAAACAGCCCCTTAAGGAAAAGAGAAGAAGATCTCTTGGATGTTGAGCCATGATGGGTTTCACCATTAAAATTGACAAAATATATGACTTTGGGGTGAACGCGCATAGCTTTTACCCTACGAGATCCACTCGCCGCCGGATCTCCCAAGAGATCCATGAGAATACGGGCCGCAATCCATGTTTCCCATCAAATGTGAACAAGGGAAAACACCCGTATTCAGCAGTCATTAGAACCCCCAAAAGGGGTTCCCATTTCGAAATCCCCCAAAAGGAGGGTTCCCGCTTCGGAACCCCTCTAAAATGGGTCCCTCCATTGGAACCCCCAAGGGGTCCCCGCCATCGGGACCCCTGTAAAGAGATCCTTCATTTCGGGATCCTCCTAAGGGGACCTCCGCTCGAAACCCCCTCAAAGAGGTTCTCCGTTAGGCTTCCTGATTCAATTTCTTTCTCTTTATCTTCCTTTTCGGGTGCATTCCGACACACTCAACTCACTCTCTCTCATATAAAATTTTGTTTCGGGACGCTGTCTCACGTCCCCAGCCCCGTAAGGAGACTGTTGACACCCAGCCTGCTGACCGGACAGCGGGACCCCCGTGTGATGGCCCCCGATATGTTCAAAGAGGTCTAAAAATCGTTTTCAAACATAGTGCATACGCACAAAATGAGTTCGTATGATACTCATGACCCGTCAATCGGAGGTTCCTCGTACCAAAACGAGAGGTAATTAACGACAATTTTGTCCGCGGCTGACGGAGATTAGAATCTCCACAATCAATAATCCCCTGCTTGTTATGAGATAGGGGTAATATGTACACGCTTAACATACGAGCGCATCCATCTCAACAGGGTGATGAAAAACACTCTACAAATACTAGCTGTAGAAAATAATCTACCTGTGCAGAAAACAAAGTAAACATAATAAACAATAGAATCAAAGCATGATTATTCATATAAATAAACGTATTAAAATGTTACCCATAGTGTTAAAAAAATAATAAGAAAAATATTAATCACGGATGAAATGAATTAGAGCTTTACCTGTATTATGATACAATAACGACTCTGAAATCTCTGTACAAATGTGACACGTTCAATATATAGAAAGGGTATTTCAGCCTGACTAGGAGTTACATGTTAATTTTGTTCAATAAAAGCAAGAAGTAATTTGTAGCTCACTGGTTAAGACTTTCTACTGCTGTAATATAGCATGCGTATTTGAATCCCATCAGTCCTAATTATTTTTATATTTTTTCTTTTTAACTTTTCGGAAGCCCAAGAGTTGCACGTGCAATACACGGAGAATCGAAAAGATTCAGAGAAATAAACAGGATAAATGAGGAGTTAAACCCAATTTACACTTAGCACAAGTCTCGAGACACGTGGCCGAGATCCAACCGCCAGAATCAAGCCCAAAACCACCACCAGCGGTTGGATGTGCCCCAAATCTCCGTGCTTATCCCGTGCGACCCTTTGACTCCCCTCCACTCTATTTTATTGTTTGTTTTCTTTGTTTTCAACCAGAGAGCGGTATAAATTTTCATCTACCCATTTAACACCATTTAATCTTTTTAATTCATTTTTTTAAATCACACACTCACTTCTTTTTACCCTATAAATACCACCTCGGTTTCTAGCTCTCACCATTCTGAAAATCTAGCAAAATTCTCTAAATTTCTAAATTCAAGAAAGAGTTAAGACTAGTCAAGTGGAATTAGCTTGAGCTAAATTCGTTTGTGAAGACCAAAGCCATTCTCGACGCTACCAAGATCCATGAAGACTCCCACTCTCTTTTTCCTCCATTCTCAACACTCCAAAACCCGTAAGTCCCTATTCTCTCTTTCGTTTCGACTCAAACCGTCTTCTGAAACCATATCGACAAAAGCGGAGTTAACTTATATCTTTTCTTTTAAACAAATTTTTATCACCCTTGTTGTGTTACATAATTCACGCTAATACTTCTAAAGATTATTCATCTCAATGATTTTTAATGAGTTCATAATTTCATGCAAAATAAACATATATCGAACTTTTTCATATAAATACCATAAACTTTAAAAGTAACATTTTATCGAAACCTAGAAATATATACCTATAGAAAATTCATGGGGTAACGACCTACCCCATCACATACAGTATGATTTCATAACACGATATTTTAGATACATGTTTAATTTGAAGAATACGATTTACATTAAAATACCATTACTTTTACAAAATGCTTTTATCGTTATTTTTAAACCCTTTTGCAATTACGCCTCTACAACTGTCATTAGGGGACCCGTTTGTTGATGGTGCGGATTATCGCACGTCCTTGGGATAGTAGAGCGAGATGCAGAACTCCTCACGGAGAATTCAGTCTCGAAAGGAAATAAAAATACGATTTTAAAAAATACGACTTTTTAACAAATTAAAGCATTTGAAAATTTTCATAAATCCTAAATCCGTATTTTTCTATAAAAACTGATTTTGAAAAAAAAAAGATATATTATTAAAATGAAAAAAAATAAAATTACACAAAATACCATTAAATTTACAAAAGTATAGTTTTCAAACAAATACCATAAACTTTTAAAAGATAAGCTTCATCACTATAATACCACTAAAACTAAGATACGTTTTTTAGAAAAACTCTTAATATTATAAATCACTTTCGAGATTTATTTTTAAAAATATTAAAACATTTTACATAAAACCCTCTTGAGAAATGCAAACAATGTAAAAACAATGTAAACAACAAGAATAAATTTTTAAGAACCCTAAATTAATATAGGTTGAAACAGTATCATTTCTCTTGAGCCCATGGAGCTGGAGAAAGTGAGTGTTTGCCTGTTCATGTTAGACAATACTGCAAATTAACGAAGTTATCAATGTCAATCGTTTTGAAAAAAGACACAAATCCTGACGTCCATGTACAGCGGTTGTCCGATTATTCCCGAACTTAAGAATTTCAAAAGCTAAATCCATTCATAAGATATTGACTATAAGTTGAATACACACTCGAACTTGTTATAAACTCAAATTCGAATCCAACTCAAATCCAAACATGAACACTTGATCTTGAACTTGAATATCTGAACTTGAACTTGAATATCCAAACTTGACTTGAACACTTGATTTGACTTGACCGAACCATGAATATAACTTGACATAAATACCTAAATACATAATTATATCTTGAACCTAAACCCGTACATCTTTATATTCATGGATTTAGCCAAGACCTGTAAACATGAACTATACGCGGGGATAAGGGGTAGATTGGTACGGAACCTATATCGTGGCACGAGAGATCACTTTAAAAGACATCTACATGAATTCACGCGCCGTTGTCCAGTGGGTTATAACGGGGCCTTGTACTACATGTTACCATAGTCCACGGGGTAAGTTAGACTCCTCTCGTATACATGAATACCTTCTTTATCAAACTACAAATAACCACATTAGAATAGCTATCTTATACCTGTAAATGATCATGCTTAGATACTTTCATATACAACTTTACATGTTCACTTTTACTTGGTTTGTATTCACTTTATACACTTTTCAGTCATCTTTATTTACTTCTTTTGGGGACTTACCGAGCGCTGGTTTGCTGACGATATTCCTCTCTATTTCTTTTCCTTGGAATGTTCGTAAGAAAAACCGGACTCTGAGGAGATAGAGCCGAACCGAAAGGACTTGGACTAGTTCGCGACCTAGCCTGACTACTAGCTCCTTTCTGCATTTACTTTCTGTATGCCAATGTTTAGGCATTTGTTTAGATCATTGTATTTTTTTTATTTCCGATAGTTGTATTTAAAATTTGAATGTAAATAAAATTGTTGTTTAATTTTATTATTCTTGTTATTCTTGCACATTGTTATATTGCTTACATACGCTTAATATATTTATTAAGAGAAATGACCTTCTCATAGTAAATACGTTGCAGACTTACCATGTCACCGTTTCCGTCTACTGGGAAGCGGGGTATGACAGATTCAAACTTGATATAAACCTTTGCATGTATTAGACTCTTTCTTAACCATATACATAAGTTGTTATATAGAACACAAAGAATTAAGAAAAGAGACTTAATAATAGAAATATTACAGAAATCAATTATTGACTGATATACATAGAAAGAAAAGATTATGCTATTAAATTATTATATCGTGTATTTAAAATCTACCTAATATAAGTATTAAAGGAAAAAAACCCAAATTTATTTTAGCTCGATTAATGGCATTTTTATACTTTAAATTGATATGTCAAAAATTAATTTTAGGCCATTCCTATTTATTGCACTCCCCAAATTTCAAATATATTTTTGTATATATATATGTAGATATAGATTTATGGCTATGCATGTAGATATAGATTTATGAAAAAAATCCATATATATATATATATATATTAATTATTTTTTATTTGTGTGTGTATAGATTTATGGAAAATACGCAACCCCCCTCCCCTAACACACACTAATTGATTATTAAGAAACCTAAATATATATTTACACATATTTATATTTACAATTAGTTACTATATTCACATATCTATATATTTACTTTGTATTTTACTATATTTATGTATGAATGTGTAGATTATATATTACCTAATTGTAAAATTAATTATTCTCATTTATATCTATTATTATTATTGCTACTATTAATATTGTTAAAACATCACTATCACTGTTACTATTACTAGTATTGCTACTGTTACTATTACTATTGTTAAAACATTACTATATATTATTGTTGTTGTTGTTACAAATGTACCATTATTATTATTATTATTATTATTATTATTATTATTATTTACTGTTACTAACACGGCCAAGAATATAAGACAGGCATTAATGACAAAACCTAAATTTATATATGTGTGTGTGTGTAGCAGCAGTAGTATTAGTTGTTGATGTTGTTTACAATTACTATTAATAACACCGCTAAGAATATAAGGCATATATTAATGGCAAAAACATATATATATATATATATATATATATATATATATATATATATATATATATATAATGAATAAAAGAGGCACTAGGAAGCCTTCTCGTTAGGTGGCGTCAAAAATTTATATTCTCCGTAATTTTTCTGGACGATCAACACTCATTATTATCTTTATCATGTAAGATGTGCATACACCAAATTTCATGTGATTTCATCATTTTTTACTGTTGATTCAGTTGATTCGGGATAGGATGAGAGCGGCCCAGAGCAAACAGAAATCTTATGCGGATAGACGTTGTCCCAGACTGGAATTTGCTGCAGGGGATCATGTTTTCTTGAGAGTTTCTCCAATGAAGGGCGTAATGAGATTCGGAAAGAAAGGGAAGTTTAGTCCCAGATATGTGGGTCCTTTCGAGATTCTCGAGCGAGTCGGCGCATTTGCTTATCGTTTGGTTCTTCCACCCAGTTTCCCAGATGTTCACCCCGTGGATACTCCGCAAGTACCTTCATGACCCCTCTCACGCGATACAATATCAGACGATCCAGCTGGAGCGCGATCTTTCTTTCACCGAGCAGACGGTAGTTATTCTGGATCGACAAGTGAAGAAACTGATGTCAAAGGTCCTATCGTCCGTAAAGGTTCTTTGGCGTGGCCCAAACAACGAAGAAGTCACATGGAAAGCCGAGGACGAGATGAGGAAGAAATATCCCCATCTCTTCGAAAGTACGCATAGTTAGATTTTTAAATTCATGGACCGAATTTCTTTAAGGGGGGAAGATTGTAACACTTTAAAAATCGGTTATGTTAGTAGTTTGATAATTAGTTATACAGCCCGTATTTTCCGTAAAATCTAGATATAATTATTTTTCCACATAAACACAATTATACCTATTTTAATTATGTAATTGCTTGCATGAGTGTTTAACTAATGCTTATTTAATTGCTAGTTTACTTAATTATTTTCTTTCTTTATTTATTTTTTAAATATTATTTTAATCATGCATTTACACACTAGATTAGAGTTAATTACAAATTAATATGGGTTAATACATATTTTTGCACCATGACACAATTAAACCAAATTGTAATATGTTGTTTTTGGAAGTGAATCTTTGACCATGGTTCTAGATATTTCTAAGATAAACTTTGATAGAAAATAAAATAAATAATTAAATGAGAATAGATAAAGAGGTATGGTTTTCTTTATTGAGGTATGGTGTGCCATGGTCACTCAAACCCACACCCTCACACTCTCTCCCTCCTCTCCAAATTTCGGCAGTAGCAGCCCCCCCTCATTTTTCCCTCTTTCTCACTTGCAAATTACCTCATTTCCTTACAAAATATCAACTCTAATTTCTAGCTAAATCATCACAAAAAATTCCTTGTTCAATTTAAGCATGTTTCTTGGCTCAAGTCTCCATTTTTGTTAGCATGTTTGGATCTCTTTCCAAACCATCTTGAGGTATAAAGCTTAATCTAATTGTTACTTTGTTAATTACTTGTTTTAATTTAATTTTAATTAGGTGTTAATATAGTTTAATTGCAAGATTAGAGTTTTATGAGAAAGGTTTAGGTTAAGTTAAGGTTTCATCACTTAATTAGGGTTGCTAAGTGTAGTTTAACATTCTAATAGCTTTATCAAATCTAATCTAGTTGTTAACTTTCTAATCTTTACTTTTAAATTGTCCTAATTAAGTGTTTATGCAATTAATTTCATGATTAGTGTGTAAAAAGGTGAGATTAAAATTAGTTAATATTTGTGTGGCTTGATTAGATGTTCATGTGTAATTAGTGGCTACTAGGTTTGCTAAAACACCTAGTTTTGCACTAAAATACCGTATTGTTGCTTACTAGGTTTTTGATAAAGAAAAGGTTTTAATTAAGTTTGAGGTTGTGATGATCTACGACCTATTTTCCTAAATTCTAGTGTGATGTGAATGCGCGATTAGTGAGATTAGATTCTAGGGTGGTGTTTGCTACGCATAGCAACCCCTAGTTGTGGTTTGTGGCGATATTGCGCGCGTTTTGTGCACTAAGTGCGCACGCGTTTTGTGCATTAAGTGCATGCGCGTCTTGCTTGTGCGCATTGGTTGTCTTGTATCGTTGTGTGTTCGTGTCTATTTAAATGTTTAACCTCATATATATATACTATTTGTGTGATTCTAGGATCGGTTGTAGAGACGTCGGACGCGGCAAAGAAATGAAAGGCTGTGATTGGGTCAGATAAGCCGAGGCGTCCCGGTGAGTAGATGTACACATCTATGGGGATCGTCGGGATGGCGCAAGGCGCCCGATAGTTAGGATTATTAGTAGTTCTTGCATCTATATGCGTAGTCTCAAATCATCCATATCATGGCATTGCATCTTCTTACAATAGGATGTTATTACCTAGGACACTTGCACCATTACCATTGGTTCATGCCGCACGTGCACTATTTATGCGAACACACACGCCATTGGTAATTGCTATGTTAGGAACACTATAGAACTTTCTTAAATCAATATCTGAGCTTTTCATCATATATGATATGTAACTTGTAGCTGTATGTTCATTTCATCAGAATGGATACGTAGGATTGCTAGTCATATATACCTCATTGCATCATCAATCATACATACTTTTCTAGTCATACAACGCATTGCATATTCTCGATATCATGGACATCCATCATTACCGACATGTTTATATATTGTGATTCTTTTTTGGAGATTTCAGTATTTATGAGATTTCTGGATTTTGGGGAAAACCGCAAGAATTTTATAAACCTAGTATCATTTTAAAAATGCAAGTTACGGTTTTCTCGTGATATGATGTATATGGAGTCCACCATGAGTTTTCCTGATTTGAATTGGTTTTCGAGACCCGATTCGAGGAGTTGGATGAACCGTCTCGGGTACATGGTGGACCTGGTAAGGTATCCCGGGACGAGAGTGTTTTTGTACGGATGACGATGAGCCTGGCAGGGGAACACTACCTACCGGTTATTATTGACTCGGCGGTTATCCGGAGGATACCGACCGGAGTCATGGGATGTGACAGATTTGAGGGCCGATCTGAGATACGGCTATTGAGATTTTGAGATACACATATTGTGTCGGTGCTTGACACGGATTTTCTGTCGATTTCACTAATGATACTCCAGTTTATTTATACAAAAGTTTTACTAAGATAAGAATACATATTTTCTCATACCAGATATATATCCAGGTTTTCGCGTTTGATTATTCATTCATGTTGCATTCATACTCGTGCATCGCATCATAATTGTATATGTAGGTTGTGACGCATTTGCGTGCATGCTTACGATAGCCTTATTAGATGTTACTTACTACTCACGAGTTGGCAACTCACCCCGGTTGTGCCACAGTATCATGCAGGTTCGACCCGTCAGTATAGTAGCGGCGGGCATACTTCCACTTCTGCTTTCTTTGCATCGACTTGCGGCTTGCTTGTAGGTGGGTTTGTAAGGATGCTATTTTGTTCCCACCTAGTGTATTTACGATTGTATCTAGTACACTCCATCTACCCTACCTACCATTTCCATCATTTGTATATTGGACTTAGACTATGAGCTTGTGTTGTATATATTTATTTTTGATTCTAGCGTCGAGCTCGTGTGAGTCGACTTTATACTTGGTTTCTGTTTTCTTGCTTTTAAATGTTGATTTCATATTATAATGTTTCTTGCATGTGGTTGTGTTCCGCCGTTCGGTGAAGAGCTAGCTCCCACTTGGGAATGCCATTATTCACTACTTATGTATATTCATGTGTTGTACCCATTCGGGGCCAATTTTTACAAAGGAAACTCTACCGAAATTTTTATAAAAGTTGAGTTATTGAAAAGGGTTTTCAAGTAACTTTTCTATGATTAAATCACCTTTTTAAAACAAATTTTCCTTCACTCTATTACTTTAAACGGTTTAGATTTTTGGGCTTTGGCTTACTTAGATTACGTTACGCCTCTAGACGTTGCGTAATTTAAGTGCCAGTCACGTTCCACATATTCGGGTCGTGACAGAAACCGTCGGTAAAGCCGACACCGCCGCCTCCCCCCGTGGGAAATGCCCCCCATCTTTTCGCTCGAGCACCTCTTCAGCTACCCCACTTCTCTCACATTGTTTATTTTCTCTACACATTTTCCAGAGAACAATAAATCACCTTTAATCAAATTTTTAATGCAAATTTTAATGCATTCTTTAACTCTCTACACCCTAATACTATCCTATAAATACCACACCATATTTCACCCCTCCTCACTCAGAAATTCTTGCCCAAACACTACAAAATTCCTAAGTCCTAATAGTGTGCAAGTGGAGTTAGCGAAGGGCGAAGTTCCGGCGAAGTTCCAAGAAGTTTCCGGCGACGAAACGACGTCCCGACACCTTCCGTAGCTTCATGTCTCTCTTCTCTGTTTCCTTAGCCAGTAAGTACCTTCTCCCCCTCTTATCTTCTATTCTAAAAACTTACAATTCTAAAACCCGACGGAAGCGGAGTTAATCCGACTTCCGATTCGGTTTTTCTTTAAAATTCTATTTTTTCTTAAACAAGAAAATACCATACTCCCATGTAATGTTTAACAAACATTAACAAACCCATTAAAACAAGTTTCATCCCAATAAAATCATTTATGCAACTTTTATCGTAGTTTTACAGTAAAATACCATATGCTTTAATTTCGACATAAAACAACATAATACTTGTATTATCTTTAGATAGCTCACGAGGTAATGACCTATCTCCTCATAACACACATCTTTGACATTGAACGATGAAATTTTGGGAATATAGTTATGAGATAATACGACATTACAAATAAATACCATCAAACTTGCAAAACCATTTCTTTAAAAAGAGTATTATCTAATTCCTTGCAATTGCGCCTCTACAACCCATTTTTGGGGACCCCGATCGGGATAGTGCGGATTATCGCATGTTCTCGGGCCTAGTAGAGCGGAATTCAGACCTCCGCAAGGAGCATTCGAATTCCAATGGAATTTCTAATACCATTTTTAAGAAAATGAGATTTCTAGAAAAATAAATCAAATTTATTTATATATATATATATTATCAAAAGATCTATTTTAAATATATTATAAAATATTCCAAGTTTTCTAAATCAAAGGAATCACCATCACATGAAACTACCATCCAAATACAAAATAATTCTAATATTTCAATAAAATAATATATACTATGAAAACTAGGTTCTACTCACTAGAAAATCTCATAATTATAAAATATACATCTATGAAAACCCTAAAGACGATAATTAAATACTTGAGGTGTATTTTGAATATTTACCAAAACTATTTTTACATAAAACCCCCTCAAGTTATATAAATTTACAATAAGGACCCTAGTAAATATAGGTTTAAGCGGGACCAATTCTCTTGAGCCTCGGGGAGCCGAAGAAAGTGGGTGCTTGCCTATCTAAGGTAGGCAATCTAACAAACGGTGTTATCAATACAGTAATTGTCTTGGAAAAAGACACAAATTTTGCCGTCCATGTGCAGCAGTTACCGATAACATCAAAACTAATTTAGGACTTCAATTTCTTTTCAAAGTGTCTGACTAAGACTGAGTATCAATCTAATCAATCTGACTTGAATATGATTCAAGTATAAAACTACAATTCAATATGAATCCGTCTATTCAATATATATCAATCTATAATGACCGAACCGAACCATGGATATACTCCGTCTACATGTTTATCCATTATATCCGTTCCATTTATCTGATATCATGGTTTCGGCAAGTCATACATCTATATAACAAAACAATACAATCAATACAAAAGACATCGCGGGGTTTTTAAATGGGTAGATTGGTACGGAAGGTGTTAAAAGTGGCACAAGACTGTAACCAAAATACACCTAAGCTGAATATCCATTGCCGTTGTACCATGGCTGAATGGTTCCTTGTGCTCTGTATACCTTAGTCTCCGGAATAGTGGGACTCCTCTCGTATACACTGGCATTTTCTGTACCAAGCTACAAACAACTGCGTTAACATTATAATAAATCATTATAATTACATTCTCCTTCTGTCTATTATATTTCTACTCATCTTTGGGACTTACCGAGCGATTGTTCGCTGTCGACATTCCTTTTCTTCTTTGTTTGGAATGTTGTCAGGTGTTTCAGACTCACTGGAGATCGAGCCCTGCACTAAAGATTTGGAGCAGTTAGCTTTTGACCCGGAGCTTTAGATACTTGTACATATTTCATTTTCATTTCAGTTATGTCATTATTTAGGCATTGCTTTCTACTCATGCATTTATATTTCAGTTGTATTGTAAAAAGAATGTTAAATAAATAAAGTTGATGTTCATTTACATCTTGTCTCTTGTGTACATTTTATTTTATATTGATTAGATACGCTTAGCGTGTTTACTTCTGAATAAATACGTAGCGGGCCATGTCGTGTCCCCTTCTCCGTACACCGGGAAGCGGGACGTGACAGGTTTTGTTGGCAGCCCATGCAGGTCTGTTCTGTATGGACATACAGGTCAGTTCTGCATGGACATGCAGGTCATTTCTGCATGAAGTCCTGAGCAATATAACACAAGAAACAGCAACTGAAAACATTCTTTACATTACACATTTCTTGAATCTTATTCTTTGAATCTATCCTAACCCTACTTTTCTTTTAAGGTTATGGATTCCCCAAACAATACTAGCACCAACGTCAACAACACACCTCCACCTCTACCGCTTATGCCTACCGTCGCTGCTCCGATCAATAAGCAGCCGGTACTGCTTGAGGCGATCCGCAGCCTCCTGGAGGGACAACAGCAGCAAACTGCTATTTTGATGAACCGTCCAGAAACGGAAGTGCCCGGAGTAAAGCAATTCCGGGTATTGCATTCAAAACAGTTTTCGGGAAAAGAGAGCCCTCTAAAAGCTGAGGAATGGGCTCAGAGTATTGAGGATGACCTGGCAACAGCACAAGTGCCAGAGGTCGCTTGGGTACGAGTTGTGAAGCTGCAGCTCACTGATAATGCCCGAGTCTGGTGGAAGGCGGAAGAAAGCCGTCTTGCCCAACCTATCGAATGGAAGAATTTTCGCGATATGTTCGACGCGAAGTACTTCCCTAATACTGCCAGATTCGACATGGAACAACAGTTCATCCACCTGCAACATGGTTCGATGTGGACCAAGTCCGTGGATGAGTATGATGCTGAGTTTACCATGCTCAGTCGGTAAGATATGTCTCAATATTTCGATTTTTCAAATATCACATACTACACAGCTAACACAATACCTTAACAGATTCACGGCACATTTGATACCGATGGATGAGATCAAAGCCCGACGATTTCAACAAGGGTTAGATCCGGAGATCCAAGCTGTGTTAGCTACAGGGGATTTCCCGACCCACGAGCTGGCTCTGAAAGCTGCCCGTCGATATGAGGTAGTGGTGAAGATGAAGGGCAGACTCCAATCTGCCAGAGTAAAGCGCCCTGCCAACCAGATGGCAGGAAGAGCCTCTTCAAGGCCACAATTTATGCCCAGGAGACCGGGAGTACCGAACAACCGGCCCAACCCAGCCTTTTGTACCTACTGCAGGAGAGATGGACATTTGGCGAAGGACTTTCGGCGTGCAAATCTCCTTTGCTTAGTCTGCGGCTCAGCTACTCAAGATATTGGGTTTTGTCCTTGTAAACATAACCCAAATGTTGCATCCAGACAAGCAATCACCTACCCGCAGCGACCAGCCATTCAGGCACCTGCTCCATGACTCGCTCTCCCTGCTCCACCACCTCGTGGACCGACTGCACCTCCTCCTCGTTAGTTCCATCAAGCTCAACGGAACCCACTTCAAGGACAGAGAAACGGACAGAGGAATGCTCCTCCAGCAAGGAGGAACGTACCGAGGTGACAGGCTTTCACAATGACTGTGGAAGAAGCTGAAGCCACTGGCCAAGTCATCACTGGTAACACTTTCCTTTCAAACTCTCTTTCAAACCATATACATACCTATATATATTTTTATTATACCTAAAACATATCTCACATACCTTAGGTACAATCTTAGTAGCCTCACTTCCTGCACTCGCACTCTTCGATACTGGAGCATCTCATTGCTTTATGTCGCAAGGGTTCGTCCGAACTCATGCAATTCCAGTCAAACCGCTTGTATCCAGCTGGAATGTCAGTTCAGAGAACGGCGTTCTAAAGGCAACAATGGGATACAACCTGTTTTCAGTGGTCATCTGCAGCAGAGAATTCTATGCTGACTTCAAGGTTCTGGACATACCGAACTTCGATGTGGTTTTGGGTATGGATTGGCTAGGAACCTTCTACACTACCATCGACTGTCATCAAAGGAGGGTAGTGTTCGAGATTCCAGACCATCCGGTCTTTTATTTCAAAAGTGGAGATCGTACCCTTGAGCTAGGCACTTATAAGGCAAAGCCGAAGAACGCAGTAATTGCTACGCATCAGACGGAAGAAGACAAGCCAGAGGTAGTTCGAGAGTTCGATGATGTATTTCCTGAAGACATATCAGGTTTGCCTTCCAATCAAGCTCTTGAATTCAGAATTGATTTGGTACTTGGAGCACAACCGGTGATCAAAGCACCTTATCATCTAAGTCCAGAAGGTCTGAAGGAGATCCGAACTCAGTTGGATGAATTATTGAAGAAAGGATGGATTCGTCCTAACACTTCAAGTTGGGGATCTCCAGTTTTGCTCGAGAAGAAAAAGAAAGGTTCATACCGAATGTGCATTGACTATATAACCTTGAACGAAGTAACGATAAAGAATAAGTATCCGCTACCGCGCATCGACGATTTATTCGATCAGCTAAGTGGATCTTGTGTTTTATCTAAGTTAGATCTTCGTTCAGGATATCATCAGGTGAAGGTCAAGGAAGCTGATATTCATAAAACCGCCTTCAGAACTCGCTATGGACATTACGAATATCTCGTGATGCCATTTGGAGTGACCAACGCACCAGCAATATTCATGAACTTGATGAATCAAGTTTTCCAAGAGTATCCAGACAGGTTTGTTGTCAACTTCATCAACGACATCCTGGTGTATTCTAAGAGTCGGAAAGAACACGCCGAACACTTGAGGATTGTCCTGGAGACTTTGCGACAGCATTAACTCCATGCCAAATACAGGAAGTGTGAGTTTTAGCTAGATCAAGTCGGATTTCTTGGACATATTGTATCGGGCGAAGGAATCTCTGTAAATCCAGCAAAGGTATCAGTAGTAAGCGAATAGCCAACACCAAAGTCAGTGAAGGACATTCGAAACTTCTTGGGTTTAGCAGGATATTACAGAAGATTCATTGAAGGTTTTTCCAAGATTGCAACACCCCTGACCAAGCTTATACGTAAAGATGAAGAATTCGTATGGTCAGAAGCATGCAAACGAGCTTTCGTAGAACTCAAGTCAAGATTGACATCAGCGTCTATCCTTGTTATACTAGACCAAACTGGAGGTTTTGTAGTGCATTGCGATGCATCCGGTAAAAGATTAGGATGTGTTCTACATCAGCACGGTAAAGTTGTAGCTTATGCATCAAGACAACTGAAGATTCATGAGCGCAATTATCCGACGCATGATTCCAAGTTGGCAGCCGTGATCTTTACACTCAAGATTTGGCGCCATTATCTTCTTGTTGAACGAATGGATATATACACAGATCATAAAAGTCTGAAATATGTGTTTACTCAGAAAGAGCTGAATATACGGCAGAGAAGATGGTTAGAACTTATGGCGGATTTCGACATCAACCTACAATATCATCCAGGGAAAGTGAATGTAGTACCTGATGCCCTTAGTCGCCAACCATTAGCATTGAATCTCACCGCACAGTGGAAGTTTCAACAAGACTTGCATCAAATGGAGATTGAAGTAGTCATGCCAGATAACGCTTCAAGTTTGATGAACTTACAAATTTAATCTACCATTGTCAATCAGATCAAAGAAACTCAAGCAAGTGATACTAAGTTGCAAAAGATCAGAGAACAAGTAGAGAATGGACTTAGAACAGACTTCATCATCCATGAATACGGATTTTTGGGATACGGCAGCAGACTGTGTGTACCAAAAGGTTCTATTCGCGACGAGTTAATGAAAGAAGCTCACAGCTCTCCCTACTCAGTACACCCTGGAGGTACAAAGATGTATAAAGATCTGCGTCAAAATTACTGGTGGCATGGAATGAAGCGTGAATTAGCCAGGAGCGTCGCTAAATGCTTGGTGTGTCAGCAAGTAAAGGCTGAACATCACAGGACTGCTGGATTACTTCAACCATTACCTATCCCAGAATGGAAGTGACAACACATCACAATGGATTTCGTGACTGCTCTTTCTCGCACCACGAAAGGTAACGATGCGGTATGAGTTATTGTGGATCGACTCTCAAAGTCGGCTCACTTCATCCCATTTCGAGTTAGCCAATCTACTGAGACATTAGCAAAGAAATACATGGAGTTAAGAATCTAATTAAGATTTAAACTCTTCATAAATGTACTATCTCTGATACCCATGAACTCATGCAGGAAATCGTGAGATTACATGGAGTACCGGTTTGCATTGTCTCCGATCGTGACACCAGATTCCGATCGCAATTTTGGCAGAGTCTGCAAGGTAGCTTGGGAACAAGTCTGAACTTCAGCACAGCTTATCATCCACAAACTGATGGTCAGTTTGAGCGAACTATTCAGATCTTGGAGGATATGCTAAGAGCGTGTATGCTAGATTTCGGAGGATCGCGGGAAGATCGCCTACACCTTGTGAAGTTTTTATACAACAACAGCTACCAAGCAAGTATTGGAATGACACCCTTTACAGCGCTCTATGGAAGGAAGTGTCGATCGTCCTTAACTTGGGACGACATCGGAGATAGAGAACTCCTTGGACCTGAGATGATGGTGGCAACTGTAGTTGTGGTCCGCACTATCAGGGAAAGAATACACATAGCCCAAGACCGACAGAAACACTGGGTTGATGCAAAGCACCGTCACTTGGAGTTCCAACCGGGTGAACATGTATTTTTGAAGATATCTCCGAACCGTGGAGTGATTAGTTTTGGAAGACGGGGTAAACTTAGTCCGAGGTACATTGGACCGTTCGACATACTCGACGAGTCGGTGAAGTGGCTTATCTCGTGGCACTTCCACCTTCATTGGAAGGAGTGCACAATGTGTTGCACATATTCCGACTCAGAAGGTATGTGAGTGGCCCCAGACATATTCTTGATCACTCCGAGCTAACTGTACAGCCAGATTTATCCTGTGAGCAACAACCTGTTGAAATCCTGGACAGAAAAGTGAAGTCACTTCGGAACAAGAAAGTCAACTTGGTCCGAGTAATGTGGAGAAAAGACACACCAGGAGAATCAACATGGGAAAGGGAAGATGAGATACGTGCAAGATACCCTCATTTATTTGTAAACTAGTCCTTAAAATAAATTGTAAATTTTGAGGACGAAATTTTTGTAAGGAGGGTAGACTGTAACAACTCCAATTTCAATGTACAAGAAAATTGTTTAAAAGTTTTTTTACAATTGGGGTATTTGCAAATCTGTGTATGCTATAAAAATTTGTTTTGCTTTTGAACAGGAAGAAAGAGCTTGTAGCTCACTGGTAAAGCCTTACACTGCTGAGATATAGCACCTGAGTTCAAATCCCATCAGCCACATTATCTTTTTATTTAATTTTTTTTTTTAATCTTTTAGAAGCCCAAGGGTTTACACGTACACTACACGTAAGATGAAGAGTCATAGAATATTTAAACATGTCCACGAGGGTATATGAGGCGACAGGGACACATGGCAGAAAATCCATCACCCCCACCGATTTCCGACCGGCGAAACCGTCGGTAAAGCCGGCACCGCCGGACCCCCATGGGCAATGCTCCCCATCTTTTCACCCGAGCACCTCTTCAGCTACCCCACTTTTCTCACATTTTTTATTTTCTCTACACATTTTCCAGAGAACAATAAATCACCTTTAATCAAATTTTTAAAGCAAATTTTAATGTATTCTTTAACCCTCTAAACCCTAATCCTACCCTACAAATACCACACCATATTTCACCCTTCCTCACCCAGAAATTCCCTGCCAAAACTCTACAAAATTCCCAAGTCCTAATAGTGTGCAAGTGGAGTTAGCGAAGGGCGAAGTTCCGGCGAAATTCCAAGGAGTTTCCCGCGACGAAATAACGCCCTGACACCTTCCGTAGCTTCATTTCTCTCTTCTCTTGTTCCCTAGCCAATAAGTCCTTTCTCCCACTCTTATCTTCTATTCTAAAAACTTACAATTCTAAAACCCGACGGAAGCGGAGTTAATCCGACTTCCGATTCGGTTTTTCTTTAAAATTCTATTTTTTCTTAAACAAGAAAATACATACTCCCATATAATGTTTAACAAACATTAACAGACCCATTAAAACAAGTTTCATCCCAATAAAATCATTTGTGCAACTTTTATCGTAGTTTTACTGTAAAATACTATATGCTTTAATTTCGACATAAAACAACATAATACTTATATTACCTTTAGATAGCTCACGAGGTAATGACCTACCTCCTCACAACACACATTTTTGACATAGCACGATGAAATTTTGGGAATATAGTTATGGGATAATACGACATTACAAATAAATACCATCAAACTTGCAAAACCATTTCTTTAAAAAGATTATTATCTAATTCCTTACAATTGCGCTTCTACAACCCACTTTTGGGGACCCCGATCGGGATGGTGCGGATTATCGCACGTCCTCGGGCCTAGCAGAGCGGAATTCAGACTTCCGCAAGTAGCATTCAAATTCCGATGGAATTTCTAATACCAGTTTTAAGAAAATGAGATTTCTAGAAAAATAAATCAAATTTATTTTTATATAAATATATATATGTATTATCAAAAGATCTATTTTAAATATATTATAAAATATTCCAAGTTTTCTAAATCAAAGGAATCACCATCACATGAAACTACTATCCAAATACAAAACAATTCCAATATTTCAATAAAATAACATATACTATGAAAAATAGGTTCTACTCACTAGAAAATCTCATATTTATAAAATATACATCTATGAAAACCCTAAAGACGATAATTAAATACTTGAGGTGTATTTTGAATATGTACCAAAACTATTTTTACATAAAACCCCCTCAAGTTATATAAATTTACAATAAGGACCCTAGTATATATAGGTTTAAGTGAGACCAATTCTCTTGAGCCTCGGAGAGCCGGAGAAAGTGGGTGCTTGCCTATCCAAGGTAGACAATCTAACAAACGGTGTTATCAGTACGGTAATTCTCTTGGAAAAAGACACAAATCCTGCCGTCCATGTGCAGCAGTTACCGATAACATCAAAACTAATTCAGGACTTCAATTTCTTTTCAAAGTGTCTGAATTGGACTGGGTCTCAATTTAATCAATCTGACTTGAATATGATTCAAGTATAAAACTACAATTCAATATGAATCCGTCTATTCAATCTATATCAATCTATATTGACTGAACCGAACCATAGATATACTCCGTCTACATGTCTATCCATTATATCCGTTCCATTTATCTGATATCATGGTTTCGGCAAGTCATACATCTATATAACAAAACAATACAATCAATACAAAAGACATCGTGGGGGTTTTAAAGGGGTAGATTGGTACAGAAGGTGTTAAAAATGGCACGAGACTGTAACCATAATACACCTAAGCTGAATATTCATTGCCGCTGTACCGTGGTTGAACGGTTCCTTATGCTCCGTATACCTTAGTCTCTAGAATAGTGGGACTCCTCTCGTATATACTGGCATTTTCTGTACCAAACTATAAACAACCGCGTTAACATTATAATAAATCATTATAATTACATTCTCCTTCTGTCTATTATATTTCTACTCATCTTTGGGACTTACCGAGCGATTGTTCGCTATCGACATTCCTTTTCTTCTTTCTTTGGAATATTGTCAGGTGTTTCGGACTCACTGGAGATCGAGCCCAGCACTGAAGATTTGGAGCAGTTAGCTTTTGACCCGGAGCTTTAGATACTTGTACATATTTCATTTTCATTTCAGTTACGCCATTTTGTAGGCATTGCTTTCTACTCATGTATTTACATTTCAGTTGTATTGTAAAAAGAATGTTAAATAAATAAAGTTGTTATTCATTTACATCTTGTCTCTTGTGTACATTTTATTTTATATTGCTCAGATACGCTTAGCGTGTTTACTTTTGAGTAAATACGTAGCAGGCCATGTCGCGTCCTCTTCTCCGTACACCGGGAAGCGGGGCGTGACAAAAACGATCGTGGAGGGTGGACTTTCCGATGCCATAGGAGGAAATTCCAAGCCCGCGACATACTTGTTCCGAGAAGCTTATTTCCCAGAGTAAATACGCTAAGCGTAAAATAAATAATATAAAATGACAAGAAATTAATATGAGATTTAAACTTCAAGAACTTTATTTACATTCAAACTTGATACATTTACAATATATGAGTTCAACTGAAAAGGAAATACAAGAACAAAAATGCCTAAACATGTGGCATACATAAACTGAAAGAAAAGATGAGTTAAGCTAAGCTTGAGTGGTGATCTGCTCGTAATTCCTGCAGTCTCTTCTATCTGCTCAGTCTCTAGACCGCCTGACGAATATCCAAAAGAAGAAAGAGATGGGTGGATGCCATGAAAAAGTGTGAACGATAAAAGTATAATGACAAGTTGGAAATGGATATCATGAAACAATGGACTAGGAGATATGGTGTTTAAACATGTCATTTAATATAAGCATGTCAATTCTATATAACATGCAGTTCTATATATCATGGCAAGGTAACGGGAGCATAGTATAGTATGGCCGCGTAGTGTAGTTTTAGTGAACATGAAGTACATGTAAGTGTCCTAAAAGGCCTTTATAAGGGTAAACTAATCCAACGTAAGTTCAAGGGTGAATGTCAACCAATTTCGAGAATGTTCTCGAACCCAACAGACGGTAATCCAGGGGTAAGGAACCATGGGCCCGAATCAGGTGTTAGTAACAGGACTTCAACTTAGTGTTGAAGTATTCCAAACTCAACAGGTTATAATCCAGGAGCAAGGAAATATGGGCCCTCGTGATAGATTGCTTGTGTTAGTAGATATGGATTCATGATCTAGGGGGACTTCTGAGATTTCGTTGGATTCGCACTTGAACTACCCCAACACCCCGTGTATTTTACATTACAGTTCAAGTTACCAGTCTTGCTCGAATTCATGAATACATCAAGTTGCAAGATTGAGTTCATGGAATGAAAGTCTTTCCTAGCACCACCATGAGGTTAAAACCGGCATCGATCATGCAATTTTCAAAAATTCTTGGTGCTGACCTACACTATCCAAAGATTTAACTAGATTATTAGGGTTTCTATGATGATATAAACAAAAGCTATACTAAGTGAAAGAAATTACAACCTTATAGATCGAGTCCTTCACTTCATAAGCTCCTGGTAGTAGTCCCTACGACTCCTCGTAGCTCCACTTGAAGAAAAATCGAGCTTCCTTCGCGATCTTCGTACCGAAGATGATCCACCCGAAGTTCTTCTAATCCAAACTACCTCTTCACTAATCTCTCATTAGTGAAGGAAACACCCTACACTCAAGTGCTAATCAAGTGTATGATGATAAAGTAGGGGTGTTTAGCTCACTTAGTATTCTCTAAACCCTAGAGTTCATAACTCATGTGAGTGTTAGGGCTTGGAGGTGGAGGAAGAAGAAGATGGAAAAAGGAGAGAGCTTGAATGAGCTAAGGCAAAGTATCAAGTGTATAAAAAGAATGAAGAATAGCTCACATAATATCCTCACTTATTGAAGCATGGAATTTATTTCAATAAATAAATTGAACCATGCTTCAATAGTACAAGCAAATGAATAAATAAATATAAAAGCCATGCTTCACCCCATTCCTCAAATATCTCATTATTTTCCACCTCATTTCTATTTTTACAAAATAGAAAATCCAACCATGCTTCATATATATATATATATATATATATATATATATATATAATGGAGAAAAGAGACCATAGGAGGAAATTTCCCTCTATGGCGTCGAAAAAATACAACCTCCACCATTTTTTCCGACGATCGGCACCCATCATCATCATCGTTATCATCTAAGATGTGCATACACCAAATTTCATGTCATTCCACCACTTTTTCACCGTTGAATTAACAATGTAAAAAGTTCTACTGTCGATAAACCATTAATTTTTCACCAACTAAATCAACAGTGAAAAAATGGTATAATCACATAAAATTTGGTGTATTCACATCTTAGATGATAAAGATGGAAGTGATGTATGCCGATCGTCGAAAAAAATCATGGAGCATGTATTTTTCCGACGCCATAGGAGGAAATTCCCTCCTATGGCACCTTTCCTCCATTAACCTCATACACACACACACATATCAAATATATATATATATATATTAATATATATTAAGAAAATAATTAGTGATCAATAATATTAGTTAATATATAATTATATCAAATATAAATATATATCATATTATTAAATCAACACTTAATTCAATAATTCGGTTATATCACATATAACCGACTAATATCATTTATCTGCATATCACATTATCAAATCAACACTTGATTCAATAATCCGGTTATATCATATATAACCTAATTGATATCAGATAACCACCAGATTAGAATACGGTATCACATACTCGTATTTAATCAGGCCCACACACATATCAGCATATATGCCCTACTTTGTTTCGCTTGAACTATGAAACCTCTGTGTGAGACTCTAAAGACTCGTCAATACGTGTAACAACCCTGAACTTTCTGTACATAATTTTTTCAAAATACAGAAAGGAATACCTTAGCCTGAGCACAAGTTATAAATTAAATTTGCTTTTGAACAGGAAGAAAACACTTGTAGCTCATTGGTAAGGCCTTGCACTGCTGAGACATAGCACCTGAGTTCAAATCCCCCCAGCAACATTAATTTTTTTGTTGATTTTTCTTTAAACTTTTAGAAGCCCAAAATTTTGCACGTGCACTGCATGTAAACTGAAAAGTCACGGATTAAACAAACATGTGAAAATTTATAAATACACTGAACATGACACGTGGCGAAGATCCCAAGCCCCACTATCGGTTTTTGGCCGGCGAGACCCTTGATATGACCGGCACCGCCGGGCTTGCCCGTCGGTAAAGCCCCCAAACTTTAACCCCACACCCCTTGGACTCCCCCCACTACTCCTCTACTGTTTGATTTCTCTGTAAATTTACAGAGGGATTAAAATCACCCTTTAATCCAATTTTTAATGCATTCTTTAACTCTCAAAACCCTAAGTTTCCATATAAATACCACCCTTCATTTCACCCCTCCTCATTCAGAATTTCATTACAAAAACTCTCTAAAAATTCCAAGTCCCAAGTTGTGTAAGCGGAGTTAGCAAAGGTCGAAATTCCGACGACCTTTCGGGGAGATTCCGGCAACGAAACGACGCCCCGACGATTCCAAAAGCTTCCTCCTTCTCTCTTCTTTCCTTATAAATTGTAAGTTCCTATTCCCCTCTTCCATCTCTATTCTAAAATAATCTATTTCAAAAACTCGTCAGAAGCAGAGTTATTCCGACTTCCGATTCGTTTTTCTTTAAAAACTCCAATTTTCTTAAATAATAAAATACCATATTCTCTCATAATGTTTAACAAACATAAATAAACATATTAGAATAAGTTTCATATCAAAATAATACATGTTGAAATTTCTATTTCACTTTTATAGTAAAATACTCTCATGTTTACTTTCGACATTGTTTATTCGTTCTAATCATATTACCTTTAGAAAAATCACGAGGTAATGACCTATCTCTTCACAACGCACATTATTGACATAGCACGATTTACCTTTGGACTATTTTTGTGGGAAAAGTTACAAGTTACAATAAAATACCCTAAACTACTACAAAACCGTATTTCTTTAAAATGTAGTAACTAGTTCCATACAATTGCGTCCTTACAACTCACTTTTGGAGAAATCCGGTCGGGATGGTACGGATTATCGCACGTTCTCGGATCTAGTAGGGCGGAATTCAGACCTCCGCAAGGAGTATTCGAATTCCGATGGAATTATTATTACCATTTTAAGAAAAACGAGATTTCTAGAATAAATAAAATTATATTTTTATATAAATAATAATATATGTAAATATTATCAAAATACCTATTTTAATATATAAAATATTCCATGTTTCCAAAATCAAAAGAGAAGTATCACCAATTTACATGAAACTACCATTACAATTCAAAACAACTTCCATATTACATTAAAATACCATATACAATTATTACTAGATTTATATCAACTAGAAATTTCTTCACATTTAAAAATTACATCCATGAAAACACTAAAGACGATAAATAAATACTTGAGGTCTATTTTGAAAATATAACAAAATTATTTTGCATAAAAACCCCTCAAGTTATATTAATTTACAATAAGGACCCCAGTAAATATAGGTTTAAGCGGGACCAATTCTTTTGAGCCTCAGAGAGTCGGAGAAAGTGGGTGCTTGCCTATTTAAGGTAGACAAATAAAATGGGGTTATCATACGGTAATTGTCTTAGAAAAAGACACAAATCCTGCCGTCCATGTGCAGCATGTTTATCGCCGAAAACTGGGAAGACAAACGTCTTGCTTGAATTTGGGGGCAGATACTATTTGGGTTTATCCGTCCACCTCTCCGAAAACGCCAAGTTGATTTATGGCACCGTATATCGGAAGTTTGGACGGATGCGGCCGTTGTAGAAGACTTCGTCAGATTCCCCCTCGTTTGCGAGGGTTTTTTTATTGTGGGGACGCTCTTCCCTGCAGGCGGAAGCCCCTGCAGTTAATTACATTACCGCGTAGAGATAACCACTTTCTCCTGCTCCAGAAGGTCACTTCGTGTCGTGTGTGTTTGTTTTATTTTTGATTGCCCTTGGTTGTATACGGAGACTAATTTATGTTGTCGCCTGTAGGGCGTGGATTAGTCCAAATCCGTATATTCTTAGATTTGGGTTTGGTTTGATTTAAGGAGCGTTAATCTTGTTTGAGATTAAGATCAACTTAAATGTTTGTTGAGAATACGTTAGTCTAATTTTAGATTAAGATCTACTCAACAGGATTTTGGGATCATTCAGACCCAACAAAAGAGCATTTGGGCTCTATTATTTTAATTTAAGGACGTTACGGTCCGTAGCTAGTTTAAGAACGTTGTGGTCCATTGTTAGTTTAAGGACATTTTGGTCCATATTGGGGTGTGCTCATCAGTCTGGGAATGCACTAAAGAGTTGTTGGTTGTCGGGACCCTCCACCTCTCTGAAGGCGTTGAAGAATTACAACGACATGTATCAGAGGTGTGGAGAGATGTACCCTTGAACCAAATTCCAAATTGAGGGGAGAGATCATGGTGGACCATCTAAGAATCATTATTCACTTTTGGGAGATTAAGATTAACTTAGGAGATGTGTGATGGATATCTTTCTGCTCAATTAGTTTGGAAAGTCATGAGCATAGAGGCTCAGTCTATTTGGAGATCCAAGACGTTTTAATCTCAAGAAGACTTAGCCAATTTGGGGCTGAACTTGGCTTCTTATAGTGTTAAACACTAATATATGCTCGGTGCTCACATGCTCTCACGTGAGTCTCTAAAGCAGTGTTAAACACTGAAATTTGGGGCGCTCACGTGTGACACGTGAGGCGCCTGAAAGTTGGCGCTGTACACTTGGGTCCAAATCCCCGTCTGTATATAAGTGTTAAACACTTAATTCTTGTGACCATCACGTGTGGGCACGTAAGGCGCCCCAGAGTTGGGCACTGCTTCTTTGGGTTTATTCCCTCTTCTTTTTATAAGTGCTAAGCACTTAGCTCACATAATGCTCATGTGTGAACACGTGAGGCGCTAAAAATGTGAGCGCTGTCTTTGGAATTTTCCTCTTTTCCATGTAAGTGTTAGGCAACTGTTTGGGGGTCACGTGGGAACACGTGAGACGCCCCAAAATGGGAACCTTCTTTGGGTTTATTCCCTTTTTCCTTTTATAAGTGCTAAGAACTATTTGGGGGTCACGTGGGAATACGTGAGGCACCCCAAAATGGGAACTATCTTTGGGTTTATTCCCTTTTTCTTTTTATAAGTGCTAAGCACTATTTGAGGGTCATGTGAGGACACGTGATCTGATCTCAGTCGTTCCCTTTTTGTTCATCAGAGGTGCTCACGTGGGATCACGTGAGCAGTCTTTTCTTTTATATGCATAGAGATCTTGATCTGAGTTTTGAGAATTTCAGGTCCCTTATTTTATAAGAATTAAATTCTTTTACAGGGTTAACCCTATTTTTATCAGAGAAATTAAATTCCTATATACTTTTGTAAGAATTAAATTCTTTGAACTTAATTCTTTCCTCTAAGTTTTGAATCGGCATAACAGAATCTCCCTGATGAGAATTAAATTCTCAACTTGTAGGAAGATCTATTTCTGCAGACCTCAACCAGAGGAAGCATTAAGTTTTTTTAGAAGAGTTAAACTCTTGGTTTGAGAATTAAATTCTCTTTTGTTTTATGGGAGCTTATAGGGTGGTCTCCTCCTTTTAGAGAATTAAATTCTCTCTCTATTTTTCTTCCCTTCTCCCCCTGTGTGTATTTCTCCTCCTCTCCTCGCTCCTATTTATACGAGAAGAACAAGAATTAATTTGTTAAGAGAATCCCTCATTGAGAGATCGTGATTGATTCCATGATCTTTTAGATCAATCGGTGAATTTTCTTCACCGTTAGATTTTTAATCCAAAGGCTCTCTGTTTAACAGAGAGGATTTCTTATTAGTTTAGCAAGATTATGAATATCTTGTTAGTTTTAACAAGATCAGAAATATATTCTTTTATATAGAATTTAATTCTATCATATGGATATCTCGTTAGTTTAACATAGAATTTTATTCTTATCATATGAATATCTTGTTAGTTTAACAAGATTAGGAAAATATTTTTCTATGATAGAATTTTATTCTACCAGATGATCACCGTTGGATCTTTGATCCAAAGGTCCTCTGTTTAACAGAGAAGATCTTTCTAGTTTGAGGAAAATCGGGAAAATATTTCCCAAATAGAATTTAATTTTATCAGATGATTTAATTGGTGATATTTTATCACCATCGGATTTTAAATCCAGGATTCTCTGTTAGAGAAAGATCTTTCCATATTAGAAAGATCAGGGAAAATATTTCCCAAATAAGATTTAATTTTATCACTTAGAATTTAATGGGAACATTTTAAATTGGGACGCTCACATACTTTGCATGTGAGAGGCAAGAGAACTCACGTGTCTAACACGTGACTCCTGATGTGGGTTTTAGCCTGTTTATGTTCAGCGCTCATATGCTTTGCATATGAGCGCTCACGTGTTTTACATGTGAGACATGTTTGGCCATTGGTGATTTATGTTCAGCGCTCATATACTTTGCATATGAGCGCTCACGTGTTTTACACGTGAGGCATGTTTGGCTCTCAGTTATTTTCTTTCAGCGCTTATATGCATATAAGCGCTCACGTGTTTAACACGTGACGTCCAACCGTGAATTTTTTTCCTCTTTCATCTCTCCCTTTTTTAAGGGTTATAAGCGAATAAATAGCTCTTGGCCGAAAATTTTAGCGGGAAAAAATGCCCCCCACTATATTGCCCACGTAAATATGTACGTGGGTGAAGTAGTACAAAGTAATGCGTGACCATAGAATTGATGGCTTAGGAGACAAGTTTAGGGTTCTTGTAGCTTAAGACTTTTTTCTTTTCATCTTCATGAGCCGTAAGGGTCTAAAGAAGATTTTTTCCTCCCTGAGAGTCAAGAGGTTCTCGCAGGAATATTATTTTCCCTACGAGTCGAGACGGGTCGAGAAGTTCTCCCAAGGACATTATTTTCCCTACGAGTCGAGAATTTCTCGCAAGAACATTATTTTCCTTACGAGTCGAGACGAGTCGAGAAGTTCTCGCAATGACATTATTTTCCTTGCGAGTCGAGACGAATCGAGAAGTTCTCGCAGGGACATTATTTTCCTTACGAGTCGAGAAGTTCCCGCAAGGACATTATTTTCCCTGCGAGTCGAGAAGAATCGAGAAGTTCCCGCTAGGACATTATTTTCCCTGCGAGTCGAGACGAGTTGAGAAGTTCTCGCAAGGACATTATTTTCCCTACGAGTCAAAACGAGTCGAGAAGTTTTCGCAAGAACATTATTTTCCCTGCAAGTCGAGACGAGTCAAGAAGTTTTCGCAAGAACATTATTTTCCCTGCGAGTCAAGACGAGTCGAGAAGTTCTCGTAAGGACATTATTTTCCCTACGAGTCAAAACGAGTCGAGAAGTAATCGCAAGGACATTATTTTCCTTATGAGTCGAGACGAGTCGAGAAGTTCTCGTAAGGACATTATTTTCCTTGCGAGTCGAGACGAGTCGAGAAGTTATCGTAAGGACATTATTTTCCCTACGAGTCGAAACGAGTTGAGAAGTTCTCGCAAGGACATTATTTTCCTTACGAGTCGAGACGAGTCAAGAAGTTCTCGCAAGAACATTATTTTCCTTACGAGTCGAGAGGGTCTCACAGGTGTATTTTCTCCCTAGAAATCGTGAGGATTTCTAAGTGTTCGTCTCCTTTGTGAGTCATAAGGATCTCACTCGGGTATTTTTCCTTATGAATCGTGAGGACCCGTAAGTAGCTTCTTTATTTCATTGGCGAATGTGGTTTTGGAAAATGTGGCCCGCAGATAGTCCATCTTGACCACCTTGTAGAGCAGCGATGGCTTAGGAAACAGGTTTGGATCTACCGCTTAAGACTTTTCAACTTCATGAGCCGTGAGGGTTTCATAAAGACTTTTCTCCCTACGATTCAAGAGGATCCCGTGGGTGTATTTTCTCCTTAGGAGTCGTGATGACTCCTAAGTGCGTTTTCTCTTGAGAGTCGTAAGGATCTTACAAGAGAATTTTTCCCTTTAGAAGTCGAGAGGACTCGTAAATGGTTTTTTCCTTCCTTGTCGATATTCGACTTTAGAGAGTGTGGCCCGTGGAAAGTATAAAATAGTCCATCTTGGACCTCCTTGCAGGGCAGCAATGGCTTAGGAAATAGGTTTAGATCTACCGCGTAAGACTTTTCAACTTTATGAACCGTGCGTGTCTCATAAAGACTTTTCTCCCTACGAGTCGAGAGGATCCCGTAGGTGTATTTTCTCCTTAGGAGTCGTGAGGATTTCTAAGTGTGTTTTCTCTTATGAGATCTCTCTTGAGAGTCGTAGGGATCTCACAAGAGAATTTTCCCCCTTACAAGTCGAAAGGACTCGTAAGTGGTTTTTTCCCTCCTTATCGATATTCGACTTTGGAGAGTGTGGCCCGTGGATAGTAGACAATAGTCCATCTTGGACCTCCTTGCAGGGCAGCGATGGCTTAGGAAACATGTTTAGATCTGCCGCCTAAGACTTTTCAACTTTATGAAACGTGAGGGTCTCATAAAGACTTTTCTCCCTACGAGTCGAGAGGATCCCGTAGGTGTATTTTCTCCTTAGGAGTCGTGAGAATTCCTAAGTGTGTTTTCTCTTGAGAGTCGTAAGGATCTCACAAGAGAATTTTCCCCTTTACAAGTCGAGAGGACTCGTAAGTGGTTTTTCCCCTCCTTGTCAATATTCGACTTTGAAGAGTGTGGCCCATGGATAGTATACAATAGTCTATCTTGGACCTACTTGCAGGGCCCCAGTACTTAGGAAACAGGTTGATATCCCCGTTGCCTAAGGCTCTTTCCCTACGAGTCGAGACGAGTCGAGAAGTTCTCGCAGGAACATTGTTTTCCCTACGAGTCGAGACGAATCGAGAAGTTCTCACAGGAACATTGTTTTCCCTACTAGTCGAGACGAATCGAGAAGTTCTCGCAAGAATGTCCTAACGACACAGTTAACCTCTGCTGATAGAAGTCCGTTAGGGTCTGTGGTACTAGGGCTTTTATCCGTCGTACCGTCGCGTTGGCCGATATATTCCCCGATATGCAATCTTGCTATTCGAGTAGCCCCGTGACTGTCGTGTCTCTGATCCCTTCGGGGGCTAAACAAGACGTCTTCAAGTAATCTCCCAGGTCATATTACCGTCGGAAGAGCAAGCGTTAGGGATTTTCCATGCTGCTTTTTACTTGAGGTTAGGCTCAATTTGGGAGCCCTGATGAGTCATAACCACTCCGCGCTGGTGTGGGATGATCTCCGATAGTCTTTCAGGTTTTATTTGAGTTGCCGTCAAGACCCTGAAGGTAGGGATCTTCCTTTGCTTCATTTGTTGACATTGCATCTGCAATATTGCGATGAATGTCGATGTTGTCTCTGGGTTTTCTGTGAACCGTTGAGTCTTGGAACTAAGGACTTTGCCATGGCTCCGTTTGTCGATGCCGCGTCTGCAACTTGTTGGAGTAAGAAAGAAAGGTCATTGTTGATCTCTGGGCTGTCTGTGAACCGTCGAGACTTGGAACTAGGGACTTTGCCATGGCTCCGCTTTGTTTTGACCCTGGGGTCGGTTGTTAACGTTGGGTCTTCAACTTGCTGGACTGAGAAGGAGCGCCGGGTTGGAGCTAAGGTTTTGCCATCACTCCTTGGAGCTTTGTTGACGTCACGTCTGCACTCTGTTGGAATGAGAAGGAACGCCGAGCTGATCTTTAGGCTATAGATGTTACCGTCGAGATCTGGCTCTCCTTCTGACGGAGCCTGGTGGGAAAATATGGTTCTCTTTTCGTTTGTGCCTATGGATTGTTTACAGGAGTTGATGTGGACTCACCTGCAGGGCAAAAGTTTCATCATCATTTTTTTTTATTTCTTTCCGCGATGCTCTATCATTTTACCTTTTATATAGCGAAAGTCGCGATTGCCCAATCATTTCGGCTGTTTTATCGCGGTGCCCAATCATTTCGGCTGTTTTTTCTTTTTACTCGCTTCTTTTTATTGCGAGTTGCCCAAACATTTCGGCTATTTTTATATGCATATATTTTGCTCGCTAATTTTTATTGCAAGTTGCCCCATCATTTCGGCTATTTCATATGCATTTTTTTTGGCTCGCTGATTTTTGTTGCGGGTATAGAACTTGAGATGTGATACCAATCTTGGTATCAGCACCGCTGCGACTAGAATATTGCCAGGAGCGAATCATCATTTGCCGCGAAAGGACTTAAAATTTAATACCGATTTAGGCATCAGTATCGCTACAACTGGGATATTGCCAGGAGCGAATCATCATTTGCCTTTGTCGATTTGAACAAAGGTAGCTTAGCAAACAGGGTTAGGATCCTGTTGACTAAGGCTTTTTTACTTTATGAGCTATAAGGGTCTTATAAAGGTATTTCTCCCTACGAGTCATGAGGATCTCGTTGGTGTATTTTCTCCTCAAGATTCGTGAGGATTCCTAAATGATATATTCTCCTGTAAGTCGTAAGGATCTCACAAGAGTATTTTCTCCTTGCAAGTTGAGAGGACCTACAAGTGTTGTTCATCAAATGGGGAAATTTCGCGCCATTGGTGGAACTAGGTGAGGAAACGTTTATTTATACCCGTGGATTGTATATAAGGGTCACTATTGGACCGCTTGTAGGGCAATCTGGGGAATGTGATGGCTTAAGATCAGGTTCATACCCCTATATCTTAAGGCTTTTGAATCTTATGAGCCGTGAGGGTCTCATAAGGGGGAATTCTCCCTACGAGTCATGAGGATCTTGTAAGTATAATTTCTCCTTAGGAATCGTGGGAATCCCTAAGTGTGTTGCTCCCTTGTAAGTCGTAAGGATCTCACGCAGGCGTTTTCTCCTTATAAGATCGAGAGGACCCTGCAGATGTTTTTATTTTAACGAGATTGCGCCCTTTCGGATTTTCCCAAACTCGCCGGTAGCCCTGCTGTTTTTACTCACAGTGCCCTTTCGGGTTTTCATCCATGCCCATTTCGCTTGTGGACGTACCGTTTTTTTTAGTCTTCGCCGTGGGAGCTTTGATTGCAACACAGATCCCAGGAAAAGATATCACCATGTTTGGGGCGGAGAGTACTAGTTTAGGGACATCTCGGTCCATTGTTAGTTTAGGGACATCTCGGTCCATTGTTAGTTTTAGGGACATCTCGGTCCATTGCTAGTTTCGAGGCGAAGTTTTGCCGGATACTACTTATAGAGTCTTGACTCAGGAAGACAGCGAGCGGACACGAGCATCGTCATCTATCATTAACCTGAGCCGTGACTTTTCAAGCGTAGTATTTCTTAAGGAACCGGCCGTTTATTGGCCGGAAGGGTCTTTCGCCATGCATATCCATGAGCAAGTAGGCCCCACCTTGGTAGAACGTGTCTATGATGTACGGGCCTTCATAGTTTGGCTCGAATTTCCCCCGTTTTGCATGGTTGGAGATCATAGGTCTTTTTACGAATAGCACGAGTTCATCTTGGCGGAATTTTCTCGGCCTAGTCAGTCTTTTGTATGAGCGCGTCATCCTTGCCTTGTAAGCTTCCAGGTTTTGCTGCGCCATGAGACGAATTTCATCGAGGGCATCGAGCTCCTCAAGCCGAAGATGGGCATTTTCTTCATCCGTCAGCTCGTATCGAACTACTACTCGTAGAGAGGGTAGTTCTATCTCCAAGGGAAGTACCGCCTCCGTGCTGAATAACAACGCGAATAGCGTTGTATTCGTGGCCGTTTTGAACGTGGTTCGATAAGCCCAGAGTGCTTCATGCAGCCTCTCGTGCCAGTCCTTTTTATTTCTGGACACCGTTTTCTTTATGATCTTCGTCAGGGTCTTGTTGAAAGCCTCAGCTAGACCGTTATCTCGGGGATTACAGACTGAAGAGTATCTCCAATCTATATTATGCTGCTGTGCGAAGCGACTTATCTTATGGCTTCTGTAGGCCGGCCCATTTTCCGAGATGATTCGTCGCGGAGTGCCGAACCGGTAAATGACATGCGTCCTGAAGAAATGGAGGATGTTCTTCGTCTTTACATCCCTTAGCAGTACTGCTTCTGCCCACTTAGAGAAGTAATCGGTTGTTGCCAGTATGAATCGATGTAATTAGATGACGCTGGTTCGATAGGCCCGATTATATCGGTTCCCCACATTTCGAACGACCAACTAGCCAATGTTGGATGTAGCGGATTTGGATGCTGGTAGATGAAGTCCCCGTGAATCTGGCACGAGTGACACTGCTTCGCATATTCGAGGCAGTCCCGAATCATCGTGGGCCAATAGTAACCCATTCTTTTGATCTTCAGCTTCATCTTTGGCCCGGCTTGATGAGAACCGCAGAGTCCGTCGTGAGTTTCTTGGACGACCCTCCTTGTTTCCTCCGGTCCCAAGCATCTTAGCCACAAACTGTCGAATGATCTCTTATATAAAGTATCATTGACGAAGGCGAAAGACAGAGCTCGTTTCATAAGCTGATGTCTTGACGACGCATCTTCAGGTGCTCGATAGGATTTGAAGTAGTCTATGAAGACTTTTCTCCAATTCTTAATCTTCTCTTCGTCTTCTATTTGGCATGCTGCTTGTTTGGCTGCTTCCTTTTCTTCAGACGACTCCGGAGATATTTCTGTTGGCGTGAAAATCCGGCGGCTTTGCATAATGATCCTTACGTCATCGAGGTTTTCGTTGGCCAATTATTTAGCGAGCTTGGCCAACGCATCCGCCTTGCTATTTTCCGCCCGCGATATACTTTCCAGGATGTAGGAGGGAATCCAAGTCAGCAGTTGCTGCACCATTTCTCCATACTTTACCAACTCTGGTTTGTACGTCTGATAGTTGCCATTTACTTGGCTAACGACCAGCTGGGAGTTTCCATATATGAGGAGGTTTTCGATTCCCATGTCAATAGCGATCTCAAGACCCGCTATCAAAGCTTCATATTCCGCTTCGTTGTTTGTTCTTAGCTCCGTTAAGGAAAGGGCAAAACGCATTATCCCTCCTTGTGGAGTCATAAAGATAAGGCCTACCCCGGCTTTGATTATAGGGGTGTTTTGCTTTCGCTTTGTCATGGAAGATGCTCCATCGAAGTAGAGTTCCCATCGGGCATTATTTTCTTCCTCCTCCCTGTCGATTGCATCGGAAGCGTCCTCATCTGGCAATTCGCAATTTAAGGGAGAATCAACTGGTATCGGATGCTCAGCGAGAAAGTCGGTGATGGCCTGGCCTTTTACTGCCTTGAGGGGTCGATATATTATCGAGAACTCCATCAAGAGAAGGGCCCATTTGGCAAGCCTTCCTGTTAATATGGCTCTTGACATCAAATATTTGAGAGGATCCACATTTGATATGAGATGGACTTCATGTGCCAGGGCATAGTGCCTAACCTTCGTTATCGCGAAGATCAGTGCCAGGTAATGCTTTTCAATAGAGGAGTAGTTGTTTTCTGCCTCCAGGAGAACTCGACTCAAATAATAGAGAGCTCTCTCTTTCCCCTGGTCGTTCTCCTGTGCCCGTAGTGCGCCTAAAGAACCTTCAAGGGATGTTGTGTACAGGATGAAGGGCTTTCCCTTGACCGGAGCGGTTAGTACCGGCGGATTCTGCATGTATTACTTGATTTTGTCCCGTGAACTTTGGCATTTTTGATCCCAGACGAACGGGGCCCCCTTCTTCATTAGATGGTGTTTCCCCCAATCAGAGCAAGGCTCTGTTTGAATTCAAATTTTGAAGCAACGCATCAAATCCCGTGCGCTACGCGCAACGCGCCACGTGTCAGAAGTTGATACGTCAACGCAACGCCCGAGGCAGTGCGTCCAATTAGAGCAGGGCTCTTTTAAAAACAAAAAGTAAAAGAAAGTAACGGTCAGTTGCGCAAGCGCTGCGCTGCGCGACACGTGTCTGCGCAGGCGCAGCTGCGCGACACGTGTCTGCGCAGTCGCGCAAGCGCAGCTGCGCTGCGCGACACGTGTCTGCGCAGTCGTGCAAGCGCTGCGCTGCGCGACACGTGTCACGCGCTGGGGGAGTTGCGCAAAAACAAAATGGAGATTTAAGGAAATCTTTTCTGTTCTTGTTAAAACAAGAAGATTTTCTTCTGTAAAACAGGGGCCTTTGGATCAAAGATCCAACGGTGGGGAAAATTCCCCAAATCACTTAGAAAAAGATTTCCTTAACAAATTTAACTAATTTATGAACACTATAAAAAGGACCCCAGACCTCAATTCAAGATAATAAACTTCTGGCTAAAAAAAAAAGAGAAGAGAAGAGAACTCTTGGGCACTCCTCAAGAACATAAAAAAAAGGTAAAGACCTTTAAAAGAAGAGAAAAATCTCTGATGAACAGATCATTGATCTAAGAACAAGATCATTGATCTTCAATAAATAAATAAATAAATAAAAATAGTGCCTTGCACTTGTTATGAACCTTTGGTTCTCTGAGATAAGGAAAAACAAGAGAAAAACTTGTTTTTCTTTGATCTGAATTTAGATAAAAAAAGTGCTTTGCACTTCTGTTCTTGAATCTAAAAGATTCTTAGTGCTTTGCACAAATACAGTACATTAGTTAAAGGGCCAGGCCCAAATCAAATAAATTGCAAAGCAGTAAAAAGGGCAGAGCCTCATTTGAATTGATACTCTGTCTGAGCAGAGCCCAAAATAAATGAACAGCCCTGGTACAGGTCTAACAGACCAACAATAAATAAAAATTGGACTTAACCCAATAATGGCCATAAGTCCTTAAATTAAATTGACTGAGCAAAATGGCTTTCCTAAATCAATCTAAATCCGGTTCGAGGGTACATCTCCGAACTCCTTTGACATTCATCGTTGTAATTCCTCAACGACGTCAAAGAGGTGACGGGTCCCAACGACCACACACCCACTTGGACCGAGACGTCCCTAAACTAATATCGGACCGAGACGTTCCTAAACTAATGATGGACCACCACGTCCCTAAAACTGGCGATGGACCACCACGTCCCTAAACTGGAATATGGACCACTACGTCCCTAAACTGGAACAATAGAGCCCCCCAAATGCTCTTTTGTCGGATCTAAGCGGTCCCGTTTAAGTTGATCTTAGCCCCAAACACGGCTAACGTATCCTTAAATATTCAAATGGACTATAAAACTTCAAATCGACTTTGGTTCAAGGATACATCTCTGAATTCCTCCGACACATATCGTTGCAATCCTTCAACGACGTCAGAGAGATGATGAGTCCTGACGACCATATCTATTAAATCGACCATCACGTCAAGTTGATCTTAGTCCAAAACAGGACTAACGTATCCCTGACGAACGTTTAAGTTGATCTTAGCCGCAACGCGACTAACGCATTCTTAAACTAAAAACACCAAACCCAAATCTAAGTAAATACGGATTTGGACTAATCCACGTCCTACGGGCGACAGCATTACTCAGTCTCCGTATACAATCCACGGGCAACCACAAACAAAACAAACACACACGACACGAAGTGAAATTCTGGAGAAGGAGAAAGTGGCTACCGCGATACGGTGGCGTAATTAGCTGCAGGGGCTTGCGCCTGCAGGGAAGAGCGTCCCCACAATCAAAAACCCCTCAAGCGAGGGAGAATCTGACGAAGTCTGCTATATCGGCCGCATCCGTCTAAACCTCCGATACACGGTGCCATAAATCAACTTGGCATCTTCGGAGAGGTGGACGGATAAAACCAAATATCATCTGCCCCGAATCTCAGTCCCAGACGCCCTAACGTCTCGGCCGCCGTTCGGAGGGGAACAGATTCTGGCACGCCATGTGGGACCTTTTCCTCTTTCCACTCCATACTTCGTGTGTCGTCTTCGCGAACCAATCGCGGTTTGTTAAATGGTTGCCTTTGGATTTCAAGTCTACTAAGATTTGGTCTCTCATTTGGTGCAGAACAGAAATCAAGCATCGATGGCCTCAACCTGTTCGAAGTGCTCCAGCTGCGGTTGCAGCTCGCGTCCGGCCTCAACTGGGGGCATAACCTACGGGCCCCAAGCGGCCTCTTTGTTCACCATGCCAGTGGAACAGGTAACTCAAGCCACCACTGGGCTCTTCTTCGGGACCATGCTCCCACCAACGAGCTTTAGCACTTCTGTGCTCGGACAAGAAGCTCCTAAGAAGTCGGTCTTCGATCGACTTTCAACTACTGCGGCCCCTGTCAACAGGTCGCACAATGCCAAACCAACGGCCTCTGTTTTCACCAGGCTAGATCAGAACTCTAAAGTGGCTATCCCAAGGAGGGCATCGGCCACTGCTCCAGAAGTCGTTAAGGCGGCTTCTCCCATCAAAGAGTCAGTCTTTGCAAGACTGACGACTCCCACTCTTGCCCCTGCTGGTCAAAAGACATCAATCTTCGACAGGCTGACATCGGCAATCACCCCGCACTCAAACAGGGGGCAAAAAGAAATTATCTCAGTCTCTGAGCCAATCCCAACGGCTCGTCGTCGCCATTGGCAACGAGTGAGGAAGGCAGGGGGCAACTCCCCCTCAGGGCTAACTCCACCTGCTCCAGTAGTGGAAGTCAACGCTGCTGTTCCAACTGGGAACAGCTTTGAACTACTGAGGAGGGTGCGTAAGAACTCTCCAATCGCTACCTTGAAAAGATCTCCTCCACCAGCGGAGAGAGTTATGGAAATGAAGCAAGAACATCCCCCTCAACGGCTATCTTCAAAAGTTTATAAAGTTTGGCGGAGGGTTCAAAACTCTGTGATTGATCCAGACCAATTTCGTCGCCAGAAGAAGGCGAAAGTGGAAAAGGACAAGGACCGCCCCATTAAACAGCAGGGGACAGCAGTTGCTAGGATGCACACTTCAACGGCTCCTTCAACCCCAACGGCCCACAAAAGAAGGAGGCCAGAGAAAGCTCCCACGTCAGCGGCAAAGGTTAAAGATGGTGAACCTAAACGCCCCAAGTCAGGGGGCATAACAGTTCATACGGTTTACATGGCATTGGGAAAAGAAGACAGCCGTGCATCAACGGGTCATAGACCGCTTACACGGTCAGTGACCAAGGCTCAGGAGCAACAACAGAAGCTCTAGGAGATGATGAACGCTATGGCCGCACTTACAGGGCCGAAAGAAAACCCTGAGACGTCCTCCGATGAACGCCAGGAACAAGAGACTGACGCCGAGTTCCTTCGCCGAATATTGGAGAAGAAGGACAAAGAGGCCGCCGAACAAGCAGCCAACATACAGCGTATGGGCCTCCTCTTCCAAGATATGATAGGGATGATGATACAACAAGATCCTCCGGCTGAAGAGCCCCCGATCGTCCTTGGAGATGATAGGGGAGAGACATCAAATCCTCAGCCCGCTCTATCAACGGCTAAAGAGGATACAATCTCTAAAACTGATCTGGACGAATACATAGCCCAGCAAATACGGGTTCACCATGCGACTGAAGTAGCCGGCCAGGTCGTAAAAACGGGACGGCCATATCCGAGCTGGTACGACCAAATCAACTACCCGCCGGGTTACACAATCCCCAAGTTCCATGTCTATAAGGGGACTGGTAATCCTCACCAGCATGTCGCCCAGTTCAGGGCGCTTTGCGGCAACACCGGCGGTGACGACAAGTTGTTGCTTCGCCAGTTTGTTGGAAGTTTATCAGATACAGCGTTCGAGTGGTACTCTGAGCTCCCTAATGACTCTATTAAAACCTTCGCGGAAATGGAGCTGCTGTTTACTCAACGTTTTGCGAGTGCCAGTGAACGTACCCCGATGACGGCACTGATTAACGCCAGGGTAAAACCCGGTGAGACATGGGTTCAGTACGCTATACGGTGGCGTAATTTATGGTCAAAATGCGAGCAGCGCATAGAAGAGGCTCCCGCGGTGGGAATGTTTGTTGGAACCCTTGATCCACAAGCAACCATCTCACAGTTTATGATGTTCTTCAAGCCGACTATCTTTCAGGCTTTGATTGACAAACTAGCGCAGATAGACCAGATGGGCCATAAACCCCCTCTCCCAAAGCCGGACTCCCGAAATGACAAAGGGAAGGGAAAAGCGATCGTTGTCGCTAATGCTCAACAACAACCGAGCGACTCGAAGCCGGTTGCCCGTCCAAATAATATGCGCCCGTACGTACCCCTTGAGGATAGGATGGGACGTCCTTATTCCTTTCCCCGCGATAAAACGAGGAGGTTATTCGAGCTGGCGTTGCGCAACAGACTCATAAATCTGCCGGATCCAAAACGTCCGTTGCAGCCAAGTGACGTCAACGCGCCCAACTACTGTCCTTATCATCGAGTACTAGGCCATCCGATCGAAGATTGCTACGTTTTCAAGAATTGGCTTGAAAACCAGTACCGACAGGGCAAATTTGCGTTGTCTGACAAATGGAAGGTGAATCCCCCGCAGCCCCACACCTCTAAAGGGACGAATACGCCGGGGGCAACATGCTCCGTCGTTGAGGAAGCTCCTTGGCAGGTTGTATTGTCAGCTAAAACGAAGAGGATACTAAATGATATTCAAACATGCCCGGCAATCAAATGGAATAACCCATTAGAGCCGCAAATTATTGAAGGAATGCTAAAGCCTCGTCCGACTCAAAAGATTGGTGGAAATGTCCCAAACACTCATAACCAGCCATCGAAGTCTTCGAAGAAGAAGAAGAAGTCGAAGAAGCTCGTGGAGCCTAACGACAAGCGCACGGACTTGCAAAAATAAATTGACGCGCTGGAGGAATACAACCAGAAGACGCGAACCCCCATTACATTCCAAGAGTTCCTCAGCCATGTCTTTCGAGAGGAAGATGAGGGAGGTAGTTCGTCGGATGAATCCGAGGAATATGTGGCAAGCTGCCATATGATTTCCCATTCGTTCATAAACGATGAGGAGACTCCTCGTGCTGAAGAGCTGGGGGCAGAACCTGAACTAAAAATTCCAGAGTCGTCGGATGAAATGATTGACACGTTCCTCAATGAAGCGTTCTTAAAAAGCAAAGCTGATCGGGAACGCGAAGCGGTTATATTCGAAAGGGCCAAACGCCAGCGCCTTGATGAAAGAATTGAGATACTCCCGCTGGGGCAAAGTGCACCCACCGTGGATAAAAGCAAATTCAAGATAAGGAAGAGGCTTGCTAAGGCCGTCTCTATGGGCATGAAGCTGCCATCCTCCGAGGGAAGCGTTACTGGTGAAATAGAAAGCCACCCCTCCTATTGCTCATATCATCGGAAGGTGTCGCACTCCACTGAAGAGTGCCAAGCTTTCGCTAAATGGTGGCAAGGATATGTTTCTCGCCGGCAACAGTTTAAGCGGGAAAAGCGCAAAGCTCGCCGAGAGCAGAGCAGAATGATCAAGGTGCTCAACAGAACTACCGGTGATTGTTGCATGATTGACGCCGGAAGATCACAAGTGCCCACATTCGGGAGTGATTCTGATGAGGAGTTAGAGCTTGGCCTCCTCTTTAAAGAATCCACTTCAGGAAAAGAAGGACCGAGGGTCTGCGAGAATATCCAGCTACGCAATCGGACGCTACCTGAGAAGAATCTCGGACCTTTAAACAAGAAAGACAAAGGGAAAGAGAAGGTCTCTGAAGACATCGCCTTAGACGACCGAGTTGCAGAAGAGTTGACCGCAAAGAACCCGCCGAAGAGAAATAAGGTAGATTACAATGTCTTAGCGCATTTGAGAAAACTACCCTCGCAACTCAGTGTAATACCCAGCCCCTTTTCTTACCAATATCTGTATTCCTATTTCACCTATAAGATTTATATAAAATTTCTACTTATAACTATTTATTAGTTTATCTATTTTAAAACTCCTCCTTAAACCCAAAATCTTTCCCCATTTTAAAATCCAAGCCCATCCCTTTTATAACTTAATTTATTAAAACAAAACATTTAAATTTTCCCCAACCCTTTCTTTCCCTTTCCTATTTTGCTCCCGGGCCCGTTTCCTTTTCCCCTAATTCTTTTATTTTTAATCTCTTAACCCAACCCCGGCCTGGCCTTCTTATTCATTTTCCCTTAATTCTTTTATTTTAGTCTTCTTTTCCAACCTAAAACTTCTCGGCCCGCTCCTTTATTTTTACCATTTAAATTTTCCATCAACTCTCCTCAGCCCACGCCAGCAGCCCGAGCCCACAAAATTTAACTAAAATCATTTTCCTTCTCCCTTGGCCCGGCCCACTTTATTTAACCCAAGCCCGCTTCCTCCTTACTCGACCCGACCCCCATTCCTGTTCATCTCCCCCAACGGCTATTTCCCCTTCTCCCGCGCGCATTTCCTCCGCCCACGACTGCGCTCGTGTCGGCCACGTTCGAGCGCCGTTACGTCCACTCGCGCACCCTCGTCTCCCCCTGCTTTCCCTCTCTCTCAGTACTGTAACACCTGAGGTCAGGGTTAGTAGTGATTAAGTGTTAATGTGGGGTTTTTGGCAAAAAGTTTACAAAAAAAAAACGGGTTTCTTATAGACTATCTGGTTTTGTGGTTATTTTGTGAAATTTTATCTCAACCAACCACACTTGTGCACGATAGCCAGGGGTAAGATTAGGGTATGCCATATCTTGAGCTTGTGAGTCGTTGTGCTAAGTTAACCATGGTGGTCTAAACTTCTTTGTTTTGTTTGGTGTTGATTGAGGGGTTGTAGTTTTAATTTGGTTTAAGATTGGGGTTGTCTTAAGGGGAGGTTATGATGGACCTTGATTGTTTCAAACTTCCTTCTTTTCAAAATCTCATTTGCCTCTCAAACTCATCGTATACACACACACACACCAGCAATTTTCAGCTGATTTCAGCAGCCAAAATCAGCACCAGCAGCTCCCATCATTATCACAACACAATCCCCTGCTTAAATTCAGCAATCAGATCTCATAGCATCAGCCCCCCCACCCTATACAGCTACTAAACCATCACATCAGCCAAATTTCATCCAATCAGCCACCCAATTTTCAAACTCAGCAGCACCAAATCAGCCATTAGCATCAGAAGTCCACTTAGGCTGCTCCAAAAACAGCACACCAGCTGTTACTTCAGCCCATAGCTCAACACACAACACCACACTCCACCACAAATACTTCAACATCTTCTCCACCTGCTGCTACTACTTCAAACAGCAACACAAATAACACTAAAACCCCAGAACCAGAGCAACAACATCAGCTCTCTGAAATTGCATCAGCCTTTGCAACAGCAGTTGCAAATCAGCTCCAGCCAAGTTTGCAGCACCAGCCTCATACCATACACCACACCACTCCATACCACACCATATCAACACCATACCACACCACACCCCACCTCACACCACACCACACAACTCCATACAACAACAACAACAACATTTTCCAGCAAGCAACAGCAACAGCAAACCCATTTTTCTTTGCATCAGCCTCAGCACCAGCTGCACCAGCTTGGATTCCAGCAGCTCCAGTTCACCACAGCAGCACCTACCCTCTTCTTCTCCTCCTTCTCCCTTGTTGCAAGGTTCTTAGAGGGTATAACTCTTGAACTTTTCGTATATTATGAAGATTTGGTGCTTGATTAGCTAGTTGTTGCGATAAATAGAATTTTCATGCTAGAATTGTGCAGTGATGCTAGATTTAGCCATTTTAGAGTGTTTGTAGTTTAATGAGCCATCTTTAGTGTTAACTAACCTGTTGAAGCCCAGTAGTATCATTAAAATTGGATGGTTAGCCTAATTTGCTAAAATTTCGATAATCTAGCTTAATCGGTGTCCATATCATGCTTAAAAGTGATATTGGGTGTTTTATGGAGATTTTGAAGCAAAGTAAGAGTTACGTTAGTTATAATAAACCTCTTAGGTCCTAGTGAGGCCAGCCAACCAGAGAAATCCCCCAGATTTCTCGTAGAAACCCGATTTACCCGACTTGGCGTATTTTAGCAGATTTAGTGACTTTTAACCTCTTTTAGATCTGCTATTAATAGGTACTCGTTCTAAATTAGCAAACAATACTAGATTAATATGCAGGGTTTTCTGGACTTTTGAGTGGGACCCGGACCCATTTGGCCGGGGTTGGGCCGGCGGCCCCTTCTTCCCAGGCCGGCGACGCCGGCCTCCTGTGTGAGATGAGTGTGTGTGTTTGTGTGGGTAGGGGTCTGTAGGTATTTTAGTGAGTTTGGCATTGTTGATTTGATAAGTTTAGGCCTGAGGCAAAATCTGGAACTAGTTACGTGTTTTCGATGTTTTAAGACTTGTGCGACACGCGCGTGATACGCGTGGTTCTGTGGCGCGCTGCGCGACACAGCGTGTCAGTTCTGATTCGGGTAGGTTTGTGCGCGTCGCGTCGCGTCGCATCGCGTCGTGTGCACACGCGTTTGGTTTCACGCACGCGTATCCCTTTTGTCGATATATCACGTTTTGCAGAATTTCTTCTTATATGGTGACTCGTGTGAATTCTAGGTTCGCCGGCAGGAACTTCAAGCGCGGCTGAAAAGGGAAAGCAGGTGGTCGGACACACTTAGCACAGGACCACTGGTGAGTAGATTTAACATCTACGGGGGACAATCGTTTGGATGGCGCGAGTTGCCCGATAGATTTAGTAGACTTGGTATTACTGGTAACATTGGAGTAATAATGATAAAACTTGCATGATAATTGCTGTAGTTAGTATCTATATAATGTTCCATATACGCAGATTCATTATAGGACACATGCACCATTACCAGGTTTTATATGTTGCACGAGCACTATTCATGTGAACACACACACCCTGATAATTGCCATGTCACGACACTAGATAACTTTAAATCTGGAACATGTTAACTGCCTAGAAATGTGACATTGAAATAAGTATTTAAATTGATACCATAAGCACTCATAATCATCGGCATATGCATTTATGATAATTTTGTGAGATTTATGATATTTCTGGATTTCGGGGGAAAGCCGCAAGATTTCAACTGATAATTGTTAAAAATATAAAAGCTGCGGTTTTCTAGTGATGTAAAGTGTCGTCCACCATGAGTTTGCTGTGGTTTTTGAGACCCGTTTCGAGGAGGTGGATGAACCGTCTCGGGTACATGGTGGGCCCGGTATGGTACCTCGGGGCAAGAAGATCGCAGATGATGGCGTTGAGCCTGGCAGGGGACGGATTACCTACCGGTGATTTCATTTGGCACGGCGGATATCCAGAGGATACCGACTGTGGCCGCTGGATTGAGATATGGATTTTGATATGGATCAGCCGGATGGCTGAGGCCAGAGACACTGGACATGGATATATGAGATTTGGACGGTTTTGAGGTGTCGTTGCTGGACACGGATTTTGCTGTTTTTCCTGGATATTATTATTGATGTTTAAAAAAGGGGAGTTTCAAAACAAAGGAAGAATAATTCTCATACACACTTGATTGTATTTTCATGTGGCATACATACCTGTTATCACCTCCATGTGACATATATACTTGCTAGTATACTGTTGATGCATACACACCTGCTGGTACATATAGCTATACCTGTTTTAGGGATGTCAGGACACTTGTGTGCATGCATACGATAGCCTTAGTAAATATTATCTATTACTCACGAGCTGGCAACTCACCCCCATTGTGCCACAGCTTTTCTGCAGGTCCATTCCGTCAGCACTGTAGCGGCGGATACCTTTGCTTCATTCGTACTTCTTGCCTGGACTAGAAGCTTTTGCTCATAGGTGGGTTATTATCAGTTTGTACCACCTTATATATGCTCATTGTATCTAGAGTACTCCATCTACTGTCGCTACCATATCTACAATTCTACTGTTTCTACTGATGTTACTGTATCTACTGTTGCTACTATCAGTTCAGTTGTACCTGTTTTTATTCGGATGACTGTATATTGACCTAGATGTGAGATTGTGAGACTTGAGGATTTATTTATGATGTATCTGGGTCGAGCTCACTTGAGTCGACATGATTATTCCTCATGCACTGATTTCTTCTATATTCTGCTGGAATTTTGGAATAAGGGTAAATTGATTTAGTAATGAGGTAAATGCTTAAATTATTTGGTTTTTCCTTCACTCAAATTCTTAATTGGGTTTTGTATTCTGGGCTTCGGCTTACTTATTTTACGGACGCCTTGAGACGTTTCGTAACTTAAGTGCCGGTCGCGTTCCGTACCTTTCGGGTCGTGACAAAGTTGGTATCAGAGCGATAGGTTTCACCTTTCTGAGTGTAGAATGACCCTTAGTAGATGGAGTAAGTGACTTAAGCAGGGTAGCGTAGCGTACGTATGTCCGCGGCATACTTGCGTTGCGATACTCCGCCTAGGTGACTTTAGGATATACTTGCTTGAAACTCTTTCTTCAATTCCGTGTATCCTACGATCTTATTCTTGTTCCTGTACCAGCTACTATGCCGCCAAAAACTACCAGAGCACAGAGGGCTGCCGCCCGAGACGAGATTCGAGCTGGCTCATCCGAGACTAGGACTGAGCAGGGTAGTATCCCTACGCCGCAGGGACAGACCGATCCACCTTCCCCAGGCCGTATGGATAGACTCGAGACTGGTATGGAGGAGTTGCGACAGATGATGGGGAGTATGCAGGAGCTACGTCAGATGGTAGGATCCTTCGTTGCGGCCAGTCATGCACCGAGGCCGGAGGACGTACCCACTGCATCCCAGACTACTGTGATACCTGCTCCTACTACTACCACCGCGACCATTCCGGTTTCGCTTCAGGAGTTCATGAGGCTGAGACCTCCAGTTTTTACGGGTACCGATGCAGCAGAGGACCCGCAGACGTTCCTTGACAGCTTGGCCAGGATCTGCCGTTCGCTGAGATGTTCCGATGATCGCTGGATAGAGCTTGCGAGTTTCCGACTAGAGGGTCTCGCACAGATATGGTGGGAGTCAGTTCTGAGAGGTCGAGCTGCAGGTCTATCGCCCATGACCTGGACCGAGTTCACAGCAGTTTTTCTTGCCCGATTCCTCCCGGAGAGCGTTCGCGACGCCAGAGCTCGTAATTTCGAGGCCTTGGTCAAGACATCGGGGATGACGGTATCTGAGTATGATGTTCAGTTTACACAGTTGTCCCGATATGCTCCGTATCTGGTGGATACCGAAGCAAAGAGAGTGAAGAGGTTTATACAAGGACTGGATGCCCAGTTATATCTTGCCATTGGCGCCCAGCATTTCGATACCTATTCGGCAGCTATGAATACAGCATTGCGGATGGAGGCACGTATTTCAGCAACTTCGGCTGTTACCGGGCCGAAGAGGATTCGTACTGGCATACCAGATCAGAGACATCATGCCAGATTCCTTCCGAGAGATAGGACCGGCAGAGGATTTGGACGAGGTCATCTATATGGATCGTATACACAGGGACAGCAGTCGTCGCCAGGATGCTTTGGATGCGGGAGTCTGCACCATCGTGTTAGAGACTGTCCAGCAAGGCGACAGGGAGCGACGACAGTTCCGCATGTGACCCTACCACCATCACCGCCCCCTCCTCAGAGAGCCCTACTTCCTGCCACAGGCAATGCTCCACGCCAGTTAGATGTACCCAGAGGCCGTGGACGTGGCGCACCGATCCAGAGAGGACGAGGAGGCAGAGGCCGAGGCCGAGGTCAGCCCTCTATCGGAGGAGGTCAGGCCCGAGTTTTTGTATTAACACCCCAGGATGCGCAGGCATCCAATGCCGTCGTTACAGGTACTCTATCAGTTTGTTCTGTTGATGCCCACGTGTTATTTGATCCCGGATCCACGCACTCTTATGTTTCCACACACTTTGTACCGAGTTTGAGTAGAGAGTCCGGTTTGCTTGATCAGCCACTTGTTGTGACCACTCCTATGGGAGAGTCCTTTGTTGCTAGGCACGTGTTCCGATCCTGTACCGTTCGTATTGGCGAACGAGAGCTGCCTGTCGACTTGATCCTTCTGGAGATGTTGGACTTCGACATTCTTTTGGGCATCGATTGGTTAGCCACGTGCTATGCGTCTGTGGACTGCCGTGAGAAGACAGTTAGATTTTGTTTTCCCGGCGAGTCGGTTTTTATTGTGAAGGGGGACCGTGGTGCCACCCCTCACATGTTGATTTCTTCTCTTCGTGCTGTCCAGCTATTAAGGAAGGGATGTCAGGGATTCTTGGCTTATGTCAGTGATACTAGAGCTACAGATGTGCCGTTGGACCAGGTCCCGGTTGTTTGTGAATTCCCTGATGTTTTCCCTGATGAGCTTCCTGGACTGCCGCCTGAGCGCGATGTCGAGTTCTGTATTGATTTAATTCCTGGCTCGGGACCTATTTCTATACCGCCTTATCGAATGGCCCCGGCGGAACTTAGTGAATTGAAGGTTCAGCTGCAAGAATTGTTAGATAAGGGACTTATTCGACCTAGCGTTTCACCATGGGGTGCTCCGGTCCTGTTTGTCAAGAAGAAGGACGGAAGTTTGCGCCTATGCATCGACTACCGCCAGCTGAACAAGGTGACCGTTCGGAACAGATATCCGTTGCCACGCATAGATGATTTATTCGACCAGCTTCAGGGTGCGGGTTATTTTTCAAGGATCGACTTACGATCAGGATACCATCAGCTGCTAGTCCGACAGGAGGATGTACCGAAGACAGCTTTCCGAACACGCTATGGCCACTATGAATTTCTGGTGATGTCGTTCGGACTCACCAACGCCCCAGCTGCATTCATGGATTTGATGAACCGTACATTCAGGCCGTATCTTGACTTGTTCATCATCGTGTTCATCGACGATATTTTGGTGTATTCCCGGAGCCGAGAAGAGCACGAGCAGCATTTGCGGACTACTTTGCAGACCTTGAGGCAACACCAGCTTTTCGCAAAATTTTCCAAGTGTGCATTCTGGTTGGACAGTGTCGGATTCTTGGGTCACGTGATTACGAGAGACGGCATATGTGTGGACCCGAAGAAGATTGAGGCCGTCCAGCAGTGGCCCAGACCGACATCGGTTACTGAGATCCGTAGTTTTCTAGGCCTTGCAGGCTACTACAGGAGATTTGTACAGGATTTCTCCCGTATTGCTGCACCTTTGACCGGTTTGACCCGGAAGGGAGTTCCTTTCGTTTGGACGGAGGAATCCGAGCGCAGTTTTCAGCAGTTGCGGACGTGTTTGACTACGGCGCCAGTATTATCTTTGCCTTCGGGATCAGGCGGATTTGTGGTTTACTGTGATGCTTCGCGAGTAGGGCTAGGATGTGTATTGATGCAGCATGACAGGGTAATCGCGTATGCTTCGCGGCAATTGAAGAAACATGAACAGAACTACCCCACTCACGATTTGGAGATGGCTGCAGTGGTCTTTGCACTTAAGATCTGGCGACATTACCTATATGGCGAGTCGTGCCAAATATTCACAGACCACAAAAGCTTAAAATACATATTTCAGCAGCGAGATCTGAACCTCAGACAGCATCGTTGGATGGAATTGGTGAAGGACTATGACTGCGAAATCTTATACCACCCGGGCAAGGCAAATGTAGTAGCGGATGCTCTGAGCAGGAGGCCTGGGGGTAATCTATCTTATATGTGCGCAGTGCAGAGGCAGTCATCAGCAGATTGGCAGATTTTATGCGACAGCCGAGTTGAGTTTGAGTTCCCTCCAACAGGGGGACAGCTCGCGCATGTTCGTGCGCGCCCACAATTGCTTGACCGTATATACGAAGCACAGCGCAGCGATGACCGTTGTTCAGAGATCATAGCACAGATGGGACATGGCAGATTTTCCGAGTTCGTAGTTGATGAACAGGGAATTTTACGATTTGGATCCAGACTGTGCGTACCAGATGCTGAGGGATTGCGACGCGATATTCTTGAGGAAGCACACCGATCGGCGTATAGTGTCCACCCCGGTTCCACCAAGATGTACCATGATTTGAGAGAGACCTACTGGTGGGACGGAATGAAGAGGGACATCGCAGAGTTCGTATCGAGATGCCTGACTTGTCAGCAAGTCAAGGCCGAGCACCAGAGGCCCGCAGGAGAACTACAGCCGTTACCCATTCCAGAGTGGAAATGGGAGCAGATTTCGATGGATTTCGTTGTGGGTCTACCCAGGACCAGTCGAGGGTACGACTCCATTTGGGTGATCGTAGATCGATTGACGAAAGCGGCTCACTTCCTGCCAGTGAAGACAACTTTTAGCTTTGCCCAGTATGCCCAGCTTTACATCGACGAGATCGTACGATTGCATGGCATACCGACTTGTATCGTGTCAGATCGAGGCACTCAGTTCACCAGCCGACTTTGGCAGAAACTTCAGAAGGCATTGGGCACTCGTTTGAGTTTTAGCACAGCATTTCATCCGCAGACCGACGGACAATCAGAGCGGACCATTCAGACTCTCGAGGACATGCTTCGAGCGTGTGTTTTAGACTTCAGAGGTAGCTGGGATCGTCATTTACCTCTAGTAGAGTTCTCCTATAACAACAGTTTCCAGGATACTATTCAGATGGCACCTTTCGAGGCGTTGTATGGAAGAAGATGTAGATCGCCCGTTTGTTGGACCGAGTTGAGCGAAAGCAGTATTTTTGGGCCACAGATCGTGCAGGAGACGACCGAAAAAGTACAGCTGATCCGAGACCGAATGAGGGCAGCCCAGTGCAGGCAGAAATCGTATGCAGACAGGCGCCGTCGCAAATTAGAGTTCGCAGTTGGCGACCATGTTTTTCTGAGAATCTCTCCGATGAAGGGCGTGATGCGTTTTGGGCGAAAGGGAAAGCTTAGCCCTAGATTCGTAGGTCCCTTCGAGATTCTCGAGCGTGTTGGCGCTGTTGCGTATCGTTTAGCTCTTCCACCTAGTTTTTCAGATGTTCATCCCGTTTTCCACGTATCGATGCTACGCCGTTATCTTCATGATCCTTCCCACGCGATTCAGCATCAGACGGTTCAGCTCGAACCCGATCTTTCGTTCACCATGCAGCCAGTTGAAATTTTAGATCGGCAAGTGAAGAAACTTCGATCAAAGGTCCTGCCGTCTGTGAAAGTTCTTTGGCGCAGCCCGAGCAGTGAAGAGATCACTTGGGAGGCCGAGGGAAAAATGCGGACGAAATTCCCTCATCTTTTTGAAGGTATGCGTAGTTACATATTTTAAAATTCGGGGACGAATTTTCTTAAGGGGGGAAGACTGTAACACCTGAGGTCAGGGTTAGTAGTGATTAAGTGTTAATGTGGGGTTTTTGGCAAAAAGTTTACAAAAAAAAAACGGGTTTCTTATAGACTATCTGGTTTTATGGTTATTTTGTGAAATTTTATCTCAACCAACCACACTTGTGCACGATAGCCAGGGGTAAGATTAGGGTATGCCATATCTTGAGCTTGTGAGTCATTGTGCTAAGTTAACCATGGTGGTCTAAACTTCTTTGTTTTGTTTGGTGTTGATTGAGGGGTTGTAGTTTTAATTTGGTTTAAGATTGGGGTTGTCTTAAGGGGAGGTTATGATGGACCTTGATTGTTTCACACTTCCTTCTTTTCAAAATCTCATTTGCCTCTCAAACTCATCGTATACACACACACACACCAGCAATTTTCAGCTGATTTCAGCAGCCAAAATCAGCACCAGCAGCTCCCATCATTATCACAACACAATCCCCTGCTTAAATTCAGCAATCAGATCCCATAGCATCAGCCCCCCCACCCTATACAGCTATTAAACCATCACATCAGCCAAATTTCATCCAATCAGCCACCCAATTTTCAAACTCAGCAGCACCAAATCAGCCATTAGCATCAGAAGTCCACTTAGGCTGCTCCAAAAACAGCACACCAGCTGTTACTTCAGCCCATAGCTCAACACACAACACCACACTCCACCACAAATACTTCAACATCTTCTCCACCTGCTGCTACTACTTCAAACAGCAACACAAATAACACTAAAACCCCAGAACCAGAGCAACAACATCAGCTCTCTGAAATTGCATCAGCCTTTGCAACAGCAGTTGCAAATCAGCTCCAGCCAAGTTTGCAGCACCAGCCTCATACCATACACCACACCACTCCATACCACACCATATCAACACCATACCACACCACACCCCACCTCACACCACACCACACAACTCCATACAACAACAACAACAACATTTTCCAGCAAGCAACAGCAACAGCAAACCCATTTTTCTTTGCATCAGCCTCAGCACCAGCTGCACCAGCTTGGATTCCAGCAGCTCCAGTTCACCACAGCAGCACCTACCCTCTTCTTCTCCTCCTTCTCCCTTGTTGCAAGGTTCTTAGAGGGTATAACTCTTGAACTTTTCGTATATTATGAAGATTTGGTGCTTGATTAGCTAGTTGTTGCGATAAATAGAATTTTCATGCTAGAATTGTGCAGTGATGCTAGATTTAGCCATTTTAGAGTGTTTGTAGTTTAATGAGCCATCTTTAGTGTTAACTAACCTGTTGAAGCCCAGTAGTATCATTAAAATTGGATGGTTAGCCTAATTTGCTAAAATTTCGATAATCTAGCTTAATCGGTGTCCATATCATGCTTAAAAGTGATATTGGGTGTTTTATGGAGATTTTGAAGCAAAGTAAGAGTTACGTTAGTTATAATAAACCTCTTAGGTCCTAGTGAGGCCAGCCAACCAGAGAAATCCCCCAGATTTCTCGTAGAAACCCGATTTACCCGACTTGGCGTATTTTAGCAGATTTAGTGACTTTTAACCTCTTTTAGATCTGCTATTAATAGGTACTCGTTCTAAATTAGCAAACAATACTAGATTAATATGCAGGGTTTTCTGGACTTTTGAGTGGGACCCGGACCCATTTGGCCGGGGTTGGGCCGGCGGCCCCTTCTTCCCAGGCCGGCGACGCCGGCCTCCTGTGTGAGATGAGTGTGTGTGTTTGTGTGGGTAGGGGTCTGTAGGTATTTTAGTGAGTTTGGCATTGTTGATTTGATAAGTTTAGGCCTGAGGCAAAATCTGGAACTAGTTACGTGTTTTCGATGTTTTAAGACTTGTGCGACACGCGCGTGATACGCGTGGTTCTGTGGCGCGCTGCGCGACACAGCGTGTCAGTTCTGATTCGGGTAGGTTTGTGCGCGTCGCGTCGCGTCGTGTGCACACGCGTTTGGTTTCACGCACGCGTATCCCTTTTGTCGATATATCACGTTTTGCAGAATTTCTTCTTATATGGTGACTCGTGTGAATTCTAGGTTCGCCGGCAGGAACTTCAAGCGCGGCTGAAAAGGGAAAGCAGGTGGTCGGACACACTTAGCACAGGACCACTGGTGAGTAGATTTAACATCTACGGGGGACAATCGTTTGGATGGCGCGAGTTGCCCGATAGATTTAGTAGACTTGGTATTACTGGTAACATTGGAGTAATAATGATAAAACTTGCATGATAATTGCTGTAGTTAGTATCTATATAATGTTCCATATACGCAGATTCATTATAGGACACATGCACCATTACCAGGTTTTATATGTTGCACGAGCACTATTCATGTGAACACACACACCCTGGTAATTGCCATGTCACGACACTAGATAACTTTAAATCTGGAACATGTTAACTGCCTAGAAATGTGACATTGAAATAAGTATTTAAATTGATACCATAAGCACTCATAATCATCGGCATATGCATTTATGATAATTTTGTGAGATTTATGATATTTCTGGATTTCGGGGGAAAGCCGCAAGATTTCAACTGATAATTGTTAAAAATATAAAAGCTGCGGTTTTCTAGTGATGTAAAGTGTCGTCCACCATGAGTTTGCTGTGGTTTTTGAGACCCGTTTCGAGGAGGTGGATGAACCGTCTCGGGTACATGGTGGGCCCGGTATGGTACCTCGGGGCAAGAAGATCGCAGATGATGGCGTTGAGCCTGGCAGGGGATGGATTACCTACCGGTGATTTCATTTGGCACGGCGGATATCCAGAGGATACCGACTGTGGCCGCTGGATTGAGATATGGATTTTGATATGGATCAGCCGGATGGCTGATGCCAGAGACACTGGACATGGATATATGAGATTTGGACGGTTTTGAGGTGTCGTTGCTGGACACGGATTTTGCTGTTTTTCCTGGATATTATTATTGATGTTTAAAAAAGGGGAGTTTCAAAACAAAGGAAGAATAATTCTCATACACACTTGATTGTATTTTCATGTGGCATACATACCTGTTATCACCTCCATGTGACATATATACTTGCTAGTATACTGTTGATGCATACACACCTGCTGGTACATATAGCTATACCTGTTTTAGGGATGTCAGGACACTTGTGTGCATGCATACGATAGCCTTAGTAAATGTTATCTATTACTCACGAGCTGGCAACTCACCCCCATTGTGCCACAGCTTTTCTGCAGGTCCATTCCGTCAGCACTGTAGCGGCGGATACCTTTACTTCATTCGTACTTCTTGCCTGGACTAGAAGCTTTTGCTCATAGGTGGGTTATTATCAGTTTGTACCACCTTATATATGCTCATTGTATCTAGAGTACTCCATCTACTGTCGCTACCATATCTACAGTTCTACTGTTTCTACTGATGTTACTGTATCTACTGTTGCTACTATCAGTTCAGTTGTACCTGTTTTTATTCGGATGACTGTATATTGACCTAGATGTGAGATTGTGAGACTTGAGGATTTATTTATGATGTATCTGGGTCGAGCTCACTTGAGTCGACATGATTATTCCTCATGCACTGATTTCTTCTATATTCTGCTGGAATTTTGGAATAAGGGTAAATTGATTTAGTAATGAGGTAAATGCTTAAATTATTTGGTTTTTCTTTCACTCAAATTCTTAATTGGGTTTTGTATTCTGGGCTTCGGCTTACTTATTTTACGGACGCCTTGAGACGTTTCGTAACTTAAGTGCCGGTCGCGTTCCGTACCTTTCGGGTCGTGACAAGTACACTCCCTTTCTCTCTCGTCATCTCTTTCTCTTCCTCTCCTTACATCACCACTTCACTTTCCCCACCTCGCCTGCACCCCTCTCGCCGCCGACGATCACCCGATCCCATCGCACCTCTGGCCACCCCATCGACGCCTCTGCATCATCATCACCTTCCCCATCAACTCCACTCCCCTGCACCCACTCATCTGCACCCCGAGTCCCCTGCCCCGACGCCGGCAAGCTTCTAGTCTCGTCGTCGACCTCTCCCGCGTCATCATCATCGTCGCCGTTCTCGTCATCACGCAGCTCTCTCCCTCACTCACTGTCTTTCTCCAACTCTCTCTAACTCTCTCCCGATCTCCCTCTCCCTGTTTCACTTCTCTCTCTCTGGCTCTCCTCTCTCACTGTCTCTCTCTCCGACCCTCTCTCTCTCTCTCCCTGAGTTCTCTCTCTCTCTCCCTCTCTGCCTAATCTCTCTCTCTCCCTCGTTCTCTCTGTCTTTCTCTAACTCTCTCACCCTAACTCTCTCCCTCTGCCCTCCCCCTCTCTTTCTAACTATCTCTCTATACTCTCTCTCTCTCACTCATCCTCTCTGTGCACTCTTTCTCTCTACCTGCTTTCTCTCTCTCTACACTTCCCACTCTCTCTCTCTCCCTATATCACTTTCCCTCTCTTGAACCCACATTCCGAACACCTCACTGGAACCCGCCAGCAGTCACCTCGTTTCCACGAGCCGAGTCGTGATCACCGCAAAACATTCGAGCCTTGGCTGTTCATCGAGCACTTTCCGTACGTCATCGATCCTTGCCGTCTCGGTCGTCGCTGCTGCTTCCGTACATCCCCGGGACGTCTCCAGGCAAGTTTTTACTTGCTACATGCTATTTATTATTAGTTTACAAATCAAAATCGTATATATATTACATGTTTTGCCTTATACTAAAATTACAACAAAACTGTTCGATGCTTGTCCTCTTAGAAAATTATTATCACATTTGATGGAATTGGATATCATTGCTTGGCCCGTATTGCCGTGGACCCACTGTGTAAATTTCGCTGGAAAATTTGATCGTTTATGACTAAAACAACTACCCCCAAGTCTAATCGTAAAACCGTAATCCTGTTGTATCTGAAAATCGTTAAATTCACCATAAATCACACACATATTAGAATGGTGCGTTCGAGGGCTCAAATTGAATCTAACTTGACGAACTTTAATCTTATACCAGTTTCCAGACATTTCTGTATTTAAACTGTGATGATATTCGGATCGGAGTGCGACTCTGGACTGCAGTCCAGAGCGACTCCAGTCGTGCTTTCTGTTCCATATTGGATACCATAGGTTTTCCTTAACTCGTAGGTTGCGGAACTCCACTGCTTATTATAGGTAACTCTATTAGCTAGACATCACAATTGGTTTCGTTCTGTTTCGTTACCGTTTGATATTTAATTTGTAATTTAAAGGATCGGGACGCATAACAGTCCCAGCAGAATCAGAATTTACATGTTAATATTAAACAGATTATAACTCCTAACGTACAGACGCAATTGAAGATCCGTTTGTTGCGTTGAAAAATTTACTGAAAACCCTAGAATTCATCCAACTGTAGCGTCGCTAAAATCTGATCCCAACTGGGATCAAAATGCGTTGCGAAACGGACTTCTGATTCTGAAATTGGATTTCCAGCCGCGAGCGCTTAAAATGAAAAGGTTATAATTAATGATCCTGGAACCCGATTGACTTGAAACAAAATTCTATGGATGGATAACTGAACATATTAATTACTACCTGTTTATCGTTTCGCTAAATTATATACATATGTTTCATGATAAATCGTGCAAGTGATAGACTGATGTTTTTACGACACCTTAATTGTGCTTCTTATACTGTTCATGCATCACATCATACCCATATCATTGTAGTGATAACTTTGTGACATCGTGCATTTACCCAGTGTTAGATTTTAGTGGTGATTATGGCAAGTACGTCAGTGTTCGTGTATCCGTGATTAAGTGAGAGTGACACGTACTGGTACACAATCAGCGATCCTATTATTTCATTGCATTGTCGACGTCTGTGAGATGCGTGCACGTGTGACTATAAGTGGAATGGGACATTTATGGAAGCGTTGCACGGGTGTCACAGATAAGACACCAGACACTGCCGTTTATCTTAGGTATTAGTCAGGACATGCTTGATGGAGGTCCTGCCTCCAGTTCTCGCACAGACTTGTCACGGATCGATTAGTATTTAGGTTGATGGTTAGCGTTTGATGTAGACCATTGGGGTGTGGGGTAGTTTAAGTGTGAGTTCAACAGAATCTCGGGAGTCCCATGCCGGCTTATATATTTCGGGAGTTATATGGAGATTTACAGGGTACGTGATATATACACCGTGATATTCTTGTTACATGTTGGGCCCGTGGTCCCTTGCCCTTGGGTTCTACCCTTGGGTGGAGGACACTCGCGAGTGGTTGACTCTCACACTTGGACTGACGATAGGCTTAGTGACCTGTACAGTGAGCCTTAGAGACTGATAGGAATACTGGCATTTTATTCCTTATATATACTGTGTGGCATACGTGATATATTGTTATACTGCTTTACAGTTCCGCTGCATTGATTACTGCACATGCATATTCATGATGCCATTTATTTACTGCTTCACATACCTATTATTACCGTTAGAATTGTCACTTGATTTTATACATATTATATTGCTATTGTGTCGCTCTGACGACCTGAGTATGCATGCTCAGTGTGAGGAGAAGATTTAGCCTGGACCAGTGCATCACAGACTTCTTGACTTCTTTCCGAGTTACATACGTTTGTTTCACTTCAGGTCAGATCTTTACTTTGTTCCTTTTAGTTACTGCATTTCTCATTACCTGCGCATTATTTACTGTTTACCATGATAAACTAGAAGCCGAAGTGTGATTACGGCAGGACATTTCCTCGCCCGTAGGAGCATGGCTGGCCTTGTCTACCCCTCGTATTCCGTATTTTGGGAAGCGGGGCGTGACATGGTTTAGTTGGTATCAGAGAGCCAGGTTTTGCATCGATTGGGATTGCAGTTTTCCGTGTACAGTTTGGCAATCTAAGACATCCTTCGGTCTAGGTTGTAAACTGTCATTCTTGATTCATATTCACATCGTGCGTTCAGCTATCCATTCACTATGGTTTCGGGTGACTTGACAAGGATACGTGGTGGCAATTGCACTACCGTACTCTATTCAAGTGACTTAAAGTGATACAGTTGATTCTCCACTTGTAATGATATTCATCATCTCTGATATTCTTGAATCCTTGTTCTATCCATATCATATTTTGATTCATTTAGCGTGTGACTCATATCATTCTCGAAATTGTTGTTTCAGGATCATGTCTTCTAACGACTTTTCATCTTTATCCGCTCCCCAGAATCAGAATGTTGAGATCCTTAGTGTACTACAATGTTTGAAGGAAGCCCAGGAGCGGACAAACGACTTATTAGCTGAAGAATTGAGAAGACAGGTGAATCAGGCACCAGCGGGAGTCTCCTATCATAAAGGGATCCCTATTGGACGAGGAAAAGAGAAGAAGATGAAGCGTCAACAGAAGCATCAGAAGAACCTTTGCTGTGGATATTGTAAGAGGCCAGGACACCTTCAGAGGGATTGTCGCCGCGCCCAAGGGAAATGTCTAATATGCGGTTCCAACGAACACCTCATCAACGGTTGCCCAGAAAGGAAAGAACTACAAGGAGGAAACTCGTCCACTTTCCCCACTTCTACCAAGTGAGGATCATCGCGTAGTTTGAACCTAGACCATAAGGCGGATCTAACGCAGGATTCAACTCGCGTAACGATGATGCAGCGTTTTGACAATCGAAGAAGAATTCTATGATCTCCAATTTCAATAATAATGTTGTCATCCCCTTATAAACAATTCTTTCGATTTGAACCTTTGTATCCGTTGAACTTTTAGTTGAATGAAATAAAATTTGAATCATAATATATGTATCACTCTCATGCTTTCTCTATGTCAAATTCTATTCATTATCACGGTATTTTCATTCTGATCTTTCGGTTCCTGCAACCGCATATTTTCCTATATTTCGTACCCTGAGCTTTCCTTGATATAATCCACTGTCTAATCATGACTTCTCTTTTCAGGCCATGGCCCACACTGGAGCAACGCCGCATCTAGACGAGGATGCACAGTCGTGCGTTTCCTTAGATCATACACTGACGAGTTCCGATGATGAGGTCAATGGTCCCCAGGTCAACTTCGGAAACAACGATTCAGAGGACAAAGGAGCAGCCGCCCTAGAGTTCGACATGATGGTTGATTCTGATGAAGAAGAAAGAGATCCCGAAGAGAACCCGATAGAGGAAGACCCCGAGGAAGACCCGATAGAAGAAAATCCAGTTGAGGAGAATCCCGTGGAAGAAAATGCAGAAGGAGAGAACCACATGGAATCGAACCTCGATGAAGAAGCTCCATCCGAGGAAGAAGGACCAAAAGATCAAGACCCTGCTGTGGAAGAACTTCCAGTGCGATGCCTGCGAGGCGATATGGAAATGGACGCCCCTACCTGAGTACGCGAGCCTACCGCAACCTACTGAATCTCCACAACCGCGACTGACGGGATTTCTTTTGATGTTGTCTTTCTGGCCAAATAAAATGTGTACAGTTTAGGGCCACTTTTCGCCTTTGGGAATGCCCTGTTTCAAACTTTCTCCTGAATTCGTAAACCTTTTCGATTTTTTTGGTTCGCTTGATGCTTGTTTATTGCCCCTATCCAATTATTTTCTGCTGAGATCCCTGACCGTCCACCCCTACTCTTTGTATAATGCTCACCTTCGTTTCGATTAGAAAGTACCGCACCCTGATTCTTGGAATGAGCCACCATTCATTCTTCGTCTGTGCCCCGTTGAGATCCTTCTGGGAGAACAGTTCCTGTGGAACTTCCGGGTTCACTAACTCTTCGAATTTTGATTCGTTTGTTGTACTGACTGTTGTTTCCCCCACACTTTTCCTTTTGTATTCCTTGTTTGATCACCCTTACTTCCTGTGCTGACCCTACCCCAACTTCCTTAACATTCAGCCTAAAGCCGCCACACTCCGACCTCCTAGTTGAATCACACCCTCTTGTAATCACTACCCCAGCTAGCCCTATTCATATTGGTGATTTCTTTTTACCCCATATATATATTTAGAGACATTATTATTCAAAATCTAGTTTTCATTATTTTAAATTTATCAAAGGGTGTGTTATTGATTTCTCTGTTTTATATATTTTAAGTACACTATTAGTATTCTCGTTTTCAGTAGCGCAACTTTACACAGCACATACTCTTGGTCCCTTTTCTTAATTTCACTATACCAGTTTTTTCTAAAATATTTTGAACCTATTTTATCGATACCTTATCCTAAACTGTTTCAACCTACCGACAAATCTTTCACTACTTTATTACCGTTATCTTATTTCTAGTATTATGTATATGCTTACTATTATAAGTGGTTGAGCCTTATACTTATTATTTCTGTTTGCTATTTTGATAAACTTAGTTGTGCGCATTTGTAAGTTTCGACTTTTATCGAACACATGCTGATTATTATTGTTCGTTATTGATACCTATATTCTCGTATACATGTATTTACTCTTATAGTTATTTCTACCTTATATCTTTTTAAACTTATCTTTTGTATGCTGCACTTACATGCTTATACCTTCAAGTTTCTTTGTCCACGAATTTCTAATAAATCCTTATATGTTAGTTTGCAATTATGATAGCTTCCGTTTATGTTTCTATGACTTATTTTTTTAAATTTCGAGGACGAAATTTTTGTAAGGGTGGTATGATGTAATACCCAGCCCCTTTTCTTACCAATATCTGTATTCCTATTTCACCTATAAGATTTATATAAAATTTCTACTTATAACTATTTATTAGTTTATCTATTTTAAAACTCCTCCTTAAACCCAAAATCTTTCCCCATTTTAAAATCCAAGCCCATCCCTTTTATAACTTAATTTATTAAAACAAAACATTTAAATTTTCCCCAACCCTTTCTTTCCCTTTCCTATTTTGCTCCCGGGCCCGTTTCCTTTTCCCCTAATTCTTTTATTTTTAATCTCTTAACCCAACCCCGGCCCGGCCTTCTTATTCATTTTCCCTTAATTCTTTTATTTTAGTCTTCTTTTCCAACCCAAAACTTCCCGGCCCGCTCCTTTAATTTTACCATTTAAATTTTCCATCAACTCTCCTCAGCCCACGCCAGCAGCCCGAGCCCACAAAATTTAACTAAAATCATTTTCCTTCTCCCTTGGCCCGGCCCACTTTCTTTAACCCAAGCCCGCTTCCTCCTTACTCGACCCGACCCCCATTCCTGTTCATCTCCCCCAACGGCTATTTCCCCTTCTCCCGCGCGCATTTCCTCCGCCCACGCCGCCTCCTTCGCCCACGACTGCGCTCGTGTCGGCCACGTTCGAGCGCCGTTACGTCCACTCGCGTACCCTCATCTCCCCCTGCTTTCCCTCTCTCTCAGTACACTCCCTTTCTCTCTCGTCATCTCTTTCTCTTCCTCTCCTTACATCACCACTTCACTTTCCCCACCTCGCCTGCACCCCTCTCGCCGCCGACGATCACCCGATCCCATCGCACCTCCGGCCACCCCATCGACGCCTCTGCATCATCATCACCTTCCCCATCAACTCCACTCCCCTGCACCCACTCATCTGCACCCCGAGTCCCCTGCCCCGACGCCGGCAAGCTTCTAGTCTCGTCGTCGACCTCTCCCGCGTCATCATCATCGTCGCCGTTCTCGTCATCACGCAGCTCTCTCCCTCACTCACTGTCTTTCTCCAACTCTCTCTAACTCTCTCCCGATCTCCCTCTCCCTGTTTCACTTCTCTCTCTCTGGCTCTCCTCTCTCACTGTCTCTCTCTCCAACCCTCTCTCTCTCTCTCCCTGAGTTCTCTCTCTCTCTCCCTCTCTGCCTAATCTCTCTCTCTCCCTCGTTCTCTCTGTCTTTCTCTAACTCTCTCACCCTAACTCTCTCCCTCTGCCTTCCCCCTCTCTTTCTAACTATCTCTCTATACTCTCTCTCTCTCACTCATCCTCTATGTGCACTCTTTCTCTCTACCTGTTTTCTCTCTCTCTACACTTCCCACTCTCTCTCTCTCCCTATATCACTTTCCCTCTCTTGAACCCACATCCCGAACACCTCACTGGAACCCGCCAGCAGTCACCTCGTTTCCACGAGCCGAGTCGTGATCACCGCAAAACATTCGAGCCTTGGCTGTTCATCGAGCACTTTCCATACATCATCGATCCTTGCCGTCTCGGTCGTCGCTGCTGCTTCCGTACATCCCCGGGATGTCTCCAGGCAAGTTTTTACTTGCTACATGCTATTTATTATTAGTTTACAAATCAAAATCGTATATATATTCCATGTTTTGCCTTATACTAAAATTACAACAAAACTGTTCGATGCTTGTCCTCTTAGAAAATTATTATCACATTTGACGAAATTGGATATCATTGCTTGGCCCGTATTGCCGTGGACCCACTGTGTAAATTTCGCTGGAAAATTTGATCGTTTATGACTAAAACAACTACCCCCAAGTCTAATCGTAAAACCGTAATCCTGTTGTATCTGAAAATCGTTAAATTCACCATAAATCACACACATATTAGAATGGTGCGTTCGAGGGCTCAAATTGAAGCTAACTCGACGAACTTTAATCTTATACCAGTTTCCAGACATTTCTGTATTTAAACTGTGATGATATTCGGATCGGAGTGCGACTCTGGACTGCAGTCCAGAGCGACTCCAGTCGTGCTTGCTGTTCCATATTGGATACCATAGGTTTTCCTTAACTCGTAGGTTGCGGAACTCCACTGCTTATTATAGGTAACTCTATTATCTAGACATCACAATTGGTTTCGTTCTGTTTCGTTACCGTTTGATATTTAATTTGTAATTTAAAGGATCGGGACGCATAACAGTCCCAGCAGAATCAGAATTTACATGTTAATATTAAACAGATTATAACTCCTAACGTACAGACGCAATTGAAGATCCGTTTGTTGCGTTGAAAAATTTACTGAAAACCCTAGAATTCATCCAACTGTAGCGTCGCTAAAATCTGATCCCAACTGGGATCAAAATGCGTTGCGAAACGGACTTCTGATTCTGAAATTGGATTTCCAGCCGCGAGCGCTTAAAATGAAAAGGTTATAATTAATGATCCTGGAACCCGATTGACTTGAAACAAAATTCTATGGATGGATAACTGAACATATTAATTACTACCTGTTTATCGTTTCGCTAAATTATATACATATGTTTCATGATAAATCGTGCAAGTGATATACTGATGTTTTTACGACACCTTAATTGTGCTTCTTATACTGTTCATGCATCACATCATACCCATATCATTGTAGTGATAACTTTGTGACATCGTGCATTTACCCAGTGTTAGATTTTAGTGGTGATTGTGGCCAGTACGTCAGTGTTCGTGTATCCGTGATTAAGTGAGAGTGACACGTACTGGTACACAATCAGCGATCCTATTATTTCATTGCATTGTCGACGTCTGTGAGATGCGTGCACGTATGACTATAAGTGGAATGGGACATTTATGGAAGCGTTGCACGGGTGTCACAGATAAGACACCAGACACTGCCGTTTATCTTAGGTATTAGTCGGGACGTGCTTGATGGAGGTCCTGCCTCCAGTTCTCGCGCAGACTTGTCACGGATCGATTAGTATTTAGGTTGATGGTTAGCGTTTGATGTAGACCATTGGGGTGTGGGGTAGTTTAAGTGTGAGTTCAACAGAATCTCGGGAGTCCCATGCCGGCTTATATATTTAGGGAGTTATATGGAGATTTACAGGGTACGTGATATATACACCGTGATATTCTTGTTACATGTTGGGCCCGTGGTCCCTTGCCCTTGGGTTCTACCCTTGGGTGGAGGACACTCGCGAGTGGTTGACTCTCACACTTGGACTGACGATAGGCTTAGTGACCTGTACAGTGAGCCTTAGAGACTGATAGGGATACTGGCATTTTATTCCTTATATATACTGTGTGGCATACGTGATATATTGTTATACTGCTTTACTGTTCCGCTGCGTTGATTACTGCACATGCATATTCATGATGCCATTTATTTACTGCTTCACATACCTATTATTACCGTTAGAATTGTCACTTGATTTTATACATATTATATTGCTATTGTGTCGCTCTGACGACCTGAGTATGCATGCTCAGTGTGAGGAGAAGATTTAGCCTGGACCAGTGCATCACAGACTTCTTGACTTCTTTCCGAGTTACATACGTTTGTTTCACTTCAGGTCAGATCTTTACTTTGTTCCTTTTAGTTACTGCATTTCTCATTACCTGCGCATTATTTACTGTTTACCATGATAAACTAGAAGCCGAAGTGTGACTACGGCAGGACATTTCCTCGCCCGTAGGAGCATGGCTGGCCTTGTCTACCCCTCGTATTCCGTATTTTGGGAAGCGGGGCGTGACACTCAGCATCCTTGATGCCCTGTTACTATCCAAAGAGGCGAGGGATTCTTTGATTAAGGCGCTACAAGATCCGAACCAGTTCCAAGCCTTCCTGGCCGAAGAAAAGATGAAGGATGAATTGGAAGAAGTGCACACGGCCAACGTTGCTTTTGGCGATGAAGACCTTCTCCTCGGGACGTGCGAACACAATCGTCCCCTTTATGTCTCAGGATACTGCCATGACATAAAGATAGGTAAAATCTTGGTCGATAATGGATCGTCTGTTAATCTACTCAATGTGCGGGTGTTAAAGGAAATTTGCATGAGTGTCCAACACCTCGCCCGAGACAAGATCACCATCTCCGGGTTCGAATCCCAATCATCAAAAACTCTTGGATCTGTGATATTGACGCTACGCTTCGGGTTGCTCGTCACAGATATTAAATTCCATGTTATAGATGCCAAGACATGCTACAATGCTCTGCTCGGCCGACCATGGTTACACGAGTACAATATCATCTCTTCTACACAGCATCAGTGTATGAAATATTGTAGGGATGGTCTCGAGTACACTGTGGCAGGAGAATTGAATCCGTTTTCCGTGAATGAAGTTCGCAAGTATGAAGATGCCAAATACTTCTTGCCAAGTTTCGAAGACACGGAAAGGTGTCATAAGCCGGAGAACAAAACTAACGCAACCATCCCTGTCTTCGGCAGTGATACCGAGGAGGAGGAGGATATAATTCATTCGGGCCCCCCCAATACACCAAGCCGGGATCATCCGCTCCTTCATTGATCTTCGGTAGTGATTCGGAGGATGAAGTTCATGCTGTATTCCCTGCTCGGCTTTCAATACGAGCTTCTGCTGATGAAGAGCGAAGTCTGCAGATAGCCATGGTGCCGCTTGAATATTATAAAGAACTGGATGCACTCGACACCGACAGTGTGGAAACATTGCAGACATTTTATATCCCTCCCGGATGAAAAGGTGAGACGGCAATCCTATTCTACCGTTCTGAAGAAAACAAGGTGGAAAAAGAAATCTGGCATGGCGCGGATCCCACGCTCGACAGGCTTCAGCCTATCCGTCTTCCCAGATATTATACAGAAGGTTTGAAGAAGCTGCTGAAACGCCAGGGGATATCCTTCAAACAGACCGTTAGAAAGGCCAAATTCTATGACAGGGTCTGGAATGTCCCCGGGACTCAACGTAAACTGCCTAACGGGAGAATGGAAACAAAAGGGCTCGGATACATCTGGTCAAGGAAACGAGAGCTACTAAACAGCTGTTACGTCATATATGACTTCGATGAAGAAGCGGATGCTCAATGGGAGGACGCTAATCCTAAGCCAGTAAAAGTTCCTGATGAGAAATTGCCCGGTCTATCATTTGAAGAACAAATGGACAGGCTTATAAGGGAAGCTGGTCAAAAAGTCCGAGATGATCACAATCGCGAGACGGCCATCTACGAGAAAGCCAAGACACAACGCCTTCTCCAACAGGCCGTGAAGGATGAAAATGCCGCTCCTTGTCAACCTGTTATAAAAAGGGCTCGACGCGAAGGCAGAAACAAGTCGAAAGGCCAAAAAGGCGCTCAACAACAACAAAGCAGAGCTAAGAAACCACGCATACGGGAGTCGAGCGTTATTGACCCATCCCTCATGAAGAAAATGGGTCGAGCATACTCGTTTCCTCGGAACAAGACGAAGAAGATACTTGATCTTGCTCTAAAACATCAAATGCTTACACTGCCAGAGTCCAAACACCCTGAGCAAGCAGGCGAAGTCTCCAACCCAAATTATTGCTCTTACCATCGAGTAATAGGGCATCCTCTTGAAGATTGCTTCACCTTCAAGAATTGGGTTGAAGATCTGTATCAGCTTGGCAAATTCGCTTTGTCCGACAACTGGAAGGTAGCGCCACCACAAAAGCACGAGCCCAAGGCCACGAAAGAAAAACCAATTCCATATTGGGATTGGAAGCGGATTCGCACCTGTCACATGATAACAATACTAAGAGAAGAATCCGAGAACAGGGGCAGCCTTCCCTGGTGCCTCGAAAACAGCAATGATGAGGTGATCTCAGAATTTCCCCCAGCTCCGAAAGAACTGGAGGATGGAATACATACCACTGCAGATAACCTTAAGAAAATTGAGTTGGGGACGGTAAACGATCCGCGACCGACATTTGTCAACGAGCTACTCTCTGAAGAAAGGGTGGCTGCGTTAAAAGACGTCCTTGTACAGCATAAAGATTGCTTCGCATGGAACTATTCCGAGATGCCAGGACTAGATCCAGAAGTTGCTGTACATAGACTGGCGATATCCTCGGGTGTCAAGCCAGTTAAACAAGCGCTGAGAAGAATGCGGCTTGAACTCGAGATGAGCATCAACGTTGAAGTCAGAAAGTTGATAGACTCTGGCTTTATCCAGGAGGTTCAATACCCTGAATGGATCGCTAATATCGTCCCAGTGATGAAGAAAAATGGAACGGTGTGCATATGCGTGGACTTTCGGGATTTCAACAAAGCCTGCCCGAAGGATGATTTCCCAATACCAGTCACCGAACTGATGATAGACAATACGTCCACGCATGAGATTTTCTCCTTCATGGACGGCTCATCAGGATATAATCAAATAAAAATGCATCCTGAAGACCAGAATCATACGGCTTTCCGGACTCCTTTGGGAATATTCTGTTACAAGGTGATGCCCTTTGGTTTAAAGAACGCCGGTGCCACCTATCAAAGGGCCATGACGAAGATCTTCGATGACCTTATACACGAAATCGTCGAATGCTATATCGACGACCTCGTTGTTAAAAGCAAATCATACGAGGAACATCTCGAGCATCTAAATAATGTGTTTCGACGCATTCGACAATACAATTTGAAGATGAACCCTCTTAAGTGTGCATTCGGGGTTTCCTCGGGCAAATTCCTGGGGTTCATCGTTCGACACCGAGGTATCGAAATAAATCCGTCCAAAATCAGGGCGATTATGGAAATGCCTTCGCCAAGAACCCTTAAGCAACTGCGATCTCTCCAAGGAAAGCTCGCATACATTCGGCGGTTTATAGCTAATCTTTCAGGAAAGTGCCGTCCTTACAGCCACCTAATGAAGAAGGGAACCCCATTCGTTTGGGATCACAAATGCCAAGGCGCGCTGGACGAGATTAAGCAGTACCTGCAAAACCCTCCAGTGTTGGCTGCCCCGGTTAAGGGGAAACCTCTTATCCTTTATACAACTGCCCTCGAAGGTTCTTTAGGTGCATTATGGGCACAAGAGAATGACCAGGGAAAAGAAAGAGCACTCTACTACTTAAGTCGAGTTCTGCTGGGGGTAGAAAGCAACTACTCCCCCATTGAAAAACACTGCCTAGCATTAATCTTCGCAATAACAAAGCTTAGACATTACGCATTAGCACATGAAGTCCGTCTCATTTCAAAAGTGGACCCTCTCAAATATCTAATGTCAAAGGCCATATTGACGGGACGACTCGCTAAATGGGCCCTGCTCTTAATGGAGTTCTCGATAACGTATCAACCTCTCAAGGCAGTGAAAGGCCAGGCCATCGCCGACTTCCTTGCTGAGCACCCGATACCTGCTGATTCTCCTCTGAATTGCGATTTGCCAGACAAACATGCGTTTGACGCAATCGACGGTGGTGATACCCGTTGGGAGCTTTATTTCGATGGAGCGTCTTCCATGAAAAAGCACAAACAAAGTACGCCAATGATCAAATCGGGAGTAGGCCTTATCATCGTGACCCCACAAGGAGGAATAATGCGCTTCGCTTTCTCCTTAACAGAGCCGAGAACGAATAATGAAGCTGAATATGAAGCTTTGATAGCAGGTTTCGAGATCGCCATTGACATGGGAATTGAAAGCCTCCTCATATATGGGGACTCCCGGCTAGTCGTTAGTCAAGTGAACGACGATTACCAAACATGCAAACCGGAATTGGTAAAATACGGTGAAAAGGTGCGACAACTGCTGACCCAAATTCCCTCCTATACTTTGGAGAACATACCGCGTGCGGAAAACAGCAAAGCGGACGCGCTGGCCAAACTCGCTAAAGAAATGGCTGACGAGAACCTCGATGATGTTAGAATCATGGTACAAAGTCGTCGGGTGCTCGCCCCCGCAGAAATACCTCCGGAATCATCCGAAGTGAAGGGAGCGACTGAACAAGCGACCTTACAAATAAAAGACCATGAGAAGGTTGAGGATTGGAGGGAAGTCTTTATAGACTACTTCAAGTCCCACCGAATGCCCGAAGAGGCGTCCGCAAGACATCAGCTTATGAAACGAGCTCTGTCCTTCGCCTTCGTCAATGATACTTTATACAAGAGGTCATTTGATTTTCTGTGGCTGAGATGCTTAGGACCGGACGAAGCGGAAAGAGTCGTTCAGGAAGTTCACGACGGAATCTGTGGTTCTCACCAAGCAGGCCCAAAGATGAAGTTGAAGATCAAACGGATGGGCTACTACTGGCCCACGATGATCCAGGATTGCCTTGAATATGCGAAGCAATGTCACTCATGCCAAATTCATGGGGACTTCATCCATCAGCATCCAAATCCATTACATCCAACGGTGGCTAGCTGGCCGTTCGAAATGTGGGGAACTGACATAGTCGGCCCTATCGAACCAGCATTATCTAGGGGACATCGTTTCATCCTGGCGACGACTGACTACTTCTCCAAATGGGCAGAGGCAGTACCGCTGAGAGAAGTGAAAATGGAGAATATCCTCCATTTCTTCAAAACGCACGTCATATATCGGTTTGGAACACCGAGACGGATTATCTCCGATAACGGGCCAGCTTACAGAAGCCACAAGATCAGTCGCTTCGCGCAACAACACAATATAGACTGGAGATATTCCTCGGTTTATAACCCGCGAGCTAACGGTCTCGCCGAGGCCTTTAACAAGACCTTGACGAAAATCATAAAGAAAACGGTGTCCCGAAATAAGAAAGACTGGCACGAGAGACTGCAAGAGGCTTTTTGGGCGTATCGAACTATATTCAAAACGGCCACGAACACAACGCCCTACGCGTTGGTGTTCGGCGTGGAAGCAGTACTCCCCCTCGAAATAGAATTACCCTCTCTGCGTGTGGCAGTTCACCACGAGCTGACGGATGAAGAAAATGCTCACCTACGGTTTGAAGAGCTTGACGCTCTTGATGAAACCCGGCTCCTGGCACAACAAAATCTGGAAGCTTATAAAGCAAAGATGACGCGCTCATATGAGAGACTGACCCGGCCGAGGACATTCCGCCAAGGCGAACTCGTGCTAGTGGTCAAAAGGCCCATGATCCCCAATCGCGCCAAATGGGGAAAATTCGAGCCAAACTATGAAGGCCCGTACATCATAGATAAGGTCTACCAGGGTGGGGCCTATCTGCTTATGGATATGCATGGTGAAAGGCCTTTCAGGCCAGTAAACGGTCGCTTCCTAAAGAAATATTACGCTTAATGAGTCACGGCCTAGGTCGATGATAGATGACGACGACTATGTCCTCTCGCTATCTTCCTAAGCTCGAACTTTATAAGCATGTAGCCTGTCTTCTCACTGTCGGACCGAAATGTCCTTAAACTAATAATAGACCGAAACGTCTTTAAACTACTACCGCAGCATCTTTAGGCTGACGAGATATATAAAAAAAACATATAAAAATAAAAAGAATAAAAAAAAACGGTATGTCCATAAGCAAAAAGGGCACGGATGAAAACCCGAAAGAGCTCCGTGAGTAAAAACAGCAAGGCTACCGGCGAGTGTTCGTGAAAACCCGAAAGGGCGCGACCTCGTTAAAAAAAAAAGAAAAGAGAGAAGAAAATTAAAAAAAAAAAGAGAAAGACGGTATGTCCATAAGCATAATGGGCACGGATGAAAAACCGAAAGGGCTCCGTGAGTAAAACCAGCAGGACTACCGGCGAGTGTTTGTGAAAACCCGCAAGGGCGCAACCTCGTTAAAAGACACTTACAAGGTCCTCTCGACCTTATAAGGAGAAACCGCCCGCGTGAGATCCTTACGACTCACAAGGAAGCAACGCACTTAGGAATCCTCACGATTCCTAAGGAGGAAATACACTTGCGAGATCCTCACGACTCGCAAGGAGAACTCTCTTATGGGACCCTCACGGCTCGTAAGACTTGAAAGTCTTGAGTTACAGAGACCTAAACCTGTGGTTAAGCGATTCCCACAACTTTCGACAATGCCCTACAAGTAGTCCAATATTGACCCTTGTATACAATCCACGGACGCGAATAAACATTTCCCTAACTAAGTCCCATCCGAGACTAGGGATATGTCTGCATGGTGAACAACCCTTGTAAATCCTCTCGACTTACAAGGAGAAAACCCTCCTGTAGGATCCTTACGACTTACAGAGGAACAAAACACTTAGGAACCCTCACGATTCCTAAGGAGAAAATACATCTACAAGATTCTCACGACTTGTAGGGAGAAATACCTTTGTGAGACCCTTACGGCTCATGAAGTCAAAAGCCTTAGTCGACAGGACCTTAACCATGGTCGCTAAGCCTCCTTTGTTCGACAACGACAGAGGCAAATGATGATTCGCTCCTGGCAATATCCTAGTTGTAGCGGTGCTGATGCCGAAATCGGTGTCCAATTTCAGGTTTACGACGAAAAGCCAGTAAGCCGCACATGCATATGAAATAGCCGAAATGATGGGGCAACTTGCAATAAAAAAACAGCAAGTAAAATGTATGCATGCGAAATAGCCGAAATGATGGGGCAACTCGCAATAAAAAGCAGCGAGTAAAGATAAAATAAATAGCCGGAATGATTGGGCACCGCGAAAATAGCCGAAATGATTGGGGAATCGCGACCTTCGCGATATAAAAGCTGAAATGATAGAGCATCGCGGAAATAAAAAAAATGATGATAAAACTTTGGCCCTATAAGTTAAGATCACATCGATCCCTGTATACAATACAAGGGCGTAAACAAAGAGGGAGACGTACTTTCCCAACAGACTCCGTCAGATGACGAAGCCAAACCTCGACGGTTCATTCCAACCGAAGAAACCAGTGTCTTTAGCAAACTCCTCGACTCACGGATACAAACACTCCTTGACGAAAGCTTCCTGATCCGCGTCGACCAGCAGAGCCACCAGTGCTTCTGTGGGAAATCCTCGACTCGTTTCAAACCCCAAGGAAACAAATAATCCTTGGCACTTGGGAAACAAATAATCCCTAGCAAACTCCTCGACTCACGGATACAAACACTCCTTGACGAGAGCCTTCTGATTCGCGTCGACTCGCAGAGCCACCTGTGCCTCCGTGGGAACCCTCGACTCGTTTCAAACCCCAAGAAAACAAATAATCCTTGGCGCTCGGGAAACAAATAATCCCTAGCAAACTCCTCGACTCACGGATACAAACACTCCTTGACGAAGCCTTCTGATTCGCGTCGACTCGCAGAGCCACCTGTGCCTCCGTGGGAACCCTCGACTCGTTTCAAACCCCAAGGAAACAAATAATCCTTGGCGCTCGGGAAACAAATAATCCCTAGCAAACTCCTCGACTCACGGATACAAACACTCCTTGACGAGAGCCTTCTGATTCGCGTCGACTCGCAGAGCCACCTGTGCCTCCGTGGGAAACCTCGACTCGTTTCAAACCCCAAGGAAACAAATAATCCTTGGCGCTCGGGAAACAAATAATCCCTAGCAAACTCCTCGACTCACGGATACAAACACTCCGTGACGATAGCCTCCTGACCCACATCAACTCGCAGAGCCACCACTGTCTTCGCGGGAGAATAACCGGTTCGTCTCAACTTGCAAGATTAAGTCTCGGGCAGCAAGAATTGAAAAGCTTGCTTCCTGAACAATGGGGCCCTGCAAGTCAATCCAAAATGGTCTCTTGCATACTATTCACGGGTCTCACTCTCCGAAGTCGATTTTCGACAAGGAGGGAAACAACCGCTTACGGATCCTCTCGACTCGTAAGAGGGAAAATTCTCTTATAGGATCCTTACGACTTATAAGAGAAAACCACACTTGGGAATCCTCACGATTCCTAAGGAGAAAATCCACCTATGAGATCATCTCGATCCGTAGGGAGAAAAGTCTCTATGAGACCCTCACGGCTCATAGAGTTGAAAAGTCTTAGACGGCAGATCTGAACCTGCGGCCTAAGCCATCGCTATCTCTTAGAGAAATTAAGTTATCCGCCAATCAGATTCATCGAATACATCATAATGAAAAGGGAGAAAGCAAAGAAATAGTACAAGACATTGCAAGAAGGAATGTGTATCTTTATTCATAAATTCAATCAAAATACAAGGCGAATCGTATAAAGAACAGAGAATATATATATACTATATACAAATTACAAGTGTGTAAATGATACAAAATATTCAGGGAGAAGGAAGCTTCTTGAACAGCTCTATCAATTGCTCGCGTACTTCCTTCCACGCCTTCTCTTGATCAGCTGCCACCGCCAGTTCGGCCTCTACTTGAGCCCGCTGCTGAGTGAAGGATGCGAGCTGTTCCCCAACGACCTGCTGAGCTGAATCTTGGCCTCGGGCATCACGCTCAGCGGCATCAAGCTTCTGCTTCAGTGCTAGCCCATTAGAGATACGCTCCAAAAGGCCTTCAAAGACGGCTTTCACCTCGGCAGCATTCGTCCTAACTTCAGCGCGCAGGCGAGCGGTTGCGCTTGAAGATTCCTGACGCTCCTTCAACCGTAAAGCAGCTTCCTGCTCCAAATGGCGGAGATAAGAAGCGCTTTGCTCGAGCCAAGCTGTCCGTTGGGTGCTCATGGCCAAAACTTCTGGAGAAGGACGCGTCGACTCCAACCGATGCAGGCAGGCCTCGATCTTTCTGCAATGGTTAACCCAAGATTCGACGACGCCTTCGTTGTGAAAGTTTACGAGCGCCGCCAACATAGGGTTAACTTCCATAGCGAAATCTACGACAGAAGGGAGAGCGTCCGTGTTAAGCTCTTCGATATACCCGCTCAGCCTGCCCAAACTCATCACGGCACCCTTTGAAGATGGACGTTTCAAGAAAGGGCCTGCCGGTGAAAGGACACGAGACTCAAAAGGGACCGGAGCCGGAACGATAGCTGCAAAATGAAACATGGTTAAACAATGATTCAAGAGATGTTGAAGGGTCATAAAAAAAGGGGGGAAATATACTATACCAGCTGCGACGGACGGCAAAGCCGGAAGGGCCGGTGGCATGGCAGGCCTTGCGTCCCCTCCCTCGATTTGTGGCACTACAATAAGGAAAAGGAAAGGTCAGAAATAATGCCATTGCTAAAAAGGGAAAAAAAAGAAAGACATCAAAATGAAAATGTACTCACCGGCACCACTAGAGGGAGAAGCGAGTTCGGATGGAAAGGAAAAGTGTGGGAGCAACACTTGGTATAGATGATCAAAGAGCACTCCTGAAAGGACACAGTGGTATAACGTTAGTACATAAGCTACACGTTTAAAAGATTAACTCATGAGTCGTAAATCCATACCTTCCAACATCCGCGATGGCACAAGGGAAGGCCGGGAGGTGACCACCGCCAAAGCAGTAGTTGACGGTGCTCCTTCGAGCAATGGAGCGTCGGCACTGGCCGCACCTGCGTTAAAAGCAAAGACAAACTTGTTAGAAAAGATCGCAAGATATATAAAAAGAAGAACGATGGTAACTCGAAATTTACCCGACGAGCTGCCAGCCGAAACTGAAGCAATCCCCTCCTCCATTGACATGAGGCCACCGCCCGTAGCCTCATCATCCGACTCGATGGGAACCGTTGTTGTGCTCGCAAGCCCTGGAGACGGTAGGGGACCATACGCGGGGAGGGCTATGATTGGAGCATTGCCAGATTCCTGAGAAGGAGCGGTTAGCTCGTCCTCAGGAATCGTGGCCGCCTCACCCGCTACTCCCTCGGGTTCTGCGGTCGCGGTTGTCTCGTCCATCGTCACCGCGAGGTCCCCAGCCTCAAGCGCCTCGCCCTCTACTGCCCTCGGCTCGATTACGACGATCATTTCATCTGCCGCCACTTCAGGTTCGGCATCAATGACCCTCTCGGCTGCAGATCCCCCAACTTCTGTTTCAGGCCCCGTAACCCCAACGACGTTGCTCACCGTCAGCTCGGGTTCGGCAAGCACCGCTTCCGCCGCTTCCCTGGGTTCGACGGTCTCCGCCTCCCCCTCGATCGAACTTGGCCCTGCAAGATGGGATGCATAAGAGCCAATGGCTTTATAATTCTTACAACAAGGTTATGAAAGAAATGCTACCTGAAGAGGATTTATCATTTGCACTTCGGACCGCGCGCGCCACTTGCCTATGAGCAGTAGATAGGGCGACAGGGGCCTCTTCAGAGGGAGTATCAGCTCGAGGGATGGTGCTAGGGCCCGCTCCCATGGCCAAAGCAGCTCTGCGCGCCTTTGCTTCGCGCTTCAACCGCTTCCTCTCCTCACGGGCAGTTGAGACGGATGCCATTAGGGCTTCTTTGATTGAGGCATCTTCGTCCGTGAATAGGGATGCCTCCAGATTTTTTAGGGCATCCCTCGTCGTTCTGTCAAGCCGAGGCTCTTGCAGCAGCCTCGACGAGACCGGGACTTCAGTAACAGGCTCGGGGAGGATCCCCGCATCAACTGATATAGCCCCTGCAAAGAAACAAAAGAAGAAGGTTAGGTTGACCATCAGAAGAGATAACAAACTTTCCTTATAAAAGAGAAATGGGTGGGTCATACCAACGCCTGCTAGAGCACGTTTCTCCTCCTCCTCTTGGAAGGTTTTCAAAGAGGCAGCAATAGCCTCTTCAGTAGAGACACCTGTTGAAAATGGGGCAAATATTAGTTGAAGATAATAATAAAAAGTGCAATAAAATGACGAAGAAAGCGGCTGATGATTACCTGACTCAGCGAGTTTACTTAACATCGCTTCAAGCCTCGCCGATCGCTCCGAAGCTGCAATGGCAGCAGCCAAATTGGTGTCTGCAGGGTCTACCAAGAAGCCCTCGTTGCTGCCATATTCACTTATGGCTTCGTTGAGAGGAGCCGCAGGCTCTAAGCTGAGGATCGCATCAAGGGAAAGGATGGACTTTTTCTTCTTCTGTCCGCCAGCTTTAGATCCACCCGGAATAGATTTGCGCTTGGCAGTTACTTTAGGGCGGCGGGTCCCAATATCTGCTCCTGCGCCGGACTCTGGCGATACTACATTAGCCGCCTTTGTGGGAGCACGGGGCGCCGGTGGTGCATCCACCGTAGCGGGCAGTGGCAATCCACGCGGGGGGCTCAACACGCGTGGTCGATCGACTCCGGCATCTTTTAGCGGAGGGATGACCGGGATCCTTGGCTGCAAGGGGGCCTTGCGATCACCACCAGGAGGCGCACCCCTACGGTCAACCAGCATACGCTTCTCCGTTAAGATGATTGGGCCCATCGCATGCGCATACCAGGCTACATATGAATTGAGCATCTTAGGGGCACAGCTGGGTTCACTGATAAAGAAATAGGAACCTGTATTAAGCCGTATGAAATGATGCATTACATTCTTTATCCCCTCTTGGCTGGCCATGGGCGTTTCCAGGAAAGCTTCCATCGGGATCCCTTGGTTTTAGCTCGATTGCCGGGCAAATCGGTGTGGGTTATACCTCATAAACAGGGATGTCTCATTCTGCCTAAACACTAGATAGCCCGGCCGGATGGAGTAAAGGTGAAGGATTTCCCGAGCTTTCAATACAGAGGGCCCATTTTTAAAATCATCACGCAGTGGCACCATGGACTTAGTGGTCTCTGAGCCTATGATTAAGACCTTATCTACAAAGGAAACCTTCGCTCCGACCAGATGTGGGCGAAGGAGCAGCCCCCTAGACTCCCGCGGAGGTACAACCACAATTGAAGCCCCGACCAACCGTATGACTCTGGGGAGTCTGTATTTCTCAAAGAAAGGAGGAGTCTTATGGGCACCAAACACCCCTCGCACATGCAGCTCCATCCAAGAAGTGAAGTAGTGCATTGGGAAGTTAGCAGGCTGTACCCCAGGCTCACTAGCGTCCGCCGCTACGCTAAGTCCATTGTAAAGGTAAGCCAGCCCGGCGATTCCTACCGATAACTGCAAACCAGCCACCATCCGATGCGCTGGGTAAAAGACGGAGGGCCGCATGAGGCGTGGGTGCATGGGGAGTGCAAAGCTGCATAGCCACAAGCCCAAGAACCCAATAAAAAAGGTCTCCTCATCCATGCCTGGGACGGCGATTTCTGAGAAAGCGGCGGTAGCAGTGCTGGGAAGATAAAAATCCCTCTGGTCATTTTCCGATACGGGTCGGCGGTCCAAGCCGAAACCAAAAGGGTCATCAAGCTGAGCGAACTTCTCACTCTGCTCTGATAGGAACTCCGGACGAATGAAGCGAGCAATAAAATCTGCGAAACTGACGCCCCGGTCGCCCGATTCCAGATGGAGTTCCTCATAGATCTCCAATACCTTCACCAAGCCCGGATACTGATGCTGAATGGCGTTCTCCGGGGTCAAGTCAAACACCAGCGGCTTGGTGGCAAAGATGTATTCATCAGGAGGAAGCAGCTCCTCGTAGTGCTCCCCCCTCATTGGTAGACCCGAAACTTCAGCAAACTCCTCTAAGGAGATGGAGACCTCCCTATCCGTCATCAGGAAGGTGTGGGTGGGGATATTCCATTGTTCAATGAAGGCCTTGATCCACCACGTTGGAGGAGAGGGATACTCGAAAAGCGAAACGTAGATGGCCGAATATAAACCAATCTTCGTTAGATGAGTCCTTTTCGCCGATAAGATGTACCGGGCCCATTGCAAATATCCGGCGAGCGGTCGCGGGATCAGTCTAATATTGTAAGCCTGTCCCCAAGGGCGTGCTTCACCCTGACAGATTCGTCTCCCCAGAATGTCTATCGCCGGCGGCTGCTGCACAGGGATGGCACCGATTGCGGGCTGGAGGAGGTCATCAGAATTCCAATTTTTAACCTCCACGGCATACTTCACCGGGGGTTCGTCCGCATAAGGGATCGTAACTATGGGCTCAGAAGGCGAGGCGGAACTGAAGCTGCGACGGCCTTGGATGATCTGGCTGTATCACCTTCCCCACAGGTGGAGCTTTTTGCACTCAGGGTCATGATCTTTAATGAGAGCGAACGCCACCCGGTCCACTGGCGAATGGGGGAACCCTCCTTCCGAGCGAACGAAGGGGAAAGACAAGTCATCAGACATGTTTCCTGTGGAAAGACAAAAATAACCATTAGTGTTCTAACGCTTGGCATTTTAAATCGTATTCCACACTGTGATGTAGTGGGTAGGGGATCAAAGGGGGACCCATAAAATCTGGATGACGGTACATCATTTAATAAGACAACCCCATCATTAGATGAGACTGTCAATTAATGAAAGGGTTCCCAAGAGAATACACTCAGTGATGGGAGATCCCTAGAGACAAGGAGAAAATCTCCTCTTTTAGAGCAAAGCTCTGTCACAGAGTGACATTTGTCAAACTCTGGTCTCAAGCGAATAAAATTTCCTTAAAAAGAGCCTAGCTCTATAATAAGGATGGAAAAATCCATCAAAAAGGAAACTTTAACTCCTAAAAGATTAAAAATTTGGGATCTTAAAGATCCATGAAAACTTTTAGGAGTTCTCCATTTTCAGATCAAAAAAAAATCTACATTTGATCCATGAGCAAAGCTCTGTTCACGGGTTAAAACCCATGAACAAGATCTCTGTAGATCTATGAACTTTAAGAGCAAGGCTCTGTTGAAGAAACCCGAAAAGGGTTTTAGATCAAAGATCTATGAGAGCAAGGCTCTATTAATCAACTTTAATTTAATTTAATTTAATTTTATTAATACCTAAGATGGTTTTAAGTTCTGAACTCTGGAGTTCTTGGGAAGAAGCAAGAGCAAGGCTCTAAAATTCTTAAGCAAGAGCAAGGCTCTGAAAATCAAGATTCTTGAAAACGGTAAAAAAATTACCAAGGACCAAGGGTCCTATTTATAGGCGCCTGCGCCCCTTCAGATCACCCATTGATCCAACGGCCAGGATCTTGCCACCGCTGCACTCACGTGAGCGCCACGTGAGCGCAACGGTGGGGGGGCATTTGTTTCCCCCAATCAGAGCAAGGCTCTGTTTGAATTCAAATTTTGAAGCAACGCTTCAAATCCCGTGCGCTGCGCGCAACGCGCTACGTGTCAGAAGTTGATACGTCAACGCAACGCCCGAGGCAGTGCGTCCAATCAAAGCAGGGCTCTTTTAAAAACAAAAAGTAAAAGAAAGCAACGGTCAGTTGCGCAAGCGCTGCGCTGCGCGACACGTGTCCGCGCAGGTGCGCAAGCGCTGCACTGCGCGACACGTGTCACGCGCTGGGGGAGTTGCGCAAAAACAAAATGGAGATTTAAGGAAATCTTTTCTGTTCTTGTTAAAACAAGAAGATTTTCTTCTGTAAAACAGGGGCCTTTGGATCAAAGATCCAACGGTGGGGAAAATTCCCCAAATCACTTAGAAAAAGATTTCCTTAACAAATTTAACTAATTTATGAACACTATAAAAAGGACCCCAGACCTCAATTCAAGATAATAAACTTCTGGCTAAAAAATAAAGAGAAGAGAAGAGAACTCTTGGGCACTCCTCAAGAACATAAAAAAAAAGGTAAAGACCTTTAAAAGAAGAGAAAAATCTCTGATGAACATATCATTGATCTAAGAACAAGATCATTGATCTTCAATAAATAAATAAATAAATAAAAATAATGCCTTGCACTTGTTATGAACCTTTGGTTCTCTGAGATAAGGAAAAACAAGAGAAAAACTTGTTTTTCTTTGATCTGAATTTAGATAAAAAAAAAAGTGCTTTGCACTTCTGTTCTTGAATCTAAAAGATTCTTAGTGCTTTGCACAAATACAATACATTATTTAAAGGGCCAGGCCTAAATCAAATAAATTGCAAAGCAGTAAAAAGGGCAGAGCCTCATTTGAATTGATACTCTGTCTGAGCAGAGCCCAAAATAAATGAACAGCCCTGGTACAGGTCTAACAGACCAACAATAAATAAAAATTGGACTTAACCCAATAATGGCCATAAGTCCTTAAATTAAATTGACTGAGCAAAATGGCTTTCCTAAATCAATCTAAATCCGGTTCGAGGGTACATCTCCGAACTCCTTTGACATTCATCGTTGTAATTCCTCAACGACGTCAAAGAGGTGACGGGTCCCAACGACCACACACCCACTTGGACCGAAACGTCCCTAAACTAATATCGGACCGAGACGTCCCTAAACTAATATCGGACCGAGACGTCCCTAAACTAATGATGGACCACCACGTCCCTAAAACTGGCGATGGACCACCACGTCCCTAAACTGGAATATGGACCACTACGTCTCTAAACTGGAACAATAGAGCCCCCCAAATGCTCTTTTGTCGGATCTAAACGGTCTCGTTTAAGTTGATCTTAGCCCCAAACACGGCTAACGTATCCTTAAATATTCAAATGGACTATAAAACTTCAAATCGACTATGGTTCAAGGGTACATCTCTGAATTCCTCCGACACATATCGTTGCAATCCTTCAACGACGTCAGAGAGATGATGAGTCCTGACGACCATATCTATTAAATCGACCATCACGTCAAGTTGATCTTAGTCCAAAACAGGACTAACGTATCCCTGACGAACGTTTAAGTTGATCTTAGCCGCAACACGACTAACGCATCCTTAAACTAAAAACACCAAACCCAAATCTAAGTAAATACGGATTTGGACTAATCCACGTCCTACGGGCGACGGCATTACTCAGTCTCCGTATACAATCCACGGGCAACCACAAACAAAACAAACACACACGACACGAAGTGAAATTCTGAAGAAGGAGAAAGTGGCTACCGCGATGCGGTAGCGTAATTAACTGCAGGGGCTTGCGCCTGCAGGGAAGAGCGTCCCCACAATCAAAAACCCCTCAAGCGAGGGAGAATCTGACGAAGTTTGCTACATCGGCCGCATCCGTCTAAACCTCCGATACACGGTGCCATAAATTAACTTGGCATCTTCGGAGAGGTGGACGGATAAAACCAAATAGCATCTGCCCCGAATCTCAGGCCCAGACGCCCTAACGTCTCGGCCGCCTTTCGGAGGGGAACAGATGGTTGTAGGGACGACATTTGCCGGAGAGGTTGACTTGGAGTTTGACACCTGTTTAGGCATCAGCATCGCTACAACTGGGATTATTCCAGGAGCGAATCATCATTTGCCCCTGTCGATTTGGACAAAGGTGGCTTAGTAGACAGGGTTAGGATCTTGTCGACTAAGACTTTTGACTTTATGAGCCGTAAGGGTCTCACAAAGTTATTTCTTCCTACGAGTCGTGAGGATCTCGTAGGCGTATTTTCTCCTTAAGAATCATGGGGATTCCTAAGTGATGTCTTCTCTTGTAAGTCGTAAGGATCTTTCAAGAGTGTTTTCTCCTTATAAGTCGAGAGGAGCTACAAGTGTTATTCACCATATACGGACATTTCTTGCTATGCACTTCTTGTCAACTCTCCTGACCTTGATCTCCCGTCGATCTACTATCTCCCGGAACAGGAGATACCGCCTAAGAATATGTCTGGATCGCTGATGGGACCGGGGTTCCTTGGCTAAAGCAACAGCTCCATTGTTATCACAATACAAGGGTATTGGATGCTCAATGGATGGAACCGCACCAAGTTCAGCTATGCACTTCTTCATCCAGACAGCCTCTTTGGCAGCATCGTTGGCAGCGATGTATTCAGCCATCGTCAAGTCTGCTATGGTATCTTGCTTGGAACTTTTCTAACATACCGTCCCTCCATTGAGGGTGGAGACAAAACCCGAGACCGACTTACTGTCATTCTTATCACTCTGGAAGCTCGAATCGGTAAAAGACTCCACTTGGAATTCACCATTACCATACACCAAGAACATTTCTTTAGTCCTTCTCAAGTACTTAAGAATTTTTTTCACAGCTGTCCAGTGCTTTTCCCCAGGATCTGATTGATACCTACTCACTACACCTTGTGAGTAAGCTACATCCGGTCTGGTACATAACATCGCATACATGATAAACCCGACTGCAGAAGCATAGGGTATCTCTTGCATGCGAGCTCTCTCCAAATCAGTCTTGAGAGACATCTCTTTGGAGAGAGTGATTCCTGAACAAGCGAGTAAATTACCACGATTAGAATCTTCCATACTAAACCTCTTTAATATGATGTCAATGTACCTGGATTGGGACAATCCCAACATCCTTTTAGATCTATCTCTATAGATCTTAATTCTCAGGATGTAGGAGGCATCACCTAGATCTTTCATGGAGAACTTATGTGATAAGAAGAGCTTGACCAAGTGTAGCATAGGAACATCGTTTCCTATCAAGAGTATGTCATCCATGTATAATACGAGAAAGACAACCTTACTTTCTACAACCTTCTTGTATATACAAGGTTCATCTACGTTTTCGATGAAGTCAAACTCTTTGACAGCTTCATCGAAATAGATGTTCCAGCTCCGCGATACCTGCTTTAATCCATACATTGATTTAAGCAGCTTACACACGCTTCCGCTGCTCCCACTATCTATGAAGCCCTCTGGCTGTGTCATGTACACGCTCTCTTCTAAATCACCATTTAGAAAAGCGGTATTGACGTCCGTTTGCCAGATTTCGTAGTCATGGTATGAAGCAATGGCAAGTAAGATCCTGATGGACTTAAGCATAGACATTGGAGAAAAGGTTTCATCATAGTTGACACCTGGTCGTTGACGAAAACCTTTTGCTACAAGTTTAGCTTTGAAAGTCTCAACTTTTCCATCTACACCAATTTTCTTCTTAAAGATCCACTTTCTCCTGATGGGTTTTACCTCTTCAGGAGCAACTTCTAAAGTCCATAATTTGTTGGTGTACATGGATTCCATCTCAGATCGCATAGCATCCAGCCATTTCACAGAGTCCCCACTTATGATGGCCTGCTCGAAACTAGTTGGATCATCATCTTTCATGATGCAATCCTCGCTCCCACCGTTTATGAGAAAACCATAGTATCTCTCAGGTGGAGGAGGAACCCTACTAGATCTGCAGAGTGGCTGAGATTCGTCGGAGACTATTGGATCCTCCGGTTCTATCAAATCATCAGTTGTAGTTTGTATAACTGGAACTTCTTCCAGTTCTACTTCATTACCACTAATTTCTTTTACAAGAAATTCAATTTCTAAAAAGGTGGCATGTTAAGCAACAAACACTTTTTGTTCCTCACTATGGTAGAAAAGATATCCATGCAAATTCTTGGATATCCCACAAACTTGCATAGAACTGATCGTGCCTCGAGTTTGTCCGGATTTTGCTTTTTGACATAGGCCGGACAACCCGATTTTGATGGAACTTGATTCAATAGGTATGCTGCTGTCTCAAGTGCATAACCCCAAAAGGAAATAGGTAACTCAGCAGTACTCATCATAGAGTGAACCATATCTAATAGGGTGTGATTCCTCCGCTCCAACACTCCGTTGTGTTGTGGTGTATACGAAGGAGTAATGTAACACCCGAGCCCAATAATACTATTTCTTTTGCTAGTTGAGTGTTATACATTGCTCATTCCAATTATCCTGATTGTTTGGTGCTTTTTGCAAAATTTTAACCGGTTAAGTCATTTTGGCACATAACAAATTTTAACACCTAAAATGAAATTAAAAATATCCATGTTGGCCTACTCGTCGCCACTAGTCGCGTGGTAGCGTCCGCGTGTCGAGATTCCGTCCCGTTCGGCAAAACGGGCATGTCCAGTTTAATCTCAGTGTGTCATTTCAGAACCTGTTCTGGACAGATATACGTTCTGCCCTTTTAAATACATTTTAAAATAGCAAACGGCGATGAAATGGAATGGAACCACTGGGTTTGTTAAACTAACAGAAATATCTTTAATCTACAGTAGGATTCCGTAACATACGACCTCAAGAAACACAGTGGTGCAGATCTTTAAACAGAGCACAATAATCAGAAACGCTCTGGACTGCAGTCCAGAGTCGTGTTCCGACCCAGTTATCATCTTAATTACAGAACAGAAATCATTAGGATTTTCCATAGCGTTAAAGTTCGTCAAGTCGTCTTTGATTTAAGCCTTAGAACACATCAATCCATTATGCATATGATTTATAGTGATTTTATTCGTTTTCAGACACGAGAAAATTCTAGTTTTAACGGCATACTTGGGGATATCAATTTTTGTCACGAACGATCGTATTCTCCAACGATATTTATACACAATATTCATTGTCAAGTGGGCCAATAAAGGGTATCAGTTTCCGTCAAAATAAATTGTTATTTCCATGAGAGACTAGCATCGAACACTTATGTCATATTATGTATCGGTATTCGGCAAATCCGTAAACTAGATATTTTAGGTTTATACCACTAATATTTTAGCATGAAGCAAGTAAACACTTGCCTGGCAACGTCTCGGGGTCGCGGGGCAGCAACGTCGTCATGAACGCGCGTTGTACGCCGCGGAACAAGTTCGCGCGAGCCTCGATCGAACACGGATTTTGCGTCGGAATCTCCCGGAGTCGTCTTGCGTGCGCTGGAAGCTTAGAGGGGCTCTATGGTTCACTTGGGACTTGCTGGGGTCGACGATGGTCGGCCGTGGTCGCTCCGGCGACGTGCACAGTGCACGTGCAGGGGGTTTTCTCTTTTGGAGAGAGAGAGAGAGAGAGAGAGAGAGAGAGCAGTGGGGTTGGCTTTGTGGTGATGGTGATGTTGCTGAGGAGGTTAGGGAGTCTCAGAGTGGTTCAGGCGAAGTGTGGGGGCTCGTCGGCGTGAGGGTGCCGGTGGTGGTCGAGGTCGGGCACGAGTAGGGGATGTGCAGGGGGAAGCTCGGCAGATGGAGGAGGCTGCAGTGATCGTGGAGTTGGTAGGGGAGAACTGAGAGAGGAGGACGAGGTGGTGTAGCCGTCGGCGACGTCGTCGTCGTCGGGGGTGAAGTGCAGTGGGTTTCACAGTGGGTTCGCGGGGGGAAAAAGCTTGAGGGGTTAGAGTTTTGAGGAGGAGTGTGAGGGAGAGATGAGTTTGAGGCGAGAGGAGGTTGAGGGGTGTGGAGTCGTGGTCGAGGGTCGCGGGGACGTGGGCAGCGGCGCGGGCAACGTGGGGAGCTCGGGACGTGGGGGTCGCGAGAAGGAAAGGGCGGGAATAGTTGCGAACGAGGGAGGAAGAGGTTAGGGATCGGGTCGGGTCTTGAATGAGAAGCGGGCTCGGTGAAGAACGGGCCGGGCTCGCGAATAAAACAAAAAATTAATTCCTAAAAATCTGTGGGCTGGTGGAATGTTGGGCTGAGATTGGGATGGGCCGGGGTATTTTCTTTAATTAAATCAAAGATTATGGGCTGCAGGGAAATATTTAAGGGATTTAATTAAAACAAAAGTTGTGAATGGCTGGGCTTAACTGTTAGTATGGATTTTATTTTGGGGTTTTAGTATAATCGGCTCTGGTTTTAACTCTTGGGTTTTAACTTTTAGGTTTAGGGAAAATATAAATATTTAGTTTAAACAACCAATTCAAATATGAAGAAAAGGAGGGAAACCACTGGAATCAGAAAAATAGGAGACTTTTATTGAAAAAGGAAACGGGGATTTACATCATACCCCCCTTAACAAAAATTTCGTCCTCGAAATTTGACAAGAATACAAGAATGCAAAAGTACTAAACAAAAAGATGTGGATAACGATCACGGATGTCTTCCTCCCGCTCCCAGGTGGATTCTCCTGGGGAACGACTGCTCCAAGACACTCGGACTAACTGAATGACCTTATTCTTTAGCACTTTTTCTCTGCGGTCGAGAATGGTAGTAGGCTGCTCCTCGTACGATAAGTCAGTACCCAAAACTAGCTCTGAGTGGTCCAGGACATGGCTCTCATCTCGAACGTAACGCCGCAACTGTGACACGTAGAAGGTATTGTGCACACCAGCTAGCGATGGAGGCAAGGCGAGTCGATAGGCCACCTCTCCCACTCGCTCTAGCACCTCAAAAGGTCCGATGAAGCGGGGACTAAGCTTTCCCCGACCTCCGAACCTGATAACTCCACGAGTAGGGGAAATCTTCAAGAACACATGATCTCCGACTTCGAACTCAAGTGCCCTTCTGCTGGTATCTGCCCAACTCTTCTGTCGATCCTGAGCCGCCTTGATACGCTGTCTGACCATTTGGACTTTGTCAACTGTCTGAACAATGAGTTCGGGGCCTAGCAGTCTTCGTTCTCCCACATCATCCCAACATACTGGGGATCGACACTTCCGCCCGTATAGTGCTTCAAAAGGTGCCATCTGAATACTGGCCTGATAACTATTGTTATAAGAGAACTCGACTAGATGCAGATGGTCCTCCCAGGAACCTTGAAAGTCCAACATACAGGCTCTCAACATATCCTCGAGCGTCTGAATCGTACGCTCGGATTGTCCATCCGTCTGAGGGTGATAAGCTGTGCTGAAATTTAGGCGAGTACCCAAGCTCTCCTGTAAGCTCTTCCAAAAGTGCGACAAGAATCTCGTGTCCCGGTCTGACACAATGCTGACTGGAACACCGTGAAGTCGTACGATCTCCTGCATATATCTTTCTGCCAATGATTCTGTCGACTGTCCTACTCGGAAAGGTAGAAAGTGTGCAACTTTTGTGAGGCGATCGACGATAACCCAAATGGCGTTATTGCCCCTAGGGCTCCGTGGTAAGGCCGTCACGAAATCCATAGTAATGTGCTCCCACTTCCATTCCGGTATTGGCAGGGGTTGTAACAGTCCTGCTGTCCTCTGGTGCTCCGCCTTCACCTGCTGACATACCAAGCACCTGGATACGAACCTCGCAATTTCCCGCTTCATTCCGTTCCACCAAAAGTGTTGCTTTAGGTCCTGATACATTTTTGTACTTCCCGGATGCACAGAATAAGCTGAACTGTGTGCTTCAGCCAACACTTCTTCTCGAACACCTCCTTTAGGTACGCAGAGTCTGCTACCGAATCTCAGTGAGCCATCTTCATGTATAATCAATTCCGTTCTTAGTCCAGCTTTCACTTCCTCTCTAAACTTTTGCAATCGGGGATCGTCCGCTTGCGCAGTCTTGATGCGGTCCACCAGAGAAGATTTCACCTGCAGTTGCCAAAGTTGACTGAGTGCGTTCGGCGTAACGACCTCAAGTTCAAGTCTCTGGAAATCCTCGATAATGCTCCTCTGATCGGTCAACATCATGACCGCTGGCTTGCGACTGAGCGCATCTGGTACGACATTTACCTTCCCCGGGTGATACTGAAGGTTCAAGTCGTAATCTGCCATCAGCTCCAGCCATCGGCGCTGCCTCATATTTAATTCCTTCTGGGTGAAAACATACTTCAAACTTTTGTGATCTGTGTACACTTCCACTTTCACACCCAATAGATAGTGCCTCCAAATCTTCAATGCAAAGATTACCGCAGCTAACTCCAAGTCAGGTGTGGGGTAGTTCTTCTCGTGGTTTCTCAGTTGTCGAGAGGCGTAAGCAACCACACGTCCGTGCTGCATCAAAACACAGCCTAAACCCTTCGCTGAGGCATCACTGTGTATCACCAAACCACCTGAATCATCTGGTACAGTAAGGATAGGCGCCGTGGTTAATTTCTGCTTTAGTGTGTCGAATGCCTGAGTGCACTCCTCTGTCCATGTAAACGGCACGTCCTTCCGTGTCAGCCTCGTCAATGGTTCCGCGATTCTTGAGAAATCTTGGACGAATCTCCGATAATAACCTGCTAATCCCAAAAAACTCCTGATCTCAGCCACTGACTTCGGCGTCGGCCAATCTCTGACAGATTCTATCTTTGCCGGGTCCACCGAGATGCCTTCGCCCGAAACAATATGTCCCAAAAACTGCACCTTGTCGAGCCAGAACTCACACTTGCTTAGCTTCGCATACAGCTTCTCCTCCCGAAGAATTTGTAGGACTGTGCGCAAGTGTTCAGCGTGCTCCTTCTGAGTCTTCGAGTAGACCAGTATGTCGTCGATAAACACAACGACAAACGTGTCCAAGTATTTTGCGAACACCCTGTTCATCAAGTCCATGAATATTGCTGGGGCGTTGGTAACGCCGAACGGCATCACAAGGAACTCGTAATGTCCGTATCGGGTCCTGAAAGCCGTCTTGCACACATCCTCGGCTGCTACCCTGATTTGATGATACCCAGAACGGAGGTCCAACTTCGAGAAAACCTTGGCTCCACTTAGTTGATCGAATAAGTCGTCAATGCGCGGTATTGGGTACTTGTTCTTTATTGTGACCTTGTTCAGCTCCCGGTAATCTATACACATTCGCAACGATCCATCCTTCTTCTTTACCAATAGAACTGGTGCACCCCACGGTGAAGCGCTTGGCCGAATGAATCCTTTCTCCAATAGTTCTTCGACCTGTTTCTTCAATTCCGACAATTCAACCGGTGCCATTCTGTATGGGGCCCTGGATACTGGGGCTGTACCTGGAATCAAATCGATTGAGAACTCCAAAATTCGAGGAGGGGGTAGACCTGGTAGATCCTCGGGAAAAACGTCCAGAAAGTCCCGAACAATTTCTGGGTCCGGGCTCCTATCAATCTCCATAGCTGTCAGCTCCTTAGGCTTTGCTCTGTATTTAGCTGGCTCCAAAGATTCGCTTCCTCCCTCGAAAACAAACTCCGGGTGATTGGGAATGCGGAAGATCACATTCCTTGCACGACAATCGATAACAGCATGAAAAGTGCTCATCCAATCCATCCCAAGAATTGCGTCGTAACTGCCTGTCCCAATTAGGAGGAAATTCGCATAGAATTCCCTGCCACACACTACAACCGGGCATAATCTACATTCTCGACTAGATATTATGATGCCATTACCCGTATGAATTTCCCATCCCTTTGTTAGTGGTTCATGAGGTATTGAGTGTGTATCAGTGAAATGCTCAGACAAGAAACAATGCGATGCTCCTGAATCAAAAAGTACTCTAGCTGGCAAAGAATGTACGAGTAGAGTACCTGTAACCACATCTCCTGACGCTTCCTCCTGCTCGGCGGTCAAGGTGAAAGCCCGTCCCTGACCGCGACCTGTAAATGGTTGTCTCTGCTCCTGCGGCCTCTGCTGTGACGGTCCAGAACCTGCCTGTGCCTCTGCTCGCTCAGGGCAACTACCAATCTTGTGCTGACTAGAACCGCAAATCAAACACCGTCCCTTGGCACGGCGACAGTCCTTCTGGGTATGTCCTCCTCTACCGCAATAGCCGCAAATCACGCCCTGTCTCTGGGGGCGCTGCTGTGGTACGAACGGGCGCTTCATTTGCGTCGTCCCTGGCCTGTGAACCGGTATGGCTCCTCGAGATGGCGTGTGGGTACGTGCTGGAACGACTGAGGGTCTCCTGAACTTGTTAATCAGTTGCTCCTGAACTCTCGCCGCGTTGAGTACCTGTGCGAAAGTCTGCAGATCCAACGAAGCAATCAACTGCTGCAACTCAAAATCTAACCCCTGAAGGAAACGCCTGGCCCTGGTAATTTCTGAGGCGACCATGTACGGAGCGAAACGACTCAAGCGGTTGAACTCTGCCGCATAAACATCCACTGGGCGTCCATTCTGCTTCAAAAGAATAAACCTCTCCTCCATTTCTGCCTTGGCTGTGGAAGGAAAGTAATGATCTAGGAAGCACTCCTTAAACTTGCTCCATTCGATCGGCCTGTCAAGTCTGCTCTCTTCCACCGACCACCATGTGCGGGCCTCGTCTTCTAATTGTATCTTTATCACGTCCACTCTGTCTTCCTCTGGAACCCTGGCAGCAGTCAATAGATTCTCCATATTCACCAACCATTGCTCAGCCTCAAGGGGTTTAGCTAGCCCTGTGAACGCAGCTGGGTGTAACCGTCGGAAGTCTGCTACTGTACCAGCCCTAGCATGATAAGCTGGTGGAACAACGCCCTCGGGGGCGGTAATAAATGCGGAGGGTCCTCCTGTGGCGGTAATCGCCCTGAGTCCCTCAGTGAGCAAGTCGGTCTTCCTCTCCTGAGCTTTCGCGAGAGTAGTCAGTGCGCTGAGCATCCTTTCCGTGCGGTCCTGAGTGCTGGAGTCCGAGGAGGGGTCGTTCGGGGACGTCATATCACTGGAAGATTCAAATGGGTAGGATCAGATTCAATGATGGAAATCAAGAGTAGTGAAACAAGAATATCGTAATACTGCATAGTTAATGTTATCCCTTGATACTAACACAGGCTCTGATACCAACTAAACCATGTCACGCCCCGCTTCCCAAAAATACGGAAAACGAGGGATGACTAGGCCAGCCATGCTCCTACGGTCAAGGAATCATCCCGCCGTAGTCACACTTCGGCTTCTAGCATTACATGGTAATCAGTAAATAAAGCGCAGTGGTAAAGGAATCACATCACTAATCTATTACATTAATATTCCATTGTTCACAAATTACAGATAACAAGAACAAGTACTAACAAAAGTCAAACTTACGATCACTTTTATGGAAAGCAGAAAAATAGAAAGTACACCCGTCTAAATCTCCATGAACTCGAAGGATAGGTCTGTCTCCTGTGCTGGTTCTCCCGCGGGATCTGAGCATGCATACTCAGGTCGTCAGAGCGACACAATAACAATTATATTATAATGAGGTGAAACAGGTATATGGGGTAATACTGGTGTAAGAACAATACAAGTAATCACTATGTCACTATATGATGCAGAATATATTATGTGTCCCTATCGGTCTCTAGGTCATATTTGAAATCACATAGTGGAAGGAGGATCATGTTTAACAGGAGTCTCGTACATACCCGAGACAACGGCCCACATGCTCGGGACATAACCCTGTCAGCCGGATCGCTAGATCCTATCCTACATGTATCAGTATCTCTGTTCGAATGATCATCCTCTAAACACGGTCCCGCTAAATACGATACTCTTTCCACTTTGATTTCCCCTTTTTCCCCAGGTTCTCACTAGTTATGATATTAATCTAGTTGTGTATAAGTATACCAATGGCACGGTTTTGTCACTGTTCACTGTATCAATCACTGTCACGAATATTCACTTTTCATTGGTGTACTCGTCACAACTAAACCAACATCTATCACGTACGATAATGCAATGTCCACACGTACTAATACTGAGTATATGGCAAGGGTATGATATATGTATGTATGCTACCAATGAGTTCTGTATATCATGAATCAACATGCATGTCATGAACTGAAATAAATTGCACAAATTATTATGTTAAGAATTCAGCGAAACGATGTAAGTGAGATATATAGAACAATCAGTCTGTAATTCATCAAAATTTGTTTCAGTTCAGTCGGAGGTTCGGTTTTCAAAATATAACCGTTTCAGTTTAAGTGCTCGCGGCTGGAATTTCAATTTCAGAACTGAACGTCTGTTTCGCGGCACGAATTGCACCCAGTTGGGCTCAGAATTTAGTGATGTCACAGTTAAATGAAATTTAGGGTTTTCGATAAAGTATCCAACGCAATAGACGGATCCTCAATCGCATCTGTACGTTGAAAGTTGTAACCAGTTTAATCTCAGTGTGTCATTTCAGAACCTGTTCGGGACAGATATACGTTCTGCGCTTTTAAATACATTTTAAAATAGCAAACGGCGATGAAATGGAATGGAACCACTGGGTTTGTTAAACTAACAGAAATATATTTAATCTACAGTAGGATTCCGTAACATACGACCTCAAGAAACACAGTGGTGCAGATCTTTAAACAGAGCACAATAATCAGAAACGCTCTGGACTGCAGTCCAGAGTCGTGTTCCGACCCAGTTATCATCTTAATTACAGAACAGAAATCATTAGGATTTTCCATAGAGTTAAAGTTCGTCAAGTCGTCTTCGATTTAAGCCTTAGAACACATCAATCCATTATGCATATGATTTATAGTGATTTTATTCGTTTTCAGACACGAGAAAATTCTAGTTTTAACGGCATACTTGGGGATATCAATTTTTGTCACGAACGATCGTATTCTCCAACGATATTTATACACAATATTCATTGTCAAGTGGGCCAATAAAGGGTATCAGTTTCCGTCAAAATAAATTGTTATTTCCATGAGAGACTAGCATCGAACACTTATGTCATATTATGTATCGGTATTCGGCAAATCCGTAAACTAGATATTTTAGGTTTATACCACTAATATTTTAGCATGAAGCAAGTAAACACTTGCCTGACAACGTCTCGGGGTCGCGGGGCAGCAACGTCGTCATGAACGCGCGTTGTACGCCGCGGAACAAGTTCGCGCGAGCCTCGATCGAACACGGATTTTGCGTCGGAATCTCCCGGAGTCGTCTTGCGTGCGCTGGAAGCTTAGAGGGGCTCTATGGTTCACTTGGGACTTGCTGGGGTCGACGATGGTCGGCCGTGGTCGCTCCGGCGACGTGCACAGTGCACGTGCAGGGGGTTTTCTCTTTTGGAGGGAGAGAGAGAGAGAGAGAGAGAGAGAGCAGTGGGGTTGGCTTTGTGGTGATGGTGATGTTGCTGAGGAGGTTAGGGAGTCTCAGAGTGGTTCAGGCGAAGTGTGGGGGCTCGTCGGCGTGAGGGTGCCGGTGGTGGTCGAGGTCGGGCACGAGTAGGGGATGTGCAGGGGGAAGCTCGGCAGATGGAGGAGGCTGCAGTGATCGTGGAGTTGGTAGGGGAGAACTGAGAGAGGAGGACGAGGTGGTGTGGCCGTCGGCGACGTCGTCGTCGTCGGGGGTGAAGTGCAGTGGGTTTCACAGTGGGTTCGCGGGGGGAAAAAGCTTGAAGGGTTAGAGTTTTGAGGAGGAGTGTGAGGGAGAGATGAGTTTGAGGCGAGAGGAGGTTGAGGGGTGTGGAGTCGTGGTCGAGGGTCGCGGGGACGTGGGCAGCGGCGCGGGCAACATGGGGAGCTCGGGACATGGGGGTCGCGAGAAGGAAAGGGCGGGAATAGTTGCGAACGAGGGAGGAAGAGGTTAGGGATCGGGTCGGGTCTTGAATGAGAAGCGGGCTCGGTGAAGAACGGGCCGGGCTCGCGAATAAAACAAAAAATTAATTCCTAAAAATCTGTGGGCTGGTGGAATGTTGGGCTGAGATTGGGATGGGCCGGGGTATTTTCTTTAATTAAAACAAAGATTATGGGCTGCAGGGAAATATTTAAGGGATTTAATTAAAGCAAAAGTTGTGAATGGCTGGGCTTAACTGTTGGTATGGATTTTATTTTGGGGTTTTAGTATAATCGGCTCTGGTTTTAACTCTTGGGTTTTAACTTTTAGGTTTAGGGAAAATATAAATATTTAGTTTAAACAACCAATTCAAATATGAAGAAAAGGAGGGAAACCACTGGAATCAGAAAAATAGGAGACTTTTATTGAAAAAGGAAACGGGGATTTACAAGAACAACCTCCGAACCCTAACCCTAGCCCCTCGTGCTTGCGCCGCCGGCCTCCCCGCGACCTCGCCGTCGCCGTCATCGCCTCCTCAGCCTAGCCGCACCCTCCTACCTCCTTCCTCCGTCTCCTTCCGCGCCTGCACCCAACCCCGACGACATCACCTGGCCGCAGATCTCGCCGTCGACGCCGCCTCCCGTCACCAACGACGCCTGAGACTCCCTCTCTTCCTCCTCGTCCCGACCTCGTCGTCGCCTTCCTCCTCCCCTCGCCGGACCACAGAACCCAAAACCGCAACCCTACCACCCTCTGCAGTTCGCCGGAAAACGTGCCGTCGACCCTCGTCGACGTCACTCGCGCCACCTCCGACCACCTCCTCTCCCCTGCGACCAGAACCCGGCCCTTACATCCCCTCATCGCACAGCACCACCACCTTTCCAGCGACCCAGGAACTTTCCAGCCTCCTCAGCCCCCGTCGCTGCCTCGCCGGCGTCCCAGCGCCGTCGAGCCCGCCGTGGTTGCCCCTGGTGTCTCCCTGTAAGCGTCCCTTATCTTTCCTTTTGGGCAAATTCCCCCCCCCCCCGCTGATCTTTAAATATACGTGTATCGCGTTTGCTAACTTCGTTGCTTTTGACTTTTGCCGGATTCCGACCGTACCGTCGTTTGGACCCGACGCTCCAGCGAAGTACCCTGGTCCGTGGGGTCCCGTTGTTCGCTGTTGGGACTCGATCCGTGGCCCGTGCACCCATCTCGTGTTTTCTGCCGACTTTGCATCCGTGCTTTCCGGTTTGCGAAACAGTCGAGGCAAGATTTCTTGCTACATGCTACGTTAAACTAATTAAATGTTTGACTCACAAACTTGCTATATTAACTAGTATTGCTACTTATCTCATTGGACGGAATATGATGTACATTATAATACTGCCACCTAAATCGTATTTTGCCACCGTAACATTAATAACAACTACCTGCTAATCATTTTACTATTTAGAGGAAAATAGTCGCACACTTATATCCTTATTGCCTGCTGTTATTAATATTGCGCTACATTGTGATTATTGCACCCCAAGGGTGTTTGAACCTGTTAATAAGAGAATACAAAGCATCATTGTGTGTACATGGAATAATATTATTATTTACTGTTCCGGCTGTTGTTCCTTATTCGTTACTATACCTGTTATCAGCATACATTTGATTGCATTACATATTGACCCGATCGTGATACACCTGACACCCTATACATATCGACTCAACCTGTTGAAACGTGACCTGACCTGTTACCTGATTTCATGCCTAATGCCGACCAACCTGACCATTCCTGCTGTCTATCCAGACAGACCTACTTTTACCTGATTTTGTGTTGGCATTAGTCCTTGACTACTGAATACCTGACCTGACATACATAGCTTGGGGGTATGGGGAAATCAAAGGTGAAACCGACTTGTAACTCAACAGTTCGATACTTGTTCTGATCAGTCTTACGGGCTTGGCCAGCCCCGGAGTGTTGATGCTGACATCACTCGCCCATCTTGCTACCTATTACTGCTTAGCGGCACGTCTCGGATTCAGCCCCGAGGACCTTGACCGTGGTCCCGGGCACGCACGGGATACTATTGAGTTACATCGACGATTCATCAATTGATTTCAAAGACTATAGAGTAGAAACCTGATAGGACAGTTTAGTCACCACTACACATTACCCTGCTCTGTTATTTCTTAGTACTGCTTTATTCATGTTCATACCTGCATTGCTTATTACCATGTTTATATTATATTATTTGGTTGACATGACGCGCTGACGTCTGGGTTTTGCATGGCCCAGATTCCTTACCACTATCGACGACCGAGTAGGAGTACTTCAGCCAGCAGGCTGAACTGTGAGTTCCTTAGGGTTTAGTTTATTTATTTTCATTCCATTTCCAGATATGAGCCCGCATTATGGGACGTACTGTTTATTTATTGTATTGGATCATTTGCTTCCGCACTCATTGTTTACTGATTCTTGTTATTATGGATTTGGACATGTATTAGATTAGTTTATTATTTTGTTCTTGATATCTCTACAACCGTAATGTGACTGTGGATGGATATTTCCTACCCACAGGTAGCATGGTTGGCTATGTCACGTGCCCAATCTTGCGTACTCTGGGAAGCGGGGCGTGACATGGTTCTTTTGGTATCAGAGCCATAGGATAGTCGGGTTGATTCTTTTGTAGTTGGGTATTGTACCCAATACACGAATCAGAATACCCGTGACTAGGAAACATGTCCTGCCACTTTGACTGTTTTACCATCCTTGAATCATTCTTCCGGATCATGTCGACATGCAAACTTACTTTGCATTTGTCAACTCAAAAACCTAAATTCTTGTTATCTCTAGGACTTAGGCGACTTGGGTGGAGTTAAGTAATTGCGGCTATGATACCGCGGCATAGCTACAATGCAGTACTCTATTTAAATATCTTGGAGTTCTAGCCTTGATCTATACCCAGAATCTATCATCATGCTAATGTTGGGTACTTTGATTTCCAGGAATATGGCCGGTCAGAATTTGAAGATGGACCAAAGACGTGCGGTCTTAGCCGCCAGGCGTAGAGTGATAAGGGGATTGCTGGAGAATCTAAAGGAACAGACCGAGCTGGAACCGGCATCTGTACTGAACCAAACGTCTGTACGTAGAAGTATTCCGGTGAACAGGAGCAGCGTAGCACCAATGAAGAAAACAATTGTGGGTGATCGGAAAAGGAGCGTGATTTGTAACTACTGCCATATACCCGGACATGTGCGAAAGGAGTGTCGTAAGAGGCTGGGACTCTGTTTTAGATGTGGAGCGGCAGATCACGCCGTTAGTGCTTGTCCGTCGAAGCTTCGTACAAGGGATGATATTCAGAAGCCTCCGCAGAGACCGTTCCAAGGGCAGAGACAGTTGACTCAAGGACCAAATCAGGCTCGAGCTTTCACGTTGACAGCTGAGGAAGCCAAGGCATCAGGAGAAGTGGTTTCAGGTACTTTGCTCGTTCATGGTTTTCCCGCATTGGCATTATTTGATTCCGGAGCATCCCACTGTTTTATGTCATCCAAATTTATAACTACACACTCGATTACCTGTACGACCATGTCTAGTTTCTGGGACATACACACTGGGAATGGGAAAATCATAGCTAGTAAGGAATGTAGAGATTGTTCAGTTGTTGTTTGCGGACGGGAGCTTCTTGCAGATTTCTTGGTGATAGATACGGGCAGTTATGAAGTAGTCTTGGGAATGGATTTTCTTGGCACTTTCCACGCCCATATTGTCTGTAGGGCAAGGAAGGTAATTTCCAGATTCCCGGACACCCTGAGTTTACCTTCACTGGGGGAAGCAGTTCTGTCGGGCCAGTCGAGTTTAGGGCTAGGCCGACAAACAGTGTTCTTGCAGCAATGGTAGTGGATAGTAATGAAGAGCCGGCAGTTGTTCGCGACTTTATGGATGTATTTACAGATATTTCGGGCTTACCGCCGAAGCGAGATGTGGAGTTTGCGATTGACCTTATTCCTGGTGCAGCGCCAGTATCAAAATCTTATTATCCGATGGCACCGGTGGAATTGGAAGAAGTTAAGAAACAAGTTGGTGAATTACTCGAGAAAGGTTGGATTCGAAGCAGCAACTCGCCTTGGGGAGCTCCAGTTCTTTTAGTAAAGAAGAAGGATGGCACGAGAAGGATGTGCATTGATTATCGAGAATTGAACCGGGTGACTATTAAGAATAAGTACCCGATCCCTCGCATTGGAGAACTCTTTGAGCAGCTTAGTGGCGCGAGGGTATTCTCGAAACTGGATTTGCGATCAGGATATCATCAGGTCCGAGTAAAAGCAGAAGACATTTGCAAGACGGCGTTTCGGACTAGATATGGACATTTCGAGTATTTGGTGATGCCCTTCGGAGTGACTAATGCGCCGGCAATATTCATGGATTTGATGAACAGGGTCTTTTCACCATACCTGGACCAGTTTATTGTGGTATTCATTGACGATATTCTGGTGTACTCGAAGAGTCCGGAGGAGCATGCTGAGCATTTAAGGATCGCACTGCAGACGCTGAGACAAGAGAAGTTATTCGCGAAAATGAGTAAGTGCGAATTCTGGCTGGAAGAAGTGAAGTTTCTGGGGCATGTCGTGTCGGGCAATGGAATCGCCGTCGATCCCGAAAAGATTGCAGCAGTTCGAGATTGGTCTATTCCAAAGAATGTTGCGGAGATAAGAAGTTTTCTTGGACTCGCCGGATACTACAGGAGATTTGTGGAGAACTTCGCTCGTTTGGCAGAGCCATTAACCAAGCTTACGCGTAAGGAGGTACCGTTTGTTTGGACGGATGGATGTGCATTGGCCTTCGAGACGTTGAAACAGAAGTTGATAACCGCCCCTATCCTAACTGTACCGGATAATTCAGGAGGACTGGTGATTCACAGCGACGCATCCGGAAAAGGATTGGGATGTGTTCTGATGCAGAATGGGAAGGTCGTCGCTTACGCATCGAGACAACTGAAGACTCATGAGAAGAATTATCCGACTCATGACTTGGAGCTTGCAGCCGTGATCTTCGCCCTGAAGATTTGGAGACACTACCTTTTGGGCGAGGGAGTCGAAGTCTTTACAGATCACAAGAGTTTGAAGTATGTATTCACTCAGAAGGAGTTGAACATGAGGCAGCGCAGATGGTTGGAGCTGATGGCCGACTACGACCTTGATCTTAAGTACCATCCGGGAAAAGTTAACGTCGTGCCAGATGCTCTAAGTCGGTTACCAGCAATTCAGGTATTGACTGCACAGAGGGAGATCATTGCGGATTTTCGGAGATTTGACTTGGAGGTTGTGCTACCACATGCTACGGGACAGTTGATGTAGTTGCAAGTACAGTCGTCCTTAGTTGAGAAGATTAAAGTGGCGCAATCGCAGGATCCTAGGCTGCAAAAGTTTCGAGAGCAGGTTGAAGCCGGACTACGAACCGATTTACTGATCCATGAAGACGGTTCGTTGAGATATGGTAGCCGTGTGTGTGTGCCAAAAGGAGATGTGCGTGAAGAGCTCATGAAGGAGGCACACAGTTCAGCTTACTCTGTACATCCAGGAGAGACAAAGATGTACCGAGATATTCGACAGCACTTCTGGTGGGAAGGTATGAAACGGGAAATTGCTCGCTTCGTAGCTAAGTGCTTGGTGTGTCAGCAAGTCAAGGCTGAACACCAAAGGGTTGCTGGTTTGTTGCAACCACTTCCGATTCCTCAGTGGAAGTGGGAACATATAACCATGGATTTCGTGACGGCTTTACTGCGGAGTCCAAAGGGCAACAATGCAGTATGGGTGATTGTCGATCGGTTGACCAAGGCGGCTCACTTTATTCCTTTTCGGGTTGGTCAATCGACAGAGACTTTGGCAGAGCGGTACATGCAGGAGATTGTAAGACTGCATGGAGTACCGGTAAGCATCGTGTCCGATCGGGACACTCGGTTCTTGTCACACTTTTGGAGGAGTTTACAAGAAAGTTTGGGGACTCGACTGAAGTTTAGCACAGCTTATCATCCTCAGACTGATGGACAATCGGAGAGAACGATCCAGACCCTTGAAGATATGTTGAGAGCTAGCATGTTGGACTTCAAAGGTTCTTGGGAGGATCATCTACACCTGGTGGAGTTTTCGTACAACAATAGCTTCCAAGCGACTATTCAGATGGCTCCGTTTGAAGCGTTGTATGGTCGTAAGTGCCGTTCACCGGTTTGTTGGGATGATGTTGGTGAACGAAGGTTACTAGGACCAGATTTGGTGGTACAGACAGTCGAGAAGGTGAATACAATCAGGAAGCATATGAAGGCAGCTCAAGACAGACAGAAAAGTTGGGCCGACACGTCAAGAAGACCTCTAGAGTTCGCCGTGGGTGATTTGGTATTCCTGAAGATATCACCGACTAGAGGGGTGATTCGCTTTGGAAGTCGGGGAAAGTTTAGTCCTCGATTCATTGGACCCTTCGAGATATTGGAGCGTGTTGGAGAGGTAGCGTACCGTTTGGCGTTACCACAGTCATTGGCAGGAGTGCACGATGTGTTTCATGTGTCTCAACTACGGAGGTATGTTCGTGATGAGACTCATGTCTTGGATCATTCAGAGTTGACTGTACGGGAGGACCTAACCTTTGAGGAGCGACCAGTCGAAATCAAGGATCGAAGAGAAAAGGTTCTTAAGAACAAGGTTATCCCTCTTGTGCTAGTGTCTTGGGGTAATCGATCGCATGGAGAATCCACTTGGGAGCGAGAAGACGAGATCCGGCAGAAATTCCCTCACCTTTTCCAGTAGTTAGCTATCTTGTATTCTTGGAATTTCGAGGACGAAATTCTTTTGTAGTTGGGTATGATGTAACACCCGAGCCCAATAATACTATTTCTTTTGCTAGTTGAGTGTTATACATTGCTCATTCCAATTATCCTGATTGTTTGGTGCTTTTTGCAAAATTTTAACCGGTTAAGTCATTTTGGCACATAACAAATTTTAACACCTAAAATGAAATTAAAAATATCTATATTGGCCTACTCGTCGCCACTAGTCGCGTGGTAGCGTCCGCGTGTCGAGATTCCGTCCCGTTCGGCGAAACGGGCATGTCTGGACGACTACGTGCGCGTGCAAGTGTCCGACTTGGGGGCATGAATTTTAATCATTAAACATCTCTTTTCAAAATTTGGAACTCGCTTAAAATCCTATAATTTGAATTTGGAGCATTTGGGCGCAACCCGGACGCGATTTGGAAATGTTTCATTTAGCGCCAAATAGGCCCATTTAATAAAATATTATGAAGCTGAAAATATATATGATAATATATTTTTAACGTTAAATCCTTTCTTTTAAATCTTTTAAATTTCCTTTTACCTAATCTCCCCAGCTTATCACGAGCGGCCAACTCGTCTCGTGGGCCCCCCCTTCAACCGTCTCTCTCTATCTCTCTCTCAAATCTCCTTCTCTCTCTATCTCTAATAATTCTCTCTCTCTCTCTCTCTAACCAATCTCTCTCTCTCTCTTCCTATATATATATATCTTCTTACGCAGCCGCCTCCTCCATCACGAGAACAACCTCCGAACCCTAACCCTAGCCCCTCGTGCTTGCGCCACCGGCCTCCCCGCGACCTCGCCGTCGCCGTCATCGCCTCCTCAGCCTAGCCGCACCCTCCTACCTCCTTCCTCCGTCTCCTTCCGCGCCTGCACCCAACCCCGATGACACCACCCGGCCGTAGATCTCGCCGTCGACGCCGCCTCCCGTCACCAACGACGCCTGAGACTCCCTCTCTTCCTCCTCGTCCCGACCTCGTCGTCGCCTTCCTCCTCCCCTCGCCGGACCACAGAACCCAAAACCGCAACCCTACCACCCTCTGCAGTTCGCCGGAAAACGTGCCGTCGACCCTCGTCGACGTCACTCGCGCCACCTCCGACCACCTCCTCTCCCCTCCGACCAGAACCCGGCCCTTACATCCCCTCATCGCACAGCACCACCACCTTTCCAGCGACCCAGGAACTTTCCAGCCCCCGTCGCTGCCTCGCCGGCGTCCCAGCGCCGTCGAGCCCGCCGTGGTTGCCCCTGGTGTCTCCCTGTAAGCGTCCCTTATCTTTTCTTTTGGGCAAATTCCCCCCCCCCGCTGATCTTTAAATATACGTGTATCGCGTTTGCTAACTTCGTTGCTTTTGACTTTTGCCGGATTCTGACCGTACCGTCGTTTGGACCCGACGCTCCAGCGAAGTACCCTGATCCGTGGGGTCCCGTTGTTCGCTGTTGGGACTCGATCCGTGGCCCGTGCACCCATCTCGTGTTTTCTGCCGACTTTGCATCCGTGCTTTCCGGTTTGCGAAACCGTCGAGGCAAGATTTCTTGCTACATGCTACGTTAAACTAATTAAATGTTTGACTCACAAACTTGCTATATTAACTAGTATTGCTACTTATCTCATTGGACGGAATATGATGTACATTATAATACTGCCACCTAAATCGTATTTTGCCACCGTAACATTAATAACAACTACCTGCTAATCATTTTACTATTTAGAGGAAAATAGTCGCACACTTATATCCTTATTGCCTGCTGTTATTAATATTGCGCTATATTGTGATTATTGCACCCCAAGGGTGTTTGAACCTGTTAATAAGAGAATACAAAGCATCATTGTGTGTACATGGAATAATATTGTTATTTAATGTTCCGGCTGTTGTTCCTTATTCGTTACTATACCTGTTATCAGCATACATTTGATTGCATTACATATTGACCCGATCGTGATACACCTGACACCCTATACATATCGACTCAACCTGTTGAAACGTGACCTGACCTGTTACCTGATTTCATGCCTAATGCCGACCAACCTGACCATTCCTGCTGTCTATCCAGACAGACCTACTTTTACCTGATTTTGTGTTGGCATTAGTCCTTGACTACTGAATACCTGACCTGACATACATAGCTTGGGGGTATGGGGAAATCAAAGGTGAAACCGACTTGTAACTCAACAGTTCGATACTTGTTCTGATCATTCTTACGGGCTTGGCCAGCCCCGGAGTGTTGATGCTGACATCACTCGCCCATCTTGCTACCTATTACTGCTTAGCGGCACGTCTCGGATTCAGCCCCGAGGACCTTGACCGTGGTCCCGGGCACGCACGGGATACTATTGAGTTACATCGACGATTCATCAATTGATTTCAAAGACTATAGAGTAGAAACCTGATAGGACAGTTTAGTCACCACTGCACATTACCCTGCTCTGTTATTTCTTAGTACTGCTTTATTCATGTTCATACCTGCATTGCTTATTACCATGTTTATATTATATTATTTGGTTGACATGACGCGCTGACGTCTGGGTTTTGCATGGCCCAGATTCCTTACCACTATCGACGACCGAGCAGGAGTACTTCAGCCAGCAGGCTGAACTGTGAGTTCCTTAGGGTTTAGTTTATTTATTTTCATTTCATTTCCAGATGTGAGCCCGCATTATGGGACGTACTGTTTATTTATTGTATTGGATCATTTGCTTCCGCACTCATTGTTTACTGATTCTTGTTATTATGGATTTGGACATGTATTAGATTAGTTTATTATTTTGTTCTTGATATCTCTACAACCGTAATGTGACTGTGGATGGATATTTCCTACCCACAGGTAGCATGGTTGGCTATGTCACGTGCCCAATCTTGCGTACTCTGGGAAGCGGGGCGTGACAAGTAAGCTGAGAGAGAATCCCATTCTCCTTTAAATAGTCATGGAATTCCATGCTCAAGTATTCTCCTTCCCGATCAGATCGAAGGATTTTAATACTTTTACCCGTCTGGTTCTCTACTTCGCACTTATATTCCTTGAATTTTTCAAAAGCTTCAGATTTGTGTTTCAACAAGAACACATGTCCAAATCTTGAGAAATCATCGGTGAATGTAATAAAGTACGAGAAACCATTTCTGGCATGCGTAGACATAGGACCGCATACATCACTATGTATCAGTCCCAAGAGTTCAGTAGCTCTTTCTCCGTGTCCAGTAAACGGAGTTTTGATCATCTTTCCTTTAAGACATGACTCACAAGTTTCATAAGATGTAAATTCAAATGGATTCAAATATCCATCTTTATGCAACTTAGCTAACCTTGTCGCATTGATATGACCTAGTCTACAGTGCCACAAGAAGGCTTCGTTCATTTCTGAACTTTTCCTCTTGTGTGTGTTCTGTATGTTTAGAACTGTAGTTTGATTTAGTACGTATATACCGTTACACAACGTACCAAATCCAATCAACATTTGATTTAGGAAAATGTTCATAAAATTATCCTCTAATGCAAAGTTATATCCTTCTTTATGTAATAAGGAAACTGATATAATATTGCACATCATTTTTGGTACGTAGTAACAGTCGTTCAAAATCAATGTATTACCACCAGGTGATATTCGCCAACTGCTTTGACTGCAACAATTGCTCCATTCCCTACTTCTAGAGACATATCACTCTTTCCCAGTTCTCTACCTCTTCTTAACCCATGTAAAAAATTACATACGTAGGATTCTGATCCGGTATCCAATACCAAGGACGTAAGCAAACTGAGAAACAGTTCTCGGTAACGAACACGCCCGAAAAAGATGCATCAGCATGATCCTTCTTCGTTCGGGTGGCGTGGGAATCCGGGTATTCTACTATTCCTTGCTCGGAGTTATGACAATCATAAGATAGAGCGGAACTAACGTTTCCCAGCTCAGTATAATAAGCGGGTTCGGTCAATACATCCATATTATTATCTTGATTAAGGCGTGTCGTTGGTCGGTACCTTGAGAGAGAAAGAAGGAAACGCTTTAGCGTGCGCTCTTTGCAAGATTAGATTGAGTATTATCTTATCTAATCAGGATGGCTCCCACAGTTTTTATCAAATCTTCCTTCAAACCCTAAAAGGTAGGATTAGCCGGGATTAATTACACCCTACAAGTTCATCAATCGTTCAGCCAGGCAGGTATTGGTACTCCGAGGAAGTCTCCCCATCCTTTCGCATGGAACTAATTAAATAAACTCGTTTCCGCAGGGGCATAACCCCATTAACACCTTTCTTAGACATCTACTGGATCAGCTAATTGTAAAGTGAAAAACTCTCCCAGGAGTAACTCTTACTCGCAGTGGGTATCGGGATCTAACTATCTTATAGAAGGTATGCGATCTCATTGCAAATTTCAACACTTGAAATTCCCAATATCTATTTTTACCCCATGCGATTTATGACCTTGACAAGGTTAACAAACCATAAACCGCAAGTCAAGTTCAACCCGTTCATTTCGTGATTGAATTAAACTCACCTGCACGACCTTTGACAAGGTCAACAAGGCAGTACGACTACCCTAATCCAATCGCATCATATGCGGCAAATAAACACTAATCAACTACCGCACACTACGCCTTGACAAGGTCAACAAACGCAGCACGAATACTAAATATCACTTATCTGAAATGACGGAGGGCTACGCTGGTTTTTAAGAAAACCTTTAGCGTAATGAACTTGATATCGTTGTAAAATCTAATGATTTGAAAATGAGTGGTTTTAAGTTCCGCTTTTAAATCGAGTAGTTTTCAAAACGAACCGAGTGGATTGTAGCATTTGCTAATTTTGCTAAAGAGGTCACTCCTGGTGAAGGGATCTCGGCTCTATCCTCATCAAATGAGATGCTGGATATTCATCAAGGAATACCACTATGCAAAGCAAGAACTAGAGATGCTATCAAAACAAAACCGAGTGGGTTGTAGCATTTGCTAGTCTTGCTAAAGAGGTCACTCCCGGTGAGGGGATCTCGGCTCTTTCCTCATCGAATGAGGTGCTGAATATTCATCAAGGAATACCACTATGCAAAGTAAGAACTAGAGCTACCTTTTTGAAAAATTTGATTCTACAACATCTTTAGGTTTCTTATCTTTTCATTAATCTTATTAACGAAGTCCTATCATTTATGTTTCCTAAACATCACAGAAAAGAAACGAAAATAGAACGTACGCTTATGCCATCTGTATTCGCCACGGGGCCCCGTCATGCACCGTTAGGTTACTTAACTAACGGCAGAGCGGGGGCTGGACTAGCACGGGTGCAAAACATAAGCAACGTTTATTATATATATAGTATTCGTTTCACGCAGTTATACGATCATATCACAGAACCAAGCAGCATAAGTCAACATATGAAATATTGGATAAACTAGTAGGTCAGTGTTTTAAATCAGGCCAGTAATGAAAAACACGGATTCTACGGTCATGATAAATAGCCAAACTCGCATCCCTAGACCCTTACGAGAGCGACAAGCAACCCTGCCAATTCTAGAGTTAGGAGACCCGGTCTCGACTCCTCAAGATGGTCTCCCACTGGACTCTAGAACCCGGTTACTTGTGCTCCCCGTCTTGGGGCTATCCTAATGCGGAAAAGTAAATAATATACATCAGTGGTGACATCATCCTCAACCCGGAAGTGTCCCAATAAAAGAATATTACATACATCTTTTTACATGAATGAAAATTAAAAAAACTCTCATCTCACATAAAAAAAACCCGACTATTCAATCACGACGATCCAATATTACATATCACAACAACACATCATATCACAAGTCATCAACATAAGTAAATATGCGTATCCCGAATATCGTTGACATATAGCAACAAGATCGGGGATGTACCACATATTACACTTACGGTCGCAGAAAAGAAATGAAAAACTACAATAATTAGAATCCGCATTTTCCTTAGACATCATAAACCCGGAATATCTCATATTCCGAATTTCATGCCTAACTCTATAAACCCTGCATTTTGGTCTCAAATCGAAAACACTTTCCAATAACTTAGTCGGGTAATTCAACAAGATTCCTGACTACCTGATCGAACGCTCGTCGGGAACTTTAGTAGATGGCCGCACCCCTGATGCCGTCGACAAAGTGCACTTAGGTGGAACACCGTGGCCGCGAGCACCCGAGTGGATGCTTTTGATAACGGGATTCTCCTACAGTCACTTGGTCGGGACTATGAGGCGTGACTACCTGGTAATGTTTTCCGACGAGTGTTCGCATACGATACGTGATTGCGACGGAGTTTTGATCCGAATCAAAACTTCGTAGCAATTGATCAAACCGAGACTAAAACTCTGGACTTACAATTACAAACTAATTTTCAAAAAACTAATTTAATGTAGATTCCAAATATTGTATCACATATCATCACGGTTTAGACGACGTTAAACATTTCGATCGATTTATCAAACACTCATAAATTCTAGAGACCTCAACAACTTGAGCATCACTAAAAACATCCAGAAAGTGCCAAATATCAATATGGAGCAGCACAAGAAAAAAGAACTCAAACTATTCCAAAATTGCGGCGGAACCGCGGCCAAAATAGGGTTTTGGCCGCGGTTCCGCGGCTCGTTTTAGGAATTATGGCTTAGAATTTCTTGGGGCTCCATTATATACCCTGGACAATTTTCTGTATATTTCTAATCTCGAAAATTTCAACTTTTGAAAAATGAACAGAAACTTAGTGAAATCCGACTTCGAAAATTTGATCGAACACTCTAGCGTCGTAAAGACTATCCCTAATGTTCTAGCCTAGCTTTGATACCATGAAAGTCTTTCCTAGCACCACCATGAGGTTAAACCGGCATCGATCATGAAATTTTCAAAAATTCTTGGTGCTAAGCTACACTATCCAAAGATCTAACTACATTATTAGGGTTTCTATGATGATATAAACAAAAGCTATACTAAGTGAAAGAAATTACAACCTTGTAAATCGAATCCTTCACTTAACAAGCTCCGGGTAGTAGTCCCTACAACTCCTCGTAGCTCCACTTGAAGAAGGATTGAGCTTCCTTCGCGATCTTCGTGCCGAAAATGATCCACCCGAAGTTCCTCTAATCCAAACCATCTATTCACTAATCTTTCATTAGTGAAGGAAACACCCTACACTAAAGTGCTAATCAAGTGTAGGATGATAAACTAGGAGTGTTTAGCTCACTTAGTACTCTCTAAGCGTTTAGCTCACTTAGCATTCTCTAAGCCTAAGGGTTCACAACTCATGTGAGTGTTAGGGCTTGGAGGTGGAGGAAGAAGAAGATGGAAAAAGGAGAGAGCTTGAATGAGCTAAGGCAAAGTATCAAGTGTAGAAAAAGAATGAAGAATGGCTCACATAATATCCTCACTTAATGAAGCATGGAATTTATTTCAATAAATAAATTGAACCATATTTCAATAGTGCAAGCAAATGAATAAATAAATATAAAAGCCATGCTTCACCCCATTCCTCAAATATCTCCTCATTTTCCACCTCATTTCTATTTTCACAAAATAGAAAATTCAACCATGCTTCATATAATATACACACACACATATCAAATATATATATATATATAATAAGAAAATAATTAGTGAGCGATAATATTAGTTAATATATAATTATATCAAATATAAATATATATCATATTATTAAATCAACACTTGATTCAATAATCCGGTTATATCGCATATAACCGATTAATATCATTTATCTGTATATCACATTATCAAATCAACACTTGATTCAATAATCCGGTTATATCACATATAACCTAATCGATATCAGATAACCGCCAGATTAGAATACGGTATCACATACTCGTATTTAATCAGGCCCCCGCACATATCAGCATATGTGCCCTACTTTGTTTCGCTTGAACTATGAAACCTCTGTGTGGGACTCTAAAGACTCATCAATACGCCAGCAGTAGGTGATGATCACATCAGCCACCCATAAGCCGTCAGCGGTACTAGCTGGACGTAATGGCTACCCAGGTATTGAGCGAATAGAAGATCAACAAGCAAGCTTGTCCAAACTCCCGTGAAGCCTATAAGTAACACTTACCGTACAGTCCGATCTTTTCGTCTGATACGTCGCATATTGAGTCTAGGGGTGGAAACGTCAGACCCCGGTAACTCGATAAGTCATGCCGATGTGTGGCCTATAACGGTTCGAGAAACTACTGATAACACTTACCAGTAAATCTCATCAACAGCCCTGGTCAGGGACTTCCTGTTATAGCCAATCGAGTATAGCGCAACATCAACTCTCTATACCGGAAGAGACGAAACCCCTCCTATCGCTCATTGCCTCCATGTGACTCGGGACTGTACCCAAAATCCACCTGTTTGCACAACTCCTTTGAGCCGTGGTAGGGAGAAAATCAAAGCACAGTGGGAACCACACAAGACTCTATGACGATCTCGAGTCTACAGAGTAACCTGAACCAGTGTCACCAGAGAACTGCTATCTGACAATAGGTATGGTACCATCTAAGAGTTCTCGGTGAGTCTTGTTCGGTATACCCATTCTCTAATGAGCACCTGTGTACAATCTTTGATGTCAAACACCAATGGTTATGGGATCAACCATCGCCCTCATACAGGGTCAAGAAACGTACACACTAGTCTATACTGGAATATCGATGCCCTGTCTCGATATACCCTCAACTAGGAACTGTTAAAGGATGTGCTTGTGGACTACCCAGGTCCCAGTAGTATGATCTGCATCATAGTCCTGGTAGTCAAGCTAACATCCTAAGGGCTTTATCAACATGTATAAGAAAGACAATATAATAATACTAAGTTTACAATGTTAAGATAAAGAGCAACCATATAGCATACTATCATGTCGAGCAAGAAAGTCCTCTATATATATGTCCAAGCATCCACTATAATATACAATAATGGCCTCTAGGGCATATGTTCATATCAGAATTTTGCATTATTATATCACTCATTCTTAATCATATTACAAATAAATAGGTGCTTTTGATCCATGTCTGCTAAATAGTTGCAGGTTACAGGTTCTCAGATCATTACAGTGAAATTCATGAAAAGAAGCTACAAATGTGAGACTACGACCAACAAAAGATGAATCCGTATGATGCCGCGTAACAATTTAAGAAACAAATGAAGATCAGTAAACAGTTCCATGCACAAGACAGTTCAAGGGCAGCACAAGATACAAGACTTCAAAGCGAAGCTCACGGTAAAAGTCCACATAATTCTGCATTGTTGGAAATCTGGAAGAAAGTAGAAAAAATTCTGAGAAACCAAGTGAAGAAAACAGAAGGAAAAAGCAACATGAAGCAGCCATGAGAAGTTGAACTCAAGATCCCACTATATGGCCGCGGAACCGCGGCCAAACATGGCATTCTGCCGCGGTTCCGCGACCGTGCAGTGCACGTGTCGGTGGGTGTCGGTGCTTTGACCCGGCTTTCTTAGGGTAGTATTGTAAATTCAGATGTGAATCATATGTAAAACCTAGGGTTTCTCCTATCTATAAATAGAAAAGCCGAAAGCCTAATTAGGCATGCCTCTTTTTAATTCTTAAATTCAGAATTTTAATTTCTTTGTAATCATCAAGAGGTCATCAATAAAAGTAAGTTTTTTTTATTTCATCGTGCATTCTTCTTTATTGAAATTTATTATCTGCAATTTTTATTTGTTATTTATTTATCTGCAACTTAGATAGTCTTTTAAAACAAAATTTATACAAAATGAATTTTATAGTGAACTTCCTAATGAGTGAGTAATTCCTCACTTGTTAGGGTTAGGATCGGGAAGGTTTGAGAGAAGGAAATCTCTCTCACTCCTTTCCTTGCCCCTATAATTTTAATTAATACGGACTCTGTTTAAATAAATCACACACCGCTCACTACGGCACCCTATCATACAAGATAGCGGTGATTCTCTAGATAGACCGGTTGTGGTTGATTTAAATAGAGCTTAGGGCTAAGAGTTAAGAAAGGACGGATAAGGACCAAAAGGAAGAAACTAAGTTTCTTCCTAGTCGTGCTAATCCCCTTTGTTAACTATTACCCTAACACCTATATTCTTAACTAGGGCAAAGAAAGCAGTGAGTAGAATCCCTAATCCAAACTAACCTAATCCTAACCCTAGCAAGACTTTAAATCAATTGAATCTCATTCTTAGATTTTAAAACAACACCTACCAAAGATAGCACTTAACTCGTAAGAACTTAAAGAAAGAACACATTTTCCCTGTGGACCGACTCGTACTCAACCGGCTAGCTACCAAGCGACACCGTCTTGATTGCGGTATTCTTTAATTTAAAAACGCGTACTAAATCTCTACCAATCAAATGGCGCCGTTGCCGGGGATACGGTAGTTATTTTCTTTTTGTAATTTCGGGTTAATTGAAATTGAAAAACATAAAAATTGTAAAAAATAAAAATACAAAAAAAAATCATCTTGTTATTTTTGATCGTTTTTGTGCGAATTGTGCAGGAAAGGAAGACGGGCTGATTCAGATCTGGAGCAAGCACAGTGAACAAATCAACAAACAGAGGGTCTGAACAGACAGAGGAGAACCACAACAGAACAGAGAAAAATTTTGGAAATCCAAACCTCCTGAACTGCCGCGGAAACGCGGCATAAGCAAGCATTTGGCTGCGGATCCGCGGCCGTTTGCTGATGTCAGCAACCCAGAAGTCTCTGTAAGCATTCCATTTCTTCTCTCCTACCCTCTGCTCTGCACTGAAAAAATTTTCTACAGGGTTCTTTGCGTAAAAAACTTCTTCTCCCTCTCCAATAAATCATTTTGTGCAGGACTCTTTGCGCCGCAAATAAAAAGAAATTTTTTTTGGCAAGTGTTTTAGATTTTATGTGCTACTGCTTTGCATTTTTAAAACGGAATTTAAGGGGCTCTAACACCAATCAAGATTGGGTGGGGAATTTCACTGCCCTTCCTAAGACCCCAAAAATCACAAAAAGCATATGCATCAACCATTGAGCTAATTAAAAAAATATCTAGACTCAGCCAATTAAGGATTGTCGCGCTCATTAGGACAGAGGAAGGTTGTGGGCATTCAGTCGTTTATCTAAATCTGACTTTGTGGTGCCTAGACTAGACAAGTGAGAAAGGTAACTTTAAAAGGCCGTCTCACGGTGATTCGTGAGCGGAACCCTCCTTTCTTCACTTGTGCTTACCTGGCCACAATTGGCGGTGAAGAGGCGATTTGAGGGATATCTCACAACTTGTCGCTTTGGACCAGTTAGGAGCAGTCTAGTTGACTTAGGAGACCCTAGATCTAGGCTTGATTGTGCATGTTTAACTGTGGTTGATTGAAATTAATTCCGTACAAATCTTTGCACACAAATCTTTATAAATAAAAAAAACAATTTTTTTTTATAAAAACTTGCCATTTGTCGCTCGAATTCCATTGCACCCACTCTTCATTCACACTTCCCCATTGACGTTTTCTTACCCTCACATTCTGCTTTTTTACTACACTTAAACTCGTTTAGTGTATGTCCTGTTGGATTAGGGACACTAGCGCCCGCTTAGTCCGTGTCTCGTTAGTCGCTACTGACAACACTTTCGACTCCGAAGTCGAAACTCCCTCCACTCCTTTTTCATCTTTACCCCCATCTTCACATTCATCATCTTCTAAAGAGATGTCAGGATTTAATCCTAACAACCCTTTACCTACCTCGGGACTGATTCCAGCTCAACTGGGTGTGAATAACCCGCAACCTCCTCCTGTTGAAGCGCCGCAGCGAATCGCGCTCCAGGATCGTTTCTATCCCACCCGCTTCGCACTTCCTACATGTCTTTCACTTCCGCCGGCAAATGAGGACAACTTCGAAATTAAGCCCCACTTCATCAATATGTTGCCCAAATTTCACGGACTGGAATCTGAAGATGCATATATCTTCATTAACAAATTCCAGAATGTTTGTACAATGATGAAGACCACCCAACTGTCTGACGATGCTATACGGTTACGCGTCATTCCTTTCACTCTATGTGACCTAGCTGAAAAGTGGCTGTATAGCACCGCATCACATTCTATAAACAGTTGGGAAGAGTTTGTTAAAGCTTTTCTTAAAAAGTTTTACCCACATCACAAGACCGCGAGAATACATACTGAAATTAACCAATTTTCCCAGCTTCCTTCCGAACCTTTTTGGAAGTGTTTCGAACGATTTAAAAACCTACTTGTTCAGTGCCCACATCACGGTATTGAGAGATGGCAACTTTGTCAAACCTTATACGAAGGACTGAACCCAGCAATTAAGCAGTTGCTGGAAACCATTTGTCAAGGTCACTTCTTAACCAAATCTGACGAGGAAGCTTGGCAATTTCTCGACGATCTTGCTGAACAAACGCTTCAGTAGGAAAGCACTAGACCGACCACTTCATCTACCTCTTCCGGTCAGTTTAGGGCAAGCATTCATCAACTTGATATGTCGATTGCAATGAAGGCCGAAATGGCTGCAATCACAAAAAAACTAGAGGCAATTGAGAGCAAATTCTCATCGCCTTCTCCTGCCCCTGCTTTACCCACTCGCACTATATGCGCTTGTTGTTCAGATCCATCACATCTTACTGAAGAGTATCCTTACAATCCACCTGCTCAAGGACAGGATCAAGTCAATGCTGCATTTCAGCAAAGACAAAGAAATGATCTATACTCTTCAACTTATAATCCTGGTTGGAGGAGCCACCCAAATTTCGCCTGGAATCAAAATCAACAACAATTCCAAGGAAACAACAATTTTCAGAGGCCTACTCCACAACACCAAGCACAGCCACAAACACTTCATCAATATCAGCAGCCCTTCCAACCCCATCCTTACCAAAATCAAACGAACAATTTTGCACCAAACAATTCTTTTCCTCAAAACAATTGTGTTCCGCAAAATAACGATAAGGTTACCTCGTTAGAACGAAGTCTGGATGCGTTTTTAAAACAATCAACTCAATCCTCAGCCAACATCTAGTCTTCCATTCAGTCTTTGGTGCAACACACTGCATCACATGGGTAAAGCATCAAAACCATTGAAGCCCAAATTGCACAACTGAATGCTGCTTTAAGATAACGAGAAAAGGGGAAACTGCCATCTCAACCGCTGCCAAATCCCGGTCACCCACAAAATACATATGTTGCTCATGAACAAAAAAACCATAATGTGAGTGTCGTGACTACATTGAGATCTGGAAGGACGTTGCACAACAATGTTGGCACTGATAATGACACCCCGGCCGCTTCTTCTTCTTCTTCTTCTTCTTCGTCTTCAGAGCCTGTTCTCCACTCTTCACAAGGCTCTAATTCTTCTACTTCTCCGAACGGACCCACATCTCACTCCACGAAAACACCAGCACCGGGATCCGTTCCAACTCCGCAATCTCCTCCACAAACATTGGACTCAACCAATTTTCAAAATATTCCATTTCCAAACAGGTTGAGATCCAATAAACAAACTCCACAAATGGAGAAGATTGTGGAGTTATTTAAACAGGTTAGCATTAACATTCCCCTCTTGGATGCAATCCAACAAGTCCCTTCTTACGCTAAAATCTTGAAGGACTTATGCACCAAGAAGAGAAAATCACAGGTACCCAAGAAAGTTTTCTTGGCTAGTGCAGTAAGTGATGCTCTTACCCAATCTTTACCCCCAAAACGAAAGGACCCTGGCTGTCCTACGATTTCAATAACTATTGGGGATAAGAACATCAATTGCGCACTTTTAGATCTTGGTGCCAGTATTAACCTGCTTCCCTATTCAGTATATAAGCAACTAGGCGTTGGAGAGCTAAAGCCCACACATTGTACTCTCCAAATAGCCGACCGATCTATCACCCATCCTAGGGGTGAGTTAGAGGATGTGTTGATTAAAGTAGGGGACTTCATATTCCCCTTTGATTTCATTGTTATGGACACACAGCCTATAGCTAACCCACGGAACCAAATTCCGGTGATCCTCGGTCGACCCTTTTTGGCCACTTCCAATGCTGTAATCAACTGTCGTAACGGCTCTATGACTCTATACTTCGGAAAGATGTCAAGTGAGTTTAACATTTACAAGTTGGGAAGTGTACCCTCCGAACCTTCTGCTCATGCATGTTCTGTCGAATTAATGGATGTCGATAGCAGCGAATTTGATCAGCTTCACGATACTGATATAGACTCTTTTTATACGTTGTTGCTTGACCCAACTATGTATTATACATATACGGACTCTTCCATTGAGTTGTCCGGGTCAACAACTAACGCTGATTATGAATCCTTCATGGAGTCTAGAGATCATCCCGCTATTTCTGATGACATTATTCTTTGGGATATTGATGAAAACTTTGAGACAATTTTCGCTGACGAGCTCGCATTTTAGCAAACACGGGTGTTGAGATGAATCAACTCCAAAAAGAAATTGAACATCCGCCCCTTCTTGTAATGACCCCAAAATCTTTATACATTTGTATTATCCCTCTTCAATAATATACCGTATTTATTTGTACTTGGTATTTTCCTTTTTCTATTAAATTTATTATTATTTTATTTCTCAATCTATTATGTATTTTTTTCTAGGTACAATTTCTTTTTCTTATATTTAAGTTTTTAACTTCTCATTCTTATTTTTCCTTTCATAAATATTTAACCCAAATCCATTATTCTTATTCTCTACAGCCCGTCTAAAAAGCCCATTTTCTTTTTAAGCAACATCATATATTTAGTTCTAATTAAATATGTGCATAAACAACCTTATATCTCATTGGTTAAGACTTTGCATTGTTATTCCATAAGTCACATGTTCAAATCCCCATTCTTGCAATTATTTTTTATCATTTTTTATTCTTCTCATAACCTACAAATGAGACCTTTTATTTCCAAAATGAATGGTGACTTTTCATTTCTCTTTTAATTCTCATGTTGAATGCATATATTATTATACATAATTCACCATTACACCATCTTTATTGTCCTCCTCTATCTTTTCCTTCCTCACATTTTTCTATCTCTCGCTTCTTCCTCTTCACCTAGAGTCCAAAAAGAAGAACATGAAGAAGTTTTCAAGAAGATCTCGCTACTAACGTGAGACTATCGGCGGATAGACAAGCCCGGTGACAATACCGGCTTGTGTATGTAAGTCCCTTCTCTCTTTCCTTCCCTCCATCTCTTTCTTTTTCTCTTTATATTTCTCTTATTTTATATTGCCATGAAAAACTTCCCTTGACATATCATAGTTCCTAAATAATTAATTAAATGGATACATATATAAATAATGAACACACAAACATACACACATATATAGTTTGTAAAGTCTTTTTCATTACTCTCAATTCACATGTTAACATTTCATAGTGACCAATTAGGAGTGCATGTTTGTTTTTTTATTTTAAATCACTTTATTTAAAGTTTGTAAAAAAAAAATGAAGTTATGAATAAATACCATGGTTTTCTCATTTCTTACATATAACATATCAATACCTTTAGTTTTAAAATAATTTTTATAAATTAATTTTTAATTCTGAAAATTTCATGAAATTTACATATGATAGAATATATTATTTTGTACACGCTGTAAAAATTTTAGATCGATCCACATAACGGTTTAGGAATTACATCGTATTTATTCACTGATCGTAAAATAGAAAACTGCAGTTATCAGTCAACTTCTAGGACATATAACTTGGTATACCGGTATCCAAATTGAGCAAACTCAGGTGTTTTTGATATCTACATCGAATAATATAGATTTTCTTAGTTTTATAGTTTTACTAAAAACCCATCTAAGATAAAGAAAACCGCGTTACAATATTAAGTGACGGATCTGGACAGAATCTGTTCCGATTCGCACACTGTTTTTAAATTGGACATAACTCGAACACCCGATGTCCGTTTGTGACAAAATTTAGATGTGTAGATGCACCATTGATAGAAATATAATTTTCTGTATATTATATTACTTAGTAATGCATGAAACAAGCTGTTATAGGCTTTGCAATACAATATATAGTTGCTGTCCAGAAATCTGAATTTCTGTTTTAAACGCTGATATTAAAATGATCATAACTAGAGCTTCAAAAATCCAAATCGTATGAATCTTGGTGTTTTGGATAATTAATTCAAAATACGTACAATTTTCTAATAATCTTCGTTATTTGAAACCTGATGGAAATTAACTCAAACTGCATTTTAAAAATATGTGACGGTGCCGAATAGATTCTGATCTGTTTTGCGCGACGATACGAAAACATATATATCTCTCAAATCGGTAGTCGTATTTAGGTGAAACTGGAACTCACACATGCAAAACACTTAGAGCCATATTTTTGTTTATGTTCTCGCATTCGTTTGACTTGATTAATTAGTCGTACATAATATTTCTTTACAGCATTGTTTTTGGTAGTTACTCGTATAATATACTTGACTCATTTCATGCTATTCGAACATGTATACATATTTATCTTGATCGTTAAATTGTTGTATATACATAAGGACGATAATTAAATACTTGAGTTGTATTTTGAAAACTATACAAAAGTATTTTTACATAAAACCCCCTCAAGTTTTATAAATTACCCTAAGGACCCTAGCAATTATAGTACTTCGATTTACATTTCTACGGTCTGACTCGGGTTTGAGTCTGATCATAATCCGACTTGAATATGATTCAAGTACCATATAAATCTTCAATATTCCAATTCAAAATAAACACATGAATCCATGAATACAATTATCAATTTATACAAATTGACTGAACCGAACCATGGATATATATTCCTTTTACATGATTCTCAGTATTCCATTTACATGACTCTACGGTTATAACCGTTTCCTGATATCATGGTTTCGGTCAGTCAGTCAATCAATCATACAACCAACACAATTTACAAGATAACAATACAAATAAGACATCGCGGGGTTTAAGGGGTAGATTGGTACGGAAGGTGTTAAAAGTGGCATGAGGTGGTCAGATTAATACACCTAACCTGAATCCCATTGCTGTTGTACCGTGGCATAACGGTTCCTTGTACTACACGTGCCCTAGTCTCTGGCAAGTAAGACTCCCCTCGTATACACTGGCATTCTTCTGTACCAAGCTACAAACAACAGCGTTAACATAACATTACAACAATAGTTTACAATTTAAAAAATGTATCTTCTTAGTCTGTCTTCTCTACTTTCCTCTTACCTTTGGGACTTACCGAGCGATCTGTTCGCTGACGACATTCTGTTCTCTCTTCTTTGAATGTCGTCAGGTGACTTGGACCCGGCAGAAGTAGAGCCAACACAAGAAGACTTGGAGCAATTTGCCGAATACCCAGCAGTCTAATTTCATTGTACACTTTTCTTTTCAGTACTTTCCTTTTACTGTTATGCCACTGTTCAGGCATCTTTATTTCAGTTGTATTTTCCTTTCCATGTATTGTACAAAGAATGTTAATAAATAAAAGTTGATGTTCTTTTTATACTCTTGTCTCTTGTGTATTTATTTTATATTGCTTAGCTACGCTTAGCGTATGTACTTCTGAGTACATACGTAGCGGACCTCATCGCGTCCTCTTCGCCGTATACTGGGAAGCGGGGCGTGACACTTCTTCTTGACAATCACAAAAATGCGAGTAATCCATCGTCACAATCACTGTGTCGTCTCTTCAAATTGAGATGCAAATCCTTTCTTTTACACCACTTATCTCTCCCCCACTTCTTCCTGACTCTATACAACATATTCTTCCACCAACTGGTGTGTTTCATTGATAAATTCTTCGAATGTTTGGTGTTAACTTTTGGTCTTTGCAGAGCTTAGCATTGACCAGTAACTTAGTGAACCAACCGTAAGTTTGAAGGAGAATATTTTGGCTCTTGAAAGAAAATGATTTTTTTTTTACAAAATTATGAGCAAACCATAAGTTTGGGGGGGATGTCACACTTGTAAATTATATATAAAAATAAAAATTTTAAAATAAAAAAAATATAAAAAAATTTTGGGGGTATTTTTGTAAAATTTCAGTTTCAATAAAAAATAAATAAAATTTTTATTTACAAATAAATTCCTCTTTTTAAGAGGTCTTTTTTGCAAATAACCAAAATACCCCCTATAAAAAGAACCCGGCCGCTCCTCTAAACTTTCATAACCCTAATTTCATCTCTCTTAAAAACCCTAGCCGCCGCTCAAATTCCTGCAAAGAGATCGCCCGCAGCTGCCGCGGAAGCGCCGCCAAAGACTGTTCTTGCCGCTGATCTGCCGCCGCTTGGTGTCATTGCCCTCTGAAATCTTCAGGGGAGGTTTGCATTCTCTGTCTCTCTCTGTTAAATTTTTTAGAAATATTCTGCACTTCTGTGATGGCACCCACTTTGCAATTTGAGAGGGACTTTTCCCAAATCTTTGCACACACGATCTACGGAAGTTATTTCGGTGAAGAGATCCGTAGGCGCGAATGGAATTTTTTACTGTTCAATCATCCGAATGCCTTCGCGCTTCCGGATCTCGTCACCCGATTTTACGACTGCATGGAGGATGGTTGCCTCTCACAACACGGATATATTAAGCTAATTTAGGGTGATAGGGAAATAATGATTGATAGGGACTTCATCCATGAAGTCACCTTAATATCTAGATTACCCATTCATGAGCAACCCCTCCAATTCGAGGACTACCTACCCTTGATGGGTAATGACTGTTCGAGGGAGCCACGAAAGGGCATCCAATCTAGAACCTTCTTTGCAAATGTCTTAACTGTGTGCCGTTGGGTACAAAATAACATTTTTGGTAGTTCCCACAATACGACATTTTTCACACCATCACTTCATATCGTGCACACCTTGATGACTAGGAACCCCAGCTATGATATGTGCACGGTATTACTTCATTCCATTGGTGCGGGCAAGAGGGATGCCACTTACCCATGCCCTATGTTGGTGACACAACTGTGTTGCCATTTCCTCTCTGTGGAGGAATTCGAGTTTTATATGCATGGAGGGATACCTATTAGACCTCTTCTCGATGGCGTATCCACGTCCTACACACGCTTAAATGATGTATGGTCACGCACCGAGCCGGCCAAGGATGTACCTGCTAAAACACCCAGCTCCAGCTCGACCGCGAGCGAGGAAGAGCTTACCCCTGCAGCATATGCACGTTTACTTAGGAAAGCCGTTAGGGGGATTGACAGATTGGTAGGGATGGTGACCAACCTGGATCATCGAGTGACAGAGATAGAGCACGGCATGACCACCCTGCTGGCAAGAGAGGAACGTTCTCGTTCACGTTCGAAGGGACGACGAGACCATGAGCAGTGAGGGCACTGCTTTTGATAAGTTTGGGGTGGAGGTGGTTTGTAAATAGTTATCATTGCATTGCATATTTTAATTTTTTGTACATATTTGTTTTTTCTTTCTTTGCATGTTTAATTCTGCATTGCATCTTTATAAAAAAAATATAAAAATTTAAAATGAAAATAAAATAAAATATAAAAATAAAATAAAATATAATAATTGAAAAACTTTAAAAATTAGAAAAATTTAAAAATTCAATTTTGGCCATATTTGACTTAAGTTCAACATGACGGTTGAATAGTAAGGAAAAACTAGATTCTAAACTTAGTAAATTAAAAACCCTAAAAATAATCTTTCTTAAATTTTAACTATAGAAAATATATGTCCTTGTAGTTTATTTAGAAATAGGCAAAATTTGAGTTCAGTTCTTGGTCTAAATCAAAATAAGAGAAGAGTATTGAATTTTTATTTGAAATGTAAGTTTGAAAAATGATTCCGAACCTTAAGTTTAAATTCTGAAAATATAAACCCTACAAGTTGCACAAACACGCACCTTGAAACTTGGAATAGTAGAGGATACCTTGAAATGCTCTTGTCTAAAAAACCTTGATATGAAGGAATATAAAATAAAAAGTACATGTATGAATAAAGAGATATAAAAAAATGAACACTTGTTTTGTAATCACTTGAGGCTGCATAAATAAAATATATATAGCGAGGGTGCTTTATCACCTAGTGTCTTAGACCAACTGGTTTGGGAGTTACTGCTAAAGTCTTAGGTATTACAAGACGAGGAATTATGACTTAATGCGCGAACACATTTTGTAATCGGTCGTTAGTACCTTAAGAAGTATTAACAGTCACATGAAGGATGTGTGAGCAAATTTCATCTAAAATTCACCAACTAAAAGTATTTTGGACAATGGACAAGAGTATGATAGCTAGAATTGAATTTCCAAGTGTAGGGGTGATACATACACACATGTAGGGATATATGATTGGGGTTTGGATGAGAGATAGGAATGAAAGATAGGGCTTATACCTTCAGTAGAGATGATAAAAATTCCTAAGTTGAGATGGAACCCTAGAAGGAAAATTCAAAAGATGCTGAATGCTTAATAAATTTGCAGTACATATACGATCTTAAGTTAAATGATAAGTGAGTGTGAAAAATACGGGTTGATGATTTCTAAGTTAAAGATAATAGGATTTCTTGCTAGAATACCGAATTGAAGAATGAAAGTCAACATGCCAAATTGATTGGATTTTGTGGGTAGTATCCGCTGAAAACCCTCAGGAGACAACACTCCTCCTACTAGGGACACCTAGAGGTTTAACGGTTTGTTGCACGAGCTCATTGCAATCGCGATTCTCTGTGAAAGTGAGGTCAGGATTTTTTCGAGAATAAAATTGGTTTTGCTCGGGACGAGCAAAAGATAAGTTTGGGGGTATTTGTTTATAGCAGAATTTTGCATTATTATATCACCCATTCTTAATCATATTACAAATAAATAGATGCTTTTGATCCATATCTGCTAAATAGTTACAGGTTACAGGTTCTCAGATCATTACAGTGAAATTCATGAAAAGACGCTACAAATGTGAGACTACGACCAACAAAAGATGAATCTGTAAGATGCCGCCTAACAATTCAAGGAACAAATGAAGATCAGTAAACAGTTCCATGCACAAGACAGTTCAAGGGCAGCACAAGATACAAGACTTCAAAGCGAAGCTCAAGGTAAAAGTCCACATAATTCTGCACTGTTGGAAATCTGGAAGAAACTAGAAAAGATTCTGAGGAATCAAGTGAAGAAAACAGAAGGAAAAAGCAACATGAAGCAGCCCTGAGAAGTTGAACTCAAGATCCCACTATATGGCCGCGGAACCGCGGCCAAACATGGCATTCTGCCGCGGTTCCACGGCCGTGCAGTGCACGTGTCGGTGCACGTGTCGGTGCTTTGACCCGGCTTTCTTAGGGTAGTATTGTAAATTCAGATGTGGATAAGATGTAAAACCTAGGGTTTCTCCTATCTATAAATAGGAAAGCCGAAAGCCTAATTAGGCATGCCTCTTTTTAATTCTTAAATTCAGAATTTTAATTTCCTTGTAATCGTCAAGAGATCATCAATAAAAGTAAGTTTTTTTTATTTCATCGTGCATTCTTCTTTATTGAAATTTATTATCTGCAATTTTTATTTGTTCTTTATTTATCTGCAACTTAGATAATCTTTTAAAACAAAATTTATACAAAATGAATTTCATAGTGAACTTCCTAATGAGTGGGTAATTCCTCACTTGTTAGGGTTAGGATCGGGAAGGTTTGAGAGAAGGAAATCTCTCACATTCCTTTCCTTGCCCCTATAATTTTAATTAATATGGACTCTATTTAAATAAATCACACACCGCTCACGACGGCACCCTATCATACAAGATAGCGGTGATTCCCTAGATAGACCGGTTGTGGTTGATTTAAATAGAGGTTAGGGCTAAGAGTTAAGAAAGGACGGATAAGAACCAAAAGGAAGAAACTAAGTTTCTTCCTAGTCGTGCTAATCCTCTTTGTTGACTATTACCCTAACACCTATATTCTTAACTAGGGCAAAGAAAGCAGTGAGTAGAATCTCTAATCCAAACTAATCTAATCCTAACCCTAGCAAGACTTTAAATCAATTGAATCTCATTCTTAGATTTTAAAACAACACCTACCAAAGATAGCACTTAACTCGTAAGAACTTAAAGAAAGAACACATTTTCCCTGTGGACCGACTCGTACTCAACCGGCTAGCTACCAAGCGACACCGTCTTGATTGCGGTATTCTTTAATTTAAAAACGCGTACTAAATCTCCACCAATCAGCATACATATTCCTAACAATGTCAAGATCAAGTATTCGTGTCAAGTGTTCATGTATTCATGTCAAGTTGTAATCATGGTTTGAGTCAAATCAATTCATGAGTAGACATTGGGTTCATGTACCATGTTAAGTTCAAGTGTCAAGTTCATATTCATATTTAATTTCTAGTTCAAGTTCGAGTTTAAATTCACATCTGAGTCATGTTCGAGTTTGTATTCAGGTTATAATCTTTTGAATAGCTTTAATCATATATATTCTTAAGTTCGTGAATAATCGGACAACCACTACACATAGACGGCAGGATTTGTGTCTTTTTTTTCCAAGACGGTTGTCATTGATAATTCCGTTAATTTACAGTGTTGTCTAATCCGAATGGGCAAGCACTCACTTTCTCCAGCTTTCTTGGGCTCAAGAGAAATGATACCGCTTAAATCTATATTAATCTAGGGTCCTTAAAAATTTATTCAAATTGTTTACATTGTATTTACAGTGTTTACATTTCTCAAGGGGATTTTATGAAAAATGTTTTTAATATTGTTTAAAAATAAATCTCGAGGGTGATTTATAATATTAAGAGTTTTTATAAAAATATATTTTAGTTTTAGTGGTGTTTTAATGATGAAACCTAGTTTTTAAAAGTTTATGGTATTTTTGTGAAAACCATACTTTTTGAAAACTTGGTGGTATTTTCGTGTAATTTTAATTTTTCATTTTAATAACATATTTTTCAAAAATTAGTTTTCATAGAAAAATACGGATTTATGATTTATGCAAATTTTCAAATGCTTTAATTTGTAAAAAATCGTATTCTTTAAAAATCGTATTTTTATTTCCTTTCAAGTCCGAATTCTCCGTTAGGAGTTCTGTATCCCACTCTACTTTCCTAAGGACGTGTGATAATCCGCACCATCCGTAAATGGGTTCCTTTTAAAGGATTGTAGAGGTGTAATTGCAAAGGATTTAAAAATATCGATTAAAAACATTTTTGTAAAGTAATGATATTTTATGAAAATTGTATTCTTCAAATTAAACATGTATCTAAAATATCATGCTATGAATTCATAGTGTATGTGATGGGGTAGGTCGTTACCCCATGAATTTTCTAGAGTTATAATTCATGATAAAATTAAAAGGGTATAAGCAAAGTTCATGGTATTTTGGTGTTACATGCATTCTAGGATAGTTTTAATAATAACAAAATTCATTTTAAATTCATATGGTATGTAGGTGAAGCATGACATGTAATGATGGTATAATGGTAAGTAGTAATTCCTTATTAATATTAATATGAAATTATAGTGGATAATTCAAAGTTTTACAACAATTAATTTAAATGAAATTAACCACCAAAAGCCGAATTTTGATGGTGATGTAAGAAGAGGCAAAAAGAATGAGTCAAGAGGGTTGGGACTCACGAATCTAAATGTAGGAGAGCAAAGAGAAAGGAGATAGGGAAGGAGACTTACAGTTGCGCGTTCGTACTCGTATGAACAAGAAGGAAGAGTAGAGACCTCGATTAGAAAAACCGAGATCGAGATTGCGACTAAAAAAGTAGGCTTAATCTACCAACGTCCCCAACGCGAGTTGTGTAGCAACTTAAAGGAATCTTGGAAGGATTTTTAAATGCTTCGACTTCAAGAGCTTGCCTTCACTTTTATCTTAAGATAGATGAATATGAGGGTTACAATTTTGAGTGGTATTTTCAGAATAATATAGGAGAAGAACTAAGGAGAAAGAATAGGTATTTATAGGGGAATGTATAGGGGTATGGTGAATTAAAACGAGATATTAAAATAATATAAAAGAGTGTTAATAGGGTAAATGAAAGGTGTTCCCTTATTAATTAAACAACAATAATAAAAGCTAAGCTCTATTTAAACATAATAAGACAGCGCCTCACGTGCTCCCCGCGCGAGCGCTGACGCCGGCCTCTTGAAGGATTAAAATGCTACAGCGGCGTCTCACGCGAAGTTCACGTGAGCGCCGACGTGCAAAACATGTGGTGCCTGTTATATAAGAATTAAATTCTTCGGCGGCTCCCAAATTAAAGAGAATAGAATTAAATTCTATTGGGGGGGAAATATCTCCCTGATCTTTTTAAATAAAAAAGATATTCTCTGTTAGACGGAGAGTTGCTGGATCAAAAATCCAATAGGAAAATATTTCCCTAATCTTTCTAAATGAGAAAGATATACTCTAGACCCTCGGATTAAAAATCCAATGGTGATTTAGAAGCACCGTTTAACAGAATTAAATTCTGTATATGGGAAAATATTTCTTTAATCTTGTTAAAAAGAAAAATATATATATTCTGTGAAACAAAAATCACAGGATCAAAAATCCAACGGTGGATAAAATCACTTAAATAATTTTTGAGGCCAATTAAATCAATTGCTATCTCTCAAATGAGAGATTTTCTTAAATTAATTAACAAATTGTTTATCCTATATAAAGGATCCGAGACTTCAAGTCTCGGAGGAGAAAAGGAGGACAAAAAAGAAGAATAGAGAATTCAATTCTCTTTCAAAGAAGATCTCCTTGTTCTTTCAAACTCTAGGTAACGAAAAAGTAGAGATAAAATATACCTTCTTTGCCTAGCATAAAAAAAACTTGGGTTCAACCCTTCATAAAAAGAACTTAGTTCTTCCTCTGATCTGAGATTTGCAAAGCAAATCTCCCCACAAGTTGAGAATTTAATTCTCATCGGGAAGATCCTGTTCTTCAAACTCAAAATTTAGAGAAAAGAACTAGATTAAAAGAAAAGGAGAGAAGAGAACCCATGGTTCTAGAAATTTAATTTCTCTGCAAAAAGGGTTTAACTCTACATGAAAGAACTTAGTTCTTATAAAAGAAATAGAAAAGCTTGGTTTTCTAATAAAACGATTCCAAATCTTCAAAACATTGAACTTGGTGATTATTAATGGCCAAAATGCCGTTAACAGAGATTCAATCTCTAAAAAGAAAAGGACTTAGCGTCTCACGTAAAACACACGTGAAAGCCCAAAAGATTCCCTTAAATGGAATCCGGCGCCGCACGTGTTTCCCACGCGAACAAAAGAACGCTCAACGTCTCACATGCTCCCCATGTGAGCGACATACCAAGTGCTTAGCACTCTATATTCAGTCAAAATGACTAAGTGCTTAGCACTGATTGGGCAACATCCATGTCTCAGCGCCTCACGTGCTCTTCACGTGAACGTCATACAAAGTGTTTAGCACTCTATATTCAGTCAAAATGACTAAATTCTTAGCACTGATTGGGCAGCGCCCATGTCTGAGCCCCTCATGTGTTTCCCACGTGAGCGCCAGAACCACATAAGTGTTTAGCACTTCCGGAAAAAAGAAAGGAAAGCCCAAGACCGAGTAGACCAAGCCCAAATTGGGTAAGTCTCTGCAGTTACTTGCAGCTGAACCCAAATGCTCTGTTGTTGGATCTTAATAAAAAAATGATTCTTAAAATGTTTCTAAGTTGATCTGTCTCAAATAAGACTAACGTATCCTTAGTTAAAATAAATTGAGCCCAAATGCTTATATATTTAAGTTGACATTAATCTAAAAAAATAGATTAACGGTCCTTAAATAAAACCAAATATTATTTGAACTGACAGAACATACGACTTAAGTTCAATCCCCAAATTTAAAATATACGGATTTGGATTAATCCGCGCCCTACGGGCGACGACATAAATCAGTCTCCGTATACAATTCATGGGCAATCTTAACAAACAAAATAACACACGCCCCGAAGTGACCATCTGCAGCAGAAGAAAGTGGTTATCGTAATGAGGTAACGTAACTAACTGCAGGGGCTTCACAAATGAGGGGGAATCTGATGAAGCCTGCTACATCGATCGCATCTGTCCAAACCTCCGATATACGGTGCCATAAATCAACTTGGTATTTTCAGAGAGGTGGATGGATATGTCCAAATAGTATCTGCCCCCAAATTCAGCTAAGACGTTCAATCCCAGTTCGTCTCTATTTTCGGCGGTAAACAAAAGGTTGAGAGTTCTTTGTTTAATTTCAGGAAAATCCAATAGAAAAAAGGAGTAGAGGAGAGCTGTAGGGGTGCACGGGCGAAGCACGGAGGAAATTGGGGACATCTTGACCGCTGGTAGCGGTTTTGGGATGAATTTCGGCGGCCAAGATGAAGAGTTGGGTCTCAGGGTTCGTGCAATGGATTCATCTGGGTATTTATGTGTCATTTTTAGTGTTTAATTTATTTTCAACTCTTCGTTTCTCCGTGTAATGCACGTGCAAATCTTGAGTTTTCGATAAATTAAAAAGAAAAATATTAAAAATAATTAAAACTGGTGGGATTCAAACTTGCAAGTTATGACACAACAGTAGTGAGCCTTAACCAGTGAACTATAAGCTTGTTCTTGTACATAAGTTATCAATAATAATTTATAACTCAAAATCAGAACAGAAATACACTTTTTTATTAACATTGGATAAATAAAAATGTATAAGAATTTTAGGGTCGTTACAATATATATGTATATGTATATGTATATGTATATATATATATGTGTGTGTGTGTGTGTGTGTGTGTGTGTGTATAGTTCGACTAAGCTCCTATCGGAAGGATTTGGAAACAAATCCTTTCCGCTTTTCACCATTAGATTAAATTTGGGATTTGTGCATTCAATTATATTATGTTTGGTAATAAATGAAAGATTTTATTCATAATTGTTAGCACGCATACCGAAATTAATCTAATGGTGAAAAGATGGGAAAGATTTGTTTTCAAATCCTTCTGATAGGATCCTAGTATATATTTTGAAAAGAAATGAAGAAATTTTCTAAATTATTTCAAAAAGGGACTCTATTTAGGTTAGGTTTGAAAGATTTTCCTGCAATAAAATTGAGTTAAAATCCAGTTATTTATGTGATAACATATTTTTGGCAACTTCTCGGCCAGTGTATGGCACGGGGGCACTTGCTCGTTAAAATAAAAATGTGATGCATTTAGATTATTTCAATGTTTCCTTATGTTATTAACTTTTCAGGCTCATTGGGCCATTTTCCAAAAGCCCGGATCCGACCTGTGTTTATTTATTTATCAAATCGGATTAGGTTCCAATATGGATCCAATCCGACCCGACCGACTTACCGTTGAAGAAAAAGGTTATTTACATCCTCCAAAAGTCCAAAGTTTTTGTATTTCTATACAAGAATCCCAAAACTTTATATTTCTAAGCTAGAACCCAAAATCTCAATCTAAACTGCTCTTCATGGTTAGTTTTCCTTCTGGTCATAGTTAAAAGGCTATTTTACCCTCATCTTAATTACTATGTCCTCTGTTATTCCTCTTTTTCCTTTTTCTTTTTTCAAATTCCAACACCTATTTTTTTCCGATGCAATTTAAAGATTTGACAATGATCCAGTTGTAATAAACCCATTGAAAGTATCATCTTATGAAATCCAACAACACAATTCAATTCTCGAGCATCAGCCCAAAAGTTAGCGATAACATATACCTCACGAAAAATACGAGAAACTCGAAAACTCCCAAGCAATTCAATCCAATTTCATATGTAATCAAGCATGAGCTTTGCAGCATAGAAGACCTTCATTAATCCAACTTATAACCAAAGTTAAATAATTCTCCAATCAAACCTTGATACCATACCTCAAATACTGCAACGTGCACAGTTTCTTTCTACTTTTCGATAATCCGGTCCACTAACAACACCATTCTCCTTGAATCACCTATCAGAAGTCGACCAACCTACAGTCATGGGTCATCAAGTCCCGTCTTCATGGATGATAGAGGATTATTTTTCAACAAGAGGACCAAATACATGATCATTCCACTGACAAAGGGTCTTTTCTAGATAAAGGAGATTATTTTGGGGTTATATATAAAAATACACCTTTTTAAAAGGGAGAAGACAGCAAACATCTGGTCCTAAACCCTCACTCTATTTCATTTTAGTTTTGGTTGTCAAAAGATCGAAAACTCAAATATAATACCACAAGCAATCGACTTTTTTTCTTGTGTAGATATCTGCTCATTTTGAGAGAGCCGCAATGGCGCTGCCAGCAAACAGAAAGATCTCAGCTGCTTCAGCGAGATCCCACACCAGAAGAAAGAAGCAGGCTTCTTCCTCTTTTTCCTTTCCCAAAGGTCCTCAAATCCTTCACTTTTTTCTCTTCTAATTTGATAATTCGTCACGTTTTGGCCATTTGGGGAAATGGGTTTTTGGTTTGGTGCAGATTTGAAGGATAAATTGATGGTTTTGATTGTAATTGGGTCGATTTATTGATGTTTTGAAAACCTAGAGCTTGTTTTTGGGACTTTTTAAGTCATAATGTTTGTAGCTTAACTGTTGTTAGTGGCATGTAAAGGACTGTAAGGAATTGGATTAGGAAGAGACACCATCATTGTCATGGAGATTTTTGACAAATTTCATGACTTGTTAACATCACCTGATTTCTTATGAATTGGAAGGGGAAGTCTAGAAGAAGGGAGAAGATGATAGATTTTGCTTTAAGGAAGTAGGTTTAAGATGCCTTTACACTATTTTCAATTCTCTCAATAATTTTATTATAATGAGGAGAAAAAATATATTCGAGACGGGACAAACAAAAGAGGTTAGAGACGACTCGAGAAATGCCTAAGGATTTACTTTTGAACTTTATCAGAATTACTCAACTTGATCTATGAGCATGAATAATATTTCTTGCTTTCTGTAAGCAAGAACAAAAAATAGCTGAGGATCAAAATATGGAATAAACAAGTGTTTCCATGACTTTACCACCCGGCCAATGTCTTTGTCGTTTGATCCAATAGCGTTCCGTTAGATAGGAAGATATTTGATTAATACTAATAATTCTTGAATAGAGTAGTAGAACAGAAAGATCGATTAGACAATGAACTGTTGGTTCTAAACCATCTGCGGCGATGAATCAACAATTCGAAGCGCTTTCTTGTCCATTGTTAATCAGTTAGCGTTATATATAGACGGTACAGATTAAGCAAGAGCTATATTTTCGTTGGAAGTGTCTTTCTTTGAGGTCGGAGAGTTCTCTTCTACTTTAATATGATTATGCGATATTACTAGTCAGATCAATTGGGACAATGTTAAATGTCTCCTGGGTGATTGTGTGCTGAAGTTTGGAACTGCCATTGGTAATAATGTAGAGGAAATCAGAATGCTATCATAGATTTGTGGTTAGTAAGTTGTGGGATGATATTTTCTATGGATCTATGGTGAATTGCATTTGTTCATGGTTGCATTTATCATTTCCCTTTAATGGCCGGTAACATTTAATCTTTGAAAGTATTTAAATAAAATTCACTGCAAAAGAAAGTTATGCTTTGGCATCTACGTTAGGTGTTTGTTTGGTTAGAAATATGGAACATCCGTCATCTCTATCTTAATTCTCAAAGTTCCAATTATCCATATCAATATATCATTATGTTATACTTATGTCTACCCATGCATCACAATTAAACCTAAATTAATACTTTAGTAGCGAACTTCTGAATCCATCGTCTGGTCTGTATCCCATTGGGCCTCTGAGGAATTCCTGTATAATGGCTTCAAATTGATCCAATCAGGACGAGGCACAATTTCATTATATTTGAGACTTAGCACCAAAACATATAGGATTAGGAAAATGGACTTAAGAATAATGGATTCCATTAAATCAAACACCAAGTCATTCTTCCTGTTGTCTGCTTATATGATTAGCAAGTTAAGTATGGGATTAGTGTTGCTGATATAATGTAGCTTTAGCTCTTACACCTCTCAAGACGACCAAAAATCCCTGCAATATTTATTATAAACTTGGTGGTTGAAGAGAGAAAAAACAAAGACACGACAATTCTAAGCTACATGGTATACTATGCGTTGTTTTTGTGACCTCCGAATGCATACAACACTTGATATATGAAAATCATTGCTGGAGGCAGAAGAGGGAGCCAAAAAGGAATAAAAGAGAAGTGAGTGGTAGTCCACTTGACTTCAACCAAAACCTGATCAGACCTACTAGGTAATAAGGCACAAAACCTGCTCCCAATTAGATTTCTTAGCTAACCGAGTTGAGCTGAACTAACCTACCTTTAATTTATTTGGGCTAAATTGCAGGAGATACCATTCATTTCTGGGTCTACAGCAGTTAATAAGCCTCTTTTCAAAACTTGCACCTCCCCCCTTTGAGTTTAATGGTGTGGGTACTCTGTGTAAGTTAAGTTTTGATTTCCAAAAATACCCCTAAACTTCTATTATTTTTGCCGAGATTGTTTCATTAACAATTTGTACATATTCTTGCTTGGTAATATTTTCGAAATAAAATTTTGACTCTAACAGAATATTAAATGGCCATTAAAATAGTGGACAGAGTGCAGGTTTTGAAAAGAGGGGTATTTACTGCTATACAGAAAAAAGAAGGGCATTTCCTGCAACTTAGCCATTTATCCATTCATTTAATTAACCCAGATATTATTGTTTAATGTGTTGGTACATCAAATACCCAACCCTTGTTCTCTCTTAGCATTGTTAATTTTTCCTTAAATCTTAGAACTTAGAACTGATATACATTTGATTTTGGTATTTCAGGAATCCTTACAAAACTATCTGTAGTTATGTTGGTGGGTTTGCTAGCATTCACATATCAAAATGTTCAGCCTTCACCGCCTAAAATTTGTGGATCTCCAAACGGTCCTCCACTGACCTCATCTAGAATTAAACTAAAAGATGGAAGGCACATATCATACGTAGAAACCAGAGTCCCAAAAGAAAAGGCAACGAACAAGATCATCTTTATTCATGGCTTGGATTCTTGCAAATATGATACATTTCCCATTTCTCAGGTACAAATCATTTCGTCTCTCTCTCTCTCTCTCTCTCTCTCTCTGTCTGTGTGTGTGTGTGTGAGCGCGCGCGCGCTCTCTGATAAATATTGTTGACAATAAGCGATTTTTCAGGAATTGGTCGAAGAATTGGGGATTTATATGGTGTCTTTTGACAGACCCGGGTATGGTGAAAGTGATCCAAACCCAAATGGGTCTGAGAAGAGCATTGCTCAGGATATTGAAGAGCTGGCTGACCAGTTAGAGCTTGGCTCTAAGTTCTTCGTTGTTGGATTTTCTATCGGAGGACAATTAGTTTGGCCCTGCCTTAAATACATCCCTCACAGGTATGATCTTGATATTTTAAAATTAATTTTATGATAGCCCAAGTCACTTTTGTGTCATGATTTGTGAAACATTCAAAACAGATTATTGGATGTGATGGTCACTATACATAACATGCTAAAATGTAGGTGCATGCTTAAATATAATACCGACACTCTTCCTTGGACTGGTTAATCATAATGGATTGAGGACTTTTATTGTTCAAGTTCATAGTTATTGGAATATAATTTTATATAAGTAGAATATGCTCATCACCACCCATCTGAGAAAAAAGTGCTGTATTGAGGAAAACAACTGGTTGTGGCTAAATTTGCATTTAGCGATATGACATAGTGAATACTGTTTATAATTTATTGATGTTTAGACATACCTTTGCTAAACTTGGAATCTAGAACTAAAACTGCGTAAAGTCATAAACATTAGAGTATTGCAATTTCGCTTGAAATATTTCACAGACCCTTCATGCAAAATAGACCGGGACTGAGAGCTTGCAATTTTAGCATCATATTCATTAACCGTAAAATCAACTTGCATAACTATGCATTTTGTTGAAAAGATAGTAACCCTATATGTCAATATTAATTTCCAGCTCTTTACATTGACGAAGTTTTGAATAATTGCAGGCTTGCAGGTGCAGCATTAGTAGCTCCAAGTTCCAACTACTGGTGGCCTAATTTCCCTGCAAATTTATCGAAAAATGCTTTTAGCCAGCAGCTTGTGGAAGATCAGTGGGCATATCGAGTTGCTCATTATGCCCCGTGGTTTGCTTACTGGTGGAACACCCAGAAGTGGTTTCCTTCTTTCAGTGCCTTTGCTCATCGTTCTGATATTTTGTCTTCCCATGACCTGGAGATCTTGCCCAAGAGGCCACCAAGAGACCACTTTAAGGTACCACACTTATTTTCTGCATATTTATTTAACCAATTACTTGGCATCATAACATCAACGATTCATGACCAGCAGCTATAAGAAATCCATAGAATAATATGTATTTTGGCAAGTTGATTGCAAAATTTTATAATTTATAAATAGTACAAGGCATAATGTATCAATGCTTATACTTCGACGGGAATAACTTATAAATAGTATAAGACGTAATATATCAATGTGTATACTTCAACGGGAAGGTGCCTGATTCAAATGTGATTAGTATGAACTGCAATGACGCAGGCACTTAAAGCTGGAGAATGCTTGAATTTTGATTTTGAAAACACGATTCCAGTTCAGAATATTGTTTCGTCACTCTATTGAGATAAGAATGCGCATGCTTGTCAGGCGTAAACAGATCCCCTGTCTAGGATAAGCTGGGGTTTATTGATTGTGGGGATCCAAATTTCCGGCAGCCGTGGACTAAGCTGACGTTAATTACCCATCGCCTTTGAAGCAAGGAAACCTCCAATTGATGGGTCAAACTGGTCATGCGAACTCAATATACAGTGTGCGTATGTTGTGTTTTGAAGGTATCTTGGACGTATCGGGGGCCTCGCAGAGTTTACGGGGTCCCGCTACTCGGATAGCGGGCTGGGGGTCAAGAAGGCTAGCAGCCCCTTGCGGGACAGCGCCCTGTTAGAAATTTTTTTCTAACGGGATATGTTTTTGAGTGTGGAGCGTGTGGGAAAAAAGGGGTAGGGAGCGTCCTAAGGATGTGTGCGTGGCGTGTGGCCGCTGGACGCCAACGGGTCACGTGCGCGGCCGCTGAACGCTAGCGGCTCACGTGCGCGGCCGCTGAACGCTGGAAACTCACGTGCGCGGCCGCTGAACGCTGGAAACACCAGCAGAAGAAGAGGCTTAGCCCCTGTACTGGGAGTTGAACTCCTGAGGTGCTTTGGAGTTAAACTCCTAGGGAAAGAGAGATTTTTATTTGGAGTTAAAACTCCTAAAATATCTGGATTTGAGCTTAAACTCTTTTAAGGATTTGGATCTTGGACTTGGAGTTGAGCTCCTCAAAGATTGATTTGGAGTTGAACTCCCAAAGAGTTTAGATCTTGGATGGTGAAAAGTGCTCTTTTTTCTTTCTCTTCAAACCTTAGACTTCGCTAAAATAGGTTCTTTTGAGACAGGTTTCTTCTTCTTCCTTTCTTTTTGTTGAATCTTGGAGAAAAAATGACGGTGAGATTAAAAATCTCCCTTTTAGAGATTTGATGGGAGATCTGAGCTCCCATTCGAGAGTTTTATGGTGAAAAACTATTTGTTTTTGAGAAAAAAAGGGTTAAACTCATGATTTAATTCAAAAAGAAGGAGGTTTAAAAAACTTGAGGAAGAAGAAAGAGGCACAGAACCCTAAAATTTTTGTAGGGAATGAATTCTTGTTTCATTTCATCATAATATTGCCTTATATAGGCTTACAAGTTTCCACATAACCTCTTGGGCTTTTCAAAATGGCATTTTGCCCATCTCATGGCTCATGTGCTTATTTCTTTTTGCACATGAGCCGGGCTTTACAAAAATTTGGTTTTTTGCCCATTTATTTTATATTCGTGCATGAAAATTATATCAAACTTATTTAATACATAATTTTCTTCTTGGCATAGAGGAGGCCGGCATCTTCATGTTCGGGTCCGACTTGGGCATGACCCACTTGACTTGAGCTTGGGCTTGCTTGACTTGGATTCGGGTTTGGTCCTGGGCCCACTTTTCAGGCATTGACTTTGACTTATTGACTTGTTGATCTCGACTGTGGGGTGTGATTTTTGACCCCAACAAATATATGAAGAATAAAACTAGATTTTAATTATTTATCCATTAACCCTTAATTTTATAGACAATTTATTGAATAAGTGTTTATGTTCTCAGAAGTTGTGCTTTAATGTTCGTGCAAGCTTTTGGGCTACGATTGTTTGGCATACCTGATCATGGGCCTGTTTGGTTTCCTGTAAGAACAATGAATGGAAGTGAGCACTTTACTGTTTAGTTAATTGTAAATGGAAAGATTCTGCATTGCATAATATGGATCCACTGCGGCGCAGAAATCTTATGCCATATCAGATAACAGATGTTCGACGACATGATTAGACAAGAAGTAATATCGGGGTTCATCAAAACAAAAATTGTACACGCATATATAAAATAGTTCCCAAACTTAACTTGATAGTACCTTTGCATCATCTATCTAATTTTGGAGTATAACCTAAACCCAAATGGAATGGCATTAGACGAAACGTATTCAAATGTAGAAAGCAAACGATGATGCAAAATAGTTACCACGATTATTGAAGGGTAAATAGTAATTTGTTAAACTAATTTCTATTTTTTTATTAAAAAAATAGTAATTTGTTAGCAATAAACATCAGAAATATACACCAAATAAAGTGAATAAGACCAAAGCTATTATGATTCAAAAGCAAAATGCCATTATTTAGATATATGACATATTGGATGATATGTAGTATTAAACTTGATATGTTGGAGATATTGACCAAAAGTGCTATTAATGGTCTCAACCAATGTGAGTTAAAGTGTTCATAATCTAGAATGAGATCTAAAGTATTGTTTAAGTGGCATATATAATAAGCTTTGTCAAATAAAAGGTTTTATGCCCATAAAACTTGTGTTTGAACAAGAACTTTCACTTCTCCAGGGATGCTTTTGGGTGCAAAATACTGTTAAGAATGTGGTTAACATAGTCCCACATCGGGAAAATTGTAGTATGCATATGGGTATAAGATATAAGTTGGGATAAAGTTCTATAAAGCTTTGGTCTTTTGGATGGAGTTTCACTGTATAAAAGCCCATGTGCATCCATGTGTAAATCCATGTGGTGTTGGTCTAAACTGAGTTTTACAAGGTATCAGAGCTAAAGTGTTTGTTTGTCCACGTTACACATATATGAGGGTTGAACCCTCACACGTGAAGTCCTCGTTGCATGTGCACGTTTGTATGTGAGGAGTGTTAAGAATGTGGTTCGTGAAGTCCTCGTTGCACGTGCACGTGAGGGGGAGTGTTAAGAATGTGGTTAACATAGTCCCGTATCGGGAAAATTATGGGATGTATATGAGTATAAGATATAAGTTAGGATAAACCTCTACAAGACTTGAGTCTTTTAGATTGAGTCCTATATTAAAAGCTCATGTGCATCCACATATGGACTTGAGGTAAAGTTTGTCTACGTTGCACGTGAGGTTGAGAATGTGTGAATATAGTCCCGCATGGGATGTATAAGATATAAGATGGGACAACCAACCATAAGGCTTTGAGTCTTTTCGTTGGAGCCTCTCTATATTAAAAGCCCATGTGCATCTATGTGTGGGCCATGTGTTGTGGGCCCAAACCGAGTTTTACAAATACCAACCTAATATAAGGCTTTGAGTCTTTTCGTTGGAGCCCCTCTATGTTAAAAGCCCATGTGCATCTATCTATGTGTGGGCCATGTGTTGTGGGCCCAAACCGAGTTTTACAAATACCAACCTAATATAATGCGCTAACCAAAACAAAATAATGGCTAAGGAATTACTCAATATAAATTTAACTAGATAAACAAAAAATAGAGTGCATGTGGAAGTTTTTCTAGAAGTAGTTCTATCTTGCACTCAACAAAAAAAGGACCTTTCAATGTGGGGGTAGATCTGGTAGACATGGCAATAGTTCAAGGCTTGCAACCAGCACAACACAAGTGGAGAGAAGATCAACCCTATTTGTTTAAGCGAGGTGAGGGGCCCACATGGGTCCAACCTTTCAACAAAGGCCTTTACTGTTGGATGGAACTTTGAAGAGAACAGTTTGCTTTTGAATAACCTTGTAGAATGGGACTTGCCCGTATACTTTTAGTTGTATTCCCAAAAAAGAGAAAAACCATGACTTCCCCAATTACAATTCACAAATTTTATTCATGCCAATATGTCATTAATGTTCTATTCGTCCCTGTACAATAAGGGCTTAATGAACATGGATGAAGACAGAAAATATGCCAATCATAAATGTAACCTGGGAGGTGGCCCTTCACACAAGAGAATGGAAGAAAATGATTCACGCGTCTGATCCCCGTAAGTTTGGGATATAGGCTTGGTGGTGGTGGTGGTGTGGTGGTGTTTTTGTTGTGTTGTTCAGTTCAACTCTTTCATTTGTTTTCAGCCCCAAAAGTTCCAATTTCTGTGACCAGGTAACCAATTAAATCATACCATTCCTATGTATATATCCTTCAGGTTCACATTACACGTATCTTATTCTGCTAGCGCTGTCTTGAAATGGTAAAAATAAGTATGTGTATCGTCACCTAGAATTCAAAACTCGTTTCTTTCTTATATATGGAAAATGCTAAGCCGAGTTATCCTTTCATCTGCTATTTTCTGGATTCAACACAGGCACAGGTAAGGCAGCAAGGAGAGTTTGAATCGATCCATCGGGACTTAAACATCGCTTATGCGAGCTGGGAATTTGATCCAATGGACCTCACCAACCCGTTCCCAGACAAACAAGGCTCGGTCCACTTATGGCACGGCGCTGAAGACAAAATCGTACCTGTCTCTCTGTCACGCTATATAACCCAGAAGCTCCCTTGGGTTCATTATCACGAGCTACCGAATGCGGGCCACATGTTCCCTCTTGCTGATGGTATGGGTGATGCAATAGTGAAGCCCCTTGTTAAAGGAGATTAATAGCTCTCAGAAGTTGTCACTGCTTATTTCCAGTTTTAGATGTTTCCCTTCAGTGACTGGACTTGTTTTTGTACCCACTATTTCTATGATTTAGTTATATTACATTTTCGGTGTTCCCTGTATGTTGGTACAAATCGGTCTGATAATAACTGATGGTCAGAATATGTGGATGGGCATTAAAACAACCTTTACTTTGACAGTGGAACGCTTTGGCGGCGAGAGTCTTAAAGCATCAAATTCTCGTGTTTCTAATCTGGGATATTTGAGTGTGACTGCCACAAATGAGAGGAAATCTTCTCGCATGCTTACGTATGTTGGTTTGATTTGATTTTGAAACGTTGTATTTTACTCGGATTTGATGTAACCACCAGTGTTGGTAATGAATAAGGGATCCCATATCCCATTGTTAGATGTGCACATTATCGATATAGGAAGAGAAGAATGTCGTTTTGAGGGGAATATGTCGTGCCAGGCTGAGGTGAGTTAGTAGGTTTTTAAACAACTCGCATGATACAAGCGACACGTCACCCTTACTAATATCCTCGTACGACAAGAATGAGGTTGGGCATGGCTCGGTTGGTACAATGAGAAGTTGCCGGTTCGACTCCTGAAGTGGTGGCATCAATTGTGGTCCCATCATCCCTGTCATAGCTGATAATGATGCTCAATTGTGGTCCCAACATTCTTAGGTGAAAAGTTGTGTTACTGGTTGCTTATCAGTTTTGACTTCTGACAGAATAGTAACAACTAACAAAAGAAAGTTCCTGCACCTGCTAATTATGTAACAATTCTTTCCAAATCAAATAATAAATGGACTCCTTAATACTTCTGCTATTTCCTCAGGAAATTATTCAAGTGATTTCAACTCTCTTTTTTCTTTCAGTTTCAATGCTTACCAGAATAACAGGAACAATCTTGGCAGCAGCTACCAAGCGATTCAACCGCCTTCGGTGAAGCTCCCCGATATCACATCTCCGAGAATTCAGCTCAGAGACGGAAGGCATCTGGCCTATAAAGAATCAGGAGTTCCCAAAGATAAAGCCAAGTGCAAGATCGTCGTCGTTCATGGCTTCGACAGCTCCAAAGAAGACATGTTTCCTGCATCACAGGTTAGAGAAATAAAATAGAAAGAAGAATGTATGGGTAGTGATGGGTTTTGATTGGAGGAGCTGGTGAATGAACTTGGAGTGTACTTTGTTTCTTTTGATAGAGCGGGATACGGGGAGAGCGATCCGAATTCAAAGAGGGATGCCAAAAGTGAAGTTATGGATATTGAAGAACTCGTCGATCAGTTGGAGATCGGATCGCAGCTTTTATATTATCGGTTTCTCGATGGGGGGATATCCTTCATGGAGCTGTCTCAAATACATACCACACAGGCAAGATCGATCAATATTTATATTAAAAATATGCACTAATCTAGCATATTATGAATAACTAATGATTATATAGATTATATGTTACGAGTCAACTTAAGCCAAACCTGCAGTCATGAAATCATCGACGAGGTAACAGAGATTGCGTGGTGCAGGCTAGCAGGTGTAGCACTCGTAGCACCTGCAGTCAACTACTGGTGGTCGTCGTTTCCAGCCGATCTATCAAGACAAGTCAACAAGAAGATACTAGCGCAGGATCAAAGGACCTATTATATGCATGGATGACTCAGAAGCAGATCCCTATGCTAGCCGTTCTCGAGGGACACCCAGATATATGGAGCAAACGAGACAAGGATGTCATACGGAAAGCTGCACGACATGCAGAACGAAATGAGGAACAACTAGTTTTTCGAGAGATATTTACATTGAACTATTTATTCTTTATGTTTTAGTAACAAAATGAGGTACCATTAGTTTTCATTACATTAAGTCTGAAAAGTATTAAACCAATGACAATTGCAACCTACCAGCATAAGAACAAGGCTCGTCAGCAAGGCATTTTTGAATCTCTCCACCGAGACATGATCGTTTTATTCAGCAACAGGGAGTTTGATCCTATGAACTTGAGCAATCCATTCCCGCACAGCGACGGCACGGTCGACATATGGCAAGGGTATGATGATAGGATCGTCCCTGTCAAACTACAAAGCTTCGTTGCAGAGAAGCTTCCATGGATTCAATATCATGAGGCTCCTGGAGGAGGTCATCTACTCATGCACACCAACGGCTGGGCCGACGCAATACTCGAATCACTCCTAACCCCTAAGTTGTGAAACTTCAATCGAGTGCTGGATTAATATGGCCTTCGTCTGTCGAAATAGGATGCAGTTACAATAGTAGAGATTTTTAAATTTCGCTACCGATGATCAATAATGTGGCACTCTAATAAGATGATCAATAATGTGGCACTCTAATAAAATCTGTCGGTCCAACTCGAAACGAAATTCTAAACATAATCATCCCAATAATTTTAGTTACAATAGTAGATATAATTATCAGTTCTAATAGAAGCGGCGCCCGAATCTGTTTATTACAAATCTAAATTTCAACTTACAAGTTCTTGTTACAAATCTAATACCCAAATTTGAAGAAAAAAATTGTCATAAAATGCAATTTCAGAGGAATCTCTTAATAGAGCTACTAAACCCGGTCTTGTCATCATAAAACTTAGACCACAACATCACACCACCAAACTCCCCCGAACTCTTAATGACAGGAATCACTTGAGAAACAACCACGCTCGCTGGAACAAAACCGCTACCAGCGGCTTCAGGCGCCGCTGGCAACCCCAAAAACATCTCCGTCGCTTGAATCGACGAAGTCCACTTCTTCCACGACATCAGAATCTTGCTCACATCTCCCTCAGAGTATGCACACGGCGGGTTGTTATAAAACTGAATCCAAACATAATCAAAAAGTTGTGTTTCTAGAGCTTTTCCCATGAAGAAGTCCGGAAACGGACACTGAGGAGCTGCTGATAGATAGACTTTCCGACCTCTGAGACTGTACTTATAAAGATTTCTCGCGAGTTCATCCCAATAAAGATTTGTCCCGAGCTCAATGTCAAAGTCGATTCCGTCTAGAATTGCCATTCCGAAAGGACGGTGAGAAGACTGACCGCCCAAAAATGCCTTCCATAAATATTTTGCCGTGTTTTTTGCATCTTGAGAAGATGATAGCGAGTAGTTTCCTCCTCCACCGCCGATGGAGAGCAATACCTATAAAGACATAGAAATGGTTTTGGTAAGATAAAAACACGCAAGGTTTTTCGTGCAACATATTTATCTAAAAAATGGTATAAATAGACCTTATAAGCAAATAAAAAATCCTGATGATACCTTGATGCCTTGGGCTTGACAGAATGTAATGTTGCTACTCAAACCGACACAACCATTGGAGCTCGGGTCACAATGTCCGGCGAGGTTAAGCACCGGAGGTCGACCGCTGCCAAATTGAACGAGGAAAGCTAAGTTAACATAGGCATAGTTTCCGGTTGCACAGGTTTCGGCTAAGGTGCCTTCGAATCCATTTTGGCCCCAATAGATGGCGATTCCCGTAGAATTGGAATTGTGAGATAATGCTAAGATTAGTGTAATGATTAGCAGGAAGTATGAATATAGTTTGGATCTCATGTTTAGATAGATGAAGTTCAAGGGAATGATATTGGCTTCTTATAAAGAAATGGTGCTTGAATTGAATCTACAGAGGATTGTTTATTGATTAGATAAAATGTTTATGAAGGTAGAGGCTAAAAAGAGGAATAGTTATAATATGTTTTTGATTAGTTAAAAGCCAAGTTGCGTAGTTGCCTTGTTGTCGGCAGCACTGTATATTTTGGAATAGAATTTTGATGCCTCTATATAAAACTAAATAATTGGCTTAAATTGTGATATAATGAAAATAGAAAGATTAAGCATGAAGATAGCTCTTCCCATGTTAGCTCTACTTAGAACTTTGAGGAAAATGTCGGTTTACTGTTAAAGATAAATTATAATTTTGCACCTTTAAAAAAATATTCATAAGGTTCTCTTTAAGATGCCCATCATTTATGCCACTTTTTGGTTCATATTTTTTCTTTGCCCTTAATTTGTAACTAATTGTAAAACTTCCGTAAATATTTAAAAATAGTACCAGATGACAACAGGGATATTTTGACAATGTAATGACAGTTATTACCTGGTTAAGATGCTGGTTTAATATGGGTCTCATTATCTTAATTTAGGTAATTACTCTTAAACTTGTCCTTAATCCTTGTCTTTGGTTGATGATTCATATTCTTTTGAACTTAAGGTAGATTAACAAGGGTTGCAGCATTCATTGTCTGGATGACATGTGGTGTTTTTAGTTATGTCCTCAGAGGTTTCTGCAAAAATGAATCTTCCCATATCTCATAGTTTTAAGAAACATTATTATGAATATAATTTTGATGGCTGTTAAGTTACGTCGGTTACAGATTAGGTACAGATCTTGGGACTTTTTTAGCTTCCATTTGTAGGACCATGAGTATGCATTTGATAATCAAATTAACTTGCATAATTCTATAATGAGCATTCAGTAGTTTACTCCTTTCTTGTTATTTAGGAAGCTATGAATTTGCTTAAATTAGGGAAGAAGTTGTTTAGTAAGTTATGTATTGCTTGTATCATGAAAAAAAGATGAAGACTTGTCAATATTATATGATGCACTATGGTCAGGAAAAAAATGACAATAAAACAAAAGGAAACGGGAACTACAAGGACACTGGCAAGCTCATAACTAAAGTGTCTAGAACTAGAGTGTCTAGATTGCAGGCCTCATATAGGGCCTAGACGCTTTTTTACACATAGCCCCTGAACCCCACATGGCCAGCAGTCTTGAGTTATGAGCCTACAGACACCTTATGGCCATAAAACAAATGGTTCAAATAAATTTATACTCCCTAATCCCTATCCTACAAAGAGTAGCCATCACTATACCTTCTTAATAATCTAAGCTTAGATATTATTCAGCAAGTTTTTTTTAGGAATCAACCCCTTCAACTTCAACTTACGACCTTTCACATTGAAAAGAAAATTAGTATCAACTAAGCTAAGCCCGGTAGGTGCTATTACTCAGAATGCTAACATTACTTTTCAGTCCAATTCTTTGATCCAAGACAATGAGAAACAATTAATTTTTTAATAATTCACTCTCATAAATAATTATGAAAGGAAAAAAATGTTCTACACCTTTTCACCAGAAGCAAGCACATGGATGAAGCAGATATATATTCATGACTGAAGGCAGTTTTTACTCACACTACCTAAAAATATTAAAAACCGCGATATAAATCAACAATATTGCCTTGTAATCCTCAGTTTACATCACTAAAATAGGAACCAGGTATTTCCCTCTAAATTATTTTACATACCAAATGCAAAATCTTAGCAGAACTTTGAAACTAGGTAGGGTTTGCTGCCAATATAATTTTCTAGCATGCAAATAAATAACGTTTCTTCCATCAAGTTAACAAGAACGTTTGGTTTAATCCATTCCCCATTTCCTCACTACTCTCTCTTTGGCAGACATCTGAGGTTCATATGTCGCCGTTTCTGATTCAGAGAGAGATGTCCTTTTAGAGAAGTTTGATGGCATGAAAGCGAAGCAATTCCTTGTCCCCGTAATACGAACAGCAATGAACTGGAGATTACGGCAAACATAAGGTTGCCCTTTGCTAGCAAGAGATACTGTTAAAGAAATGGTACAGAATTAAATCCATGAGTGAATCAGCATATATATGTTTTTGGGAAAAAAGAATAAACTGCCTAAAACCTAACTCGCTTTTGCACAAGTTTCACCCTCTCTTCTAAAAACCTGAACTTTGCACCTATATTTTAAAGGTTAATTGCACAAAACACCCCAGTAGTTTGCCCTTGTGGCACTTATACCCCATCAAGTGATTTATTAGCACAAAAACCTCCTCTGCTCATCAACCAAAAACCGTAAAACATTTAAATTCGATTTTTATAACTCATAGACTTGTCTAATTTAAGTCTAGAACTTCTTTTTATATCGTTTTAGAGCAGAAGTTGACTATTTTTGAGGGGTTTGATCATCGAATAGAGGGATCGCATATGCACTAATAAATTGCATGAAGGGTATAAGTACTACACATGGTGATTTGTGCAATTAACTCTACTTTTTAAAACCGCTGGTAATTTTTTCCATTTTTTCTACTAACCTAAAATACCTTAATTTTTCTGTCAATTTTTAGAACATTACATTTTTACACTTTCATCGAGAGGTATATTGTGTATAAGAAGGTTGCGGAAATAGAGAGGAGAACGTAGCTTTCGTACAGTGTGCTACACAAGCAAATGTGTGGGAGTTTCCTGCAATTTAGCCAGAAAAAGCTATGAAACACATGTATTACCAAGGAAAAAATGCTGAGGATGGCAAGTATTGCTTGTTGTGATTCTTCCCAGAAATGATCCCCACCATGCCACCCAAACCACCAGCGACCTCCAAACCAGCCTCCTCCACCAGAGGCACCTCCACCTCCTCTCTCCTCTCGCTTTTGAATTTCTTTATTCCATTTCTCAAACTCGGTTTTCTTTTCTCCAAGAGCGCGCTCTACTGCTTTTCTATCCTGTTCCTGTAACCAGGGTGTCAAGAAAATGAGGTTTAAGCAAAAAAGGGCTAGCATAGAAGAATTCATTTCATAGTTATTGATAAGAATTCATTTCATATAGATCTAACAAAGTTCTATACTGGGCATCAGTTAAAGTAACATGACCCTGCTTACCTATCTACGGTGCAGTGAAAGAAAACACTACACAAGACGACACAAGTAGTTCATACTACACAAGAACGAAAAATCAGTGCATAGAAGTTTCATAGAAGGTTTTATATCATGAGCATTGGAGAATTAATGTCAAGGTTAATCCTTTCATTGGTTAAGAGACTTAAAGGTCCTTTATTCAGGTCTGAGCTTATTAAAAATGTTACAGAGATTTGTCCTTTAGCTTGGCAAGCTCTTCAGTCGTCAAGTTGATTCATTCACCTAATGGAATTATAGGCTTGTGAGATGAATTTTCTCCCCTATAGGCTAATAGGGGAGATGGTGGATCTTATTCTTCAATTTCTGCAGAGATCTAAAGAAATTATAGGCAATTTATCAGCAACTGTCCAGGGTTCATTAAACTTCTCAGCAACTGTCCACAGCAACCAGAGCATAACCACATACATACAAGCAATAATCATCATTTACAGCAAATTAGGTTTATTGTCTGCATTTGAGAATGCTGCAGAGCTTTACGTCAGCCTGTATTGAGTATCAATACTTTTTGAGAAGAATAAGCGTTAATTGGCTAGATGCATTACAGAATGATATAATACAGCAGAAAAATAATATGTTCTAATCAGACTATTATCAGAGCCTATAAGAGCACCCAAATTGCAGGAATAACATGTATTGGAATCAGCTAATCGCATACAATGAGATTGTAGTCAATGCTAAAGATTATGATATCAATGCTTGTCATTGGGTGGTTCAAGAGTAAACCAGTACTTCAAATTCAGTAAAAACATTGAAAAGCCAAGAAGTTGGGGCTGAAAATGCTAAGAGAAAATGTTGGAAATAGCCATCAGTAAGATATTTCTCAGATTAGTTAGAATCTGTTTATACTTAGTTAGAATCTGTTTGTAACAGAATCCGATAGAATCTGTTTGTAACTTTCTTATTGTTTTCCTCATCTCTTCCTATACTCGTGTAACAAGCCTATAAAAGAGCCTCTCTGTATACTGAATTCTGTGTGAAAGAAAGTTCAATTATCTTATATGGTATCAGAGCGGTAAAACTTTCTCCAAAAAAATCATCATTTTTCCTCAACCAAAAGAAATCCCAGTTCCTTTTTTTCCCCAGCCATAATGTCCACCACAGAGCAGAGACTGTTGTATGCTCCACAAACCCCACAAAAAACAATTCCGACTCCCTAGCCCAATCCCTTAAATCCCTCCAACTCTCCGTTCATAAACTGACCGGCCAAAACTACCTTGAATGGTCCTAATCAGTGAAACTCGCCATTGACGGACACGGCAAGCTAAGCCATCTCACTGGTGATGAGAAGGTTCCTGATGCGACGGATCCGAAATTCAAGACGTGGCAATCGGAGAATTCTTTGGTTACAGCATGGCTCCTCAACTCTATGGAGTCCTCTATAGCCAAGCCACACATGTTTCTGCCTACTGCGAAGGAAGTCTGGGAAACTGTCAAAGAGATGTACTCAGAACTCGAAAATTCTTCGCAGATATTCGAAATCAAGACACAACTGTGGCAGGAACTTGACCGGTGTTATGATGAACACTGGGAAAATCCCAACCACCTGAAGAGATTCAAGGTACGCGAAGAGAATGATCGCGTCTACATGTTTCTTGCAGGTGTGCATCAAACCCTGGACGAAGTTAAGGGTCGAATTCTCGGACGGAAACCCCTTCCATCCATCCGAGAAGTATTTTCAGAGGTTCGGCAGGAGGAAAGCAGACGCAAGATTATGCTCCGCAGCCCGAGATCTGGCCTTTCCGAACCAGAAGGATCTGCTCTGGTCTCTCGAGCCTTCAAAGGCGGCTCTAATAGGCGCGAAAGACCTTTCTGCGACCACTGCAAACGTCCATGGCACACTAAGGAAACGTGCTGGAAAATCCATGGGAAGCCGCAGAATTTTTCCAACAATAGGTCCGGAACTCAAGGGGATCGAAACACCAGCCAGAGTCCTTTATAAAAACAGGCTTTGCAGATCGAGTCCGATGGTTCTCAGGAGTCAAGAATCAACTCAGAATCGCCTCCATTCACAAAGAAACAACTGGAGCACATGTACAAGTTCTTTAACTCCACCGCAGACCCGTCAAAACCCTCATGTTGTTTAGCCCAAATCAGTAACAATCACCCTATCTCTTTTTCATGTATCAATCAACTTCCTTGGATTCTTGACTCTGGAGCAACTGATCACATGACCAGTTGCTTCACATTATTTTCAACCTACACACCCTGTGCAGGAAACAAAAGGATCAAAATTACAAATGGTTTATATTCTGCCATAGCCGGCCAAGGAACCATCACAATCTCTTCTTCCTTAACCCTTCTTAATGTTTTACATGTTCCAAAGCTTTCCTGCAATCTGATTTCCATTATAAAGCTAACTCAAGACCTTAAGTGTCAAGTTAAATTCATGTTCTCTCATTGTGAAATTCAGGTTCTGGACTCAGGGGCGATGATTGGCAATACTAGAACCAGTGGAGGTCTCTACTTATTTGAAGAAGGATCGCGTCTCAATAAGTCTGCATCTAGTTTGTGTTTTCAGTCCATGTTTGTTTCTCGTGATAATGAGTTGATTATGTTACATTTTCGTCTAGGTCACCTTAGTTCCCATTATATGCAGTATTTGTTTGCAAAGTTGTTTCGGAATAAAAATTATTCTCAATTTCAATGTGAAGTTTGTGTTTTTGCCAAACACAAAAGGGCAATTTATCCACCTCAACCTTATAAACCTTCAGCACTGTTTGCCTTAATCCATAGCGACATTTGGGGACCATCCCGCGTTTTATCTGTCTTCGGAAAAAAATGGTTTGTTTCGTTTATTGATGACCATACGAGAGTCCTTTGGATGTTTTTGCTAAAGAAGAAATCAGAAATTGAACAAGTTTTCAAAACCTTTTATGCCATGATTGAAACACAGTTTAACACAAAAATTCAGAATTTTTGAAGTGACAATGGACGAGAATTTTTTAACGAAACCTCGGGAGATTTTTTTGCAAAGAAAGGCATCATTCACCAAAGTTCTTGCATTAACACACCGCAACAAAACGGTGTGGCTGAAAGAAAAAATAAACACATTCTTGAAATTGTTAGGGCATTATTATTCACCAACCATGTTCCAAAAATATTATGGAATGAAGTAATTTTAACAGCAACCTATCTTATTAATATAATGCCCTCAAAAATTCTCAATTTTAAAAAACCTATTGCCTTGTTAAAATCCCTTTACCCTCAAAACCGTCTTGCAATCTCGGATCTGCCATTGAAAATTTTTGGTTGTACCGTGTTTGTTCACGATCACAACCCCACTAGGGATAAACTTGATCCAAAATCGAAAAAATGTGTTTACATTGGCTACGCCACAAATCAAAGAGGGTATAAATGCTTTGATCCTTTATCAAATAAAATATTTATCACAATGGATGTGTTGTTTTTTGAAAATAAATCTTTTTTAAGCCTCCTCTTCAGGGAGAGACAAATAGTGAAGACTCGGTTTCCATAAAAAATAGTCTCCCAAAAGTACCCAACTTAATCCCACATACAAATTCACAAGATCTAGATATTTTAAATCAAGACATTTTAGACCAGTCTTTTGAACACCTGGCAAACCAAAACAGTGAAAATTCACTGGACACTCAAAAAATGTCCTTGAAAACTCAGAAAATATGTCTATTGAAAACTCGGTTCCTTTATTAGAAAATCCGGAAAAATCCCATAAAAATAGAAACACACCACCGACTCCTAAAACAACTTGCCCCGTGGATTTAGATCCACCAGAAGCTGATGTGGAAATTAAAACTTACAAAAGGAAACAACGTGAAACAGGTCTGGAAAAAACGCAACATGAGCATTTAATTGAGATAGATCCTTCTCCAGAAGCATAGGCCGACTCTGTCCAGCCCCACCAAGAATCCGACTTGAGAATAGAACCGGATCACAGTGAGCTGGATCTTCTCATAGCCCTCCGAAAGTCCGCAAGGTCATGTACTAGTCGTCCCTTGTATCCAATGTCAAAATTTGTGTCCTCAAATAATCTCTCACCCAGTTTTTCAGCCTTTACCTCTAATGTGTCTGCTGTGGAGATTCCAAAAACTGTATAGGATGCTCTAAGAGCTCCAGAGTGGAGAAAGGCGATTTTCGAGGAGATGAATGCACTTGAGAAAAATCAGACTTGGAACATGGAGGAGCTGCCGAGAGGAAAGAAGACTGTAGGATGCAAATGGATATTCACACCAAAGTTTCGTGCAGATGGAATCCTAGAACGATATAAGGCGAGGCTCGTTACTAAAAGGTTCACTCAAACATACGGGATCGACTACACGGAGACTTTTGCACCTGTGGCTAAGCCAAACACGATCCGGATCTTGCTGTCAGTTGCAGTAAATCTCGATTGACGACTTCAACAACTAGATGTGAAGAACGCGTTTTTGAATGGAGACCTGGACGAAGAAGCGTACATGGAACCTCCGCCGGGGTTTGAAAAAGGATTCGGCTCCAAAGTGTGCAGATTGAAATGATCACTTTACGATCTTACACAATCTCCACGAGCTTGGTTCAAACGTTTCCATCAGTTTGTGAAAGAGCAAGGATACAATCAGGCTCAGGCAGATCACACACCATGTTCTCCAGAGTCTCGAGACATGGAAAAATTGCAATATTAATTATTTACGTTGATGACATCATTGTTACAGGAGATGACGAGGAAGAGATCAACCAGTTAAAAGGAAGTATCGCTAAGGAGTTCGAAGTAAAAGACTTGGAAGAATCGAAGTATTTTTTAGGTATGGAAATTGCTCGAAATAAGAAATGCATTGTCGTGTCTCAACGGAAGTATATTCTCGATCTTCTCAATGAAATAGGGATGACAAACTGCAAACCTGCGGAGACACCGATAGATCCGAATAAAAAGCTCGGAGAATTTACACAGAGCCTGCCAGTGGACATTCCATAATACCAGAGGTTAGTGGGAAAATTGATCTATCTCTCACACACGTCCCGATATCACCTTTGCAGTGAGTATAATAAGCCAATTTATGCACTCACCTCAAGAAGAGCACCTTGATGCAACATATAGAGTTTTGAAGTATTTAAAGGGCGCACCAGGAAGAGGTTTATTCTTCAAAAAAGGTGAGACTCGCAGCGTCGAAGTATTCACTGACGCGGATTGGACAGATTCCATCGTAGACAGGAAGTCAACTTCAGGGTATTGTACGTACGTGTGGGGGCAATCTAGTTACATAACGGAGCAAGAAACAAAGTGCCATGGCAAGGAGTAGTGCGGAGGCAGAATTTTGAGCCATGGCCAACGGTATTTGTGAAGTTCTGTGGGTTCAACGGGTACTTCAGAAAATAATGCAGCCTATAACTCAGCCACTAAAACTATACTGCGACAACAAAACTGCTATCAGCATAGCACACAACCCCATACATCATGACAGAACGAAGCATATTGAAGTCGACCGCCACTTTATCAAGGAAAAACTGGATGTCGGTACCATCTGTATCCCCTACATTCCGACAAAAGAATAAACTGCAGATATCTTTACAAAGAGACTATTTAAAGCCGTGTTCGAGAGACTGATAAGCAAGTTGGGCATGATGGACATCTACGCACCAACTTGAGGGGGAGTGTTGCAAATAGCCAACAGTAGGATATTTCTCAGATTGGTTAGAATTAGTTTGTAACAAAATCTGTTTATACTTAGTTAGAATCTGTTTGTAATAGAATCTGTTAGAATCTGTTTGTAACAGAATTTGTTTGTAACTTCCGTATTGTTTTCCTCATCTCTTCCTATACTCGTGTAACAATGTTTTAAAAGAGCCTCTCTGTATACTGAATTCCGAGTGAAAGAAAGTTCAATTCTTTTATAGAAAAAAGTGGCAACTTTTAATACAGCTCACCTAAAAAATAATTGACATCTAGCATACCTCAGGACCCATTTTCTTCCTCATAACCAATACCTAGTACACCTCAAGGTTCACGTTTTGCCTTCAGCATATAGGCCTAACAATCTTAAGTTGTGGTTAATTTTTTTATACTTAAGCAGGGCCCCAAACTACGCATTCATGTTTAGCATGATCTCAGAGCTAATGAATAATATCCTTCAAGCAACTATTCCAATCTTAAAAACTTTGGACCCCTACACAATTAGCCATGAAAGCAAACATCTTCTGCAGGTTAGAACCATAACCCAACTGTAGGTATCGTTCTTGTCAAATGAAAAGCCTTTATCCCAAACTATGGAGTCAGCTACATGAATCTTTTTCTTTCAATCGGCTCGGTAGCTCTAACTTCAACCACCTCAAACCATATTCGTCTAGGCCTGTCTCTACTCCTTGTTGCTCCATTAGCTCACTGCCGAACACTTGGACCTCATTTGGCAATGGGGTTGCGGTTTCCAAAAAACTTGGTTTCGTGGGGTTCCGCTACCAAACTCTAAAATTGAAACCATGGCTTGTTGGCAAGCAAAGTAGAGTTTCCCAAACGTGGTTTCATAAAGTTTTGGGGGCTCGAAACCCCATCTTCTAAACACCAAAAAAGTGGAGTTTTGCAAGGTTTCCAGCCGTCTCTCTTTATTCTCTCTCTCTCTCACATGGAAAAAAAAGTAATTTAAACGAATCCTTGTTGAATAATTCATGTTGTGAAACGACTCCAAACTCCGTGGAAACCCTGATTTTACGAAACCGTGGTATGCCCTCATGCAAACCATGGTTTAGTTTTAACTTAAACGAACCTGTGGCTTTGGAAACCCATTGAACATACCATCTTATCTCCCAATTCAACTACAAACAAAATACAGAAAGAAATCACCTAATACCTTTGCAACTCAATCCATTCCCAAAAGATCCCCATCTAGTAATTTACCTAATCTAGTACTACCAAAAAAATCCAACCAAAGCCCAACTAATGATAAAACACTTAATCAAGTCCAAAAAACCTGCAAAGAACCCAAATTTAACTGTAAATTACTCCAATTTGGCTGATTACATCTGATGTCATAGTAGCTCAAAAATCATCTCAGTTTATAGAACCCAAGACCCTACTTTTATCCAAAATTAAACTAATTTATCAATTAAAAAACTAATGGTTTGCGGGGGGGGGGGGGGGGGGAGCTCACTTGCTTACGGCCATCAGCGAAGAGGCAAAAGTGGCGGCCGCCGCAGCTGAGCTGCCGTTGAAGGGCGATCCATCTAGGGTTAGGGTTTCCGACGAGAGAGGACCGAGAAGCGTAGAGAGGAGGCGAGTTGAGAAGAGATTTAGTTTGGGGGTGATGAGGGTTTTAATGATTGAATCTTACAAATTGCGCCATTTTTGGTGCAGGAGAGATTGAGAGGATAAGGCGACGCCACCTTTCTCATAAAAGTTTGGAATTCCTATCAAAATGATTTTTAAAATAAGATAATTCTTAAAATATACAAAATGCTTTTAAATTATGATATAGAAACAATCATGACGGTTATTACTGACCAACTGTGATAAAAGTGCATGTATTCTAATACTTGTCAAATGAACAGCACGAGCATTTCTGTCACGACCTGCAGAGTACGGAACGTGACCGGCATTTAAGTTACGAAACGTCTCAAGACGTCCGTAAAATAAGTAAGCCAAAGCCCATAATCAAAACCCAAATTAAGAATTAGAGTGAAGGAAACCAATTTATTTAAAGCGTTTTACTCCATTAAACCACATCAAGTTTCCTTTTTAAAACAACTTTCCCTTTTTCTAAAAATTCCGGCAGAATCTTCTTTGTAAAACAAGCCCAAACGGTTACAAAACAGGAATATAAATGAATAACATGAATATAGCATCTCCAAGCGGGAGCTAGCTCTTCGCCTCAAGACGGTCACAAATCCCATGCTATGTAAACGCAACGTGCATAAGTAAGCATGAAGCACAGGGAAAAATAATATGTCGACTCAAATGAGCTCGACCCCAAGCATAACATATAATCCACAAGTCTCACAACCTCGTCTCTAGGTTAATATACAGTAATCCAAATAAACTGGTACAACTGAAATAATAGTAGCAGATGGAGTACTCTAGATACAATGAATATATAAAGTGGTACAAAATGATAACAACCCACCTATGAGCAAAAGCCTCGAGTCCAGGCAAAAAGAGCAAAAGAGGCAAAAGTGTCCGCCGCTGTAGTGCTGACGGAACGGACCTGCAGAAAAGCTGTGGCACAACGGGGGTGCGTTGCCAGCTCGTGAGTAATAAATAATATCTACTAAGGCTATCGCATGCATGCACACAAGTATCCTAGCACCCATAAAACAGGTATGGCTATATGTACTAACAGGTATGTATGCATTATCAGTGTACTAACGAGTATGTATGTCACATGGATGTACTAACGGGTATGTATGCTATATGTGTCAACTCAAGATCTCAACATGTAAGTACAAGAACTATTATTTCTTTGTTTTTTTGAAACTCTTTTCAAATACCAGCATAATATCCATGAAATCAATAAAATCGGTGTCCAGCAACGACACCTCAAAACTGTCTCAATCTCATATATCCATGTCAAGTATCTCTGGCCTCAGCCGTCTGGCTGATCCATGTCAAATATCCATATCTCAATCTAGCGGCCACGGTCGGTATCCTCTGGATATCCGCCGTGCCAAATGAAGTCACCGGTAGGTAATCCGTCCCCTGCCAGGCTCAACGCCATCTCCTGCGATCTTCTTGCCCCGGGGTACCGTACCGGGCCAACCATGTACCCGAGACGGTTCATCCACCTCCTCGAAATGGGTCTCAAAAACCACAGTAAACTCATGGTGGATGACACTTTACATCACTAGAAAACCGCAACTTTTATATTTTAAAGATTATAAGTTTGAAATCTTGCGGCTTTCCCCCGAAATCCAGAAATATCATAAATCTCATGAAATCATCATGGGTGCATATGTCAATGATAATGAATGCATATGGTATCAATTTGCAATTGTATGATTTATACTAGGCATGAGCAAATGATATAGTGATATATATACACGGGAATAGCAATTCTTATGATTTCGTTTTAAATATTTATTGCAATAGCACAGGTCTAAGCAATTAACATGTTTCAGATTTATAGTTATCTAGTGTCGTGACATGGCAATTACCAGGGTGTGTGTGTGTCCACATGAATAGTGCTCGTGCTGCATGTAAAAGCTGGTAATGGTGCATGTGTCCTACAAATGAGTTTTGCGTATATAGGTACAACATATAGATCCTAACTGCAGCAAATATCATGCAAGTCACAAGTAAATATTAAAGTTTACTATTTTCAAGTTTACTAAATCTACCGGGCGACTCGCGCCATCCAAACGATCGTCCCCCGTAGATGTTAAATCTACTCACCCGTGATCCCGCGCTAGGTGTGTCCGACCACCTGCTTCCCTTTCTTTGCTGCGCTCGAAGTCCCCGCCGGCGAACCAAGAATTTACAAAAGTCACACATATCAGGAAAATCCTGCAAAAACACGATATATCGATAAAAAGGATACGCGTGCGTGAAACTAAAACGCGCGTGCACACGACACGTCGCGACGCGCACAAACCCACCAGAGCTTACTCTGACACGCTGTGTCGCGCAGCGCGCCACAGAACCACGTGTATCACGCGCGTGTCGCACAAGTTTAAAATATCGAAAACACGTTATTAACTCCAGATTTTGCCTCTGGACCCAACTTAAAAAGTTACAGATACCCACAGACTGAGCTACCAAGCAGGACCCTACACCCAAAATCCCAACACCCCACCCCCTACTCTGGCCGCAATTTGCGGCTAGAACGAATAAACCGGCGGCCAAGAGTGGGAAGTGGGTCCCCGTGTTTTGTGTGTGTGTTCCTACTAGTCTCACCGTGTTACGGTCTTCACAATTTTATTCTGAAGGGCTCGGGTCAACAGCAGATCCAACAGAGGCTAAAAAGTCACTAAAACTGCTAAATTACGCCAAGTCGGATAAATCGGGTATTTTTATGAAATCCGGGGCAATTCTCTGGTTAACTGATCCCAACAGTACCTACTTAGGTTACTCTAACCATCACAACCATTACATTCTCAAAATTCCCCTAATTTACCCCAAAACTACCACTAAACATAAAATAAACACTAAATTAAGCTAGATAACCATAACTTTAGCAATTAGGAGTTGGGTTAAGGGGCTATACCTCTAAAGACCCTAGATGGAGGAGAAGAGAAGAAGTAGGAGAGTGTGTGCTGTTGCTACAGCTCTTGGTGCTGCAAAACTTGGCTGGAAATGAGCTGAACTTCACTGTTGCTGAAGCTGTTGCTGTTTTGTTTGGAGCTGAAATGTTGCTGTTGCTGTTTGTTGCAGTGGCAAGGGTTGAGGTAATGTTAAGGGAAGGATTGTGTGTTGTGGGGGAGGTGTTATGTAGAGAGTTGGGGCTGATGTAGCAGCTGCTGCTGCTGGTGCTCTGATGCAACAGGCTGATTGTAATAGCTAAGCTGATGCTATGATGTTGGTTTGGAGGCTGATGGTGTGCTGTTGGTGGCTATGCTGATGTTTGTTTTGATGGCTGATGGTGTGCTGTTTTTGTGGCTGCAGTAGCTGCTGAAGCTAAGGAGTTAGGTAGCTGATAATGATGATGTGGTTGGGAGCTGATGTGCTGCTGCTGATGCTGAAATGTGCTGGTGCAGATGCAGGTTTATGGTGTTGTGTTGATGTAGTTGTGTTGGGCTGATGTGGTGTGGTGTTGGGGCTGATGTTGTGTAGCTGGTGTGTGTTGTGTTGGGCTGATAATGCTGCCGCCTCAACTGATGTTGCTGGTGCTGAAAATAGAGCTGAAGCTGAGGCTGTTTTTTGTGGCAGAAGCAAGGTTATATGAAGATGATTGTGTGTGGGAGTGTGGTTTTGAAGTTGGAGCTGTTTGCAATGATGTTAGGGGCTGAAGTGGCTGTTTGTGCAGCAGTTGATGTGCTGTTTTGTGATGTTTTGGTGCTGAATTTGGTGGCTGAAGAGCTGATTTTTTTTTTTTGATGGTTTGGGTGGCTGATTTGAGTGTGAGAGAGAGTTTGAAAGAGGTGAGTGAAAAGTTTTGAATTGAATGGTGTGACACAACCTTAAACCATCATTCCCCCTTCTCACAACAAGCTATCATGACAACCATCACATCTCTCTCTCTCTCTCAACAAGCAAGTCAATCTACCCTAAACACCCTTGGACAAAACCAAAGACCCTTAATTAAACCTAATTAGCCTAATCAAGTGTGTTAGACCACCATGGTTAACTTAAACATGGTTAACCCACAAGCTCAATTATATGGCCAACCCTAGTCTTAACCCTAGTTAACGTGCACAAGTGTGTGCGGTCGAGATAAAATTCTACTAAAATAACCATAAAACCAGATAAATTGCTAGAAACCCGTTTTGGTAAACTTTTTACCAAAAACCCCACATTAACACACAATCACCACTAACCCTAAACTCAGGTGTTACAATTTCCATCACGGAAAATTTGAGAAACTCGAAAACAATTAAATTGATCCAATCCAATTCCATGTATAACCCATCATGAACTTTGAAATGCTGAAAAAAAAAGCATATTCATGATTAAACCAACCAATAACCAAAGTTGAGCCATTTTATAACAATCTTTCTAGCTGACCATAACCATGATTTTTTTTGCGAGATTTTTGTTTTTGTCTCTGCATTTCAGTCTTGGCTAAATTTTACCAAAACACTTCAGCATTATCACAAATTGAATGCTTGTGGATAAGCAAATAAATATATGAAACTGCAAAAAATATCATAAATATTAACATCCTCGGTTTTGATTGATTTTTTAAAAACAACAAAACAGTGAACAATGTCAAAGAAAAAGATCACCTCCGAATTTTTTTCCCCTTTCGATGGGTAATTAGATCAAATATTGAAACTTTGTAGTAGTTATTCACAACATGTGTGTCTAAAATTTTAAAAAAAAATTCCTTAAATTAAAATATTTAAAGCAACTTGACGTTAATTTTCCAAATGATCTTTTTTTTTAATTTTAATTTTTTAATTTTTGTCGAGCGCATGCTTAGCACGCGCGTCCAAACAGTCCTGTAGAAGAGTCAGGTCTCAAGAAATTACCATCCATTAAATAAGCCATGGTATTTTAACGAAATTCAATATCCTTCTTCATTTGTAAGAGAGAGGAGAGAGATGTCAAGATCTCTAATTCGTTCTTTAGCGCCGTTCATCATCGGCCGAATCCATCGGAACTCGATGCTACTGAGCTCTGCCGTCGAAGCATCATCATCTTCTTCTTCCTCTTCGCCTCAAACTGAAGGATCGATTCATATGACCGAGAATTGCGTTCGAGTAAGTACCCATCTCAAAACCCTAGATACCGTAACATTAAAAAATGGAGCTTTTCTTTGAGACACGGGGTCGACACGTGGTGAGCATACCGATTAGCCCAAATTGTTTTGTGGCAATGCTTTCAGTTTGTAACTTTGATCAAAATTTATAAAAGTTCCGTCTTTTTTTTGGGTTGGAATTATGCCTTAAGTTGGAATCAAGCACCAAAGTTTCTTGTAGGTGGTTAAAGCTATTAGCATTTTTTTCTGGTGATTAATATCAGTTGTTTCCTAGATATGGGTAGGAATCAACTTGGCTTGGTAGGTAGAATACATGAAGGATTTAGTGGAGAATAGATAGCTGTTATATTGGGATGAGGAAAAAAGTTTTGATACTGTTTCATGATTCCATTGAATAAATACCTATATATGCAACCATGTATGGTCTGATTTGATGAAATAAGATTAAATGAAATTATATTTGGAATATTAGAACTTAACCAAAGACCAAGGAAGCAGCGGTGAACCCAGGATTTTTGGTTAGAGAGGGCACACCGCATAGAACTAGTTTTTTGTCACAAATTCCAATTTAACAATATAAAAACACGAGCAAATAGTAGCTGCGCAATTTTCCTACACAACAAACTACGCAACACACTCAAACACTTGGTGTGGACCAACACGCTTAAGTGTGGGAACCGCTGATTTTGTGAGTCTTGTGTAGTTTGTTCTGTAGAAAAACGTTGTGCAGGAACCCTTTTTCCTAAAAACATATCATGTAGTTCATAAACTAGAAAATGAAATTTTTAATAATCTAATTATTGATATGCAAAGTAATATTTTGCACAATAACAGTTTTGATGCTTCATGTCTTGAAAACCTATCTGATAGGTTATTAGAAGTGGTATTTCAATGTATGTCACCAAACAATTATCCATCCATCAATTGTCATACAATTATGTACGAGAACTTGGGCAAATTTATTATTGCAACTTAAAACACAGATTTTTTCCCCTTTATACTAAATACTCAATAAAAATTATCTTTGCAACACTAACTATCAAGTTTTTTCCCTCTTATTTGAGATAAAAAGTAGGGCAAGATAAGGTACTCACCAAAAATGCATTAATAATATATTATGTACATATCCCTAACCGTCATCGATAAAAGAATTTTATTTAAACGAATTAAATGTTGCAAAAGGTATTCTCGAAAAAAATCAAGGACGTACACATGAAGATGAAGGTAGAGATACATACTAAAGACCTTAACTATTTTAAGTGACAATATTAAGGGATGTTCATTGAGGACCATGATAGGTTTTGCCGATAACGCTTCAAGGAGACCAAGAAATGCTTAGACCATCAGAACGCTTTCTTTATGAACACCATAATGTGAGTCGAGAACATTGAGGTGATTTTGTATGTGGATCCGCGATTTAGGAAATGGAAGGGATCCAAACGGTTAAGAGAGGAGAGGAGAACATGACAAATTAGGGCTGGCACATTTTTTCATCCAAAAAGTAATCAATCACAAATTCTGTTTAGAAACAAAATTCTCAGTTCAGCCTCTACACAGGCTTAATAACTCAAATCCTAATCAGAATCGAACTTCTGTTCAAGTTCTATTTAAGAGACGAGTAATAAATCAATCCCCTATTACCAATGAGGTAAATAATCGTAATGATAGATGCTTCAATTGTTAAAATCATAGGGTCAGCTTGGTTGATTTTGGTGGATTGTTGGTTGCTTCATTTCAAGTTTATCCACTATAATACATAGTTCAATATGGGTTTCTCCACATATATATGCTATGAATGTAAATATTGGCATCTACCAAAATGGAAGTATCTTCGGATCTTGGTGGATAACCCTTTTCGGCCAATTCATATAAAACTGAACATGGATATGCAATTATGCTACACCACGTTCTGTATCATAATGGTGCATTTTAACTCTTTGAAAGAAGGTTGAGTAACTTATGTTGATTAGCTTATAGGTGGTGGATGGAAAGCTATGCTGAGGAAACGAATAGAAATTTGCCATCATATTGGGAACCCTTGCCTAGATGGTGTAATCACACCTTTCATTACTATTTTCCATAACTCACGGTGATATTCATTATAAGCTATGCAGTACTAATGATTCTATTCTGGAGCCATGCATGTCAGACATGGCTCTTCTTCTATCTCTATTGGCATTGCTGACAAAAGGCTCGCTCTTTCTTGTCTTTATTAATGATAAATGGATATGGATGGGTTAGTTCTTATTTTGCATTCACTTTTAAATCATTGATGTTTTGATACAAGGCGCACACACAACTTAAAAGTTTTAAGGAGTAGGATGGATTTCTTAGTACTGTATTGGATTACATACATAGATGTGGAAGTCCCATTTTTATGTCAAGCCTATTAGGGTACAGAGGTGGTGAATGATGAGACAGGTAAATTATAAATTTATTGAGAAAGAAAGGTGGCAGGGTGGCAGGGATACAAAACAGTTGATGCCTCCGCATGTTGATAGGACATAGAAATAAAAATAGAGATAGAGGCGGTAAAATAGTTGTTTTGGTTTGCTTACACATTAACCCGTTGTGGATTATTATACTATTAAGTATATAATTTTTCTTAAACTTGGCGAGTTTGGACTGATTTTCAATTTTATTATGACAAACGAGTTAAATTATAGAGTGCACGAAATGGATCCAAAGAGTAAGACTTCTTGGCATTTGTTCTAGCATTCGGGATTTATTCCCTTAATTTTAGGATTCTTAAATGTATTGAAATTTTTTTCTTAGAAGAATGAGCATTGGCTTTGGTCAGTGTTTTGACACCAATGCCTCATGTAGAGTGATGAATCCAGGCAAAAGGGTTGTTCACTAATGTTAGTGCGGTCTACAACATTTGTCTGAGGTGTAGTTTACTGGCTTTCATGGAACCTTTCTCGAGATTAATTTGTAACCAGCTTCCAATCAGAAACAAAAGTTATGAGACTAGATTGATTGAGAGATTTACTGATAATCTCTAGGGGATGAGAGAAATTATGTTCAAGTAATGCTTTGAGTTATATTATGGCATCACTACTTTTTAGCAAGGGGTACCGGTAATCTCGCCAAATAAGTTTTCCTTGGTCGTGAGACAGATTTAAGCCAACATGTGAATTATTTGACCCGCACAAGTTCATATTCTTATGAAGTTTTTTTTTTCTGAAGTTTTGTTTTTTCAACAGTTAATTACAGTCCAAATGGTTCCCATTTGTTTTATATTTAATTATTCCTTGCAGAGATTGAAAGAGTTGCAAGCAAAAGAAGCATCCAGTGGAGAAAAGATGCTTCGATTAAGTGTAGAAACCGGTGGATGTTCTGGATTCCAATATGTCTTTGTGCTGGATGACAAAAGAAATACCGATGATAGGTGATTTTTTTAGCATTGAGAAATTTGCTGGCTTTCAATTTACAAAAAGATTGGAATCTCTTTGCTCATATGACATACACGCTTCTGTAAATGCTTGCAGGATTTTTGAGAAAGATGGTGTCAAATTAGTGGTCGACAATATTTCCTATGACTTCGTAAAAGGTGCCACTGTTGATTATGTGGAAGAGTTGATTCGTTCCGCTTTCCTGGTAATTTCTTTTTTTGTCGCTAATGCACTCATACAATCTTATTCCATGTTACAGTCAGCTTAGTTTGAGTTTTATGCATCATTATTGGATCATGTACCTTCTATTATTAGCAAATGAAACATATTAATCTTAATTGCATGCTTAAATGATCATAAACTCTTGCGGCAAAAAAGGGATCTTGATGCATTGGAAGGCTCGCTATATGATAATGACAATTCAAATTCCAGAAACTAAAAGAGCACAAACCTAAGACTAAACTATGCTTTGTAAATTAAGATTGGTTGCATCATGAGTTTTGAGGACACTGTACATAAAAGGGAAAATTAACACGATGGAAAAGATTTTTCCCTTAAGGGAAAATTTTTGTAAGCAAAACAAAAAAAGAAAGAAAGAAAGAAATGTGAGTTGTTAAAGATGATGCAGAATGAGCAAAATTATTTATTGAAAACCAGCCATAATTGGCCCTCTGCTGCACTGTTAAGTATATCATACTTCAGTAGCAAGGGCCCCCATGCAATGCGCGGATACGAATTCCAAAGTCCAGAAAATCGGATTAATTTAGAAGCTTATTGTGATAAAATCTTAAAGTTGTAATATCTCATATTTGTGAAATTCATATGTAAAAAACATATGAAGGATTATCTTGGAAATACTTCAGAATTTCTCTAGGTATTCAATATGTTCCTTGCTATAGCATATAAAAATCGTGAATCTAAATTTGTTTTCAATGTTTTTAAAAATAATTTGCATGTAAAAAGCCCATGAAAATTCGCAAAATTTTCTGTTATCTAGTCTTCCGTTTTTTGCTTGCGTTAACACAAAAATATCGATATTTTCCAAATTTTTTTGTTTTCTTAAAATTTTCAATGTTTCAAAAAAATCCATAAATTTTCAAAAATATAAAAATTTCTGTTTTATTTGATTTTCCAATATCTTGCTATAAGTAAGTGAAAATGGTGTAAATTTCAAAAATCCCAAATATTTTCTGTTTTCTCTGGTGTTTTCAATATTTTGCATACTACATGAAAATTGAGAAATTGTCAAAAATCTCAAAATTTTCTTTTTTCTACCGTTTCAATATTTTGCATGTTATAGAGCGCAAGAAAATCGTGAAATTTTTAGTAATAACAAAATATCCTTTTTTTATTTATTTTTTCGGTATTTTTTTGCCTATACGACACGAAAATCACGAAATTTACAACAATCCCAAAATTTTATTTTTTCTTCAAAATTTCAATATTTTGCACGCTATATTGCACATGAAAACGGCGAAATTTTACAAATCTCAATATCTGCTTTTCAATTTTGTAATATTTTGATTGCTGCTGTATCACTTGAAAATCACAAAAAAAATTCAAAATCTGAAAATTTTCTTCTGTTTTTCAATATTATGCATAGCGTATGAAAATTGCGAAATTTTCAAACAATTTCAAGTTCTCTGTTTGATTCGGTTTTTCAATATTTTGCTTACTATATGAAACACGAAAATCGCGAAATTTGCAAAAACCCCAAAAATGTCTGCTTTTTCAAATTAACAATATTTTCTCCGCTAGCACTAGAAAATCGAGAAATTTTCAGAAAATTAAATTTTTTTGTTATCTTTGATTTTTCGATACTTTGCATGCTCATGAAAATCGCAAATTTTTTATGTTTACTTTCGTATTTCGATATCTATCTTGCATGATATAGCACTGGGAATGCAAAATTTTCAAAATCTCGAAATTCTCTGTTTTCTTCGGTCTTTCAATATTTTGCTTGACACATGAAAATCACGAAATTTTAAAAATATCCAAAATTTGTGTTTCTTCAACTCTTCAATATTTTGCTTATATGTAGCATGAAAATTGCAAAATTTTTAAAAATCTCAAAATTATTTAGTTTACATCCGATTTTCAATATTTTGCATGGTATGGCATATGAAAATCATGAAAATTTCAAATTCTTGAAATTTCAATTTTCTTATAATTTTCAATATTTTGCATGCCACACGGCACACCTAAATCGCGGAATTTTAAAAAAATCTCAAAATTTTCTTGTTTGTTAGGTTTTTCAAAATTTGCTTGCAATATAGAAAACGAAATGAAAATCAAGAATTTTTGAAAATCTTTAAAGTTTTTTGTTCTCCTTGGTTTTTCAAGAACTTGCATGCACATGAAAATCACGACATTTATCTAGTATCACAGAAAATTTCTTTCTTCTTGTGATATTCAATATTTTGCATGATCTAGAACATAAAAATCACGAAAATTTAAAACATAAAATTTTCGGATTTCTTTGGTTTCTTATTATTTTGCGATATAGGACTCACGAAAATTGAAAATTGCGATATTTCAAAAAATCCCAATATTTTTTAATTTGTCAAAATTTTCAAGATTTATACTATATAACACAATTAACTCCCAAAGTTCACGCAATTTTCAAGAGCCTCCAAATTTTCTGTTTTTCTCGGTTTTTCAATATTTTGCTTTGTGGAATTTTGAAAAACAAAGTTCTCTATTTTCAACGGTTTTTCAATATTTTGCATGTATAGTACACGAGAATTGCAAATTTTCAATATCTTACATGATACGGGACTCACAAAAATTACGTAATTTTCAAAATTCTTAAAGTTTGCTTTTTCGCTGTTTCGGTATATTGCTATAGTATATGAAATTCGCGGTTTATTATAAAATCCCAAATTTTTTTGTTTCCTTCAAATTTTAATATTTTTCATGCTCTTGAAAAACTTACGAAAATGTTAAAAAATTTCGTGTTCTTTTGTTTTTAATATTGTTTGTATAACAAACAAAAATCGCAAAATTTTCTAAACTCAAACTTTTCTTTTTAAATTTTTCCAATGTTTTGTATGCTAAACATGAAAATCGTGAAAATTTCATGAATCCCAAAATATACTGTTTTATTTGGTTTTTCCTACATTTTGCATAGGAAAATCGCCATATTTTCAAAATCTCAAAAAAATGTTTTTTGCTTTTCAATATTTGGCTTGCTATATCACATGAAAGTTGTGAAATTTTCTGCGATATAATATTCTATTCTAGTTTTAATATGTTGCATTTTGTATAGCACACAAATATCGCGAAAGTTTCAAAAATCTGAATTTTTTTCTATTTTCTTAGATTTTTCAATGTTTTCTTGCTATAGCACACGAAATTATCAAAAACTTATAAATTTGTTGTGTTTTTTTTGTTTTTCGATATTTGCTTATAGTACACGAAAATCAAGAAATTTCTAAACCCAAAAATAAATTTGCTTTCTTCGTCAATATTTTGCTTGCTCACACCAAAATCGCAAAATTTTCAAAAATCTCAAAATATTTTGTTTTCTTCCATATTTCAATATTTTGCATGATACATCATACGAAAACTGCAAAAAATTTTAAATTCCCAAATTTTTTTGTGTATGTTATAACACAAAAACCGCAAAAAATTTCAAGTGTCATAATTTTCTTTTTTTGGCCTTCACCAATCGAAAACCGCCAAATTTTTAATTATCTTTAAAAAAATTCTTCTTTTTTCATTTTTTTACATATTTTGCATGCTATAAATAGCACACAAAATTCATGAAATTTTCAAAAATCGTAAAATATTCTTGTTTTGTTATGTTTTTCCATAATTTTGCATGCTTAAGTGCATGAAAATCGCATAACTTCAAAATTTTCTGATTTCTTCGGTTCTTCAAAATTGTTTCCAAGCACATGAAAATTGTGAAATTTTTAGAGTTCCAATTTTTATATATTTTTTAATATTTTGCATGCACACGAAAATCACGAGATTTTAAAAAACACAAGTTTTCTGTTTTCTTCGTTTTTCAATGTTTTGCATGCAATAGCACAGGAAAATTGCGAATTTTAAAAAAAATCTCAATATTTTAATTTGCTTCAAACTTTTCCAATATTTTGTATGCATCAGAAAAATCGCATTTTTCTTCAGTTTTTCAATTTTTCTTGCTTGTTATAAGACGAAAATCACGAAATTTCCAAAAATATCAAAATTTTCTTTTTTTTGCTTCCGTTTTTTCAATATTTTATTAGCACACAAAACTGTGATATTTTCAAAATTTTCCAATATTATGTATCCTATACCATTTAAAAAATCTTCTTTTTTTGTTTTCAGTATTTCGTTTGTTAATCTCAAAAAATTTCTGTATTTTTCCATTTTTCAATATTTTGCATGCTTACAATAGACGAAAATCTCGAAATTGTAAAAATCTTCAATTTTTCTTTTCTTTTTAGTTTTAAAATATTTTTCTTGTAATAGCACATTATAATTGTGAAATTTTCAAAAAAAAAAACTCAAAATTTTCTGTTTTCTTTGGTTTTTCGATATATGCTTGCTATTGAAAGGTTTCCTAAATTATAATTAAAAGGCTATTTTTAGGTAGATTTTTATGCAAAAGTAGTTTACTGTTGTACGAAATATCGATCTTTTTAGTGTAAGATTGATTTTTTAAGGTGCAGTTTGTAATTACAGGAAAACTAAGGGGATAAGATTAATTTTTGCATCCACATATGTCTACTAAAGAGAAGGGGATATTCTGAAAGGAATATTTTATCATATAGCTTTTTATATAATATATAGATAAATAGATTGCAACAGTTGGTGTTGTGGTTCCACACTCAATTATGAATCCTTTCTTTACGATACTAATCTCAGATCTATTGTGCCTCAGACATTTCAAATAGAATGTATCTAACGCGATCTCTCCTAATTTATGCTCTTTACATTTATACCCCAATCCTACATATACTGTGCCTGATATTTTTAGACAGCACCCTCCAACATAACTCATGATTATGTAGTTAACATGTATCTCTCCTTAGTAATCAATTAATTGATCATTCATATACCAGTCTGAAGCCATGTTATATTGCATCTGCCTCTGCTCTAAGTATTTGTGCTGTAATCTTTTGCGACTTATATTACCTGGTATTGATTTTACCCTTATATCTCTGATGTGATAAAGTGAGATTTAACGCAGGTATCAACGAATCCTAGTGCTGTTGGAGGATGCAGCTGTAAAAGTTCTTTCATGGTCAAGTAATATTTTTCGTTGATTCAGAAAATAAAGTCGGCTGTCGTGTTTATGTTTATACATTATTGGAGCAGAGAATGGCTACTCATAAACTATAATAATATGTGCCAAGGAATTGTAACAATGTATTCTATCATTTTTGTAACAGGGCCACTTTTGTCGTCGCTGTGTAAATTCCTGTCGAATAGTACACATTGATGTTTTGGTTTACAACTTTTATATCATGGTTTATACAACAAAATTGTGAAGTGGTATGTATAAGTGTAAATGAGATGTTGATTCAAATATTGTATTATAATTTAATTTGTTATCATTATGCATTCTACTGATATTGTTACTGAATTGGATTTCACTGCAATGGTCCTGTTAAAGATCAACGTACTCAAAATCTGGCCAGATTTTTTTCAACTAGTTTTTTTTATCCTCCCATTCTATTACAGTCCCATTCAAAGCAGCAATGACAGGTGGAGGTTAACAAAAAGCATGGTGTCAGTCTGGTTTAGTATGTTTACTCGATCTCTAGTCTCGCTGTGTGACCGGTCTGGTAGAGGTCGTGTGATAGTCATCATCTGTGGGGGACAAGCTGATCTAAATTTCAACCAGGTCCATGTCGCTCTAGCCGGTAGCACTGTCATTTGTGGGATCAAGGTGGTGGGTCCTCCAACGCGGAACGATGTTAGCACGGTTTGTACTGGGATACAATCGATTCAAAATCCAACTTCAGCCGATAACATAAGTGGATATTTCTTCCACCTTTCGCGGTCCTGAAAAATGTGCACGGCATTCTCGATTTCATCCCAAGCGCGGAGGTGACAGTTGTAGGGAACTTGCACCCCTCTAGATTGTAAGAATTCACTTGTAGGGAGCGTGTTAATCAGTAAACGCTACATGAACCAATGTATTCTCCTTGTGATACGCATTTTCATCAGGATTATCGAAGCGAGTGTATGGTGATCCGAAGGTAGTCTTCTCAAGTATTCAGCTCGAACATTGAAAGACATGCTGTAGTCGTGATTTGACCGATTTAGACAATCATCTGGATCAGTGAAACAAAAATAGGGGAAGGCGTTATAGTTTTTGAAGATTCCAAGTTATAGTTTTTGAAGATTCCAAGTGCCGTCGGTGGTCCAATCACTGACATGGGAGTCATCAATACAGTTAATGTCGACCGTCCGTGGGAAACAGTTGGGCGGATCCAAACATCATTCCAGAAACAGATTCTTTCCCCCTTTCCAAGTTTCCATACTTCAGCGTTGCGAAACATCACTTTTTGTTTTGTAATCAATTTCCAAGTCAGGTTCATCGCATCCGCAGAGTTGCATATATTTGTTCTGGTACTGAAACACTTGGCTTTGCATTGATAAAGAGGAAACAAAGAACTCCACCACTAGAAAGTCGAGCTGTTTTAGTTTTTACATGACACAAACATTTTCAAATAGAAAAACACGAATAATACGTATTTTAACAACACAGTCAACTCCGAAAACAAATGTATTCAGTTGAAATTTCATCTCAGCATTATCAAGTTCAAATTTTTCACTGAAATCAAAAACCCAGCAGACTCCCTTTACTTCAAAAGGAAATTTACACCAAAAGGGCAACTGCAGAAGAGAAGCAAAGAACAATAAACTAAAATACTAATTATTTGAACCTTAAAACCATCATTTACGGAAAGAAACAATGGATAAATATTTCAAATGAAATGTCAGAATACATGAGAGAAAACAAAATTGCTCAATCTCCTACGACTTTCTCACGTCGAATTTCGCAGGCAACTACTTAGAATATTCTGTTTGGCTTCCCCATGGTACTCTTCAGATACAAGCTCCTCACCTGCAAAGTAAAAGTCATCAACGATGATGGGTAAAGTTTTGAGAATGGGAAGATACTCAAAATAGAAAAAGAATGAAACAAAATTTTCAATTGAAACAACTTAAGAGCCTCTTGACAAGAATGAAAACTTAGGCATGAGTGATATATAGTATATAGTATATTTCTTCACGTCTAATTTTTTCTTTTGAATAAAACAACAGTGTAAAAAAAATTGCACAAACTTGTCCAAAAGGGGTAGATTGGTTGACAAAACTCATGTATTACAAATTTTTCAAGAGTAAGCATGAAATATATAGCATGCATTTATCAAGTTAGGATGAGTAACCAATGAGCAATAGCTCAGTTGGTACGGCACTTCGTGCGGGGTTCGATCCCCAGGAGGTGTCGGCTGATTGGTTGACAATTTAAATCTGGGACAAATCCATGGGTCCGCTGAGTGCATGTGTGTGTTGTGTGCTCGTGTTTGCTGTGAGCGAGGATGTGTTGTGTGCATGGGTTGGGCTTACAGGCCAGTTCAAAAAAATTTAGGATGAGTAGACTTACGCTCTGCCAATTCTTCTTAAGCAGGGAAATAAGAAAGTTGACGCTAAGTTGAACATTTTGAAAGATTTGCTTGTCATCCAGACCACAGTTCCCCACAGCAACACCCGTGCAAAGAACTTTCTTCAACTGGAACTTCACCATCGCTTCGGTCTCGTTCACTTTTGACTCTAGCGACTCCTGGTGGCTCACTAGAGTAGGAAACTTACCTGCACAAGCAGGAACAATCCGGAATTGAATAGATGCAGGAATGAATTTCACAATCACAAGAAATTGAACATGCAAGGTTACCAAATAGAGAATAACGGAAATTATTCGATTGATCGGAAAACGACATTAATTTTGTTCATGACAACTATGAGAAAATTGACAGAAGCTTCTACACACATGATTCATAAACCATAGAACTTCAGTATCTCATGCATGGTTACGATAAAACCGTGCCATAATGGCTGGTGATCTTCGTGATGCTCGCTATATTTTGATACTAATTATTTCTTCTTACCGGCTTCAATGGATGACAAATTTATAATCACATACAGATAAAACCTACTTTCAAGCAACAAAACCGCCAAAAGAAATCCGGGAATGCTAATCAACTAGCTACATGATTCTATTTAAAAAGCCACTTGATCCCATTAATTATTACGGGTTCTGGTTAATAAAAAAATGCTCGTAAATTTAGAGGAAGAGCAAAGTAGATGCACTGTTTGTATGAACACTCCAAAGTGATCAAATTTGATAAAGCACGGCTAAAAAGTTAATCAAGGAATTGGGCACCAAAAAGCCTTCATAGACTGAAAAACGATGACGAAATCCCCAGAGAAAAGGAGAGTAACAAAATGCTCAACCATGCAGCCCCTAACCTCTTCCGTTCCATCATGGGAAAAAAACATTAATCCGGGCATGAAAATATCACCAAATTGCGGCGTTTCAGAGAAGTTGGATAAAAGTAATTAAAGATGACAGCCATCACAGAGAAACATCCGACCACGTTCAAAGCAGCAAATAACAACGGAGAATTGTTTCATTTTTACACAACAAAACACTAGGTCTTTAGTTCAAGTTCGATTCATTACTAAAAAACCGAAAGCCGTCACGAAGCCAGGCCAGGCTTCTAGCAGTCTGGGTTCAATTAGCAACCCTAGTTTAAACTTCATCCAAAGAGGTAAGACTGAAATGAAAATTTAAAACTATTTAGGGTGAGATACTAAATCTTCCAGCGATTAATTAACCCAACAAGCTAATCAAGGGGCCGCATCCACGCGCCTCCGACCAATAGCTTCTCTCGTAGCCTATTGGGATCCAATCCCACTCGAAGTCTCCGCCGATATTTCTCTAAATTCACAAAAACCCTAAATTCCCCAAATCGACGAAAACCCTAGTCTCCTCCTCCCCTCATCGATTAATCAAATCGGCGATGGATTTCGTCGATGGCAACTTCGATCTCAAAGAGATCCATAGGCTCGAAGGGCACAGCGATAGGGTTTGGGGCCTCGCTTGGAATCCGGTGACTGGATCTGGAGGGATTCCGGCGATGCTCGCTTCCTGCAGCGGAGATAAGACTGTGAGGATCTGGGAGCAGCGACCCTCTGGTTCTTGGAATTGCAAGGTTTGATTCTTACTCTAGTTTTGAATTCCCCAATTTCCGCTTACTTGATGATGAAATAAGCATGATCGTTGAAAATTTTGATTAAAAATGTTGTCTTTACAGTTTTAGTTACTGTATTTTCAAGTTGAAATTCCGAGGAAATGATGCATGTGTTTTTGTATGCATGATACCTGTTTGTAGAAATGTCTGACTGGTGCACATTAAGTATATTGACTGTAGAAACTGTGAGTGTCTTGTTGGTATAGGCTAGGTTAGTTTTACATTAGACCTCAAAATGTTTTTCTGTTTTCTCCTGGGTTATCGAAGACTATTAGGGTTAACATTCAAACCCAAAGGAGTACTATTCTTGAAATATGTCACAAACCGATGTAGAGTTTATTGTACGAGTCGCTCTTATGATTTGATGCTACAATTAATGTGGGGTGTAATTAAGAATATCACATCACCTTGCACACCTTAAACTAGAAAAACAAGTGCACAAAGAAAAGTGAGGCTGGCAATCTTGTTAGCTTGAGCTCCAAAATGAATGTGAGATACAACAGCGACATCTTCTTATGAAGGATTTTTTTCCCGAGAAATTTACTTAATCTTTAACAAATCTGTCGCCTCAGTTTTCCATCAGAATGTTCAGTTGGTTCTGTCCTATACTGTCGCTGTTTTGTGCGCACGTTGAATTTTGTTCATACCCTGTTTAGCAGAATAATCTATCGATGGTATATTTTTCGTTTAAAGAGTCGAAAAATGACATGCTCGTACAAGTCAAGCCTATATCTATCTCGACTTTGATTTCTAAGCAATTGTTCTGTTGCAAAAGCATGTACATACATCAGTTCCCTCATTGGAAGCATCACTTTCCAAAGCACAGTTTTTGAAAATAATAGAACACAAGTTTACCAAGGTTATGATATCTAATATCCAGCAAGAATATCCTTCTCTGTTAATTACATGCATTATCGGATCTAGAAATAATTGAGTTTGGTAATGTAGGCTGTCTTGGAAGATACTCACACACGTACAGTTAGGTCTTGCTGTTGGTCTCCTAATGGACGATTACTGGCAACAGCAAGTTTTGACGCCACAACTGCTATATGGGAGAATGTCGGTGGTGATTATGAATGTGTAGCTACGTTGGAGGTACAAGTTTCGGTCAACTTATTTCATAATAATTTAAGTGTTTTCATCCAATCCAAATTGCTCTCATATCAATTGTACATAGTGGCAGCCGAAAACAGATCTGGAAGTTTTTTCCTCTCTGAACAGGGTCATGAAAATGAAGTCAAAAGTGTATCATGGAGTGCTTCTGGGTGTCTGCTTGCCACATGCGGTCGAGATAAGTCTGTTTGGATTTGGGAAATGCAACCTGGCAATGAGTTTGATTGTGTTGAGGTGTTGCAGGGTCACACACAGGATGTCAAGATGGTGCTATGGCATCCATTTTATGACGTCCTTGTTTCTGTCAGCTACGACAACTCTATTAAGGTGTAGTGTTGTTTGGTATAGTTCTCATTATTCTTCATATAGTGCCTAGCTAACTACTGTCTACTAGATTCTCAGTATTAGATATTCATTACTTTGTCCATGTCAGGTCTGGGCAGAGGATGGTGAAACTGATGATTGGCATTGCGTGCAAACGTTAGGTGAATCTAGCAGGTTGTTATGTTTGATATGTTTCCCCTCCTATTTCTATGCGCTTAGGATTTTTTCTCGCTTACATATCTGTAGAGAAGTAAATTGTTCAAAACATTGCTGATACATGGAAACAGAAAGATACCTATTGCTTGGCTTTGCAAACCTTTATCACAGTCTGACACAGCTTGCAATTAGTTTGATGGAGTTAGTTCCTTAGGCTCATGGATATGTACCGTATGCATGCAGTAAATAATAATTCATATCTATCAAAATTTGTTCAGTAAATAGTTTATCAAGAAGCTTGGTTCCAATCAATACAAGAATAGTAATGACCAAAGAGAAGACATGGACAAATGACTTATCTTATGATACCACAAGTCCGCAGATTGAGTTTTAGCTATTAAGATAGTTTGTTGTGGTGTTGCAGTTCTCATATTTCTGATATTTCTGCAGTGACAGTTAGGATGTTTGAAGTTGTGATATTCTCGGTTACAATTTCACCGAGTAAGCTTTTGCAGTAGGCTAGTAGCCAAACAGGTTTATCATGGACATGAAGTGCTATGAAAGTCTGAAACTTTACTAAACAATGATGAAATTGCCTAAACAATCGTTTTTGTGTTTTATAAACGGAATTTTGAGGCGCAATCTATTCTCAAAGAAATTCATGTTAACACTTCCCAGAGAATTTAAAATTGCCGGAAGTCGGAACACTATTTTATCAATTTACTATCCTGTAATCCTAGTTTATATTTTTAATAATGGTAAAGGTTGTTAGATTAACATCCATCAATATATTGCAATAAGTAGAATTCTAGTTTTGCATACTCGATAGAAACTAATACAGACTGTGGCTGTTTGCTCTCTTTGATTTTTCCCTGCATACAATAGAATTTGTTTTCTCATGGTGGCCTTTCACTTCGTCTATTAAATAAGACTAAATTCTACCTCGATAATACACATGTTGCACTTGTGTAGCTCTCTCTCTCTCTCTCTCTCTCTCTATGCATCTGAGTTAGTGTACGAGCCTACGTGCGCACGTAGACATACATACAAAGGTACAGATATGATAATCTGTGTCAATGTATTCCATATCATTATGAATGACAAGGTAATAGACGCATGGTATGGCCAATGCGGGTAGAGATAGAATGACAGAAATTGATATGTTCTGATCATATCCAACAGTTTCTTTCTAACAAAATGTTCGCCATAGAAAACAATTTGAACCTTTTCCTTTCTAACACCGAAACAAAAACGATTTTTTTAAAGAACAGAAAGCATCAATGTTGATCTGCATTATACGGAAATGGAGTTCTTATAATATACTTTAATCATCAGGAGAAAACCTAGAAGTAACATTATACGGTCATGTTTCCAATTTACTTGTGAATTATGTGTTAATTTAGAGCTCATCACCTTTCCAATTATTTTCTTGCTGCTAGATCCCTGCACTTGCTAGAACTAACATCAATTTTAATATATGTTTCTTACCTCATTATTTCTTTCCTTTTTTTGGCTTCTTAGTGGTCATTCATCGACAGTTTGGGCATTATCCTTCAACCCTAGTGGAGATAGAATGGTCACATGCAGGTCTGTATTCCTGTAGGAATTACAAATAAAGATTTGTTAGATGAGAGAATAGGTTAATTCATTGTGGTTAAATTTTGCAGTGATGACCTTACCTTGAAGATATGGGACACTAGCAATGACCTATCTCAGACGATTGCTGATAAGTGCCAATCATGGTAAGACACAGTTTATGACTTTAATTCCAAATGTTATCATGGTGGCTTATGAAAGTATTTCCCTATATTCTGAAAGTTTTGAGATATTATCAACATCACGATGCAAAATCCTAGGGTTTCTGGTCCCAGACTCTCACGCACTCCATAAATATCTACATATGCCAGGGAAAAAAGGTTATGTGCGGTCATAATTTCCTCCTATAAACTTTGACACGTTTGGACACCCTACGCGAGGCTCCTCCCTCTCCACATTCTCTATTCCTAAAAACCTGATAAAAATCAGAGGCTCCTTTCTTCTTCCCATAATTTGATTGTTCATAAACTACAAAGCATGGGCCAGGACACTGGTATGACAGGACACTCGTACGGCGGCACGAAAAATGTCTAAATAATAGGATTTAAGGACACAACGATACAACAATTTTCTAAGGCACAGACACACAAATCTAATTGAAAAATTAATGAAATCAACAATTTATAGCAATTAACAAGTAAAAATAGAAACTAAATTTGTATAATTAATATCATAGAATTATAGTTGTCATTCAGAAGATTCACATAATGTTTAATTATTAAGACATTTTATCCAAAATAAATACTAATGCTCATAAAAGAGAAATAAATTATATAACAAGTAATAAGTTAATAATAACGATGAACTAAATTTAAAAATATCAAGCTAGTATCTAGATGCATATTATGAATAAAGTAATAAATATTGAGCAGATTCATACATGGATCAGATTTTAACTTCTAAGATATGACGCGACATGTCGTTTGACACATATACTGACATGCGGATGATATATGAGCACCAAACACGTGTACAAGTATACGACATGTCAACACCTGTCGGTGACTGTTAGATGTTGGATTAGGATATGTGGGTGGTACAGATGGTCAGTGCATTACAGTTCAGAGATGAACCATCCTCTTTCTCTCTCTCTGTGCGCTCGCTCGTATTGCGCGCACACATGCACAGGAGTATCCTGATATTATATTGTTCTTTGTTATATCTGATTGAGGCCTAGATACCCTGGCTGCCCTATGCTGCCATACTGCATTTTTTCCGTCAAATGAAGGAGCAGAAGTAATCTGAATAACACTTAATTTTTAACTCATCAATTATCTTGTAAGCCAGATGTAAATGATGCCTTTCTGGGTAGAAAAGCTTAGCACTGTAGTAGCCTTTCTTTGAAGTTTAAACATATGGTTGCTTAAAAATAGTAAGAAATTCAATGTTATATCTTGTCACTCGATGCTAAAATTCGTTTTTTTTTTCAAGTCCCACCTTTACCTGCAAGTGCATACTCCTTCTGGCATTGATTTCCATTCAAATCACATTACATGTGAGACTCATCCACAAAAAACATAAAGCAACGGCACAGTAGGTTTTTTTAATTACAAAAAATCTTTGATAATAAATTTTGGGTTAGTCCTCCACTTCCAGCTGATCCAATGATTGAAAATTTATTTACTGCAATTTTTATGTAGCATGTGTTTCTTTGGTGCAATAGGTTAGTAACAGCCTCACCTCCTGTTACTATGAACTTGAAGCAAGTTTTTTGGTTTTGGTTATTCCACTTTAGTGCACAGTTACTTAATATTCAAAGCTTTTTAACTAATATTATGTGAACTTCGAGTTCATTAGCAATTAAATCTTTTATTATATAAGCCAATAGTACGGGTGATTCTTCGGAGCAAATGTTCATCTATTTCTTGAAGAATTTTGTGATTTTTATTCTTTGAAGGACATAAATCATCGTCGTCATCCTTGTCCCAATCAAAACAAGGTCGGCTATGAAGCTTCATGATAATTATTCAGAACATGTTGCACCAAAAAACATTATTTTTAGTTATTCTACATTTACAAACTGCAACCTTTCTGCGGGTTGCATTTTTAGTGGGGCTGCAGAATAGGCTTCTACGACGTTTAAGGATATTCAGGAAAACTCCTTATAGCAATCATTTTATTTTGTTCAAATGTTCAAAGATCATGTGGGGTTTTCCTTCATAGAACGATTGCTCAATAATCTCTAGTTTGGTGGGTAGGCTGCAGTTAAAAACTTGAAATGATATCGCATGATCTTCTGCTTCAGTTTTTGTGCTGGAATGCTACAATATGTTTCCGAACAAACTTCAGTGTCTAGTTTTCCCAACCACAGCATACCTCCCAGTGCTTCCATAAGAATTGTGCTTTCATTAACATGATGATACACATTTGTTTGAATATGATATTTGTTGATGTCATTCAAGCCCAAATCAGCTCAAGCAGTTAACTTATACTTTTTAAAGTACTTCTCTTCTTGTTCCTTTCATTTGATAACAATGTTTTTCTGTGTATTTCAGGAAACATTTATGTACTTTATCTGGATATCATGATAGGACTGTATTTTCAGTTCACTGGTCAAGGTATCAATCTGTTCAATTGCTGATGGATCTCCTCAATTTTTTCTTAAGCAAACAGTTAAATTATCGAACTTCCATAGTTGAGCTTTTGGTTCTTGCCTTCTTTCTGTTGAACTATATCATTTTCATATAACTGAATGGAACTTTTGATTTTCTTGATGGTTAAAGAAGAGTGCTTGATGCACCTGTTAAGTACTTATGGGTTATAATAGCTGGATTATGATATGCTCAATGTCTTTTGAATACCAAACGGCTGGGGTAATGGTTGAAATAAGTGTGTCGCGGCAGTTAATTTCCTTGCCCATCAAGTGGATAGTGCCATTTCTTCATTACTTCAGAATATGGACATGAATGTTACTAATGTTAAGCTATCAAAATACCAGATGATATGGGAGCATTTTCTGCGTGTGAACGGTAGTAGGCATAAGACTGTAATATGTGATTTCTCACAACTCACAAATTAAATTATGGTGATTATATATATATTTTTAAAAATATTTTCAATGCAGCAAGGGATCAAAATAAATGGTTAGGATTACATTTCCCCTAATTAAGAGTACCTAAATTCTAGAATTTTTTAACAGCATCCTTATTTGTTCCGTAACAGCCGTAAACAGCTACATATCTTCTGGGCAATACAGAACTTTCTGTTGTCAGTACCTGAATGTGTTACCAAATAATGTTGGATAGCAACACTTCGATTTTCTCAGACCATAGGAGCGGCATTTTTTATTTTTTGAACTGGCCCGTAAACCTTAACCGAGCACACACCGCTCCCATGCATACAGTACATACAACTACACAAGCACACAACACACACTCACCTAGGAGTCCCATGAATTTGTCCCGAAAGCGTTAATTTGTGGCCACTTCCCTTCTTGGGGTTCAAACCCCGCACTCTCCCAGGAGGGGAAGTGTCATTCCAACTGAGCTATTGCTCATTGGTAGTGGCATTTATTTTAATCAACACAAATGAGTTCACCGGATAAGTTTATAGTTGTCAGACGAGGATACTCAGCTTAGTCAATCTTATAATGGATATCCTTTTGCATTTTAATGCGGGAATTTACTTTATTTTTTGGGTACAGGGAGGGTGTAATTGCTAGTGGAGCAGCTGATGATGCTATTCGTCTTTTTGTCGAGAGCAAAGACTACTCGGTACGGTTCACATTGCTTCTTTTAGTTCATAAGCAGTCATTACTCAAATATGGTATTGGTATTGAATTACAACTACATAACAACAACAAACCTTCATCCCAAACTTTGGGAGCGGCTACATAAATCTTGTCAACATATAGCTATCTGTGACCATACACACTGTTCTTCATAACCATAGCTTAGGCTGTTAGAGTTCATTTCTCTCCTTTCCGATGTATGTTTTCGGAAAAAGGAAAAGTTTTCAACTTATCATATAAAGTTGCAGGTTGATGGAACATCTTACAAAATGCTGTTGAAGAAGGCGAAAGCTCATGACATGGATGTGAACTCTGTGCAGTGGTGTCCAAAGGTGAGCGTTTACAGGTTTCTTTAACCGAACATTTTCAATGTTTAGCTGAATTCTAAATGAAATTCACTTGGTTGCTTTAGAACCCTGGGATGCTAGCTTCCGCAAGCGATGATGGTACAATAAAGATATGGGAATTACTTGAAGTGTCCCGATGATACCGTGTTCAACTTTTTCAAGAGGTTTGCATATATACAAGCTAGTATATATTGTGTATCAAGATAACTGACAGTGTATATTGGTACGAGTACCTGTGTTACCTTCCCAAACATATCGTATTCTTATATAACCAGTTAAGATGATGAAAGAAAGAAAAAAAGACGACAGATTGTGAGTTTTGGTTGTGTAATTTATAAACATTTAGCAATTGCAAAATACATGAAAACAATGTATATGTATCTCTATTGTGGCATGGTGTAATTGTCTCACATCAACATCTAGCAATTGCAAAATACATGAAAGCAATATATATGTATCTCTATTGTGTCATACGGCTGTGCTTGACCATTATAGCAATCTGAGCCAACGAACAAACCTTTCGGTATAAGTGAGCTCTCTATTACTGATGGAAAGCTACACCAATCCTCGAGCATGCTCTCTTGTCCCCATGTTTTGGGTACACGGACCGTAGCCGCCATCTCTTTCCTATGCCTCATTAGCCTCTTTCTCACGCAATCTTCAAATGCCGGTCCCGCTCTCTTCCTCTCTCTCACACACACACTCTCTCTCTCTCGAGCTTTGCTTTGATCTGCCATTTTGAGCTTGTTTCTTCTAATTGGTTGAAGATGAAGAAGAAGGGAGAGTATAAATTGAAGAAAGGAGAGGACACGTTGGGGGCATTGGTTCCATTGAATTCAGATACTAAATCCATGTGGCTGCGGGTGAATTTAGAAGTTGTGAGGGGTCCGAACCTATGGAGGCAGAGCAATTGATTTGGTAAAGGATGCTAAGCGCTTCACTTTTTGAGTTGCCACATGTCCACAAGGATTTTGGTCCACTGGTGTTGAAATGTTGACGGATTTGGCAAAGCAGGAGAAATTTGGAAGTGGTGGAAGTCCTCAATGGAATGCAAACAAATAAATTAATTAGAAGGGGAATGATGGAGTCTGGAATCTTCCATATTGTCCTCCGTCGATTTTACTGCCAGCGAAGTTGAACCGTTGAGATTTAAGATAATGGTTGAGCGTGTGGGGCTCAACGGGTTGTGGACTGCCGTTGACACCGAGCTACCTGCAAGGGAAGTCCCGAGATGGGAAACCACCGTATGACCCTCCGACGATCAAGTAAGTATTGAGGAGTAATTGGGCAGACTAACGGTGTATTGGAAATCAGTTCGACGTACCTGGATCGTCTGGAGGGGTTTATATAGGAGTCGTATTGGAAGGAGCCGATACGAGATTCTCGTCATCTGTTACGTCCCTGCGTCACGTTCACGTTGATGGCGAGATACGTCCATTAATAGCGAGATACGCTAACGTGGGATGCGGAACGTGGAGCGGCGGAGATCTCATCGTGGCGAGATACACGGCGCCGTTACGGGAGCGCTCAGGCTGCGTACTCCCTACCAGATAGGGAAGCTGAGGAAGCTCAGCTCGGTGACAGCTCGGTGGCGAGCGAGGAGGCTGAGGAAGCCCAGCTCTGTAATAGCTCGAAGATGAGCGAGGAGGCCAAAGAAGCTCGGTTGTAGGATAGATCGGAGGCGAGCTGTTGGCTAGACGAATAGGGAACATACTCTGGGGAAGTCTTCTAAAAGATCTGGTGCAACCTCAGAGGCGAGGCGCTAAGGAACGTCCCCCATGCGTCATATTTATCCCAGCTCTGCTGCCCCCAGAAATCTAGTGGGTTTGCACAAGTAGCACGTCATCTGCCACGTGTCGTGATATGGAGAATTCCTACTTACGGGTATCATCACTAGCCCCCCATTCTCGTCTCGACCAATTATTTGGCCGGGCCGGGAGTGGCTATCATCCCGGTCTTCAATAATTCAGCTCGGCGCCGAGAATTCTTCGTAATGGGTTGTCTGAGGATGATGCGACGTTTGGCGGCTACGCATCTTGGATTCCTGGATCCACGTGGCGGCTCACGAAGCGTCTCGATTCCCGCACGTATCTTTGGTGACGTCAGCGGATCGACAAAATGATTGCGCTTTAAAGAGGACGTCGCTTCACTCGCTTGGTCTGTTGGCTTTCGTGTCACGTGTCCGCCGCGGGACGGCGGGACGCGAGGTGTCGTCAGTTGAATCCAAGTGAGGGGGAGGTGTCCAATGGTCGATCGCCACGTGGAGTCATCGTGGCCGTTGGGTGCGACGCTTCATTTCGGCGGGAACGGATTTGGGCCGTTGGATGGTGTATAAATAGGGGAGGCCATCCATTGGCAGACATTTTGCCCTAGTCGTTTTCTTCCATCTGAAGATTGCCCGGCGAACCTTTGCTTAGGTCGGACTTTCAGCCAAAAACCGTTCTTCGGCCAATCCTTTCTTGAATTGGGTTAGATGTCTTCTTCCGAAGTATCCATTGATATAGTTGGGGTTGAGTCGGGTGATAAGGCTTCAGCTTCTGAAGCCGAGTCCAGTCTTCCTCCTCTTCCTCTTCCGATAGCCGAGAAAGTTCTTCCTCCTTCTCTTCGTCTTCTGCGTCGGGCTCGCCCTTAGGGGGGACGACGCCCTTGCACTTTGTCGTAGGGAGGTGAAGAGGGCCCCCAAGATGCGCATCGAAAATACTTGCGATGCGCTTTCGATGTTGAATCGCTTGGACGAGCTTTCCGATATCTGGGCTCGTTTCCATGTTCCCCTTGACTATTCGCTTCGTCTGGCCAGGGAGGGTGTGCGGGCAGACTAGGTGTAGAGCAATGAGATTGCTCTGTACCTGGAAGCGTTCCGGGAAGAGATGTGTCTGCTCTTCTCACCCGAAGTTTGTGACGTACTCCATTGCTTCCGTCTCGCTCCGGGCCAGTTAGCGCCGAACTCGTGGAGAATCCTCCTCGGGTTTCTGGTCCAGTTGAAAATTGATCGGATCCCTTTTGTCTTGAGTCTTCTCCTCTCCTTTCTTTGTTATAAAAATCACCTCAGTACCAGCAAGGGCGAACTGAGCTGGGTGTACCTTTCTTTCAAAAAACATAAGGGTAGGGTGGCCGGGTCTGAGGTAGTGGTCGTCCCTTCTTCCATCCATGAATGAAAGGAGAAGTTTGTCTTCGTCGGGCCTCCGGAGGGTGAGGATTGGCACGTGCCCACCAAGTGGCATAGGGCCGATTGCCTTAGGGTCAAACAGTTGAGTACCCTAGAGGCAAGGGTGGTGTCGCAGTGGGAACCGATCAAGTGAGCCGATGTCCTGCTTTCCGAGCAGGTTTTGAGCTGGGCAGGACTCAGTCCCGCGCGCTTTGAGGTTAAGTTAAGGCGTCGCCGATCAATTTAGACTTGGCATAATTTTAGCATAATTTTGTTGTTTTAGTTGTTGACCCCCTTTCTTTTTCTTTTGTATATTCCGCAGAGCCGATTGATTGCTCGAAGATCATAGCTGCCATGGCCGTCAAGGCGCAAAGGAGGAAGGGCGGTGGCGGTGGCTCGTCCCGACCCGCACCGAGCACGGTTCCCCGGCAAGCCTCTTCCGCTAGGGTCCCCGTAGCCTCTCCCGTCCCGGAGGAACGCCATAGAGGAGGGTAGAAGCATGCCCGGGATCCGGCACCCCGGGCCAGAACAGAGGTGCCGCCTTCTGCCAAGTCTCCGCTCAAGAGGCAGAAGAGAGTGGTTTCCCGGCCACCCCCGGCCGGGATACAGGTGCAAGAGGACGGCTTCTGCATCGAGGTGCCTTCGAGGCTCTTTATGGCCGACAGTTTACTGGCGGATATGGAGAAGGCGGCTGGGGCCAAGATTCCCCGAAGCACCCTGAAGGCCCAGGTGCCGGTGTAGTTCAGGAGGCCGTTCAGATTGGTAATTTTTCCAAAAATTCTCCACGTGTTTTTTCTCTATTTAGCTCCTAAAATGGTTTGTATTTTCCACAGATCCTCCAGCATTGCGCCCTTCTTGCCGCCATGGAGGCCGTGGAGGTAGTCCCGGCAATGAAGAAGGCCGGTAAATCTTCCTCGCGTGAGGAAGAGCCCCTCTCCCAGCTGAAACAGACGGAGGATAAGGCGGCCTCCCTAGACTCGGGGTTGGTCGCGGAGGGCCTGACGGTCTCCAAGTTGAAGGAGTCTCATCGACTCCTGACCAAATCCAATCGGGCTATTCAGGCCAAGATGGAGGAGGTCAACGAGCTCTATGAAGCCATGAAAAGGCAGAGGGACTCGTTCAAAAAGGATGCTCGGGCGGCCTACGAGGCGGTGAAGCATGCCGAGGGCAGGGCGGAGAAAGCCGTGGAGGAGTACAAGGCTTCCGACCAATTTTACGTCGACCTTGCCGACTCCGCGGTCGTCGGGCGGCACAACGCCCTCGACGCCGTCAAGAAAGCTATGCCTGGGTTCGACGACCAGGAGCTTCATGCAAGGTATCCCCTTGCAGAGGAAGTGCCCAGGGAGGTAGCGCCGAGCCAGCAGGAGGAGGCGAGCGGAAGCGCCGAGCTGGAGGCTGCAACCGAAGCTGTCACGCCCCGTTTCTCAGTGTACGGGGAAGTAGGCGTGGCGGGCACGCGACGTATTTACTCAGAAGTAAACACACTAAGCGTAAATAAGCAATATATAAATAAAAGCACAAGAATGACAAGAGATGTAATATAAACAACAACTTTTATTAACATTTAACTTTACATTACAATTGCTTTTGAAAAGGAAAATACAATGATTCTACCTCAATATGTGCATGTGTTTCTTTTATCATATCGCTTATACATATTGGTATGGCCCTTAGGATCTTTGCTTTTGAAAGAAAAATATTATCAAAACTCGAGGGGGTTTTATGAAAAATATTTTATATACTTTCAAAATATACCTCGAGTATTTATTTATATTATTTAGGTTTTCATTGATGTAACTTTTAAGATTTGAGGTATTTTAGTGAATATTAACTTAGCTTGAATAGTTAATGGTATTTAAGTGTAAAGCTTGTCTTTTGGATAACTTGAGAGTATTTTGGTGAAACTTGTCATTCATTTATCATTTTAGAAAATATGGAATTTTATTATATCTTGAAAATATGCGTTTTGATAATATTTATATATTTATAAAAATTAATTTTATTATTAAATAGAAAATCTCATTTTTCTTAAAAATCGTATTAAAAATCTTTCGAGACCGAATGCTCCGTGAGAAGGTCTGCATCTCGCTCTACTAGCCTGAGGATGTGCGATAATCCGCACCATCTAATAGCGGGTTCCCCAAAATGGGTTGTAGATGCATAATCACAAAGAATTTTGATAATACCATTCAAAGAAAACTGAGTTTTTATAGTTTATGGTATTTTGATGAAATGTTGTAATCGCCACGATATATGTTTCAAAGAGAATCGTGCTATGCAATCATGTGTGTTGTGAAGGGTAGGTCGTTACCCCGCGATGTTTTCTAAACGTAATAGCAAGCAAAACAAATAAATATGGTCGATACAAAATTCATGGTATTTAAAGGTAAAACTCAATTTAAAGTTGTTTAGCATGATGATTTAGGGTAAAAGTTGTTCTAAACTTTAGTTTTATGATTAACAAGCAATGTACAGGAATATGAATGAGCAATTCTTAAGAAAAAATTGTAGTTTCAAAGATTTTAGAATCAAATGTTGGTATAACTCCACTTACCGACATGTTTTATAAAAAGAGAAGAATGGGGGACTTACTAGCTAGAAGGGTGAAGATAAGCTAAAAGAAGATTGTGTAGTCGCCGGAATTGCTTCGTTTTCTCGCCAGAAGTTGACCTTGGGCTAACTCCACTTCTACTCCACTTTTACTTAGAAAAATTTGACAATTTTGGTTAGGGATTTCAGAATGAGGAAGGGCTAGGGTATGTGGTTGTATTTATAGTGTGGTATTAGGGTTTGGGAATTGAAAGAATGAATTAAAATGCATTTAAAATTGGATTAATTGGGAAATTGAATACTCTGTTAAATTGCAGAGAAAACAAACAGTGCAGGGGTAATGGGGGTAGGCTAAAGGTCAAGTGTGCAGAGTATGGGGATGTTTTACTGACGGGGGCCCGTCATCGCCGGCCCTAGGCTACATCTCGCCGGCCAAATTATGGGTAGGGGCCGGTGGATCTCCGCCATGTGTCCTCTCTGTTTGTACATCATTTTACACATGTTTGTTTTTCCTGACTGTTCATTTTCACGTGTAAACTTTTGGGCTTCCAAAATTTTTAAAAGAAAAGTCAGGAAAAATAATGTGTGGCTGATGAGATTCGAACACAGGAGGTATGTTACAGCAGTGCCAGTGCTTTACCAATGAGCTACAAGTGCTTTCTTACTGTTCTTATACAAGAATAATTTTTAAAATTGTGCTCAATCTTGCAAACTCCTTTCTGTACTTTAAGAAGAAAAAAATTTGTACAGAAAATTCATGGTCGTTACAGAAGCTCCTGGCGAAAGCGCAGAACAGGGGGATGTGGCGGCCGCGAAGGCAGCTTGAGCAACCCCCTTTTGTTATTAAATTTTTGTAAGCCTCCGGGCATCTTGTAAGGCTGGAGAGCCCATAATACCTTGTACATAACTCGGAATATCAATAAAGTATTTTTTTTCTCGTCTATGCAATATTTTTACTTTTGTAAGTGTAGATAGGCCGGTGTCCCGCGAATGCCAAGCATATATAGAGTCAAGTGACGAGCGAGCGCGACGAATGAACGAACGCCAAGTATAAGTAGATTGGCGTCCCTCCTCACCCCGGAGTTGAGGTGACGAGCGGGCGTGACATACGAACGAACGAATGCCAAGTATAAGTAGATCGGCGTCCCTCCTCATCCCGGAGTCGAGGTGACGAGCGAGCGCGATATACGCACGAACGAACGCCAAGTATAAGTAGATCGGCGTCCCTAGACTCGGCCTTGGATGAGCCGAGCAGGAAACTACTCGGCCGCTTCATAACGAGGGCTTTGGATCCGCAGCGTAGCCGGGCAGGAAGCTGCCCCCCTGCGGATGAGCCGAGCAGGAAACTACTCGGCCGTCTCGTGATGAGGGCTTTAGATCCGCAGCGTAGCCAGACAGGAAGCTGCTCCCCGCGGATGAGCCGAGCAGGAAACTACTCGGCCGCCTCGTGATGAGGGCTTCCATATCTTGGCCTCCTTGATTCTTGGGATTTCTTAGAGATGCCGTTCAACCTTCTTTGACCCGCATGGGAGGGAGCGGGCCAGTAACCGGACGCCACATAGCCACGCCTTATCGGAAAGATGCGATACTCCGTGATTTGCACTGTGGCGTGGGAAGATCTCGGTCGTTGGAAGACTTTTGTTGAGGTTATAAATAGCGAAGGCATGGCCTCCCTTCAAGCATCCACGAGATGCGATCCTTAATAGTTCACTGTTGGCGTAATCATAGAATATCCTCCCTGATTTTCTTCTAGCCGTTTCGTCTCTTCTTGATGGCGGGCTGCGTGTACACCATCCGAGACATCGTATCTCGAGACGACGTATATTTCTATGGACTTGATCATTCCGAGACGACGTATGAGGCCATGATAGGTCGTCTGGAGGGTCACTGTGGGCGTCTACTACCCCGTCGATCCCCTCTTTTGCATGTTCTTATCTATGCGATATGGAGGTCTTCCTCACGTCTTTACAAGGCCATGTCCTCGCAGGCAATGGAGGAGGTGTTCGACAAGATGCACACGGCCCGTGAGCTGGGTCTGATCTCGAAGAGTAGGCGGATCGCACAACAGATATTCTTCTCGAATGTTTCCAGCAGAGATTGGTTGTGGCGTCGTGTTCAGCGATGAGAGCCCCTAGCGAATCCGTAGCTTTTAGGGTCGATGGATAGCGACAGAGGGAGTGGGCGGAGATCGCTTAGGCTCGGCTGGAGGAACTCTTCTCCGAGTATCATCGTCAATGTTTTCTTAACCCACTTCCCCTTTTGTTGTAATAGTTTAGGGATTATGTGCTTTTTCATTTGCTTTGTAAGGCTGAAGAGTCGAGAATACCTCCTAATAAATTCTTAATAAATTTTATTTGGCTTAAAGACCTTTCTTTGCCCGTGATTCCAGAACATCGAACCTTTTTGTTTGTTTTTCGAAGCGTAGGTGGACCGGTGCTTTTCCCCTACCCCTTATCTCGGAGCTGGGGTAGGGAAAGCAAAGCTAGACTTAGGTCGGCTGCTCTTTGAGCGCGCCTGGGTACTTGTCCTGGGACACCTTTGCTGCTTCTGAGCCGGTCTGGAGAAAGCCTATGGCCGAATGCTATAGGGTCCGTATTTTGTCGGGCGGGAGAGTTCCCGTTTTGAGTGAGTGCGGCGGATAAGGGGACTATTTGCCGACCTTAGAGCGGTGCAGGAATCTACGGCATGGGAGCTTAGCTTAGAAATTTTAGTCTACATAAAAGGAAATTTGATTAGTCGAAAGGGTACAAGTTCATCTGTACAACTTAAGCTTTTCGGCATTATATGGCCGAGGAAAATCACGCCCCCAGGAGTCCTGAAGACGATAGGCTCCGCCGGACAATGTCTCTGTCACGAGGAATGGCCCGTCCCATTTCGGGGAGAACTTGTGTAGCTTTCCTTGATCTACGAATTTGTTTCGTCGTAGGACCAAGTCTCCTGTCTTGAAGGCTCGATATTTAACCCGGACGTTGTAGTAGCAGGCGGTCTGCTGCTGCTGATATGCGGCTATCCTGATTTGCGCCCGATCTATTTTTTCCAATAAGATGTCTAGGTTGTTTCGAAGTGCTAAGATGTTAGCCTCGTCGTCGAAGTGCTCGACTCGATAACTGGGCAAGACAATTTCCGCGGGGACTATTGCCTCGGTGTCGTAACAGAGGCTAGACGGGGTTTCCCCCGTAGGTGTTTTTCTCAACATTCACAATGCCCAAAGTACTCGAGGCAGTTTCTCGACCTAGCTGCCCTGTCTTCCCTCCAGGCGGGCTCTGAGCCCACGGATGACGCCTCGGTTTGCTATTTCGGCTTGCCCGTTGCATTGGGGATGCACGACCGTGGAGAACTTCATCAATATGTGATAGTCGTTGCAGAAATCTCTGACTTTGTCATTTTCGAAGTTGGTTCCGTAGCCGGTGATGATGCACCTCGGGATTCCGAATCGGGAGATTATATTATTTCGCAGGAATTTTATCGTAGAGGTGGCATCTGGTTATCTGATCGGCACGGATTCTATCCATTTTGTAAAGTAGTCTACGGTGACAAGAATGTATTTATGTCCACCCGTGCCGGTGGGGAGCTAGCAAACCATATCCATCCCCCACTGTGCAAACGGCCAAGGGGAACTTAGTGGTGTTAATTCGGTAGCGGGGAGCCGAGGGATGGTGCAAAAGAGTTGGCAATTCTTGCACCTTCTGACCAGCTTTCCTGCGTCTTGGTATATTGTCGGCCAATAATACCCTTGCAACCGTGTCTTTTGAACTAGACTACAGGCCCCTTGATGTGCTCATCCGACCCCTTCATGTAGTCTGCTTCGTCGGGATCGACGCATCGGAGTAAAGGTTGGGTGTACGATTTTTTGTACAGGTTTACTTTGCTCCACACAAAGTGGCGCGGTTTCACGCGGAGCCGGTGAGCCTCGACCCGGTCCTCAGGGAGTACTCCGTCCTTTAAGAATTTTACAATGGGTTTTCTCCAATCCGGGATGTCCCCTTGAGTTGTGTAGATTTGGTGTATTACTTCTCCATCTTCCACGCTGGGTCGTGGCAGGACTTCGAAGAGGATGTTTCTTTTATGATTGGCCAAATAGGAAGATGGGAGTTTGCTTAACGCGTCGGCCTCGGCGTTCATACTTCTGGGAATCTGTTCCACTTGGATCTCGTCGACATTCTCCGAAGTCTTTTTACCTCTGCCGGGTATTTCATCATTATTGGTTTCCTTTGCTCCATACGAAGTGCCGCCTGTTAAAAGTGAGCCAATCTGAACAGTTCGACCGTCATCTCCTTCCCTGAGAGGAACTTCTACCAAAGCCTTCACCGGGACGCCTCGAATTTCTTTTTGGTCATCACGTGTATCCAGAGACTCCTCAGGATCGTACACCTCTTCGAATTCGTTAACCTCTTTCTCCTTGGGAGTCGTTGAGGCGAGACAGACCCAGCGGTTTGCTGGTCTTCGTAGGCCCGGCCTACCCCCCATTGTCCAAAGGGAACTTGAGGGCGAGGTGATAGGTCGAGATCCGAGCTTGGAGGGCGTTTAGGGTGTGGCGCCCCAAGAGGATATTATAGGACGATGGGATCTTGGCAACGAGAAAGTTCACCGATACGGTTCACGTTCTGCCTGCTTCCCCGCTATTGAGAGGGAGGGTGATCGATCTCTCGGCCAAGACGGAATAGTTTGTGAGCCCGGAGAGGACGTAAGAGGTCGGTTGGAGGTCAGACGGATTTAATCCCATACGATGGAAGCAGTCGTAAAATAGGATATCCACCGAGCTCCCTGAGTCGACCAACATTCTCCGAACCTCGTATCGGTTTACCGGGGCAGCTATCACAAGGGGATCATTGTACGGGAGTGATATGCCGTGAAGGTCCTCATCGGTGAAGGTGATCAGATCGTCCTTCTTGTACTTCTTGTACTTCTTGTGGGGCGGATCACTTAAATTCATGACCGGCCAGAAGTGGCGGGTGTCCTCGATGCCCAGAGTCGAACCTACGGAGACGACCATGATCTGTTTGACCATCAATTCCCCGGGAGGGGGCCGGTTCGTTTGCTCCCGATCTGCCTGCCGTTTGTCTCGCAGGTACTTCGCCAGGTGACCGGAGCGAATTAGTTTCTCAATATAGTCACGGAGTTGTTTGTAACTCTCTGTCGGGTGCCCCTGCGACCGATGGTAGGCGCAGTACGGGCCGCGAAGTCGCTTTCCCGGCCTCTGAGTAGCTGGCGGGAGTTTGAAAACCCTCTCTTCCTTAACCTTCTCTAGTAGCTTGGTCTGGGAGACGTTCAGGGGAGTGTACTCGTGAAATCTCGGAGAATTTGGTTTTGGACGGTCGGCCTTCTTTTTCTCTTCTCTGTCCCGTTTTTTTCAGTCGTTCGGTCACCGCGGGGTATGTTGGCGTTTACCTCCGACTCGAGTTGGAATTCTCGCTCGGTCCAAGATTTTACTTCGGCCATGGTCCTAGGTTGCGCCAATGCAAAAGAGCAGAACCACTCTTTATGCCTAAGACCCGACCTCAAGACGACGACAACTGTTTCGTCGCGGTGCTCGGGGACTTTTAGGAGGGCATTATAGAAGTGGGTGACGCAACCCTTGAAGGATCCACTGTCTTCACTCTTGATGGTAAACAGGTAATCGACCGTCCTTTTCTGCCGTCGGTTACCGATGAAATGACCGACGAATTGAGCCGCCGGCTCGTCAAAGGTCGAGATCGAGCGTGGCGCAAGTCCACAAAACGAATCCCGACCGGCCCGGATGAGGGTGGTGGGGAAGGCCTGGCACTGAGCTGTGTCTAAGTTGTCTTTGAAGCTCATGCCCGCTGTAAACGCATCCAAGTGGTCCTTCGGGTCAGACTTCCCATCGAAAAGAGCCACCTTGGGCGGTTTGTTCTGAGACGAAACCCGCTCACCTAGTAACTGCTCCGTGTAAGGCCTCATGAGCGAATCTGTGGAGTACTTTGCCACTCCTCCGATCAAACGGGTGGTGAGCCGCATGTCCTCAATTTTCTTCTCGAGGACCTCGATTCGCTGTTGGTACCACAAGAATTCTCCACAGTCGGAGTGCCTGCTATCTCTGCTCCGGGCTTGCGCGATGGAGCGGTTTCGGCTTCGCTCTATCACATTCCTCAGATCCTCAAGGTGGACCCTTCGTGGCTGGCCCCGACGTTCGCCATGTGCACGGTCTCGATGAGTGTGGTGATGTCGGTTTTGCCTGGAATCAGGCGACCTGACCGACGTCTCTTCACGAGGCGAGAGAGCGCGGCCGGCGTCGAAGCGATAGCCCGGTCTCTCCTGAGATCTTGGTATCGAACTATCCGAAGCCCAACGAGTCATGGAATCATTCTTCGTATATGTGTCGTGACTACCGGAATCGGCACGACGGTGTTTGGTAACATCGAGATGGGCGTGAGTGAGGTCGAGGGCCCGAACGCGCCCCTCCGTCGTCCCATGCACGCCGTCGTTCTAGGGGGTGGGGACAGCGGTTTGATGGGCATGGCCAACCGTTTGAACACAAGCGAGTGTTGGATATATGTATACCATAGAGGCCATTATTTGATAGTGGATGTATCAGTGTGTGTGTGTGTATTTAGAGGACATTCTTGCTCAACATGATAATATACTATCTGGTTGTTCTTTATCTTGACATGTTCACTTGATCATGCATATTACTCATTTGGTACATGTTGATAAAGCCCTTAGGATATTTGCTTGACTATTGGGATTATGATGCAGATCATACTAGTGCGACATGTGTAGTTTATAAGCATATCCTTAAAATGTTCCTAGTCATGGGTGTATCGAGACGGGGCATCGATATTTGAGAGTAGACTAGCGTATACGTTTCTTGACCCATATGATGGGCGATGGATGATCCCATATCCATTGGTGTGGTGACACCAAAGATTGTATACGGGTGCTCAGTGGAGACTGGGTACACTGAACGGACTCGCCGAGAACTCCTATGTGGTATTATATCTATCATCGGATAGCAGTTCTTAGGTGACACTGGTACAGATTAGTCTGTAGACCCGAGATTGTCATAGAGTCTAGTGTGTGCTCCCACTGTACTTTGATCTCCACCCTACCACGGCTCTACTGAGTCGTGCAAACAAGTGGATTTTAGGTACAGTCCCGAGGCACATGGAGGCAATGAGTGATATGAGGGGTTTCGTCTCTCCCAGTATTGGAGGTTGATGTTGCGCTATGCTCGATTGGATATAACAGGAAGTCCCTGGCCAGGGCTGATGAGATTTACTGATAAGTGTTATCAGTAGTTTCTCGATCTGTTATAAGCCATATGACGACATGACTTATTGAGTTATTGGGGTCGACGAAACCATCCCTAGACTCGATATGCAGCATATCTGATGAAGAGGCCGGACTGTACGGTAAGAGTTGTCAGTTGGCTCGACGGGAGTTTTTGACAGGTTCGCTTGTTTTTCTTCTGATCGCTCAATACCTGGGAGCCGTTACGTACAGCTGGAGCCGCTAACGGTTTGTGGGTATGTGATATGATCACTGCCTACTGCTGGCGTATTGACGAGTCTTAGAGTCCCACAAAGGGGTTTTCTAGCTCAGGCGAAACGATGTGGAGTGCATATGGAGATATGCGCGGGAGCTTGATTAAATCCGAGTATATGATACCGCATTTTAATCTAGCATTTACTATTGGTAGGATCGTATGTGATATGACCAGATTATTAAATCAAGTGTTGATTTAATATTAATGACCATTAGCTCATTTATTAAAACCTATTTCTTTTATGTGTATGCATGAATGTATGTATGTATTTATTGATATGAATGCACACATGCATGCATACATGTGTCATGGTTGATGATACATTGGAGATGGCTATGCAAGACTCACATGGAATATATTTATATATTTTTTATTATTGAGAAAAGGAAAAATTAAATTAAATCATTGTTGCATTTCTTCTATACTCTTCTTATGTTGACCTAAATATAAACCATGGTTTAATTTCTAATTGGTCTTTAACTCATTATTAAAAATATCTAGATATTTATTGACCATAGTTTGGGTGAGTGTGACTCTCTCATATATATTTTTATCCTCTTTTTATTATTGAGAATTATCACAAGAGCTCAAGCTAAGCCATCTCCTTCTTCTTCTTCCTCCAAGCTCTCTACCTTTTAAATAGTGAGTGAAGAAAAATAAAAGAAAGGTTTTGAAGTGAGAATACAACCCACATCACCAGTCTATATTAGTCTAGCCCACTAGTGTAGGTTGTTTGCTCCACTTCCATTTAGATCAAGTGAAGCTAGGAACTTGAGCCAAGGGACTCCGTGGTGGATTGTCGTGGATTTTGAAGGTTTCAAACGCGTACAAACACCAAGTTGATCCAAGGAGTCACAAAGAGGGGGGTCTACAAAGGTTGTAGTTATCCCCTCTTAGTGTTGGACACGTGCTAGTATATGATACTTGCCTTTGTTACCCTAGATTTCTAGTTCGATTCATGGTTGGTTTTGCTTAGCACCTCTAAATTTTTTATTGTAGCATGTTTGATGCAAGACAAACCCTAGGCATGGTGCTAGGCAAACCCTACAGTGGTATCAGAGCCAAGCTAGAAACTTAGACGATATTAGATAAATTACGAAACCCAAACAACTCCGAAACCTCGAAACTAAACCCCGGTCTCTATCGAATTTTTCAGAACCTCTAAATTTTTTTTAAGCAGTTGCACAATATTACATATGATGTAATATGAGCACCAGACAAAAATGAGCCCAACCCACCAGATTTGACCCAGTGAAAAGTGCACATATACTCGGCCTGGCCGGTTTTCCTAGCTCATTTTGGCCTCGTTTTTGTTTGGTGCTCTGGTCTCTGGGGTTTGGTGTTTGAGGTATTGTTTGTTTTTGCTGAAGATTGCATGTGATATTATCTTTCTGTAGTGGATATTCGGAAGGTTTCGTAGTCGTAATTTTAACATCGTTTCGGGTAACATAGACGATGTTTAACAGTTCGAACGAATATCAAACACCACCTCATGACCCCCTCTGGAAATTTTCCAAAAGTTGGGATTTTCCAAGTTATATATATTCAAAGAATCATGCAGGTAATTCTATGGACCCTCTATAAGAACGAAACCCTAACTCGATTCTATGACCACAGAACCGCAGCCAAACCCTAGGGTTTGCCGTAGTTCCGTGGCGCCATAGGTGAGACAAGGGTTGATCCTTCTACGGTTGGTCCATAGGTATTGTGGCATGTTTTGGGTATTTTAACTTTGTTCAAGTGTTGAGCTCTTTGGGAAATGTGGGTGTTTGTTGATTCGATCGAAACGTTTAACATCGTCTAGATATTTGTGAATGTGATACAATAATTGGAATCTACACTAATTAGTTTTGTGAAAGTAATTAGTTGCGTGTAAATTTAACATTTCGGTCTCGGGAGGAATCGGGAATCTTGTTGAATTACCCGACTTCCTTTGAAAATGTGTTTTCATAGATGAGACCCAAATGTAAGATTTGCGTTGTTAGGCATGAAATCCAGAATATGTGATATTCCATGTCCATGATGTCTAAAGGCAGTGGTGATTCCAATTATTGTAGTTTTTCACTTTCTTTTTTGCGACCGTAAATGTAGCATGTGGTGTATCGCCGGTTTCGTTGCTATATGTCAACGACAATTGAAATACGCATACTTACTTACGTTGATGACATATGATATTATGTGTTGCTGAGATATGATGTATAAGATCGTCGTGATTGAATGGCCGGGGTTTTTTGTGAGATGAGAGTTTTTCTTTTCATTCATGTAAAATTCATTGTATGTAATATTCTTTTATTAGGGCACTTCCGGGTTGAGGATGATGTCACTATTGTTGTATATTATTTACTTTTCCGTATTAAGATATACCCAAGGTGGGGAGCACAAGTGACCGGGTTCTAGAGTCCAGTGGGAGGCCATCTCGAGGAGTCGAGACCGGGTCTCCTAACTCTAGAATTGGTAGGGTCACTTGCCGCTCTCGTAGGGGTCTAGGGATGTGGGATTGGCTATTCATCACGACCGTGGAATCCGTATTTCCTATTGTTGGCTAAATACAAAATACGGACCTCCTAGTATATCCTATATTTTCATATTTGTGCTTCTGTTGTTGATATTCTGTGATGTGATCACTTTATATGCTGAGACGAATGATGTATTATATATATGATATATAATAAACGTTACTTATATTTTGCATCCGCGCTAGTCCCGCCCCGCTATGCCGTTAGTTAAGTAACCTAACGGTGTATAACGGGACACTGTGGCGAATGCGGATGACATAAGTGTACGTTCTATTTTCGTTTCTTTTCTGTGATGGCTTAAGGACTTAAATGATGGGACTACATTAATGAGATTAATGTAAAGAAAAAGAAACCTAAAAAATGTTGTAGAATCAGATTTGAAACTCACTCGGCCTTTTTATGAAAAAACAAGTTTCAAAAATGCGGAGCTTAAGCCACTCCTTTTGAAAACCATTTGATTCTACAACGATATCAAGTTCAAAGCGTTAAAGGTTTTCTTAAAAACCATCCGCAGCCCTCCGTCATTTTAGGAAGTAGAGTACTTGGTATTCGTGCTGCGTATTTTGACTATAATTAAGGCGCAGTGTACGGTAGCTAAGTGATGTCTTCCTACACAGCATATGATGTGATTAGTTAGGACATTCATATGATTATGTTGACTATAGTTAAGGGTCATATGAGTGGGTCTAATTTATTACGAAATGACGGGTGGAACTTGAGAAGTACTTATGATATGTTGACTATAGTTAAGATCATGAGTGCTAGGGGTAAAAACAATATCACGAGTTTCAAGAGTTGAAATTTGCAATGAGATTGCATACCTTCTATGTGATAGTTGGATCTCGATCCCATTGTAAGTAAGAGTTACTCCCAGGAGAGTTTTGCACTTTACAATTAGCTAACCCATTAGGTGTCTAGAAAGGTGTCAACGGGGCTACGCCTTTGGAAAAACGAGGTTTATTTTAATTAGGTCCGTGCGAAAGCACGGGGAACCTCCCTCAAAGTATCGACACTGGCCTGGCTGAACGATTAGCGAAGTTGTAGAATATAATTAATCCTGGTTAATTTTCTTTTTAAGATTTGAAGAAAAATTTGATAAATGCAATAGGAGACATCGATTAGATAAGATAAATAACCAATCTAATCTTTGCAAGAGATTTCGCTGAGTGTATTCTTTTCTCTCCTAATGGCAGATACCCATGGTTGGACTTAAGCTTTTATTAGAGAAAAATAAGCTAACCGGACCGAACTATAAAGACTGGCTAAGGAACGTTAACATTGCTCTCATATATGATAAGGTATCATATGTCCTCGCTGCCTCAGCCCCTCCCAGCCTAGGCCCTGAATCTTCTGTTGCGGATAGGGAGATCCGCAAAACATGGGATATTGACTGTGTCACTGCCAAATGCCTCACGCTTGCATCGATAGACAATACACATCAAAAGCAGCATGAGCATATGGATGTTCAATCCATCTTTCTCCATACAAAGGAGTTGTATGGAGAGCAATCTCGTACACTACGATACGAGACGTCTCGAAAGTTGTTTCAGATACGGATGGCTCCTGGCACACCAGTAGGTGACCATGTCTTGAAGATGATAGCTCTTATTGAAGAGCTGGGCCTCGGATGGACAATGGAGAACGGACAATATATTGATATTGTTCTACAGTCTCTTCCCCCTGCCTTTACTCCATTCATAGTAAACTTCAACATCGCAGATGGATGGCCTCACGCTTGTATTGATGGACAATACACATCAAAAGCAGCATGAGCAGATGGATGTTCAATCTATGTTTCTCCATACAAATGAGTTGTATGGGGAGCAATTTCGTACCCTACGATACGAGGCATCTCGAAAGTTGTTTCAGATGCGGATGGCTCCCGGCACACCAGTAGGTGACCATGTCTTGAAGATGATAGCTCTTATTGAAGAGCTGGAGGGCCTCGGATGGACAATGGAGAACGAACAATATGTTGTAATTGTTCTACAGTCTCTTCCCCCTGCTTTTGCTCCATTCATAGTAAACTTTAACATGCATAACATGGAGAAGTCACTACCCGAACTTCTCAATATGTTGAGAAGTGCGGAGAGCACGCTCAAGGCAAAGATTCCCTCTCTGATTGTTGGGAAATCTTTCTCTTCCGTCCCAAAAACCAAGGCTAAGGGAAGGAACAAGAAGAAACCCACCAAACCGAGAGGTGGAATCAAAAAGGCACAAGGAAGAGACAAATCCAAGGCTGAGAAGTCAGGAAAAGGAGACTATTTCTACTGCAAGAAGTCGGGGTACTGGAAGCGAAACTGCACTGAGTACCTTGATCTCAAGAAAAAGAAGCATGGTGATGCTTCCACTTCAGATGTGTTTGTGACTGAAAACCGTTTTTCTATAAACTCTGCTTCCTGGGTATTGGATACCGGTTCGGGTTCTCATATCCGCAATTCTGTGCAGGGCTTGAGAAATAGCAGAGTTTTGAAGACCAGTGACCACACTCTCCGAGTTGGAAATGGTTCCAATGTACATACAATTTCAGCGGGAGAGTATCACCTGGGGTTGCCGTCGGGTTGTATATTGGTTTTGAACCCATATTATTATGTACCTAGTATGCTTTGTAATATAATATCTGTTTCTTTGTTAGACAATGAAGGATATCATTTTTTATTGCAGCATAATGTTATGAACATTAAATTGAATCAAGAGTTGATTGGTTATGGTACACTTAATAACGAGATATACGTCCTAAATCAACACACAGTTTTCAACATACAACACACAAATAAAAGAAAATTTTCAGATATAAATGAAGCTTTTCTTTGGTATTGTAGACTTGGTCATATTAACGAAACAAGACTAAACAAGCTTCATAAAGATGGATATTTAAATCCTTTTGAATATAAATCTTATGCGACTTTTCAGTTTTATATCAAAGGGAAAGTGACCAAAACTCCGTTTACTGGACACAGAGAAAGAGCTACAGAACTCTTGGGTCTCATACATAGTGATGTATGTGGGCCAATGTCTACACATGTGAGAGGCGGTTTTTCTTACTTCATAACTTTTACTGATGATTTCTCAAGATTCAGTCATGTGTTTTTATTAAAGCATAAGTCTGAAGCTTTCGAGAAATTCAAGGAGTACAAACTTGAAGTAGAAAAACAAACAGGAATGAGCATCAAGATACTTCGATCAGATCGAGGTGGAGAGTACCTTAGTACAGAGTTTTCGAACTTCCTAAAAGAGAATGGGATTCTCTCTCAGCTCACTCCTCCTTACACACCACAGCACAACGGTGTGTCAGAACGGAGGAATCGCACCCTATTGGATATGGTGAGATCCATGATGAGTGATGCTGAGTTACCTCTCTCCTTTTGGGGGCATGCATTGGAGACTGCAGCATATCTGTTGAACAAAATTCCAACCAAGACTGTGTCTACCACTCCATATGAGATATGGTATGGGAAGAGACCATCTCTTAAGAGAGTTAAGATTTGGGGTTGTCCGGCTTTTTTCAAAAAGAAGAATCCAGACAAACTCGAGACACGATCGGTTAAGTGTATTTTTGTGGGTATCCAAAACATTCGTTTGGATATCTATTCTACCACAAGGAAGAACAAAAAGTGTTTGTTTCTCAGTATGCCACATTTTTAGAAAATGAAATTTTTACAAATACTGATGGCAATGTGGTAGAACTAGAAGATGTTCTAGAAACACAAGTTACAAATGACTACTTGATTGAACCTGATGTTGCAACAGAATCTTATGAACATCAGCCATTCCGTAGATCTGGTAGGACTTCTCTCTTACCGGAGAGATACTACGGTTTTCTCATTGATGGTGATGGAGAAGATTGCATCATGGATGATAATGACTCTATCAGTTTTCAGCAAGCTATCACGAGTGGTGACTCTGTGAAGTGGCTGGATGCCATGAGATCCGAAATGGAGTCTATATACACCAACAAAGTATGGACTTTGGAAGTTGCACCCTCTGGGGTAAAACCCGTAGGGTGCAAATGGATCTTTAAAAGAAAGATTGGTGTGGATGGGCAGGTGGAGACCTATAAGGCAAGGCTTGTGGCGAAAGAATTTCGTCAAAGACCAGGACTAGACTATGATGAAACCTTTTCTCCTGTAGCCATGCTTAAATCCATTCGGATCCTACTTACTATTGCTGCTCACTACGACTATGAAATCTGGCAGATGGACGTTAAAACTGCTTTTCTAAATGGTGATTTAGAAGAATGCGTTTATATGAAACAGCCAGAGGGCTTCATTGATAGTGGGAGCAACAGGAAAGCATGTAGGTTGCTTAAATCCATTTATGGATTGAAGCGGGCATCACGGAGTTGGAACATCTGTTTTAATGATGTCATCAAAGAGTTTGATTTCGTCAAAAATCCAGATGAACCATGTGTTTATAAGAAGATTGTAGGGAATATTGTTACATTCCTCGTATTGCACGTGGATGATATTCTTCTGATAGGAAACGATGTTCCTATGCTACAATCGGTCAAACTGTTCTTATCACAAAGGTTCTCCATGAAGAACCTGGGTGATGCCTCGTACATATTGGGCATGAAGATCTATAGGGATAGATCTAAAAGGTTGTTGGGATTGTCCCAAATCAGGTACATCAACACCATCCTAAAGAGCTTTAGTATGGAAAACTCCAAGCGGGGTGTCTTACCCGCTTGTCATGGAGTCACTCTCTCCAAGGACTTTTACTCAAAGACTGATGAAGAGAGAGCTCGCATGAGCATTATACCCTACGCTTTAGCCGTAGGATCTATAAAGTATGCGATGTTATGTGCTCGCTCTAATGTAGCTTATGTACTAGGTGTAGTAAGCAGGTATCAATCCAACCCAGGGGAGAATCACTGGACGGCTGTGAAAAACATTCTTAAGTACTTGTGAAGGACTAAAGAAATGTTCTTGGTGTATGGTAACCGGGATCTCCAAATAGAGGCCTTTACCGATTCGAGCTTCCAGAGTGATAAGGATGGCAACAAATCTATCTCAGAGTTTGTATTTACCCTCAATGGAGGGGCGGTATGTTGGAAGAGTTCCAAACAGGATACCGTTGCAGACTCCACGATGGAAACTGAGTATATTGCTGCAAATGATGCTGCCAAGGAAGCCGTCTGGATGAGAAAGTTCATCTCGGAGGTAGAAGTAGTTCCAACCATTATTGATCCAATACTATTGTATTGTGATAATAATGGGGCTATGGCGTTGGCCAAAGAGCCCAGGTCCCATCAGCGGTCCAGACATATCCTGAGGCGATATCATTTGATCCGGGAGATAGTTGATCGCCGCGAGATCGAGATTCGGAGAGTAGATACAAAGAATAACACCGCGGATCCACTCACCAAGGCCCTCCCTCAGCCGCAGCATGAACGACTTTTTTAGATGTTGGGTATGAGATACGCCAATAATTGGCCTTAGTGCAAGTGGAAGATTGTTGGATATATGTATGCCCTATAGGCCATTATTTGATAGTGGATGTATCGGTATGTGTATATATATATTCAGAGAACATTCTAGCTCGACATGATAGTATGTGTTAGTTATATGTATGCCCTAGAGGCTATTATTATACATGTGATGTATATTATAGTGGATGCTTGAACATATATAGGGAGGATTTTCTTACTCAGCATTATAGTATGCTATCTGGTTGCTCTTTATCTTAACATGTACACTTGTTGTCTCTCTTTTGCATGTTGATAAAGCTCTTAGGATGAGTACTTGACTACCAGGATTATGATGCAGATCATACTAGTGGGGCAGAGGTAGTCGATAAGTATATCCTTCAAATGTTCCTAGTCGTGGGAGTATCGAGACGGGGCATCGATATGCCAGAGTAGACTAGCGTATACGCTTTTTGACCCATATGATGGGCGATGGATGATCCCACATCTATTGGTGTTTGACATCAGAGAAGGTATACGGGTGCTCAGTGGAGACTGGGTATACTGAACGGACTCGCCGAGAACTCCTAGATGGTATTATACCTCACGTCAGATAGCAGTTCTCTGGTGACACTGGTACAAGTTAGTCTGTCGACCCGAGATCGTCATAGAGTCTTGTGCGATTCCCACTGTGCTTTGATTTCCACCTTACCACGTTCAAGAGAACGTGCAAAATGGTGGTTTTTGGGTACAGTCCCGAGTCACATGGAGGCAATGAGCAATAAGAGGGGATTTCGTCTCTCCCGGTATTGGGGGTTGATGTTGCGCAATACTCGATTGGCCATAACAGGAAATTCCTGGCCAGGGTTGCTGAGATTTACTGGTAAGTGTTATCAGTAGTTTCTCGAACCGTTATGGGCCTCAAATCGGCATGACTTATCAGGCTATTGGGGTCTGACGTTTACCACCCCCAGGTTGAGATATGCGACATATCTGACGAAGAGACCGAACTGTACGGTAGTGTTACTTATTGGATTCACAGGAGTATGAGCAGGCTTACTTGTTGATTTTCTGATCGCTCAATACCCGGGTAGCCGTTACGTCCAGCTAGTGCCGCTGACGGCTTGTGGGTGTTTGATATGATCATCACCTACTGCCGGCGTATTGACGAGTCTTCAGAGTTCTACACAGAGGTTTCCTGGCTCAAGCGAAACGAAGTAGGAGCACATATGTGATATGTGCGGGACCGAGATTAATACGCGTATGTAATAACGTATTTTATTCTCGGGATATATGATATCGATCGGTTATATGTGATATAACCAGATTATCGGATCAAGTGTTAATTCGATAAGTTGATACATATGATATTAGTCGGTTATATGTGATATAGCCGGATTATTAAATCAAGTGTTGATTTAATAATTTAATGTATAATTATATATTTGATATATTAATTTACACTAATTAATATTAGCTCACTTAAGCGTTTCTTTTTCTCACTTATGTGCGCACTTAATATATATGTGATATATATTATTGTGTCATGCTAGTTGCAACATGCTACATGGGTGTATGAGGCTCATACCATGCTTAACATAATGTAGGGTTTTATTATTTGAAGTAAATCATAAATTAGTTGGAAATTATTCACATGGTTGAAGCTTGTGGAACCATTGACTAAGTCCACTAATTTTGTTTTACTTAAAATATTTATTAACCCAACCATTAAGATTAGCCATGGTTTAGTCTCTACATGAGTTAATATATGATATTAACTCACCCATGGTTCTCATTCTACACTTGACTTTTTCCATGGTTGCTTTTCTTCATCTCCTTCCTCTAGCTCTCTTGCAATTTAGGAGGTGAAGAAAATGAGTGAGAAAAATATTTCTAAAGTGAGCAAAATTCCTACTTCATCAATCTACACTAGATTAGCCATTTAGTTTAGATTGTTTGCTTCATAATTAGTGAAGAGGTAGCTTGAGTTAGTATCTCCTCGACGTAAATCATCTTCGGCCTCGAAGACTTCAAGCAAGCGTGTTCCTTTCATCTTGTGGAGCCTTTCTAGAGTCCGGGAGTTCACTACTTGGAGCGAAGGGACTACCACATGGAGCTATTGAAGTGAAGGACCGGTCTACAAAGGTTGTATTTCTTGTTCACTTAGATGTAAAGATGTTTACATTCTAGATTCGTCAAATTCTCTGGTTAAGATTCTAGGTTAGGGTTCTTTAGCGCGCCAATTTTTTGAAAACGGCATGGCCGATGCCTCCCGAAACCCAGTGGCGGTGATGCGGAACCCTACAGTGGTATCAGAGCCAAGTTAGAAAATTAGACGATATTTGTAGAGTTACGAAACCGAAATAACTCCGAAACACTCGAAACAAAAACCTAGTTTTTGTCGAAATTTTCAGAATGCCTAAATTTTTTTTAAGTAGTTGCGGAATGTTATATGAGATGTAACATGAACACCACAGAAATTTGAGCCCTCCTCGCCGGATTTTGGTCGGTCACATTCACTTAAAAACCGGTCCCACCTTCTTTTTAGTTGGCTTCAGGCTTCAAAATTTTATGGTGTTCCAGTATCTGGGTTTTGGTGTTTCAGGTGTTGCTTGTTTTTGCTAAGATTGCATGTGATGTTGTCTTTGTGCAAAGGCAATTCGAAGTGCTTCGTAGTCGTAATTCTAATATCGCTTCGGGTTATCTTGACGATGTTAAAAAGTTCGAACGAATATCAAATACCCATTTTTCTCCCTCGCTGAAAATTTTCCAAGCGTTGGATTTTTCCATGTTTAAAATCTTCAGAAAAGCATGCAGGTGATTCTATGGACCCTCTAGAAGAACGAAAGCCTAACTCGATTCTGTGACCGCCGGAACCGCCACCAAACCCTAGAGTTTGTGGTAGTTCCGCGGCGCCATAGGTGAGGCAAGGGTTGACCCTTCTACGGTTGGTCCATAGGTGCTGTGGCATGTTCTGGGTGTTTTTTAAACTGTGCTCAAGTGTTGAGCTCTTTGGGAAGTTTTGGGTGTTTATTGATTCGCTCAAAAAGTTTACATCGTCTAGCTATCTGTGAATTGTGATATAATATTTGGAATCCACAATATTTAGTTTTGTGAAAACTAGTTTGAATTTTATAAATCTAGTAATTCAGTCTCATTTGATCGGTTGCCACGGGATTTTGATGTGGATCAAAAGTCCGTCGCAATTACGTAGTGTACGCGGATACTCGCCGGGTAACCTTACCAGATAGCCGCGCCCATAGCCCCGATCAAGTGACTATAGGAGAACCCCGTCGCTAAAAGCATCCGTTCGGGTGCTCGCGACCACGATGTTCCGCCTAAGTGAACTTTGTCGACGACATCGGGGGTGCGGCCGTTTACTAAAGTTTCCGACGAGCATTCAATCAGGTTGTCGGGAATCTTGTTGAATTACCCGACTGGTTATTGAAAAGTGTTTTCAATATCGAGATTAAAATGCGGAGTTTATAATTGTTAGGCATGCGATATCTAAGGAATTCATTTGGTTAGGCATGAAATCCAAAGTATATGATACATTGGGTTTATGATGTCTAAGTTGGTTGCGGATTCCAATTGTTATAGTTTTCACTTTCTTTTCTGCGGCCGTAAGTGTAATATGTGGTGTATCGCTGGTTTCGTTGCTATATGTCAACGACAATTGGGATACGTATATTTACTTACTTTGATGACATGTGATGTTATGTGTTGCTGTGATATGTTATATTGGATCGTCGTGTTTTGAATTGTCGGGGTTTTTATGTCAGATGAGAGTTTTTCATTTTCATTCATATAAAAACTTGTATGTAATATTCTTTTATTGGGGCACTTCCGGGTTGAGGATGATGTCACCATTGATGTATATTATTTACTTTTTCGCATTAGGATAGACCCAAGGAGGAGAGAACAAGTAACCGGGTTCTAGAGTCCAGTGGGAGACCGTCTCGAGAAGTCGAGACCGGATCTCCTAACTCTAGAATTGGTATGGTTGCTTGCCGCTCTCGTAGGGATCTAGGGATGTGGGTTTGGCTATTCATCACGACCGTGGAATCCGTGTTTTATACTGACTTAATTTAAAACGCGGAAATCCTAATATATCCAATATTTCATATGTAGACTTCTGCTACTGATATCCTGTGATGTGATCGCTTTATATGATTAAACGAATGTTGTTACTATATATATGATATATAATAAACGTTGCTTATGTTTTACACCCGCGCTAGTCCCGCCACGCTATGCCGTTAGTTAAGTAACCTAACGGTGCATAACGGGACACTGTGGCGAATGCGGATAGCATAAGCGTACATTATATTTTCATTTCTTCTGTGATACTTAGGAAGCATAAATGATGGGACTTCATTAATAAGATTAATGAAAAGAAAAGAAACCTAAAGATGTTGTAGAAACTTGTTTTAAAAACTGGTAGCTCTAGTTCTTGCTTTGCATAGTGGTATTCCTTGTAGAATATCTAGCACCTTATTCAATAAGGAAAGAGCCGAGATCTCTTCACCGGGAGTGGCATCTTTAGCGAAACTGGCAGATACTACAACCCACTCAGTTTTGTTTTTTATTGCTTTTTTAGTTCATGCTTTGCATAGCGGTATTTGTGAAATATCCAGCACCTCATTCGATGAGGAAAGAGCCGAGATCCTTTCACCGGGAGTGACATCTTTAGCAAAACTAGTAAAAGCCTAAAAAACACTCCTTTTCAAAATCACTCGATTCTACAACGATAGCAAATTCATTATGCAAAGGGTTTTCTTAAAAACTTGTTGTAGCCCTCTGTCATTTCAGATAAATACTACTTAGTATTCGTGCTACGTTTGTTGGCCTCCGTCAAGGCGTAGTGTGCGGTAGCTAATTAGTGCTTATCTGCAACATAAGATGAGATTGGATTAGGGTAGTCGTGCGACTTTGTTGGCCTCCGTCAAGGGTCGTGTGGGTGGGTTTAATTCAATCATGAAATGTACGGGTTGAACTTGACTAGCAGCCTATGGTTTGTTGGCCTCCGTCAAGGTCATAGGAAGTTAGGGGTAAAATACTATCGGGAATTTCAAGTGTTGAAATTTGCAATGAGATTGCATACCTTCTATGAGATAGTTGGATCCCGATACCCACTGCGAGTAAGAGTTACTCTGGAAGAGTTTTACACATTACAATTAGCCGATCAAGCATGTGTCTAGAAAGGTGTTAACGGGGTTACGCCCATGGGAAAACGAGGTTTATTTTAATTAGGTCCGTGCGAAAGCACAAGGAAGCTCCCTCAAAGTACCGACACTAGCCTGGCCGAAAGATTGGCGAACTTGTAGGGTGTAATTAATCCCGGCTAGTGTTACCTTTTAGGGTTTGAAGGAAGATTTGATAAAAACAGTGGGAGTCATCCTGATTAGATAAAATAATAACCAATCTAATCTTGCAAGAGCATACGCTGAGTGTTTTCTTCTCTCTCTCTCCTGGTAGCGATCATGTCATGCCTTAATCAAGATAATAATATGGATGTATTGACCGAACCTGCTTATTATACAGAGTTGGGGAACGTTGGTTCCGCTCTATCTTATAACTGTTATAAGTCCGAGCAGGAAATAGGGGAATATCCGAATTTCCACGCGACCCAATCGAGGAATGAGTATGTTGATGCATATTCTTTGGGTGTGTTCGTTACCGAGAACTGTTTCTCAGTATCCTCTATGTCCTAGATATGAGATACCGGATCAGGATCTCACATATGTAATCTGTTACATGGGCTACAGAAAGGTAGAGAACTGTGATTGGGTGATATATCTCTAAGTGTTAGAGAATGGTGCAATTGTTGCAGCCAAATCAGTTGGTAAATATCACCCTGTATTACCAAGTGGTAAATACATTGATTCTGAACAAATGTTATTACATACCGAATATGATATACAACATTACATCAGTTTCTTTATTAAGTTAAACAAGGATATAATTTTGTATTGAAAGATAATGTTGAACATTTTCCTTAATCAAGAGTTGATTGGATCAGGCACGTTATACAATAGCATATACGTTCTAAATCAAACCACAGTTCAAAATATATAGAACACACACAAGAGAAGTAGTTCAGAAATGAACGAATCCTTCTTGTGGTATTGTAGACTAGGTCATATCAATGCGACACGACTACCTAAGTTACATAAGGATGAATATTTGAATCTGTTCGAATTTTCATCTTATGATACTTATCAGTCTTATCTCAAAGGTAAAATGACCAATACTTCGTTTACTGGAAACAGAGAAAGAGTTATTGAACTCTTAGGACGGATACATGATGATGTATACGGTCCTATGTCTACAAATGTCAGGGTTGGTTCTTTGTACTTCATTACATTTATCGACGATCTCTCAAGATTCGGACATGTATTCCTGTTGAAACACGAGTCTGAAACTTTGAGAAATTTAAGGAATATAAGCTTGAAGTTGAGAACTAGACGGCTAAAAGTATTAAGTCCTTCGATGTGATTGGAGAAGGGAATACTTGTGCATGGAGTTCCTGGATTATCAAAAGAGAATGGGATTCTCTCTCAGCTTACTCCTTCGAGTACACCACAGCACAACGGTGTATCGAGGCGGAGGTAGCGTGCCCTATGAGATATGGTGCGCTCTATGATGAGTACTGCTGAGTTGCTTGTTTCCTTTTGGAGTTATGCACTTGAGAAGCCGCATACCTGTTGAATAAGGTTCCGACCAAATCAGTGCCTACCACTCCATATGAGATATGAAATGGGAAGAGACCATGTCTTAAACGAGTTAAGATATGGGGTTGTCTGGCTTATGTTGAAAAGCAAAATCCGGACAAACTCGAGGTAAGGTCAGTTCTGTAAGTTTGTTGGATATCCCAAATATTTGCGAGGGAATATCTTCTACCAAACTGAGAAGCAAAAGGTGTTTTGTTTCTCAGCATGCCACCTTTTTAGAAAAGGAATTTCTTATGAAGAAATTAGTGGTTATGAGGTAGAACTGGAAGGAGTTCCAGCTGGACAAACTAACAGCTGATGATTTGGTGAAACCAAAGGATTCAATAGGTTCCAACGAACCTCAGCCTCTCCGCGAATCTGGTAGGGTTCCTCATCCCCCTGAGAGATACTACGGTTTTCTCGATGACAGTGGGGGCGAGGATTGCATCATGGTAGATGATGACCCAACGAGGTTCAGGCAGGCCGTCACGAGTAGGGACTCTGTGAAAAGGATGGATGCTATGCGATCAAAGATGGAATCCATGTACACCAAAAAAGTATGACTTTGAATGTTGCACCTGAAGGGGTAAACCCCATCGGGAGCAAGTGGATCTTGAGAAGATTCTTGGTGTAGATAAAAAAGTTGAGACTTTCAAAGCTATGCTTAAGTCCATCAGGAATAAAGCAGGTATCGCGGAGTTGGAACATCTGTTTTGATGTGGCAGTCAAAGAGTTTGACTTCATCAAAAAGGTAGATGAACCTTGTATATACAAGAAGGTTGTAGAGAGTAAAGTTGTCTTCCTCGTATTGTACGTAGATGACATACTCTTGATAGGAAATGGTTTCCTATGCTACACTCGGTCAAGCTTCTCTTATCACGAGGATTCTCCATGGAAGATCTGGATGATACCTACTACATCTCGTGGATCTATGGTGATAGATCTAAGTCGATGTTGGGAGTGTCCCAAATCCAGGTACATTAACACCATACTAAAGGGGTTTAGTATGGAGGATTCTAAGCGTGGTGGTTCGCCCACTTACTCTGGAATCACTCTCTCCAAAAAGATGTCTGCCGAGACTGATTTGAAGAGAGCTCGCATACAAGGGGTACCCTATGCTTTGGCACTAGGCTCTATCATGTATACGATGTTATGTACCAAACAAGATGTAGCCAACTCACTAGGAGTAGTGATCAGGAATCAATCGGATCTTGGGAGAATCACTGGACAACTGTGTAGGACATTCTTAAGTACTTGAGAAGCACTGAAGAAATGTTCTTGGTGTTTGGTAACGGTGAACTCCAGTAGGAGTCCTTTACCAATTCGAGCTCCCAGAGTGATAAGGTCGACTGAAAGTCAGTCTCGGGCTTTGTCTTTATCCTCAGTGGAGGGACGGTATGTTGGAAGAGTTCCAAGCTAGATACCGTGGCAAACTAGACGATAAAGTCTGAATACATCGCTACCAACGATGCTACCAATGTGGATGTTTGGATATTTCTTGTTCATGAGATGAACATGGTTCCTACCATTGAGCGTCCAAAAACTGTTATTGTGACAACAATGGAGTTGTGGTTTTGGCCTAGGAACGCCGGTCCCATCAGCGATCCAGACATATTCTGAGGTAGTATCACCTGATCAGGGAGATGGTTGATCTCTAAGGGAGCGAGGTAAGGAGAGTTGACGCGAAGGAAAACACGGCGGATCCACTCACAGAGGCCTTTCCCTAGAGAGACTTTTATGGGACGTTGGGTATGAGATATTACAACAAATGACCTTAGTGCAAGTGGGAGATTGTTAGTTATATGTATGCCCTAGAGGCCATTATTATACATGTGATGTATATTATAGTGGATGCTTGGACATATATAGGGAGGACTTTCCTGCCCGACATGATAGTATGCAATCCGGTTGCTATTTATCTTAACATGTACACTTGTTGTCTCTCTATTGCATGTTGATAAAACCCTTAGGATGAGTATTTGACTACCAGGATTATGATGCAGATCATACTAGTGGGGCAGAGGTAGTCGGTAAGTACATCCTTCAAATGTTCCTAGTCGTGGGAGTATCGAGACGGAGCATCGATATTCCAGAGTAGACTAGCGTATACGCTTCTTGACCAATGTGATGGGCGATGGATGATCCCGCATCCATTGGTGTTTGACATCAGAGAAGGTATACGGGTGCTCAGTAGAGACTGGGTACACTGAACGGACTAGCCGAGAACTCCTAGATGGTATTATACCTCACATCAGATAGCAGTTCTCTGGTGACACTGGTACAGGTTAGTCTGTCGACCCGAGATCGTCATAGAGACTTTTGTGATTCCCACTGTGCTTTGATTTCCACCTTACCACGTTCAAGAGAGCGTGCAAAACGGTGGTTTTTGGGTACAGTCCCGAGTCATATGGAGGCAATGAGCGATAGGAGGGGATTTCTTCTTTCCCGGTATTGGGGGTTGATGTTGCGCTATGCTCGATTGGCTATAACAGGAAATCCCTGGCCAGGGTTGCTGAGATTTACTGGTAAGTGTTATCAGTAGTTTCTCGAACTGTTATGGGCCTCACATCGGCATGACTTATCAGACTATTGGGGTCTGACGTTTACCACCCCAGGCTGAGATATGCGACATATCTGACGAAGAGACCAGACTGTATGGTAGTGTTACTTATTGGATTCACAGGAGTATGAGCGGGCTTGCTTGTTGATTTTCTGATCGCTCAATACCCGGGTAGCCGTTACGTCCAGCTAGTACCGCTGTCGGCTTGTAGATATTTGATATGATCATCACCTACTGCCAGCGTATTGACGAGTCTTTAGAATCCTACACAGAGGTTTCCTGACTCAAGCGAAACGAACTAGGAGCACATATGTGATATGTGCGGGACCGAGATTAATACGCGTATGTGATACCGTATTCTATTCTCGGGATATGTGATATCGATCGGTTATATGTGATATAGCCGGGTTATCGGATCAGGTGTTGATTCGATAAGTTTATACATATGATATTAGTCCGTTATATGTGATATAGTCGGATTATTAAATCAAGTGTTGATTTAATAATTTAATATATAATTATATATTTGATATATTAATTTATATTAACTAATATTATCTCACTTCAGCATTTCTTTTTCTCACTTATGTGTGCACTTAATATATATGTGATATATATTATTGTGTCATGCTAGTTGCAACATGCTACATGGGTGTATGAGACTTACACCATGCTTAACATAATGTAGGGTTTTATTATTTGAAGTAAACCATAAATTAGTTGGAAATTATTCACATGGTTGAAGCTTGTGGAACCATTGACCAAGTCCACTAATTTTGTTTTACTTGAGATATTTATTAACCCAACCATTAAGATTAGCCATGGTTTAGTCTCTACATGAGTAAGTATATGATATTAACTCACCCATGGTTCCCATTCTACACTTGACTTTTTCCATGGTTGCTTTTCTTCATCTCCTTCCTCTAGCTCTCTTGCAATTTAGGAGGTGAAGAAAATGAGTGAGAAAAATATTTCTAAAGTGAGCAAAATTCCCACTTCATCAATCTACACTGGATTAGCCATTTAGTTTAGGTTGTTTGCTTCACAATTAGTGAAGACGTAGCTTGAGTTAGTGTCTCCTCGACGTAGATCATTTTCGGCCTCAAAGACTTCAAGCAAGCTTGTTCGTTTCATTTTGTGGAGCCTTTCTAGAGTCCGGGGGTTCATTACTTGGAGCGACGAAGCTATTGAAGTGAAGGACCAGTCTACAAAGATTGTATTCCTTATTTACTTAGATGTAAAGATATTTACATTTAGATTCGTCAAATTCTCTAGTTAAAATTCTAGATTAGGGTTCTTTAGTACGCCAATTTTTTGATAACGGCATGGTCGATGCCTCCCGAAACCCAATGGCAGTGTTGCGGAACCCTACAGTATGCTATCCGGTTGTTCTTTATCTTGACATGTTCACTTGATCATGCATATTACTCATTTGGTACATATTGATAAAACCCTTAGGATATTTGCTTGACTACTGGGATTATGATGCAGATCATACTAGTGGGACATGTGTAGTTTATAAGCATATCCTTAAAATGTTCCTAGTCGTGGGTGTATCGAGACGGGGAATCGATATTCCAGAGTAAAATAGCGTATACGTTTCTTGACCCATATGATGGGCGATGGATGATCCCATATCCATTGGTGTGGTGACACCAAAGATTGTATAATACGGGTGCTCAGTGGAGACTGGTACACTGAACGGACTCGCCGAGAACTCCTATATGGTATTATATCTATCGTCGGATAGCAGTTCTCAGGTGACACTGGTACAGGTTAGTCTGTAGACCCGAGATCGTCATAGAGTCTTGTGTGTGCTTCCACTGTATTTTGATTTCCACTCTACCATGACTCTACTGAGTCGTGCAAACAGATGGATTTTGGGTACAGTCCCGAGGCACATGGAGGCAATGAACGATAGGAGGGGTTTCGTCTCTCCCGGTATTGGGGATTGATGTTGCGCTATACTCGATTGGCTATAATAGGAAGTCCCTGGCCAGGGCTGATGAGATTTACTGATAAGTGTTATCAGTAGTTTCTCGATCTGTTATAGGCCATATACCGGCATGACTTATTGAGTTATTGGGGTCGACGATACCATCCCTAGACTCAATATGCAGCATATCTGACGAAGAGACCGGACTGTACGGTAAGTGTTGCCAATTGGCTCGACGGGAGTTTTTGACAGGTTCGCTTGTTTTTCTTCTGATCGCTCAAATACCTAAGAGCCGTTACGTACAGCTAGTGCCGCTGACGGTTTGTGGGTATGTGATATGATCACTGCCTACTACTAGCGTATTGACGAGTCTTAGAGTCCCTTAGAGGGGTTTCCTAGCTCAGGTGAAACGATGTGGGGTGCATATAGGGATATGCGCGGGAGCTTGATTAAATGCGAGTATATGATACCGCATTTTAATCTAGCGTTTACTATTGATCGGGTCGTATGTGATATGACCGGATTATTAAATCAAGTGTTGATTTAATATTAATGACCATTAGCTCATTTATTAAAACCTATTTCTTTTATGTGTATGCATAAATGTATGTATATATTGATATGAATGCACACATGCATGCATGCATACATGTGTCATGATTGATGATACATTGCAGATGGCTATGCAAGACTCACATGGAATATATTTATATATTTTTGATTATTGAGAAAAAGAAAAATGAAATTAAATCATGGTTGCATTTCTTCTACACTCTTCTTATGTTGACCCAAATATAAACCATGGTTTAATTTCTAATTGGTCTTTAACTCATTATCAAAAATATCTAGATATTTATTGACCATGGTTTGGATGAGTGTGACTCTCTCATATATATTTTTATTCTCTTTTTATTATTGAGAATTATCACAAGAGCTCAAGCTAAGCCATCTCCTTCTTCTTCCTCCTCCAAGCTCTCTACCTCTTAAAAAGTGAGTGAAGAAAAATAAAAAAAAAGGTTTTGAAATGAGAATACAACCCACATCACCAATTTATATTAGTCAAGCCCACTAGTCTGGGTTGTTTGCTCCACTTCCATTTAGAGCAAGTGAAACTAGGAGCTTGAGCCAAGGGATTCTGTGGTGGATCGTCGTGGACTTCGAAGGTTTCAAACGTACCCGTTCAAACACCAAGTTGATCCAATGAGTCACAAAGAGGGAGGTCTACAAAGATTGTAGCTATCCCCTCTTAGTGTTAGACACTTGCTAGTATATGATACTTGCCTTTGTTACCATAGATTTCTAGTTCGATTCATGGTTGGTTTTGCTTAGCACCTTTAAATTTTTTATTGTAGCACGTTTGATGCAAGACAAACCCTAGACATGGTGCTAGACAAACCCTACAGCGAGCACGTCCACCATCGCCGTGAGCATGTCGATTCGCGCTGATAAGGCGTCGATAACATTAGGAGGGAGGAGTAGGACCGACCCCGCCTCCGTTATGGACGACGGGGTGGCTCGTGCTGGGATCTCCATGATGAGGATCCCTGGCCATTAGATCGAGGGCGAAAGAGCAACTTTCTTGGATGGGAAAAGAAGTAGCTTTCCACAGACGGCGCCAACTGATAGAGGTCGGAATCTCCCTCAGATGTTGTCCTCTATCGATCTTGCTGCTGCCGAGGTTGAACCGTTGAGATTTGAGATAAGGGTTGAGCGTGTGAGGCTCAATGGGTTGTGGGCTGCCGTTGACACCAAGCTACCTGTAAGGGAAGTTCCGGGATGGGAAACCACCGTAGGACCCTCCGACGATCAAGTAAGTACCGAGGGGTAATTGGGCAGAGTAGCGGTGTATTGAAAATCAGTTCGATGTACCTGGATCGTCTGGAGGAGGGGTTTATATAGGGATTGCATTGGAGCGAGCCGATACGAGATTCCCGCCGTCTGTTACGCCCCTGTGTCTAGTTCATATTGATGGCGGGTTAAGCCCATTAATGGCGAGATACCTCCATTAAGAACGAGATACGCTAGCGTGGGAAGCGGGACGTGTAATGACAGAGATCTCGTCGTGGCGAGATACACGGAGCCATTACGGGAGGCGCTCGGGCTCCATGCTTCCGGCCAGATAGGAAAGCCGAGGAAGCTTAAGCACGGTGACAACTCGGTGGCGAGCGAAGAGGCTGAGAAAGCTCAGTTCTGTAATAGCTCTGAGACGAGCGAAGAGATTGAAGAAGCTTGGCTGTAGGATAGCTCGGAGGCAAGCTGTTGGCTGGTTGCTTGACGAACAGGAAACGTACTCCAAGGAGGTCTTCTAAAAGATCTGATGCAACCTCGAACGCGAGACACCAAGGAATGTCCCCGATGCATCATATTTATCCTAGCTCTGGCGTCCCCAGGAATCTAGTGGGTTTGCGCAGGTGGCACGTCACCTGCCACGTGTCGTAATCTATGGAATTCCTACTTACGGACATACGGACATCATCAGGTAAAAAATGGTATGTACTCAAAATGAAAAGGACATCAGAAGACTTGTACATGCTATATAGCAGCAATGTCAGAAATAGATTGTCTTGTTCATGGCATTTTACAAGGTACGAAGCCAATTCGGGGTGGGGTGGGGTGGGGGGGGTGGGGGGGTTATACAATAAAAGAACTGAATCAACAAAAGATGAACTGAACTAAACACGCCCTTTATTGCTATGAAACATGAAAAGGAAAAAGAAAATCATGTTCACTACCAGGAAAACCGACACTACTACTACTGATTTGGGAGGCAGAGACATTTGGAATTCAGTACACATATGTGAAGCGTGATATATTACAAAATCAAGCTCTTGGATACCGTGATCGCCCTTTCTTTCTCAAGAACTCGGGAATCTCGACCATACTACCTTCAGCAACAGCCGAGGAAGGGCGTCTGTTCATGCCAAGGACATCTCCGTGGCCTACTTGAGTTCCCTTCATTTACCCACATCACACAAGGGGGGAAAGGATAAAAAGAAAAAATAGGGAAACTCAAATCAATAAATATGATTGAAATCGGCAAATGTGTTTACCTGTAAAGACCTGTTATCTGTTTCCTCTTGTCGTTTGAATCCGGTAGCAATTAAGGTTATGCTCACCTGCATGGAAATCAATCAAAGATGATCAAAATGGTGTGGACAATGAAGCAAGACTTCATATGAAACGAAAGGATATTTATACAATCAGCTATAGACCTTACGTCAACCCTCTCTTAATCATTATGATTTCCTGGGTGAGAAAACCAAGAATTAAAAAAAAGTTAAAAAGACGGAATTGTCATAGCCTTAAATCGCCAGGTAGTGTCTTCCCAATTCTAAATTGGCAACAAAACCTTGCAGAAGAAAAAAGATGATAGATTTGCTATAGAGAATTATGTTCATTTCAAAGGCACACAAAAAAAAGCTAAGAAAATGACATATTCCCATATGGCATGAGAATCGGTTGACAAGTCATAATCGGAATTTGTCATAAGAAATATAAATTCGATTTACAGCTTTTGCGCAATTGTAAACTAGTGTGTTGAAAGATATTGGGACAGCACGAGCTCCGCGACCAAGTACACTCAATATAGAAGGTGATTTACATTCTCAGTAAAGTTTATACATAAGAGGTGATAAATACTCGAAGCTTTTTGAAAATAATATGTAGTGAGGCTTCTAGAGAGCTACATGTGTCTTGTAAATAAAACTTCGAAAATATGTAATTCTGATGAGGCAGTACTAAAGAGAGAACAACACGTAATAATGAAGGTCCGGGCTAGATATCATTGTTGTTGGGTATGACGAGAAAATTTTAAAGTTTGAGAAGGCTACACAATGATGAGAATAATTTTTAGGTTCCATTGACAATAAGAACAAAGCAAGCTATAGGAATACTGAAACGAACAAAAGAAAAGCAAAGCAATGATTGTATAAATAATTAAAGATGCATCCAAATCTTAATATCTTGATACCCGTCAGGCTTGGCCTACATGACAATGCTGTAACCTTTCTCCATTTACACATCACAAAATAAAATGTAGCATAGAAATGGGCAAAAATAAATTTAGAAGAACCGTAATTGACAAGACCTTGATATTGCGCTTGGTTGCAAGTAAGTTCCAGGGGAAAGAGGAGTAAGAAAATCTGATTATTTCCAAACAAAGTTCTACAAACTTTAAGAGAAATTAGCAATAACATTAAAGCACAAAATAAATTTCCATTTCATTGCTTCTCCTGCTCTCTTTCAATTCATTTCCATAACACAAAAAGGGAAGTCAAATTTAATCAGTTAATTTGGGATTTGGAAATTTACATGGCTTAAATGGTTAAAGAGATAATGCTAAACTGAGCAAGTACGTGCTCATGCACACCTAAACTAAACCAGTGATTCACAAACATAATAATGCTAAAAAAAGGAAACAGAAAGAACCTTTAACAATTAATTACTGTTCATATAACAAGAAATGCTCAAAAGTTAAACTTCAGTCTAAGTTGATGATTGACATTAAGACCATATTGTATAAAAAAATTTCAACTTACTTGACCACTGAGTGATTGGTCAATGACCGCTCCAAATATTAAATTTGCAGCTGGATCTACAAGGTCATAGATCACCTCTGCTGCAGCATTTACCTGCACAATTTGGAAAAGCACCATCAAAACATGCCGATATTTAAAGCTTACATATGATTTACAAGTTCTCATCTCCTCCAAAGAACGCTTCAATCTCCATATAAAAAGAAAGTAATAGTGAAAAAAAGAGGTTCTCTGCATTAGTTTTTTTGTATGAAGGGCATGCAGTCCATTGATGGAGATTGAAGAGTAAACTTGTTTTAAAAATGTAAGCTATAATTTAAAATGGAATGTAACTTTTGACATGTCCTAAGATTTAAATGAAATCTAGACATTTCAAAACACACAAGTGACTAAGAAAATTAGTTAATAAATTATTGAGGTTAAAATTAAATTCGATTTGCATATGCACATATATAATTTGGCCCCCTTTTTAAATAAGGGATGTAAAGTAACAAGTAATTGTATAGTGTTTATTCACTATCTTGGCAGTTTCTTATATCAAGTGTTGTGAGTGTGCGTGTCTCCAGTACACATTCATACCGTGTTTTCTTTTTTTCCTTCTTTTATGATTTATTTTGTTCATAAGCCTGTCCATATCTGTGACTGTGTATTAAGACATGGACTCATCAATGCAGCAAATCCTAAAAATTAGGATAAGGAAAGACATCTTGTAGAAGTTTCATCATCTATAGCAATTATCATTAGTTGTATAACAGTGATAATTAAAAAACAATCACATGTGATTATGCTGCAATTCATTCATTGAATAGGTAGTGAATTTCAGTTTCTTTTCATCTTTTTCAATGGAGGAGATTAAGGTTCATGTTGAAACATAAGAACCATACAGCCTAAACCATATTTCCACATAATGATGTTTTAACCTATGAACTTGAAAGACCATAGCCCTAAATGTGTGGTATAAATTAAGGGAATGTTCTACCGTGTGCCTAAGAAATGTTCATAGCGTGCTCAAACTGACAACCTCTGAAGTGAAAACTAATTAGTAAGTTTTAAGAATACAAGTCGGATGTGTGTCCTCAATCAAGGATATGCATAAGAAAAGCTTCCGGCCAAACATGTGAGGGGTGGACACAGCTTCACAATACATGTGCTGCAAGATAGCCAGGATACTGATTTTCTGATTTAACTAGAGGTTCACAAAGCATTCCCTTTCTAGTCCTCACATAGTGCATATTTATAAAAGATTGGAAAAATAAGTGGCATTCTTCCCATTTGCTTTTGTTTTAGAGCATATTGGTTAGGACAATAATAACATGAATTATGGATAAAATAGAATGGACATACAAATTTCCTCATCAGAGAAAGAAAATCAGTTTAATTGTCATACCAAATTGGATGCCCATGATATTTCCAGCAAAACAGGTCTTTAAAAAAAGGATAACCTATAAGGTGTAGAGACAAGCACATAGATCCTACCTCATACAAGGTTAAATCATTTCCTCCAGTAATATTCCATACAATTCCAGTAGCCCTCTCAATACCAATATCCAGTAAAGGTGACTGGATTGCGTTTAATGCAGCATCTCTTGCCCTTGATTTACCTGCGACATAATAACACCAAAACATGAACCATCGAATATAAGATACAATAGTCGTCAAGTGTTTTGCTCAAGTAACAGATGGGTCATCAGAAATTTGAGAGTGGATTTTGTTTCTATGATGTTAATTATCAGCAATCATATGCAATGTAGAAAAGAATTTAGTAGAGCAATAGAATTCATTTTTAAATGTCAAGAGACGGCATTAAGTAACCTAGCCTATTTAGAATATGCATTGCTTTTTCTTTCTTTTTTTGAAATCAACCCCCTTCGGGGATCGAACTTGCGACCTCTCACATTGGAGAGGAATATATATGCATTGCTTGATATATTATTTTTGGGCAGCCTCCTTCACCCAGAACTACCAATGCATCAGAGACATTGGCACAGGAAACAAAGTCGAAGCCAGATTGAGAAATGGTAAAACAGACACTCTCTTATATTCTCCATATCCCATCACCAACCACATAATGGAGAAATGCTATTGCTGCTATTTTTTGTAGTTATATCAAAATTAAATGATAGCCATGTACACCAAAAATTTCCTTTGACTAGGACTAGACTGACTAGTTATTTTTGCTCGTGCGATGCACATGGCATGGAAAAGGCTTGCATTGCATATATCATGGAAAAAATAAAATTATTTTATAGAACATGTATACAAAAGTCAGGGCTTGATATCATTCATTATAAAGACAAAATAATAAATAATATCAACTCTGTGTAATGTAAAATTTGTTCTCTTATTCATCAAAATTCAGGTGTGATAGGATTATTAAGCTTATTATAATACTACTGTAGCAAAAGAGTTGTAAATATTTATTAAATTGGTATGCACTAATTTTTTTTATTTTAAATGATCGTTAAATATTTTTGTGAACCTTTTGAATGAGGGATTTTTTAGCCTTTTGCTAAGATAGTTAAACTTGCATCACCACATGCTTCAGTTAACATGTCATTTTCTAGCCTTTTTCCCCAATAGATCGGTACTGCTGAATTTTGGTGATGCTTTTCGATCAATGCTAAATCTTCACTTATGTAAGATACAGGCTATTGCTAACTAGAAGTTGAAATGAGAAAAATTTGCAAATTGCAACTAAAAGGTAGTAAGGTACCTTAACAAGTTATTAAATTAGACAACCTCCTTCAACTAGGCAGGTCTTCATGTGAAGAAGGACCAATTATTTATGATAATCCTACTGTGTAGAAACAAAAACACATCAGGGAGGGAATTGAAAGTAGTTGAAACATAATTTTTCTATAGAATATATTCTATGTAACAAAATAAGCTATAATTAACGCTCTTAGTAGCCTCCTATATCGGGTCATGTCCATTCACACTAACAAATTATCAACCAAAAAATGTCAGCTTCACCTAAAAGTTCAAGATTATAACATCTGGTGAGCATGAGTACATTTTTCCCATGGTATCGATGATTTAGTGTTTGTTAATTGCACCGGGACGAATTAACTCTACTTGAACTATATAGTAATATTACATCTTCCAAGTTTCGCATAGCATATCAAAACATAACGGGACAAAGAAATATAGAACCAAGCTCTCATATAGCAATAAAAACAATGGTTGTATGAAAAATGAAGTTCTCCAGAAGTTAAGAGGACTTTGTTCTATCCAAAACTTCAAACATTGTCACAAATTATTTACACCTTGGTAAGCAGAGTTACCTGTTGCAGTTCCTATACCCATCAAAGATGAACCCGCATTTTCCATAATTGCTCGTACATCCGCAAAATCAACGTTGACTAAACCTGGAACCTGTAAAATGAAGAGATTAAATGCAATGGGCATAGATTTGCGTGGTTTGAACAGTCACATAACATAATAAAACCAATAATTCCATCATACAGAATGTCAAGCATAAACATGGAAATGAATGAATTAGCTTTCAATGATTTAAATCGGTCATCACTATATCAGATTCATCATAGAATTGGCAATAAAATATATAATTGAACAGTTCAATGAATCTGCTGAAGCTAACAAACAGACATTGGTACTTCCTGCATCTAATAAAATTTAATTACTGCTCCAAAACTTTGTTGATTAATTTTATTTGTGTAATAAAAGTTAACATGAATATGATTTTACCGCCCAGCTTGTCAATAAATTTTATATCACAGTGTCTATGCATTAAAACATGATAAAAGGATGGGCATGGGCACAGTAAATAGCATATATTAATATCAATAACTTGCATGAAAATATTTGGCAAAAAAAAAAAATTGCATCCAAATAGCATTCTCTTTCCTTGCTTATATATAAAAGGACAGCAAAATCACTATTACCATATGAACTCAAGAGTCGACTATTCCAACAATGTGTTGCATGAAATTGTGACCAAGCTGAATATTTGTACTATGCTCTTACTGTGATTATATCAGATATGCCACGGACACCTTGACGAAGTATATCGTCGGCCAAGTTAAATGCTTCTATAACAGGAGTATTTGGAGAAACAGCAGTCAACAATTTGTCGTTTGGGATAACAATTAATGTATCAACATTTTCTCTCAAAGCAGCTATTCCTTCTTGTGCTTGAACTGCCCGTATTCGTCCTTCAAATGAAAATGGAGTAGTGACAATACCAACAGTTAAGATACCCATAGATTTTGCAACACCAGCAATAATGGGGGCACCTCCTGTTCCAGTTCCTCCACCCATTCCAGCCTGTAAATTCAGTTATATCACTTATATGTGAATATAAATGCAAATATTTGAAAAATAGATATCTAGACTGGAAAAACAATTTCACATTATCTACAAACTAGCATTTTTGCATGTGCGATGCTTTATCCTATTTAGAGTCCAATAAAAAATTTCTTGAGCCCATGGATAAATATAAAATGGGGGGATTTGGTTTAAAATTATTTTTAATTTAATAAGTGAATAAAATGGTCATTTTAGTAACTTGGATCAAGAGTATTCCGTAAGATATTATAATATGTTATTTACCATATTTAAGTAAAAAAAGGTAGGTACAAGTAAATAAACATAGAATTTTAAAAAATGATAAAATTAAAATAACTTCTAGAAAGTTCTATTTTGTCTTAAATTTGAGTATAATTTAGATTGAATTTGGAATTCAAACTAATTTCTAGAAAGTTCTTTTTTTGTCTCAAGTTCTGGAAAGTTCCCTTTTCTTTGTTTTTCAAAAAATTGAGAAGTTTAATTATTTTTGTCTTTTTCTTTGATGACGTGGAGGCTCTAAGATTTGAGAAATTTTCTCCTTTTTTCTTTGTTTTTCAAAAAATGGAGAAGGTAGACTCTAATCAATGCCATTTGCATTATATAGTAGTATAGATGTGGCACAAGCCATACAACAAATATCGTTATAATGTGGTAGTTGATACCCGTCCTTTCAAAGTTCAAACCTTCTTGTAATAACACCCGAATGTAAGGAGAAAAAGAACTGATAGAAATTAGAATTGAACGGTGCAGCTGAAATTGGTGCTGCTGACCATCCAGACTTCTTTCAAGTTTGGGTAGGATATGAGGATCTAGAAAATTCCAAAAAGCAGCATAAATATCAGATTGTGATTACGACTTCTTAGTCCTCTGGTCACATTACAGTATGTCCTTCTTTAAGCATATTTATATTTATAACTAGGCGGCTGTTTATAAATTGTTGGTTTCAAATTTATAAAAAGAGTTTAAAAGAAATATTTTTACAAGCAAATATTTTTACAAGCACATCCAAGCACACCCTAAGACCCTAAACACTTGATCCATTAACCCTGACTATTGATAACCAACTTCTAATAAAATGCAGCTTGATGTTCCCAATATATGAATTTTATAGTATACTGGTGCAGTGAATTAAATAAAAATAGGGATGGCTAGAATGGTTAGCATACTCATTTGGCAAACATGTTATTTTGTGATTAATTATAGGCTTCAAGAACAGTGATCGTGGACATTTAATGTCTTAAGATCCTACTTCGACGGATTCTTTGAATAAGGCTGAAAAGTAACCCCTAATTAGTTTTACGCCTCTACTATCTTCCACAGCAAGGATGTTAGGCGCTTGGCTAAACCGAAACTACATTAAGTATACAGGTTAAATATTCTACATTGTAATAATTTGCAGGTAACAAATGACAAGTTATATATGACTGAGATAAGTTATATATGGCTGACATGCTGAATGTAGACCGGGATCTCCGGAACATTTTTGAATATCGGAAGTTCATAAATGTGAAAAAAAATGACATACTCCACCGAAAATGAAGTTTGAAGTACACCGCAACGGCTTTTTCAATACAAAATCCCATTGATAACTTCATTTCTGCGCATACTCCACGATTTACTCATCATATATGCAGTATAACCTCAGCATAATTATAGTAATTTACGTCGAATGACGAAACATGCAACTAATTACCCAAACAAGCTTCATATATAAAGTAAACTACAACCGGAGGACCTAAGTTATTAATATCTAAATACCAACAATAGTAAACCATATATTTTGAGTTCGTCTGTTTACCGTCACGAAAACCATGTCAGAACCATCAACAGCAGCCTCTATCGACTCCTTACTCTCTTTAGCTGCATTCATTCCTATCTCCGGATTGCCACCTGCACCAAGCCCCCTCGTGAGCTCCTGACCTATTTGCAACCGATTCTCATGATAAACAGGAGACATCCTCATTGCTTGGATATCCGTATTCACAATCCAAAACTCCACACCATTCATAGAACTCTCGATCATCCTATTGACCGCATTGGATCCTCCACCACCAACACCAATAACTTTTATCTTGGCCGCATTGTAGTTACTCGGAATGAATTCATTCCTCAAGTCCTCAACAGTGTTCACGCCGAAATTCTCCTTTCTTGGACCAGGAACCGTGTCGCTCCCCTCTCCTCGGAGCATCGAGATCTCGGGATGCAGATGCAAGAAAGGGTCTTTATTGTGGTACGAGCCGATGTTGTTGGGATTCACAGAACACTTAAAACGCGGGAAGCATGCCGACTGTTGCAACCTAAAAACCCTAAACCCTTCACCACATGTTAAAAGTGAATTGCTTCTGCATCGTCCTCCATGAATTTCCCAAGCTCCAAGTGAAGATCGACAGCCGGAGGTTGTAAAACACAGCGAATGCAATGCCATATTTTAAAGCCGCAAAAGAAATTCCAGCAATTGATGCAAACCAAGTGCAGTAGAGGGGGGAGATTTAGACACAATTGTGGCTAAGCATCTGCATCCTATTTATAGAAGAAATATGGAAATTAATCCAAAATTACACCACAATTGCCAAATAATTCACAAAGGTCAACATAAAACAACAACAACAACAACAACAGTAAATTCCCAAATTATTTATCAAAATCAATCATAAATGATAGCGAATGAAACCCTAATTCGTGGCAAATCCACTTATATGAAAGCGAAAGGGATCCGTGAAAAGAAAGTGGCACCTGAAAGAGAAACAGCAGCTCAGCGGTGAGGATCAAAGAGATGAAGAAAGAAAGCAAAATCTCTCAGAAATTTAGGTGTGAAAATGACGGGGGGTCCTCAAACCCTACCTCTCCTCTCCCCTTTGGTATTGAACGAAACAGTCGCCTTCGATATTTTTTTTGGGTAGCTTTAGCTCCGCTTGTGAGAGTGAGACGAGCAAGATTCCAGTAATACACTGACTTCGGTATATCAATTTTCCATTAAGGTTTTTGGATTATACCGCCATGATCTCCATGTGTATGCATGCCCCCACCAATTTTCATGTCATTTTCCTTGCGATGGATAGTTGCAAAGTTAATGATTTATCGACAATAAGAAACTCTATATGAAAGATTTTAAAAAAATGTTTAAACGGTATGAAAATTGGTAGACATATATTTAGGAATATAGAGATCAACATAGTCGGAGACGATCGTAAAAAAATATCGACGGATAGTTGATTTTTAGATATGTCACAGTAGGAAATTTCCTACGGTGCCATGATATACTCAATTTCTTCATCATATTTCTACCATTATCTCTCATATTATAACCATAACTCAAGGAGTCCTTATGGGATTTCCTTATTTTTCCAAGCAACTGGTCGAAAATTCTTCAAAATTTTCCAACCAATTAGCTATTACACTGCAATTACATCCAACAAAATACATATTGTACAGTAAATATTGCTGCATTATAACTTAACAAATAAATAATATTAGACCTAGGGTGGTTGTATTCCATGTAACTACAAATGCATTACTTTCAAAGGATGCAACATTGCTTATAAACCAACCGTGTTACAGTCAAGAAGTTTTACGGTTCGCATTTTAACTGGGTATCTCAACATGATACAACAGACAGCCAACAAAAGAGACGCATGAATCCTATACAAATCCAACTTTATAACTCAAAAATATCAAAAGAATTACAAATACCCTTAACTATCTTTTTCTTCACTGAAATAACTTGAATTATTGTTCAAGAGATTTTCTTTTCAAAGCAGCGATGAAGGTAGTTTACTATAAGTAAAAAACTTTAAGGCATTTTAGTGAAAATATGCTATAGCTAAGCCTAGCCCAATAATTGATTACAAATATATAAGCTTATCATTCCTCTAGTTTTACCCAATTTTTAATAACCAACAGGCAACAGTTCCTCAAGTTATATATTCTTAATTCATGACAGCACATTAAAACTAAAGCTGATCCTCAATTAACCTGCCCCTGCATGAAACAATACCGATAATTTGAAGATTCACAAATATACTAGATAAAAAAAAAACACGTCACAGACACCTGTAGGCTATAGACCAAAACAAGCAGTCATTTTGCTCATCCAACTCTTTTTGGCTTCAAAAAGCCCTATGTTTAGTCCTTTACAACCTTAATGTTACATTATAGATAGAAAAGTAGAACTCCATTACAAAAAGAAACAAATCTTTGGGTTAACTCAAACTCTCTCCAAGGGGCAGTTTCTTGCAACTCTGTATCTACCTATTTCTGCTCTCTCATGCTAAAACCTGATGCTAAAACCTGTCAACTGACGAAAGAAACTGCACAGACTGTACCAAAGTTTCGAACCCGGCCTGGGTTCACCAGGGGCCGCTATTGCAACGGCGCAACGAGCGTGCAGCCTTCACCGTGTTAGTCCGGGCATGTTCAGCCATGCACTCTGCGATCTGTTGGAGGAAGCCGGAGGGGGGGGGACATGGAATTAACATTTACAGGTGTTATAGATTGAGGTGACAAAAAAAAAGTAGGAACATACCATTTGCTTCCTCACTGCCCTGGCCCTTCTCTGTATACAAAGAGGAAGGCATTGTATTAGCAACTTCAGACATTAAAACACACTATGAAACAATATATATATATATATATATATATATATATATATAATGGAGGAAAGAGGCCCTAGGAGGCTTTTTGCATTAAGTGACGGCAAAAAGTACGTCCTCCGGCATTTTATTCAACGATCGGCACCTTCCAATTTGATTTCCATCCTCGAATTTGTCGATACACCAAATTTCATATGATTACAACACCATTTCATCGTTGATTTAGCAATATAAAAACTTCTATTATTGGTAAACCGTTAATTTTGCACCCGCTAAATCAACGGTGAAAAGGTGTTGGAATCACATGAAATTTGGTGTATTGGCATATTAGACGATGAAGATCAAGATGGTCGGTCCCGATCTTCAAATAAAATGGTGGAGGGCGTGATTTCTACCGCCACCTAACACAAAAGGCCTCTTAGGGCCTGTTTCTACCATTATAGTGTGCGTGTTTGTGAGAGAATATTTCCTTATCTAGCTTGGACTTTAGTGGAAAAATTGTTATCTAGGCCCTATTAATTCCCTCACCACATTTGAGCCATGAAAAATTTTTATAGGCTCCCTCCTAGATATTTATCACTCTTTAACCGGTACAGGCTATTCAAGTACTAGGCTTATATGGTGAAAAATTTTGTTCGGCCCCCTTTTTAAAACCTATTTCTAATTTTTCTCTCACGGATTAGATTTTACTGGCAAAATATTGAAAATTTTCAAAACTTTTGTGTGTTAGCATTCAAAATATTGAAAAATCAAAAGGAAAAATTTTAGAGTAAAAAAATTCACAGTTTTAGCTTTTTAGTGCCAAAAAACTACAGAAAAACCAAAAAGAACACGACATTTTTGAAAATTGCTATTTTCATGTCCTATATGGCATGTAAAATAATAAAATTTTGAATTGAAAATTTCGTGATTAAATTTCTTTTTTTGGTGTTGTAGCATGTAATATATAGAAAAACATAAGAAAAAAAGAAAATATTGAGACTTTCTAAAATTTCGCGATTTTCATGTATTGCGGAAACAAAATATTGAAAAACCGAAGCAGACAAAATATTCTTGAGATTCTTGAACATTTTGCGATTTTCGTATGCAGCAACAAGCAAAATATTGAAAGGCCAAGAAAACAGAAAATTTTGAGAATTCAAAAAAAAAAATCGATTTTCGTGTGCCGCATGAAAAACATTACAAAATTGAAGAAAACAAACAATTTGGGAGTTTTTAGAGTTTTGTGATTTCGTGTGGCGTGGGATTTTCCAGTTACCCGGAGTCTCAGTCACCAACACATGATTTCTTTGTTCCATTAGGTTCTTAATAGCAATCAACGACCTTTTCTTGTTTTACTTTCTTCATACCCGGAAGTTCTCGGAAAGTATAAGCGGGTAAAATATTAGAAAATCAAAGAAATTTATGAGATTTCATGATTTTCGTGTGCTAATAGCTTGCAAAATAATGAAAAAGGAAGAAACAAAAAAAAAATAGATTTTTGAAGATTTTATGATTTTCATGTGTTTTATCATGCGGAATATTGAAAAAGTGAAGAAAACAGAATTTTTTCTGAGATGTCTGAAAATTTTGCAATTTTAGTTTGTTATAGCAAGGAAAATGCCGAAATGCCGTAGAAAATAGAATATTTGGGATTTTTGAAAATATTGCAATTCTCATGTTCAGCAAGAAAAATAATTAAAAACCAAAAGAACCCAAAAAAAATGAGTTTTGGGATTTTCATGAGCTATAAGAAGCAAAATATCGAAAAACAAATGGAAAAAAAAAGATCGCGAGCATGTAAAATATTGAAAAACCAAATAAAATATAAAATATCGAGATTTTAAAACAATTCGCGATTTTTGTGTAAACCAGCATGCAAATTATTGAAAATTTGAAGAAAAGAGAAAGTTTTTGAATGTTTAAAATATTCATGATTTTCTTGAGCATGTAAAATATTAAGAACACGAAAAGGGCATAAAATTTGAAAATTTTGAAAATTTTGAGAACATTCGTATGAGCATGCAAAATATTAAAATATCGAAGAAAACTGATTCTTTTTAGATATTTGAAAATTCATAATTTTCGTGTGCTGGTATGCAAAATATTGAAAAATCAAAGAAAACTTAATTTTTTAGATATTTGAAAATTTCATAATTTTCGTATGCAAGCATTGAAAAACAGAAAACATAAAAGTTTGAGATTTTTAAGATTATGCAACTTTTTTATGGCAGTTTGCAAAATATTGTACATCCGAAAAAACTCTGGAATTTCTTTATATTTCGGTGATTGCAATGTGCTATATAACATGCAAAATATTAACTAACCGAAGAAAACTGAAAATTTTGAAATTTTGAAAATTTCACGATTTTCATGTGCTATACGCATAATATTGAAAAAAAAAGAAAACGGAAAACTTTTAGCGATTTGAGTGCTGTAACATGAAAAATATTGAAAACTCAAAGAAAACAAAAAAATATTTTATATTTGGAAATTTTATGATTTTCCTTGCGCTTTAGCAAGCAGTATATACTACATTGAATAACCGAAGAACCATTTTTTATTCGGGAATTTTAAAATTTCACCGTATTCGTATATCATAGCATGCAAAATTTTGAATAAAACAAAAAAGTTAGGATTTTTGTATATTTTGTAATTCTCGTGTGTTATAACAAGCAAAATATTGAAAAATAAAAAGACAATTCTGGCTTTTAAAAATTCCGCGATTTTCATATATTGTAGCAAAGAAAATATTGAAAAGCTAGAAAAAATTGCTGAAGTATCTGTAAATTAATCCTTCATAAATTTACATATGAAGTTCATAAGTAAAACATTTCATAACTTACAATTCATATAATAAAATTTTAAATTAATATGATTTTTCTTGATTTTGGACTTCGTACCCCCTTGCTTGTAAAGAGGTCACAAGTTCAAGACCGAATGCAACACGAAGGAAGGCGGGAGAACCTATTTGTTTAAGGGCTGCCATGAACTTAAATTGCAAATAAATAGGTAAAATTTCTTTCCTTCACACGCTTGTCTCGTAATATAATAATAATGTCCATATGTTTCACCTAGCTAATAGCAAACAGTTGTTACCATTTGCCACCCAATTTATAAGAAACAATCCAATGATGCAAATCGCTTGGACAAGGCAAGTGGTTCGATCAAATAGATTATTAAAAAAGCATCATCCCTTTGAATCTCTTGTTTTCTTGAAAGTTTTGTTTCCACAGTAGAAATGTCAGAGGCACCTCCATTAAAATTCAACTAGGAATGCATAAGAAGATTTTCTCTTAAAAAAGGAAAAGAAAATGCCATAAGATCTTTGCCTTTCAAATAATATTTGGTGTGGCTATTAGTTTTAACCCAACAAAGGATATGCCGCTATCCAGGTCATACTCTAAGAAAGAAAGAAAAGATAATACAAGGATCGAACAGGTAGAAACTATCACGAGCTAAGAATGGTAGAAGTGCTGTTGTAAGGATTACGGAAATCTAAGACCTTTGTTTTGGGGTAGATTGAAAAAGACCATCTGACAAATACCAAATCACACGAAAAAACACACCAATAAAAGCACACTGATTTATCCAGATTCGGCGCAACTAGCACCTAATCCTGCAAACCGCGACGAAAACGTCTTCTATGAGAAATAATTATAAGAGATTACACCGACTTCCCACCCTCCTTTACAAAAAAATACCATTTTACAAAACCTCTCTATCTCACGACCGCGCTTGGCCGACCTTTTCCACTCTAATCAAGCCCTAGGTTATTAGAGGAATATGGATACATTAAAAAACCTTAAAGAAAGCCTTGGATAAATAAATACTAGGAAATAAATCCATATTTAAACTAGAAATAAATATGAATTTAATTTAGACAATGTATTTAAATCTAAGCTAAAGAGATTAGATTTAAATCCTAACTAATCCGAATTTAAATCAAATTTAACAATCTCCACCTTGATTCAAATTCGTCATAATCTTTCACTTTCTCAACACCTTGGAACTCCGTTCTCGTTGCCTTGAGCCCGAAGGCATCTCAATAATCTATTAAGCAAAACTTGAACTTAGACCAGAACCATCTTAGAAACGCGTCTGTCAGATCTTCTAGGGCACCAACGATCGTAAGTAACGTCACATTCTTCTCGATCTCCAAGAAAATTACTCACTTCCTCTAAAACTCCTAAACCCAACAATCTCAGCAAATCGATGGCCTTCCTAACCGCATGCATGACGGCTATCAACCATGTCTCCATTGTTGAAGCCTTGATACCAGACTGAAGCGTCGATCTTCCTGACATTATATCCATGCTCAACAAATAACCTGTCGTCGACCTCCATATGCCCTAATCACCGGCGCAATCTGTACCTGATGATAATATTGCCAAAAGCCTGAAGTGCGTCTTAAATGAGAAGATTCGGGCCGAATCTCCTCCATCACGTACTGAGTTGGAACCTGCTCGATACTCTGATGCAACCGACGCAACTCTCCATCCATGACACTCCATATTATGAATCAAACATGCGGTTTTTCTGTCGAACTCCCGATCCTCTTGACTTGGAGACTCGTCCTTAACCACTCCTATGAGTCGAACTGTCATTGACCTCTACACCACTGGCTCTACTGGACTCTCCACCTGAATCGAAGTACCGACCAGCTCATCTTTCATAACTGGGACTGAGGCTTCGAACTTCACCTCACTTTGCAGCATACCTGTTCTCCGTTCACCATCTGACCGAGTATGTCTTCTTCGAAGTATTGCACACTCAATATATGTCACTTGGCTGAATACTCCGCTCTGGGTCCCAGAACACCACGACCCTTTTGCTCCGTCTCCAACGCCAATAAGAAAACATATCTTGATCCTCGATGCACTGAATTCCACGAAGCCATGAGTAATTCCCAGACCCTCCGGTCCATAACTCCTCAGGAATTCTCGTATCTACCGTTGTAGACCATCCACTCCATAACTCCTCAGAAATTCTCGTATCTACCGTTGTCGATGGTGACCGATCGATGAGATACTCGGAAGTAGATAGGGCTCCAGCCCGAAATTCCCTTGAAATTGAAAACCCAGTATTAAGCCCTAAAGTTCCGTCCTCCCAAACTGTCCGAACCATCCGCCATGCAATGCCATCTAACCAAGGATCTCCCAATGTGCTGTACTGATGCACGATCCTCTCCGGCCTGCACAATCCTGTAAACTCCACCGAAGCGAACACTCCACATAATCCGAACCGAAGAACCTCTATGCGCTTCTCGGACTGTTTTAGAAATAATCGATTAGTAAGATTTCTTTATGTAAAAGGACTCCAATATGTTCCACAATTCTACCGCTGTCGTCTCTTGCGCCACTTTGCAAAGAACCATTTCGGCCATTAAAATCTGAATTGAACTATGAACTTTGTCCTCCATCTCTACACTTTCCGCTACCGTGGTCGTCGCCGGATACCTGTCTTTCGCAAAGATAATCTTGTGCACACCTTATTCCAGCAGCACCGTCGTCTTCAATCTCCATAGATTGAATTTATTGCGCCTATCAAACGTTCGATCTCGTAATTTGCAGACGTCGTCTTCCCAATCGACTCCAAAACGGGAACTTAACACTCTGATACCACTTGTTATAAGGATTACACATCCATGCGTAGAGAAAAATGTAGAGATGAAAGACAAAACACACAGTTCAATCCAGTTTTCAATGACTGAAAAGGTTCTTTGCGAAGTGGCGCAAGAGACGACAGCAGAAGAATTGTGGAACATATTGGTGTCCTTTTACATAAAGAAATTTATCACTGACGATTCAATCTAAAACAGTCAAGGAAGTGCTTAGAGGTTCTTCAGTTCGGATTATGCGGAGGGTTCTCTTCGCTGAAGTTCGTAAGATTATGCAAGCCGGAGAGGATCGTGCATCAATACACCACATTGAGAGATCCTCGGTTAGATAGCATTGCATGGTGGATGGTTCGGACGGTTTGGAAGAACGAAACTTTACCGCTTAAGACTGGTTTTCCAAAAGAATTTCGGGCTGAAACCTTATCTACTACCGAGTACCTTATCGATCGGTCACCATCGACGGCGGTTGATGTTGAAGTGTTTTTTTCACCCTATAGAAATAGGAGTACACGCGCTTGTCAAACGTATATAGATTAGCTCTGCCTAGGGTAGGCTGTGGTTTATTGATTGTGGAGATCCGAATCTCCCGCAGTTATGGACTAAGTTGCTGTGAACCTCCAATTAACGGGTAAAACTGATCATGCGAACTCGGTGTGCTTGTGTTGTGAGTTGAAGGTGTTTTGGACGTATCGGGTGCCTCGCGGAGTTTACGGGGGCCTCGCTATCTGGTTAGCGGGCTGGGGTCAGGAAGGCTAGCAGCCCTCTTGCAAGGTGCGGAACAGCGCCCCGTTAGAATTTTTTCTAACAAAGAAATGTTTCGAGTGTGAAACGTGTGGAGAAAAGAGGAGTGATGAGTGTTCTAAGGACGCGTGAGATGGCATATGGCCGCTGGTCCTAGCGGTCACGTGCATGGCGCGTGCGTGCCAGCGGGTCACGCACCCGGCGCACGGAAACTGGGCGCAAGCGGGTCACGCGCCCGACGCACGGGCGCTGGACGCAAGCGGAAAAAAGGGACTTAGCCCTTGGACTTAAAGTTGAACTCACAATTCACAGAAGACATTGGAGTTAAACTTCTAGAAAAAAGGATTTTTATTTGGATTTAAACTAGTTTTAGGATTTGGATCTGGGAGTTGAGCTCCTCAAAAATTGATTTGGAGTTAAACTTCAAAGTGATTTAGATCTTGGATGGTGAAAAGATGTCCATTTTCTCTCTCTTAAAGCCTTAGACTTCCCTAAAATGGGTTCTTTTGAGATGGGTTCCTTCTTCCTTCTCTCTTTTAGTCGGATCTTGGGGAAAAGGTGACGGTGAGCTTTAAAATCTCCCTTTTAGAGATTTGATGGGAGATTTGAAATCACTTTCGAGAGTTTTATGGCGAAAAAGTATTCCTTTTTGGGAAAAGAAGAGTTAAACTCTTGATTTAATTCAAAAAAGAGAAGGTTTAGAACATTCAGGAAGGAGAAGGAGGCTCAGAACCTTAGAAATTATGAGAGAATGAAAGTTATTGATTTCTTGCTATGTTTGCCTTATATAGGCTACACACTTTACATATAACCCCTTAGGCTTTTTCAAATGGCACTTATGCCTCTTCATGCCTCATGTGCTTATTTCTTTTTGCACATAAGCCATGGAGATTACAAAATTTTAGCTTTTTGCCCATTTTCCATACATTTATTTCTAACAAATTACATTAAACCAATTTATTGCTTCATTCTTTTTGTCATGGGGCCGGTCCCTTCTATGCTCGGTCTTGACTTAGGCTTGGGCCCACTTGGTTTTGGGCTTGGGCCCGCTTGATTGGGCTCGGGCCCGCTTGGCTTGGGGTTGACTTTGACTTGGTCATCCAGGATGTAATTTTTGACCCCAACATATATGAGAATTTCCAAGGAGTTGATGGGCTGAGAATTACTTGGGGCTTCGTGGAATTCGATGCATTGAGGAGCTGAGGACCAAAGCCTTTTTTTGTCACACGAAGACGGAGCAAAATGGTACATATCGTGGTGTCTTGGGATCCAGAGTGGAGTAATCAGCCAAGTGACATTCGTTAAGTTTACGATATTTCGAAGATGACAGACTCGATCAGATGGTGAACGGAGAACATGTATGCCGCCGAGAGAGGTGGAGTTTGAAGTTTCAGTTCAGGTTAAGAGAGATGAGGTGGTCGGTACTCCGATTCAGATGGAGTATAGTACAACCAGTGGTGCAAAGGCCGAGGATAGCTCGGTGCACAGGAATGGCTAAGGACGAGTCTCCAAAGCAAAAAGATTGGGAGTTCGACAGAAAGACTGCATGTTTGATTCATGGCATGAAGAGTGTTATGGACGAGGAGTTGTGTCGGTTGCAGAGTATCGAGCAAGTTCCAACTCGATACGGGATGGAGGAAATTCGACCCATATTTTCTCACTTTGAAGTGCACTTCAGACTTTCGGCGATATTATCATCAGGTATAGATTATGCTAGTGATAATGGGAGATGGAGGTCGATGACAGGTTACATGTTGAGCATGGATGCAGTGCTAGGGATATCGACGCTTCAATCCGGTATCGCGGTTTCAACAATGGAGAAATGGTTGATAGCCGTCATGCAAGCAGGTAGGGAGGCCATCGATTTACGGAGATTGTTGGGTTTAGGAGTTTCAGAGAAAGTATTCGTCTTGGAGACCGAGAAGAATGTGATGTCATTTATGATGGTCGGTGCCCTGAGTATCCGATTGACACCTTTCTAAGATGGTTCCGGTCTAAGTTTAAGTTTTTTCTAGTAGATTGTTAAGATGCCTTCGAGCTCAAGACGACGAGAACGGGGTTTCAAAGTGTTGAGAAAATGAAGAGATTATGGTGAATTTGAATCAAGGTGAAAATTGTTAAATTTGATTTAAATTCAGAATTAATTAGGATTTAAATCTAATATCTTTAGTTTAGATTTAAATCTAAACTCTACATTAAATTCATGTTTGTCTCTAGTTTAAATATGAATTTATCTTCTAACATTTATTTAGCCTATAAATATGAAACCTAGGAATTTTTTTGGTGATATCCATAATCCTCTAATAACCTAGGGTTTGATTAGAGTGAGAGAGGACGGCCAAATACAGTCGCGAATAGAAAGAGGTTTTGTAAGAGAACGTATTTTTTTGTAAAGAGGATGGGAAGTCGGTGCAATCTCTTGTAATTCTTTCTCATAATGGAAGTTCTCGTCGCGATTTACAGGATTAGGTACTCATTGCGTCGAACCTGGGTAAATCTTGTGTGTTTTTGTTGGTGTGTCTTTTCGTGTGATTTGGTATCCGTTGAATAGTTCTTTTTCAATCTATCATAAAACAAAGGTCTTGGATTTCAACTGCGTATATATATCTAATCCTTCGTATCAAAACTGGATTGAACTGTGAGTTGTCCTCCATCTCTACACTTTCCGCTGCCGTGGTCATCGCTGGATTCCTATCTTTCACAAAGGCAATTTTGTGCACACCTTATTATTTCAGCAACGCCGACATCTTCAATATCTATAAACTAAATTTATTGCGCCCATCGAACTTTTCGATCTCGTAGTTTGTAGACGTCATCTCCCCAATCGGCTCCAAAACGCGAACTCGACGCTCTAATAACACTTGTTGTAAGGATTGTGTATTTATGCGCAGCGGAAATTCAAGACCTTTGTTTCAGGGTAGATTAAAAAAAACCATCTGACGGATACCAAATCATACGAAAAGAACACACCAACAAAAACACACAAGAATTATCCAGGTTCGACGTAACTAGCATCATCCTGCAAACCGCGACGAAAACTTCCACTATGAGAAAGAATTATAAGAGATTACACCGACTTCCCACTCTCCTTTATAAAGAAATAACTTCTTACAAAACCTCTCTATCTGCGACCGCACTTGGCCACCCTCTCCCACTCTAATCAAATTCTAAATTATTAGAGAATTATTGATTCTATAAAAAATCAACTTAGAGAGAAACCTTCTATTTATAGGATAAATAAATACTAGGAGATAAATCCATATTTAAACTATAGATAAATATGAATTTAATCTTGAAATTATATTTAAATCCTAACTAATTCCTAACCAATCCGAATTTAAATCAAATTTAACAAGTACCACAGGCAGCTGAAACATGTCATCAACAACTTCATCACCAATGCAATTTATCGCCTCGAGGCTTATCATCGAGTTAAGGTATGCAAATGCCTATTTTCAAACTTAACTCGTGGGTAAATTAATCCATTGAAAGAAACTCCATTTCTTGGTGAATTTCCTAATTTCTTTATCTTTTTTTAAAATTTTATAGTCGTGTCAGCATCTTATTATTACCCAGTTAGATCAAGAAAATAATCAAGTCTAGAACCCATGGACTACATTAAGAAGCATACAAATTGCGGGTTAAATTTAAGGAAAAAGAGAGTCCCATAGTATATCCACATAGCTGATTTACAAATAGAATCCTCAAACCTATTACGTATGAAAGTCAGTATGATAAATTTGAATCCTGACATGTTTGAGCATGAAATTTATTTGTTTTCCAAAATTATATACTAGAGTTAAAAGGAGGGCTAAGTGAGAGAGATCCATACTGTTATAATATATAAAAAAGGCTTAACAAAACATTTGTGTTTAGAACATTGGAAAGTCTATTAGGAGGTTAGGAGTTCGACCATGCCAACAAGAACATGGCTTAATTTCGCTAAATTACTATGGATTATACCTACTTTGCCTACCTATTTTACAGCTTCTAAAATTACACCAACCTACCATAAATTTTCATCCTCTTTTTCACTGAACAGCTTAAACAATGTAATTATGATGTCAAGCGGTGGATCACTTGAGTTGCATGTCAGCATATGACCACTTAATGGAAAATTTTTGGGTCACTCCCTCTGTTTCATGTTACTAGTCTTTTTTTGCACTTTATTCTTCCTCAGATTACTTGTCCCTTTGGAAGTTCAAGATAATATTTCACTCCATGCTTCTAAAATCAACACACTTTAGATATTGAGTGCGAAAATATCCTTACAAATTGAAAAAAATGCTCTACAGATTCTAGTATAATTAAACTAGAGATTTCACATCTATGACATTTTAGATTTTAGAGAAATCACTCTTCTTAATATGTGCGCAAAAGGCCAAAAAAAGTATCATAATGAAACAGAGGGAGCATTTGTTTCTCCAAATGTACTTTTGTTAATATCAAACTTATTTTTTACCCTCAAAATTAAAAAACGAACAAACATGCGTCTTTTATGAACGCATGTTGTCAATACACTTTAAACACAAGTCCTTTGTGAATCTTCTCAATACATTGTACGTAGATCATCACTTCAATGCTACAAGGACAACCGCTCGAAGAGCAGAGAATCCAAGGGTCACGAATAGGTGGTTCAAGATATGAATTGTTTAGAATTGGTGATGGCATCTAACTATAATGGTTTCATATAACGAGTATTACTTGTACAGATTGAGATTTCTTACCTCCTCTTCTTGCAGGCGAGCATTCTCTTCTTTCAGTAGATTCAGCTCCGCCTCCAGCTCCACTGTATAAGCCTGCCCATATAATAAACAAACAAAGTAACTTGCTGTTACATAAACCGGAATAACAAAACAATTCAAATCAAAACACGAATGAGAAGTACTAAACAGAAAAGGGTTAATCGCACAAAACCCCCTGTAGTTTACTCTGTATCCGAAGCACTTACCCCACCTCTAATTGATTTATTAATGCGAATAATCCCTCTGTTCATCAACCAATGCCCTATAACTCTGAAATCCAACTCTAAACAACTCAAAACGGTTCTCCAATTTATCTCTAGATTTTGTTAGTGTCGTTTCAAGTAGAATATGAGTATTTTATACTAATAAACCACTACACAGGGTAAACTACAACAGGGTTTTGTGCAATTAATTAACCTAAACAAAAGGCATGCATCAAATTTACCTGCTTCCTAGCCCGGGATCTGGCCGCGGACTCCCGATTCTTGATCATCCTCCTCTGCCGTCTCTCCACCACCTTCTCCACGCCCCGGTCCGGCCCTCTCTTCCTCCCATTCACTCCATTCACCTTCGCCGCCCCGTTCTCCTCAGCCCCGCCTCCACTCCCTCCATACCGCATAGTACTCTCTACCTGCCCTCCCCACAACCCATTCGATGATGCCGGGCTCGCCGGGGACCCCACGCTCATCCCGTACCCATTGCCGTACCTCTTCCCATTATCAATTTGATGCTGGTGTGGATGTGCATGTGCATGTGGGTGATACTCGTACCCGCCGGGCCCCACCACGTGCCCGTAGTCCTGATACCCGCCCGCGGAAAGCCCGTAGCCCTGATTCATCGGGTTATGCGGCGAGGGCAGGCCGAGCCCTTCCCGGACCACCCCGGCCTTAATCAAGAAATCCTCCAGCGTCATCTCCCCGAACGTCGGCTGCCGCGGGTGGGCGCCATTCTCGGCATTCTGATGAGACTGAGCCTGCTGCGCCTGCGGCTGACCCCTGCCAAAGACATGCTCGACCTCCTGTTCTAATTTATGAATCTCCGCCCACACCTCCTCCACCGTCTTTCGACACAGCGGGGCCGGGATGGTGAGAGACCCCTGCCGGTGCAGCGGCGGGGCCCTGCCAGCATTGGGTGGATTGGTGGTGGTTGCTGTGGGATTGGCGGCGGCGGAGGCGTTGTTGTTGTTGTTGTTGATACCAGCTTCTTCGACATTCCAAATGTTGTTGAGGAACTCGTCCATGTTCATGGATCCGAAGCACTTGCCGGGCTCGCAGACGGTGTTCTGGATCTCGTCGAGGGTGAGGGAGTAGATTGAGGACTGGCGCCTCAAAGGGATGGCGCCTCCAAACTCCAGCTCTTGCTCTTGGTTGCGTTGCTCTGAGGTCACCTCGTTTTCATCGGCCTTGCTCTCTCTAGGAGACGCCATGGGGAGCTTTATTTGTTTTGGGTGCTCAGCTGAGAAGAATGGAAAAGGTTGAAAGAGGTTTCTTTTAGTTTCTTGAGATGGGGAGGGATGAAGACAAAGAGGAAAGGAGAGAGAAGTTGCGCTCATCAAAGCAGAGGAGAAAAAGGATAAAGAATGGAGGTTGGGGTGTTTCAGTGAGAGGGAGCAGATTCACCGTACGATGAGCTTTTTGTTGAAATGGAGCTGATATCACCTGGTACTGAGAACTCCCAAGATCGTGACACAGATGACGTGTCCCAAAGCTCACGAGAAAGAAGTAAGAAAGGCACAGTGGAAGCACATCTCGGGTCGAGAATGGTCCCGACCTTCGGTGGCCTCCCAAACCACTCATGTGCCCGCCTTACAAACACTCATTGGCTCGCCTCCGAGCCCTCCCGCACGCTGAGTTCCCTCAGCCCTCCTAGCTCGCCTCCGAGCTGTCGCTGAAACAAGCTCCCTCGGCCTCCCGCTTGTTCCCGAGCCTCCCACCGAGCTTAGTTTCTTCGGTCTCATCGACCAACCCACAGCACGGATCACAGGCGTCTCCGTCACGGCTCCGCGAATCTCGCCAGACGCGAGATATCCGTCACCCACGATCCCGTGTTCCCCCATTAGCGAGCATATATCGTCATTAATGGGGAATCCTGCCTTTTACGCAGGCGCAATGCTAGGGGCGTAACGACCGGCGTGAATCTCGCACTCGCCAGCCCATGACTGCCACTATATAAACCCGTCTTCAGACGACTCAGGAAAGGCAATTTTTACCCCAACAGGCCGTTACTCTGCCCAAATATTTCGACTAACTTGATCGTCGGAGGGTCCTCGGTGGTACAACCATCCCGGGACTTCCTTGCAGGTAGCTCGGCTTCATCGTCAAATCAAGCCTATTGAGATCCACACGCATCAAGAGGCAACACTCAAACTCAATCTCAGACATCCATCAACGCTAGCTACAGATCAACGGAAGATAACATCTGAAGCAGATCACAACCTCCATCAGTTGGCGCCGTCTGTGGGAACATCGAAGTTCCACCCAACGAAAGTTAATCTTCTGATCTCGAACATATGGCGAGTGATCATCGCGACAATCCAAGCTCCAGCCGCCGTCCTCCCCACAACGGAGACGCGGGTGGATCCCCTCCTCCCCCGAACGCCATTCACGCCCTATCTGCTCGGATAGATCGGCTCGTGTCCGTCGTGGATGCGCTTGTCCGTATCCAAACGGCGGGACAAGCCCCGCAAGTCGCCGTTCCTCCACCTCGGGAGCGACACATGGGGAGAGAAGACACTGCCCGCGCCGGCACATCTGGGCACAGCCTCGCTATCTCCGGCGGCCACAAGTCCCCCGTGGCGACCAACTCGATGACCCGATAGGCACCTCACAGCTCGACGCCGAGGTCCTATGAAAGAGCGCCCCGTCCTGAGGCCCATCGCGCTCCTGTCCCTCCCGAGGAGGTGTCGGTCAGCTCGTCTGCTCCCAGACATGGCCGGCGCCCCCTCTCTCGACTGGTTTGCGCGGACGGTACTCACCACGGCAGCTCGAAGACAACCTCAACAGGGGACCTACGAAACCTCATAGAACGGAACCGGAACCGCGGCACGGCGCAGGTCTACAGCAGCAGGGGCCATAAATCTGAGTGTGCCGAATCTTCAGGATACCATGACCGACTCGATTCCCTCGAAAAGAAAATCGAGAGCATACACCAGGAGAGTCGTCCCTCAAGCGACGGGGCTAGGTATGTCGCCGACTCGCTTACGAAGCCATTCACCAAGGACCTTCTTGCTGTCCACGTCTCCTTCAGGAACAAGCCCCCAAAGGTCTCCCTTTTTAACGGAAAATCCGACCTAAAAGACCATTTGGACGCATTCACAGCAGGGATGAGTTTCCAGGACAACTCCGACGCCGCGCAATGCCGTGCTTTCCCCGCCACTCATCCGTTCTGGAAGAGACTGGTTCCGAGAACTCGCCACGCTCAATCTCTGCCTTCGATGAGCTGGCCACCCAGTTACTCGGCTATTTCGTCGGGAACAGACGGAAGAAGAGGACCGTCGATCATCTTTTCACCATAAAGAGCGGGGACAAGGATCCCTTCAAAGGATACGTCACCCGCTTCTACAATGCCCTCCTCGAAGTCCCAGAGCACCGGGACGAGACGGTCATCACTGCACTTAGGTCGGGTCTTAGGCACAAGGAGTGGCTCCGCTCCTTTGCATTGGCGCAAGCTAAGACCATGGTCGAGGTAAAAGCCTGGACTGAACGAGAGATCCAACTAGAGTCCGAGGTAAATGCGAACCTACCCTGGGCCAACCAGGCCGATCAAAAGAAGAGGATAAGAAGAAAATTGAGTGGCCGAAGCCTACTCCCTAAAGTTCCAAGAGTACACTCCGCTCAACGTCTCCCAGACAGAGCTGTTGGAGGAGGCAAAGGGGGAGAGATTCTTCAAACTTCCCCGGGTCAGCCATAGGGCGGCCAAACGGACACGAGGCCCCTATTGAGCTTTCCAAAGGTTGCAGGGACACCCCACCGAGAACTGCAAACATCTCTGAGACTACATCGAGGAGTTGATCCGCTCGGGGCACCTAGCAAGATACTTGCGGGTAAAGCAACAAGCCGACCGAGAACAAGAGCACCACCCCCTCCCGCCGAATTGACGATCGGCCAAATCATGGTCGTATCAGCGGGGGATGCGCTTGGGGCCGTCGAGACTGTGCGCCCTTTGCTCGTCGAAGGGACCAGCAACCAACCCAGGAAGAGGGTAAAAGCGGCCGAGCCCATCATCTTTACCGACGAAGACCTTCACGGGATATCCCTGCCTCACAACGACCCTCTGGTAATCACAGCGCAGGTCCACCGTTACGAGGTGCAGAGGATATTGGTCGACTCAGGAAGCTCGACAGACATCCTCTTCTACGACTGATTCCTATGTATGGGACTCACCCCGTCGGACCTCAGACCGACCGCCCATATCCTGTCGGGGTTCACCAATCACTCCATCCCGGCAGAAGGGGTGGTCACCCTCCAGCTTGACATTGGGGAGACTGGCCATATGCGTACCGTGCCTGTGGAGTTCATCGTTGTTAGTTATATGTATGCCGTAGAGGCCATTGTTGTACATGTGATGTATATTATAATGGATGCTTGGTATATATAGAGAGGACTTACTTGCTCGATATGATAGTATGCTATCTGGTTTCACTTTATCTTAACATGTTAACGAATATTGTTTTGTGATCACGTGTTGATAAAGCCCTTAGGATATGTACTCGACTACTAGGACTATGATGAGATCATACTAGTGGGGCCAGGGTAGTCAACGAGTACATCCTATAACTGTTCCTAGTCGAGGGTGTATCGAGACAGGGCATCGATACTCCAGAGTAGACTAGCGTACACGCATCTTGACCCATATGATGGGCGATGGATGATCCCATATCCATTGGTGTTGGACATCAAAGATGGTGTACGGGTGCTCAGTGGAGACTGGGTACACTGAACGGACTCGCCGAGAACTCCTGGATGGTATTATACCTATCGTCAGATAGCAGTTCTCCGGTGACACTGGTACATGTTAGTCTGTAGACCCGAGATCGTCATAGAGTCTTGTGTGATTCCTACTGTGCTTTGATTTTCACCTTACCACATCCAAGAGGGCATGCAAAACGGTGGCTTTTGGGTACAGTCCCGAATCACATGGAGGCAATGAGCGATAGGAGGGGTTTCATCTCTCCCGGTATAGGGAGTTGATATTGTGCTGTGTTCGATTGGCTATAACTGGAAGTCCCTGGCCAGAGCTGATATGGAGATTTACTGGTAAGTGTTATCAGTAGTTTCTAAACCCGTTATGAGCCTTACATCGACACGACTTATCGGTTACTGGGGTCTGACGTTTACCACCCCTAGACCAGATATGCAATATATCAGACGAAGAGACCGGACTGTATGGTAGTGTTATTGATTGGATTCACAGGAGAATGTAAAGGCTTGCTTGTTGATCTTCTGATCGCTCAATACCTGGGTGGCTGTTACGTTTAGCTGATCGCTTGCAGCTTGTGGGTGTTTGATATGATCATCACCTACTGCCGGCGTATTGACGATTCTTTAGAGTGCTACACAGAGGTTTCCTGACTCAGGCAAAACGGAGTAGGAGCACATATGTGATATGTGCGGGACCGAGAATAATACGATATGAGATACTGTATTCTATTCTCGCGATATATGATATCGGCCGGGTATATGTGATATAGCCGAGTCATCGGATCAAGTGTTGATTCGATGAATCAGTACATGATATATTAGTCGGTTATATGCGATATAGCCGGATTGTCGGATCAAGTGTTGATTCGATAATTTAATGTATAATTATATATGTGATATATTACATTACATTATCTAATATAAGCTCACTTTATTGATTCATTTTCTCACCGGATAATACATTGATATATATGCGATATATGTTAATTGTATTATTTTCTTTTGTTACAAAAATATATTATATATGTGATATATAATATTGTAACAAGTTATGATTACAAATGCAACATGATTTTTGGAGATTAAATATAGTTAGGGTTTGATTTGGGTTAGCTTTTTCATGAAGCTTCTAGAAGCTTTATTTTGTTTTAAACTTAGATATTTTGGATTGATATTTTGGTAGATATTTCTTAACCCAACTCAAACCCTTTAGCTTAGGTTTATTCTCTACATGAGTTAAGCCCTTCATACTTAACTCAAGGGTTGCAATTGTAACCATACACAACAATTTCATTATTCATCACAAATAGATTTTTCTTCTTCTTCCTCTTAAAAAGCTTTCTAGCTTTCGGGTTTGTGATGAATAAGAGCAAGAAATTGAAAGAAAAAGAGAGCTAAATTCCTACTTTATTATCCTTATCTATTCTAGCCACTTAGATTAGGGTGTTCACTTCATTAATACTTGATTAGAGAAGTGAGAGCTCGAGTTAAAGATTCTTCAAGGTAGATCATCTTCGAAAAGGAAGATTTCAAGCAAGCATGGATCGTTCGGCTTGTGGAGCCTCTCTAGAGTCCGGAAGTTCATGGATCGCGGCGAAGAGACTACTACTCGGAGCTTATGAAGTGAAGGAGCGGATTACAAAGGTTGTAATCCCTTTCTCTTAGATGTAAAGTTGTTTACATGCTTTGTTAACCCTATAACTCTAGCAAAGATCCTCGCTTTAGGTTGTTCGGCACTTGTAAATTTCAAATTCGGCATGGTTGATGCCTTATAGACCCTTGTGATAGTGCCTAGTAACCATACAGTGGTATCAGAGCCTAGCGAGAGCATTAGGCGACGTGTAGACGAAGTTAAAAGTCCGATCGAACCCCGAAATGTCGTATATGACCCCCTCTCTGGAAATTTTTTAAAAAATTGATTTTTTTCCACATTAAAAATACTCAAAAAATCAAGCAGATGATTGTATGGATTACTGTGAAATACGAGTCACTGTAGCCTTTAAGTCGTCGCGGAACCGCGGCCATACCATGCTTTTGGCGGCGGTTCCGCGGCCGTACTTGGATGTCAGGGATAGTGATTCTTGGGTTCATCCGTATGTATTACTACATACTTCTGGGAATTTTTAATATTACTCAAGTGTTGAGTTTTCTGGAGATCTTAAGAGTTCGTTGTTTTGATCGGAAAGTTTAATATTGTCTATTTATCTATGATGTTTAAATGTTGCTGTGATATGTTATATTGGATCGTTGTGTATTGAATAGCCGGGGGTTTTATGTGAGATGAGGGTTTTCTTTTTCATTCATGTAAAATTCATTTGTATGTAATATTCTTTTATTGGGGCACTTCCGGGTTGAGGATGATGTCACCATTGTATATTATTTACTTTTCCGCATTAGGATAGACCCATGGCGGAGAGCACAAATAACCGGGTTCTAGGGTCCAGTGGGAGGCCATCTCGAGAAGTCGAGACCGGGTCTCCTGACCCTAGAATTGGCAGGGTTACTTGCCGCTCTCGTAGGGGTCTAGAGATGTGGGTCTCAGGCAGTAATATGATCTCATCACAGAATATTGCAGCAGATGTCAACATATGAAATATTGGATATACTAGGACATCCGTGTTTTATTTTGAACCTGTATATGTTGATATATAAATATTACTGCTTTCGTTTCTTCTGTGATGCTTAGGAAGCATAATTGATGGGATTTATTAATGAGATTAATAAAAGAAAAGAAACCTAAAAGATATTGTAGAATCAAAACTTTATAAAAAGGGTAAGTACAGTTTTGCTTTGCATACCGGTATATATGATATATCCTGCACCTTATTCGATGAGGAAAGAGCCGAGATCCCTTCACCGGGAGTGAGCTCTTTAGCAAAACTGGCAGATGCTACAAACTCACGGTTTAGTTTTTGATTACTTCTATAGTTCTTGCTTTGCACAGCGGTATTTATGAAATATCCTGCACCTTATTCGATGAGGAAAGAGCCGAGATCCCTTCACCGGGAGTGACCTCTTTAGCGAAACTAGAAAAGCCTCAAAAACATTTCATTTTCAAAATCACTTGTTTTTACAACGATATCAAGTTCATTACGCTCATGGTTTTCAGAAAAAACTGCGTAGCCCTCCGTCATTTCAGATAAGTCCTACTTAGTATTCGTGCTACGCTTGTTGACTTAGTCAAGGCATAGTGTACGGTAGCTAAATAGTGTTTATCTGCTAAATCATGAGATGCGATTGGATTATGGTAGTCATACAGCCTTATTGACTTAGTCAAGGGTCGTACGGGTGGGTTTAATTCAATCGGGAAATCTACGGGTTGAACTTGACTTGCGATTTATGGTTTGTTGACTTAGTCAAGGTCATAGATCGCTAGGGGTAAAAAGTATTATCAGGAATTTCAAGAGTTGAAATTTGCAATGAGATTGCATACCTTCTATGAGATAGATGGATCCTGATACCCACTGCGAGTAAGAGTTACTCCTGGGAGAATTTTACACAGGACAATTAGCCGATCAAGTAGGTGTCTAGAAAGGTGTTTACGGGGTTCTGCCTCTGGGAAAAACGAGGTTTATTTTAATTAGGTCCGTGCGAAAGCACGGGGAACCTCCCTCAAAGTACCAACACTGATCTGGTTGAAAGATTGGCGAACTTGTAAGGGTGTAATTAATCCCGGCTAATCTTACCTTTTAGGGCTTGAAGGAAGATTTGATTAAAACAGTGGGAGCCATCCTGATTAGATAAGATAATAACCAATCTAATTTTGCAAGAGCGCACGCTAAAGTGTTTTCTTCTCTCTCTCTCCAGGTAGCGACCATATCAGGCCTTAATCAAGATAATAATATGGATGTATTGACCGAACCCGCTTGTTATACTGTACAGGGGAACGTTGGTCCCGTTTTTTCTTATAATTGTTATAAGACTGAACAGGAAATAAGAGAATACCAGAATTCACATGCCGCCCAAACCAAGAATAAACATGTTGATGTATCTTCTTCGGATGTGTTAGTTACCGAGAACTGTTTCTCAGTTCACTCTACATCCTGGGCATTAGATACCGGATCAGGCTCCCACATATGCAATATATTGCATGGGCTAAAAAAATGTAGAGAACTAGGAATGGGCGATCATTCCGTAAGAGTAGGGAATGGGCGATCATTCCGTAATGGTGCAAATATTGCAGCCAAAGCAGTTGGCGAATATCACCTTGTATTACCAAGTGGTAATACATTGATTCTGAACGAATGCTATTATATACCGAACATGATATGCAACATTATATCAGTTTCTTTATTAAGTAAAGAAGGATATAATTTTGTAATACAGGATAATATTATGAACATCTTCCTAAATCAAAAGTTGATTGGATCAGGCTCGTTACATAATAGCTTATATGTTTTAAATCAAAACACAGTTCTTAATATACAGAACACACACAAGAGGAAGAGTTCAGAAATGAATGAATTCTTCTTGTGGCATTGTAGACTTGGTCATATCAATGCGACACGACTTGCTAAGTTACATAAAGATGGTTATTTAAATACGTTCGAATTGTCATCTTATGAAACTTGTCATTCATGTCTCAAAGGCAAAATGACCAAAACTCCGTTTAGTGGACCGGAGAAAGAGTTACAGAACTCTTGGGACTGATACACAGTGATGTATGTGGTCCCATGTCTACACATGCCAGGAACGGTTCTTCCTACTTCATTACATTCACTGACAATCTCTCAAGATATGGACATGTGTTCCTGCTGAAACACAAGTCTGAAGCTTTTGAGAAATTCAGAGAATATAAGCACGAAGTAGAGAACCAAACGGGCAAAAGTATTAAGATCCTACGATCTGATCGAGGAAGAGAATACTTGAGCAATGAGTTCCTGGACTATCTAAAAGAGAATGGGATTCTCTCTCAGCTTACTCCTCCCTATACACCACAACACAACGGTGTATCGGAGCGGAGGAATCATACCCTATTAGATATGGTACGCTCTATGATGAGTAATGCTGAGTTGCCTATTTCCTTCTGGGGGTATGCACTTGAGACAGCCATATACCTATTGAATCTAGTTCCATCTAAATCTGTACCCACCACACCATATGAGATATGGAGTGGGAAGAGACCGTATTTTAAACGAGTTAAGATATGGGGTTGTCCGGCCTATTTCAAAAGGCAAAATCCGGATAAGCTCGAGGCACGATCAGTTCTTTGCAAGTTTGTGGGATATCCAAAGAATTCTCAAGGATATTTTTCCTACCACGCTGAGGAACAAAAGGTGTTTGTTGCTCAACATGCCACCTTTTTGGAAAAGGAATTTCTTGCAAAAGAAATTTGTGGCGAAGAGGTAGAACTGGAAGAAGCTCCAGCAGCACAAACCACAACTGAAGATTAGTGGAACCAGAGGATTCAATAGTTCCAGACGAACCCTCGCCTCTCTGCCGATCTAGTAGGGTTCCTCATCCACTTGAGAGATACTACGGTTTTCTCATTGATGGTGGGAGCGAGGATTGCATCATGGAAGACGATGACCCAACTAGCTTCGAGCAGGCCATCACCAGTGGGGACTCTGTGAAATGGCTGGATGCAATGAGATCTGAGATGGAATCCATGTACACCAACAAAGTATGGACTTTGGAAATTGCTCCTGAAGGGGTAAAACCCATTGGGAGCAAATGGATCTTTAAGAAGAAAATTGGTGTAGATGGAAAAGTTGAGACTTTCAAAGCTAGACTTGTTGCAAAGGGTTTTCGTTAACGACCAGGTATGGATTATGACGAAACCTTTTCTCCAGTGGCTATGCTTAAGTCCATCCGGATCTTACTTGCCATTTCTGCATACCATGACTACGAAATTTGGCAAATGGATGTCAAGACCGCCTTTCTAAATGGTGATTTGGAAGAATGCGTGTACATGACTCAGCCAGAGGGCTTCGTAGACAGTGGGAGCAGTGGAAAGGTGTGCAAGCTGCTTAAATCCATCTACGGGTTAAAGCAGGCATCGCGGAGTTGGAACATCTGTTTTGATGTTGTAGTCAAAGAGTTTGACTTCATCAAAAACATAGATGAACCTTGTATATACAAGAATGTGGCAGAGAGTAAGGTTGTCTTCCTCATATTGTACGTGGATGGCATACTCTTGATAGGAAATGATATTCCTATGCTGCAATCGGTCAAGATCTTCTTATCACATAGATTCTCAATGAAAGATCTAGGTGATACCTCCTGCATTTTGGAGATCAAGATCTATAGAGATAGATCTAGACGGATACTGGGATTGTCCCAATCCAGGTACATTGACACCATACTAAAGAGGTTTAGTATGGAAGAATCCAAGCGTGGGAATTTACCCACGATCTCTGGACTCACTCTCTCCAAAGAGATGTCTCCCAAGACTGATTTGGAGAGAGCTCACATGCAAGGGATACCCTATACTTCGGCAGTAGGCTCTATCATGTACGCGATACTATGTACCAGACCCGATGTAGCATACTCACTAAGTGTAGTGAGTAGGTATCAAGCAGATCCTGGAGAGAATCACTGGACAGCTGTGAAGAACATTCTCAAGTACTTGAGAAGGACTAAAGAGATGTTCTTGGTGTATGGTAACGGAGAACTCCAGGTCGAGTCCTTTACCGATTCGAGCTTCCAAAGTGATAAGGACGACTCTAACTCGCACTCGGGATTTGTCTTTACCCTAAATGGAGGGGCGGTATGTTGGAAGAGTTCCAAACAGGAAACCGTGGCAGACTCGACGATGGAGGCTGAATACATCGCTGCCAACGATGCTGCCAAAGAGGCTGTCTGGATAAAAAAGTTCATCACTGAACTTGGTGTGGTTCCGTCCATTCTGTATCCAATACCTCTGTATTGTGATAACAATGGAGCTGTGGTTTTAGCCAAGGAACCCAGGTCTCATCAAAAGTCCAGACATATTCTGAGGCGGTATCACCTGATCCGGGAGATAGTTGATCGCCGGGAAATCGAGGTCAGGAGAGTTGATACGAAGGACAACACTGCGGATCCACTCACAAAGGCCATTCTTCAGATACAATTTGAGAGACTCTTCAGGATGTTGGGTATGAGATACTACAACAGCCGGTCTTAGTGCAAGTGGGAAATTGTTAGTTATATGTATGCCCTAGAGGCCATTGTCGTACATGTGATGTATATTATAATGGATGCTTGGATATATATAGAGAGGACTTTCTTGCTCGATATGATAGTATGCTATCTGGTTTCACTTTATCTTAACATGTTAACGAATATTGTTTTGTGATCACGTGTTGATAAAGCTCTTAGGATATGTACTCGACTACTAGGACTATGATGAGATCATACTAGTGGGGCCAGGGTAGTCAACGAGTACATCCTATAACTGTTCCTAGTCGAGGGTGTATCGAGACAGGGCATCGATACTCCAGAGTAGACTAGCGTACACGTATCTTGACCCATATGATGGGCGATGGATGATCCCATATCCATTGGTGTTGGACATCAAAGATGGTGTACGGGTTCTCAGTAGAGACTGGGTACACTGAACGGACTCGCCGAGAACTCCTGGATGGTATTATACCTACCGTCAGATAGCAGTTCTCCGGTGACACTGGTACAGGTTAGTCTGTAGACCCGAGATCGTCATAGAGTCTTGTGTGATTCCCACTGTGCTTTGATTTCCACCTTACCACGTCCAAGAGGGCGTGTAAAACGGTGGCTTTTGGGTACAGTCCCGAATCACATGGAGGCAATGAGCGATAGGAGGGGTTTCGTCTCTCCCGATATAGGGAGTTGATGTTGTGCTGTGTTCGATTGGCTATAACTGGAAGTCCCTGGCCAGGGCTGATATGGAGATTTACTGGTAAGTGTTATCAGTAGTTTCTCGACCCGTTATGAGCCTTACATCGACACGACTTATCGGTTACTGGGGTCTGACGTTTACCATCCCTAGACTAGATATGCAACATATCAGACGAAGAGACCGGACTGTACGGTAGTGTTACTGATTGGATTCACAGGAGAATGTAAAGGCTTGCTTGTTGATCTTCTGATCTCTCAATACCTGGATGGCTGTTACGTTTAGCTGATCGCTTGCAGCTTGTGGGTGTTTGATATGATCATCACCTACTGCCTGTGTATTGACGATTCTTCATAGTGCTACACAGAGGTTTCCTGACTCAGGCAAAATGGAGTAGGAGCACATATGTGATATGTGCGGGACCGAGAATAATACGATATGAGATACCGTATTCTATTCTCGCGATATATGATATCGGCCGGGTATATGTGATATAGCCGGGTCATCGGATCAAGTGTTGATTCGATGAATCGGTACATGATATATTAGTCAGTTATATGCGATATAGCCGGATTGTCGGATCAAGTGTCGATTCGATAATTTAATATATAATTATATATGTGATATATTACATTACATTATCTAATATAAGCTCACTTTATTGATTCATTTTCTCACCGGATAATACATTGATATATATGCGATATATGTTAATTGTATTATTTTCTTTTATTACAAAAATATATTATATATATGATATATAATATTGTAACAAGTTATGATTACAAATGCAATATGATTTGTGGATATTAAACATAGTTAGGGTTTGATTTGGGTTAGCTTTTTCATGAAGCTTCTAGAAGCTATATTTTGTTTTAAGCTTAGATATTTTGGATTGATATTTTGGTAGATATTTCTTAATCCAACCCAAACCCTTTACCTTAGGTTTATTCTCTACATGAGTTAAGCCCTTCATACTTAACTCAAAGGTTGCAATTGTAACCATACACAACAATTTCATTATTCATCACAAATAGATTTTTCTTCTTCTTCCTTTTAAAAAGCTTTCTAGCTTTTGGGTTAGTGATGAATAAGAGTGAGAAATTGAAAGAAAAAGAGAGCTAAATTCCTACTTCATTATCCTTATCTATTCTAGCCACTTAGATTAGGGTGTTCACTTCATTAATACTTGGTTAGAGAAGTGAGAGCTTGAGTTAAAGATTCTTCAAGGTAGATCATTTTCGAAAAGGAAGACTTTAAGCAAGCATGGATCGTTCGGCTTGTGGAGCCTCTCTAGAGTCCGGAAGTTCATGGATCGCGGCGAAGGGACTACTACTCGGACCTTATGAAGCGAAGGAGCTGACTACAAAGGTTGTAATCCCTTTCTCTTAGATGTAAAGTTGTTTACATGCTTTGTTAACCCTATAACTCTAGCAAAGATCCTCGCTTTAGGTTGTTCGGCACTTGTAAATTTCAAATTCGGCATGGTTGATGCCTTATAGACCCTTGTGATAGTGCCTAGTAACCCTACAATCGTCGCCAGAATTCCATCGACCTACAATATCCTCCTGGGACGCCCAACGCTGAATTCCCTCCGGGCCCAGATATCGACCTACCACCTGACGATCAAGTTCCCCCTTGACCAAGGCGGGATAGGTCAGGCCTATGGAAACCAGCGCGAAGATTTGCTTCACAGCGACGTCCATGCCAGAGGAGAAAAGCGATGATCTTGGGGGCATGGATGATTTCAGGGGATCTTTGGATACTCGGGACGAGCCTAAAAAGATCCGAGGAGCCCTGGTTGAGCCGCTAACAGAGGTCCCCCTCGTCGAAAGGGACAACGAACGAACCGTCCAAATTGGGTCGCTCTTAACGGGAGCTCGGCGCGACGACCTAATCCACTTCCTCAGAGAGAACTCAGACGTGTTCGCCTGGGCGCCCGCCGACATGCCCGGGATAGACCCCAAAATAATATCACATCAGCTCGGGGTCGACCCCACTGTCCGACCCATCAGGCAGAAGAAACGAAGCTTCGCTCCGATTAAGCAAAAATCGATCGAAGAAGAGGTCTACGAGCTACTCGCAGCCAACTTCATTCGGAACGTGGCTTACTCGGAGTGGTTGGCGAATGTAGTCATGGTTAAAAAGGCCAGCGGGAAGTGGCGCATGTGCGTCGACTTCACTGATCTCAACAAGGCCTGCCCAAAAGACAACTATCCCCTCTCTCGGATAGATCGGCTCGTCGACAGTTCGGTAGGCCATGAGCTACTCGGCTTTATGGACGCCTTCTTCGGCTACAATCAGATCCGTATGAATCCGGCAGACGAAGAGCTCACCGCATTCACAACGGACCGGGGGGTATACTGCTTTAAAGTGATGCCCTTCGGCCTCAAAAACGCCGGAGCTACGTACCAACGCTTGGTCAACAGGATGTTTAAGCCTCAGATCGGCAGAAACATGGAGGTTTGCGTCGACGACATGCTCGTCAAATCGACCTCGTCGGATTATCACGCTAAGGATCTGGGCGAGGCCTTCGACGTCCTCCGTAAATATAAAATGAAACTGAACCCCGCCAAGTGCGCATTCGGGGTCACTAGTGGAAAGTTCCTCGGCTTCATGGTCACCCACCGCGGAATCGAGGCTAACCCGGAGAAAATCAATGCCATCCTCAATATGGTCACGCCTAAGATTAACATTGAAATCATGCGGCTCACAGGGAAGGTAGCCGCTCTGAGTCGTTTCATGTCAAGATCTGGGGAAAAGTGCCTCCCGTTCTTCAAAGCTCTAAGGAAGATCCCAAGGTTCGAATGGTCAGAGGAGTATCAGATCGCCTTCGAGCTATTGAAAGCACACCTGGCGACTCCTCCATTACTCACCCGCCCAGTCGAAGGAGATGAGCTATCGCTGTATCTGGCGGTGTCCGATCAATCTGCAGGTTCGGTGCTCGTCCGAGAAGTCGAGGTTGTCCAAAAGCCGGTCTACTATGTAAGACATGTCTTCAAGGACGCGGAAACGAGGTACCCGGCCATAGAGAAGATTGTCCTGGCACTCATCGTGACCTCGAGGAAACTAAGGCACTATTTCCAGGTGCACACTATCCTCGTACTCACCGAACGCCCCTTAGGGGCTATTCTCGCCTCCTCCGAGTCTTCTGGTCGTTTGGAGAAGTGGAGGTAGGAGCTGTCCCAATTCGACATCAAGTACCGCCCAAGGAAAGCTATCAAGACGCAAGTCCTGGCCGACTTTATCATCGAATGCACTATCCCTAACAAGGAGGCAGTGCCCGTGCCGGCCCTCGGATCACAACCCTTGGTCGAGGAGAGGCCCGACTCCGTCCCCGATTGGGTTCTTTACGTCGACGGGTCATCAACTGAGGAAGGCTGTGGTGCCGGCCTCATCATTCGGGGCCCAAACGAAGCAGAGATGGAGTATTCTTTAAAGCTCGGGTTCAAAGCCTCAAACAATGCGGCTGAGTACGAGGCTCTGCTCGCTGGACTGCGGATCGCCTCTGGACTGGAGCTAAAGACGATCCGAATCCGTAGCGACTCCTCCCTGGTCGTCGGCCAAGTGACCGGCCATTTTGAGGCTCAGGAGCCCCTGATGGTGAAGTACTTAGCCGAGATAGGAAGGCTGCGAAAGTACTTCGACGAAGTTCAAATGGAGCAGATCCCCAGACACTTAAATGCTCAGGCTGACGCTCTGAGCAAGTTAGATTCCTCTTACTCGGCCAACAACAAGAGAAATATCCTCTTCGAGGTCCTGCCGCGGCCCAGCATGGAAGACGGAACGACATCGCTCCAAGTTTACACAGCCCGGGAAGAGGACCGAGATTAGAGGAAGCCCATCGTCGAATTCCTGAAGGAGGGTACGCTCCCCGGAGATCGTGGGGAGGCCCGCCGCCTCCGAGCCAAATCTCACCATTTCGTCTGGAGCAACGGGAACCTTTACAAGAAATCCTTCACACAACCCTTGCTTCGGTGCGTCGACCCCCACGAAGCCGACTATGTTCTCCGTGAGGTCTATGAAGGGGTCGGCGGAGCACACCAAGGGGCCTGCACATTAGTCCAGAAGACACTCCTCCAAAGGAATTACTGGCCGACATGATAGGCGAACTCCCTACAGGTACGGGCGGGCATAAGTACATCCTTGTCGCAGTGGACTACTTTACGAAGTGGATCGAGGCCGTCCCCATCAGAAAACTGGACGCTACCATGACCATCAAGTTCCTGCAGAACAACATAATATTTCGGTTCGGGATCCCGAGGTGTATCATCACCAACCACGGGACGAACTTCGAGAACGAAAGAGTTAAAGAATTCTGCAGCGAATACCATATACTGATGAAGTTCGCCACCATCGCGCACCCCCAATGCAACGGGCAAGCCGAGGTCGCTAACAGGAACGTCATTCGAGGACTTCAAGCTTGCCTCGAAGGACGGCAGGGCAGTTGGGTCGACGAATTACCTCGGGTCTTATGGGCCTTGCGCACATCGAAGAAGACCCCCACCGGAAAGACCCCCTTCAGTCTTTGCTATGGCACCGAGGCAATGGTTCCAGCAAAGATCGGGCTGCCCAGTCACAGAGTCGAGCATTTCGATGACGAAGCGAACACCATGGCACTCCGGACAAATTTGGACGTCTTGTTGGAAAAGCGGGACCGCGCACAGATTAGAGCCGCCGCTTACCAACAGCAGACTGCCCTCTACTACAACGCACGAGTCAAGCATCGCGCCTTTAGGGTCGGGAACTTGGTCCTAAGGCAGAACGAATTCGTTTATCAGGGTAAGCTGCACAAGTTTTCTCCGAAGTAGGACGGCCCATTCCTCATCTCCGAGGTCCTGCCCGGCGGGGCTTATCGCTTACAAGATGCAACGGGTCGCAAATTTCCGCGTCCTTACAACGCCGAGAAGCTTAGGTTGTACCTTTGAAAGGAATGTCTATGAATATATATTCTTTCCTTGATAAAGCGATGTAAATTTTTCTAAGTTCTTTTTTAGTAATAAGAAGGAAACAATAGAGTATCGAAAAAAGGAGAACTTTATTTATTTATAAGGTATTATGGGTTCCTCAGCCTTACACAAAAATAAAAATTACAGCAGGGAGAGCGGGGTCGAGGAAGTACTCCTGGTGATACTCCGAGGAGATCTCCGCCAGCCGAGCCCTGGCCTCCGCAACCTGCCCCTGCTGATGCTGCACGCGAACCCGGGATGTCACGGAGGCACCTGACACTCTACCCGCTGAGCCCTGGCTCACGATATATCTCTTTTGGAAGCACTCCAAAATGAGGGCGAAGGATCGGTCATGCCTGGTCTTCGAAATGAGACCAATCAAGAAGATCGTACGCACCTTGTCGAGCGCTTCATCCAGCAGTTTCTCTGCAAGGGGGTTGTACAACCCCGGGGACCTCCTCTAAATTGCATACATCAGCAAGTGGAGGAGGGGAGATCGGCGAGGAAAGAGACGGCCGATGTGGTCCTCGATGCACCGGACCACTCTCCGGTACCTCTCCTCGGAAACGGACGGGTTGTATATATAGATGTCATCAAGAGTAATGATCTCTTCGATCGCATAGATACGCCCGGCCATCTCGAAAAGCAATGCTGAAAAGTTGGCGTCTCCTCTATTTATAAGCCTCCGCAGAATCCCCAAGAGCCCAAATTTGCGCGCGCATGGACATGAATCCTGAGATTCGCTCGATTCTTCCAATGTTGCATTGCCACATGGCGGGTATCCCGTGTTTCTTGGCGAATCAAAGTCGAAACAACGCGGATCCTGAGACGCTTCGCCTCACCTATGCGCCTTTGCCACGTGCCGCCCGTGACGGTCACCCTTCCCGATATTCACACATCTCGAAAGGACGGGCAGAGCCTCGCGTCACCGAGCAGCTACCCTGCTCGGTCCATCCATGGCTGGTAGTTCACTACCTACCGATGCCAAGGATCAAATCCCTTGCCAAGAGGCCACCGAGCAGCTACCCTGCTCGGTCTGTCCTTGGCGGGTAACTTCTTATCCATCTACGCTAAGGATCAAAGCCATCGCCAAGAGGCCACCGAGCAGCTACCCTGCTCGGTCTATCCTTGGTGGGTAACTTCTTACCCATCTACGCTAAGGATCAAAGCCCTCACCAAGAGGCCACCGAGCAGCTACCCTGCTCGGTCCATCCATGGCTGGTAGTTCACTACCCACCGACGCCAAGAATCAAAGCTCTCGCCAAGAGGAAACCGAGCAGCTACCCCGCTCGGTCTATCCTTAGCGGGTAACTTCTTACCCATCTACGCTAAGGATCAAAGCCCTCGCTAAGAGGCCACCGAGCAGCTACCATGCTCGGTCCATCCATGGCTGGTAGTTCACTACCCACCGATGCCAAGGATCAAAGCCCTCGCCAAGAGGCAACCGAGCAGCTACCCTGCTCGGTCTATCCTTAGCGAGTAATTTCTTACCCATCTACGCTAAGAATCAAAGCTCTCGCCAAGAGGCATCCGAGCAGCTACCCTGCTCGGTCTATCCTTAGCGGGTAACTTCTTACCCATCTACGCTAAAGATCAAACCCCTCGCCAAGAGGCCACCGAGCAGCTACCCCGCTCGGTCCTTTCATGGCTGGTAGCTCACTACCCCCCGACGCCAAGGATCAAAACCCTCGCCAAGAGGCAACCGAGCAGCTACCCAGCTCGGTCTTAAGTGCGGCGGTCGCCGGTCCATCTCGACTTACCCTCAACGAGCGATCGCCACCTTGACTTCGGGGCCATAAATACGCCGACCTTACACCGGTCTTTGCACACTTGACAAATGACTGGATTTAACCCAACGCGCGATCGCCAACTAAAGGACCGACCGCCGCAAAGACATTCATCAGGCGAGCAAAATGAGACGTTACCACAAACTGGAACATTGCTACAAACAAAAATTCTGCAAAAGGCTTTATTCATAACTCAGAAGTCTTTACAAAGGTATTCTGGGCTCCTCAGCCTTACAAAAGCGCCCGAAGGCCAACGAAATCCCAAAACAAAAACAAAAATATACAAAAAAGGAAAGGGCAGGGAGACTTAGGCCTCAGGGCTGGGAAGGACCTCGACCAACTCCACGTCCACCTCGGGAGCCGGGGTGACTGTTTGAGGGTCGACAACCACCGCAGGGACTTCGGCGCTGGAATCCGGGGTGACCACCTTCAACCTGACGCCCCCACCGGGGGCCTTCCCCTCAGCGACGCTTCCGGAGGCATCCCCCTGCCCCTCACCCTCGAGAGGGTACTCGAGTCGGAGATTAGAGTCGGGAAACTCCGGCATCAGCGCCTTGATGGCGTCAACGGCATCATGCCAGACGAAGGCCGGCGAGGTCGGCATAGAACTGATCCAACGTCCTGTAGGTCTCTACTGCCTTCGCAGCCCGGAGGTCGGCACGCCTCACCGCCTCCTTCATCGCCTCGTTCTCCCTCTTGAGGGTGTACCGGGTCTTCTTCAGGGGGGCGGCGAGCACCCTGGCATCCTTCAACTTGGCCTCGACGGACTTGTTGGACTCCATCATAACCCGGATGGTCTCTCGGCAGTTGGAGTTCTCCCGGTCCTCGGCTGCCACCTGGTCTTCAAGGGCAGCGATCCTCTCCTTCGCCTCGCGCAGCTCCCGGCTTAAGCCCTCCTCCCGTGAGGTGCACTCGCCAGCGATCTGCATCGCTGGGACAATCTCCTCGTCCTCCATGCTGACGACAAGGGCGCAGTGCTGGAGGACCTAAGGAAAACAAAGGAGGGGTTAGAAAGAAAAGGGAGCACCCGATCTTGCGAAAAAAAAAGTATTAAATAAAAACCCAAGCGGGAGGCGAACACTGACCTGCACGGCCTCCTGGGCTATGCCCGCCATTTGGGCCTTGAAGGTCCCCCGGGGAATCTTGCCCCTAGCCGACCTTTCCATTTCCGAGAGTAAGCTGTCGGCGGCGGAAAGCCCCGAGGGCACCTCGAAGCGTAGATCCCTTTCGTCCATGAAGATCGGAGAGGCTGGGGTATGGGGCACTGTCCTATGGTGCCTCTTGAGGAGGGGCGCGGGAACATCTTCCTCGTGCGTTTGCGGCTCTGCCCATGGCCGGTCTCCGAGGCTCAGGTGTGCTGGAGCGCCTGGCCGGAGCAGCCGCCGATGGCCCTGGGCTCATAGCGGGGCGTGACGGGCCGGCGCCTCCAGCCTTTGTCCCTTTCTTCTCGGCCAGGGCAGCCGGGAACTTTGATCGGTCCATCGGCTCTGCAAAAAGAAGCGAAAATACAAAGTAGAAGTTAGCTACGCCAGGAAAAATAGAAGAATGCATAAGTCTAAATGGGTTGCCTAAACTCCCAACTTACCCGCAAACTGAGCGGGGTTGAGCCCGGCCCAACTGAGGGCCTGCTCAGACAACAACACATCGGCCCGTTGGACGGACTCCCACTCCGACACCACCACCGCATCGGGATCATTCGACCGCCTCACCCGAGGTCAAGTGACCCTGTGTCACTGGACGGGCACAGGCCAATCCTCACCCTCAGGTGGCCCGACGAACAAGAACTTCTCCTTCCATTCATGGATGGAAGAAGGCACTACTATGACCCCCGACCCGGGCGCCCCCTCTGTATTTTCTAAAAGAAATATATACCCGGCTAGGCTCGTCCCTATGAGTTCCGGGGTGATTTTTGTAGTAGAGGGAAGAAACGAGAACGTTCAGGTTGAAAGGGATTTCCTGCAGCCTCAACCGAACCAGGAACCCGAGGAGAATCCTCCACGAGTTCGGCACTAGCTGGCCCGGCGCTAATTGGAAGCAACGTAATGCCGCACTCATCTCGGGGGAGAAGGGCAGACGCATGCCGTCCCAAAAGGCCTCAAAGTATAAGGCAATCTCTTTGCCCCGTACCTGGTCTGCCCTCTCTCCCTCCCTGGCCAACCGAAGCGAATAGCCGGGGGGAATATGGAAGCGAGATCGGATTGTGGCGAGCTCGTCCGCATGCCTCAGGAGGGAAAGCGCATCACGAACACTCTTGACACCCGCTCTGGGGACCGTCCTCGTCGCTTGGCCCCGGGAAGCGTGACTAACCCTAACTTCCCGGGGGGATTCCGACTCGGACGAGGAAGAGGAAGAAGCAGAAAAGGAAGCGGCAGAAGACTCCCTAGACTCTACCCGAACTATTTCTACGGACTCCCCAGAGGAAGACATCTAACCTGAGCAAAGGAAGGAGTCTGCCGAGGAAAGGACGCAAGAAATCCGATCTAAGGGGAAGAGCACCGAGCTAACACACGAAGGGCTGAGGAAATTATGTCGAAGTGTGGACCCTGGGTGGGATCCCACCTCTATTTATAGCAGTCGACGAACACATCCTACGACGCCGATCGTCTCCCGCCAAAACAACATTTTGCATTCAACGGCCGTCAGCGGTCCTCCTGTCGCGCATGCATTGGGCGCGTCCCGTCAAGCGCGAAGGACACCGGCGGCCCGTCATATCAGCCAACCAACTCCGGACACGTGGCCTAGCATTTTGGAAAATGTACGCCCGTATCGGCGCTTCCTCTTTAATGTAAGATCTCTCCCCTGATCCGCTGACATCGTCGAAAAAATACGACTAATTGCCCGGGAATCTGCACCGACGAGGTCTTCAAATAAGAACTCGGCCTAGGCAACCGACCAGACCACTCTCAACCCGACCCATGAATAGGTCGGTCCGAGAGTGGGGGGCTAATGATAATGCTCGGTACTGAGGACTCCCCAGATCGTGACACGTGGCAGATGACGTGTCCCAAAGCTCACGAGAAAGAAGCAAGAAAGGCATAGTGGAAGCATACCTCGTGCTTTCGACCCAAGGATGGTCCCAACCTTCGATGGCCTCCCAGACCACTCCCATGCCCGCCTTACAAATACCTATTGGCTCGCCTCCGAGCCCTCCCGCACGCTGAGTTCCCTCAGCCCTCCTAGCTCGCATCCGAGCTATCGTTGAAACAAGCTCCCTCGGCCCCCCGCTCGTTCCCGAGCCTCCCGCCGAGCTTAGCTTCCTCGGTCTCATCGACCGACCCACAGCACGGATCACAGGCGTCTCCGCCACGGCTCCACGAATCTCGCCAGACGCGAGATATCCGCCGCCCACGATCCCGCGTTCCACGCCATTGCGTTCCCCCATTAACGAGCATATCTTGTCATTAATGGGGAATCCCGCCTTTCATGCAGGCGCAACGCCAGGGACGTATCGGCCGACGTGAATCTTGCGCCCGCCAACCCATGATTGCCACTATATAAACCCCTCTTCAGACGACTCAAGAAAGGCAATTTTTACCCCAACAGGCCGTTACTCTGCCCAAATACTTCGACTAACTTGATCATCGGAAGGTCCTCGGTGGTACAACCACCCCGGGACTTCCTTGCAGGTAGCTCGGCTTCATCATCAAATCAACCCTATTGAGATCCACACGCATCTAGAGGAAACTCTCAAACTCAATCTCATCCATCCATCAACACTCGCTACAGATCAACAGAAGATAACATCTAAAGGAGATCACAGCCTCCATCAGGAGCCGTTGGATTGTTGAGGGTGATATTATTGTGTGATCTGCGGGGAGATCTATTGGGTGTGCCGGCATCAAAAAGAAAGAGCCTCCGAATTTTGGATATCTTTAGGATGGTTTGCTGGGTTCTTACATCATGTTTTACCGTCTGTTGTTGAATGGATAGTAATGAATAGTGATGTACAAAATTCATCCTGTTTGATGAATGATAAGATTGGATGTAATGGTTTCTCCACTATCGTTTCTAGTGGAGACTTCGTATTGTTATGAATTCATGTTTGTCTTTTAAATTAAATTGATTTCAATTGAGATGAAAATAAAGATTTGATTTCCGCGGGTTATGCTTTGTTTGTTGGGACAACATAGTGTTCAAGGTTTGAAGTTTGTGGATAAGAATTGTCAATTTTGATAGAGATCAATGTGGTTTGAAAGATGAATATTATGGCCTGAATGATGAATATACCAACTTTCACATCATTTTAATGTTTTGCACACCATCGAATAGATGAAAATTAACAGATTTTTTCTTTAAATGGTATATTTGGCAATCCTGGATAAATGGGGAGAAGACATCGGAATCAAATGGAAACTGGTGTATCCATATTTTAGGACATGGATTTAAGGCAGGGTAAATCATTTCCAACAACATAATGGATTGATATATTTTCAAAAAGATGGCATAGGTAAATATTCTAACACAGGTGGAAAGGAAAATATTTTCTCTTATGTTTCTACCAATATAAATAGAACACAGAGGGACATGCGGTGGTTTCTGATTTATTACCATAAAACGGTCAAAAGTTTAGAAAATCTCTTTTCCCCACTAATAAAGTTCAGTTTCACCAAATCTTTACAAATATATTTAACAACCATTAAAGCATTGTTATTTAAAAAAATACACATATGTTAAATATCTAACATGTATACTCGTGCAGAAATTCAAGCATGGTTGTACTTTTAACTATTATATTCCCCGTCCATTTCCCGCCAATCCGTTTTGATCTAAATGGGTGAACTTGAAATCCAATCTAAATACCGCAATCGCTCAATATGATTTGCTTTAAACAAGTGTAGGAATTCCAATTCAAATATTAAATTGCTATGCATGACCTTGACTCTTAAGTGGGAATTACTCAGATCACGACACGTGGCGAACGACGTATCACCCGCGACAGCTCACTAGACTCCTGGGGGCTACCGAAGAAAGTCGGTGCGGAACATTGACGACTTTCCTCGGTTCTTCCCCGAGCTTAAACTCCGCCTCTTACCCAAGAGCGACCCAGCCGCCGAACTGGCACCAATCTTCTTGTGCTCGTCCCTGAGCTATTGCAGAGCTGAGCTTCATCGGCCTCCCGGCTCGTCTCTGAGCCTCCGCCAGACTGAGCCTCCCCAGCTCTCCCGATAAAATAAGAGCGCGGGGCCTTAGCGCTTCTGCAACGGCTCCGCATATCTTTCCGAAGCGAGATATCCGCCGCTCCACGTCTCGCGTACCACGCTGGCGGATTCCCCCATTAATGAGCGTATCCCGTCATTAATGGAGGGATCCCGTCATTCACGTAGACGTAACGTCAGGGGCGTAACCGAAGGCGAAGATATCGCACCTGCTCGCTCCATACGACCACTATAAAAAACCCTCTCTCAGACGACTCAGGTAACGCAATTTGATTCCTATAGCCGCTACTCTGCTCGTTTTTCTCGGCACTAACTTGATCGTCAGAGGTTCCTACGGTGGTCACCCATCCCGGGACTTCTTTGCAGGTAGCTCGGCTTCCATATCAATCACAACCCATTGAGATTCACACGCTCGATAACAACCTCCAAATAAATCTCAACCGTTTGAGACGCTCGCTACCAGATCGACGGAGGACAGCATCTGAAGGAGATCACAGCCTCCATCAATTGGCGCCGTCTGTGGGAAACTTGAAAGTTTCTTCCACCCATTGAAGTTGATCCTCCGCCTTCGACCTAATGGCGAGCGAAAACCGCAATGATCCCAGTGCAAGCCACCATACCCCCCATAACGGAGGCGTTAGCAGTTCCTCTCCCCCCAAACCTCATCAATGCCTTATCGGCTCGAATCGACAGACTCACGTCGATGGTGGACGCCCTTGTCCGCATTCAGACGGTGGGCCCTGCTTACCAGATCGCGCTTCCTCCTTTCCGAGACGGCAACATACATGGAAGGACGGAGCATCCCGCTTCCTTCAGCATCACTGAGCGCCCGCGTGCCAACTCCGACAACCACGGCCTACGCACAGGCCATGGTTCCATGACCCGTTGGGTTCCGGAAGGCTCCATACCCCGGTCCCGGGGAAGACAAGGCTATCACCCTGGAGTCCAACATGCCCCACACCCTCTGAGGAGCTGTCGGTCAGCTCGCCTGCTTCCAGGCATGACCGACGCCCCCACTCGCGTTAAGACCGAGGAGGTGCACGTCGAGACTACTCGAGAAAAGCTTCACCCGAGGATCTGAGAAATCTAATAGAGCGGAATCAAAGCCGCTCCGCTGCACAGACCAGGAGCGGGGACGGTCGCCACTCCGACTGTGTTGAATCCTCGGGTTACCACCACAGACTCGAGGCCCTCGAAAAGAAGATCGAAGGCATACGACGAGACGGCCATCCGTCAGTCGATGAGGCTAGGTATTCCATGGATTCTCTCAAGAAACCTTTCACGGAGGAATTTTTGGCCGTACGCGTCTCATCCAAGAACAAGCCGCCTGTTCCCGCCAAAAAAAAAATTTTGCGCAAAAGAGACCAAGGTATCAAATGGCAGCGATACGTTTAAGAAAATGCGAACCAGTATTTTCCGGGCTGCATTTTGACAAATTCCTGAATGAGAAACAGCTAAATTCTGATGGTATCGAAAGCGTCTTGAAAAATCCTTCGATTTGATATATTATGGGCCTCATAATTCATACGGGATCAAAAGTTATGAGGCATCACATGCCCACATGTGACCGGGCATCACGTGCAGACACATGACCATTTACAGGCAAAGCCTGTAGGCACTGAATAAAATAAATAATTGGAAATAATTAATCAGTGGGGTCACATGCCAACACGTGATGGGCCTTTAAACCCACTGAAAAGAATTAAAGGTATAATAAGACACTAAGGAAAAACCCCAATGGGCTATCACGTGCCAATACGTGACCAAGGGTCACGTGCTGACACGTGATAATTCCTGAGTTCTTTAAAACAACAGAATTAAATTCTGGTCAAATGCTTGATCAGGGGGTCACGTGCCAACACGTGATGGGTTCCTAAAGATCTATGAATTAATAGAAGTAAGTTCTAATTAAGAGGGAATCAAAAACCCTAACTGGAAAAATATTTCTCTAAATCTTTCCAAACAAAAAAGATGGTGCTGTGTAAAACGGAGCACCGTTGGATTAAAAATCCAATGGTGATTAAAAATCACAAATTTATGGAAAGATTTTATACAAGGAAAGATTTCCCTGAAATTTGCCAGGAATAACAGATAAAAGATCTTTTGGATTAAAAATACAATGGCGAATAAAATTCACTGAGTGATCTAAAAGATCATGTTGGTTACAAAATCAATTAAAATCTTTCAATGAAAGATTGACAAAACAAATTGATTTTTTTCTTTCTCCTATAAATAGGAGCCAAGAAGAGAAGAGAGGGGGATCTACTTTTTTGGGAGATAACAACAACAGAGAGAAAAAAGAGAGGAGAATTTAATTCTCAAGAGAGAAAAAAGATCTCTTCAGAGAAAAGAAACCCTAGGTGAGAAATAGGAAAGAGATCTAAGTTCCATAAAACAAAGAGAATTTAATTCTCAATTTAAAAGTTTAACTCTTCTGAAAAAGAACTTAGTTCTTCCTCTGGTTGAAAATCTGCAGAAGCAAATCTCCCCATAGGTTGAGAATTTAATTCTCATCGGGTTGAGATTTTGCCATGCAGATCCAAAACTTAGAGAGAGAATTGAGTTTAGGGAATTTAATTCCCCCAAATTCATAGGAATTTAATTCCTCCAAGATAAAACTAGGTTTTAATCCTATATGAAAATTTAATTCTCCCAATTTATAGGAATTTAATTCCTCCAAGATAAAACTAGGGTTTAACCATATATGAGAATTCAATTCTCCCAAATTCATAGGAATTTAATTCCTCCAAGACAGAACTAGGGTTTAACCCTACATAAGAATTTAATTCTTTCACATACAAGGGAATTTAATTCCTCTAAAACATAATTAGGGTTTAACCCTACAAAGAATTTAATTCTTAAAAAAATAAAGAGACTTGAAAGATCTCCATGCATATAAAAAATTAGGTCACGTGTCCCCACGTGACTCCTGAAAAGATCTTCCAAAAATAAGAAGGAAACAGCTTAGAGGCAATGCCTCACGTGCTCCCACGTGACCTCCAAAACAACAAGAATTAAAGCAAAGGCAGATTCTAATTTGGACGCCCTCACGTGTCCTCACGTAACCCCTAATAAAAGCCTTAACAAATCAGTGCATGAGTGCCTATCACGTGCCCACACGTGATGGCCAGAAAATTAAAATTGTTTAACACTTATTCGCAGATTTGAGTATAAAACAAAGGAGATCTGGTCCCACATTTAGGGCGCCCTAATGTGTCCCCACGTGACCCCTAACAAATCCCTTTAATATCCATTGGATGGATGCCCATCACGTGCTCGCACGTGACGGCCTTAAAGACTAAAAATGTTTAACACTTATTTATTCTGAGAACAAAATAAAGGAAGACTGGTCCCCACCTTCAGATGCCTCATATGGCTCCACGTGACCAATGTTTAACACTATTTTTGAAGCGTTTTGTTCTTAGTGTTTAACACTATTTTCAGCGCATCACGTGGGAACACGTGACCAAAAAATATATGTTAGTGTTTAATACTATATTCAAATCAACCCTAGCCTAAATTGGCTAAGTCCTTCTGAGGCAAGACTCCCCTTTGACTGAGCCTCAAATATACCCTTTGTCTTCCAAGATTGATCATCTCATATGGCATATGAGTGCCCAGCACTCAACAAAGATAAAATGTTGTTAGAACCCCTGTTTAGCAGTGCCAAATAATGGGGGGTTGAACCCAGACAAATGTTTAATGGTCTAACAAGGGGCCAACATTTCGAATTTAATTGGACTTAGCCCAAACTGGCCATAAGTCCTCAATTCAGATTTAACTGAGCCAATGAGCTCATAATCTAATTAATTGATCTTATCTCCAAATTGGACTACAGATCCCCAATCCACTTTGGTTCGAGGGTACATCTCTTCACTCCTTTGATATTTGTTGTTGTAATCTTTCAACGTCTTCAGAGAGGTGACGGGTCCCGACAACCACACATTTCACGGACTATGATGTCCTTAACCTGGACTGTGGGGTCCTTAAACCCATAGACTATGATGTCCTTAACCTCGACCGTGATGTCTTTAAACTAACATTGGACCGTGGGGTCCTTAAACTCACGGACTATAATGTCCTTAACCTCGACCGTGATGTCTTTAAACTAACACTGGACTGTGGGGTCCTTAAACCCATGGACTATGATGTCCTTAACCTCGACCGTGATGTCTTTAAACTAACACTGGACTGTGGGGTCCTTAAACCTATGGACTATGATGTCCTTAAGCTCAACCGTGATGTCTTTAAACTAACACTGGACTGTGGGGTCCTTAAACCTATGGACTATGATGTCCTTAACCCCGACCGTGATGTCTTTAAACTAACATTGGACTGTGAGGTCCTTAAACCCATGGACTATGACGTCCTTAACCTCGACCGTGATTTCTTTAAACTAACATTGGACTGTGGGGTCCTTAAACCCATGGACTATGATGTCCTTAACCTCGACCGTGATGTCTTTAAACTAACATTGGACTGTGGGGTCCTTAAACCCATGGATTATGATGTCCTTAATCTCGACCGTCCTTAAACCCACGGACTATGATGTCCTTAACCTCGACCGTGATGTTTTTAAACTAACATTGGACCGTGGGGTCCTTAAACCCACGGACTATGATGTCCTTAACCTCGACCGTGATGTCTTTAAACTAACATTGGACTGTGGGGTCCTTAAACTCACAAACTATAATGTCCTTAACCTTGACTGTGAGGTCTTTAAACTCATGGACTATGATGTCCTTAACCTCGACCGTGATGTCTTTAAACTAACAATGGACCGTAATGTCCTTAAACCGATCGATCGCAATGTCACTAAACTAAACAATACAGTCCAACTGCTCTCTTGTTGGATCTAAACGATCCCGTTAAGTTGATCTTAGTCTAAAATTAGACTAACGTATCCTTAACAAACGTTTAAGTTGATCTTAGTCTCAAATGAGGCTAACGTATCCTTAAACCCAACCCCAAACCCAAATCTAAGAAAGATACGGATTTGGACTAGTCCACGCCCAACGGGCGACAACATTACTTAGTCACCGTATACAATCCACGGGCAACCACAAACAAAACAAACACCCACGACACGACGTGACCATCTGGAGAAGGAGAAAGTTGTTATCATGATGCGGTAGCGTAATTAACTGCAGGGGCTTGCGCCTGTAGGGAAGAGCGTCCCCACAATCAAAAACCCCTCAGACGAGGGGGAATCTGACGAAGTCTACTACATCGGCCGCATCCGTTTAAACCTTCGATACATGGTGCCATAAATCAACTTGGCCTCTTCGGAGAGGTGGACGTATAACACCAATTAGCATCTGCCCCGAATTTCAGGCAAGACGGACCTACGCGGTCGCGTCTCTGTGTTCGGAGGGGAACAGATTCTGGCACGCCCGGTGGGACCTTTTCCACATTCCGCTCCACACTTCGTGTGTCGTGTTCGCAAACGAATCGCGGTTTGATATGGTTGCCCTTGGGTTTGAGGTACTGAGATTTGGTTTCTTGCTTGGTGCAGAAAGCGAAACATCAATGGCATCCACTTGCGTGAAGTGCTCCAGCTGCAACTGCAATTCGCGCTCCCCCTCATCTGGAGGCATAGCCTATGGGCCCCAAGTGGCTTCCCTGTTCACGATGCCCGTGGAACAGGTCACTCAAGCCACTACAGGATTGATTTTCGGGACCATACTCCCGCCAGCAAGCTTCACCGCCCATGTGCCAACGCCGGAAGCTCCCAAGAAGACAGTTTTCGATCGGTTTGCTACTACCACGACCCCTCTCAACGGGTCGTCCAGCTCCAACCCCTCAGTCTTCGCCAGGCTGGGCCAGAATTCCCGTGGACCCATAATGAAGCCTGCAATACCTGAAGTGGCCATCTCAGAGGGGATAGCCATCCCCACTCCTGAAGTCGCCGAGGCGGTTTCCCTTGCCAAAAGGTCGGTCTTTACAAGATTAACCACTCCGGCTCCTCCTCCAAAGTCTGTCTTCGACAGATTAAATCTGTTACTCAACGAACCTCAATCTTCAAGAGGCTGACAGCGGTGACGCCTCACCAGAACAGGGGGCATGACGAAGTCACCCCTCAAGCTGAAACCATCCCAACAGCTCGACGCGCTCGACGTCGCCACTGGCGCCGAGAAAGGAAGGCTGGAGGTAACTCCCCCTCTGGGCTAACTCCACCATCCCCAACGGTGGAAGTCAATGCTGCTGTTCCAACTGGGAACAGTTTTGAGTTGCTGAACAAGGTGCGCAGGAACTCTCCTACCGCCGTACTGAAAAGATCTCCTCCATCCGTGGAGAATGTTGCAGAAGCAAATCCAGAACAGTCCCCTCAGCGGCTGTCCTCCAAAATCTACAAAGTCTGGCGACAGGTTCGGAACTCAGTAATTGATCAAGATTACCCTCGCCTACAGAAAAGGGCGAAGGTTCGGCAGGAAGAGAACCGTCCTAGCAAACCACAAAGGACGACAACCACTTGGGTGCCCACTGTAACGGCCCCCTCAACGTCAACTGCTCAAAAGAGAAGGAGGCCAGAGAAAGCCCCTGTGAATGTGGCGAACCGTAAAAGCGCCGAATCCAAACGCCCCAAGTCTGGGGCCATAATGGTGTACACTGTTTATATGGCATCCGGAAAAGAGGATAGCCGTATCTCCACAGGTCATCGACCGCTTACGTGATCTATCACAAGAGCTCAGGAACAACAGCAGCAGAAGCTTCAGGAGATGCTGACTGCGATGGCTGCACTCACCGGACCAAAAGAAAGCCCGGAGGCGTCGTCGGAACAGCGTCACGAACAAGAAACCGATGCTGACTTCCTACGCAGAGTCCTCGAAAAGAAGGACAGAGAAGCTGCAGAATAAGCTGCCAACATAAAACGAATGGCGCTTCTCTTCCAAGACATGGTCGGTGTTTCCCCACTTAGAGCACAGCTCTGTTCAGAATTCAAAATTTGAATTACAGCTGCGCTTTTATAAAAGCGCTTCGCTACAACTAGCGCACCTCGTGCAAAGCACATAGGCGCTAGCTCTAGGTGCGCTGCGTTCCAAGTAGCGCACAACGTGCAAAGTACGTGTGCGCTAGCGCTAAGAGCGCTGCGCTCCAATTAGCGCACCATGGGCAAAGCGCATCATGGGCAAGGCGCATAAGCGCTAGCGCTGGAACTAAATGTTCCTCACCGTTGGATCAAATATCCAACGGATATGATTAAATCATTGGTTAACAAGAATAAAATTCTGTTGAATCTTTCCAAACAGAAAAGGTTGTGCCTTGAATTTGGAACACCGTTGGATCAATGATCCAACGGTGATTAAAAATCACTAAAATACCAAACAAATTCTGTAAATAAGGAAAGATTTCTCAATCTTGTTGAAACAAGAAGATTATCTTCTGTAAATCAGAAGCCCTTGGATCAATGATTCAACAGTGGGGAAATTCCCAAATCAATCAGAGAAAGATCTCTTAAACTGATTCAACAAATCATTTGGCCCTATATAAAGCCCCTAGACTTCAAGTCTCAGGGACAGAAAAGAGATAGAAAAAACACTCTGCAAAAAAAGAGCAAGCTCTTAGAAAAAAGAAGATTTTTCTTCATCTTCAAGGTAAAGAAAGAACTATGTTCTTGAATAATAGAGATGAATCCATCTCATAAAAAGAAGAACCATCTTCTAAAAAGATCTTAGATCTATAAAAAGACCAAGGTCTTTCGATTTAAAAGAAAAGATCAAAAAGTTCTAATCATAAAAAAATAAAAAGAAGTAAAATACTTCACTCACAGATCTTTTGATCTATAAAGGTAGAGCCTTTTATAAAAACAAGAACTTTTGTTCTTTGATCTTGAGGCAAAGCCTCCTTTGAGGAACATAAATTTGTTCTCTGATCATAAATTTGATCAAGTGCGCTTTGCGCCTTTGAAAAGTGCCTTGCACTCATGAACTGCACCCTTGCGCTCCTTGGACCGGCACTCAGCGCCAAAACCTGCCACGTGTCAACCAGAGACATAATCTGCGCTTTGTGCTTCTAAAAACAGAGCACTGCGCTCATAGGCTGGCGCTCAGCGCTAAGCGTGCCATGTGTCACTCACTGATGTGCCAACAGACCAGCGCAACGCGCTTATACACTAAAAGCGCAATGCGCCAATAAACTAGCGCTAAGCGCGACACGTGTCCTTCTCGTGTGCGCTATCCAACAGAAGCGCAATGCGCTCTTTCCTTGGCGCAAAACGCCTGACGCGCCACGTGGCGCACTGTCAGAACATACTTTGTTCTGATAAATGCTATGCATTATTAAAAGGGTCGAGCCCAGATGAACGCTCAATAGCCAGAACAATAAAATGTTCAACTCATAACAACTGAGCCCATATGCTCATAAACCTGCAAACAGACTTTAGTCCCAAATTGGACTATATATCTCCCAACCAACATTTGTTCAAGGGAACATCTCTGAACACCTCTGATATTTGTCGTTGTAATCCTTCAACATCTTCAGAGAGGTGACGGGTCCCGACAGCCATACATCCCACGGACTATGATGTCCTTAACCTTGACTGTGAGGTCTTTAAAATCATAGACTATGATGTCCTTAACCTTGACCGTGATGTCTTAAAACCAACATTGGACTGTGGAGTCCTTAAACCCACGGACTATGATGTCCTTAATCTTGAATGTGAGGTCTTTAAGCTCATAGACTATGATGTCCTTAACCTTGACCGGGATGTCTTTAAACTAACATTGGACCACCATGTCCTTAAACTGGTAATCGACCGAAATGTCCGTAAACTAAACAATAGAGTCTAAATGCTCTTTTGTTGGATCTAAACGATCCTGTTAAGTTGATCTTAGTCTAGAAATTAGACTAACGTATCCTTAACAAACGTTTAAGTTGATCTTAGTCTCAAATGAGGCTAACGTATCTTTAAACCAAACCCCTAAATCCAAATCTAAGAAAATACGGATTTGGACTAATCCACGCTCTACGGGCGACAACATAAATTAGTCTCCGTATACAATCCACGGGCAACCAAAAAACAAAACAAATACTCACGACACGAAGTGACCATCTGGAGAAGGAGAAAGTTGTTACCGCGATGCGGTAGTGTAATTAACTGCAGTGGCTTGCGCCTGCAGGGAAGAGCGTCCCCACAATCAAAAACCCCTCAAACGAGGGGGAATCTGACGAAGTCTGCTACATCGGCCGCATCCGTTTTATTAGTGTATATGCCCTAGAGGCCATTACTGTATCATACTAGTTTGTATATTACTTAATGGAAGCTTGGGATATTCACCTTGTATAGACAATCTTGCTCAAAATGGAAGTATTCTACTTGGTTTGTTTCTACTTTAATGTGTACATGTGTTTCTTTTAGTATATCACCTATACACATTAGTGGAGCCCTTAGGATCTTTGCTTGATTACCAGCGTTGTGATGGCAGTCACACTCGTGGGGGCTGGGTAATCCACAAGCACATCCTTATGCAGGTCCCTAGTCGTAGGACTATCGAGACAGGGCATCGATACTCCGGAGTAGACTAGCGTATGCGCTTCTCATCCCAGCAGGGGAGACGGTCTGTCCCACAGCCGTCAGTACGTCGTACTTGAGATAGTATGCGGGTGCTCGTTAGGTTACGAGTACACTGGACAGGACTCGTAGGGAACTGATGGTTGGTACTATACCTATCGTCAGTTATCAGTTCCCAGGTGACATGAGTACAGCTTAGTCCGCTGACTTGACACTGTCGCTTCGCCTCGAGTGTGTTCCCATGTACTTTGATTACTACCCTACCACGGCTCAAAGGAGTCGTGCAAACAGGTTGTAGTTGGGTGCAGTCCCGAAGCATTTGGAGGCAGTGACGGTTAGACAGGATTCGTCTCTTCCGGTATTGGGAGTTGATATCGCGCTGTGTCTAGGAGAGCCATTACACAAAGTCCCTAGCCATGGCAAGCGAGATATACTGGTAGGTTTTCAGTGTTATCTCAGGGTGTTCTGGGCTACACTCCGACACGACTTGTACCGCTATTAGGGGACTGACGTTTACCGCCCCCCTAGGCCCGCCATGCGATATTCTCAGACGAACAGACCGGACTGTACGGAGATTGTCACATTCAGGCTCAGTAGGAGTTCAGATGGGTTTCAGCTCGTCAGTCTTCTTATCGGCATCTACCTGGGGGCCGTTACGCACAGCTAGTGCCGCTTGCGGTCTGTGGTTAAACCCACTGCCAGCGTAATGTCGAGTCTTTAGAGTCCCACACAGAGAGCTATTCGCCTTTAGGCAAAAGAGTAGAGGTCGCATGGTTTTGCGACAGGGTTCGGTCACATCCATACACTTGTGCACGTTTAGTGACCAGGCAGTTATTACCAGCGGGCTTTGGTTTAAGTCAGATCCTAGTATACGTTTTGGGATTGGTTTTATCTCGGTTGTATTCATGTTTCCCGGAACGCGGATGCGGGTGTGTATGCACAGTTGACAGAGACAGAGGCAGAGGATTCTCATTAGGGTTGTTGACTGTTGACTTTTGCTAAACCCTAATGAGAATTAGAAATATGATTAATAATAATATTAATTAAGTATTGTTGTGACATGGTTGGGTTGAAAGGTTGACTTTGTTGACTTGTTGACTTTGTTGACCGGTTGACTAGGCTGGACTTGTTGACCACCATCATGACAATGGCTATCATTTCATGGCATTGACCTTGGCTTGCTTATTTATTCACATATTGCATTTAATCCATGAAATGATATGGCCATTTGATATGATAACAACCATCACATAATACTCAATTATTATTATGTGTTATGATGATTTTGGATTATGAGAGAGAGGTTGAAAAAAGTCTTGCTCATTTTTTTTCATTCTTTCATTTCTTTCTCTCTCATGCTCAAGCTCTCCCTCTTCCTCTTGCTCTCTCTCTAGTTCATGGTTCTATTGTCTTATGTGTTGAGAAGCAACAACCATAGAGATCAAAACCCATTACACTTCTCTACTCATCCTAGTACACAAGGTTTAGCAAGCCAAGTGTTCTAGTTTCTTCTAATTTGAAGTAGAAGCCAAAGGTAGAAGCTTTCAGATGGATCCATCTTCGGCACAAGGAGACGACGAGGAGAGAACCATCCGACCACCACAAGGAGTTGAAGACGAAGGAGTTCAAGTTAAGGTATGACCCCCTAACCGAGTTAGGTAAAACTCCTAGTTAGGTTGTTAGATAGTTGTTTAACCAAGATCCGTATTTTGAGTCCATGTTACCACCCAAAGAAAAATCGTTTTTCATCATTTCCGCAAGCCCGAAAGAACCGGGAGAGGTAACGTGGACTTACAGTGGTATCAGAGACTAGTTAAACACTATCTAACATGTTAGCAAAGTAACTAGAAGTTCGATCGGAGAAAAAGTCACGAAACACGCCCGAAAAATCAAGTTTGTGCCGATTCTGTTTTCTGTTCAAAAATTAATAAATCTTACACTAAAAATCGGCTCAGGCTTTTTAAAACCCACACAAGAAAACTGGTCCACCGACTCGGCTAAAGCGCCGCGGAACCGCGGCAGAAGCATGCTCCCGCCGCGGATCCGCGGCCGAGTTGACTCGGTCGTGGCACAGTTTTCCTGCAGTGTTTTTCTGGGGCTGTTTTGGGATTTTTGGAATATGGTTTTTCTGCCCAGATTTTCTAGAAAGCAAAATTTGTTTTTGGGGCTTAAAAATCCGTATTTTGATCGAACTTCTAAACACTTAAGCTGACGGTATATATTTGTGATGTGATATATGTATTGAACGTCTGCTAATCGCTATACGTCGATTAGTGGGGGTTATACATATCTGTGATCTATAATATTGATGGTATGTGTATATGAATTCATTGGATTGTCGCGGATGAATAGCCGGGGGGTTATGGGATGAGAGTTTTCTTTATCTTTCGATTCATGTAAATTTGTAATTGATGTAATATTATTTATTTAGCCGCATAACCGGGATGGGGTTGTAGCCGTCATTGTATAATTTCTTTTACTGTTTTTGCTCCTAGGATAGACCCAAGGTAGGGTACACAAACTACCGGGTATCTCGAAGTGCCGAGTGGCCTACTCACGGAGTTGAGGGAGGTTGCTTCGCTTCGGATACTTGGCGGGTAGTTTGCCGCACCCGTAGGGGTCTAAGGTGGGGTAATGGCTATTCATCGCGACCGTGTAATCCGCTTTTCGTTACAGGCTCGTACGGAATGCGGATTCCTAGTATATCCAATGTGTTCATCTGTGATCTGGAATGGCTATCATTGCATGTGACGAATTTAAATATCTATATATGATATCTATTTAGGCGTTGCTTATGTTTTGCATCCGCGCTAGTCCAGCCCCCGCTCTGTCGTTAGTTAAGTAACTTAACGGGTAATGATGGGGCCCCGTGGCGAATGCGGATGGCATAAGCGTACGTCATATTTTTGTTGTTTTCTACAATGGTAGGATTAAATGATGGGACACATTAAAAATTAATGCAAGAAAATAAACCAAAGTAAAGCCGTTGGAACAATTTCAAAAACCACTCGGTTTCTTTTCAAAAACCAACTTTTAAACGCGGAGCTTAAGCCACTCCTTTTAAAAGCTATCTCGTTCCATCGATTATATCAAGTTCACTACGTTCACGGTTTCGCCAAAACCATTCGTAGCCCTCCGTCGTTTCACTTGGATAGTCAATAGTATTCAAGCTATGTTTGTTGGCCAAAGTCAAGACATAGTGATTGGTAGCTATTGGGTATTCATGTGCAGCATAGATAGATGCGTTGGTCTGGGACAGTCGTACTGCCTTGTTGGCCAAAGTCAAGGGTAGGTACGGGTGGGTTCAAATTAACCTGGAGAATGCCGGGTAGAACTTGACATGTGACTTATGATTTGTTGGTCAAAGGCAAGGTCATAAGAGCATGGGGCAAAAATCCACATCGAGAGTTTCTAAAGAACCAGAAACTTGTTAGCGCTGCATACCATTTGGAGTGTGATGATTCTGGTAGGATTCCTTCAGTTTTGTCACGCGATGATATTTGGATTCCGATCCTACTGTGAGTATATGCTACTCCTCGGGAAATTTCTCACTTAACGATCAATGCTATAAACCAAGTAGGTGTCTAGAAAGGTGTTAGCGGGGCTACGCCCCCAGGGAAAAGAGGTTATTTAATTAAGGAACTTCGCGAAAGCATTGGAAAACCTCCCTCGAAGTACCAACATTGGCCTGGCTGAACGGTTAAGGAAGTATTGTACGGTGAGATTGATCCCGACTAATTTTTCCTTTTTGGTTTGAGGAGGGATTCGAGAGACAGTGGGAGCCATCATGTTTAGACAAACTAAAAACCACTCTAAACTTGCAAGAGCATCATGCTAAAGTGTTTCTTCTCTCTCTCCTAATTGCAGCGATCAAACATCATGACTGGACTTAAATTACTACTAGATAAAAACATACTGACAGGGCCAAACTACAAAGATTGGCTCAGGAATGTCAAAATGGCAATCACTTATGACAAGTTGGGGTATCTCCTTACCACCAAAGCTCTCCCTGTCCCAGGTCCCAAAACCAGCGTCGCGGATAAGGAAATCCGTAAGACCTGGGAAATCGACTGCGCGAAGGCCAAGTGCCTCGTGCTTGCCTCTATAGACAATGAACATCAGAGGAGGCACGAGAATATAGACCTTGAATCCATATTTCTCCATACAAAAGAACTGTATGGAGAGCAATCTCGTATCGCCAGATACGAAGTGTCGAAAAAGCTGTTTTCGGCAAGATTGGCCGTCGGATCATCGGTAGCGGAACACGTGCTTAAGATGATTGGCTTCATTGAGGAGCTTACGGACCTTGGGACCACGTTAGAGAACGAGCTCTACACGGACTTGATTCTCCAGTCCTTTCCTTCCACTTACGCCCAGTTTATCCTGAACTTCAACTTGCAAGAAAAAGAAGTTGAACTTTCAGAACTCCTCAACATGCCGAGGAGTGCAGAGGGCACCCTACAGAAAGGTAGGGAAACATCCACTTTGTTTGTAGGAGGATCTTCCTCTTCTAGGTCCAAGGCGAAAGCCAAGGGAAAGAAGAAGAAAGCCCCCGCCAAACCAAGGGGCGGTGTTAGTAAAATGGATACGAAGGGAAAGACAAAGGCAACAAAGGTAGTGGGAAAGCTTGTGGGAAAGGAAGAATGCTTTTACTGTCACAAGAGTGGACACTAGAAAAAGGATTACAGGGCTTGGAAGGCCAGAAACCAGGATCTGAAGCAAGTTGCGGCTTCAGCTTCAGGTGTGTATGTTATTGAAAACTGTCTATCAATAAACTCTACATCCTGGGTATTGGATACCGGATCAGGATCTCATATCTGTAATTCTTTACAGGCACTGAGAAGGCGTAGGGTTTTGAAGGCAGGTGATATGACCTTCAGAGTTGCAAACGGAGATGGCATGGATGCTCAGTCCGTGGGGGACTATCACCTGGGATTGTCAGATGGACACATTTTGGTTTTGCGTAATTGTTATTTTATACCCAATGCAACCTGTAATATCATTTCTGTATCTTTATTATCTAAAAAAGGTTATGAATTTGTATTTGTAAGTAATGTTGTGAACATTCACCTTAATCAAGTTTTGATTAGGTCAGGTACATTAAGCAATGGTATATACGTATTAAACCAACCACAGATTTTCAATGTCCAGAATACACACAAAAGAAAGTTTCCGGAAACAAATCAGGCTTTCTTATGGCATTGTAGACTGGGTCACATCAATGAGAGAAGGTTGACGAAGTTACATACAGAAGGATATTTGGATCCGTTCGAATATCAATCATATGCAACTTGTCAATCCTGTCTCAAAGGAAAGATGACAAAGACTCCGTTCACTAGACACGGAGTAAGAGCGAGCGAGCTCTTGGGACTCGTACACAGCGACGTGTGCGGTCCAATGTCTACACATGCGCGAAGCGGTTATTCTTACTTCATTACTTTTACGGATGACTTTTCAAGGTACGGATATGTCTTCTTAATGAAATATAAATCCGAAACCTTTGGAAAATTCCAGGAATTTAAGAATGAAGTAGAAAAACAAACCGGCAAAAGTATCAAGACACTGAGATCTGATCGATGTGGTGAATACTTGAGTGCCGAATTCCTGGATTACCTAAAAGAGAATGGAATTCTCTCTCAGCTTACTCCTCCATACACTCCGCAACATAACGGTGTATCGAAGAGACGGAACCGGACCCTATTGGATATGGTACGTTCCATGATGAGTAACGCTGAGTTACCGCGATCATTCTGGGGATATGCACTAGAATCAGCTGCATACATTTTGAACCCAGTTCCAACTAAGATTGTGCCTACCACACCATATCAGATGTGGTGTAGGAAGAAACCCTATCTTAAGCACATTAAGACATGGGGATGTCCAGCTTTTGTTAAAAAGCAGCATGCGGACAAACTCGAGGCACGCTCAGTACAGTGCAAGTTTGTGGGATATCCAAAGAACTCCAAGGGATATTTCTTCTATTGCAAAGAGGAACAAAAGGTTTTTGTTTCTCATCATGCCCACTTCTTGGAAACTGAGTTTTTGGAAAATCAGATAAGTGGGAGCGCAATAGAACTGGAAGAAATTCCAGAACCACGAGCTATTACTGAAAGCTTAGTAGAACCAGAAGGTTCGAAAGATCAGGACATTCCTGCGCCGTTCCGCAGGAGTAGTAGGCAATCTCATCCGCCCGACAGATACTACGGTTTTCTCATAGACGGGGATAGAGAGGATTGCATCATTGATAGTGATGAGCCGACTAGCTTCCAGCAGGCCATTCAGAGCGTTGACTCGGTAAAATGGCTGGATGCAATGCGGACCGAAATGGAGTCCATGTACACCAACAAAGTATGAACGTTTGACGTTGCTCCAGATGGGGTAAAACCCGTAGGATGCAAGTGGATCTTCAAAAGGAAGATTGGTGTAGATGGACAGGTTGAGACCTATAAAGCTAGACTTGTTGCAAAGGATTTTCGTCAAAGACCTGGTTTGGACTATGACGAAACCTTTTCTCCAGTGGCTATGCTGAAATCCATTCGGATCCTTTTTGCCATTGCTGCTTTCCACGATTATGAGATTTGGCAGATGGACGTAAAGACCGCTTTTCTAAATGGAAATTTAGAGGAGTGTGTCTATATGGACCAGCCAGAGGGTTTCATTCAGAGTGAGAGCAGCGGAAATGTGTGCAAGTTGCTTAAGTCCATCTATGGACTAAAGCAGGCATCGCGGAGTTGGAACATCTGTTTTGATGAGACGGTCAAAGATTTTGGCTTTATCAAAAATCCAGATGAACCATGCATCTATAGTAGATTTGTAGCAAGAACTGTCGTATTCCTCGTTTTATACGTGGATGACATTCTATTGATATGTAATGACATTCCTATGCTACAATCTGTCAAAGGGTTCTTATCACACAGGTTCTCCATGAAAGACCTGGGTGATGCCTCTTACATTCTGGGGATCCGGATCTATCGTGACAGATCCAAGAGGATATTAGGACTTTCACAGTCCAGGTACATCGACACCATACTGAAAAGATTCAGTATGGAAGATTCCAAGCGCGGTAATCTACCGGCTTGTCACGGGATCACCCTCTCCAAAGAGATGTCTCCCAAGACTGATTTGGAAAGGGATCGCATGTCTATTATACCCTACGCTTCTGTGGTAGGCTCTATAATGTATGCGATGTTGTGTACCAGACCAGATGTAGCTTATGCACTGAGTGTGGTAAGCCGGTATCAGTCTAACCCTAGGGAGAAGCACTGGATAGCGGTAAAGAACATTCTCAAGTACCTGAGAAGGACTAAGGAGATGTTCTTGGTGTATGGCGGAAAAGACCTCCAGATCGAGGCCTTTGCTGACTCCAGCTTCTAGAGTGACAAGGATGATTCCAAGTCCATGTCGGGTTATGTCTTTACCCTCAATGGAGGAGCGGTGTGTTGGAAGAGTTCCAAACAGGAAACCGTTGCTGACTCGACGATGGAAGCGGAATATATCGCTGCTGCAGATGCCGCAAAAGAAGCCGTATGGATAAGGAAGTTCTTGACAGAACTTCAGGTGGTTCCGTCCATTGTTGATCCAATACCTCTATATTGCGACAACAACGGGGCTATAGCTTTAGCGAAGGAACCCAGGTCCCATCAGAGGTCCAGACACATCTTGAGGCGGTATCACCTGATCAGGGAGATCGTGGGTCGCCAGGAGATCGAGGTTCGGAGAGTTGCTACGGAATAACACCGCTGATCCACTCACGAAGGCCTTACCCCAGACTCAGTTCGAGCGGCTGATCGAGATGATAGGTCTTCGATACGCCAGTACATGGCCTTAGTGCAAGTGGGAGATTATTAGTGTATATGCCCTAGAGGCCATTACTGTATCATACTAGTTTGTATATTACTTAATGAAAGCTTGGGATATTCACCTTGTATAGACAATCTTGCTCAAAATGGTAGTATGCTACTTGGTTTGTTTCTACTTTAATGTGTACATGTGTTTCTTTTAGTATATCACCTATACATATTAGTGGAGCCCTTAGGATCTTTGCTTGATTACCAGCGTTGTGATGGCAGTCACACTCGTGGGGGCTGGGTAATCCACAAGCACATCCTTATGCAGGTCCCTAGTCGTAGGACTATCGAGACAGGGCATCGATACTCCGGAGTAGACTAGCGTATGCACTTCTTATCCCAGCAGGGGAGACGGTCTGTCCCACAGCCGTCAGTACGTCGTACTTAAGATAGTATGCGGGTGCTCGTTAGGTTACGAGTATACTAGACATGACTCGTAGGGAACTGATGGTTGGTACTATACCTATCGTCATTTAGCAGTTCCCAGGTGACATGAGTACAGCTTAGTCCGCTGACTTGACACTGTCGCTTCGCCTCGAGTGTGTTCCCACTGTACTTTGATTACTACCTTACCACGGTTCAAAAGAGTCGTGCAAACAGGTAGTAGTTGGGTGCAGTCCCGAAGCACTTGGAGGCAGTGACGGTTAGACAGGATTCGTCTCTCCCGATATTGGGAGTTGATATCGCGCTGTGTCTAGGAGAGCCATTACACAAAGTCCCTGACCAGGGAAAGCGAGATATACTGGTAGGTTTCCAGTGTTATCTCAGGGTGTTCTGGGCTACACTCTGACACGAATTGTACCGCTATTAGGGGACTGACGTTTACCGCCCCCTAGGCCCGCCATGCGATATTCTCAGACGAACAGACCGGACTGTACGGAGATTGTCATATTCAGGCTCAGTAGGAGTTCAGATTGGTTTCACCTCGTCAGTCTTCGTATCGGCATCTACCTGGGGGCCGTTACGCACAGCTAGTTTTGCTTGCGGTCTGTGGTTAAACCCACTGCCAGCGTAGTGTCGAGTCTTTAGAGTCCCACACAGAGAGCTATTCGCCTTTAGGCAAAAGAGTAGAGGTCGCATGGTTTTGCGACAGGGTTCGGTCACACCTATGCACTTGTGCACGTTTAGTGACCAGGCAGTTATTACTAGCGGGCTTTGGTTTAAACCAGATCCTAGTATACGTTTTGGGACTGGTTTTATCTCGGTTGTATTCGTGTTCCTCGGAACGCGGATGCGGGTGTGTATGCACAGTTGACAGAGACAGAGGCAGAGGATTCTTATTAGGGTTGTTGATTGTTGACTTTTGCTAAACCTTAATGAGAATTAGAAATATGATTAACAATAATATTAATTAAGTATTGTTGTGACATGGTTGGGTTGAAAGGTTGACTTTATTGACTTGTTGACTTTGTTGACCGGTTGACTAGGTTGGACTTGTTGACCACCATCATGACAATGGCTATCATTTCATGGCATTGACCTTGGCTTGCTTATTTGTTCACACATTGCATTTAATGCAAGAAATGATAAGGCCATTTGATATGATAACAACCATCACATAATACTCAATTATTATTATGTGTTATGATGATTTTGGATTATGAGAGAGAGGTTGAAAAAAGTCTTGCTCATTTTTTTTCATTCTTTCATTTCCTTTCTCTCTCATGCTCAAGCTCTCCCTCTTCCTCTTGCTCTCTCTCTAGTTCATGGTTCTATTGTCTTATGTGTTGAGAAGCAACAACCATAGAGATCAAAACCCATTACACTTCTCTACTCATCCTAGTACACAAGGTTTAGCAAGCCAAGTGTTCTAGTTTCTTCTAGTTTGAAGTAGAAGCCAAAGGTAGAAGCTTTCAGGTGGATCCATCTTCGGCACAAGGAGACGACGAGGAGAGAACCATCCGACCACCACAAGGAGTTGAAGACGAAGGAGTTCAAGTTAAGATATAACCCCCTAACCGAGTTAGGTAAAACTTCTAGTTAGGTTGTTAGATAGTTGTTTAACCAAGATCCGTATTTTGAGTCCATGTTACCACCCAAAGAAAAATCGTTTTTCATCATTTCCGCAAGCCCGAAAGAACCGGGAGAGGTAACGTAGACTTACACGTTTAAACCTTCGATACATGGTGCCATAAATCAACTTGGCATCTTCGGAGAGGTAGACGGATAGCACCAATTAGCATCTTCCCCCAGATTCAGGCAAGACGTCCAGTCTTCCCGGCTTCCGGCGGTAAATAGATTCTGGCACGCCCGGTGGGACCTCTTCCTCTTTCCACTCCACACTTCATGTGTCGTGTTCGCGAACGAATCGCGGTTTGCTATGGTTGCCTGTAGATTCGAGGTACTTAGATTTGGTGTCTTGCTCCGTGCAGAAAACAAAAGATCAATGGCTTCAAACTGCACTAACTGCAACTACAACTCTCGCTCCGTCCCGTCCGGAGGAGTGACTTATGGGCCTCAAGCGGCCTCCATCTTCGCTATGCCTGTGGAACAAGTGACTCAGGCCACCACTGGGCTATTCTTCGGAACTATGCTCCCACCGATGAGCTTCAACGCCCCACTACCATTGCAAGAAACCCCGAAGAAGTCGGTCTTTGATCGGCTCACCAATACTGTGGCCCTTCTCAACGGGTCGTCCAAATCCAATGCCTCGGTTTTCAATAGACTGGGCCAAAGCTCCAACGGGCCCATGAACAAGCCCGCAATACCTGAAGCAGCCATCCCAAAGCGAATAGCCATCCCGGCTCAAGCAGACGAAATCATCGGAAAGGCTTCTCCTGCCAGGAAGTCAGTTTTCACAAGGCTGGACACTCCGGCTCCCGCTCCAGGCAAAGTCGCCTCTGCCCAGAGGTCTATATTCGATAGACTGGACATTACTTCTCGGCGAACGTCAGTCTTCAAGAGGCTGGTGCCAGCAGCGCCTGACCAGAGCAGGGAGCATGACAAAGCCATCCCCATAGCTGAACCAACACCATCTGCGCGACATGCTCGCCGTCGTCACTGGCGCCGAGTACGGAAGGCTGGGGGCAGCTCTCCGTCTGGATTTACTCCACCAACTCTAACGGTGGAGATCAATGCTGTTGTTCCAACCGGGAACAGCTTTGAGCTGCTGAATAAGGTGCGCAGGAACTCTCCTACCGCCGTGCTGAAGAGATCTTCTCCACCGGTGGAGACAGTCACAGAAATGAAGCCAAAGCAGTCCCCTCAACGGCTGTCTTCCAAAGTTTAAAAAATCTGGTGACAAGTCCGAGAGTCAGTGGTCGATCAAGACTATCCTCGCTGACAAAAGAAGCTGAAGGTTCAGCAGGAAGAGAATCGTCCTAGCAAGCCGCAAAGGACGACGACTGCCTGGGTGCCCGCTGCGATGGCCCCCTCAACATCAACTGCTCAAAGGAGAAGGAGGCCAAGGAAAGCCCTTATGAATACGGCAGAACGTAAAGACGCCGAGACCAAACGCCCCAAGTCTGGGGGCATAACGGTCCATACTGTTTACATGGTGTCCGGGAAAGAGGATAGCCGCGCTTCGACGGGCCACCGACCGCTCACCCGATCAATAACAAGGGTTCAAGAACAGCAACAGCAGAAGCTTCAAGAGATGCTGACTACAATGGCCACACTTACCAAGCCAAAAGAAAACCCGGACCCATCATCAGAACGGCGTCACGAGCAAGAAACTGACGCTGACTTCCTACGCAGAGTCCTTGAAAAGAAGGACAGAGAAGCAGCAGAACAAGCGGCTAATATAAAGCAAATGGCGCTTCTCTTCCAAGACATGGTAGGGATGATGTTACAGCCGGATCCTCCAGCTGAAGACCCTCCGATCATTGTTGAAGACGATAGAGGGGAGACATCTAATTCTCCTCCGGCTCTTTCAGCAGCCAAGGAGGAAACCATCTCCAAAGCCGCACTCGATGATTATATAGCTCGGCAAATGCGAGCTCACCGAGCGAACGAAACGGCTGGCCAAGTTGTCAAGACCGGACGACCCTATCCGGGCTGGTATGACCAAATAAGTTACCCGCCGGGATATACGATCCCTAAGTTCTATGTATATAAAGGGACGGAGAATCCACATCAGCATGTCGCTCAATTCAGGGCTCTATGCGACAACACTGGAGGTGACGACAAATTGTTGCTTCGCCAATTTGTCGGCAGCTTAGCGGAAACGGCCTTCGAATGGTATTCGGAGCTACCTAACGACTCTGTCAAAACATTTGCGGAAATGGAGCTGCTGTTTACACAAAGATTTGAAAGCGCTAGCGAGCGCACCCCGGTCACCGCATTGATCAACGCCAGGGTAAGGCCAGGCGAAATGTGGGTTCAATACGCAATACGGTGGCGAAACTTATGGTCGAAGTGGGAACAACGCATCGAAGAAGCACCTGCGGTAGGCATGTTCGTTGGCACTCTTGATCCACAAGCGACCATCTCGCAATTCATGATGTTCTTCAAGCCAACTACTTTCCAGGCCTTGATTGACAAATTGGCCCAAATGGATCAGATGGGTCATAGACCATCTCCTTCAAAGACGAATCCTCGGAATGAAAAGGGGAAAGGAAAAGCAACTTTCGTCGCTAATACTCAACAACAGCCGAGCAACTTAAAGCCGGTTGTCCATCAAAATAATATGCATCCACGCCCATCCCTTGAGGAAAGATTAGTACGTCCTTACTCGTTTCCTCAGGATAAAACGAGAAGACTGTTCGAGCTGGTAGTGCGCAACAGACTCATCAATCTGCCGAGTCCAAAACGTCCGTTGCAGCCAGGCGATCTCAACAATCCTAATTACTGCCCTTACCATCAAGCAGTAAGCCATCCAATCGAAAATTGTTTCGTTTTCAAAGGCTGGATTGAGAACCAATACCAACAAGGCAAGTTCGCATTATCCGAAAACTGGAAGGTGAACCCGCCACAACCTCATGCCCCTAAAAAAGTGGACATGCCGGGGGCATCGTGCTCTTTAATAGAAGAAACTCCGTGGGAGGTCACCCTTTCAGCCAAAACTAAAAGAATGCTGAAGGATCTTCACACTTGCCCAGCCGTCAGGTGGAAAAGTCCACCAGAGCCCAAGGTCATTGATGGGATGCTGAAACCACGCCCAACACCGAGAATTGATAACAGTGGGCAAAACACCCAGGCACAGCCGTCAAAGTTTTCAAAGAAAAAGAAGAAGACCAAAAAGTTCGCGCAGTTTGATGACAAGCGCACTGATCTGCGAAAACATATTGACTCACTGGAAGAATATAATCAGAAGGCGCGGACCCCAGCCACATTCCGAGAATTCCTCAGCCACGTCCTTGAGGATGGAGATGATGGAGAAGACTCATCGGACGAGTCTGAGGATTATGTGGCAAGTTGTCATGTGATCTCTCACTCGTTAATAAACGGTGAAGAAGCTTTGGATGTAGAAAAACCAAGGGCAAATCCTGAGCCTGAACTTCTAGGACCATCAGACGAAATGATTGATGCATTCCTAAATGAAGCCCATCAGGAATGCAAAGCCAATCGAGAGCGTGAACTGGCTATATTTAAAAGTGCCAAACACCGATGACTAGAGGAAAAGGTCGAGACACCCCGACTGGAGCAAAGCATCCCTATCGCCAGCAAAAGCAAGCTTAAAGTAAGGAATCAATTTGCTAGGGCCCTGGCAATAGGAATGAAGTTGCCCTCTCTCAAAGGAAATTCCCCTGGCAATATATGTCTTGATGAAGCGGACATACATCCTAACTTCTGCTTATACCATCAGAGGATTACACACCCCACCGAGGAGTGCATATCCTTTAAAAACTGGTGGCAGGGATATGTTGCCCATCGACGACACGTTCAACGAGTGAAGCGCAAAGCTCGTCGGGAACAGAAAAGCACGACAGATGAGCGCGAAAGAGCTGCTGGCAACTGTAACATAGCCGACACCAAGGGATCGCAAGTTATCACCTTTGGAAGCGACTCTGACGAAGAAATCGCCCTCAGCCCTCTCTTCAAGGAATCCACCTCCGGCACAAAACATGCGAAGATTTGCGGCAAAATCTAGCTGCGTAATCGTACGTTGACCTATGACCGAAACGTCATTAAACTACTCCCAACCCGCGGCATCTTCAGGCTGACGTGGTAAAAAAAAACGGTACGTCCACAAGCGAGATGGGCACGGATGAAAACCCGAAAGGGCGCCGTGAGTAAAAACAGCAGGACTACCGGCGATGTTTGTGAAAACCCGAAAGGGCGCAGACTCGTATAAAAAAAACCGGTATGTCCATAAGCAAAATGGGCACGGATGAAAAACCCGAGAGGGCTCCGTGAGTAAAAAAAGCAGGGCTACCGACGAGTGTTTGTGAAAACCCGAAAGGGCGCAACCTCGTTAAAGGACACTTGCAAGGTCCTCTTGACCTTGTGAGGAGAAACCACCTGCATGAGATCCTTACGACTCACAAGGGAGCAACACACTTAGGGAGCCCCACAATTCCTAAGGAGAAACACACTTGCGAGATCCTCACGACTCGTAAGAAGAACCCTCTGATGAGACCCTCACGGCTCATAAGATTCAAAAGTCTTAAGCTACAGAGATCTGAACCTGTTCTTAAGCAGCCCTCACAACCTCCAATACTGCCCTACAAGCGATTCAGTATTGACCCTTGTATACAATCCACGGACGCGAATAAACATTTCCCTAACAAAGTCCCATCCGTGACTAGGGATATGTTTACACGGTGAACAGCCCTTGTAAGTCCTCTCGACTTATAAGGAGAAAGCACTTTTGTAAGATCCTTACGACTTATAAGAGACCATGCACTTAGAAATCCTCACGACTCCTAAGGAGAAAACGTACCTATGAGATCCTCACGACTTGTAGGGAAAAATACCTTTATGGGACCCTTACGGCTCATGAAATCAAAAGCCTTAGTCGACAGGATCCTAACCCTGTTTGCTAAGCCACCTTTGTTCGACATCGACAGAGGAAAATGATGATTTGATCCTGGTAATATCCCAGTGGTAGCGATGCTGATGCCTAAAACGGTATCAAATTACAAGTCCTTTTACAGCAAATGATGATTCGCTCCTGGCAATATTCCAGTCGCAGCGATGCTGATGCTAAGATTGGTATCAGACCCCAAATCCCTTACTCGCGAGAAAAAATCAGCGAGCCAAAAAAAATGCATATGAAATAACCGAAATGATGGGGCAACTTGCAACAAAATCAGCACGTAAAAATGTATGCATACAAAAACAACCGAAATGATTGGGCAACTCGCAATAAAAAGCAGCGAGTAAAAAGAAAAATAGCCGAAATGATTGGGCACCACGAAAAATAGCCGAAATGATTGGGCAATCGCGATTTTCGCGATATAAAAAGCTGAAATGATAGAGCATCGAGGAAAGAATAAAAAAATGATGAAAGAATGAAACTTTTTGACCTACAGGTGAGATCACATCGATCCTTGTATACAATCCAGGGGCACAAACAAAGAGGGAACCATACTTTCCCAACAGGCTCCATCAGAAAGCGAAGCCAAATCTCGACGGTTCATAGACAACCTAGAGGCAACCTCGACATTTGTCACAATATTGCAGACACAATGTCAACAAATGAAGTAAAGGAAGATCCCTAGCTTCAGGGTCTCGACGTCAACATCGACACCTTAGAGATCAACAACGGCATTCCCTCGCAATCCAGCACGATGCAGATGCAACGTCAGCGAAAGACCCCATGGTCGAAACAATGCGGAGTGACAGCAAAATCCTAGCTTCACCTCAGCATTCGTCTCGATACAGCAGACGAGATGTCAACAACGGCGTTTCTTCGCAGTCCAGCAGGATGCAGATGCAACGCCAACAAAAGACCTCACGGTCGAAACAAAGCGGAGCGACGGCAAAATCCCAGCTTCACCTCAGCATTCGTCTCGATACAGCAGAAGAGATGTCAACGACGGTGTTCCTCCGCAGTCCAGTAGGATGCAGATGCAACGTCAACAGAAGACCTCATGGTCGAAACAAAGCAGAGTGACGGCAAAATCCCAACTCCACCTCAGCATTCGTCTCGTTACAGCAGACACAATATCAACAACGGCGTTCCTTCGCAGTCCAGCAGGATGCAGATGCAACGTCAGCGAAAGACCCCATTGTCGAAACAATGTGGAGTGACGGCAAAATCCCAACTCCACTACGACATTCGTCTCGATACAGCAGACGCAGTGCCACCAAACGAAGCGAAGGCCAAATTCCTAGCTTCAGTGTCTTGACGGTAACTCATATAAAACCTGAAAGACTATTGTTTCCTGATTTAAAATCAGGAAGCTTCTGTGAAAAGCTTCAGAAGAGGGTCACGTGCTTACACGTGACTAGCCGTCGCGTGTTCGCACGTGACACCTAAACGCATCATTCAAGCAAGTTCAGTCTCCTGACTAAGTCGAAGAAAAGGGGGCTTCAGGAAGGGTCACGTGCTCCCACGTGATCAAGGTCACGTGTCGACACGTGACATTTAAATTCAAGCAGCAAAGGCGCACATTGGTTCCCTGATCAAGTCAAGGAAAAAAGCTTCAGAAGAGGTCACGTGCTCCCACGTGACCAGGGTCACGTGTCGACACGTGACGTTCAAGGCAGCAAGCGCGTCTCCAGAACAACCAAGGAAAGAGAGCTCAAACAAAGGGTCACGTGCTCACACGTGACCAGGGGTCACGTGGTAGCACGTGATGTTTAAGCAGCAATCAGAAGACACAGCGCAGAAAGCTCGTTCCAAAGGGGGTCACGTGCTCACACGTGACCATGGATCACGTGGTCACACGTGACCGACTTTCAAAGCCCATTTTTGACGACAGAATTAAATTCTGAAGGAAATTCGAATCTTTCCAAAGGAAAGTAATTATTTGGGACTAATCAAATCAAAGATTCAGAGATGATTAAAGATCATCTATCTATGGAAAATCTCGGCTTTGGGAAAGATTTCCCCCTTAAATCTAACCAAAATATCAAAGGAGAATCTCTGAATTCAAGATCCAATGGTGAATAAAATTCACCTAATAATCCAAAGGCCCAAAATGAATTATGGATGCAAATCAAATCTCCCAATGAAGATTCGTCAAAAAACTGATTGATGCGGCTGCCTCTCCTATAAATAGGAGCCAAGAGACAAAAAAAAGAGAGACATGCGCAGAGAAGAAAAGAGAAAAGGAGAAGAGCTTTGATACTTCGAAAAGACTCAGATCTTCTGCAAAAAGCCCTAGGTAAGAAAGGGAAGGCATTTTGAAAGAAGCAGAATTTAATTCTCAACAGAGTTTAACTCTGATAATATAAAAGCAGAAGAACTTATTTCTTCTCTCTTTGATAGAGGATCTGCAAAGTGCACATCTCCCCTTAAGGTTGAGAATTTAATTCTCAATGGGTTGAGATCCTGCCATGCAGATCCAAAACATAGAGAAGGAGTGCAAACTTGAGAATTTAATTCTCACAGAACTATAGGAATTTAATTCCTCCAAAATAAAAGTGGGGCTAGACCCTATATCATGGGAATTTAATTCCTTCAAAACAAAAAAAAGAGAAACAGGGTTTAACCCTAATTAAAGAACTTAGTTCTGTTGAAACAACGATCATCATTTCCTCAAAAATTTTATTAGGGTTCAACCCTATTCAGCCCTTCACATAAACGGGGAATTTAACTCCCGCAGAAAATTCAGAGTTAAACTCTATCCCAGAATACAAGTCTTCAAAAGAAAGAAGGATTTAATTCCTCTGAAATTAAAAAGTCTCCGGAATTTAATTCCTGAAAAAAGGAGTAACAAATCCTCTGAAAAAAAAACCACATTAAGGCAGGGTCACGTGTCACCACGTGACCCCCCCTCAAAAGCCCTACAGAAAACCCCCTTGAGGCAGCACCCCACGTGACCCACGTGACTTTCAGCAGAAGCCTTAACGCATAGGCATTTGAATGCCCATCACGTGCTGACACGTGATGCTATCAAAAGATGCAGTAATTTCAGCAGAACAAATGGAGGAAGGGCGCTCTCACGTGCTGCCACGTGACCCCTCTTGTCTTAGTGTTTAACACTAAATTGAAACTCTCGCACTCAGTGTTAAAATATTGTTGGGCCTTAGTGTTCAACACTAATTAAAAAGCTTTATCTGCAGTGTTCAACACTGATTACCTTAGTGTTTAAATACTAATCTGAGATCTTCATTTGCAGTGTTCAACACTGATCTGTTTTAGTGTTTAACACTAATTTGAGAAGCCTTATTGCTGGTGTTTAACACCAATTATTTCTTAGTGTTAAACACTAACTTGTTAACCGCATTCCCAGTGTTCAACACTGATTGCTCTATAGTGTTTAACACTAGGCTTTGGCCCAATTGGCTAAATGGATAGAGGCAAAGCCTCTCCTTCAATGGATCAGCAAAAAGTCAATGTTTCAGACCCGACTGGACTTAGCCCAAGCTGGCCATAAGTCCTCAATTTGTGATTAACTGGGCTAATGGGCTCATAACATAATTAATCAGTCTCGACCCCAAATTGGGTCAGGGACTATTAAATCCATTCCGGTTCTAGGGTACATCTCTTCACTCCTTTGAAACTTGGCATTGTAATCCCTCAATGTCTTCAAAGAGGTGACGGGTCCCGACGGCCACTCATGATATGGACTGTGGGGTCCTTAAACCCATGCCTAATGCAAACTTCCTGGTTACGTGGAACGCGGATAACGTCACTCTTTGACCCCGTGGAAAACGTCCAGAGCGGATCCTGGTCCTCGCAGAGCATGGCAGTGAACCCGTGCGAAGCATCCAGAGCGGAGCCTAGTCCTCGCCTAACGCGGCAGCGAACCCGTGTGAAGCATCTAGTGCAAACTTCCTGGTTACGTGGAGCGCGGATAACGTCACTCTTTGACCCCGTGGAAAACGTCCAGAGCGGAGCCTGGTCCTCGCCAAGCACGGCAGTGAACCCGTGTGAAGCATCCAGAGCAAATATGGACCGCAACGTCCTTAAACTACCCATGGACCGCAATGTCCTTAAACTACCCACGGACCGCAATGTCCTTAAACTACCCATGGACCGCAACGTCCTTAAACTACCCATGGACCGCAATGTCCTTAAACTACCCACGGACCGCAATGTCCTTAAACTACCCACGGACCGCAATGTCCTTAAACTACCCACGGACCGCAACGTCCTTAAACTACCCATGGACCGCAATGTCCTTAAACTAGAACAATAGAGCCCCGCATGCTCTTTTGTCGGATCTAAACGGTCCCGTTTAAGTTGATCTTAGCCTCAAAGATGACTAACGTATCCTTAAACCTTCAAACAGAGTGGACTATAAATCCCCCCAATCAACTTTGGTTCAAGGGTACATCTCTGAACTCCTCTGACATCTGTCGTTGTAATCCTTCAACGTCGTTAGAGAGGTGACGGGTCCCGACGGCCATACATTCAATAGACCACTAGGTCCCTAAACTGGAACATTAGAGCCAATTGCTCTTTTGTCGGATCTAAACGATCCCGTTAAGTTGATCTTAGTCTCAAACTGGACTAACGTATCCTTAACAAACGTTTGAGTTGATCTTAGCCTCAAGTATGGCTGACGTATCCTCAAACCAAACCCCCAAACCCAAATCTAAGATAATGCGGATTTGGACTAGTCCACGCCCTACGGGCGACGACATAACTCAGTCTCCGTAAACAATCCACGGGCAACAAAACACAAAACAAACACCCACGACACGAAGTGACCAGCTGGAGAAGGAGAAAGTTGTTACCGCAATGCGGTAGCGTAATTAACTGCAGGGGCTTGCGCCTGCAGGGAAGAGCGTCCCCACAATCAAAAACCCCTCAAGCGAGGGGGAATCTGACGAAGTCTGCTACATCGGACGCATCCGTTTAAACCTTCGATACATGGTGCCATAAATCAACTTGGCATCTTCGGAGAGGTGAACGGATAGCACCAATTAGCATCTGCCCCGAATCTCAGTGCCAAGACACCGCAGTCCTGTGCGCCGTCTTTCGGAGGGGAACAGATTCTGGCACGCCCGGTGGGACCTTTTCCTCTTTCCACTCCACACTTCGTGTGTCGTGATTCGCGAACCAATCGCGGTTCGCTAATAGTTGCCCTTGGGTCTCAAGGTACTGAGAATTGGCATCTTGCTTATTGCAGAAAGCAAAGGATCGATGGCTTTCATCCCTGCGAAATCCTCCAACTGCTCAGACGGCAACTGCAGCCGACGCTCTGCCTCGCCAGGAGGTATAGCCTATGGACCCCAAGCTGCTTCGCTGTTCACAATGCCGATGGAACAGGTCACCCGCGCCACCACAGGATTGTTTTTTGGGACCATGATCCCGCCGACAAACTTTACCGTTCCAGTGCTGGCGAAGGAAACTCTCAAGAAGTCGGTCTTTGATCGTCTTACCCCTACCGCGGCTCCTCTCAACGAGTCACCCAACGTCAACGCCTCGGTCTTCTCTAGACTGGGCCAGAAATCATGCGAGCTCATTACGGGGCCTACAATCTCAAAGAAGACTGCTTCTAAGAAAGTGAACGCTCCCATACCCGAAATCGCCAAGGCAACCTCTCCAGCCAAAAAGTCGGTCTTTACAAGATTGACGGCTCCGGCCTTTGCTCCCGCTTCCCAGAGGACATCGGTCTTCGATAGGTTAACGCCAACAACAACCCCCCATCCACACAGGGGGCATGAAGAAACCATTCTTACCGCTGACCCTGCACCGTCCGCTCGACACTCTCGACGTCGCCATTGGCGCCGAGTGAGGAAGGCTGGGGGCAACTCTCCCTCCGGATTGACCCCACCAGCCCCGGTGGCCGAAGTTAATGCCGCTGTTCCGACTGGGAACAGTTTTGAAATGCTAAATAAGGTGCGAAGGAATTCCCCTACGGCAGTACTGAAGAAATCTCCTCCCTTACTAAAAAAGGTGGTGGAAACAAAACCCGAACAGCCTCGATCTCCTCAACGGCTGTCTTCCAAAATTTATAAGGTTTGGCGACAAGCCCGAGATTCGATCATCGATCCAAACTTCTCCCGCCAGCACAAGAAACTGAAAATCCAACCTGAAGCTGGTCACCAGGCTAAACCCCAAAAGGCTGTTGATCAACTGACTCATAAAAGGAGGAGGCCAGAGAGGACCCCACAGCATGCAACGACGGCTAAAAACACTAGGCCTAGACGCCCTAAGTCTGGGGGCATGATGGTCCACACTATATACATGGCCTCTGGAAAGGAGGAGAGCCGCACTTCTACAGGCCATCGACCACTAACCCGATCCGTAACAAAATCCCAGGAGCAGCAACAAAAGCTCCAAGAAATGATGAATGCTATGGCCGCGCTCACCGGGCCAAAGGAAAGCCCAGAAGCGTCCTCAGACGCACGCCGGGAGGAAGAAACCGACGCTGAATTCCTTCGCCGAACACTGGAGAAAAGGGACAAAGAGGCGGCTGAACAAGCGGCCAACATACAACGGATGGGCCTTCTCTTTCAAGATGTGATAGGAATGATGATCCAGCAAGACTTGCCAGCTGAAGATCCTCCGATTATTCTGGAGGACGACCGAGGAGAGACGTCAAATCCACCTCCAGCCCTCTCGACGGCCAAGGAAGAAACGATCTCTAAGGCTGACTTGGCTGACTACATAGCCCAGCAAATCCGAGTTCATCGCGCAACTGAGGCAGCTGGTCAGACCGTGAAAACCGGGCGGCCGTATCCGAGCTGGTACGATCAAATCAAATACCCGCAAGGCTATACGATACCGAAATTCCATGTGTATAAGGGGACCGGCAATCCCCATCAACATGTCGCCCAGTTTCGGGCCCTATGCGGTAACACCGGCGGTGACGATAAATTGTTGCTTCGCCAATTCGTGGGCAGCTTGTCAGAAACAGCGTTCGAATGGTATTCAGAACTCCCGAACGATTCCATCAAAACGTTCGCTGAAATGGAGTTGTTGTTCACTCAGCGATTTGCAAGTGCCAGCGAACGCACTCCAATAACTGCACTTATTAACGCCAGGGTAAAACCGGGTGAAACCTGGGTCCAGTACGCTATACGCTGGCGGAACTTGTGGTCGAGATGTGAGCAGCGCATCGAGGAAGCACCTGCGGTGGGCATGTTCGTGGGAACTCTAGACCCTCACGCAACTATCTCCCAGTTTATGATGTTCTTTAAGCCAACCACATTCCAGGCTCTGATCGACAAGTTAGCTCAGATGGACCAGATGGGTCATAGACCACCTACACCGAAGTCGGAACCTCGGAATGACAAGGGTAAAGGAAGGGCAACCTTTGTCGCGAATGCCCAACAGCAACCTAACGCCCCGAAATCGACGGATCAACTGGAGGAAAGACGCCGGTACTATAATGAGAAAATGAAGCGTCCCTACTCGTTCCCACAAGAAAAGACGAAGCGGTTATTCGAGTTGGCAATACGCAACAGACTTATAAACCTACCAAATCCAAGGCGACCACCACACCCCACCGAGGTGAATAACTCCAACTACTGCCCTTACCATCAAACGGTAGGCCATCCGATTGAAGATTGCTTCGTCTTCAAAGGATGGATTGAAGACCAATACCTCCAGGGGAAGTTTGTACTGTCCGAAAAGTGGAAGGTGAACCCACCACAACCACATACTCCTAAGAAGGCCGATACACCAGGGGCAACCTGCTCCTTTATCGAAGAAGCTCCATGGGAGGTCGTGCTATCAACGAAGACCAAAAGAATGCTGAGAGACCTCCATGCATGCCCTGCGATCGAATGGAAGGACCCTCTTGAACCTCAAATTATCGAAGGGATGTTGAAACCCCGCCCAATTATAAAGACTAACGATAAGAGCCGAAATACTCACGTCCAACCGTCAAAATCTTCGAAGAAAAAGAAGAAGAAATCCAAGAAGTCCGTGAAGCTTGGAAACGAGCACACGAACTTACAGAAGCAAATAGACGCGCTGGAAGAATACAATCAAAAGGCGCGAACTCCTGTCACACTGCAAGAGTTCCTCAACCATATCTTTCAAGAGGAAGATGAGGGGGAGAGCTCGTCGGATGAATCCGAAGGATATGTGGCGAGTTGTAACGTAATCTCCCACTCGTTTACCGATGATGGGAAAACTCCCGGCACTAAGAAGATGGAGGCAGAGCCTGTACCAGAGTGTCCATGGCCAACGGACGAAATGATCGACGCTTTTCTAGACAAGATTCGTCTAAAATGTAAAGCGGACCAGGAGCGTGAAATGACCACGCCGGAAAGAGCCAAATACGGACGACCGAACGGAAGAGTTGAACTACCTCCTCCAGAGCGAAAAGTATCCGAGGTAGACAAGAAGATATTCAAGACGAGAAAAAGGTTTGCCAAAGCCGTGTCAATGGGGATGAAGCTACCACCCTCGGAAGGAAACACACACGATGGGGTAGAGACGCACCCTGACTATTGCACATATCATCGGAAAATCTCACATCCCACGGAGGAGTGCGACGCCTTTAAGATATGGTGGCAAGGATATGTTGTTCGTCAGCAACATTTTAAGCGCATGAAACGCAAGAGCCGTCAGGAGCGAAGAGGTACTGTCGGAGGACATAACAAGACTACTGGCAACTGTTACATGGTTGACGCCAGAGGGTCACAAGTTCTCACCTTCGGGAGCGACTCTGATGAAGAAATGGCTCTGGGCCCTCTCTTTACAGAATCCGTTCTAGGAAAAAAGGAGGAATCAGAGGCCTGCGAGAACATCCAGCTGCGCAACCGCACGCTCCCGGAGAAGAATCTCGGTCCCGTCGGCCGAAAAGATAAGGGAAAGGAAAAGGTCATTGAAGACATCACTTTAGATGACCGGGTCATAAAAGAGCTAACTAACAAAGACCCTCCCAAAAAGGGTAAGGTGGACTATAACATCCTCGCGCACTTAAGGAAACTACCCTCTCAGCTTAGCATTCTTGATGCCCTTCTATTATCAAAAGAAGCGCGAGACTCACTCATTAAAGCGTTGCAAGAACCTGAACAATTCCAGGCCGTTCTCGCCACTGAAAGGATGAAGGATGAACTGGAGGAAGTGCATACAGCCGATGTCACTTTCGGTGATGAAGACCTTCTCCTCGGGACGTGCGACCACAACCGTCCCCTATATGTCTCTGGATACTGCCATGACATCAAGATAGGTAAGATCTTAGTGGATAATGGATCCTCCGTCAACCTCCTTAATGTTCGGGTGTTGAAGGAAATCTGCATGAGTGTGCAACACCTCGCTCGTGACAAAATTACTATCTCCGGTTTCGACTCTCAATCGTCACGGACTCTCGGATCTGTAATACTGACGTTACGCTTCGGACTTCTCGTCACAGACATCAAATTCCATGTCATTGACGCCAAGACCTGCTACAACGCCTTGCTCGGCCGTCCCTGGCTACACGAGTACAACATCATCCCTTCTACACAACATCAGTGTATGAAATACTTCAAGGATGGTTTCGAGTACACTGTAACAGGCGAGTTAAACCCGTTTTCTGTGAACGAAGTCCGCAAATACGAAGATGCGAAATACTTTTTGCCAGATTTCGAGGATACAGAAAGGTGTCGCGACCCGAAGAACAAAACCGCCGCCACCATTCCCGTTTTTGGGAGCGATACCGAAGAAGAGGAGGAAATAGTGTATACGGGGCCATCCCAACGCAACAACCTGGGGGCACCCACCCCCGTACCGGTCTTCGGGAGTGATTCGGAGGACGAGGTTAACGTCGTGTTCTCCAATCGGCTGTCAATACAGGCACCCCTTTGCGATGACCATAGTCTGCAAATCACCATGGTACCGCAAGAACACTATAAGGATCTCGACGCGCTTCAAACCCACAGCGTGCAGGACCTGCAAACATTTTACGTCCCTCCCAAGCGAAGGGGTGAAAAGGTGATCCTATTCTATCAATCCTCAGAGACGAAGGTGGAGAAAGAGATCTGGCACGGCGTGGATGTTACACTTGACAGGCTCCAACCCATTCGTCTGCCTAGATACTATACAAATGGATTGAAGAAGTTATTGAAGCGCCAAGGAGTACCCTTAAAACAGACTGTGCGGCAGGCTCGGTTCTACAACAGGATTTGGGATGTCCCTGGGACCCAACGCAAATTGCCCAACGGAAAAATAGAAACACTGGGGCTTGGGTACGCGAGAACGGGAAAACAGGAGCGAGCCCACGGCAGCTACGCCATATATACCTTTGATGAAGAAGAAGGCGCCACGTCAGGAGAGACCAATCCCTCATCAAAACTAAACCCCGCGATCGAAGAGCCAAACCCGTTGTTTAAAAGACGAATGGGCGAGCCTACCACGAAAGCGGATCAGAAAATTCGGGAAGATCACAACCACGAAGTGGCCATCTATGAGAAAGCCAGGACGCAACGTCTATTCCAACAAACTGCACAGGCTGCAAAAGATAAAGATGTTCACCATCGTCAACCCGTCATACGAAAGGCTCGACGCAGGGACGGGAATAAATTAAGAAGCGAAAAAAGAAGCCGACAACAACGACGCAGGATTAGAGGGTTACGGGAATTGCGCGGCTCGGACTCGTCCCTCATGGAAAAGATGAGTCGAGCATACTCCTTCCCTCGAGACAAGACGGAACGGTTACTCAAGCTCGCCCTAAAACATCAGATGATCACGCTTCCAGAGTCTAGGCATCCTGAGCAGGCTAGTAGGGTCTCTCATCCGGGTTATTGCTCTTATCACCGAGCCATAGGACATCCGACCGAAGATTGCTTCACCTTCAAGAACTGGGTCGAGGACCAGTACCGACGGGGCAGATTCGCTTTATCCGACGGTTGGAAAGTAACGCCGCCGCAAAGGCACGAGCCTAAAGCCACAAGAGCAGAACCGGATCCGCCTCAGTCTTGGGAGCGAGTTCGCACCTGTTATATGATTACGATATTAAAAGAAGAGCCCGAGAACGAAGATGACCTTCCCCGGTGCTTCGAGAACAGCGATGACGAGTTGATCTCGGAATTTCCGCCCGCTCCGAAAGAACTGGAAGACGGTATACATACTACCGCAGATAACCTCAAGAAGATCGAGCTGGGATCGGCAGACGACCCGCGGCCGACATTTGTCAGCGAGCTGTTATCCGAGGAAAAGGTGGCCGCGTTAAAGAACGTGCTCCTACGGCATAAAGACTGCTTCGCGTGGAACTACTCCGAGATGCCCGGATTGGATCCGGAGATTGCAGTGCATAGATTAGCAATATCCCCGGATATCAAGCCAGTCAAGCAGGCGCCAAGGAGGATGCGACTTGAGCTGGAGATGAGCATCAACGCCGAAGTCAAGAAGTTGATCGATTCCGGATTTATCCAAGAAGTCCAATACCCCGATTGGATCGCCAATATCGTCCCAGTAATGAAGAAGAATGGAACGGTGCGCATATGCGTGGATTTCAGGGATCTCAATAAAGCATGCCCAAAGGACGATTTCCCGGTGCCGGTAACCGAGCTAATGATAGATAACACGTCTACTCACGAGATCTTCTCCTTTATGGATGGTTCTTCAGGATACAATCAGATAAAAATGCATCCCGAAGACCAGAAGCACACCGCTTTCCGGACCCCTTTGGGTGTATTCTGCTACAGGGTTATGCCCTTTGGCCTAAAGAACGCTGGCGCCACCTACCAAAGGGCCATGACAAAAATCTTCGACGATCTTATACACGACATCGTCGAATGCTATATCGATGACCTCGTAGTGAAGAGCATGTCATACGAAGAGCATTTAAAGCATCTCGAAACCGTATTTCAACGCCTTCGGCAATACAATTTGAAAATGAATCCCCTCAAATGCGCGTTTGGAGTCTCCTCGGGTAAATTCCTGGGATTCATCGTTCGACACCGAGGTATTGAAATAGATCCGTCAAAGATTAAAGCGATTATGGAAATGCCCCCGCCAAGAACCCTCAAACAGTTGCGGTCTCTCCAAGGGAAGCTCGCATACATCCGGCGATTTATCGCAAATCTTTCAGGCAAATGCCGCCCCTACAGTCACCTGATGAAGAAGGGAACCCCATTCGTCTGGGATCAAAAATGCCAAGGCGCACTAGACGAGATCAAGCAGTACCTGCAGAACCCGCCGGTATTAGCTGCGCCGGTCAAGGGAAAACCCCTCATTCTTTATACAACCGCCCTCGAAGGTTCCTTGGGCGCATTATGGGCACAAGAGAATGACCAGGGGAAAGAAAGAGCACTTTACTACTTAAGTCGAGTGCTACTGGGGGCAGAAAGCAATTACTCGCCCATTGAAAAGCATTGCTTGGCATTAATCTTTGCAGTAACGAAGCTCAGGCATTATGCGTTGGCACATGAAGTCCGTCTCATTTCAAAGGTGGATCCCCTTAAATACCTGATGTCAAAGGCTATATTGACGGGACGACTCGCTAAATGGGCCCTACTCTTGATGGAGTTTTCGATAACATATCAACCCCTCAAGGCAATAAAGGGCCAGGCCATTGCCGACTTCCTCGCTGAGCACCCGATACCGGCCGACTCTCCTCTAAACTGTGATTTGCCGGACGAGCATGCATTTGATGCAATTGGCGGTGGAAGCACACGATGGGAACTCTATTTCGATGGAGCGTCCTCCACAAAGAAACAGAAACAGGGTAACCCGATCATCAAATCGGGGATAGGCCTTATCTTTGTAACTCCACAAGGAGGGATAATGCGCTTCGCCTTCTCCTTAACAGAGTCAAGGACAAACAATGAAGCCGAATACGAAGCTCTGATAGCAGGCCTCGAAATCGCCATCAACATGGGAATCGAAGACCTCCACATATACGGGGATTCTCAGCTGGTCGTTAGCCAAATAAATGGTGACTACCAAACATGCAAACCAGAATTGGTGAAATACGGCGTAAAAGTGCGACAACTGTTGGCCCAGATCCCCTCCTATATTCTAGAGAACATACCGCGCGCGGAAAACAGCAAAGCAGACGCGTTGGCCAAACTCGCTAAAGAACTGGCTGACGAGAACCTCGATGACGTCAGAATCGTGGTACAAAGCCGTCGAGTGCTCGCCCCGGCAGAAATACCTCCGGAATTATATAAAGAAAAGGGAGCGATTCAGCAAGCGACCCTACAAATAAAAGACCGTGAGAAGGCTGAGGACTGGAGGGAAGTCTTCATAGACTACTTTAAGTCCCACCGAATGCCCGAAGAGGCGTCCTCAAGGCATCAGCTTATGAAACGAGCTCTATCCTTCGCTTTCGTCAACGATACCCTGTACAAGAGATCGTTTGATTTTCTATGGCTGAGATGCTTGAGACCTGACGAAGCGGAACGAGTCGTTCGAGAAGTTCACGACGGACTTTGCGGTTCTCACCAAGCAGGCCCGAAGATGAAGTTAAAAATTAAACGGATGGGTTACTACTGGCCCACGATGATCCAGGACTGCCTCGAGTATGCAAAGCAATGTCACTCATGCCAGATCCATGGAGACTTCATCCACCAACATCCGAATCCACTACACCCAACGGTGGCCAGCTGGCCATTCGAAATGTGGGGGACTGACATAGTCGGCCCCATAGAGCCGGCATCAGCCCGGGGACATCGTTTTATCCTGGCGACAACTGATTACTTCTCCAAATGGGCAGAAGCGGTACCACTGAGGGAAGTGAAGACGGAGAACATTCTTCATTTCTTCAAAACACACGTCATCTATCGGTTCGGAACCCCGCGACGGATTATCTCCGATAATGGGCCGGCCTACCGAAGCCATAAGATTAGCCGCTTCGCACAGCAGCACAATATAGACTGGAGATATTCTTCAGTTTACAACCCACGAGCTAACGGTCTGGCCGAGGCTTTCAATAAGACCTTGACGAAGATCATGAAAAAGACCGTCTCCAGGAATAAGAGAGACTGGCACGAAAGGCTGCAAGAAGCCCTCTGGGCTTATCGAACTACATTCAAGACGGCCACGAACACAACGCCGTACGCGTTGGTATTTGGGACGGAAGCAGTTCTCCCCCTCGAGATAGAGTTACCCTCTCTACGAGTAGCAGTCCACCACGAGCTGACGAACGAAGAAAATGCTCACCTTCGGCTTGAGGAGCTTGACGCCCTCGATGAAACCCGGCTCATAGCGCAACAATATCTAGAAGCCTACAAAGCAAAGATGACGCGCTCGTACGAAAGATTGACCAGGCCGAGGACATTCCGCCAAGGCGAACTCGTGCTAGTGGTCAAAAGACCGATGATTCCCAATCGTGCCAAGCGGGGAAAATTTGAGCCAAACTATGAAGGCCCGTACATCATAGACAAGGTCTACCAGGGTGGAGCCTACCTACTCATGGACATGCACGGTGAAAGGCCTTTCAGGCCAGTAAACGGCCGCTTCTTGAAGAAATACCATGCTTAATAAGCTGCAGCCTAGGTCAATGATGGATGACGACGACTATGTCCGCTCGCTATCTTCCTAAAGCTCAGACTTTACAAGCAGCAGCCGGCCTTCCTATAACAACGGACCGAAACGTCCTTAAACTATCGTCGGACCGAAACGTCCTTAAACTATCGTCGGACCGAAACGTCCTTAAACTAACAGCGGACCGAAACGTCCCTAAACTAATGCCGGACCGAAACGTCCTTAAACTAACAACGGACCGAAACGTCCTTAAACTAACAGCGGACCGAAACGTCCTTAAACTATCGACGGACCGAAACGTCCCTAAACTACCACCGCAACGTCCTTAGGTTGACGAGATGGATAAAAAAAAAAAAAAAAAAAAAAAAAACGGTATGTCCATAAGCAAAATGGGCACGGATGAAAACCCGAAAAGGGCTCCGTGAGTAAAAACAGCAGGGCTGCCGGCAAGTGTTCGTGAAAACCCGAAAGGGCGCGACCTTGTAAAAAAAAAAAGAGAAGAGTAAAAATGATATAAATAAAAAAAAAAAACGGTATGTCCATAAGCAAAATGGGCACGGATGAAAACCCGAAAGGGCTCCGTGAGTAAAAACAGCAGGACTACCGGCGAGTGTTTGTGAAAACCCGAAAGGGCGCAACCTCGTTAAAGGACACTTACAGAGTCCTCTCGACCCTGTAAGGAGAAACCACCTGCGTGAGATCCTTACGACTCACAAAGGAGCAGCACACTTAGGGATCCTCACGATTCCTGAGGAGAAAATACACTTACGAGATCCTCACGACTCGTAAGGAGAATTCTCTTATGGGACCCTCATGGCTCATGAGATTTGAAAGTCTTAAGTTACAGAAACCTGAACCTGTTCTTAAGCAAATCCCCCACAACCTCCGATATTGCCCTACAAGAGGCTCAATACTGACCCTTGTATACAATCCACGGGCGCGAATAAACATTTCCCCAGCAAAGTCCAACCCTTGTAGGTCCCCTCGACCCATAAGGAGAAAACCCTCTTGTAGGATCCTTACGACTTACAGAGGAACATACACTTAGGAATCCTCACGATCCCTAAGGAGAAAATACACCTGCAAGATCCTCACGACTTGTAGGGAGAAATACCTTTGTGAGACCCTTACGGCTCATGAAGTCAAAAGCCTTAGTCGACAGGACCTTAACCCTGTTTGCTAAGCCACCTTTGTTCAACATCGATAGAGGCAAATGATGATTTGCTCCTGGCAACATCCCAGTTGCAGCGATGCTGATGCCGAAATCGGTGTCCAAAATCCGAGCTTGCGGCGAAAAAGCTAGCAAGCCACACATGCCTACGAAATAGCCGAAATGATGGGGCAACTTGCAATAAAAAGCAGCAAGTAGAAATGAAGGCATGAAAAATAGCCGAAATGATGGGGCAACTCGCAATAAAGAGCAGCGAGCAGAAAATAAATAAATAGCCGAAATGATCGGGCACCGCGAAAAATAGCCGAAATGATTGGGCAATCGCGACTTTCGCGATATAAAAGCTGAAATGATAGAGCATCGCGGAAAGAATAAAAGAAATGATGGAAAAATGAAACCTTTTTGCCCTACAGGTGATACTACAACAATCCCTGTACACAATCTAGGGGCGCAAACAAAGAAAGAGTCGTACTCCTTCCCCCAGGTTTCACCAAAAAAGAAGAAGCCAGGTCTCGACGGGCCACAAGCGACCTAGAGATCATCCAAACACTCGTCTCGTAACAACGGACATGACTTCAAACAAAGCAGAGCAGCGGCAGCTCCCAATTCCATGGCTCGGTGGTATGCATATCGCCAACAGTCAAACCTCCATTCCGTGAAATGCGGATACAATCGATAAAATTCCTGGTTACGTGGAACGCGGATAACGTCACTCTTTGACCCCGTGGAAAACGTCCAGAGCGGATCCTGGTCCTCGCAGAGCATGGCAGTGAACCCATGCGAAGCATCCAGAGCGGAGCCTAGTCCTCGCCTAACGCGGCAGTGAACCCGTGTGAAGCATCTAGTGCAAACTTCCTGGTTACGTGGAACGCGGATAACGTCACTCTTTGACCCCGTGGAAAACGTCCAGAGCGGATCCTGGTCCTCGCAGAGCATGGTAGTGAACCCGTGCGAAGCATCCAGAGCGGAGCCTAGTCCTCGCCTAACGCGGCAGTGAACCCGTGTGAAGCATCTAGTGCAAACTTCCTGATTACGTGGAACGCGGATAACGTCACTCTTTGGCCCCGTGGAAAACGTCCAGAGCGGATCCTGGTCCTCGCAGAGCATGGCAGTGAACCCATGCGAAGCATCCAGAGCGGAGCCTAGTCCTCGCCTAACGCGGCAGTGAACCCGTGTGAAGCATCTAGTGCAAACTTCCTGGTTACGTGGAACGCGGATAACGTCACTCTTTGACCCCGTGGAAAACGTCCAGAGCGGATCCTGGTCCTCGCAGAGCATGGCAGTGAACCCATGCGAAGCATCCAGAGCGGAGCCTAGTCCTCGCCTAACGCGGCAGTGAACCCGTGTGAAGCATCTAGTGCAAACTTCCTGGTTACGTGGAACGCGGATAACGTCACTCTTTGACCCCGTGGAAAACGTCCAGAGCGGATCCTGGTCCTCGCAGAGCATGGCAGTGAACCCGTGCGAAGCATCCAGAGCGGAGCCTAGTCCTCGCCTAACGCGGCAGTGAACCCGTGTGAAGCATCTAGTGCAAACTTCCTGGTTACGTGGAACGCGGATAACGTCACTCTTTGACCCCGTGGAAAACGTCCAGAGCGGATCCTGGTCCTCGCAGAGCATGGCAGTGAACCCGTGCGAAGCATCCAGAGCGGAGCCTAGTCCTCGCCTAACGCGGCAGTGAACCCGTGTGAAGCATCTAGTGCAAAATTCCTGGTTACGTGGAACGCGGATAACGTCATTCTTTGACCCCGTGGAAAACGTCCAGAGCGGAGCCTGGTCCTCGCCAAGCACGGCAGTGAACCCGTGTGAAGCATCCAGAGCAAACACAGGACTGTGGAGTCCTTAAAATCCACGGACTATGACGTCCTTAACCTCGACCGTGATGTCTTAAAACTAACGATCAATCCCCCCGATTCCCTACGGATTTCGCCTTGGTTTAAGGGTACATCTCTTCACTCCTTTGATACCTGGCGTTGTAATTCCTCAACGTCTTCAAAGAGGTGGCGGGTCCCTGCAACCAAACACCGGACTGTGGAGTCCCTAAATCCACGGACTATGAGGTCCTTAACCTTGACCGTGATGTCTTAAAACTAACATCGGACTGTGGAGTCCTTAAATCCACGGACTATGAGGTCCTTAACCTTGACCGCGACGTCTTTAAACTACGATACCTCGAAAGATCCCTGACTCCGTGAAACGCGGATAAGGATGATCACATCCAACACTTGCAGGCCCTCACGACCTGTAAGGAAGAAAAACTCTCTTGTGGGATCCTTACGACTCTCAAGGGAAAACCCTTTTAAGAATCCTCACGATTCTTAAGAAGAACTCACACCTATGGGATCCTCTCGACCTGTAGGGATAAAAACTCTTTATGAGACCCTTGTGGCTCGTAAAAAGCAAAAGCCTTAGGAAACAGATCCTAACCCTGAATCCTAAGCCACGGCCGTCCTGCAAGAAGATTAAGATAGAATATCCGCAGAATGCATTCAATGAAAAGGAGACACATCATTGGCAAGAAAAATGTATCTTTTATTCATAAACCAAAACGGGTACAAAGTACAATTTATGGAAGGAACAAAAAGAAAATACTCTCATCCATGAGTATGTACAAAAAGGAAGAAAAAGATACAAATGTTTCAGGCCGGCGGGCGATTCAGCAACTTGGTCAGCTCATCCTGCTTTTGCTGAGCCACGGCTTCATGACGCAAGATCTCCAGAAGACGAGCCTCCGCCTGAGCTTGCTGGGCCTGATATGAAGCGAGCCGGGCTTCAAGCTCCTTTTCAGTGGCCTTGTGAGCCTCAACTCTCTCGCGAGTAAACGTGACGGCTTTGTCAAGAGCCACCACCTCTTTGATGGACTCCTGTAGCACCCGCCACAGTTCATACGCTTTATTGGCCCTGGCTGTGAGATTGGCTTGAAGCTCGCCCAGCGCCTTAGAGGCTAGCTCCCTCTCCGAGAATTTGCGGCCAAGCCTCTTTTCACATGACATCATATTTGCCGCACATCGTGCTATCAGACCTCGCAACTCCGCTTTTGCAACCACGGCTTCTGAGGAAAGGCGAGAACATTCAAGAGCATACAAACAAGCCTCCACCTTCCTGCAGAACTCCACCCAGACCCGCACCACCTCCTCGCTATGATAGGTGGCAAGAAAAGGAAGAGAGCCGTTGGCTTCAGCGGCAAATGCTTCGGCCGTGGTCGTACTACCAGCACGGAGTTCCTCGATGAAAGAAGATAGGGAGACAAGGCTCAATTGGGCCAATCGCTCTGAAGCCCGCAAGGCATAGGGGCCGGACGGCATCACAATGCGCGATTCCAGAGCCATGGAAACTGGCAGGGCTGTTCAAGTTTGGCAAGTGTTAATAAAACTCTTAAACGCGGAACGAATGAGATTATAATAGAAATGTCACTCACCGATAGTCATGCAAGTAGGAGCCGAAGGTTCCCCTGGACCTTCGACGACCTCGACCTCATCGTCGGCTTCCAAAACTATAAGAGGCATCAATGTCATTTCGCAAAATAGTAACAATACTATGGTAAAAAAAATGGCGAATGACACCAACCTTGCCCAGACGAGAGGACAATGCATTGAGGGGAGATCGCCTGCGGAGCTGCCATCTCCAATAAACGCTGAAATGACTGTCGGGGCGATAGATCCGCGATCGTGGCTGCCAAACCGCGCAATTCTGGGAAAGATAAAAGGATTCAGACTATGAAAGGGTTGCTAAATTAAAACACAGAGGAATACCTTCAACAGTCCTCCCATTCCGAGCCGGGGGGATAGCAGCTTCAACGTTCTCCGTCATGACCTCAGGCTCCAACAAAGGGAGAGTAGTCCCGACTACCTCGCCCCCAGCCTTTGGGCCGCTCGCAGTAGGAGTCATTGGGGCGTAGGCCTCCAAAGGAGCCTCCTCCAAAGGGACAAGCACACCCTGGCCAAGAACCGCCGCTGGAAGTTCCACCGCGAGAGGAGCTTCGGCGGGCTTTAGCTTTAATAGGCCCGTAGGAAGCTCCCCCAGCGTCGAAGATTCTGCATAATCCAAATAAGAATAATGATGTATATGCACAGGCATAAATAGTCGGAGAGACTACAAAGGAAGCACAACGTACCTATACGCAAAGAAGCCCTCAATATGGCTTCTTCAAGCCGCTGCTCCTTCTCAAGGAGGTGGGCTCGCCGGGGTTCAAGCGTAGATTCATGACCGCCAGTCCACAAAGAGAGTGCATCAGCTGCGTCTTCTGAAACGGCCTGCTTCAGAGCCCTCTCCCCCCATTCCTCCAAAGGGCCGATAAATCGCCGCCGAATCCACGAAGGGTCTTCGTAGAAGATTACAGCGGGGTAAGACTTCTTCGGAACCTTGGCGTTGTGAGACGCGTCTTTTGAGCGCCGTATGGCCTCGGCCAACTGCGCAGCCTCCTCATCCACTGAACTCGGGAAGAGAAGTCCAGCGTCTGACTCTTCCACGGCCAATGGTTCGTCCTCAAGGATAAGCTCAGACTCCATCACAGAATCAAGCGGGGCAGCAGCCGCTTTCTTCCGCCGTTTAGACCCGGAGCCGGTCGCCGAGGATGACCGCTTCCTTCCCCGCAAAACCTTAGGGCGGCGCTGGCCCACATCGCCCTCAGCGCCCTCATTCCTGTTACTCTTGCTCGGTGCCACAACCGAGGATGACACCGCCATTGTCGACGCCACAGAAGGCGGCGCCGCCACCGGCAGGGGTGCTACCACCGGAGCCCGCTTACCCCGTGAGCGAGAACCCAAAGGCATACCAGCTATCGGAGTAAGGTCTACCCCGGACTCCCCTGGAATGAGCGCGGTGCCAATCTCCCTCAAAGGGAAGCGGACTGGAACCCTCGGTCGTAACTCAGCCCCAGGAGCCAGAGGAGGGGCATCGTGGCCAAGAAGCACCCTCCTTTCCTCGAGAATGATTGGGTTGACCCGATGAAGGTACCAACCCGTAAACGCGCCCACGCATCGAGGCATGTACTCAGCTTCAGGGACCATGAAATGAGAGCCGGTGTTCAGCCTCATAAAATGATGAGCAGCATCGCGAACAGCATCAAGCGAAGGGATCGGGGCAACCATAAAAGCCTCGAAAGGAACACCCTGGTCGTACCCGAGCTGCCGGGCAAATCGATGCGGATTGTACCGCATGAAAAGAGCCGCATTGTCCTGGCGAAACACCAAGTAACCCGGTCTGATTGCATACAAATGCGTGGCCTCCCGGGGCTTCAGAGAAGGTGCGTTGTCTTTCGACTGGTCCCAGAGTTGTTGGACGGGACCCGAAGGAGTAGACAAGACCCGATCAGTAAAAACCAGCCCGCCAGCGGTGGCATGAGGAGAAATTAGCACCCGAATGGCCCCGAATTGAGTCGGGTCGGCGGCAGAAGCGTCCACTAGCCGCATAAGTCGTGGAAAAGGGTAGGCATCGTAAAATGAGGGCCTCTGATGCATGGCGAACGCCCCCAATACATGCATTTCGATCCAGGATGTGAAATAATGAAGCGAAAAGTTCACCACATCCACGCCAGGCGTCGAGGTATTAGCCGCGGTGCCCAATCCATTATAGAGGTGTGCCAAGGCCGGGATGCCGATGGCCAACCGCGTCCCCTCAGCAATACGTTGAGCCGGGTAAATGACCGAGGCTCTCATGAAGCGGCGATGCATGGGGATAACGAACCAGCTAAGCCAAACACTGATAAACCCCACAAAGAATGTTTCCTCATCCATACCAGGTGCTGCAACGGATTCAAAAGACATCGGCGACACGATGGGAATATAATACTGTGGCAGGTCCGATTCAGCAGTCGGTAGCTTCTTCGGACCAAACCCAAAGGGGTCTCTGATGTTAGCAAATTTCGGAGCAGTCTTCGATATGATATCTTCACGAAGGAAGCAGGAAATGAAGCTTTTAAAAGTAACACCCTGCTCCTCAGATTCAGTGAACAATTGATCGAAGATACCCAGTGCCTTGATCAAGCTGGGGCGCTTATGGCGAACAGCATTCTCAGCGGACAGGCCGTCAATCGGCGCAGACTCGAGCTCGAAGACATATTCGTCAGAAGGCAGCAACTCCTCATACAGTGCGCCCCTGATTGGCAATCCCGAGATTTCATAAAATTCTACGAGAGAGATAGAGACCTCGCGATCCCCCAAAAGAAAAGTATTAGTGGGAAGATTCCACTGGTTCAAAAACGCCTTGACCCACCAGGCATGCGGGGACTTGTAATGGAACAGTGACGCATATATGGCCTGATAAAGCCCAACTTTCTGCAACCGCGCCCGATGGGCGGAAAGGATGTAGCGAGCCCAAAGAAGGTAGCCCGTAGGATGCCTGGGAGTGAGCCCTATCTTATAAATTTGCCCCCACGGGTGGGCCTCACCCTGGCAGATACGCCGCCCCAATATGTCTATGGCCGGAATCGGATGGTTCGGAATACCGGTCGTCGAAGGCTCAAGCCTCCCCGTTGGGGTCCAGTTGGGCATTTCCACAGCAAAAGCTGTCCTTGGAGGATCCATCGGTAAAAAGGGGAAAGTAGGCTCCGTTGGCACCGCGCAGAGAAAACTCCGACGACCCTGAATAATCTGACTATACCAAGACCCCCACTGAAGGAGGTTGGTACAGTTCGGGTCATGAGCCCGAATCATCGTCATCACTTCCTCATCAGACGGTGACTGAGGAAAAGCCGCCTCCGAGCGAGAAAAGGGAAAGCGTGGAGCAGAAGCCATCGCACCTGAAATCCAACAAAAGAAGACCGTTAATAAGAAAGTCAACGATGTTTACTCATGCATGAACATGAAGACTAGTGGGAGAAAGCAATAGCAAAGTTTCCTGGGACCATTGGCTATAAAACACATGGGCCCCACAGAATCCGGATGACGGCTCATTGATAATGAGACCAAACAGTTACAATAAAACAAAAGGGAATATCCTCATTTAATAAAAATGATGGCCATGCACATCACCCTAACAGGATTTGTCTCGGGCTCTACAGTGGATCCAATAAAATCAAAGGAATTGAATTCACACAAAAAGACATCATTACAAAGCTCCCATTGCATTAATTGCAGGAAGAACGACCTTGGGCCAAGAGACCACAGGAAGCCTCTGTGTGAGGAAATCGAGTTCTTCGTTGGAATTTAATTCCTTGTTAAGAAAAGGGAATTAAATTCCCAAAAACATTTTAATGGAATTAAAGTCCATGGAGTTGAAACGCTGTCATCATCTCCCCGAAGATCACCTAAACCCTTAAAAGATCTACAGTTCGAAAGTTAGGTGGTTTCCTGTTCTTATGGAAAAACTTGAGGAAAAATGGGTTCTTTATGAAACCCTTAATACGGATTTAAAATCCAAAGAGTTCTTTTAAAGACGAAGGCTCTTTGGCCGTTCAACATTATTACCTGAGGAAAAGGGATCCGTCAACAGAGTTAAACTCCGGGAAATGTCTGAGACAGAGAACTAAGCTCTGAAAGCGAGAATTAAATTCTCAACGAAAAAGTTCTCAGAAGAAGAAGATGAACAAAGTGAAGGCTCCTATGAAGAGACAGTGGTATTTATAGAAGACAATGAAAACGCTTCGTCTCCCCAGATCCCTAGAGGAATCCAACGGTCACAAGAAGTGACAGCGTTGCACTCACGTGCAGACACGTGAGAACAACGCTGTGGGGGCATTTGTTTCCTGATTTAAAATCAGGAAGCTTCTGTGAAAAGCTTCAGAAGAGGGTCACGTGCTTACACGTGACTAGCCGTCGCGTGTTCGCACGTGACACCTAAACGCATCATTCAAGCAAGTTCAGTCTCCTGACTAAGTCGAAGAAAAGGGGGCTTCAGGAAGGGTCACGTGCTCCCACGTGATCAAGGTCACGTGTCGACACGTGACATTTAAATTCAAGCAGCAAAGGCGCACATTGGTTCCCTGATCAAGTCAAGGAAAAAAGCTTCAGAAGAGGTCACGTGCTCCCACGTGACCAGGGTCACGTGTCGACACGTGACGTTCAAGGCAGCAAGCGCGTCTCCAGAACAACCAAGGAAAGAGAGCTCAAACAAAGGGTCACGTGCTCACACGTGACCAGGGGTCACGTGGTAGCACGTGATGTTTAAGCAGCAATCAGAAGACACAGCGCAGAAAGCTCGTTCCAAAGGGGGTCACGTGCTCACACGTGACCATGGATCACGTGGTCACACGTGACCGACTTTCAAAGCCCATTTTTGACGACAGAATTAAATTCTGAAGGAAATTCGAATCTTTCCAAAGGAAAGTAATTATTTGGGACTAATCAAATCAAAGATTCAGAGATGATTAAAGATCATCTATCTATGGAAAATCTCGGCTTTGGGAAAGATTTCCCCCTTAAATCTAACCAAAATATCAAAGGAGAATCTCTGAATTCAAGATCCAATGGTGAATAAAATTCACCTAATAATCCAAAGGCCCAAAATGAATTATGGATGCAAATCAAATCTCCCAATGAAGATTCGTCAAAAAACTGATTGATGCGGCTGCCTCTCCTATAAATAGGAGCCAAGAGACAAAAAAAAGAGAGACATGCGCAGAGAAGAAAAGAGAAAAGGAGAAGAGCTTTGATACTTCGAAAAGACTCAGATCTTCTGCAAAAAGCCCTAGGTAAGAAAGGGAAGGCATTTTGAAAGAAGCAGAATTTAATTCTCAACAGAGTTTAACTCTGATAATATAAAAGCAGAAGAACTTATTTCTTCTCTCTTTGATAGAGGATCTGCAAAGTGCACATCTCCCCTTAAGGTTGAGAATTTAATTCTCAATGGGTTGAGATCCTGCCATGCAGATCCAAAACATAGAGAAGGAGTGCAAACTTGAGAATTTAATTCTCACAGAACTATAGGAATTTAATTCCTCCAAAATAAAAGTGGGGCTAGACCCTATATCATGGGAATTTAATTCCTTCAAAACAAAAAAAAGAGAAACAGGGTTTAACCCTAATTAAAGAACTTAGTTCTGTTGAAACAACGATCATCATTTCCTCAAAAATTTTATTAGGGTTCAACCCTATTCAGCCCTTCACATAAACGGGGAATTTAACTCCCGCAGAAAATTCAGAGTTAAACTCTATCCCAGAATACAAGTCTTCAAAAGAAAGAAGGATTTAATTCCTCTGAAATTAAAAAGTCTCCGGAATTTAATTCCTGAAAAAAGGAGTAACAAATCCTCTGAAAAAAAAACCACATTAAGGCAGGGTCACGTGTCACCACGTGACCCCCCCTCAAAAGCCCTACAGAAAACCCCCTTGAGGCAGCACCCCACGTGACCCACGTGACTTTCAGCAGAAGCCTTAACGCATAGGCATTTGAATGCCCATCACGTGCTGACACGTGATGCTATCAAAAGATGCAGTAATTTCAGCAGAACAAATGGAGGAAGGGCGCTCTCACGTGCTGCCACGTGACCCCTCTTGTCTTAGTGTTTAACACTAAATTGAAACTCTCGCACTCAGTGTTAAAATATTGTTGGGCCTTAGTGTTCAACACTAATTAAAAAGCTTTATCTGCAGTGTTCAACACTGATTACCTTAGTGTTTAAATACTAATCTGAGATCTTCATTTGCAGTGTTCAACACTGATCTGTTTTAGTGTTTAACACTAATTTGAGAAGCCTTATTGCTGGTGTTTAACACCAATTATTTCTTAGTGTTAAACACTAACTTGTTAACCGCATTCCCAGTGTTCAACACTGATTGCTCTATAGTGTTTAACACTAGGCTTTGGCCCAATTGGCTAAATGGATAGAGGCAAAGCCTCTCCTTCAATGGATCAGCAAAAAGTCAATGTTTCAGACCCGACTGGACTTAGCCCAAGCTGGCCATAAGTCCTCAATTTGTGATTAACTGGGCTAATGGGCTCATAACATAATTAATCAGTCTCGACCCCAAATTGGGTCAGGGACTATTAAATCCATTCCGGTTCTAGGGTACATCTCTTCACTCCTTTGAAACTTGGCATTGTAATCCCTCAATGTCTTCAAAGAGGTGACGGGTCCCGACGGCCACTCATGATATGGACTGTGGGGTCCTTAAACCCATGCCTAATGCAAACTTCCTGGTTACGTGGAACGCGGATAACGTCACTCTTTGACCCCGTGGAAAACGTCCAGAGCGGATCCTGGTCCTCGCAGAGCATGGCAGTGAACCCGTGCGAAGCATCCAGAGCGGAGCCTAGTCCTCGCCTAACGCGGCAGCGAACCCGTGTGAAGCATCTAGTGCAAACTTCCTGGTTACGTGGAGCGCGGATAACGTCACTCTTTGACCCCGTGGAAAACGTCCAGAGCGGAGCCTGGTCCTCGCCAAGCACGGCAGTGAACCCGTGTGAAGCATCCAGAGCAAATATGGACCGCAACGTCCTTAAACTACCCATGGACCGCAATGTCCTTAAACTACCCACGGACCGCAATGTCCTTAAACTACCCATGGACCGCAACGTCCTTAAACTACCCACGGACCGCAATGTCCTTAAACTACCCACGGACCGCAATGTCCTTAAACTACCCACGGACCGCAATGTCCTTAAACTACCCACGGACCGCAACGTCCTTAAACTACCCATGGACCGCAATGTCCTTAAACTAGAACAATAGAGCCCCGCATGCTCTTTTGTCGGATCTAAACGGTCCCGTTTAAGTTGATCTTAGCCTCAAAGATGACTAACGTATCCTTAAACCTTCAAACAGAGTGGACTATAAATCCCCCCAATCAACTTTGGTTCAAGGGTACATCTCTGAACTCCTCTGACATCTGTCGTTGTAATCCTTCAACGTCGTTAGAGAGGTGACGGGTCCCGACGGCCATACATTCAATAGACCACTAGGTCCCTAAACTGGAACATTAGAGCCAATTGCTCTTTTGTCGGATCTAAACGATCCCGTTAAGTTGATCTTAGTCTCAAACTGGACTAACGTATCCTTAACAAACGTTTGAGTTGATCTTAGCCTCAAGTATGGCTGACGTATCCTCAAACCAAACCCCCAAACCCAAATCTAAGATAATGCGGATTTGGACTAGTCCACGCCCTACGGGCGACGACATAACTCAGTCTCCGTAAACAATCCACGGGCAACAAAACACAAAACAAACACCCACGACACGAAGTGACCAGCTGGAGAAGGAGAAAGTTGTTACCGCAATGCGGTAGCGTAATTAACTGCAGGGGCTTGCGCCTGCAGGGAAGAGCGTCCCCACAATCAAAAACCCCTCAAGCGAGGGGGAATCTGACGAAGTCTGCTACATCGGACGCATCCGTTTAAACCTTCGATACATGGTGCCATAAATCAACTTGGCATCTTCGGAGAGGTGAACGGATAGCACCAATTAGCATCTGCCCCGAATCTCAGTGCCAAGACACCGCAGTCCTGTGCGCCGTCTTTCGGAGGGGAACAACTATCGGAGATCATCCCACGTCAGCGTGGAGTGGTCACCACCTCGACGTTCGTCTCAATACAGCAGACAAGATGTTACTACGGCATCCTTCCTCCAACAGGATTCGGACACGCCAAAACAAATGAAGCAAAGGCCAAATTCCTAGCTTCAGGGTCTTGACGGTAACTCATATAAAACCTGAAAGATTATCGGAGATCATCCCACATCAGCGCGGAGTGGTCACCACCTCGACGTTCGTCTCGATACAACAGACGAGATGTCACTACAGCGTTCTTCCTCTAGTAGGATTCAGACGCGACAATCAAACAATGGAGCCACGGCAAAATCCCTACTTCCAAACCTCGACGGTTCACCAACAGCCTAGAGACAACCGCGACATTCGTCTCGATACAGCAGATGCAATGCCAGCAAACGAAGCAAAGGCCAAATTCCTAGTTTCAGGGTCTTGATGGCAACTCATATAAAACCTGAAAGACTATCGGAGATCATCCTATACCAGCGCGGAGTGGTTATGACTCATCGGGGCTCTCCAAAATGAGCCTAACCTCAAGTAAAAAGCGGCATGGCAAAATTCCTAACGCTTGCTCTTCCGACGGTCAAACTGTCTAGGAGGATTGCTTGAAGACGTCTTGTCCAACCCCCGAAGGGATCAGAGACATGACAGTCGCAAGGCTACTTGAACAGCAAGGTTGCCTATCGAGGAATACATCAGCCAACGCGACGGTACGACGGAAAAAACCATAGTACCACAGACCCTAACGGACCTCTGTCGTAAAGAGCAGAGGTTAATTGTGACGTTAGGATATTCTTGCGAGAAATGCTCGATTCGTCTCGACTCGTGAGGAAAAGCCTTAGGCAGCGGGGATTAAAAAACTTGTTTCCTAAGCACTGGGGCCTTGCAAGTCGGTCTAAAACGGACTCTTGCATACTATTCACGGACTACACTCTCCAAAGTTGAATCTCGACAAGGAGGGAAACAACCCCTTACGAGTCCTCTCGACTAGTAAGAGGGAAAATTCTCTAGTGAGATCCTTACGACTCTCAAGAGAAAACGCACTTAGGAGTCCTCACGACCCCTAAGGAGAAAATACACCTACGAGATCCTCTCGACTCGTAGAGAGAAAAGTCTTTATGAGACCCTCACGGCTCATAAATTTGAAAAGTCTTAGGTGGCAGATCCTAACCCTGTTTCCTAAGCCATCGGTGCCCTACAAGGAGGTCGAGATAGACTATCTGCAGGCCACACTCTCCGAGGTCGAACATCGACAAGAAGGGAAACAATCACTTATGAGTCCTCCGACTTGTAAGGGAGAAAATTCTCTTGTGAGATCCTTATGACTCTCAGGAGAAAACACACTTAGGAGTCCTCACGACCCCTAAGGAGAAAATACACCTACAGGATCCTCTCGACCTGTAGGGAGAAAATTCTTTATGAGACCCTCACGGCTCATAAAATTGAAAAGCCTTAGGAAGCAGATCTTAACCTAACTTCTAAGCCATCGCTGTCCTACAAGGAAATCAAGGTAGATTATCCATAAAATGTACTTACTAAAAGGGACACACCATCACGGAGCAAAATATGCCTTTTATTCATGAATCCAAATGAATACAAAGTACAATTTATGAAGGAACCAAAAATACTCTCATTCAGGAGTATGTACAAAAGAAGAATAAAAAATATGCAGTTCTTCAAGTTGGCGGATGATTCAAAAGATTCATCAGTTCATCCTTCCTTTCTTGGGTCTCAGCTTCAAAGTTGGCTACGGTTGCGAGACGGGTCTCCGCTCCCGACTGTTGGGCCTGATACGAGGCAAGCCGGCCTTCGAGTTCATGCTCAGTAGCTTTATGAGCATTAACCATCGTCCGGGTAAAGATAACAGCTTTATCAATAGCCACCACGTCCTTGATTACGGCTTGAAGCTCTTGCCAAAGTTTATATGCGCGGGTGGTCTTAGATGTAAGTTCGGCTTGAAGCTCCCCTAGCGCGGTTGAAGCCAGCTTCCTCTCTGAGAACTTTCGGCGGAGCCTCTTTTCACAGGAAAGCGTATTAGAGGCGTACCGCTTAATCAACTCCTGCAAACTTGTCTTCGCAGCCACCACCTCCGAAGGAAGGTGTGCACATTCAAGACCATGCAAGCATGCCTCCACTCGACGACAGAATTCGACCCAAACTTGCACAAATGCTTCACTGTGATAAGTAGCAAGAAAGAGGAGAGAACTGTTGGCTTCAGCGGCAAATTCTTCGGCTGTGAGCGAGCTACCAACACGAAGGTCTTCGATTAACTCTAACAAAGAATGAAGGCTTGACTTGGCCATTCGTTCGGATGCAGGCAGCGCATAAGGGCCAGACGGCATGAGAATGCGAGTCTCCAACGCGGTAAAAGTAGGCAGAGCTGTTAAAGATTGATAAAAGATCGGCGAAGGTTGCAAACAGAGGACAGATGCAAAAGTGTCGAAACTTTACTTACCCAAGTTTATACGAGAAGAGTCTGGAAGATCTTCGGGCCCATCGAGGACCTCAACCTCATCATCAGCCTCCAGAACTACAGAAGACATGAACATTGTTACATAAAGAAGTAACAATATTGAGAAAGGAGCGAACAATGCTAACCTTGTCCGGAAGAGAGAATGATGCGCTGAGGGGATATCGCCTGTGGAGTAGCCAGTTCCAGCAGATGCTGGAAAGACTTCCTGGGAGACAGGCCAGCGATGGACGCCGCCAATTCCCGTAGCTCTGAAAAGACAGAAAAGTTCAAATAATGAAAAGATCGTTAAAATAAAAGATGGAACAATACCTTCGATGCTCCTCTCATTTTGGGTTGGAGGGATAGCAGCTTCGGCGGCCTTCTCCGTGCCTCCAGACACATTATCGGGGAGGTGGACCGGTATAGTAACTTCCGGTGGAGGAGCAGTGACCATCGCTACAGGCTCCAGTGGAAAGATGGTGGCCTTGACTATCTGTCCCGCAGTCTCCGAGCTGTCCCCAGGGAGATCCATTGGAACGGCGACCACCAAAGATGCCTCCCCTGAGGGAGCAAGTGCTTCGGGAGCAGGAACCACCGCAGGAAGCTCTATCGCAGGAGGGACAGTTTCATCAACCCCCTCCACACCGAGCAGTGTTTCACTAGGGGTATCAGCAGGCTCTACGGTCAGTAAACCCATGGGAACCTCCCCCATCGCTGAAGTTTCTGCACAGTTTACACGAGGATAAGAATACATATATACAAGTGCAGACAATATGAAGTATTACAGAGAAATACCGGAACATATCGATGCGCAAGGAAGCTTTCTGTATGGCTCGCTCAAGCCGACACTCCTTCTCAAGGAGGTGTGCTCGCCGAGGTTCAAGGGTAGACTCGTGACCGCCAGTCCACAATGAAAGCGCATCCACAGCGTCCTCCGAAGCAGCCTGTTTAAGGGCCCTTTCGCCCCACTCCTCCAAAGGGCCGATGAATCGTCGCCGGATCCACGAAGGGTCTTCATAAAAAATGACGGCTGGGTAGGGTTTTTTCGGAATTCTTACGTTCTCTGACTCGTCTTGAGAACGTCTTATAGCCTCAGCCAGTTGTGCAGCTTCCTCGGCAGATGAACCAGGAAAAAGAAGACTGTCGTCTGGTGGACTAGTAGCGGTCTTCTTTCCCCGTTTTGGCCCAGAGCTAATGGCTCTAGAAGATCGCTTCTTTCCCCTTGCCGTCTGTTTTTTGGGCTGCTTTTTGGTTTTGACAGAAAGAGGAGATTTCTTCAGGACCTTCGCCAAGGGGATATTATCATCAGAGCTGGGTTTTACATCCAGAACCGGTACGGTATCCGTCATCGGTCGTTCAAGCGAAGCCTCTGTTGGCAATGAGGCGCGAAGCCTTTCCCCCTGTTCAAAGGTTTTAAGCGAAGCAGCAATGGCTTCTTCTGTAAAGGCACCTGTTAAAACAGGAGGCATCAGTCAGAGTATAAAAAAAGAGTGAAATAAACAGCTGAGAGATAAGGATAGAATATACCTGACTGCGCAAGGACGGCCAATTCCTTTACGAGGACAGCCGATTGTTTGGAAGCTTCAATGGCGACCTCCAGGTCGGTATCATCAAGCATCCCGAATAAACCCTCGTTGGTCCCATATTCGCTCAAGCCTTCGCTAAACAGAGCAGGGGGCGTCGAGCCTAATATGGTGTCCAAAAAAAGTACTTGTTTCTTTTTCTTCTGAGGACGGACGCCGGTGGCCGATAACACGAGTATGCATTTGGTAGACGCCTTTGGACGACGAGTCCCAATTTCCTTTCCCACGTCCGACTCAGGGGACGCGGCAACTACTTTTTTTTCAGACTCGCTGGGTAGGGGTAACCCACGCGTAGGGCTTAACACGTGTGGAGGCTCAACTACAGTAACCCCTCTCAGGGGAGGATGAACAATGTTCCCCCGCTTCAGAGGAACATTTCGATCACCACCCGGCACTGCACCCTTGCGATCAAGTAACAATCGCTTCTCTTCCCTGATGACGGCACCCATTGAATGCTGATACCACACCACGTACGCATTAAGAGCCTTTGGGACGCAACTCGGTTCGCTGATAAAGAAGTTGGACCCTGTGTTCAAACGCATGAAATGATGCAGTGCGCTCCGCATTCCCTCTTCGGTAGCAGCAGGCTCGGCAAAGAAGGCTTCAAGTGGGACGCCCTGATTATAACTTAGCTGCTGGGCGAAACGATGCGGATTGTATCTCATGAATAACGCCGCATCATTTTGCCTGAACACTAAGAAACCCAGACTGATGGAGTATAAATGAAGGATCTCCCTAGCTTTCAACACAGAGGCCCCATCTTTAAATATGTCCTGCAGTGGCAGCACTGTCTTCCCCGACTCTTGGCCGATGGTTAGAACTTTATCAGTAAAGGACATGCCAGCCCCAATCGTGCGTGGGCGAAGAAGCAAGCCTCTAGCTTCCCGTTGCGTCGGAGTCACACTAGAAGCGCCAACCAGTTGCATGATCCGAGGGAACCTGCACCTGTCATAAAAACCCGGCCTCTTGTGGATGCCAAAGACACCTAGCACGTGTAACTCGAGCCATGATGTAAAATAATGCATCGGGAAGTTTACCGACTGCACCCCTGGCTCAGTGGTATCAGCCGCCAAGCTGAGGCCGTGATACATATGGGTTAACTCAGCAATCCCCACATCCACTTGTATCCCAGCAACCATCCGATGCGCAGGATAGAAGACGGACGGCCTCATACGGCGAGGGTGCATGGGAAGCACAAACCAACTCAGCCACAGCCCGAGGAACCTTAAAAAGAACGCTTTTTCGTCGATCCCAGGAGCCGCCAGTTCTGCAAAAGGGATGACCGAGGTATCAGGTAGAAAGAAGCTCTGCCGATCCGCCTCCACCGCTGGCAGATTGCCTAAACCCAAGCCGAAGGGGTCGTCAAGACTGGCGAATTTCTCGACTTCTTCCTTTAATATTTCCGGGCGAAGAAAATCAGTGATAAAAGCCGTAAAACTAACTCCACGACCTTCGGATGTAAGGGAGAGGTTCTCGTACATATTCAACACCTTTATTAAGCTCGGAAATTTGTGTTGAATAGCATTCTCGGGAGTAAGACCCATTACCACTAATTTGGTAGCAAAAACATACTCATCCGGGGGAAGCAATTCCTCATAATGTTCCCCCCAAACAGGTAAACCTGAGACCTCTGCAAACTCCTCCAAAGAAATGGAGACTTCTCGATCTGATAGAAGGAAGGTGTGGGTTGGGATGTTCCACTGTTCCAAAAATGCCCTGACCTACCATGTGGGGGGTGGGGAATATTGAAACAAAGAGGCATAAACGGCGGGATACAATCCGAGCTTCATCAACCGTGGCTTCCTCGCCGATAGAATATACTGGGCCCACCGCAAATACCCGGCTGGATGACGGGGAGTTAGTCCTATATTGTACGGCTGTCCCCAGGGGCGTGACTCGCCCTGACATATGCGTCGCCCTAGGATGTCCAAAGCCACCGGCGGCTGTACGGGTATTGCGGCAATAGAAGGCCGAAGGAGACCTTCTGAAGTCCAGTTGACCTCCTCCACAGTGTAATTCATCGGAGGCGCATTTGCATAAGCAATCGCTGAAATAGGCTCCGAAGGTGTCGCACAGGAAAATCTTCGTCGGCCCATGATAATTTGATCATATCATTTACCCTATAGATGAAGACTCTTATGCTCCGGCTCATGGTCTTTTATCAACGCGAAAACCTCTCGATCAACGGGCGCTTCAGGAAACCCGCCTTCTGAACGAATGAAAGGGAAGGAGGTGTCGGAAGACATAATGCCTGCGCAGAAAAGAACGAATTTTTCAGCCACCAATGCAATAAATTAAATTCTGTTACAAGGTACTATAAATCCGTACCGCACTGCAATGCAGTTAAAGGGGACCAAAGGGGACCTACAAAATCTAGATGACAGTTCATTATTAATAAAACAGCCTCACCATCTGGAGGCATAGCCTATGGGCCCCAAGTGGCTTCCCTGTTCACGATGCCGGTGGAACAGGTCACTCAAGCCACCACAGTATTGTTTTTCGGGACCATGCTCCCGCCAGCAAGCTTCACCGCCCATGTGCCAACGCCGGAAGCTCCCTAGAAGTCGGTTTTCGATCGGCTTGCTACTACCACGACCCCTCTCAACGGGTCGTCCAGCTCCAACCCCTCAGTCTTCGCCAGGCTGGGCCAGAATTCCCGTGGACCCATAATGAAGCCTGCAATACCTAAAGTGGCCATCTCAGAGGGGATAGCCATCCCCGCTCCTGAAGTCGCCGAGGCGGTTTCCCTTACCAAATGGTCGGTCTTTACAAGATTAACCACTCCGGCTCCTGCTCCAAAGTCTGTCTTCGACAGATTAAATCCTGTTACTCAACGAACCTCAGTCTTCAAGAGGCTGACAGCGGCGACGTCTCACCAGAACAGGGGGCATGACGAATTCACCCCTCAAGCTGAAACCATCCCAACAGCTCGACGCGCTCGACGTCGCCACTGGCGCCGAGTAAGGAAGGCTGGAGGCAACTCCCCCTCTGGGCTAACTCCACCATCCCCAATGATGGAAGTCAATGCTGCTGTTCCAATTGAGAACAGTTTTGAGTTGCTGAACAAGGTGCGCAGGAACTCTCCTACCGCCGTACTGAAAAGATCTCCTCCATCCGTGGAGAATGTTGTAGAAGCAAAGCCAGAACAGTCCCCTCAGCGACTGTCCTCCAAAATCTACAAAGTCTGGCGACAGGTTCGGGACTCAGTAATTGATCAAGATTACCCTCGCCTACAGAAAAGGGCGAAGGTTCGGCAGGAAGAGAACCGTCCTAGCAAACCACAGAGGACGACAACCACTTGGGTGCCCACTGCAACGGCCTCCTCAACGTCAACTGCTCAAAAGAGAAGGAGGCCAGAGAAAGCCCCTGTGAACGTGGCGAACCGTAAAAGCCCCGAATCCAAACGCCCCAAGTCTGGGGGCATAATGGTGCACATTGTTTATATGGCATCCGGAAAAGAGGATAGCTGTATCTCCACAGGTTATCAACCGCTTACGCGATCTATCACAAGAGCTCAGGAACAACAGCAGCAGAAGCTTCAGAAGATGCTGACTGCGGTGGCTGCACTCACCGGACCAAAAGAAAGCCCAGAGGAGTCGTCGAAACAGCGTCACGAACAAGAAACGGATGCTGACTTCCTACGCAGAGTCCTCAAAAAGAAGGACAGAGAAGCTGCAGAATAAGCCGCCAACATAAAACGAATGGCGCTTCTCTTCCAAGACATGGTTGGTATTTCCCCAATTAGAGCAAAGCTCTGTTCAGAATTCAAAATTTGAATTACAGCTGCACTTTTATAAAAGCGCTTCGCTACAACTAGCGCACCCCGTGCAAAGCACATAGGCACTAGCTCTAGGTGCGCTGCGCTCCAAGTAGCGCACCACGTGCAAATCACGTGTGCGCTAGCGCTAAGAGCGCTGCGCTCCAATTAGTGCACCATGGGCAAAGCGCACCATGGGCAGGACGCATAAGTGCTAGCGCTGGAACTAAATGTTCCTCACCGTTGGATCAAATATCCAACGGATATAATTAAATCATTGGTTAACAAGAATAAAATTCTGTTGAATCTTTCCAAACAGAAAAGATTGTGCCTCGAATTTGGAACACCGTTGGATCAATGATCCAATGGTGATTAAAAATCACTAAAATACAGAACAAATTCTGTAAAGAAGGAAAGATTTCTCAAATCTTGTTAAAATAAGAAGATTATCTTCTGTAAATCAGAAGCCCTTGGATCAAGAATCCAACAGTGGGGAAATTCCCAAATCAATCAGAGAAAGATCTCTTAAACTGATTCAACAAATCATTTAGCCCTATATAAAGGCTCCTAGACTTCAAGTCTCAGGGATAGAAAAGAGATAGAAAAAACCCTATGCAAAAAAAGAGCAAGCTCTTAGAAAAAAGAAGATTTTTCTTCATCTTCAAGGTAAAGAAAGAACTATGTTCTTGAATAATAGAGATGAATCCATCTCATAAAAAGAAGAACCATCTTCTAAAAAGATCTTAGATCTATAAAAAGACCAAGGTCTTTCGATTTAAAAGAAAAGATCAAAAAGTTCTAATCATAAAAAAATAAAAAGAAGTAAAATACTTCACTCACAGATCTTTTGATCTATAAAGGTAGAGCCTTTTATAAAAACAAGAACTTTTGTTCTTTGATCTTGAGGCAAAGCCTCATTTGAGGAACATAAATTTGTTCTCTGATCATAAATTTGATCAAGTGCACTTTGCGCCTTTGAAAAGTGCCTTGCACTCATGAACTGCACCCTTGCGCTCCTTGGACCGGCGCTCAGCGCCAAAACCTGCCACGTGTCAACCAGAGACACAATCTGCGCTCTGCGCTTCTAAAAACATAGCACTGCGCTCATGAGCTGGCGCTCAGCGCCAAGCGCGCCACGTGTGACTCACTAGTGCGCCAACAGACTAGTGCAACACGCTTATACACTAAAAGCGCAATGCGCCAATAAACTAGCGCTCAGCGCTAAGCGCGACACGTGTCCTCCTCGTGTGCGCTATCCAACAGAAGCGCAATGCGCTCTTTCCTTGGCGCAAAGCGCCTGACGCGCCACGTGGCGCACTGTCAGAACATACTTTGTTCTGATAAATGCTATGCATTATTAAAAGGGCCGAGCCCAGATGAAGGCTCAATAGCCAGAACAATAAAATGTTCAACTCATATCAACTGAGCCCATATGCTCATAAACCTGCAAACAGACTTTAGTCCCAAATTGGACTATAGATCTCCCAACCAACATTGGTTCAAGGGTATATCTCTGAACTCCTCTGATATTTGTCATTGTAATCCTTCAACGTCTTCAGAGAGGTGACGGGTCCCGACAGCCATACATCCCACGGACTATTATGTCCTTAACCTTGACTGTAAGGTCTTTAAACTCATGGATATGATGTCCTTAACCTTGACCGTGATGTCTTAAAACTAACATTGGACTGTGGAGTCCTTAAACCCACGGACTATGATGTCCTTAACCTTGACTGTGAGGTCTTTAAACTCACGGACTATGATGTCCTTAACCTTGACCGGGATGTCTTTAAACTAACATTGGACCACCATGTCCTTAAACTGGTAATTGACCGAAATGTCTGTAAACTAAATAATAGAGTCTAAATGCTCTTTTGTTGGATCTAAACGATCCTGTTAGGTTGATCTTAGTCTAGAAATTAGACTAACGTATCCTTAACAAACGTTTAAGTTGATCTTAGTCTCAAATGAGGCTAACGTATCCTTAAACCAAACCCCCAAACCTAAATCTAAGAAAATACGGATTTGGACTAATCTACGCCCTACGGGCGACAACATAAATTAGTCTCCGTATACAATCCACGGGCAACCAAAAACAAAACAAATACCCACGACACGAAGTGACCATCTGGAAAAGGAGAAAGTTGTTACCGCGATGCGTTAGCGTAATTAACTGCAGGGGCTTGCGCCTGCAGGGAAGAGCGTCCCCACAATCAAAAACCCCTCAAACGAGGGGGAATCTGACGAAGTCTGCTACATCGGCCGCATCCGTTTAAACCTTCGATACATGGTGCCATAAATCAACTTGGCATCTTCGGAGAGGTGGACGGATAGCACCAATTAGCATCTTCCCCCAGATTCAGGCAAGACGTCCAGTCTTCCCAGCTCCCGGCGGTAAACAGTCGGGATGATGTTACAGCCGGATCCTCCAGTTGAAGACCCTTCGATCATCATTGAAGACGACAGAGGGGAGACGTCGAATCCTCCTCCGGCTCTTTCAGCAGCCAAAGAGGAAACTATTTCTAAGGCCGCCCTGGATGACTATATCACTCAGCAGATACGAGTCCACCAAGCAAATGAAGCGGCTGGCCAGGTCGTGAAAACTGGGCGACCATATCCAGGCTGGTATGACCAGATAAAGTACCCGCCGGGCTACACGATCCCCAAATTCCACGTATACAAGGGGACAGGCAATCCCCACCAGCATGTCGCTCAGTTTAGGACACTTTGCGGCAACACCGGGGGTGATGATAAGCTTTTACTCCGCCAATTCGTCGGCATCTTATCGGAGACGACATTTGAGTGGTACTCCGAACTTCCAAACGACTCCGTCAAAACTTTCGCAGAAATGGAGTTGTTATTCACCCAGCGATTCGCGAGCGCAAGTGAACGCACCCCGATAACAGCATTGATCAATGCAAGGGTAAAGCCGGGCGAAACTTGGGTTCAATATGCAATTCGATGGAGAAATCTGTGGTCAAAGTGCGAACAGCGTATCGAAGAAGCACCGGCGGTGGGTATGTTTGTGGGCACTCTCGATCCTCACGCGACTATTTCTCAATTCATGATGTTCTTCAAGCCGACTACATTCCAGGCCTTGATTGACAAACTGGCCCAAATGGATTAGATGGGCCATAGACCGTCTTCCTCGAAGATGGAGTCTCGAAACGAGAAGGCTAAAGGGAAAGCAATCTTCGTCATCAACGCTCAACAACAGCCGAGTGGCCCGAGACTGGTTGTTCGCCAAAGCAATAAGCGACAATCCCTCGATGAGAAATTGAGACGTCCCTATTTGTTTCCCCGGGATAAAACAAGGAGACTGTTCGAACTAGCAGTGCGCAATGGGCTTATTACTCTACCGGAGTCGAGACACCCACCGCAACCGAACGACGTTAACGATCCTAATTACTGCCCCTACCATCGAGTATTGGGCCATCCACTCGAAGATTGCTACGTCTTCAAAAACTGGGTTGAAGACCAATACCAACAGGGCAAGTTTGCGCTATCCGAAAACAGGAAGGTGAATCCGCCATAACAGCACACTCCTAAAAGGGTAGACATACCGGGGGCATCGTGCTCTTTTATAGAAGAAGCTCCATGGGAGGTCGCTCTTTCAGCCAAGAAGAAAAGGATGCTAAAGGATCTTCACACATGCCCGGCGATCAGGTGGAAAAGCCCACTAGAGCCGGAGACCATCGAAGGGATGCTGAAACCACGCTCAACATTGGGAGTTAATAGTGATGGTGGACAAAACATTCAGGCCCAGCCGTCAAAGTCTTCGAAGAAAAAGAAGAAGATCAAAAAGCCCGCGCAGTTTGATGACAAGCGCACGTATCTGCAAAAACGTATTGACACGCTGGAGGAATATAACCAGAAGACGTGGACCCCGGTCACACTCCAAGAATTTCTCAGCAATATCCTTGAGAGCAGAGATAACGACAATAACGACGGGGATGACTCGTCGGAAGAATCTGAGGACTATGTGGCAAGTTGCCACATGATTCTCATTCAGCGTTAACTAACTAAGAAGCTCACTCGGGGATAGAAGACATCATAAAAGAGCCGGGGGCAGGATCGAATCCAAAACCCTTGGAACCGTCTGACGAGATGATTGACTTGCTACTGAATGAAGCCCGTCAGAAAACCAAAGCCAATCGAGAGCACGAACTGGCTATATTCGAAAAAACCAAACGCCGACGACTGAATGAAAAGGTCGAGGCACCCCAACCGGATCGAAGCATCCCTATCGCCAGCAAAGGCAAGCTTAAAGTAAGGAGACGATTCGCTAGGGCCCTGTCAATAGGAATGAAGTTGCCCTCTTTCAGAGGAAATTCTCCTAGCAGTATACATCTTGATGAAGCGGACATACATCCTAACTTCTGCTTATACCATCAGAGGATTGCACACCCTACCGAGGAGTGCATAGTGTTTAAAAACTAGTGGCAGGGATATGTCGCCCACCGACAACACGTTCAACGAGTGAAGCGCAAAGCTCGTCGGGAACAGAAAAGCACGACAGATGAGCGCAAAAGAGCTGCTGGCAATTGTCACATAGTCGACACCAAGGGATCGCAAGTTATCTCCTTTGGAAGCGACTCTGACGAAGAAATCGCCCTCAGCCCTCTTTTCAAGAAATCCACCTCCGACACAAAAGATGCGAAGATTTGCGAGAAAATCTAGCTGTGTAATCGTACGTTGCCCCGAAAAATTTCGGACCTACAAACAACGGACCGAAATGTCACTAAACTAACGATGGACCGCAATGTCTTAAAACTTGCAACTGACCAAGACGTCTATAAACTATTACTGACCGCAGCATCCCAAGGCTGACGTGGTAAAAATAAAAAAAAAGAAGAAAAGAACGGTACGTCCGTAAGCAAAATGGGCACGGATGAAAACCCGAAAGGGCTCCGTGAGTAAAAACAGCAGGACTACCGGCGAGTTTTGTGAAAACCCGAAAGGGCGCAATCTCGTTAAAAGACACTTGCAAGGTCCTCTCGACCCTGTAAGTAGAAACCACCTGCGTGAGATCCTTATGACTCACAAAGGAGAAATACACTTAAGAATCCTCACGATTCCTAAGGAGAAATTACACTTACGAGATCCTCACGACTCATAAGGAGAATTCCCCTTTGAGGCCCTCACGGCTCATAGGGTTCAAAAGCCTTAAGCTACAGGGATCTGAACCTGTTCTTAAGCCATCACAATCCCCAGATTGCCCTACAGGCGGTTCAATATTGACCCTTGTATACTATCCACGGGCACGAATGAACATTTTCCTAACAGAGTCCTGATTGATTCGAAAGAGTGTTTGTAGTAATTAACCGCAATCAGAACGGTGTCGCGTGTAGCTAGACCGAGGTGAGTACGGGTCGTCCCCAGGGAAACGTTGAATCTTTTACTCTTACTTTAGATGTGTTGAAAAAGAGAGGAGGAATAAAGAATTTTGTAGAAAGGTTTCTAGATCTACGTTAAGCAAGAATGCAAAATATATAGATCTAGATTATTTTAGGGATGTAGTTAATATAATAAGAGGGCTTGTAGGGTTCGTTAGGATTTTATAGTTATGGACGATTAATTAAAAAGTTACCCTTTTTATCGTTTAATAGATTTAAAACTAGAACGACGGTGATGCGTGTAGATTAGGGTTTCTGGAGGGAAAAGAAATCCCACTCTTAACCCTTATCTCGACATGGAACTCCGTTCATATCTAGCCTTTACCAAAACAATCATTAATCTAATCTCTAATCGCGGTCGGAACTAACAAAGAATTGTTAGCGCGCCCGATTAGGATGTTAATGATTCTTTTGATAAAGTTCATAAACTTTATAGGATTTAAAAAGGGTTTAGAGATATTCATCATCCATTAGCCTACCCTAATCCTACGAACCCTAACAAGCGGAGAATTACTCGCGCATGTTGGGAGAAAAAGAGATGGAGAGAAAATGCATAATTAAACTACGAAAAAATAGAATAAGAAAAAGAAAGCTACCTTTATTAATCAACAATATTCATTACATTTTGATTCCTTAGAAAATGATTACAAAGACTAGTTTGCTTCTCGATCTCTTCCAAGGAGGTAGACGAACAGTTGATGATCAGCCTGGATGCGTGAGCCGTCTTAGACTTCATGATCTCGTCGGCTTGATCAGTTTTCCAAGAGGCTCTCGGTTCCTTTTTATAGTCCAAAGCCAGAAACCTTTGCTTCCAAATTAGGTAAACAACAGTAGAGAATCTCCCAAATTTTTCCAAGCTTTTAGATCCTCTATCTCACCGCAGATCCGCGGTCCAAGAGGGTTAAAGCCGCGGATCCGCGGCCTTCTAATCATGGCCCTTGATCAAACTTCTGGTGTTTTCTTTATATGACATGTAGACTTCTCTAGAACCTTTGTATCTTCGAAATATTCTCGTGGTTGCTTCCAGACTTGGTCTCTAAGTTTTGATTCCTTAATTAGGCAAGTCTTCTTCAACAACTTGATTTCCTTGATTCTAGTCTTGAAAAATTCTGCACAACTTGGAAAAATTCTGCACAACAACTCAAATAATATTTAGTAAACTTTGTTCTACTAGGATTTGGTCAATGATATTATTTGCATACAATTTCCTACCAAATGCTAATTATAATATATCAACACATGGAAAATACTCTAATTATAATATATCAACACATGGAAAATAGTATTTTTACACATAAACCCTCATATGTATGATATATTATAATAAAGTCCTTTTTAATATGAAAATGGTAGGAAAAATGTAATAATAAGTGTGCAGTTTTATCAACTGAACAAATACCCCCAAACTTATCTTTGATCGTCCCGAGCAAACTAGTTTATTCAAGAGGAGGAGAAAAAAGAAAGGAGAAAACTAAGAACACTTTCGTAGGCAAATACGATTGCACTGAGCGCGTGCAACAAGCCGTTAAACCTCTAGGTGTCCCTAGTAGGAGGAGTGTTGTCTTCTGAGGGTTTTCAGCGGATTACACCCACAAAATCCTATAACAAAAAAGAGATGGTGAAATTTACATATGAAGATAAGAACCATAAAAGAAAGACTTTGAAAATAAGAGTTTCCAACTACACTAGCTTTTCAGTTGTCATGAGCCCTATCTTAATAGTCATGAAAAGATGTTAGAAATCACATTATCCCTCAATAAAATATCGTCTTTATTCTTCATTCCTACCTTTCATCCAAACATCGATCATATACCCCTACGTGTGTGTAATGGACATCCCTATACTCGGAGAATTCAATTCAAGCTATCATACTCTTATACATCTACCTCAGTACTTTTTAATTTGATGAATATTTATGGATTTGCTCGCACATTTTCATGCGACCGTTAATACTTCTTGAGGTACTAACCGACCGATTACTCATGTGCTTGCTGATTAGGTGATAATATTTTCCTCGTCTTGCACCACCTAAGGCTTAGCAGTGACTCCCAGACCAGTTGGTTTTAGGGCACTAGGTGAAGAGGCGCCCTCGCTATATTTTTTTATTACTGTCTTGGCGATAACAAAACCAGTGTTCATTTTTCTTTTCACCATTTATATTTTCTTCATTTTTTTTATTTCCTTCATACTTTGGCTTTTAGACAAGAGCATTTCAAGGTATCCTCTATTATCCCGAGTTTCAAGACGTGTGTAAGTGCATATAGTAGGGTATCCACATTCAAATGTTTGGCTTCCAGAATAGAAACTATTTTTCAGGCTTATTTTTATCCTCAGATTAGTGACTTCCTTCATCTTACTAACCCTTGGGACAACAGCTCATAACTACTTATTACTAGTTCGTTTAAGAAAACTTTTAATTTTCTTGGTTTTCTTAAACTATTCCTATCTTTTAGATGTAATTTTTCACACTCTACTCTTTTGTTATAAAAAAAATATTTAAATTTTTGAAAATGTTGTGCTTATGCAAAATGTGATGCAAATTGATGTGTAAATAAGCACAAACCTCCCCCAAACCTGTTTACAGCAGTGTCCTCACTGATGTCATCCGTTAAGCTCAAAAACCTGTAGACTTGGGAGAAAATTATTAATGGGGGCAAGAATATATGAAAGTGAAAATCCTCCCCCAAACTTATTTTAGGCTCACAATTTTGTAAAAATCATTTTCTTTCAAGAGCCAAAATATTACCCCCCCAAACTTGAGTTAAACAACGTTGATCTTTTAAAATCACACGAGGGGGGTAAGGTTATTGGTCAATGCCAAGCTTTGCAAAGACCGAAGGTCAACACCAACCATTCAAAAATTTTATCGATGAAGCACTAAGGTTGGTGGAAGAACATGTCACCTTTCGACGTGAAGAAGTGGGGGGGTGATAAGAGGTGTAATGGAAAAGGATTGCGTCTCAATTTGGAGAGACGACACAGTGATAGTAAAGATGGATTACTCGCATTATCATGATTGTCCAAAAGAAGGGGTGGAGGTCCAATTTCTTCATCTTGGAGTTGATTCATCTCAACACCCGTGTCTTGTAAAAATGCGAGTTCATCAGCGAAAATTTCTTCAAAGCTTTCAACGATACCCCGAAAAATAATGTCATCAGAAAAAATGGGGTGATCGTCAGACTCTATAAAAAGTTCCTTATCAGCGTTAGATGTTGACCCGGACAACTCGGTGGAAGAGTCTGTGTCAAGCAACAACATATGAAAAGAGTCAGAATTATGAGGTTGATCATATTCGCTGCTGTCGACATCCATTAATTCGACAGAACACACATGAGCATAGGGTTCAGAGGGTTCACTTCCCAACTTGTAAATGTTAAGCTCAATTGACTTCTTTCCAAAGGATAGGGTCATAGAGCCGTTTCTACAATTGATTACTGCGTTGGAAGTGGCCAAAAAGGGTCGACCGAGTATCACCGGGATTTGATTGCGTGGGTTTGCCACAGGTTGTGTATCTATAATGATAAAGTCTACAGGGAATATGAATTTTCCGACTTTGATTAACACATCCTCTAGCTCACCCCTTGGTTGGGTGATAGATCGATCAGCCATCTGAAGAGTGCAATGCGCAAGTTTTAACTCTCCGATCCCTAATTGCTCATAAACAGAATACGGAAGTAAGTTAACACTAGCACCTAAATCGAGTAGAGCACGATTGATATTTTTACCCCCCAATAGAAATTGAAATTGTAGGACTTCCGGGGTCCTTTCGTTTCTTGGGTAGTTGTTGTGTAAAAGCTGTGCTCACATTACTCGCAAGGAAAACTTTTTTAGGTACTTGAACTTTTCTCTTCCTAGTGCACAAGTCCTTTAGGATTTTTGCATATGACGGAACTTGTTGAATAGCATCTAGGAGAGGAATGTTTATGTTAACTTACTTAAAAATTTCCACAATCTTCTCCATTTGTGGACTTGGTCTGTTACCCCTTAACCTGTTTGGATAAGGTGCTTTATCAATAAGGGTTTGGTCCAACATTGGAGAGGATTGTGGGGACGGATTCGATCCCAAAACTGGAGTGGGAATTGACTTAGATGGATTTGGCGAAATGGGCGAAGGGTTCGAGCCTTGGGGAAAACGGAGAATAGGCTCGGGTGAAGGTGGGAGATTAGACGAATTAGGAGAAGAAGAAGAAACAGGGGTATCATTGGTGTCACTATCATCACATTGCTCACCCACTCGGTTATTCAGCACTTTTTCCGATCTCAACGTGGTAACAGCACTCACATTATAACTTTGTGAGTGGCCAGAATTAGGTATGGGTTGAGATGGGAGTTTCCCTTTCTCTCTCGCACTCATTGCGGCGTTTAACTGTGCGATTTGGTTTTCTATTGATTTAATACTCTCACCATGGGAGGCGGAGTTTTTCGTTATGGTATCAATAGAAGACTTCATCTCAGCCGACAATTGCATGGATTGTTTCATGAACATATCCAAAGTTTGTGCAAGTGAGTTGTCATTACCGGCCACTTGTGGTGTAGAAATGCTGGCCGGATTTTGGAAATTCTGTGACTGAAAGGGAGCCTGATTCTGTGGTTGTGGTTGCTGTGGAGGAGGTCTTTGATAATTGCTTTGTTGGTTTTGATTCCAAGCAAAGTTAGGATGATTCCTCCATCCTTGATTGTACGTGGAAGAATAAGGGTCGTTTCTAGGTCGCTGCTGAAAAGCAGCATTAGTTTGCTCGTGACCTTGAAACGGTGCATTCATAGGACATTCTTTCGTTAAGTGTGAAGGATCCGAACAGCAACCACAGACGGTCTTAGGAAGCGTGACCTGATTTAGGGAGAATGATGAGAATCTGTTCTCGATAGCGTCAAGTTTCTTCTGTATCGCTGCCATTTCGGCTTTTACTGCGATAGAAACATCGAGCTGGTGAACACCTCCCCTAGACGAAGGTGGTCTTACGCTTTCCCACTGCAAAGTGTGTTCAGCGAGGTCTTCCAGATACTTCCAAGCTTCACCGTCATTTTTAGACATGAAATTGCATTGACACATTGTTTCAAGCATCTGCTTTGTCGCTGGATTAATGCCCTCATATATAATTCGGCATAAATCCCATATATTGATTCCATGATGAGGACATTGGACAAGCAGATCCTTGAAACGTTCAAAGCACTTCCAAAATGGTTCATTGGAAAGCTGGGTGAACTGGTTGATCTCGCTCCTAACACGGGCAGTCTTATGGTTTGGGTAAAACTTCTTAAGAAATGCTATGACGAATTCATCCCAATTAGTGATAGAGCGTGCGGCAGTATTGTAAAGCCATTTTTCTGCCAAGTCGCACAGTGTGAATGGGAGAACACGTAAGCGCATAGCATCTAAAGTCAATTGTGAAGTACCCATCATTGCGCATACGTTTTCGAATTTGGTGATGAAAACGTATGCGTCTTCCGATTCAAGCCCGTGAAATTTGGGCAGCAGATTGATGTAGTAGGGTTTAATTTCGAAATTATCCCCGTTAGGTGGTGGAAGAGATAGACAAGTAGGAAGAGGACCACGGATAGGATAACATCTCTCTTGGAGAGAGATGCGCGGTGGATTCTGCGCGCCTACGGGCGGTGGCAGCGTGGTGTTATAATCTGATGGAGTGCCGTCCATCTCAGTCGTGGTGTGTGGTGGGGGAAAAGAAGATGAAGAAGTACCGACTTCGGCATTGATAGCAGGAACGCGGACAAGACGGGCACCAGGATCCCGTGTCCAGCCGAGCATGCACTAGGCGGGTTTAGTGCAAGTGGCAGCGTGTGTGTGATTTAAAATTGGCTTGTTTTGAAAAAGTGGGACTCAAGACAAATCACCCTAATATGCACAAGCAACCCTAGAACTAAGGTTACCTAGATCCAGTCTCTAGACCGCTCCTAGACTTCCAAAGGACAAGCCGCAGGATAAATCCTCTACCACCTATTTACTACTCTTGTGGCCACGTAAGTGCCAGGTAAGTGGGAGGCTCCCCACTATGAAAGTAGTGGTCCTAATTAAGTAACCACTTGCCATTGACACACTTGTCTAGGCACCACAAAAATAATGCGGATAAGCGATAGATTATCCACGACCTTCCTCTGTCCTTAATGAGCGCGACAGTCCTTAGAGTCTGGTCTAGATATTTTTTAAATTAATGAAGGGTGGATCTAGATGCTCGGTTTGTGATTTGTGGGGCTTAGGAAGGGTGATGAAATCCCCACCTAATCTGGATTTGGTCTTTGCCCCTTAAAGTCCGTATTAAAATATGCAAAACAAAACCAATCACAAAATTTTTGCAAAAAGATTTTTGAGCGGCGCTATTTTGCAAAGAATCTTGCAGAAAATAGATTTTATTAGATTTGAGAGGAGAGAGAAAGAGTTAAGAAAGATACTAGAGAAGTGTGAAACCCTAGATCTCCTGTTTCTTCAAGTCCGTGACTCCAGATCTCCTTGCAAAAAATTCACGCACAAATCGTTAAATATGCAATTTGCAGTTTTATTTTAATAATGATATGAATCGTCTAAGAATTCAACACAAATAGTAAGAATAAAAAATTACGCACGTATCCCCGGCAACGGCGCCATTTGATTGGTTCGAGAGAGTGTTTGTAGTAATTAACCGCAATCAGAACGGTGTCGCGTGTAGCTAGACCGAGATGAGTACGGGTCGTCCTCAGGAAAACGTTGAATCTTTTACTCTTACTTTAGATGTGTTGAAAAAGAGAGGAGGAATAAAGAATTTTGTGGAAAGGTTTCTAGATCTACGTTAAGCAAGAATGCAAAATATATAGATCTAGATTATTTTAGGGATGTAGTTAATATAATAAGAGGACTTGTAGGGTTCGTTAGGATTTAGTAGTTATGGACGATTAATTAAAAGTTACCCTTTTTATCTTTTAATAGATTTAAAACTAGAACGATGGTGATGTGTGTAGATTAGGGTTTCTGGAGGGAAAAGGAATCCCACTCTTAACCCTTATCTCGACACGGAACTCCGTTCATATCTAGCCTTTACCAAAACAATCATTAATCTAATCTCTAATCGCGGTCGGAACTAACAAAGAATTGTTAGCGCGCCCGATTAGGATGTTAATGATTCTTTTGATAAAGTTCATAAACTTTATAGGACTTAAAAAGGGTTTAGAGATGTTCATCATCCATTAGCCTACCCTAATCCTACGAACCCTAACAAGCGGAGAATTACTCGTGCATGTTGGGAGAAAAAGAGATGGAGAGAAAATGCATAATTAAACTACGAAGAAATAGAATAAGAAAAAGAAAGCTACCTTTATTAATCAACAATATTCATTACACTTTGATTCCTTAGAAAATGATTACAAAGACTAGTTTGCTTCTCGATCTCTTCCAAGGAGGTAGACGAACAGTTGATGATCAGCCTGGATGCGTGAGCCGTCTTAGACTTCGTAATCTCGTCGGCTTGATCAGTTTTCCAAGAGGCTCTCGGTTCCTTTTTATAGTCCAAAGCCAGAAACCCTTGCTTCCAAATTAGGTAAACAACAGTAGTGAATCTCCCAAAATTTTCCAAGCTTTTAGATCCTCTATCTCACCGCAGATCCGCGGCCCGAGAGGGTTAAAGCCGCGGATCCGCGGCCTTCTAATCATGGCCCTTGATCAAACTTCTGGTGTTTTCTCTATGTGACATGTGGACTTCTCTAGAACCTTTGTATCTTTGAAATATTCTCGTGGTTGCTGCCAGACTTGGTCTCCAAGTTTTGATTCCTTAATTAGGCAAGTCTTCTTCAACAACTTGATTTCCTTGATTCTAGTCTTGAAAAATTCTGCACAACTTGGCAAAATTCTGCATAACAACTCAAATAATATTTAGTAGACTTTGTTCTACTAGGATTTTGTCAATGATATTATTTGCATTCAATTTCCTACCAAATGCTAATTATAATATATCAACACATGGAAAATAGTATTTTTACACATAAACCCTCATATGTATGATATATTATAATAAAATCCTTTTTAATATGAAAATGGTAGGAAAAATGTAATAATAAGTGTGCAGTTTTATCAACTGAACAAGTCCTACCAGCGACTAGGGATATGCTCACACGGTGAACAAACACTTGTAGGTCCTCTCGACTTGCAAAGAGAAAACACTCTTGTAAGATCCTTACGACTTATAAGAGAACACACACTTAGGAATCCTCACGATTTCTAAGGAGAAAAGCACCTACGAGATCCTCACGACTCGTAGGGAGAAACACCTTTATGAGACTCTTACGAGCCTTAGTCGACAGGATCCTAACCCTGTTTGCTAAGCCATCTTTGTTCGACATCGACAGAGGCAAATGATGATTCGCTCCTGACAATATCCCAGTTGTAGCGATGCTGATGCCTAAATCGGTATCAAATTCCAAGTCCTTTCATGGCAAATGATGATTCGCTCCTGGCAATATTCCAGTCGCAGCGATGCTGATGCTAAGATTGGCACCAGATTTCAAGTTCCACACTCGCGATAAAAATTCAGCGAGCCAAAAATGCATATGAAATAGTCGAAATGATGGGGCAACTTGCAACGAAATCAGCAAGTAAAAATATATGCATACAAAAACAGCCGAAATGATTGGGCAACTCGCAATAAAAAGCAGTGAGTAAAAATAAAAATAGCCGAAATGATTGGGCAATCGCGATTTTTGCGATATAAAAATCCGAAATGATAGAGCATCGCGGAAAGAAATTAAAAAAATTATGAAAGAATGAAACTTTTGCCCTGCAGGTGAGGTCACATTGACTCCTGTATACAATTCATGGGCACAAACAAGAAGGGAACCATATCGTCCCACCAGGCTTCATCGAAGCGAGGCCAAATCTCGACAGTTCATAGACAACCTAAAGACAATCCCGTCATTCGTTGCAATATTGCAGACACAATGTCAACAAATGAAGCGAAAGAAGATTCCTAGCTTCAGGGTCTCAACGTCAATATCGACAACTTAGAGATCAACACCGGCATTCTTCCTCCTTCCAATCGGATGCAGACGCAACATCAACAAACGGAACCATGGCAAAGTCCCCTAGTTCCAAATCTCGACGGTTCACAGACAGCCTAGGGACTACCTCGGAACCATGGCAAAGTTCCCTAGTTCCAAATCTCGACGGTTCACAGACAGCCTAGAGAACACCAACGGCGTTCCTCTTTACTCCAGCAGGATGCAGATGCGACGTCAACAAACGACTCCAGGGTCAAAACAACGGAACTATGGCAACGTCCCCTAATTCCAAATATCGACGGTTCACAGACAGCCTAGAGATCACCAACGGCGTTTCTCCTCACTTCAACCAGATGCAGACAGGACGTCAATAACCGACCTCAGAGTCGCAACGAAGCGGAGCCATAGCAAAGTCCCTAGTTCCAAATCTCAATGGTCACATCTACGGCCCGAAGACCAACAACGGTGTGCCTCCTCATTCCAGCAGGACACAGATGCTACACCATCAATCGGAGCCACGGCAAAGTCTCCAGTTCCAAGACTCTACGGTTCACAGACAACTTGGAGTCAACCAATGACCTCCCTGCCAGATCAACGCTCCGTCTCAGAAACAAGTCAACCAACCCCATGGAAATCAGTGTCCTTGGCAAAAACCTCGATTCAAGGAAATCAGCGTCCTTGACGAGAGCACCTCGATTCGCGTCGACCCGTAAAGAAATCAGTGTCTTTGCAGGAATACCTCGATTCGTTTCAACTCCGAGGAAATCAGTGTCCTTGGCAAAAACCTCGATTCAGAGAAATCAGCGTCCTTGACGAGAGCATCTCGATTCGCGTCGACCCGCAGAGAAATCAGTGTCTTTGCAGGAATACCTCGATTCATTTCGACTCCAGGGAAATCAGTGTCCTTGGTGAATACCTCGATTCAGGGAAATCAGCGTCCTTGACGAGAACATCTCGATTCGCGTTGACCTGCAGAGAAATCAGCGTCTTTGCAGGAATACCTCGATTCGTCTCAACCCCAGGGAAATCAGTGTCCTTGGCAACCTCCTCGATTCAGGGAAATCAGCGTCCTTGACGAGAGCATCTCGATTAACGTCGACCCGCAGAGAAATCAGCGTCTTTGCAGGAATACCTCGATTCGTCTCAACCCCAGGGAAATCAGTGTCCTTGGCAACCTCCTCGATTCAGGGAAATCAGCGTCCTTGACGAGAGCATTTCGATTCACGTCGACCCGCAGAGAAATCAGTGTCTTTGCAGGAAAATCTCGATTCGTCTCAACCCCAGGGAAATCAGTGTCCTTGGCAACCTCCTCGATCCAGGGAAATCAGCGTCCTTGACGAGAGCACCTTGTTTTGCGTCAACCCACTGAGAAATCAACGTCTTTGCAGGAATACCTCGATTCGTTTCGACTCCAGGGAAATCAGTGTCCTTGGCAACCTCCTCGATTTAGGGAAATCAGCGTCCTTGACGAGAGTATCTTGATCGCGTCGACCCGCAGAGAAATCAGTGTCTTTGCAGGAATATCTCGATTCGTTTCGACTCCAGGGAAATCAGTGTCCTTGGTAACCTCCTCGATTCAGGGAAATCAGCGTCCTTAAAGAAAGCATCTCGATTCGCGTCGACCCGTAGAGAAATCAGTGTTTTTGCAGGAATATCTCGATTCGTTTCGACTCCAGAGAAATCAGTGTCCTTGGCAACCTTCTCGATTCAGGGAAATCAGTGTCCTTGAAGAAAGCACCTCGATTCGCGTCGACCCGCAGAGAAATCAGTGTCTTTGCAGGAATACCTCGATTCGTTTCGACTCCAGGGAAATCAGTGTCCTTAGCGAATACCTCGATTCAGGGAAATCAGCGTCCTTGACGAGAACATCTCGATTCGCGTCGACCCGCAGGAAATGAGCGTCTTTGCAGGAATAGCTCGATTCGTCTCAACCCCAGGGGAAATCAGTGTCCTTGGCAAATACCTCGATTTAGGGAAATCAGCGTCCTTGACGAGAACATCTCGATTCGCGCCGACCCGCAGAGAAATCAGTGTCTCTGCAGGAATATACAACGTCAGCAAAGCGGAGCCGCGGCAAAGTTCCCAGTTCCATGACTCGGCGGTGCACAGACAACCCAAAGTCAACCCTCGACCTCCCTGTTGAAACAGTGTTTTGACTCGGGAATAAGTCAACTCATCAATCACTTACGAGTCCTCTCGACTTGTAAGGAAGAAAATTCTCTTGTGAGGTCCTTACGATTCTTAGAAGAAAACGCACTTAGGAGTCCTCACGACTCCTGAGGAGAAAAGACACCTACGAGATCCTCACGACTCGTAGGGAGAAAAGCCTTTATGAGACCCTCACGGCTCATAAAGTTGAAAAGTCTTAGGCAACAGATCCTAACCCTGTTTCCTAAACCATTGCTTCCTTATAAAGAGTTGAAGATGAATTGTTCTCTACTATTTATGGGCCACACTTGCCAAAGCTACATGCCACTGAAATGGAGAAGTTACTCATGAGCATATAAACTACTTCACGCCACAGTAAAACATAAAGAAATAGAAGGGTGCGGCTCATGGAGCTGAGGGTTTGGAACTATATCCCTTAAGAGTCGAGATTTGAGTCAATGATAAATGACGACGCTTGTGTCCGCTCGTTAACTTCTCAGATCAAGATTCTGAAAATTATATACCAACCCAAAACTGGTCATACTCTATGAATTACTCTGCACTACATCACCCACGTATATACTTACGTGGGAAAAGTAGTGGGGGGCATTTGTTCTCGCCAAAAAAATAAATTTTGCGCAAAAGAGCCCAAGGTATCAAATGGCAGCGATACGTTTAAGAAAACGCGAACCAGTATTTTCCGGGCTGGATTTTGACAAACTCCCAAATGAGAAATAGCTAAATTCTGATGGTATCAAAAGCGTCTCGAAAAATCCTTCGATTTGATATATTATGGGCCTCATAATTCATACGGGATCAAAAGTTATGAGGCATCACGTGCCCATACGTGACCGGACATCACGTGCAGACACGTGACCATTTACAGGGAAAGCCTGTAGGCACTGAATAAAATAAATAATTGGAAATAATTAATCAGTGGGGTTACGTGCTAACACGTGATGGGCCTTTAAACCCACTGAAAAGAATTAAAGGTATAATAAGACACTAAGGAAAAACCCCAATGGGGCATCACGTGCCAATACGTGACCAAGGGTCACGTGCTGACATGTGATAATTCCTGAGTTCTTTAAAACAACAGAATTAAATTCTGGTCAAATGCTTGATCAGGGGGTCACGTGCCAACACGTGATGGGTTCCTAAAGATCTATGAATTAATAGAATTAAATTCTAATTAAGAGGGAAGCAAAAACCCTAACTGGAAAAATATTTCTCTAAATCTTTCCAAACAAAAAAGATGGTGTTGTGTAAAACGGAGCACCGTTGGATTAGTCCACGGGCAACAACATAACTTAGTCTCCGTATACAATCCACGGGCAACCACAAACAAAACAAACACCCACGACATGATGTGACCATCTGGAGAAGGAGAAAGTTGTTATCGCGATGCGGTAGCATAATTAACTGCAGGGGCTTGCGCCTGCAGGGAAGAGCGTCCCAACAATCAAAACCCCCTCAGACGAGGGGGAATCTGATGAAGTCTGCTATATCGGTCGTATCCTTTTAAACCTTCGATACATGGTGCCATAAATCAACTTGGCATCTTCGGAGAGGTGGACGGATAGCACCAATTAGTATATGCCCCGAATTTCAGGCAAGACGGACCTACGCGGTCGCGTCTCTGTGTTCGGAGGGGAACACCGCCCAAGATGGCGCTTTTCGATGGGAAGTCCGACCCGAAAGATCACTTGGACGCATTCACAGCGAGCATGAGCTTCCAAGATAACTCGAACGCAGCTTAATGGCGCTCTTTTCTCACCACCCTAATCCGGGCAAGCCGGGACTGGTTCCGGGGGCTGGCGCCACAGTCCATCTTGACCGTTGATGAGTTGGCCACCTAGTTTCTCGGTCACTTCGTTGGGAACATGCGACAGAAGAGAATAGTCGACTACCTGTTCACCATAAAGAGCGGGGATAAGGAATCTTTTAAGGGATATATCACTCTTTTCTACAACGCTCTCCTCAAGGTCCCCGAGCATCGGGATGAAACTGTCATCACCGCACTAAGGTCGGGTCTTAGGCACAAAGAGTGGGTCCGCTCTTTTGCATTAGCGTAACCTAAGACCAAGGCCGAGGTAAAATCTTGGACCGAGCGAGAGATCCAACTCGAGTCGGAGGTGAACACCAACCTTCCCCGGGGCGACCAAGCCGACCAAAATAAGAGGGGAAGAGAAGATAAGAGAAGAAAAGGGTCGACCGACCAAAACCATACTCCTCTAAGTTCCAAGAGTACACTCCTCTTAACATCTCCCAGATCGAGCTGTTGGAGGAAGCGAAAGGCGAGAGGTTCTTCAAACTCCCATAAGTCACCTAAAGAGCGGATAAGCGTATCCGAGGCCCGTACCGTGCCTTCCATAGATCGCAAGGTCGCCCGACCGAAAACTGCAAACAACTCCGTGACTACATTGAGGAGTTGATCCGCTCTGGCCACCTGGCGAAGTACCTGCGGGACAAGCGGCAGGCAGACCGGGAGCAAGAGAACCAGCCCCCTCCCAAGAAATTAACGATAGGGCAAATCATGGTCGGTACCTCAGAATCTGCACGGGGAGCCGGTGAAAACCGCCGCCTCTTACCAATCGAGGGTACAAGCGATCCACACCAGAAGAAGTGCAGGACAGCCGAGCCCATCATCTTCACCGATGAAGACCTCCACGGTATATCCTTGCCTCACAACGACCCTCCCGTGATAACGGCTCGGGTCCACCGTTACGAGGTACAGAGGATATTGGTCAATTCCGGAAGCTCGGCAAACATTCTCTTCTACAATTGTTTCCAGCGTATGGGGCTAGGACCGTCCGACCTACGACTCACCTCCCATGTCCTCTCGGGGATTACCAACCAGTCCATCCCGGCCGAAAGAGTGGTCACCCTCCTCCTCAACATTGGAGAAGCAGGCCATACGAAGAGTGTACCAGTGGAATTCATTGTCGCTAGGATCCCTTCATCGTACAACATCCTCCTGGGACGCCCAGCATTAAACACCCTTCGGGCTCAAATTGTAACAACCCTAAACTTTCTGTATGAATTTTTTTAAAATACAGAAATGGACACCTGAGCCTGAGCATAAGTTATAAGTTTGATTTGCTTTTGAACATCAAGAAAGAGCTTGTAGCTCACTGGTAAAGCCTTGCACTGCCGAGACAAAGCACCTGAGTTCAAATCCAATCAGCCACATTATTTTTTTATTTTATTTTATTTTAATCTTTTAGAAGCCCAAAGGTTTACACGTGCACGAGAGTATACCAAACGACCCCGACACGTGGCTTAAACCCCAAGCCCCTCCATTGGTAATGGACCGACGAGATACTTATTTTTACCGGTACCGCCGAGCCCCCCCATACCCAATGCTCCCCAAAATTTCCCCCTACACCTCTTGGCCTATCCCATTTCCCCTAGACTGTTTGTATTCTCTGCAATTATCTAGAGAATTAAAATACCCTCTTTAAATCCATTTTTAATACAAATTTTAATTCACCAATTCAATACCCCAAACCCTAATTTTCCCTATAAATATACCACAATATTTCACCCCTCCTCGCCAAAATTTCATTATCAAAACTCTACCAAATTCCCAAGTCCTTAAGTGTACAAGTGGAGTTAGCAAAAGGGTGAAGTTCCGGCGACGATCTAAGGAGATTCCGGCAACGAAACGACGTCCCGACGCTTCCCTTGTCTCCTCCTACCTCTTATTTCCCAAAAGCCAGTAAGTCCCTTCTTCCCCTTTCTTTTTCTATTCTAAAACTTTTCTAATTCAAAACTCGTCGGAAGCGGAGTTAATTCAACTTCCGATTTCCATTTCTTAAAAAATACAACTTTTTCTTAATAACAAACCTACAAAATGTTAATATATTTTTTATTAATCATTAACAAAGATAATAAAACAAGTTTGACATCAAAATAATAATCATGACAAGTTAGATTTCATTTTTACATTAAAATACCCTTATGTTTAAATTTGACATTGTTTATTGTTTTTAACCCTATTACCTTAGAAAACTCACGAGGTAATGACCTACTTCATCACAACACACATTTTTTGACATAGCACGATATCATTTGGGACATTAGCTACTAGGAAAATACATACTACAATAAACACCCTAAACTATTATAAAAACCATATTTCTTTAAAGTGTAGTAACAAATTCCATACAATCCTCGTCCTTACAACCCACCTTTGGGGAAATCCGATCGGGATGGTGTGGATTATCATACGTTCTTAGATCTAGTAGGGCGGAATTCAGAGCTTCGCAAGGAGCATTCGAATTCCGATGGAATTATTATTACAATTTAAGAAAAACGAGATTTCTAGAATAAATAAAATCATATTTTTAATAAATGAATATATATATATATAATTATTATCAAAAAACTTATTTTATAATATTCTATGTTTCCAAAACTCAAGAAAAGAATTCAAATATTACATGAAACTACCATGATAATTCAAAACAATATCCATATTACAAATAAATACCATAAACTATGAAAACTAGGTTTTACTCACTGGAAATTTCACTTATAAAATATACAGTTATGAAAACCTTAAAGACGATAATTAAATACTTGAGGTGTATTTTGAAAATTATATCAAAATTATTTTTACGTAAAACTCCCTCAAGTTATACTAAATTATAATAAGGAACCTAGTAAATATAGGTTTAAGCGGGACCAATTCTCTTGTGCCTCAGGGAGCCGGAGATATGGGTGCTTTCCTATCTAAGGTAGACAATCTAAATAACGGTGTTATCAACACGGTAATTGTCTTAGAAAAATACACAAATCCTGCCGTCCATGTGCAGCAATTACCGATAACATCAAAACTAATTCAGAATTTCAAGTTCTTTTTAGAGTGTCTGACTCAGACTGAGTCTCAATCTAATCAATCTGACTTGAATGTGATTCAAGTATAAACTACAATTCAACATGAATCCGTCTATTCAATCTACATCAATCTATTGACTGAACCGAACCATGGGTATACTCCATCTACATGTACATCCATTATATCCATTCCATTTACTGATATCATGGTTTCGACAAGTCTTCCATTACTATAAGACAACACAATACAATCAATACAAACAATACAAGCAATTCAATAATACACTACGGGGTTTATAAAGGGGTAGACTGGTACAGAATATGTTAAAGGAGGCACGAGATGGTCACTTAAGACGTAATTACATCCATGCCGTTGTTCCGTGGTATTTTCGACGGAGCCTTATACTACGGGTTACCAAAATCCACGGTGTAAGTTGGACTCCTCTTATATACACTGGCATATTCTATACCAAGCTACAAACAATTGCGTTAACATTATAATCAAACATTACAAGTTATACTCTCTTTCTGTCTATTCTATCTCTACCTATCTTTGGGACTTATCGAGCGATCGTTCGTTGACGACATTCTTATTTCTCTTCTTCTTTAGAATGTTATCGGGAGGATCCGACTCTCTGGAGTTCGAGACCAGCCAGGAACACTTGGAGCAGATCACAGAAGACCCTGAGCATTAGACTTTACCTGTACATACTTTTTCATTTCAGTTATGCCATTGTTTAGGCATTGCATTCCAGACTTGTATTTATATTTCTAGTTGTACATGTAAAAAAATGTTTAATAAATAAAGTTGTTGTTCATTATATTCTTGCCTCTTGTGTACATTTTACTTTATATTGTTTAGATACTCTTAACATGTTTACTTCGGAGTAAATACGTAGCGGGCATCGCCGCGTCCCCTCCCGTACACCGGGAAGCGGGGCGTGACACAAATCTCGACCTATCACCTAGCGATCAAATTTCTATTAGACCAAAGGGGGATAGGCCGGGCCTACGAGAACCAGCAGATCGCCAAGATTTGATTCGCCTCGACGTCCCCCGCCGGAGATTAAAGCGACGACTTTGAAGACACAAACGATTTCCAGGGGTCTTTGGATACAAGCGACGACCAGAAAGAAATCCGAGGAACCCCGGTGGAAGCGTTGACAGAAGTCCCCCTCATCAAGGGGGTTAATGGTCGGACCGTTCAGATCGGATCTCTTTTGACAGGAGACCGGTGCGAAGACTTGATCCGCTTCCTCTGAGGAAATTCAGACATATTCTCCTGGACACCGGTAGACATGCCCGGGATCAACCCTAAAGTTTTCTCACACAAGCCCGGGTAGACCCGAAGGCCAGACCCGTCCGACAAAAGAAGCTAAGTTTCGTGCCAGTCATGCAAAGGGCGATTGAAGACGAGGTCAATAGATTGCTTGCAGCCAACTTCATTAGAAATATCGACTACTCGGGTTGGCTGACGAATGCGGTCATGGTAGAAAAGGCGGACGGGAAATGGCGCATGTGCGTCGATTTCACGGATCTGAACAAGGCCTGCCCCAAAGATAACTATCCCCTCCCGCGGATAGACCAACTAGTGGACAGTTCGGCCGGCCACGAATTACTCAGCTTCATAGACGCTTTTCTCGGTTACAATCAGATTCGGATGAACCCAGCCGATGAAGAGCTTACTGCGTTCACTACGGATCGGGAGGTATACTGCTACAAAGTGATGCCCTTCGATCTCAAGAACGCAGGGGCTACGTATTAGCGCCTCGTCAACAAACTGTTCACTACTACAATGCCCGAGTTAAGTATCGCGCCTTCAAGGCAGGTGTTCAGTTGATAAAACTGCATATTTAATATGACATTTTTCCTACTATTTCTATATAAAGAAAGGTGTTTATTATAATATATGATACATATGAGGGTTTATCTGTAAAAATACTATTTTCATGTGTTTATATATTATAATTAACATTTGGTAGGAAAATGTAAGCATATAATATCCATGTAACATTTGGCCCATTTAAAATATACTTACTTTATTAAATACCTTTGACCAAGTTTTAATGGTTAAGTTAATAAAACAAAATCTACTAATATAATTTGTTGAGTTTGTTGTGCAGAAATTTCGGGGCTGAAATCAAGAAAATCAAAGTTGTTAGAATAAACCTGCCTAATTAAGAAAATAAACTAAAGAAATCAATTCAGGCAGTGACGTAGAAAAGATTTTCAGTTTCCAGAGATTCAAAAGATCACCACGTGTCCCTAGAAGAAACCACAAGAAGAATGAGCCCAAGATCTCACCATTAGGCTGCGGATCCGCAGCCAAACCCACCTATTGGCCGCGGATCCGCCGCGCTTTTGATGAGTTGGGAGTTGGGATTTTGGTGGTTAGGATCTTAACCTCTGGCTTCCAAATTAAGCAGCTAGGGTTCTGGCTTTGGGACTATAAATAAGGACCGAGAGCCTCTTGGAAAAATCATCAAGCTGAAGAGATCACGAAGTTCAAGATGGCTCACGCATCCAGGCTGATCATCAACGGTTCATCTACCTCTTTAGAAGAGATCGAGAAGCAAACTACCATTTTGTAATCATTTTCTAAGGAAACAAAGTGTAAATGAATTTTGTTGATTAATAAATGTTGGAGATAGTGCCCTCATAATCAATTATTGGATCGCATGTACGTGATTGCAATGATTGCGGAGGACCTATACCGGTAGGACAGTCTTACTAGAGATGATAGTATGCTATCTGGTTTGTCTTTATCAGTCGTGTACATGTTCAGGTGACTGATTACATGTTACACTTTGATAGAGCCCTTAGGATCTTGCTTTAATACCAACTGTATGATGGCGATCATATACGTGAGAGTTGGGTAGTTTATATGCATATCCTTAATTGTGGTCCCTAGTCGTGGGAGTTTCGAGACAGGGCATCGATACTCCGGAGTAGACTAGTGTATACAGTCGAGACCCCGACGAGGGGCGGTGGCCGGTCTCACAAGCCACTGGTATCAGTTGGATCACCTAAGATGTATACAGGTGCTCATTGGGTTATGAGTGCACCGGACAGGACTCGCCGGGAATCTGCTAGTTGGTATTATACATATTGTCAGATAGCAGTTCCCTGGTGACATGTGTACAGGTTAGTTCATCGACCTGAGGTCGTCATTTGTCTCGTATGAGTTCCCACCGTGCTTTGATTTCTACCCTACCACGGCTCAAAGGAGTCGTGCAAACAGGTAGTTTTTGGGTACAGTCCCGAGCCACATGGAGGCACGTGAGCGGATCGGCAGGAGATTCGTCTCTCCCGGTATTGGGGGCGAGATCGTGCTGTGTCTAGGAGAGCCATTACACAAAGCCCACGGCCGTGGCAGGAGATTTACTGGTAGGTACTCCAGTAGTATCTCAGGGTGTTATTGGGCTACACTCCGACACGACTTATACTGCTATTGGGGGTCTGACGTTACTAGCCCCCTAGGCAGATATGCGATACTCATAGACGAACGGACCGGACTGTATATACATTGTCACTGTTAGGCTTAGTAGGGTTTCCGGATGAGTTCGCTCATCGGCATCCCTTGAGGTCAGTCCATGGGCAGCAGTTACGCATTGCTAGTGCCGCTGACGGTTTGTGGTTAAACCCACTGCCAGGGTACTGACGAGTCATTAGAGTCCCCCACAGACAGTTTCCCAAGTTCGGGCGAAACGTTGTAGAGGCCGTATGGTTTTATGGCTGGGTTCGGAAAATGCACGTGCGTTTACGCACGTGTCAGATTTCGGGCAGATGTACTGGTCGGCTTTGGTTTAAGCCGGGTCCGAGTATTATATTGAGTAGATATAATATCTTTGTCTCAGTTGCATTTGTATTCGGTCGTAATACAAATGCGGGTATATTTATACAGTTTCGGGGTTATCCTAAAATTCGTTTCAGGATCACTTTTGGAAGTTGCCAGTTTCCAGTTTTCTATCAGCCGTCTTTTAACATTCGGTTAAAGACGGATTTATCTTTTCTTGGATGAGGGTGAGTCGTGCTTCTAGAAGGTTCTAGAGAGGGTGACTTGGCTTGGTGAGTCATTAGTGCATTAATGGTGCCATTAATGCTTGATGACTAAGGGTTTTAGATTCAATGTTTCTTAGTGAGTCATGCTTTTCATTTATGATGAGGATAAGCTTCTTGTTTATGGTCACCTCCTTGATTGCTCCTACCATCACCTCCCTCTTTGCATAAAAGTGGCCGCCCCCCTCTTGAGAGAGAGAGATTAATTTTCATTCTTGAGAGAAAAGACTATGGTTTAGGGTGCATGGAAATTTCATAACCATTTTCATTCCATCACCCGATCCGAGTGGAAACTTCATTAACCGTTCGTCCATAGCTTTGGACGGAACGAGACAAAGTCTTCTATTCATTCTCTACATCTATCTTGGTCGTCTCTTTTAGCAAACTTGACGACCGAGTTGCCTCGAGTCAGAGGCGGGAGCCCGTTTAAAGAATCGTTGACGTGGTGCCACCTGGACGAGCAGATCGGAGATCGACGAGATCGGAGCAGCCGCAACGGAGCGTGGGATGATGGTTAAAGAACGAAGGACTCGGATCATTCGGTATAACCTTTCTACACTCTTTACAATTTGTTAGTTTAGCAATAATGGAAGATCCGGGTTAAAGTATACGATAGCGCCAGTTAAAAAGTTTTTGTTCCGCATTTGGCGTCTGTAGACGGCCGGGGCGCTACCGTAGACTTACAGTGGTATTAGAGCCTTACCATTTTGCTTTACTAACTTGTGCTAACACGTTTAAAATATCGATCGAACTGGAAATCAAAAACCGCATTTTTTCAATTTCACAGTTTCTGTCGATTTTAAATGATGTCCTAAAATTATTCCACATATCACAGAAAGTTGTGCAGGGTTTCAGAAGTACACCGACCAAATTTGAGCACGTGATCCCACCAAACCGCCGCGGAGTCGCGGCCAAACCCATGGTTTGGCCGCGCATCCGCGGCCATTCTATGGGATCAGTGTACCAAATTTGGTCTGTGTCTTCTCTGTTGGAATTTGGGGTTTTTGGTATATATCTTTTGGGCCCAGATTTTGTTACTGTTCTACAGATGTTCGTGGGGCCCACTTCGTGATATTTTGTCGATCGAAATTTAAACATGTTAGTTTACAGTGCTTACATTATATCTCCGACCGGGAATGTCATTTGATCGGTAAACCGCGTCTGATTGCTATAGTTCTTTTAGACGGGTTTGCGAACGTGACATTCGCGTTGATGTTCTGTGTTGTGCTGTGATGTTGCGGATTTGTCGTGGTGGATAGTAGTGTGCAATGGTAGTACAGTTTGAGTTTATTTGTACATTTGATATTGCGGGGCGAGCGTCCAACATGTGGACTGCCGTCACTGCCTGTTATATAATATTCTTTTGGGGCACGACCAGGTTGTGGTCGATGTACCTGTTGTACTATTATTTATTACTGTACTAGGTTTTGCCCCGCGACAGAGTGCACGGATAGCCGGGTTCTGAGGGGCAACGGGTCCGCAACTCATGGCTTTGAGAGGCAGAGGGGCCTCACTCTAGAATTGGCAGACTATTCGCCGCACTCGTAGGGGGTTCAGGTTGACCCAAGGAGGGGTGCTCAATTTACCGGATTCCGTGAAGTGCCGGGTGTTCCATTCACTATGCTGTGGGGACTACCTCGCTTCAGGTTTTGGCGGGTAACTTGCCGCACCCGTAGGGGTCTAGGTTTCATTGCACAGGCTATCCACACGACAGGGGAACGTCGGGTTTCAGCAGCGGCTCTGTGAAACTCGGGGATCCTAGATTATCTGTATTGTTCTGTGATGCTTATTACTTTTCTGTAATGTTGCATATTATCACGCCTGGAGCGATTATGTATATTGGCTTATATACTATTAGATGTTGTATATGTTTTACACCCGCGCTAGTCCAGTCCCCGCTCTGTCGTTAGTTAAGTAACCTAACGGGTGATGACGGGACCCAGTGACGAATGCGGATGGTATATACGTACATTTTATTTTCGTTCTTTTCTGGTGTGATTGATTGATGGGACTGGGTTGATTCTGATCAATGCAAAGGAAAGCAAACCTGTTTGCAGTTGTTGGAACAAATTTAAAAGGGTGTTATTGCAAAGATATTTCCTTTTGTTTTGCATAGCGGTATTCAGTGGAATATCCTGCACCTCATTCGACGGGGCAAGGGCCGATATCCCTTCACCGGGACTGACCCCTTGGGCAGAAGTTTGCGTCAGGGTAATAACTTCACTATAGTCGATTACAAGTTGCTTTGCATCGCGGTATTCAGTGGAATATCCTGCACCTCATTCCACGAGGAAAGAGACGAGATCCCTTCACCGGGAATGACCTCTTTAGCAAAAGGTTTTCGCCACTATATTTTAAAAAAGCTATCAGGTTCCTTCAGCGATATCAAGTTCACTACGTTAAAGGTTTTTCGCCAAAACCAGCCGTAGCCCTCCGTCATTTCATATGAATGGTCAGTAGTATTCAAGCTATGTTGGTCTGGCCCTTAGCCAGGACATAGTGATTGGTAGCTGCTGGGGTATTCACATGTTGCATAGATAGATGCGTTGGTTTGGGACAGTCATACAGCCTTGTTGGCCCTTAGTCAAGGACGAGTATGGGTGGGTTTAAATTGACAAGATAATGATGGGTTGAACTTGGCATGTGACTTATGATGGGTTGGCCCTTAGTCACGATCATAAGAGCATGGGGCATAAATCTTATCGGGAGTTTCTAAAGAAAATGAAACTTGCCAAGTATGCGCGTACCTTCTGGAGTATGAGTGACGTGGATGCATTCCATCACGTTATCATGCGATGAGAGTTGGATCCCGATTCCCACTGATGAGTTGGTTTACTCTTCGGGTGATCCCGATTGATTCTTCTTTCAGGTTTGGAGGAGAATTTGACAGGACAGTGGGAGGTTTCCGGATTAGATAAAGTGATAACCATTCTGATCTAGGATAGAATGCACGCAGAGTGTTTCTTTTCTCTCTCTCTTTGGCAGCGACCTTTGACCGACCCTAGACTATGACTCAGTGACCAAGTTGACCGAACCTTCTTAAAATACTGGATTTTGGATTGTCCGAGTTGCATAAGTCATTGCCACTCCTTCTTCTACCCTTTGAATTTCTCAGAACACCCGTATTACTACGGACATCCACTTCCGTTGGATAGATCCATCGTATGGTTATATACGAACTCGAAGGGACTTCTTCAAGGATGGATCCAGGTTCAGGAGAAATAGAATTGGTTTATTCAGTTGTCTTTTATTATCACCTTCTCTCAGGTTGCGAGGGCTCCTTGGTTTAGGAGAGTACACCTATTACGCTTATTGGATAGTCTTATTCCAAACCATAGGCAGGTGCCGAAAGGTAGGGAATGAAGAAAACCAATCAGCCTAAGTAGGGTGTGCAGAAGGCAGTAACTAAAGACAAAATAAAGGGATTAGAAAGAGAGCAAAGTAAATTGCGACCGTTATCATTCACGACCAAAGCCGCGTACTTCATCGCCACTCCTGTTTCACCTTTAATAGAATAAGATATTATTCAGTTGTCTTTTATCATCACCTTCTCTCAAGATGTGAGTACTCCTTGGTTTAGGAAAGTACACCTATTATGCTTACTGGATAGTCTTCTTCCAAACCATAGGCTGGTGCCGAACGGTAGGGAAGGAAGAAAACCATTTAGCCTAACGAAGGTGTACAGAAGGTAACGACTAAAGACAAATAAAGGGATTTGGAGAGAAGGCAAAGAAATATACGGTTAAAGTCATGAATTGGATTATGGAAGAGGCATTACTAGGAATACCAAGATACCCCTACGAAACATTTTCATGTTTCAGTGCATTGTTAAAGAAAAACTGTTTTCCCGATTAGTACTTACTCCAAGGGTATGTATTTACCAGGTTTCATTCTCATATCTGTATGGTTTTACAGATGATGAGTGGGAGTAAGTTATTGGGAATTAGGTGATTATCCTCATTATATCGGAATTCGTTGTAATTGGTGATATTTGAGGAAATCGCCAGGGTACAGTTTTCAACCTACGAAGCACGGGTTTTGAGTTATTCAACTCAGCGGACTTATACAGAGTATTGTATGTTGTCCAGTGTCCATCAGGACAAAGGGGTAGGTCCTCGTACTTTGTTCTGTTTACTTATGACTTCTCTAGTTTTTAGACAAGTGTTTCGTAGAAATAAAAGGTCTAAATTTTGAGAAGTTGTGGGTATAAGAATAAAGTAGAGAACCAGGTGTCACAAGTATCGGGATTCTTCAAAGAGATCGAAGATGTAGATTCTTGTGTTTGGTATTCAGATGATAGTAATGATTTTGAGAAACTAGTTTCTCTTTCAGGTTACTCATAATTGGAAGGATTCCTAAGTTGAGTAATACTGATTAGTCTCTTTCCATTAAGTTGATATGCACTGGAGACAGCTGCATGATTGAATATGGTTCCAATTAAATAAGTGCCAAAGTTTCTATATTGGATATAGAATAGTTCGTACCTTAAAAGATGTTAAGGTACGGGGAGTTGTCCAGCTTATGTTTAAAACCAGACACTGGATAACTCAGGGCACGTTTCTGTAATGGCTGTTTGTGGGTTGACCCTGACTATGACGAGGGTTGATATTCTACCATTTGGAAGATCAATAGTGATATTGTTCTTGACTCGCCACAGTTTTAGTAAAATGGATTTTTTCAGAAAACTGTAGTGGGAGTATGGTAGAACTGGAAGTGATTCCAGAACCGCGAACGATTACGGAAAATTTAATAGGACCTATATATTCAATCAGGTTTGACATTCTATTAGCCACTCCGCAGATATGGTGGGTAACCTCAGACACCCGAGAGGTACTTCGGTAGACTCAAGGACGGTGACATGGAGGTTCTTATCTACCCAGACTTGACACTACCGTTGTTCCAGGCTATGAGACCCGGTAGGAGGGTTGTTGTGGTCAGTGGGAGTAGCGGAAGCATAGTGGGCAAGTAGCTTATGTCTATTTATAGACTAGAGCAGTTATAGCGGAGATAGATCATCTAATTTTGATGTGACAGTCATGGGTTTGACTTCATCAGAATAGGGGATGGATCTGTTAAGAAGGTAGTAGGGTGTGATGTCATAGTATCTGGATGACATACACAGAGTAGGAAGTAAAATTCCTATTCTACGATCGGTTGTACTGTGGTCGTCACACAGTTGTTTCTCCAGACAGGATATGGATATAATATTTGACATTCTGGTTTCTGGATCTATGGTTTTAGATCTAGATTTGGGTAGTTTCCCAATGTGGGTACTTTGACAGATATTCTAATGGTTTTTAGAATAGTTGACTCCTAGCATGGTGGTGTACCTGCAGGTGATGGAGTCACCCTCTCTAAAGGTGTCGTATAGACTAAAAGGGAGAGGGCTGTGCATGATTGGCATATCACTTGTTTAGGCAATTGAGTCAATCGTGAGGTATCAAGTACCACACCAGATGTTGTTTTTGCACTAGATGCGATAAGTTTGTATTAATCCAATCCTAGAGAGACAGAAGGAAGCAGTTATAGAATATAAGTGGATGTTCTACGGATTTGATGACGGCAGCCTCCTTCGGGAGACGATTATCATTCCAGGCTTCAAAGGTGACATGTATGACAGAGTGATTGTCAGAGTTTTAGTTCTCCCTCTGACGAGGGACAGTATTATGGACAGGTGGTCCAAGAGGATACTGTGGGTGGCATGGTGCCGGATACTGATTAGGTTCAGTGATCGATACAGTCTAAGAAGTTTGGATTTGGAGTTCATTTATGAACTAGGTCCCATCAGATATCCAGACATATTCTAAGACAGGTATTACTCGATTCGGGAGATAGTTTTCTCCGCGAACTTGAGATTTAGAGAGATATAGAAAGAAACATCTAGGCGGATCCACTCACTGAGGATATTTCTCGAACACAATAGTTTTACAAACGAGCTTTGTGTAACTGATTAGTAGAGGAGTTGGATGTTCGGTTCCACACGGGCTGTGAGTAGTCGACATCGCAATAATTAGCCTTGAGTGCAAGTGGGAGATTGTTGGAGATAGTGCCCTCATAGTCAATTATTGGATCGCAGGTACGTGATTGCAATGATTGCGGAGGACCTATACCGGTAGGACAGTCTTACCCGAGATGATAGTATGCTATCTAGTTTGCCTTTATCAGTCGTGTACATGTTCAGGTGACTGATTACATGTTACACTTTGAAAGAGCCCTTAGGATCTTGCTTTACTACCAACTGTATGATGGCGATCATATACGTGAGAGTTGGATAGTTTATACGCATATCCTTAATTGTGGTCCCTAGTCGTGGGAGTTTCGAGACAGGGCATCGATACTCCGGAGTAGACTAGTGTATACAGTCGAGACCCCGACGAGGGGCGGTGGCCGGTCTCACAAGCCACTGGTATCAGTTGGATCACCTAAGATGTATACAGGTGCTCATTGGGTTATGAGTGCACCGGACAGGACTCGCCGGGAATCTGCTAGTTGGTATTATACATATCGTCAGATAGCAGTTCCCTGGTGACATATGTACAGGTTAGTTCATCGACCTGAGGTCGTCATTTGTCTCGTGTGAGTTCCCACTGTGCTTTGATTTCTACCCTACCACGGCTCAAAGGAGTCGTGCAAACAGGTAGTTTTTGGGTACAGTCCCGAGTCACATGGAGACACGTGAGCGGATCGGCAGGGGATTCGTCTCTCCTGGTATTGGGGGCGAGATCGTGCTGTGTCTAGGAGAGCCATTACACAAAGCCCACGGCCGTGGCAGGAGATTTACTGGTAGGTACTCCAGTAGTATCTCAGGGTGTTATTGGGCTACACTCCGACACGACTTATACTGCTATTGGGGGTCTGACGTTACTAGCCCCCTAGGCAGATATGCGATACTCATAGACGAACGGACCGGACTGTATATACATTGTCACTGTTAGGTTCAGTAGGGTTTCCGGATGAGTTCGCTCATCGGCATCCCTTGAGGTCAGTCCATGGGCAGCCGTTACGCATTGCTAGTGCCGCTGACGGTTTGTGGTTAAACCCACTGCCAGGGTACTGACGAGTCATTAGAGTCCCCCACAGACAGTTTCCCAAGTTCGGGCGAAACGTTGTAGAGGCCGTATGGTTTTATGGCAGGGTTCGGAAAATGCACGTGCGTTTACGCACGTGTCAGATTTCGGGCAGATGATACTGGTCGGCTTTGGTTTAAGCCGGGTCCGAGTATTATATTGAGTAGATATAATATCTTTGTCTCAGTTGCATTTGTATTCGGTCGTAATACAAATGCGGGTATATTTATACAGTTTCGGGGTTATCCTGAAATTCGTTTCAGGATCACTTTTGGAAGTTGCTAGTTTCCAGTTTTCTATCAGCCGTCTTTTAACATTCGGTTAAAGACGGATTTATCTTTTCTTGGATGAGGATGAGTCGTGCTTCTAGAAGGTTCTAGAAAGGGTGACTTGGCTTGGTGAGTCATTAGTGCATTAATGGTGCCATTAATGCTTGATGACTAAGGGTTTTAGATTCAATGTTTCTTAGTGAGTCATGCTTTTCATTTATGATGAGGATAAGCTTCTTGTTTATGGTCACCTCCTTGATTGCTCCTACCATCACCTCCCTCTTTGCATAAAAGTGGCCGCCCCCCCTTGTGAGAGAGAGAGAGATTAATTTTCATTCTTGAGAGAAAAGACTATGGTTTAGGGTGCATGGAAATTTCATAGCCTTTTTCATTCCATCACCCGATCCGAGTGGCAACTTCATTAACCGTTCGTCCATAGCTTTGGACGGAACGAGACAAAGTCTTCTATTCATTCTCTACATCTATCTTGGTCGTCTCTTTTAGCAAACTTGACGACCGAGTTGCCTCGAGTCAGAGGCGGGAGCCCGTTTAAAGAATCGTTGACGTGGTGCCACCTGGACGAGCAGATCGGAGATCGACGAGATCGGAGCAGCCACAATGGAGCGTGGGATGATGGTTAAAGAACGAAGGACTCGGATCGTTCGGTATAACCTTTCTACACTCTTTACAATTTGTTAGTTTAGCAATAATGGCAGATCCGGGTTAAAGTATACGATAGCGCCAGTTAAAAAGTTTTTGTTCCGCATTTGGCATCTGTAGACGGCCGGGGCGCTACCGTAGACTTACAATAAAGGTAGTTGTTTTCTTATTCTATCTCTTTGTATTTTTAATATGATTTCTCTCTCCATCTCTTCTTCTCCCAACATGCGCGAGTAATTCTTTACTTGTTAGGGTTCATGGGATTATGGTAGGTTAATGGATGATGAAGATCCTTAAACTCTTTTTACGTCCTATAAACTTTATAAACTTTATCAAAAGAATAGTTAACATCCTAATTGGGCGCGCTATCAATTCATCGCTAGTCGCGACTGTTGGGGTAAAAATTTACACCCCGGTTGATCGAGTCAAAGTCAAGGTCAACCCCCAAGCTAGGTGGGCCCAAGCCCAGGTCAAGCGGACCCATGCCCAAGTCGAGCCCACGGCCAGCCTCCCCGTGCCAACAACAAAATCATGTAATAAATAATTTTTATGTAATTGTTTATGCATGAATGTAAACAAAATGGGCATAAAGCCAATATTTTGTAAGCCCATGGCTTATGTGCAAAAATGAAATGGCACATGAGCCATGGGATGGCTAAAATGCCATTTTTGTAAAGCCCAAGGGGCTATATGTAAATATGTAAGCCTATAAAAGGCAACATGATGATGAATAAAATAACACTTTTTCATTCCCCCCAAAAAACTAGGGTTCTTTGTGCCTCCTGCTCCTTCTCTAAGGTTCAAAACCTTCTCATTTCTTTTGAATTAAATCAAGAGTTTTACTCTTTCTTTTCAAAAACTAAGTAGTTTTCCACCACAAAACCCACAAAGGGGAACTCAGATCTCCCATCAGATCTCAAAAAGGAGTGATTTTTAAAATCTCCCACTTCTTGATCTTTAAGATCCGGCCAAACAACAGGAGGAAGAAGAAGAACCCCGCCTTCATCGGCTTCAAAACATCCTAGGAGTTTTAACTCCATAACATATATATATATATATAGATATATATAACAACAAATATTTCCTTTCTGAAGCATAGCTTCTGTTTCTTAGGCTAAAAGCCTCTTTTTTTCGCCGGCGCTCAAGCGCAAAGCGCCCGCGTGTCGACACGTGGCGCGCTTGCGCTCAAGCGCAATCTCCCGAGCGCAAGTCGCCCCGGTGCCGACACGTGGCGCGCTTGCGTTCAAGCGCAAGCGCTCGAGCGCAAGTTGCCCCGGTGCCGACACGTGGCGCGTGCCCAAGCGCAAGCGCTCGGGCGCAAGTCTCCCCCGTGCCGACACGTGGCGCGCTTGCGCTCGAGCGCAAGTCTCCCCCGTGCCGACACGTGGCGCGCTTGCGCTCAAGCGCAGAGCGCCCACGTGCCGACATGTGGCACTCTAGTGCCTGAGCGCACAGCACCTAGACGCACAGCGCCCAAGGTGCTGCCCCCACGCATCCTTTGGATGCTTCTCCCCCCTCTTTTTTATATGTATATACATATATATATATATATGTGCACACACACATACACCACGACACTGTCCCTGTTAGAAAAAAATTTCTAACGGGGCGCTGCCCCGCACCCCCAAGGGAGCTGCTAGCCCCCTTGACCCCCAGCCTGCTATCCGGGTAGCGGGACCCCCGTAAAAACTCTGCGTGGCTCCCGATATATCCAAACCTCCCCTTTCAAAACACAACACACGTACACTGCACATTGAGTTCGCATGACCAGTTTAACCCGTTAATCGGAGGTTCTCTCGCCCCAAAGGCGAGGGGTAATTGACGGCAGCTTAGTCCGCGGCTGCCGGGGATTCGGATCCCCACAATCAATAAACCCCGGCCTACCCTAGGCAGGAGGAATCTGTAGTACGCCTGACAAGCGCGCGCGTATTCCCATTTCGATGGGGTAACGAAAAACACCCTACAGATTCTGGCACGCCCGGTGGGACTAATCTCTCCTCCCATATTTCGGGTTAAGCATTCATGCGAACTCAGTCGATATACATACCTATATTTATACTGAAATAACGCTTTTTCATGCAGGTTTTCAAGCAATCACCTTTCAACAATGTCTCCAAAGATGAACTCAGCTCCTATCTCCTACACGATGAAGATAGACTCCAGGACGGTCCTTCCGGACAGTCTCGGGCGACAATGGGAGGAGCCGCTGCTACCATTTGGCTCTATTATGTTCATGCCGGTTGGCGCCATCCAAGCTCCTCAAGCTCCGGTGGTAGACAAACCGGTCTCGAAAGGCAGAAGACCAAATATGGTGATCTCAAGGGCGCCCCAACCCAAACGCAAATCGGTGCCTGGACGGCTTTCCATGGCCCCAACTGGGGGCAAAACCATCGGAACAAAAGAAGTTGCCAGACGTCGTGGGCAAGCCCAGGCGATACCTTCGACGGACACGCGGGCAGATGTCTTCTCAAGCATCCCCACCACTCGGCCTATGGCGGCTTCTCGAAGAGCAGAAGCCTGCCAAGCGCTTAAGGCAGAGAAGCTGAGGCAGAAGCGGCTCAGATATAGAGCCAACAAAAGGGCTAGGGCTCTGGCCATGTTAAAATTTATGAATCTTCAAAGCCCGGACCGCTCCGCGAAACCAGCTGCCAGTGATGAAAGAAGGGCTGAATGTGTTATCCACACTGTCTACATGGCCGGACAGGAAGAAACGAACCCTCCTCTTCTTCATAGCCATGGTGATGATATGGTTGACGCTACCCAGCATCGGCTCGATATAAATGATGAAGAGCCCGCTCAGGCCGATAAGCCAGAGGAGCCCGTGGTTCCTACGGAATTGAGCTCAGGCAATAAAGATTACCCGGTTGTCATAGCCGGAACTACAGAACAAGCATTATTCCAATGGCTTCAAAGGCAATTTCTGGACAGGGATGAGAAGATTGCCGAGGTCTATTCCAAAGTCGACGAGCTGGCAAACGTCGTGGCAGATCTCGCGACCCAAGTCGCCCGATTGCGATTACAGCAGAATCAAATTTTGGCTCATGAGCCAGGGATTGATACCCGGGGGCAGCCAACTGATATCCCTTTCAACCTAAAAGCGGAGCGCCTTCGCGAAAAACGGCCGCAATCAGCCTCCAGTCCCTCCGATACATACACCGAGGGGGAATCGCCTCTGAAAGAGAAGTTGGAAAATGTCTATTCCTTCAAAAGGGAAAAAGTCCACAAGATATTCAGGGACGCCCTAAGAAACGGTCTACAACTGCCGGAATCAAAGAGATCGCAAGAAGCGAATATGACCGACGACCCAGAATATTGCCCCTATCACAGGGTGATAGGTCATGCCATTGAGGACTGTTTCGTCTTCAAAGATTGGGTCGAAAGGCAATACAGGATGGGAGAGATAGAACTGTTTAAAGGCGCGTCAGCAAACAGTCAAGCTACGACCGCCGATTTCATGCAAATGGAGACTGAAAACTTTCGGGAACCTAATCCTCCCAGACATGTGCCTCGAGGACCAGCATCAGTAAAGGCACCTACTCCAATGGAGGGAAAGAAAAGGGTATACTCCTTCAGGAGGGATGAAGTCCGCAAAATATTCATGGACGCCCTGAACAGCGGTCTGCAACTGCCTGTCCCAAAGAGGCCACAGGAAATGAACATGACCGGCAATCCCCTATACTGCCCATATCATAGAGTGGTGGGTCATACCATCGAAGACTGCTATATTTTCAAAGATTGGGCAGAGGACCAATATAAGCTTCGAAAAACCCCACAATTCTCGGATGTATCGGCAAGCCACAGAGCTAGGTCATCAACACAGCCCCGCCAAGATCAAAGTTCAAGGAGCTGGGATAAGCAAAGAGGACCACCACGTCGTTAAACTGGGAACAGCTGACCACCACGTCATTAAACTGGGAACAGTCGACCTCTAAGTCGTTAAACTGGGAATGTAAAAATATACATATATATATATATATATATGTAAATAAACAAAAAAATGTGTGTAAATAAAAGAAAAATAGAGAAAAGCCGAAATGATGGGGCAACTCGCAATAAAAATCAGCGAGTAAAATAAAGATGAAAATAAAGCCGAAATGATTGGGCAACCGCGAATAAAAGCCGAAAAGATAGGGCAATCGCGACCTTCGTGATAAGAAAAGCTGAAAGGATAGAGCAATCGCGGTAAAACAAAAAAAACAACACAAACAAAAATCCAATTTTTCAAAATTCCCTCTGGCCCTACGGTTAGTCCCCAAATTGACTACCGTATACAATCCACGGGCTCAAATAATTCTCATCATACCCATGCCCCACCGTAATCACCAGTTATGCGGCTGGTCTCCGCCTTTAGAATTATGCTCCATTGAGAAGACCCACTCATGTGTCCTCACGATACATGAGGCGAACAAACCTTTGTGGGATCCTTACGACTCATAAAGGAAAAACACACTTAGGAGTCCTCACGACTCCTAAGGAGAAAATACACCTGCGGGGTCCTTACGACTCGCAGGGAGAAAATGCTTTTATGGGATCCTCACGGCCCATAAAATTGAAAAGCCTTAGGCGATAGGGACATAAACCCGTCTCCTAAGCCATCGCTGCGCCAACAAGAGTAGGCAAATGATGAATTGCTCCTGGCACCTCTGCTTCAATGTTAGCAACGCTGATGCCGGCCCCTACCCCAAAATACCAAGCTCGCAATCAATAGACCCCTAAGTCTTTAAACTGGAAACAGATGACCTCTAAGTCGTTAAACTGGAAACAGATAACCTCTACGTCGTTAAACTGGAAACGGATGACCTCTACGTCGTTAAACTGGAGACGGATGACCTCCACTTCGTTAAACTGGAAACGGTCGACCTCTAAGTCATTAAACTGGAAACGAGGGAAATCCACTCATGTGTCCTCACGATACATGAGGAGAACAAACCTTTGTGGGATCCTTACGAGTCACAAAGGAAAAACACACTGAGGAGTCCTCATGACTCCTAAGGAGAAAATACACCCGCGGGATCCTTACGACTCGCAGGGAGAAAATGCTTTTATGGGACCCTCACGGCCCATAAAATTGAAAAGTCTTAGGTGACAGGGATCTAAACCTGTCTCCTACGCCATCGCTCCCCAATCCCTAAGTGGCGAATGATGAGTCGCTCCTGGTACCATATTCCAGTGCAGCGATGCAGACGCCAACCAAACTCCAAATCCCATACCCCAAGTGGCGAATGATGAGTTGCTCCTGGTACCATATTCCAGTGCAGCGATGCAGACGCCAACCAAATTCCAAATCCCATACCCCGATGGCGAATGATGAGTCGCTCCTGGTGCCACATTCCAGTGCAGCGATGCAGATGCCAACAAGGTCCTGAAATTTTTCCGGCCCTACGGTTTGGATCATACATCCTGCAAAACCGTATACAATCCACGGGCGTAAAACAATCCCGATCTCTCCAAAAAAAAAAAAGAAAAAAAAGAAGAACGGTATGTCCATAAGCAAAACGGGCACGGATGAAAATCCGAAAGGGCTCCGTGAGTAAAAACAGCAGGACTGCCGGCGAGTTTGTGAAAACCCGAAAGGGCGCAAACTCATAAAAAAAAGAAATAAAATGCACTCGCAAAGTCCTCTCGACTTTGTGAGGAGAAAATTCCCGCGTGAGATCCCTACGACTCACAAAGGAGCAACACACTTAGGAGTCCCCACGACTCCTAAGGAGAAAATACACATGCGGGATCCTCACGACCCGTAGGGAGAAAATGCTTTGTGAGACCCTTATGGCTCACAAAATGGAAAAGCCTTAGGTGATAGAGATCTAAACCTGTCTCCTAAGCCACCAATTCCCAAATCCTCTCGGGGCAAATGATGAGTTGCTCCTGGCATTATTCCAGTGCAGCAATGCAGATGCCAAACCAACCAAATCCAAATCCTCCCGGGGCAAATGATGAGTTGCTCCTGGCATCATTCCAGTGCAGCAATGCAGATGCCAACAAAAAAAAAATCCCCAAATCCTCTCGGGGCAAATGATGAGTTGCTCCTGGTATTATTCCAGTGCAACAATGCAGATGCCAAACAAAAAAAATAATTCCCACATCCTCTCAAGACAGATGATGATTCGCTCCTGGTACCATGTTCCAGTGTGGCGATGCCGATGTCAACCCAAATCAAATCAAACCAACGGCCTCTATGACGGAATCATGCTATGTCCCAGAATTTACCCCGTGTCGAAATCATGCTTCGCCTCGGGATATCTACCTTCCCTGTCGGAATTATGCTTCGTCTCGGAATCAAGTCAACCCGACACTCCGCACCGGGGAAAAGTCGATCAGCGACACTCCGCGCCGGGGAAAAGTCAACCCGACACTCCGCGCCGGGGAAAATTCGATCAGCGACACTCCGTGCCGGGGAAAAGTCAACCACCGACACTCCGCGCCGGGGAAAAGTCGATCAGCGACACTCCGTGCCGGGGAAAAGTCAACCCGACACTCCGCGCCGGGAAAAAGTCGATCAGCGATACTCCGTGCCGGGGAAAAGTCAACCCGACACTCCACGCCGGGGAAAAGTCGATCAGCGACACTCCGTGCCGGGGAAAAGTCAACCACCGACACTCCGCGCTGGGGAAAAGTCAACCACCGACACTCCGCGCCGGGGAAAAGTCGATCAGCGACACTCCGTGCCGGGGAAAAGTCAACCCGACACTCCGCGCCGGGGAAAAGTCGATCAGCGACACTCCGTGCCGGGGAAAAGTCAACCCGACACTCCGCACCGGAGAAAAGTCGATCAGATCAGCGACACTTCGCGCCAGGGAAAAGTCCATCAGCGACACTCCGTGCCGGGGAAAAAGTCAACCCGACACTCCGCGCCGGGGAAAAGTCGATCAGCGACACTCCGTGCCGGGGAAAAGTCAACCACCGACACTCCGCGCCGGGAAAAAGTCGATCAGCGACACTCCATGCCGGGGAAAAGTCAACCACCCGACACTCCGCGCCGGGGAAAAGTCGATCAGCGACACTCCGTGCCGGGGAAAAGTCAACCACCGACACTCCGCGCCGGGGAAAAGTCGATCAGCGACACTCCGTGCCGGGGAAAAGTCAACCCGACACTCCGCGCCGGGGAAAAGTCGATCAGCGACACTCCGTGCCGGGGAAAAGTCAACCACCGACACTCCGCGCCGGGGAAAAGTCGATCAGCGACACTCCGTGCCGGGGAAAAGTCAACCCGACACTCCGCGCCGGGGAAAAGTCGATCAGCGACACTCCGCGCCGGGGAAAAGTCAACCCGACACTCCGTGCCGGGGAAAAGTCAACCCGACACTCCGCGCCGGGGAAAAGTCGATCAGCGACACTCCGTGCCGGGGAAAAGTCAACCCGACACTCCGCGCCGGGGAAAAGTCGATCAGATCAGTGACACTCCGCGCCGGGAAAAAGTCCATCAGCGACACTCCGTGCCGGGGAAAAAGTCAACCCGACACTCCGCGCTGGGGAAAAGTCGATCAGCGACACTCCGTGCCGGGGAAAAGTCAACCACCGACACTCCGCGCCGGGGAAAAGTCGATCAGCGACACTTCGTGCCTGGGAAAAGTCAACCACCCGACACTCCGCGCCGGGGAAAAGTCGATCAGCGACACTCCGTGCCGGGGAAAAGTCAACCCCCGGCACTCCGTGCCGGGGAAAAGTCGATCAGCGACACTCCGTGCCGGGGAAAAGTCAACCCGACACTCCGTGCCGGGGAAAATTCGACCACCGACACTCCGCGCCGGGGAAAAGTCAACCACCGACACTCCGCGCCGGGGAAAAGTCGATCAGCGACACTCCGTGCCGGGGAAAAGTCAACCCGACACTCCGCGCCGGGGAAAAGTCGATCAGCGACACTCCGCACCGGGGAAAAGTCGATCAGCGACACTCCGTGCCGGGGAAAAGTCAACCACCGACACTCCGCGCCGGGGAAAAGTCAACCACTGACACTCCGCGCCGGGGAAAAGTCGATCAGTGACACTCTGCTTCGGGGAAACGTCCAATACGGACACTCCGCATCAGGGAAACGTCAACCAGCGACACTCCGTGCCGGGGAAACGTCAAGCAGACACTCCGTGCCGGGGACACGTAAACCAGCGACACTCTGCATCGGGGAAACGTCCAACACAGACACTCCGCCTCGGGGAAACATCGACCAACGACACTCCGCGCCGGGGGCACGTCAACGAAATTACTTCGGGCTAGGGAAACGTCTACCACGGACACTCTGTCTCGGAGACGCGTCAAGCGTCGACCGTCCACGTCGTAAAAAGGGCAGTGCATCCCAAAAAGTGGGAACCAAAGCAGGTCGCCTCCACGTGAAAGAAGATCCATCAATTTCATGCACACGACCTGTAAGTCTACGGTAGCGTCCAGGCCGTCTACAGACGCCAAATGCGGAACAAAAAACTTTTTAACTGGCGCTATCGTATACTTTAACCCGGATCTGCCATTATTGCTAAACTAACAAACAGTAAAGAGTGTAGAAAGGTTATACCGAACGATCTGAGTCCTTCGTTCTTTAACCATCATCCCACGCTCCGTTGCGGCTGCTCCGATCTCTTCGATCTTCGATCTGCTCGTCCAGGTGGCACCACGTCACTGATTCTTTAAACGGGCTCCCGCCTCTGACTCGAGGCAACTCGGTCATCAAGTTTGCTAAAAGAGACGACCAAGAATGATGTAGAGAATGAGTAGAAGACTTTGTCTCGTTCCGTCCAAAGCTATGGACGAACGGTTAATGAAGTTGCCGTGGGAATCGGGTGATGGAATGAAATGAGCTGTGAAATTCGATACACCGAAAACTATCATAATATTTTTCTACCAAATGAAACATCAAGTGAGAGAGTGAGAGGAGAGGGGAGGGGGCCGGCCATATATAGGAGGAGGAGGGTGAGTGTAGGAGAGAGGGGGGTGACCTTATGAAAATATCATGTGTGAACACAAAACAAATATCTCAAGTGTGAACACACCAAAAGCAACCAATGAAAATCCAACACCATTTAACCTAGTCACCTTATCTAGATGCTTCTAGAAACTTTCACACTCATCTCAAGAAAAGATAAATCCGTCTTTAACCGAATGTTAAAAGACGGCTGATAGAAAACTGAAAACTGGCAACTTCCAAAAGTGATCCTGAAACGAATTTCAGGATAACCCCGTAACTGTATAAATATACCCGCATTTGTATTACGACCGAATACAAATGCAACTGAGACAAAGATATTATATCTACTCAATATAATACTCGGATCCGGCTTAAACCAAAGCCGACCAGTATCATCTGCCCGAAATCTGACACGTGCGTAAACGCACGTGCATTTTCCGAACCCTGCCATAAAACCATACGGCCTCTACAACGTTTCGCCCGAACTTGGAAAACTGTCTGTGGGGGACTCTAATGACTCGTCAGTACCCTGGCAGTGGGTTTAACCACAAACCGTCAGCGGCACTAGCAATGTGTAACGGCTGCCCATGGACTGACCTCAAGGGAGGCCGATGAGCGAACTCATCCGGAAACCCTACTGAGCCTAACAGTGACTATGTATATACAGTCCGGTCCGTTCGTCTATGAGTATTGCATATCTGCCTAGGGGGCTAGTAACGTCAGACCCCCAATAGCAGTATAAGTCGTGTCGGAGTGTAGCCCAATAACACCCTGAGATACTACTGGAGTACCTACCAGTAAATCTCCTGCCACGGCCGTGGGCTTTGTGTAATGGCTCTCCTAGACACAGCACGATCTCGCCCCCAATACCGGGAGAGACGAATCCCCTGCCGATCCGCTCACGTGCCTCCATGTGGCTCGGGACTGTACCCAAAAACTACCTGTTTGCACGACTCCTTTGAGCCGTGGTAGGGTAGAAATCAAAGCACAGTGGGAACTCACACGAGACAAATGACGACCTCAGGTCGATGAACTAACCTGTACACATGTCACCAGGGAACTGCTATCTGACGATATGTATAATACCAACTAGCAGATTCCCGGCGAGTCCTGTCCGGTGTACTCATAACCCAATGAGCACCTGTATACATCTTAGGTGATCCAACTGACACCAGTGGCTTATGAGACCGGCCACCGCCCCTCGTCGGGGTCTCGACTGTATACACTAGTCTACTCCGGAGTATCGATGCCCTGTCTCGAAACTCCCACGACTAGGGACCACAATTAAGGATATGCGTATAAACTACCCAACTCTCACGTATATGATCGCCATCATACAGTTGGTAGTAAAGCAAGATCCTAAGGGCTCTATTAAAGTGTAACATGTAATCAGTCACCTGAATATGTACACGACTGATAAAGGCAAACCAGATAGCATACTATCATCTCGAGTAAGACTGTCCTACCGGTATAGGTCCTCCGCAATCATTGCAATCACGTACCTGCGATCCAATAATTGACTATGAGGGCACTATCTCCAACAATCTCCCACTTGCACTCAAGGCTAATTATTGCGATGTCAACTACTCACAGCCCGTGTGAAACCGAACATCCAACTCCTCTACTAATCAGTTACACAAAGCTCGTTTGTAAAACTATTGTGTTCGAGAAATAGCCTCAGTGAGTGGATCCGCCTAGATGTTTCTCTCTATATCTCTCTAAATCTCAAGTTCGCGGAGAAAGCCTTCTCCCGAATCGAGTAATACCTGTCTTAGAATATGTCTGGATATCTGATGGGACCTAGTTCATAAATGAACTCCAAATCCAAACTTCTTAGACTGTATCGATCACTGAACCTAATCAGTATCCGGCACCATGCCACCCACAGTATCCTCTTGGACCACCTGTCCATAATACTGTCCCTCGTCAGAGGGAAAACTAAAACTCTGACAATCACTCTGTCATCCACGTCACCTTTGAATCCTGGAATGATAATCGTCTCCCGAAGGAGGCTGCCGTCATCAAATCCGCAGAACATCCACTTATGTTCTATAACTGCTTCCTTATGTCTCTCCACGATTGAATTAATACAAACTTATCGCATCTAGTGCAAAAACAACATCTGGTGTGATACTTGACACCTCACGATTGACTCAATCGCCTAAGCAAGTGATCTGCCAATCATGCACAGCCCTCTCCCCTTTAGTCTATACGACACCTTTAGAGAGGGTGACTCCATCACCTGCAGGTACACCACCATGCTAGGAGTTAACTATTCTAAAAACCATTAGAATATCTGTCAAAGTACCCACATTGGGAAACTACCCAAATCTAGATCTAAAACCATAGATCCAGAAACCAGAATGTCAAATATTATATCCATATCCTGTCTGGAGAAACAACTGTGTGACGACCACAGTACAACCGATCGTAGTATAGGAATTTTACTTCCTACTCTGTGTATGTCATCCAGATACCATGACATCACACCCTACTACCTTCTTAACAGATCCATCCCCTATTCTAATTGAAGTCAAACCCATGACTGTCACATCAAAATTAGATGATCTATCTCCGCTATAACTGCTCTAGTCTTTAAATATATATAAGCTACTTGCCCACTATACTTCCGCTACTCCCACTGACCACAACAACCCTCCTACCGGGTCTCATAGCCTGGAACAACGGTAGTGTCAAGTATGGGTAGATAAGAACCTCCCTGTCACCGTCCTTGAGGCTACCGAAGTACCTCTCGGGTGTCTGAGGTTACCCACCATATCTGCGGAGTGGCTAATGGAATGTCAAACCTGATTGAATATATAGGTCCTATTAAATTTTCCGTAATCGTTCGCGGTTCTGGAATCACTTCCAGTTCTACCATACTCCCACTACCATTTTCTGAAAAAATCCATTTTACTAAAACTGTGGCGAGTCAAGAACAATATCACTATTGATCTTGCAAATGGTAGAATATCAACCCTCGTCATAGCCAGGGTCAACCCACAAACTGCCATTACAGAAACGTGCCCTGAGTTATCCAGTGTCTGGTTTTAAGCATAAGCTGGACAACTCCCCGTACCTTAACATCTTTTAAGGTATGAACTATTCTATATCCAATATAGAAACTTTGGCACTAATTTAATTGGAACCATATTCAATCATGCAGCTGTCTCCAGTGCATATCATCTTAATGGAAAGAGGCTAATCAGCATTACTCAACTTAGGAATCCTTCCAATTATGAGTAATCTGAAAGAGAAATAAGTTTCTCAAAATCATTACTATCATCTGAATACCAATCACAAGAATCTACATCTTCGATCTCTTTGAAGAATCCCGATATTTGTGACACCTGGTTCTCTACTTTATTCTTATACCCACAACTTCTCAAAACTTAGACCTTGTATTTCTACGAAACACTTGTCTAAAAACTAGAGAAGTTATAAGTAAACAGAACAAAGTACGAGGACCTACCCTTTTGTCCTGATGGACACTGGACAACATACAATACTCTGTATAAGTCCGCTGAGTTAAGCAACTCAAAACCTGTGCTTCGTAGGTTAAAAACTGTACCCTGGCGATTTCCTCAAATATCACCAATTACAACGAATTCCGATATAATGAGGATAATTACCTAATTCCCAATAACTTACTCCCACTCATCATCCGTAAAACCATACAGATATGAGAATGAAACCTGGTAAATACATACCCTTAGAGTAAGTATCTAATCGGGAAAACAGTTTTCGTTTAACAATGCACTGAAACATGAAAATGTTTCGTAGGGGTATCCTGCTATTCCTAGTAATGCCTCTTCCATAATCCAATTCATGACTTTAACCGTATATTTCTTTGCCTTCTCTCCAAATCCCTTTATTTGTCTTTAGTCGTTACCTTCTGTACACCTTCGTTAGGCTAAATGGTTTTCTTCCTTCCCTACCGTTCGGCACCAGCCTATGGTTTGGAAGAAGACTATCCAGTAAGCATAATAGGTGTACTTTCCTAAACCAAGGAGTACTCACATCTTGAGAGAAGGTGATGATAAAAGACAACTGAATAATACCTTATTCTATTAAAGGTGAAATAGGAGTGGCGATGAAGCATGCGGTTTGGTCGTGAATGATATCAGTCGCAATTTACTTTGCCCTCTTTCTAATCCCTTTATTTTGTCTTTACATATTACCTTCTGCACACCCTATTTAGGCTAATTGGTTTTCTTCATTCTCTACCTTTCGGCACATGCCTATGGTTTGGAATAAGACTATCCAATAAGCGTAATAGGTGTACTCTCCTAAACCAAGGAGCCCTCGCAACCTGAGAGAAGGTGATAATAAAAGACAACTGAATAAACCAATTCTATTTCTCCTGAACCTGGATCCATCCTCGAAGAAGTCCCTTCAAGTTCGTATATAACCATACGATGGATCTATCCAATGGAAGTGGATGTCCGTAGTAATACGGGTGTTCTGAGAAATTCAAAGGGTAGAAGAAGGAGTGGCAATGACTTATGCAACTCGGACAATCCAAAAGCCAGTATTTTAAGAAGGTTCGGTCAACTTGGTCACTGAGTCATAGTCTAGGGTCGGTCAAAGGTCGCTGCCAAAGAGAGAGAGAAAAGAAACACTCTGCGTGCACTCTAACCTAGATCAGAATGGTTATCACTTTATCTAATCCGGAAACCTCCCACTGTCCTGTCAAATTCTCCTCCAAACCTGAAAGAAGAATTAATCGGGATCACCCGAAGAGTAAACCAACTCATCAGTGGGAATCGGGATCCAACTCTCATCGCATGATAACGTGATGGAATGCATCCACGTTACTCATACTTCAGAAGGTATGTGCATACTTGGCAAGTTTCAGTTTCTTTAGAAACTCCCGATAAGATTTTTGCCCCATGCTCTTATAACCTTGGCGTTAGGTCAAAATGTCATAAGTCACATGCCAAGTTCTACCCGTCACTATCTTGTTAATTTGAACCCACCCGCCCATGCCCTTGGCGTTAGGTCAAAATGGCAGAACGGCTGTCCCAAACCAACTCATCTATCTATGCAACAATTGAATACCCAGCAGCTACCAAACACTATGCCTTGGCGTTAGGTCAAAATACATAGCTTGAATACTACTGAATACCCAAAAGAAATGACGGAGGGCTACGGCTGGTTTTTGGCGAAAAACCTTTAACGTAGTGAACTTGATATCGCTGAAGGAACCTGATAGCTTTTTAAAATATAGCGGCGAAAACCTTTTGCTAAAGAGGTCATTCCCGGTGAAGGGATCTTGGCTCTTTCCTCGTGGAATGAGGTGCAGGATATTCCACTGAATACCGCGATGCAAAGCAACTTGTAATCGACTATTGTGAAGTTATTACCCTGACGCAAACTTCTGCCCAAGGGGTCAGTCCCGGTGAAGGGATATTGGCCCTTGCCCCGTCGAATGAGGTGCAGGATATTCCACTGAATACCGCTATGCAAAACAAAAGGAAACGTCTTTGCAATAACACTTTTTAAATTTGTTCCAACAACTGCCAAACAGGTTTGCTTTCTATTGCATTGATCAGAATCAACGCAGTCCCATCAATCAATCACACCAGAAAAGAACAAAAATAAAATGTACGTATATGCCATCCGCATTCGTCACTGGGTCCCGTCATAACCCGTTAGGTTACTTAACTAACGACAGAGCGGGGACTGGACTAGCGCGGGTGTAAAACATATACAACATCTAATAGTATATAAGACAATATACATAATCGCTCCAGGCGTGATAATATGCAACATTACAGAAAAGTAATAAACATCACAGAACAATACAGATAATCTGGGATCCCCGAGTTTCACAGAGCCGCTGCTGAAACCCGACGTTCCTCTGTCGTGTGGATAGCCTGTGCAATGAAACCTAGACCCCTACGGGTGCGGCAAGTTACCCGCTAAAACCTGAAGCGAGGTAGTCCCCCACAGCATAGTGAATGGAACACCCGGCACTTCACGGAATCCGGTAAATTGAGCACCCCTCCTTGGGTCAACCTGAACCCCCTACGAGTGCGGCGAATAGTCTGCCAATTCTAGAGTGAGGCCCCTCTGCCTCTCAAAGCCATGAGATGCGGACCCGTTGCCCCTCAGAACCCGGCTATCCGTGCACTCTGTCGCGGGGCAAAACCTAGTACAGTAATAAATAATAGTACAACAGGTACATCGACCACAACCTGGTCGTGCCCCAAAAGAATATTATACAACAGGCAGTGACGGCAGTCCACATGTTGGACGCTCGCCCCGCAATATCAAATGTACAAATAAACTCAAACTGTACTACCATTGCACACTGCTATCCACTACGACAAATCCGCAACATCACAGCACAACACAGAACATCAACGCGAATGTCACGTTCGCAAACCCGTCTAAAAGAACTATAGCAATCAGACGCGGTTTACCGATCAAATGACATTCCCGGTCGGAGATATAATGTAAGCACTGTAAACTAACATGTTTAAATTTCGATCGACAAAATATCATGAAGTGGGCCCCACGAACATCTGTAGAACAGTAACAAAATCTGGGCCCAAAAGATATATACCAAAAACCCCAAATTCCAACAGAGAAGACACAGACCAAATTTGGTGCACTGATCCCATAGAATGGCCGCGGATGCGCGGCCAAACCATGGGTTTGGCCGCGACTCCGCGGTGGTTTGGTGGGATCAGGTGCTCAAATTTGGTTGGTGTACTTCTGAAACCCTGCACAACTTTCTGTGATATGTGGAATAATTTTAGGACATCATTTAAAATCGACAGAAACTGTGAAATTGAAAAAATGCGGTTTTTGATTTCCGGTTCGATCGATATTTTAAACTTGTTAGCACAAGTTAGTAAAGCAAAATGGTGAGGCTCTGATACCACTGTAAGTCTACGGTAGCGCCCAGGCCGTCTACAGACGCCAAATGCGGAACAAAAAACTTTTTAACTGGCGCTATCGTATACTTTAACCCGGATCTGCCATTATTGCTAAACTAACAAACAGTAAAGAGTGTAAAAAGGTTATACCGAACGTTCCGAGTCCTTCGTTCTTTAACCATCATCCCACGCTCCGTTGCGGCTGCTCCGATCTCTTCGACCTTCGATCTGCTCGTCCAGGTGGCACCACGTCACTGATTCTTTAAACGGGCTCCCGCCTCTGACTCGAGGCAACTCGGTCGTCAAGTTTGCTAAAAGAGACGACCAAGAATGATGTAGAGAATGAGTAGAAGACTTTGTCTCGTTCCGTCCAAAGCTATGGATGAACGGTTAATGAAGTTGCCGTGGGAATCGGGTGATGGAATGAAATGAGCTGTGAAATTCCATACACCGAAAACTATCATAATCTTTTTCTACCAAATGAAACATCAAGTGAGAGAGTGAGAGGAGAGGGGAGGGGGCCGGCCATATATAGGAAGAGGAGGGTGAGTGTAGGAGAGAGGGGGGTGACCTTATGAAAATATCATGTGTGAACACAAAACAAATATCTCAAATGTGAACACAAAGTGTGAACACACCAAAAGCAACCAATGAAAATCCAACACCATTTAACCTAGTCACCTTATCTAGATGCTTCTAGAAACTTCCACACTCATCTCAAGAAAAGATAAATCCGTCTTTAACCGAATGTTAAAAGACGGCTGATAGAAAACTGAAAACTGGCAACTTCCAAAAGTGATCCCGAAACGAATTTCAGGATAACCCCGTAACTTTATAAATATACCCGCATTTGTATTACGACCGAATACAAATGCAACTGAGACAAAGATATTATATCTACTCAATATAATACTCGGATCCGGCTTAAACCAAAGCCGACCAGTATCATCTGCCCGAAATCTGACACGTGCGTAAACGCACGTGCATTTTCCGAACCCTGCCATAAAACCATACGGCCTCTACAACGTTTCGCCCGAACTTGGGAAACTGTCTGTGGGGGACTCTAATGACTCGTCAGTACCCTGGCAGTGGGTTTAACCACAAACCGTCAGCGGCACTAGCAATGCGCAACGGCTCCCCATGGACTGACCTCAAGGGAGGCCGATGAGCGAACTCATCCGGAAACCCTACTGAGCCTAACAGTGACTATGTATATACAGTCCGGTCCGTTCGTCTATGAGTATCGCATATCTGCCTAGGGGGCTAGTAACGTCAGACCCCCAATAGCAGTATAAGTCGTGTCGGAGTGTAACCCAATAACACCCTGAGATACTACTGGAGTACCTACCAGTAAATCTCCTGCCACGGCCGTGGGCTTTGTGTAATGGCTCTCCTAGACACAGCACGATCTCGCCCCCAATACCGGGAGAGACGAATCCCCTGCCGATCCGCTCACGTGCCTCCATGTGGCTCGGGGCTGTACCCAAAAACTACCTGTTTGCACGACTCCTTTGAGCCGTGGTAGGGTAGAAATCAAAGCACAGTGGGAACTCACACGAGACAAATGACGACCTCAGGTCGATGAACTAACCTGTACACATGTCACCAGGGAACTGCTATCTGACGATATGTATAATACCAACTAGCAGATTCCCAGCGAGTCCCGTCTGGTGTACTCATAACCCAATGAGCACCTGTATACATCTTAGGTGATCCAACTGACACCAGTGGCTAATGAGACCGGCCACCGCCCCTCGTCGGGGTCTCGACTGTATACACTAGTCTACTCCGGAGTATCGATCCCCTGTCTCGAAACTCCCACAACTAGGGACCACAATTAAGGATATGCGTATAAACTACCTGTTCAGTCGATAAAACTGCACATTTGTAGTACATTTTTCCTACCATTTTTATATTAAAAAAGGACTTTATTATAATATATTATACATATGAGGGTTTATGTGTAAAAACATTATTTTCCATGTGTTAATATATTTTTATTATCATTTGGTAAGAAAATGTATGCAAATAAAATTATTGATCTAATCCTAGTAGAACAAAGCCTACTAAAATCTTATTTGAGTTGTTGTGCAGAATATTTCCAAGTTGTTACGAAGAAATCAGGTTATTGAAGAAAACTTGCCTAATTAAGAAATCAAAATTAAGAAATCAAGTCTGGCAGAAGAAAAGAAAAGATTTCAAATTTCTGAAGATTCCATAAATTGCCAAATGTCACAAATACAGAAGCCCTGAAGTTTGATCAAGGGAGGATATTAAATGGCCGCGGATCCGCGGCCTTACCCACCTTGTACCGCGGATCCGCGGCAAGATTGAGGGATCAATTGCAGAGGATTTTTGGGGTGAATCTATGCAATATTTTACCAACTTTTCAACAATAATATTCTGGGTTTACACTATAAAAAGGCACCGAGAGCCTCTTGGAAAAGCCATCAAGCCGAAGAGATCACGAAGCCCCTGACGCTCACGCATCCAGGCTGATAATCAACTGTTCATCTACCTCCTTAGGAAAGATCGAGAAGCAACTAGTTTGTAATCATTTTCTACGGAATAAAAGTGTAGATTGTTCAGTTGATTAATAAAGGTAGTTATTTTATTTAATTCTTTTGCATTTTACATTATGTTTTCCCTCTCTTTCTTTTCATCTTCTTCTCCCAACATGCGCGAGTAATTCTCCGCTTGTTAGGGTTCGTAGGATTATGGTAGGCTAATGGACGATGAAAATAACTAAACCCTTTTTAAGTCCTATAAAGTTTAGGAACTTTATCAAAAGAATCATTAACATCCTAATCGGGCGCGCTAGCAATTCTTTGCTAGTTCCGACCGCGATTAGAGATTAGATTAATGATTGTTTTGGTAAAGGCTAGATTTGAACGGAGTTCCGTGTCGAGATAAGGGTTAAGAGTGGGATTCCTTTTCCCTCCAGAAACCCTAATCTACACGCATCACCGTCGTTCTAGTTCTAAATCTATTAATGGATAAAAAGGGTAATTTTTAATTAATCATCCATAACTACTAAATCCTAACAAACCCTACAAGCCCTCTTATTATATTAACCACGTCTTTAAAATAATCTAGATCTATATTTTACATTCTTGTTTAACGTAGATATAGAAATCTTTCTATAAAATTCTTTATCCCTCCTCTCTTTCTCAACACATCTAAAGTAAAAGTAAAAGGTTCCACGTTTCCCAGAGGACGACCCGTACTCATCTCGGTCTAGCTACGTGCGACACCGTTATTGATTGCGGTTAAACTACAAACACACTCTTTCGTATCAATCACTACCCAACTCTCACGTATATGATTTCCATCATACAGTTGGTAGTAAAGCAAGATCCTAAGGGCTCTATCAAAGTGTAACATGTAATCAGTCACCTGAACATGTATACGACTGATAAAGGCAAACCAGATAGCATACTATTATCTCGAGTAAGACTGTCCTACCGGTATAGGTCCTCCGCAATCATTGCAATCACATACCTGCGATCCAATAATTGACTATGAGGGCACTATCTCCAACACGACCCACATGTGCGGTGTGCATTTATTGATGGGGGGCAATTTGTTGAGGTAAAAATTTACACCCCGGTTGATCGAGTCAAAGTCAAGGTCAACCCCCAAGCTAGGTGGGCCCAAGCCCAGGTCAAGCGGACCCATGCCCAAGTCGAGCCCGCGGCCAGCCTCCCCGTGCCAACAACAAAATCATGTAATAAATAATTTTTATGTAATTGTTTATGCATGAATGTAAACAAAATGGGCATAAAGCCAATATTTTGTAAGCCCATGGCTTATGTGCAAAAATGAAATGGCACATGAGCCATGGAATGGCTAAAATGCCATTTTTTTAAAGCCCAAGGGGCTATATGTAAATATGTAAGCCTATAAAAGGCAACATGATGATGAATAAAATAACACTTTTTCATTCCTCCCAAAAAAACTTGGGTTCTTTGTGCCTCCTGCTCCTTCTCCAAGGTTCAAAACCTTCTCATTTCTTTTGAATTAAATCAAGAGTTTTACTCTTTCTTTTCAAAAACTAAGTAGTTTTCCACCACAAAACCCACAAAGGGGAACTCAGATCTCCCATCAGATTTCAAAAAGGAGTGATTTTTAAAATCTCCCACTTCTTGATCTTTAAGATCCGGCCAAACAACATGAGGAAGAAGAAGAACCCCGCCTTCATCGGCTTCAAAACATCCTAGGAGTTTTAACTCCATAACATATATATATATATATAACAACAAATATTTCTTTTCTGAAGCATAGCCTCTGTTTCTTAGGCTAAAAGCCTCTTTTTCTCGCCGGCGCTCAAGCGCAGAGCACCCGCGTGTTGACACGTGGCGCACTTGCGCTCACGCGCAAGCGCCCGAGCGCAAGTCGCCCACGTGCCGACACGTGGCGCGCTTGCGCTCAAGCGCAAGCTCCCGAGCGCAAGTCGCCCCGGTGCCGACACGTCGTGCGCTTGCGTTCAAGCGCAAGCGCTCGAGCGCAAGTTGCCCCGGTGCCGACACGTGGCGCGTGCCCAAGCGCAAGCGCTCGGGCGCAAATCTCCCCCGTGCCGACACGTGGCGTGCTTGCGCTCAAGCGCAGGCGCTCGAGCGCAAGTCTCCCCCATGCCGACACGTGGCGCGCTTGCGCTCCAGCGTAGGCGCTTGAGCACAAGTCGCTCCCGTGCCGACACGTGGCGCACTTGCGCTCAAGCGCCCAGCGCTCAAGCGCAGAGCGCCCACGTGCCGACACGTGGCACTCTAGCGCCTGAGCGCACAGCACCTAGGCGCACAGCGCCCAAGGTGCTGCCCCCACGCATCCTTTGGATGCTTCTCCCCCCCTTTTTTTTATATGTATATACATATATATATATATACATATGTACACATATGCATACATATGTGCACACACACATACACCACGACACTGTCCCTGTTAGAAAAAAAATTTCTAACGGGGCGCTGCCCCGCACCCCGCAAGGGGGCTGCTAGCCCCCTTGACCCCCAGCCCGCTATCCGGATAGCGGGACCCCCGTAAAAACTCTGCGTGGCTCCCGATATATCCAAACCTCCCCTTTCAAAACACAACACACGTACACTGCACATTGAGTTCGCATGACCAGTTTAACCCGTTAATCGGAGGTTCCCTCGCCCCAAAGGCGAGGGGTAATTAACGGCAGCTTAGTCCGCGGCTGCCGGGGATTCGGATCCCCATAATCAATAAACCCCGGCCTACCCTAGGCAGGGGGAATCTGTAGTACGCCTGACAAGCGCGCGCGTATTCCCATCTCGATGGGGTGACGAAAAACACCCTACAACGACCACGATTAGAGATTAGATTAACTATTGTTTTGGTAAAGGCTAGATATGAACGGAGTTCCATGTCGAGATAGGGGTTAAGAGTAGGAACCCTTTTTCCCTCCAGAAACCCTAATCTACATACATCACTATCGTTCTAGTTTTAAATCTATTAAAGAATAAAAAGAGTAATATTTAATTAATCATCCATAACTTCTAAATCCTAATGAACCCTACAAGCCCCCTTTTATATTAAACTTACATCCATAATTAATCTAGATCTATATTTTGCCTCAGTGTTTAACATAGATCTAGAACCTACAACCATTCTTTATTCTTCCTCTTTTCTTTCTCAACACGCCTAAAGTAAGAATAAAATATTCAACGTTTCCCAGAGGACGACCCGTACTCATCTCGGTCTAGCTACACGCGACACCGTTATTGATTGCGGTTAAACTACACTACACATAGATCATATCAATCAGCAGGAGATCTAGTCTTACGAAGGATCAAGTTCATAAATCAAACAAGGCTGCATAAATTCTCCCCAAAATGGGACGGTCCATTCCTGATAGTAGAAGCATTGCTTGGTAGAGCATATCGCTTGTAAGATGCCAGGGGACGTAAGTTTCTTCGGCCCTACAACGCCGAAAAACTCGAATTGTATAAATGAATATATTTTCTTCTTTTTAACGCGATGTAATTTTTATTAAGTCTCCCGAGTCATAAAAGACTTATTCCACAAATTTTGTTTTTTTTCTCCGTTCCGAGACCCTTAGGTTCGTTTTTTGAGAAAGCATGTAGACAGTGCAAAGGAAACAATATGACTCAAATAGAAAAACTTTTATTCATCAAAAGAGGTATTCTAAGCTCCTCAGCCTTACAAAAATTACAGCAAAGGTGGCCGGGGATCAAGGGAGCACTGTTGATGGTATTCCGAGGAAATCTTCCTTAACCGAGCCCTAGCTTCCTCTTCCCGCTCCCCCTGACGATGCCGGCTAACCCTAGCTGCCACGGAAGCGTCATCCGCTGGACAAGAATCAGCGATCAGCCTCTTCTAGAAACACTCCAGAAGAAGGTCCACCGATCGGTCCCGCCTGCTCTTCGAGATCAGGCCGAGATGATAGAGCGAGTGCAACTTTTCAATTGCCTCGTCCCTCAGCTGCGGAGACAGGGAATTGTGCAGACCTGGGAAAATCCTCCAGATCGCGTAAATAAGCAGTTGGAGGAGAGGACATCACCGGAGAAGAAGGCGTCCAAAGTGACCCTCCACGCGGTCTATCACCGCCTCGTACGTCTGTTCGAAGCGGTCGAGGCTATAAAGATACACATCGTCATGAGAAATGATCTCCTTGATAAGCACACACGGACGCTCGGCCATCTTCAGAAACATAAGGCTAGAAAGAAACCAACATGCCTTCGCTATTTATAGCCTCAACAAAAATCTCCAAAGGCCGAAATTTACGCGCACAGCGACGCGAATCGCGGGATTCCTTAAACTCCCGATATGGAACCGCCACGTGTTGGCCATGCCGGTCTTCACGGGCTCCTATGCGGACCACGAAAGTTTGAACGGCCCCCTCACTCCCATCTATGCGGACCACGGAAGTTTGAACGACAGCCCACGAAGGGGAGTCCAGAAAGCCATCGCCAAGAGGCCACCGAGCAGCTTCCCTGCCTGGCCCATCCACCACGCTAAGGATCTAAAGCCCTCCTAATAAGGCCACCGGGCAGCTTCCCTGCCCAATCCGTCCCTAGCGGGTAGATTCCTACCTATCTACACCAAGGATCTAAAACCCTCCTAACGAGGCCACCGAGCAGCTTCCCTTCCCGGTCCGTCCCTAGCGGGTGGTTTCCTACCCATCTATGCTAAGGATCTAAAGCCCTCCTAACGAGACCACCAAGCAGCTTCCCTGCCCGGTCTGTTGGCTATAGTACCCTCAAGTCAATTATTGGATCGCAGGCACACGATTGCGATGATTGAGAGAGGACCTATACGGATAGAACAGTCTTACTCAAAATGATAGTATGCTATCTGGTTTGTCTTTATTATCATGTGCATGCTTTATATGGTATTACAGATCACTATTACATGTTGATAGAGCCCATAAGATTATTGCTTGACTACCAGTATTATGATGGCGATCATATACGTGGGAGCTGGGTGGTCTATAAGCACATCCTTAAATGTCCCTAGTCGTGGGAGTATCGAGAATGGGCATCGATACTCCACTGTAGACTAGTATATACTTATCGAGACCCTGACGAGGGGAAATGGCCTGGTCTCACAAGCCATTGGTGTCAGTTTGTTCACCTAAGATAGTATACAGGTGCTCATTGGGTTATGAGTACACTGGACGGACTCGCCGGGAACATGCTAGTTGGTATTATACCTATTGTCAGATAGAAGTTCCCAGGTGACATGTGTACAGGTTAGTCTGTCGACCTGAGATCGTCATTTGTCTCGTTTGAATTCCCACTGTACTTTGATTACTATCCTACCATTGCTCAAAGGAGTCGCGCAAACAAGTTTTAGTTGGGTACAGTCCCGAGCCACATGGAGACAATGAGCGGATCGTCGAGGATTCGTCTCTCCCGGTATTGGGGGTTAATGTCGCGTTGTGCACGGGTGGCCATCACCAGAAACCCTTGGCCAATGTAGTCGAGAATTACTGATTTGGATCCGTAGTGTCTCAGGTGGTGATGGTCTTCATACCGACACGAAATGTCGCGTTATTAAGGGTCTAACTTTATCCACCTCCTAGACACGATATGCGATACTCATAGACGAATGGACCAGACTATATGGATATTGTCACGGATAGGCTCGATAGGGGTCAGGATGAGTTTGCTTGCCGGCCTCCCTTTCGCTCAATACCTGGGTAGCCGTTACGTACAGCTAGTGCCGCTGACGTGCTTGTGGTTAAACCCACTGCCAGAGTATTGACGAGTCTTTAAAGTCCCACACGGAGGGTTTCCCTGCTTCGAGCGAAATGATGTAGAGGCCGTATGGTTTTACGGCATGGTTCGATCATATACGTGCACTTGTGCACGTATCATGATTCGGATGGATATTACAAGTGGGCTTTGGTTTAAGCCGGATCCTAGTATTATATTGATGGATAATTTTTGTCTCTTTGTATTTGGATTCCTCGGAATACGGATACGGTTATGTATATACGGTTGAGGAGTATTCTTGTAATTTGTTACAAGATTGTTTCTAGAAGATAACACCTCATTTTTGTTTTAATCGTTTTGTTTAGATGATTAACTGAGGTGGAGGATGAGTTGTGTGTGGCATTAATTCAAGCATGACTCATGTAGTGACTCATGTGGTGACTCAAGGGTGTGATTCATGGTGCACTATTGAGGCATGCTTGATATTTGTTTGTGTTGTGAGATATTTAGTGTGACATGGAGATATTTTCTTTGCATGCTTCATTTCTTTATCACACAACACTTAGCCATTTTCTTCACTTGATGTTTTTCACACTCTCATCCTCAAGCTTTATCTTCTACCTCCACACTTCAAGTCTCATGTGTTGAGAAACCTAGGGTATTTGGAGATAAATTAATCCATCATTAGATTCTACATCCTCTAGGCTATCTAGTTTAGCGAATTAGGTACTCTAGTTACCTCGGCTATGAGATTGGAGTTCGATTCATAGACTCTCAGGTGGATCATCATCGATGGAGGGAGACCGGCGACCAAGCTTGATCATGATGGCCTCTAGGAGCTTGAGAAGGTGGTTGAAGACCAAAGGACACGGGTCATTCGGTATAACCATCTTAACTCATCTTTTTAGTTTGCTAGATTATGGTCTAGGGTAGATCCGGACATAGGGTTGTTCTAGCACCAGTTTAGAAAAATTTTGTTCCGCAATCGGCCATGGTTTGATGGCCAGGGCACTGGCATAACCCAACACGGTCCATCCCGAGCGGGTAGCTTCCTACCCATCAACGCTCAGGAGCTAAAGCCCTCCTAAAGAGGCCACCGTGCAGATTCCTGCTCGGCTAATATCCGAGGGGTAGATTCATACCGTACGAAGACACGGGTCTAGGAACCACATCAAGGAGGAATCAGTTAATGTCGACCTATTCTAACTTGGCTGTTTTTCAAGTCATGCTAAGAGACGTGGTCGTCAACCCAACTCTGATGATACCGACCTTCCTACACATGGATATCTTTCGATCCATCCTAAATGAATGATCGCCACCTCGACTCCGGGGAGCGGAATGGCATCGACCTTTTTACACTTGGCAATTAATCGACTTACACTCAACGTGCGATCGTCATCTAAAAAACCGGGCATCAACCGATGGCCTAACACTCGATTTGAGGAAAAGACTGACGAGCTGAAGTACTCATGCAGAAAGCACACAGTCATGCAAGGGAAAATAAGCTCAGCTTTATTTATATCCCAGAAATTTTTACAGGGTATTCTGGGCTCCTCGGCCTTACAAAAAGGGTACAAGACAAGGCAAAAAAGCTCAGGCTGCAGGCTCCGCCGGTGTCACGACCCGAAAATTTAGTTCGTGACCGGCACTTAAATCACGCAACGTCTAAAGGCGTAACTTAATTCAAGCAAGCCGAAACCCAGAAATCTAAACCTTTTTAAGAAAATAAAACAGGCGAAGTTTTAAAATAAAGGTATGATGAAATCGAATGTTTTCTTAAATGCATAGATAATGAAACATGAAAAATGCAAGTGGACTTTACAAATTGAAGAACATGTTTCTTCTTTTAAAAATTTGGGCAACACCTCCCTTGTATATTTTGATCCAAAACCATATTTATATGATAATATAAAAGGCATCCCCAAGCGGGAGGTAGCTCTTCGTCAATCGGCGGAATCACAACAACGCAAGACATAAATATATGTAAACGATGCCCAACGACGAAGATCAACACAAAGTAATAGTGTAAATAAAGCAAGACATCAATCCCCCAATAGCGAACATAAAACCCATCACTCTAAGTCTCGCAACCACAAGTCTTTCTAAGTCTTACTACTTATACAAATACTAATTTCTGATTGATGAAGTTGACTAGATACTACAGGAATAATAATGCAAGAGAGGGCTGTTTCCTCCAATCAGAGCAAAGCTCTGTTTTGAATTTCAAAATTTTAAAATTGAAGCAACGCTTCAAATCCCGTGCGCTGCGCGCCACGTGTCAACACGGGCGCGCTAGCACAGCTGCGTTGCGTGCCACGTGTCAACACGGGCGCGCTAGCGCAGCTGCGCTGGGCTCTGCGCTGCGTGCCACGTGTCAAACACGGGCGCGTTAGCGCAGCTGCGCTGCGCTCTGCGCTACGCGCCACGTGTCGAACGTAGGTGCGCTAGAGCAAGGTGCGTCAGCGCCGGAATTATAAAATTCCCCACCGTTAGATCAAAAGATCTAATAATAATGATAAATCATTAATTAATCAGAAACTAAATTCTGTTAAGGAAAGATTTCTCAAAATCTTTCCAAATAACAAGGTTGTGTTCTGTAAATCAGAGCACCGTTGGATCAATGATCCAATGGTAAATAAAAATTACCAAAAGACAGAATAAATTATGTATGGAAAGATCTTTCCAATCTTGTTAAAACAAAAAGATTATCTTCTGCAAAGCAGAAACCCTGGGATCAAAAATCCAACGGTGGGAAATATTCCCAAATCAATTAGAGAAAGATCTCTTAAAACTGATTTAACAAATCAATTGGCCCTATATAAAGGCCCCTAGACTTCAAGTCTCAAAAAAAAAAGATAGAGAAAACTCTCTGCAAACTTTGAGAAAACTCAAAGAAAAAGAAAGACAAGCCTTTAGCAAAAGAAGATCATTTCTTCCAGGTAAAGAATTAATTCTTGAACAACAGAGATGAAACATCTCATAAAAAGAAGAAACATCTTCTAAAAAGATCTTAGATCTTTAAAAAGACCAAGGTCTTTGATCAAAAAGAAAAGATCAAAAGATCTAATCATAAAAAATAATAAACAAAAGAAGTACTTTACTTCATTGACAGATCTTTGATCTATAAAGGCAGAGCCTTTATAAAAACAAGAACTTTTATTCTTGGATCTTGAGGCAAAGCCTCCTTTGAAGAACATAAATTTGTTCTTTGATCTTAAAATTGATCAAAATGCGATTTGCGCTATTAGACAGTGCCTTGCACTCATGAACTGCGCTCTTGCGCTCCTTGGACCAAAACATGCCACGTGTCAACCATAGACACCTGCGCTTTGCGCTCCTGAAAACAGCACATTGCGCTCTTGGGTTAGCGCTCAGCGCCAAGCGCGCCATGTATCACTCACTGGCGCACCCATAAACCAGCACAACGCGCTCATAAATTAAAAGCGCAATACGCTAACAAACTAGCGCTTAGCGCGACACGTGTCATCTTCGTGTGCGCTACCTAACAGAAGTGCAATACGCTCTTTAATTAGCGCAAAGCGTCTGGTGCGCCAAGTGGCGCGCTGTCAGAACATATTTTGTTCTGATGAATGCTATGCATTCAATATAAGACAAAAAAAATGTGTCACAGCCCAATGCTTAGCATTATTAAAAAGGCAGAGCCCAAATAAAGACCTAATGGCCAGAACAAAAATAAAATGTTAAACATTTTTTTAACTGGACTTAGCCCAATTCTGGCCATAAGTCCTCAACTTAAATTGAACTTAGCCCATCTGCTCTTCCAATCAATTTACACCCGGTTCGAGGGTACATCTCTTTACTCCTCTGATATCTGTCGTTGTAATCCTTCAACGTCGTCAGAGAGGTGACGGGTCCCGACAACCACACATTACAACGGACTGTGGGGTCCCTAAACTCATGGACTATGATGTCCTTAATCTCGACCGTGATGTCTTAAAACTAACATTGGACTGTGAGGTCCTTAAACTCATGGACTATGACGTCCTTAACCTCGACCGTGATGTCTTAAAACTAACAACGGACAGCGGAGTCCTTAAATCCACGGACTATGATGTCCTTAACCTGGACCGAGATGTCCTTAAACTACCAATGGACCGTAATGTGCTTAAACTAATTATCGACCACAATGGCACTAAACTAAACAATAGAGCCCAATTGCTCTCTTATCGGATCTAAACGATCTCGTTAAGTTGATCTTAGTCTAAAATTAGGCTAACGTATCCTTAACAAACGTTTAAGTTGATCTCAGTCTCAAAAGAGGCTAACGTATCCTTAAACTCCAAACCCCCAAACCCAAATCTAAGAAAGATACGGATTTGGACTAGTCCACGCCCTACGGGCGACAACATAACCTAGTCTCCGTATACAATCCATGGGCAACCAAACACAAAACAAACACCCACGGCACGAAGTGACCATCTGGAGAAGGAGAAAGTTGTTACCGTGATGCGGTAGCGTAATTAACTGCAGGGGCTTGCGCCTGCAGGGAAGAGCGTCCCCACAATCAAAAACCTCTCAAACGAGGGGGAATCTGACGAAGTCTGCTACATCGGCCGTATCCGTTTAAACCTTCGATACATGGTGCCATAAATCAACTTGGCATCTTCGGAGAGGTGGACGGATAGCACCAATTAGCATCTGCTCCGAATTTCAGGCAAGACGTCCGCCGCGTCTTCGCCGCGTCTTTCGGAGGGGAGCAGATTCTGGCACGCCCGGTGGGACCTTTTTCTCTTTCCACTCCATACTTCGTGTGTCGTGTTCGCGAACCAATCGCGGTTTGCTAATGGTTGCCATTGGGTTTCGAGATACTAAGATTTGGCGTGTTGCTTGATGCAGAAAGCAAAGGATCAATGGCGTTCTCCTGCTCAAAGTATTCCAAATGCAACTGCAACCCACGTTCTGCCTCGACTGGAGGGATAGCTTACGGGCCCCGGGCGGCTTCCCTGTTCACGATGCCGGTAGAACAGGTCAACCAAGCCACCACAGGATTGTTTTTCGGGACCATGCTTTCGCCAACGAGCTTCAGCGCTCCTATGCCAGCACCAGAAGCTCCCAAGAAGTCGGTCTTCGATCGGCTTGCTGCTACCACGTCCCCTCTCAGCGGGTCGTCCAGCTCCAGCTCCTCGGTCTTCGCCAGACTGGGCAAAAATTCCTGTGGGCCCGTGATGAAGCCTGCAATCCCAGAAAAGGTTATCCCGAAGAAGATAGCCATCTCTGCTCCTGAAGTCATCAAGGCGGCTTCTCCTGCCAAAGAGTCGGTCTTTACAAGATTGACTATTCCGGCTCCCGTTCCTGCTCGAAGGTCTGTCTTTAACAGATTGGATACCGCTACTCAAAAGACGTCAGTCTTCAAAAGGCTGGTACCAACGGCGCCTCATCTGGATAGGGGGCAAGACAAAGCCATCCCCATCACTGAACCAATACCAACGGCTCGACATGCTCGACGTCGCAACTGGCGCTGAGTAAGAAAGGCTGGGGGCAACTCCCCTTCTAAGCTAACTCCACCAGCTCCAACGGTGGAAATTAATGTTGTTGTTCCAACCGGGAACAGCTTCGAATTGCTGAATAAGGTGCGCAGGAATTCTCCTACCACCGTGCTGAAAAGGTCTCCGCCGCCAGTGGAGACTGTCACAGAAGTAAAGCTGGAACAGCCCCCTCAACGGCTATCCTCTAAAATCTACAAGGTCTGGCGTCAAGTCCAAGACTCGGTGATTGATCCAAAATTCTCCCACCAGCAGAAGAAGCTGAAGGTCCGACAGGAAGAAAACCGTCCTGCTAAGCCGCAAAAGACGACGGCTGCCTGGGTGCCCACTGCAACGGCCCCCTCAACTTCGACCGCCCATAAGAGGAGAAGGCTAGAGAAAATCCCCATGCCTGCGACAAATGTCAAAGGCACTGAGCCGAAACGCCCTAAGTCTGGGGGCATGGTGGTGCATACCGTCTATATGGCATCCGGAAAAGAGGATAGCCGTATCTCCACAGGCCATCGACCGCTTACGCGATCCGTGACAAAAGCCCAAGAGCAGCAGCAGAAGCTTCAGGAGATGATGACTGCTATGGCTGCGCTCACAGGACCGAAAGCAAGCCCAGAGGCATCCTCAGAACAACGCCACAAGCAGGAAACTGATGCCGAGTTCCTTCGGAGAATGCTTGAAAAGAAAGACAAAGAGGCCGCGGAGCAAGCGGCCAATATAAAGCAAATGTCCTTTCTATTCCAAGATATGGTGGGCATGATGATCCAGCCGGATCCCCCAGTCGAAGATCCTCCAGTAATAATCGAAGATGATAGAAGAGAAACATCAAACTCTCTGTCGGCTCTTTCAGCAGCCTAGGAGGAAACAATTTCCAAGTCTGCCCTGAATGACTATATCGCTCAGCAGATAAGAGTTCACCAGGCAAATGAAGCGGCTGGGCAGATTATTAGAACTGGGCGACCGTATCCAGGGTGGTATGATCAGATAAAGTACCCGCCAGGCTACACGATCCCGAAATTCCATGTGTACAAGGGGACGGGCAATCCCCATCAACATGTTGCTCAGTTCAGGGCCCTCTGTGGCGATGATAAGGTCTTGCTCCGCCAATTCGTCGGCAGCTTATCGGAGACGGCGTTTGAGTGGTACTCCGAACTTCCAAACGACTCCGTCAAAAATTTCGTGGAAATGGAGTTGTTGTTCACCCAGCGATTCGCAAGTGCTAGTGAACGCACCCCAATAACGGCGTTGATCAATGCCAGGGTGAAGCCAGGCGAGACGTGGGTTCAGTACGCAATCCGATGGCGGAATCTGTGGTCGAAGTGCGAACAACGCATCGAAGAAGCACCAGCGGTGGGCATGTTCGTGGGCACCCTAGACCCTCATGCCACTATTTCACAGTTTATGATGTTCTTCAAGCTGACCACTTTCCAGGCCTTAATCGACAAGCTGGACCAGATGGACCAGATGGGTCATATACCGTCTCCTTCGAAGCCGGAGCCGCGGAACGAAAAAGGTAAAGGGAAGGCGACCTTCGTTGCGAATACCCAACAGCAGCCCAGTGCTCCAAGACTAACAGATCAATTGGAAGAGAGACGGCGCTATTATAATGAGAAAATGAAGCGCCCTTACTCGTTCCCACAGGATAAAACGAAGAGACTCTTTGAGCTGGCGATGCGCAACAGGCTTATCAATTTGCCGAATCCAAAGCGACCATTGCAACCCGGCGAAGCGAATAATCCCAATTATTGTCGTACCACCAAACGGTGAGCCATCCAATCGAAGATTGCTTCGTCTTCAAGGGATGGATCGAGGATCAGTACCAACAAGGCAAGTTTGCGTTGTCTGAGAAGTGGAAAGTGAGCCCACCACAACCGCACAATCCTAAGAAGACGGACACACCGGAGGAAACGTGCTCTTTTGTTAAGGAAGCTCCATGGGAGGTGACTCTTTCGGCCAAAACCAAAAGGATGCTGAATGATCTCCAGACATGCCCGGCAATTAGGTGGAAGAATCCGCTAGAACCCCAGATCATCGAAGGGATGCTGAAACCGCGCCCAACTCCAAAGATTGGTAATGATAGCTAAAGTGCTCACACCCAGCCGTCGAAATCTTCGAAAAAGAAGAAGAAATCCGAAAAGCCCGTGAAGCCTGGTGACAAGCGCACGAACTTGCAGAAACATATCGACACGCTGGAAGAGTATAACCAGAAAGTGCGGACCCCAATCACGCTCCAAAAGTTCCTTAGCCACGTCCTTGAAGATAGAGATGATGAAGAAGACTCGTCGGATGAATATGAGGATTACGTAGCAAGTTGCCATATGATCTTTCACTCGTCCACAGACGAGGAAGAAGCTCTTTGCACCGAAAAACTGGGGGCAACTCCCGAACCAGAACTTCCAGGTCCATCAGACGAGATGATCGACGTATTCCTGAACGAAGCTCTTCTGAAAAGTAAAGCTGATCGGAAACGTGAGATGGCTATACTTGAAAAGGCCAAACGCCGGCGACTGAACGAGAGAGTCGAGACATTCCCGCCGAATCAGAGGACATCCGTCATAAATAAAAACAAGCTCAAGACGAGGAAAGGGTTCGCCAAGGCCATATCAATGGGAATGAAGCTGCCAACCTCCGAAGGAAACGCTACTAATGAAGTGGAAATACATCCTAACTACTGCTTATATCACCGGAAGATTACGCACCCCACCGAAGAGTGCAACGCTTTTAAAAGATGGTGGCAAGGATATGTTGCTCACCGGCAACATTTTAAGCGGATGAAATGCAAAACTCGTCGGAAGCGAAGAAGCACGACTGAGGAGCTTAGAGGGACCGCCGGCAACTGTTGCGTGGTCAACGCTGGGGGATCGTAATTCCTCACCTTCGGAAGTGACTCCGACGAAGAGATGAATCTTTGCCCTCTTTTCAAAGAATCTACCTCGGGGAAAGAGGAAGAACCGAAGACCTGCGAAAATATCCAGCTGCGCAGTCGTACGCTGCCTGAAAAGAATCTCGGACCCGCGAACAGAAAAGATAAGGGAAAAGAGAAGGTCTCTGAAGATATCGCCCTAGATGACCAAGTCACGAAAGAACTGACTGCTAAGGACCCGCCAAAGAAGAACAAGGTGGACTACAATGTTCTGGCATACTTGAGGAAGCTACCCTCGCAGCTCAGCATTCTCGACGCCCTTCTGTTATCCAAAGAGGCGAGAGATTCATTAATCAAGGCGCTACAAGAGCCAGGACAATTCCAAGCATTCCTCGCCGAAGAAAAGATGAAGGACGAGCTGGAAGAAGTGCACACAGCCGATATCACCTTCGGCGAAGAAGATCTCTTCCTTGGGACATGCGAGCACAACCGTCCCCTATATGTCTCAGGATACTGCCACGATATAAAGATAGGCAAAATCCTGGTCGACAATGGGTCTTCCGTCAATCTCCTCAACGTGCGAGTGTTGAAGAAAATCAGCATGAGCGTTCAGCACCTCACTCACGATAAAATTACCGTCTCCGGTTTCGACTCCCAGTCGTCACGGACTCTCGGGTCTGTAATACTGACGCTGCGCTTCGGGCTACTCGTCACGGATATTAAATTTCACATCATTGACGCTAAGACTTGCTACAATGCTTTGCTCGGCCGGCCTTGGTTACACGAGTACAACATCATCCCTTCTACACAGCATCAGTGTATGAAATACTTCAAGGATGGTCTCGAGTATAACGTAACAGGAGAGCTGAACCCATTCTCCATAAACGAAGTTCGAAAGTACGAAGATGCAAAATACTTCTTACCAGACTTTGAAGACACGGAGAGATGTCATAAACCGGAGAATAAAGCTATCCCCATTATTCTAGTCTTCGGGAGTGACACCGAGGAGGAGGAAGAGATAGTTTATTCAGGACCGCCTCAACGCAACAACCCGGGATCGTCCGCCCCCATGTTGATCTTCGGCAGCGACTCGGAAGACGAGGTTAGCGCTATATTCTTTGCTCGGCCTTCAATACAAACATTCGCTGATGAAGAGCAAAATTTGCAAATTGCCATGGTTCCGCCCAAGCATCATAAAGAATTAGACGCGCTTGATACCTACAGTGTGGAAGAGCTACAGACGTTCTATGTCCCTCTCAGGTGTAACAACTCCAATTTTGTATACCAAAAATTTGCTTTAAATATAGTGTACACTTGGAGTATTGATGTTGCTGGAAACAATTTAAGTATCTATTTCCTTACAATAATTACAAGAAAGAGCTTGTAGCTCATTGGTAATACCTTGCACTGCTGAACCAAGCCACCAGAGTTCGAATCCCATACCCCACATAATTTTTATATCTTTTTGTTTTAATTTTTTTTAGAAGTCAAACGGTCAAACAGCCATAACTCACAATTTATTGCGAATTAAAAAAATTAAACTATACCAAAAACCCCCTCAGACCAGACCCGTCCCAACGAGACCCGACTCGGCCACGACTCAGCCGAATCGGCCGGTCGGCCGAGTCGTCAACACGAAAAAAATTCGTGTTGACCTAGTCTCTTCAACTGCATACTCTAAATTTTTTGTACGGTTACCAATTTTCCAATAAATCTCTTTTAAGACAAAATTTAATGAATTTTTAATGTTTTTTATATTTTTTAAATATTTTTTTTAACCCTAACCCTAACCCTAACCCTAGCCTAGCCCTATATAAAGACCCCTATACTCTACCTTTTCCCTTCACAACTCTAAGTCCACTCTCCCAAATTCTCGAGAACTCGGTACGAAGAGCGAGAAGCGAAGCGCTGCCGAAATCGACGACGAATTCCGGCGACCGGATCAGGACCTTCGCGACGTTTTCAACGAATCGGCAACCACCATGACCTCTAGCTTCCTTAGCTTGTCCAAACCGTAAGTCCCACCTTCTTCTATCTCTCTTTTCTTTAAGATAAAAATACGACTTTTTGGAACCCGACGGAAATCGGACGAACCGATTTCCGATTCGGTTTTTCTATAAATTTCCACTTGTCACCTAATACATAATATCTACCCATATTCATGTTGACCATTAATCACCCATAAACCAATTTAATCAAACTTTTTCACATGAAATGATAAGTTCTTTGCAAAACCGTACTCTTTTCATAAAAATACCATGAAGTTCATTTTTCTTAGTTTAATTATTTTCCTCACTCATAAATAGATTTATCTTGATCACTAAACTTGTAGAAGCCAATTTGAATGAAATTTCACACATAAAATGATAACGTTTTCGAATACCGTATTCTTGCGTTTTAATACCTTCAAGTTTAATACATCATATTTAATCTCTAAAACTTCATTAAACCTTAAAATAAGTCACGAGGTAATGACCTACCTCTACACACACTCAATATAACCCTAATTGATAAATATCAAAAATACAGAATACGAAATTACAGGACTTTTCACTAAAATACCCTAATCTTTATAACCTTTATTGAAAACTTTAAGTTGTAAACATTTCTAAGTAAAATCTTTTAATAAAATGAAGCACAATTGGTCATGGACATCGATCGTTTATCTAAACTGACTTTGTGGTGTCTAGGCTAGGCAAGTGAGCTTGCGTAACTTTAAAAGGCCCGTCTCACGATTCGTGAGCGGATCCCTCCCTCCTCACTTGTACTTACCTGGCCACAATTGGCGGTGAAGAGGCGATTTGAGACTTCTAATGACTTATCGTTTAGACCTTAGAAATAGGCTAGTTGGCTTAGGAAACCCTAACAACTAAAATACGGAAAACTATACTCTTTTGCAAATAAATACCTTATACTTATAAAACCATTTTCCTAAATAAAAAGTATTGTTAAACCTAAGCAAAGCGCCGCTACAACCCACTTTTAGGGAACCTGTTAGGGATAGTACGGTTCATCGTGCACCCGCAGGCTAGTAGTGCGAGATTCAGACCTCCGCAAGGAGCATTCGGTCTCGAAAGGTTTTAAATACAATATTAAGGGAAATGAGATTTTTTCTAAATAAAATATTTATATTAAATTATTCATGTGTTAATATATATATATTTATCATTTAAACACCTATTTTATCATAATATAAAGTTTCCACTTCTTCCTAAAAAAAATTACAAGATTAAAAGTTACATTAAAATACCATGAATTTCAAATAAAACAATTAATACTTTTATTAGGATATATTCACTAGAATAACACAAATAAAAGTCACATTCATTATAACAATAAAGACGATTATTAAATACTTGAAGTGTATTTTGAAAACTATACAAAAGTACTTTTTACATAAAACCCCTCAAGTTTTACAAATTACAATAAGGCCCCTAGCTAATATTGAACTTCAAATTATCTTCTTTTAGTCTGACTCGGATTAGAGTCTGACTAATTTCTGACTTGAATATGATTCAAGTCAATCCATATTCATTTATATTCTAACACAATTGAATACATGAATCCCTGAATCCAGTTAACAATATATTCTTTTTGACTGAATCAAACCATGGATATTCATCCATTATCCTGATATTCCATTTACCTGATTATACAGTTACAACATGTTTACTGATATCATGGTTTTGGTCAGTCACTCAACTTACATATTCCAATACTACAATACTGTTAAAACACTACGGGGTTTAAGGGGTAGATTGGTACGGAAGGTGTTAAAGGTGGCACGAGGTGGTCAGATTAAGACACCTAACCTGAATCCTGTTGCTGTTGTACCGTGGCATAACGGTTCCTTGTACTTTCCTTTTGCCCTGATCTCTAGCATATAGAGATCCCCCTCGTATACACTGGTATCCTTCTGTACCAAGCTACAAACAACAGCGTTACACAATGTTCCATAATATTCAACAATATAATACTTTAGAAAATACTGTTACTCTGTCATTCTCATTCTTCTTATTCTTTGGGACTTACCGAGCGACCTGTTCGCTGACGACATTCTATTTCTTTCTTCTTTGAATGTCGTCAGGTGCGTTGGACCAAGCTGAGATCGAGCCCACCGGTGAAGATTTGGAGCAGTTCCAAGAAGACCCAGAGCTCTAGATAATTGTACCTTGTTCTTTCCAGTATTTTTCATTTCTGTTATGCCACTGTTTAGGCATTGCTTTTTCATTCCAGTTGTATTTTCATTTCATGCATTGTACAAAGAATGTTATTAATAAAAGTTGCTGTTATTTCAATATCATTTGTCTCTTGTGATTATTGTATATTGCTTAGCTACGCTTAGCGTATGTGCTTCTGAGTACATACGTAGCGGACCTCGTCGCGTCCACTTCGCCGTACACTGGGAAGCGGGGCATGACAGCAGGAGAGAAAGTGAAATGGAAATCATATTCTACCGATAAGGGGAAACTAAAGTGGAGAAAGAAATCTGGCACGGCGCGGTTCCACACTCGACAGGTTCAATCCTATCCGTTTGCCCAGATATTACACAGACGGACTAAGGAGACTCTTGAGACGCCAAGGTGTACCCCTTAAACAAACTGCTCGACAAGCATGGTTCTATAACAGGATCTGGAACGTCCCTGGAACTCAGCGAAAGTTGCCCAACGGGAAAATGGAAACGATCGGGCTTGGATATGTTCAATCCAAGAAACGGGAGCTACTCCGCGACTGCTACGTCATACATGATTTTGATGAAGAAGGGGATGCTCTATGGGAAGATACTAACCCTGAACCGGAAAGAGCTCCCGACGTGAAAATGCCTAGTCCGTCGTTCGAAGAACAAATGGACAAGCTTATAAAGGAAGCGGGTCAAAAGGTTCGAGACGACCACAATCGCGAAATGGCCATCTACGAGGAAGCCAGGACGCAACGCCTTCTTCAACAGGCTGCGAAAGATGAAAATGCCCCTCCCTGTCAACCCGTCATACAAAAGGCCCGACGCAGAGGCAAAAATAAATCAAGGAGCGGGAAAAGTGTTCGAGAGCGACAAAGCGGGACCAAGAAGCCACGCGATCAGGAATCGAGTAATACAGATTCATCTCTTATAAAGAAGATGAGTCGAGCACTCTTTTCCTTAGAACAAAACATGGAAGATATTCGATCTCGCCATAAGACATCAACTGATTATACTCCCGGAGTCCAAGCACCCCGAGCAAGCAGGCGAAGTCTCTCATCCAGACTATTGCACTTATCACCGAGCAATATGACATCCTCTTGAGGACTGTTTCACCTTCAAGAACTGGGTCGAAGACCAATATCAGCTGGGCAAATTCGCTCTATCTAGCAGTTGGAGGATAACCCCGTCACAGAAGCACGAACCAAAAGCCACGCATACAGCGAGAGTAGAACCAGATCAACATCGGTCTTGGAAGCGAGCTCGTACTTGTCATATGATAACGCTACCAAAAGAAGAGCCCGAGGATATGGATGACCTCCCATGGTGTTTCGAAAACAACGACGACGAGGTGATCTCGGAGTTTCCGCCGGCGCCGAAAGAGCTGGAAGATGGAATACATACCACTGCAAAAGGCCCGACGTTCGTTAGTGAGTTGCTGTCTGAAGAACGGGTGGCCACATTAAAAGACGTGCTTATGCAGCATAGAGATTGCTTTGCATGGAACTATTCTGACATGTCAGGATTAGATCTAGAGATTGCTGTCCACAAATTGGCAATATCCCCGGACGTCAAGCCAATTAAACAAGCTCCGAGAAGAATGCGGCTCGAGCTTGAGATGAGCATCAACGCCGAAGTCAAGAAGCTGATCGACTCTGGCTTCATCTAAGAGGTTCAATATCCAGATTGGATTGCCAACATCGTCTCGGTGATGAAGAAAAATGGGACAGTGTGCATATGTGTGGACTTTCGGGATGTCAATAAAGCCTGCCCGAAAGACGACTTCCCAGTACCGGTCACCGAGCTAATGATAGATAATACGTCCACTCAAGAGATTTTCTCCTTCATGGACGGCTCATCAGGATATAATCAGATAAAGATGCATCCCGAAGACCAGAAGCATACCGCTTTCCGGACCCCTTTGGGTATATTCTGCTACAAGGTGATGCCCTTCGGTCTAAAGAACGCCGGTGCCACCTATCAGAGGGCCATGATGAAGATCTTCGATGACCTCATACACGAAATCTTCGAATACTATATCGACAACCTCGTAGTGGAAAGCAAATCATATGAGGAACATTTAGAGCGTTTGATGATCGTATTTCAACGCCTTCGTAAATACAACATGAAGATGAACCCTCTTAAATGCGCGTTCGGAGTCTCCTCGAGCAAATTCCTGGGGTTCATCGTCCGACACCGAGGCATCGAGATAGATCCGTCGAAGATTAAGGCGATCATGGAGATGCCCCCGCCAAGGACTCTCAAGCAGTTGCGATCTCTCCAAGGGAAGCTCGCGTATATCCGGCGATTTATAACCAATCTCTCAGGTAAGTGCCCTCCTTACAGCCACCTGATGAAGAAGGGAACCCCTTTCGTCTGGGACCGCAAATGCCAAGGCGCACTGGACGAAATCAAGCAGTATCTGCAGAACCCGCCAGTGCTGGCTGCTCCGGTCAAGGAAAAGCCTCTCATTCTGTATACAACCGCCCTTGAAGGTTCTTTAGGTGTGCTATGGGCACAAGAAAACGACCAAGGGAAGGAGAGATCCCTCTACTATTTAAGTCGAGTTCTACTGGGGGCAGAAAGCAATTATTCTCCCATCGAAAAACACTGCCTGGCGCTGATCTTCGCAATAACGAAGCTCAGGCTCTATGCATTGGCGCATGAAATTCGTCTCATATCGAAGGTGGATCCCCTCAAGTATTTAATGTCAAAGGCCATATTGACGAGGCGACTCGCTAAGTGGGCCTTGCTCTTGATGGAATTCTCAATAACGTATCATCCTCTTAAGGCAGTGAACGGACAGGCCATCGCCGACTTCCTCGCTGAGAATCCGATACCTGCTGATTCTCCTCTGAATTGTGAACTGCCAGACGAGCATGCGTTTGACACGATTAACGGGAGTGATACACGATGGGAACTTTATTTTGATGGAGCATCTTTCATGAAGAAGCGCAAGCAAAGCACCCCTATAATCAAATCAGGGGTAGGCCTCATCTTCGTAACTCCACAAGGGGGGATAATGCGCTTCGCTTTCTCTTTAACAGAGCCGAGGACAAACAATGAAGCCGAGTATGAAGCTTGGATAGCAGGTCTCAAGATCGCTATTGACATGGGAATTGAAAACCTTCTCATATACGGAGACTCTCAGCTGGTCGTCATCAAGTAAACAGCGATTATCAAACGTGCAAACCAGAACTGGTGAAGTACGGCGAGAAAGTACAGCGGCTGCTGACTCAAATTCCTTTCTACACCTTGGAAAGCATACCGCGTGCGGAAAATAGCAAAGTGGATGCATTAGCCAAGCTTGCTAAAGAATTGGCCGATGAGAACCTCGATGACGTGAGGATCGTTGTTCAAAGCCGTCGAGTCCTCGCACCGACAGAAATATTTCCAGAGACGTCCGAGGAAAATGGAATGACCAAGCCAGCGGCTCTATAAATAAAAGACCAGGAAAATATTGAGGATTGGAGAGAAGTCTTTATAGACTACTTCAAATCCCGTCGAACGCCTGAAGATGCGTCCTCAAAACATCAGCTCATGAAGCGAGCCCTATCTTTTGCCTTCTTTAATGATACTCTGTACAAGAGGTCATTTGATTCTTTATGGTTAAGATGCCTGGGACTTGAAGAGGCAAAGAGAGTCGTCCAAGAAACTCACGACGGACTCTGTGGTTCTCACCAAGCCGAGCCGAAGATGAAGCTAAAGATCAAACGGATGGGTTATTATTGGCCCACGATGATCCAAGACTGCCTCGAATACGCGAAGCAGTGCCACTCGTGCCAGATTCACGGGGACTTCATTCATCAGCATCCGAATCCGCTACATCCGACAGTGGCTAGCTGGCCGTTCGAAATGTGGGGGACTGACATAATCGGCCCCATTGAACCAGCATCGTCCAGAGGACATCGGTTCATTTTGGCGACAACTGATTACTTCTCCAAATGGGCAGAAGCAGTACCACTGAGAGAAGTGAAGACGGAGAATATCCTTCATTTCTTCAAGACACACGTCATCTATCGATTTGGCACTCCGCGACGGATTATCTCCGATAACGGACTAGCCTACAGAAGCCACAAGATCAGCCGCTTCGCACAACAGCATAACATAGACTGGAGATACTCCTCAGTCTATAATCCTCGAGCTAACGGTCTAGCTGAGGCTTTTAATAAGACATTGACGAAGATTGTAAAGAAGACGGTGTCTTGAAATAAAAAGGACTGGCACGAGAGACTGCACGAAGCTCTCTGGGCGTACCGAACGACGTTTAAAACAGCCACGAGCACAACGCCGTATGCATTAGTATTCGGTACAGAGGCGGTACTCCTCCTCGAGATAGAGCTACCCTCTCTACGAATGGCAGTTCATTACGAGCTGACGGACGAAGAGAATGCTCATCTTCGGCTTGAAGAACTCGACGCCCTTGACGAAACCCGGCTCATAGCACAACAAAATCTAGAGGATTATAAAGCAAAGATGACGCGCTCATATGAGAGATTGACTAGACCGAGGACATTCCGCCAAGGCGAACTCGTGCTAGTGGTTAAAAGACCTATGATCCCTAATCGCGCCAAACGGGGGAAGTTCGAGCCGAACTATGAAGGCTCGTATATCATAGACAAAGTCTACCTGGGTGGAGCCTATCTACTCATGGACATGCATGGTGAAAGAACTTTCAGGCCAATAAATGGTCGCTTCCTGAAGAAGTACTACGCCTGATGAGTCACGGCCTAGGTCAATGATAGATGACGACGACTATGTTCGCTCGCTATCTTCCTAAGCCCAAACTCTATGAGTAGTAACCGGCTTTCTTTATGATGGACCGAAACGTCCTTAAACTAACAACGGACCGAAACGTCCATAAACTAACAATGGACCACTATGTCCTAAAACTAGCTGTTGACGAAGATGTCGATAAACTACGATGGATTGCAGCATCACAAAGCTGATACAAAAAAGAGAAGAATAAAAAAAAGAGAAAAAGAAAACGGTATGTCCACAAGCAAAAGGGCACGGATGAAAACCCGAAAGGGCTCCGTGAGTAAAAACAGCAGGGCTACCGGCGAGCCTTGTGAAAACCCGAAAGGGCACAACCTCGTTAGAATAGAAAAAAAAGAAAAAAAAAAGAAAACGGTATGTCCACAACCAAAAAGGGCACGGATGAAAACCCGAAGGGGCCCCGTGAGTAAAAACAGCAGGGCTACCGACGAGTTTTGTGAAAACCCGAAAGGGCGCAATCTCGTTAAAAGACACTTGCAAGGTCCTCTCAACTTTTTAAGGAGAAACCCACCTGCGTGAGATCCTTACGACTCACAAGGGAGCAACACACTTAGGGATCCCCACGATTCCTAAGGAGAAACTACACTTGCGAGATCCTCACGACTCGTAAAGAGAACCCTCTTATGGGACCCTCACGGCTCATAAGATTCAAAAGTCTAAAACTACAGAGATCTGAACCTGTTCTTAAGCAGCCCCACAACCTCCGATACTGCCCTACAAGCGGCTCAATGCTGACTGTTGTATACATTCCACGGACGTGAATAAACATTTCCCTGACAAGGTCCCACCCATGGCTAGGGATATGTCTGCACGGTGAACTGTCCTTGTAAGTCCTCTCGATTTATAAGGAGAAAACACTCTTGTAAGATCCTTATGACTTATAAGAGATCATACGCTTAGGAATCCTCACGGCTCCTAAGGAGAAAGCATACATACGAGATCCTCACGACTCGCAGGGAGAGATACCTTTATGAGACCCTTACGGCTCATGAAGTCAAAGCCTTAGTCGACAGAATCCTAACCCTATCTACTAAGCCACCTTCGTTCGACATCGACTAAGGCAAATGATGATTCGCTCCTGGCAGTATCCCAGTTGTAGCGGTGGTGATGCCGAATCGGTGTCTAATCCCAAACTTGCAGCGAAAAGCCAGCAAGCCACACATGCATACGAAATAGCCGAAATGATGGGGCAACTTGCGAACAAAATCAGCAAGTAAAAGTGTATGCATTCAAAATAGCTGAAATGATTGGGCAGCTCGCAATAAAAAGCAGTGAGTAAAAATAAAATAAATAGCCGAAATGATTGGGCACCGCGAAAAATAGCCGAAATGGTTGGGCAATCGCGACCTTCGCAATATAAAAGCTGAAATGATAGAGCATCGCGGAAAGAAAGAAAAAAATGAAATTTATGCTCTACAGGTGACATCACAACAATCCCTGTATACAATCCAGGGGCGCAAACAAAGAAGGAATCATGCCTCCCCAGGTTTCATCAGAAGAAGAAGCCAAATCTCAACGGTTCACAGATGGCCTGGAGATCATCTCAACATCCGTTTCATTACGACAAACACAACATCAAGCAAAGTGGAACAACGGCAACACCCAGTTCTATGACTCGGCAGTGCATAAACGACCGAAAGTTAAACCCCAACTCCGTGAAATGCGGATATAATCAAAAAATTCCTAGCTACGTGGAACGCGGATTATGTCACTCCTGACCTCGTGGAAAACGTCCAGAGCGGATCCTGGTCTTCGCAGAGCACGGCAGTGAACCCGTATGAAGCATCCAGAGCGGAGCCTGAACACGGCAGTGAACCCGTTGGAAGCACCCAGAGCAAATTCCTGGTTACGTGGAACACGGATAACGTCAATCCTGACCCTGTGGGAAACGTCCGGAGCGGATCCTAGTCCTCGCAGAGCACGACAGTGAACCCGTGTGAAGCATCCAGAGCGGAGCCTGGTCCTCGCTGAACACGGCAGTGAACCCGTGGGAAGCATCCAGAGTAAAATTCCCGGTTACGTGGAACACGGATTATGTCACTCCTGACCTCATGGAAAACGTCCAGAGCGGATCCTGGTCCTCGCAGAACACGACAGTGAACCCGTGTGAAGCATCCAGAGCGGAGCCTGGTCCTCGCTAAACATGGCAGTGAACTCGTGGAAAGCATCCAGAGCAAATTCCTGGTTATGTGGAACGCGGATAACATCAATACTGACCCTGTGGGAAACGTCCAGAGCGGATCCTGGTCCTCGCAGAGCACGGCAGTGAACCCGTGTGAAGCATCCAGAGCGGAGACTGGTCCTCGCTGAACACGGTAGTCAACCTGTGGGAAGCATCCAGAGAAAAATTCCTAGCTACGTGGAATGCGGATTATGTAACTCCTGACCCCGTGGAAAACGTCCAGAGCGGATCCTGGTCCTCGCAGAGCACGGCAGTGAACCCGTGTGAAGCATCCAGAGCGGAGCCTGGTCCTCGCTGAACACGGCAGTGAACCCGTGGGAAGAATCCATAGCAAATTCCTGGTTACGTGGAACGCGGATAACGTCAATCCTGATCTCGTGGGAAACGTCCAGAGCGGATCCTGGTCCTCGCAGAGCACGGCAGTGAACCCGTGTGAAGCATCCAGAGCGAAGCCTGGTCCTTGCCGAACACGGCAGTGAGCCCGTGGGAAGCATCCAGAGCAAATTCCTGGCTACGTGGAACGCGGATCATGTCACTTCTGACCCCGTGGAAAACGTCCAGAGCGGATCCTGGTCCTCGCAGAGCATGACAGTGAACCCGTGTGAAGCATCCAGAGCAGACCCTGGTCCTCGCCGAACACGGCAGTGAACCCGTGGGAAGCATCCAGAGCAAATTCCTGGCTACATGGAACGCGGATCATGTCACTTCTGACCCCGTGGAAAACGTCCAGAGCGGATCCTGGTCCTCACAGAGCACGGCCATGACCCCGTGTGAAGCATCCAGAGCGGAGCTTGGTCCTTGCCGAACATGGCAGTGAACCCGTGGGAAGCATCCAGAGAAAATTCTTGGCTATGTGGAACGCGGAGCATGTCACTTCTGACCCCGTGTGAAGCATCCGGAGCAAACATCGGACTGTGAGGTCCTTAAACTCATGGACTATGATGTCCTTAATCTCGACCGTGATGTCTTAAAACTAATATCGGACTGTGAGGTCCTTAAACTCATGGACTATGATGTCCTTAACCTCGACCGTGATGTCTTAAAACTAACATTGGACTGTGGGGTCCTTAAACTCATGGACTATGATGTCCTTAACCTCGACCGCAATGTCTTAAAACTAACATTGGACTGTGAGGTCCTTAAACTCACGGACTATGATGTCCTTAACCTCGACCGTGATGTCTTAAAACTAACAGCGGACTGTGGAGTCCTTAAATCCACGGACTATGATGTCCTTAACCTCGACCGCGATGTCTTTAAACTACGGTATCCTGAAAAACGTCCAGAGCGGAACTTGGTCCTCGCAGAACACGACAGTGAACCCGTGGGAAGCATCCATAGCAACCCCTGACTCCGTGAAATGCGGATAAGGGCAACTTCACCCATCACTTGCGGGTCCTCACGACTCGTAAGGGAGCAAATTCTCTTGTGAGATCCTTACGACTTTCAAGAGAAAACACACTTAGGAATCCTCATGATTCTTAAGGAGAAATTACACCTACGGGATCCTCTCGACCGGTAGGGAGAAAATCTTTTATGAGACCCTCACGGTTCATAAAGTTGAAAACTCTTAGGTGACAGATCTGATTATTCCAAAAAATTGTAGTTTACCGTAATCAGAAACGGCATCGCTTTGCAGCTAGCCGGTGAGTACGGGTCGATCCGCAGAGATGTGTAATTTCTTGTTTTTGTGTTATAACGAGTTGATTCAGATTGTTGTTTGGTTTTTGTCGATTGATTTAAAAACTAATTTATGTGATATGAAAGAACTCGTTAGGGTTAGGTCAATGGTAGGGTTGATGAGATCAATATTTTCACCTCTTTCAATGCCGTTTGATTAAAGCTTTTTAGAAAATCACAACAATTATTAGCAAAGGGGATTAGGATGATCGGGAAGAAACAAAGTTTCTTCCTCTAGATCCTTGTCCGTCCTTTCCTATTAATTGCTATGATCTTCATGGACGTCATGTATGTCCGGCCTTTTAGACTACGGTTCACCGTTACCTCATAGATAGGGTGCCGTAGGGAGCGGATCATACATGCGTGCATGAAGGTTTCGTTTTGAAAATATGTTGGCATTGAAGGAGGTGAGAGATATCCATCTCTCACTCCCTCCCTTGTTCCTAACCCTAACGAGCGAGGATTTTACTCGCTCATTAGGGAATTATTAAGAAGTGACATTTTTGTTGTTTATGTTTTAAAGTGTTACTCTTACGACAGATTAAAATTAGCTGAACTAGTGAACTACAGCAAACAAATGGATAACTAGGGCAAGTAATGATATTAAACTAAGGCAGGAATTAAATAAATTAAAAACTTACAAGAAAAGTTGATGCTCTAAATCTCCCAACAAGTCTGAACTTTTATTGATTGAAAAGAGGCATACATTTTACAGATTTTGAGTACAATTTATAAGCAACCAGTGAAGCTAGGGTTACAGACTCTCGTAGACATGAAATTACAGATTTGCCCCCTAAAAATCCCAACACCCGCACCGTCGCACCGACACAAAAAGTCGGTGCCGACACAAGAAGTCGGTGCCGACACGGGCACCATACGGCCGCGGAACCGCGGCAATGATAGGCCTTTGGCCGCGGTTCCGCGGCCCTTTGGTGGCTTCATACCACCATCTTCTGTGGTCTTCATTCTGGGTTTTTGGGCTTATTTGTTCTTCACTATTTTTCTCTGTTTGACTTCTTGGTCTTTTTCAGATCTTCAATGAAAACTTGTAAGGAGCTTTTTGACCGTTCACTTTCGTCTTTTGGATCTTGCACTGTTCTTCATCTCGGCTTGAGTAAGATCTGTCTGCCTGTTGGTCAAAAGTCTCTTTTCTGTAGCATCTTTCGTCTTTTTCACTGTATTTGTTCCAAGAGCCTGTATCCTGTATCATGCAACAAACGAGCGTCAAAAGTATCTGTTTACTTATAAAATGCATAAAAGTGGGGCGTATGAATTGCAATATTATGATGTGAACAAGATCCTAACCCTGTTTTCTAAGCCATCACCACTCTAAAAAGAATCCAAGATTGACAGCTATATACTATATACCGACCGCACTTGCTAAAATCACATAGCAACAACACAGCAAGGAGAAAGAAAACAACAGTATAACAAAAAGTCCGAAAGCTGCTTTCGCACTTCTTTCAGTGCCTTCTCATGATCAGCCGCCGCAGCTAGCTCCGCTTCAATGTGAGTCATTTGCTGCAAGCATGATGAAATCTTCTCATCAATTTCCCGGTGGGCAGCTTCGCAACTCTGCGTAACCCGCTTGATAGAGTCTAGCTTCCGTCTCAATACAAGCCCGTCCGAGATACATTGCTGCAAGGTGTCAAAGACAGCTCTCAGTTGTGCGACGTTCGCTTCGACCTGGGCACGCAACTGGACACTCAGCGGAAGCCTCATCGCATTCCTTCCGCCTCAAGGTCGCTTCTTGTTCGAAATGGCGAAGGTAGGACGCACTTTGCTCGACCCATGCGGCCCGTTGGGAGTTTAAAGCCTGAGTCTCAGGGGCAAGACGCATAAGTTCAAGTTGATGCAGACAGGCCTCGATCTTCCTGCAGTGACTAACCCAAGACTCGACGACGCCTTCATTATGGAAATTTACAAGCGTCGCCGGCATCGGATTGACCTCGGCAGCGAAATCTACGGCAGATGTAGGAGCTTCCGCGTCAAGCTCCTCGACGTATTCGCTCAACATGCGCAGACTCGTCACAGCACCTTTTGAGGATGGACATCTGGAGAAGGGGCCTGTCGGCATCATAATGAGAGATTCGAAAGAGTCCGGAGTTGAAGCGACCGCTACAAAACAAATCACAATCAGATGACGGATCTAGAAATATAAGAGATTCACGAACAACGGAATTTACTATACCAGTTACAGCAGGTGGCAAAGCCGGGAGGACCGGTGGCGCAACTGATCTCTTATCTCCTCCTTCAATCTGTAGCACTGCAATCAAGGCAAAGAAGAATCAGAAATAATTTCATTATCGGTAAAAGAAAGAGCATTAATTGAAAGCTGTATTCACCAGCGCCATTGGACGAAGCAATCTCCGACGGGAAGGAGAAGTGAGGATGCAGCACCTGGTACAGGTGGTCAAAAAGGACTCCTGCAAAAACGCGATGACACAACGTTAGTACACGAATTACACAGCCGAAAGATAAGACTAATAGGTCACAAATCTATACCTTCAAGCATCTGCGACGGTACGAGTGAGGGTAGAGAGGTGGTCACCGTCAGGGCGGTAACTGACAGCGCTGTCTCGACTAGCTCGACTTCAGCACTAGCCGCACCTGCATTAGAAACAAAATAAACCTTGTTAGAAAAGATTGCAAAATCAAAAGAAGGACGGTGACCTAAAATCTACCTGAAGAGTCGCCAGCCGGAGCCGTGACGAGGGCGTCACTTGATTCAACAACGGCGTCTCCCTCCTCCATTGGGGTGGCCTCACCTCCCGTCGCCTCGTCCCCTGACTCCACGAGAGCCGTCGTCACGCTTGCGACGCCAGGAGACGATAAAGAACCGTAGGCAGGAAGAGCGACGATCGGAGCGGTGCCCGACGCTTGAGAAAGAGTGACCACATCGGACCCAGCAATTGCACCCGTTACGCTTAACACCACCTCAGGCTCAGTAATTGTAGTCGTCTCATCCACCGCTGCTTCAGGCTCGGCCGTGGTAGCCGTCTCGTCGGCCACTACCTCAAGCCCGGCAATTGCGACCACATCGCCTGCCACCGCCCCGGATTCGGAAATGACAGTTACCTCCTCCGCCGCTCTCTCAGGCTCAGCGGTCGCCGCCACTTCTTCGGGAAGACTCGGCCCTGCAAAGATAAGATATATGAGAACTGATAGTTTCAAACTTTGACAACGGAGCCTCAAGGCACATTACCTGGAGTTGATTTACCATTCGCTTCCCGAGCCGCACGTGCCGCACGTCTATGAGCAGTAGTCAAGGCAACCGGAAACTCCTCCGAAGGAGTAGCAGCAGGGGTAACGGTGCTCGAACCTGCTCCCGCAGCTAAAGCAGCACTACGCTCCCTTGCTGCGCACCTCAGGCGCTTCCTTTCTTCCCGAGCTGTCAAAACAGACCTTTTAGAAGCTTCCTTCAATAGGACGTCGTCGTCCGCATTCAGGGTTACCTCTGGAGCCGTCAAGGCTTCCGTCATCGGTTTTTTAAGTAAGGCCTCTCGCGGCAGTGCCGAAGAGGCCGGGGCTTTGGTAGCTGGCCCGGGAAGAATTTCCGCATCAACTTGCGGGATAGGCATTGTGATCCCTGCGATAAGACAAAGAAAGGGTTAGATTACTCATAAGAAACGAAAACAGAAACATGGAGAATCGAAATGTTCGAAGTCGTTCCTCTTCCTCAAAAGTCTTAAGAGAATCAGCGAGAGCTTCTTCGGTAGAAATGCCTATTAAAGAAGGAAAAGCGTTAGTCAAAAAGCAACGATAGAGGTATGATGCAATGGCAAAAAAAATGCAACTAATAATTACCTGATCGCGCGAGGTTAGCCAACCACTCTTCGCGTCTTGCCAATCGCTCGGAAGCTGCGATGGCAGCCGCCAGATCAGTGTCATCTGGTGGCATAAATGGGCCGCCGTTGGTCCCGTACTCACTTAAGCCCTCGCTGTAAGGAGCATGAGGTTCCTGACCAAATACAACGTCAGCAGAGAAGATCGACTTCTTCTTCCTCTTCTGCGCATGAATTCCGGTCGCAGCCAAAACCAGCTTATGCTTCGTGGGCACTTTGGGACGGCGAGTCCCGATATCCGAGCCCACGTCAGATTCGGGTGAAGCTACGGTTACCGTCTCCACAGGAGCACAGGGCGCCGATGGCACGTCCATAGGATCACGGGGCAATCCACGCGTGGGGCTTAGCACACGTGGAGGCTCAGCTTCAGCAGCCGCTCTTAGCGGAGGAGGGACAGCGATCCGTCGCTTCAAAGGGATGTTGCGATCGCTGGCGGGGGCGCACTCTTGGGATCGAGCAGCAACCGCCTCTCTTCCCTGATGACAGCACCCATCACGTGTTGATACCAGGCCCTGTATACGTTAAGGGCCCTCAGGATGCAACTTAGCTCGCTAATGAAGAAGTGGGAGCCCGTATTCAAGCGCATAAAGTGATGCAGCGCACCCCGTATTCCCTCTTTGGCAGCAGGTTCTTCCAAAAACGCCTCCAGTGGGACCCTCTGGTTATAACTTAGCTGCTGGGCAAAATGACGGGGGTTGTATCTCATGAAAAGCGCCGCTTCATTTTGCCTGAATACGAGAAAGCCCGGCCTAATGGATTATAGGTGTAGAATCTCCCGGGCTTTCAACACGGAGGCCCCGTCCTTAAAGGTGTCGCGCAGTGCCAGCACCGTCTTGGAAGTTTCCTGGCCAATCGTCAGGACTTTGTCCGTAAAAGACATACCGGCTCCGACCGTGCGCGGACGAAGAAGCAACCCCCTAGCCTCCCGCTGAGACGGATTCACGATGGAAGCGTCAACCAGCCGCATAATTCTGAGGAATTTGCACTTCTCGAAAAACGAGGGTCTTTTATGAATACCAAATACCCCGAGCACGTGCATTTCCATCCATGAAGTAAGGTAGTGCATCGGGAAGTTGGCAGCTTGCACCCCCGGTTCGGTTGTATCCGCCGCCACGCTAAGACCATAGTACAGGTGGGCCAGTCCGGCGATCCCGATGGCCACTTATATTCCAGCCACCATTCGATGTGCAGGGTAGAAGACGGACGACCTCATATAGCGAGGGTGCATGGGGAGCGCGAACCAACACAGCCATAACCCTAGAAACCCGAGAAAGAAAATCTCCTTGTCAATGCCCGGAGCGGCAATTTCTGACAGAGGAATGATTGCAGCATCGGGAAGATAAAAGCCCTTCTGATCATCTTCCAATACTGGTCGACGGTCCAAGCCGAAACCGAAGGGATCGTCGAGCTTGGCAAACTTTTCGCCCCGTTGCGATAAAATCTCCGGACGAAGAAACCGGGCAATGAAGTCCGCGAAACTGACCCCCCGGCCTTCGGATTCCAAGAAAAGACTCTCGTACATATTCAGCACCTTGATCAAGCTGGGAAACTGGTGCTAGATGGCGTTCTCCGGCGTTAGGCCCATCACCACCGGCTTGGTGGCAAAAACATATTCATCTGGAGGAAGCAGCTCCTCATAGTGCTCCCCCCTAACCGGCAAACAGGAAATCTCAGCAAATTCTTCTAAGGAGATGGAGACTTCTCTGTCCAGTAAAAGAAAGGTATGGGTTGGGATGTTCCATTGCTCCAAGAACGCCTTAATCCACCATGTCGGAGGAGCAGAATATTGGAACAATGAAGCGTAAACCGCGGGATATAGGCCGAGCTTCAGCAAGTGCGTTTTCTTCGCCGACAGAATGTACCTGGTCCACTGCAAATACCCGGCCGAATGTCGGGGAGTCAACCCGATGTTGCAAGGTTGTTCCCAAGGGCGCGACTCGCCCTGGCATATGCGCCGCCCTAAAGTATCCAAAGCTGCCGGCAGCTGCATGGGTATGGCGGCAATCGAAGGTTGAAGAAGACCCTCCGAAGTCCAATTAACGACCTCCACGGCATAGTTCACCGGGGGTACATCTGCATACGAGATCGGCTCTGACAGCGTCGCACAAGAGAAGCTTCGACGGCCTCTGATTATCTGGTCGTACCACCTACCCCATAAGTGAAGGTTTTGTGTTCCGGGTCATAGTCTCTGATAAGCGCGAGAACCTCCCGGTCCACAGGTGCCTCAGGGAATCCTCCCTCTGAACGGAAAAACGAGAAAGAGAGATCGGAAGACATGTCGCCTGCGAGAAAGAACAGAATTCGATCGTCAGTACTATAATTTAATTTTAAAATCCCGACGTTCGGCACTTTAAAATTTGTACCACACTGCAATGCAGTGAAAAGGGGACCAAAGGGGGACCCACAAAATCCAGATGACAATGTATCAATTAATAAGACAGCCTCATCATTGGATGAGACTGTCAATTAATGAGGAAATCTTCAAGGAATATTCTCATTGAATGAGAAATCCCTAGGGAAGAGGAGAAAATCTCCCTTTAAGAGCAAGGCTCTGTAACAGAGTGACACTTGTCAAACTCTGGGCACGGGGGAATAAAATTCCTTAAAGAGCTTGGCTCTATAATGATGATGGAAAATCCATCAAAGATTAATTAAAATTAATTCTTAAGAATTGAAAATTCTGGGATCTTCAAGATCCATGAAAAAACTCTTAAGACTTCTTCATCAAAAGATCAAAAGATCTACATATTATCAAAAGAGGAGAGCTCTGACTCATGGGCTAAGAAACCCCAAGAGAGAGATCTTTAGATCTATAGATTCATGAGAGCAAGGCTCTGTTAATGAAATCCTAAATGGGTTTTCTTTAGATCAAAGATCTATGAAGAGCAAGGCTCTGCGAACGGGTAAAACCCCTAATTTATTAAAATTAATTTAATTTTACCTAAATTTGGTAGAGTTTTAACTCTTAAAAGTTCTTGAACAAGAAGAGCAAGTCTCTGAGTAAAAATTCTTAAGAAGAAGATGATAATCATCTGAGGACCAAAGGTCCTATTTATAGGCGCTGGACCGCCTCTTCAACTTCTAAGTTGATCCAATGGCTCAGATGTTGCTACCGCTGCACTCACGTGAGCGCCACGTGAGCGCAACGGTGTGGGGGGGGCATTTGTTTCCCCCAATCAGAGCAAAGCTCTGTTTTGAATTTCAAAATTTTAAAATTGAAGCAACGCTTCAAATCCCGTGCGCTGCGCGCCACGTGTCAACACGGGCGCGCTAGCATAGCTGCACTGCGCTCTGCGCTGCGCGCCACGTGTCGAACGTAGGGCGCGCCAGCACAGCTGCGCTGCGCTCTGCGCTGCGCGCCACGTGTCGAACGTAGGGCGCGCCAGCGCAGCTGCGCTGCGCGACACGTGTCGAACGTAGGTGCGCTCGCGCAAGGTGCGCCAGCGCTGGAATTATAAAATTCCCCACCGTTAGATCAAAAGATCTAATAATAATAATAAATGATTAATTAATCAGAAACTAAATTCTGTTAAGCAAAGATTCCTCAAAATCTTTCCAAATAATAAGGTTGTGCTCTTTAAATCAGAGCACCGTTGGATCAATGATCCAATGGTAAATAAAAATTACCAAAAGACAGAATAAATTCTGTATGGAAAGATCTTTCCAATCTTGTTAAAACAAGAAGATTATTTTCTGCAAAGCAGAAGCCCTAGGATCAAAGATTCAACGGTGGGAAATATTCCCAAATCAATCAGAGAAAGATCTCTTAAAACTGATTTAACAAATCAATTGGCCCTATATAAAGACCCCTAGACTTCAAGTCTAAAAAAAAAGATAGAGAAAACTCTCTGCAAACTTTGAGAAAACTCAAAGAAAAAGAAAGGCAAGCCTTTAGCAAAAGAAGATCATTTCTTCCAGGTAAAGAATTAATTCTTGAACAACAGAGATGAAACATCTCATAAAAAGAAGAAACATTTTCTAAAAAGATCTTAGATCTATAAAAAGGCCAAGGTCTTTGACTAAAAAGAAAAGATCAAAAGATCTAATCATAAAAAATAATAAACAAAAGAAGTACTTTACTTCATTGACAGATCTTTGATCTATAAAGGCAGAGCCTTTATAAAAACAAGAACTTTTATTCTTGGATCTTGAGGCAAAGCCTTCTTTGAAGAACATAAATTTGTTCTTTGATCTTAAAATTGATCAAAATGCGCTTTGCGCTATTAGACAGTGCCTTGCACTCATGAACTGCGCCCTTGCGCTCTTTAGACCGGCGTTCAGCGCCAAAACATGCCACGTGTCAACCATAGACACATGCGCTTTGCGCTCCTGAAAACAGCGCATTGCGCTCTTAGGTTGGCGCTCAGCGCCAAGCGCGCCACGTGTCACTCACTGGCGCACCCATAAACCAGCACAACGCGCTCATAAATTAAAATCGCAATACGCTAACAAACTAGAGCTTAGCGCCAAGCGCGACACGTGTCATCTTCGTGTGCGCTACCTGACAGAAGCGCAATGCGCTCTTTAATTGGCGCAAAGAGCCTAGTGGGCCACGTGGCGCGCTGTCAGAACATACTTTGTTCTGATGAATTCTATGCATTCAATATAAGACAAAAAAAATGTGTCACAGCCTAATGCTTAGCATTATTAAAAGGGCAAAGCCCAAATAAAGGCCTAATGGCCAGAACAAAAATAAAATGTTAAACATTTTTTTAACTGGACATAGCCCAATTCTGGCCATAAGTCCTCAACTTAAATTGAACTTAGCCCATCTGCTCTTCCAATCAATTTACACCCGGTTCGAGGGTACATCTCTTTACTCCTCTGATATCTGTCATTGTAATCCTTTAACGTCGTCAGAGAGATGACGGGTCCCGACAACCACACATTATAACGGACTGTGGGGTCCCTAAACCCATGGACTATGATGTCCTTAAGCTCGACCGTGATGTCTTAAAACTAACATTGGACTGTGAAGTCCTTAAACTCATGGACTATGACGTCCTTAACCTCGACCGTGATGTCTTAAAACTAACAACGGACTGTGGAGTCCTTAAATCCACGGACTATGATGTCCTTAACCTGGACCGAGATGTCCTTAAACTACCAATGGACTGTAATGTCCTTAAACTAATTATCGACCGTAATGTCACTAAACTAAACAATAGAGCCAATTGCTCTCTTGTCGGATCTAAACGATCTCGTTAAGTTGATCTTAGTCTAAAATTAGGCTAACGTATCCTTAACAAACGTTTAAGTTAATCTCAGTCTCAAAAGAGGCTAACGTATCCTTAAACCCCAAACCCCCCAAACCCAAATCTAAGAAAGATACGGATTTGGACTAGTCCACGCCCTACGGGCGACAACATAACCTAGTCTCTGTATACAATCCACGGGCAACAAAACACAAAACAAACACCCACGGCACGAAGTGACCATCTGGAGAAGGAGAAAGTTGTTTCCGCGATGCGGTAGCGTAATTAACTGTACGGGCTTGCGCCTGCAGAGAAGAGTGTCCCCACAATCAAAAACCCCTCAAACGAGGAGGAATCTGACGAAGTCTGCTACATCGGCCGTATCCGTTTAAACCTTCGATACATGGTGCTGTAAATCAACTTGGTATCTTCGGAGAGGTGGACGGATAGCACCATTTAGCAACTGCCTCGAATTTCAGGCAAGACGTCCGCCGCGTCTCCGCCGCGTCTTTCGGAGGGGAACAAGGGCACGATCCAATATGTCCCACCTACCAAAGCAATTCACCCGAAAACAAGCTGTGTGCCAACGATACCGCCACTGATCCATGCGGTCAAACCTGCAAGAACTGTGGCACAACGGGGGTGAGTTGCCAACTCGTAGTAGAAAATATCAGCAGGTAGAAATCGAATAAAACAACGATTCCTTGGTCAACTATATCACAAAAGTAATACTATGATATCTAGGGTTACCGTGTCTACATATATACCAATAATATAATCAATGCATGTATGCATGTGGATATCATCTAATAATCAATGCATGTGTGCATGTGGATATCATCTACGTGTTCACCAATGACACAGCAACATCATGAAATCTGAGTGTCCAGTATCGGCACTCGAAATATCATGAAAGCATATGCATGTAAATATGAGGATATCAACTAACGTGTGTCCATCAACGACACATCAAAATCATGGAACCTGAGTGTCCAACATCGACACTCGAAATATTATGAAACCCGTGTCCAACATCAACACGTAAATCCTCATCTCTTGGGCTCCGGCAGTCCGGATTGGCCCACGGGCTGCGTCAGTCCGGATCGGCCTATATCATCTCACGACTCCAGTCGGTATCCTCCGGATAACCGCCGAGTCCAAATACTATCACTGGCAGGTAGTGCTCCCCTGCCAGGATCACCGCCTAACTATACGAGTCTTCTTGCCCAGGGATACCTCACCGAGTCTACTATGTACCCGCAGACGATGCCTACCGCTCTTCGAATCGGGGTTCACATACCAATCTCAGAACCGAGAAAACTCATGGTGGACGTCTCGAAATATCATATCAAGAGAAACCAGGTTTTTAAAACAATACATACTTTCTTTTGAAATATAACCACGGTTCTCAAATCCAGAATCTCATGAAAACAACATCTCAATGCATATAATCGTAAAACATGATGTATGCAATATAGAACAGAAATGTGAGCATATCAAGTATATCATGCGACATGGTATAGTGATATGAGCATAGCAAGTATATCATGCAACATAGAATAATGATGTGAACATAGCAAGTATGTCATGCCAATGAGTCATGTGACAGTACTGAACCATTAAGAGTAATAGCATGATGTAGCAATTTACTATGTAGTGACATAGCAATTATCGATGATGAAAGTGTGTGAGCCGGCCAATCTGTGTAAGTGTAACATACGCATCATCGATAATGGTGTATGTGCACTAGCACAGATATATGTAATGCAATTAGAATATCATGAATGTAGCATAAAGTACATCGTCAGCGAAATGTTATAAGGTATACATATCTATAATATATCCGAGTCGGTGCATCTATCAATCGGCATCCGGCCTCAAAATATCACTTACGGTATAATTTATCGTACTGCGGCATTAAGCAATTAGGGATTCTATCAACCTATATGACAATGAGGGTACGGATCTAAAGTCTCGTACGGCATATCACTCATTATTCTTATCAATATATATATATATATATATATATATATATATATATATATCACGTCACATTAGCATCAATCTCATATCATGTCTTGGCAATAGAATCTATACTCTCATATCACCTCGCATCCGTATATCCACATATCAAGTCAAGTCATCTTATTTCGTCACATTCTCTTTTCATCACCTCAATATCTCACATCAAGTAATCTTATATACCTTTATCTCATTAATCTCATATTGTATTTATCGATCTCTTATCATGCTACTATAAATCTCATACTTATTCTCTTGCAACTACATATATATCTATCGTGATTCACATTCACGTTTCATATCCTTATATATTAATTCAAGACATCCCTATCAATCATATCATTTCACACTAAAACCTTTAATCCCATCCATAGGCTCGTAGTATAGGTTTCTCCGACTATATTCTATATATCGGTTTACATTTTATAATTGCGGGGGTGCTATACGCCATCCACCCGACTTCCCCCGTAGATATAAATCTACCCACCTGCGGAACTCCTTGTTCAGCCGTAGTTGATGTGCTTCGCCGTCTAGGAATCCACGCGAAGGTACCTACAATAAATACACAATCGCAATGCTATTAAAATCAAGTCCGGAAAACCGATACGGTACACGGTGCGCTTATAGGTTAGAACATATAGCCTACGCATGCAAAAACAACCAAACAACTCTCGTCATTGACATACAAACGTCCAACGACCAAATCCAAATTCAAATATCAAAACCAAGTTTCAAATACCGGAAAACATAATACGGCAACTGAGAGAATCATTCCCAGATTCTGGCTCAGGTAATCCGGAAACAAACAAAAAATACAATAGCTATATTGTAAGGTATGTGAGCTACTGGAAAAACCCCAACACCAAATCTGCTACAGTAACCGACCTAACTGCTATAGTAACCGCCCCCGCCGGCCCTACCTTGGAATTTGGGTCTCGTCTTCTCGTGGTGGTCTCCTATTGGTCTAACTAGGTTAATGTATATATTTGATTTTTTTATAAAGGTCTCGGGTTGCTCCATATTCCCTGTAGACATCCAAAAAAGTCACAAAACCGACACGGAAAGTTTCTAAGTTCGTGTCTTGGGGTTTTATTCTCAGTTCTTAGCCATAAAATCCATACTAAGGTCTTGTAAACAGCCATTACACATCACCACAACACAACTCATACCCTAAACCTCATCTAGGAAATTTCTAAGATCACAATCCACACTTATTTAACTCTAAACTACGTCTAGGATATACTAAACATAATTACTTAACTAAAGATAGGAAATATATCTCATTTGGCAACTCAAAAATTTTCTTGAGTTGCTCAAAGTCTTCAAAATCTAACTTTGAAAGGTCCAAAGTGTTGAGAATGAAATTGTGCATCTTTTTAATGAAGGGAGTATAGGGTTTTGGTGAAGAAATTGAGATGGGTCCATGGGGTAGAGAAGGTGGAGGAAAAGATGAAGAAGGAGATGAAGATGATGAAGGGAAAATAATGAGGTCAAAACCTCTCTCTCTCTCTCTTTCACCCTCACTCTCTCATATGGCATGCCATGCCATCATGGGTCCCCTCTCTCTCTCCTCAATTATTCTCTCTTGTCTTCACTTTTCTTTTTCTTTTCTCTTTTAAAAACTAAATATCAACAAACACACTATTACAACATATAACCAAATTGCAACATGACATGGTGCACTAGCCATGGAAAATATAGAAACACGGATTTGGTTTAATCGCGATTAGTAGTGCACTGATCAAATTTTTTTATTTAAACTGCATATAATTAATTATAAAAATGTCAAATCCAATAAATATATTTTAAAATGAATAAATCATTTTAATCTCCAATTATTTTACAAATATTGGTATATATTTATACCATTTTACGAAATCCCCAAATTCGCAAATCGGGTAGTTTTCGCGAAATATATTATTTTAATATTAAATTCCAAAAATAATATTTTATATTTTCTGAAATGTTATAATCTTCCCCCCTTAAATAAATTCGGTCCCCAAATTTAAATTTAAACCCCCAAATACTAAAACATTTCGATAATCGGCTCAAATCACGGGGCTCCGAAATCACGGAAGATACAGAAATACCACAGCGCATCGTGTGCGCCTGAAAACGAGTATGAAACTCAAAATCAAACTCCGTCAAGCGTAACGCAATCACTGGAGTTATAATGGAAATACAAATCTCGAAATTCACTACTGAAATCCAATATACACTAGTCGAATACTATAATACGTATATAGTACGCATTCTTGGAAAAATCTCCTAAAACTGAATAAAACATATGCAAAATCTTTTCTGAATCGCCGTGTGATGCGTAACTCACGGCATAAATGAGGGACGCTCATTCGTAAAGTAATAATTATACGTTCATATATGTTTTGCTCAAATATACGTTCCGCCGTTTTGAAATATCCCCAAAAGTTTCCTTTATAAATGTTCGTGTCACTCGCAGACATGTAAGAAATAGCGAGACTATAGCTCCTTTTTGAAAACCTCTTGTTAAACTTTTAATGCATGCAAGGTACTCAAGTACTGTCCTCAGATCAGTCATGTTCGGCTACTATATACTATAGTGCCCATCATGAAAACAAAGTGCTCAAGAGCAAAATCAGCCTCAAAAGACGTATCCAATAATCACGTGCGTCTGGTACGCACGGAAATCAAAACCAAATACTAGTGCTATGATATGCACAAAAGTACAACTAAGTGCAACAGGTGTGCACGAAAATATCAGTCCAGTGCAACGGATGTGCACGACAATAATATCAAGTGCATCTATAGTGCACGAAAATCTCACCCCAGTGCAACTAACCTGCACGTATGAAAATCCCAATCGAGTGCATCCAGTGTGCACAAAATCACATCTCATATCATGCGCCCAATATGCGCGAAAATCCAAATCAAGTGCATCCGTCATGCACGAATGAAATCTAAATCAAGTGCATCCAACATGCACGAACAAAACCTCAATCAAATGCATCCGATGCGCACAAAATCCAATACCAAGCGTCTAATATGCGCGAAAACCTAAACCAAGCGCGTCAGGTCCGTATAAAGTATCTAGTGCAGTAGTACACACGAAAATGAATGTCGAGTGCAAACGCGCACAAAAACATAAATCTGGTGAAACAAATGCTCAAGGACATAAATCGGGTGCAACCAAGGTACGGAGTATAAATCTAGTGCAACCAACGCACGAAATATCAATCTCGTGCAACCAATGCACAAAATATAAATCTAGTGCAACAAATGCACAAAATATAAATGTAGTGCAACAAATACACGAAAACTCATCAATAACTCAAATGCGTATAAAAACAACACCGAATGTACCAAGGTGTATAAAATTATAAGTGTGCAACCGCGTGCACAAAACATGTATCAATGCACCGCAAGCACATGCGAGCTATACCGAGTGCAAAAACCAAATCGGGTGCGTACCACATGCACAAAATCAAATGAACCGTATGAAATCCACGAAATCATAAACACGTGCAGCCAAGGCACAAACCGATCTCAAGTGGAATAGATATGCACAAATCATAAACCAACACAACGGTGTATAAAGCATATCTCAAGTGCAACAACTATGCACAAAATATAAATACCCAGTAGGTGCAGCCATGGTGCACGAAAACAATATCATGAAACTCAATCATCAAAATTCAAGTCCAAGCGATATAAGCGTGATACTCGAATCACGAACGCAATTCGTAATAAATGACATTGAGATACACCTCCTTTAATATCGAAAATATTCCGGTGCACCCAAAACTGGCAGAGCAAGAACATCCGCTTGCCTCCTACTCACGGTCTGGCGTCCTCTGTTTCTGGATCATTATTTACTCTCTGAATTACCAATCTCGCAACCCTTCGGCTCGTCGGCCCGGTCAGGTGTACTAACGGAAACAATTCCCCTCTGGCACTCCTCTGGTCATTTCTCGGCCAATTAGCATGACCACTCGTACAGCAGCACGTCACTGGCGTCGGCCTCTGACCCTCTGAATACATGTGACACAACTGATTCTCGATGAAAATCTTAACGCAGCAGTGCCCTGGAAAGAACTTGCTCAAGGTCTCTTCCAATCTCGTCTATGCTGAACTATACGGAGGCTGGTACTCTTACATAATCTTTTCTTGTTTTTTGGACATCTGCGTTCTAAGCACAGCATTTTCTCGGGAACTGGTCGTATCCCAACGCCTCTGTATACATATCAGATCTCTAATCTTAACGGGGAGCAACGACAGTTCGTTAACAGCTCGCACGAACCTCTTGTTTCACCCGTCTTCATTATCGTCCATATCGAAATCACGTCATGCTATCTGCGTACTGCAATTGTTCTCAGCTATAGTCAATCCGTAGTCTCTCACACGGACTCGAAATTACAAACTCGGTATCTTCAACACTCTATAGAAAATATCTAGCCGAACACGTCCTCGAGAACTCATCCCAATCATCGGAGGGATATACTTTATTCATCCGCTCTCGATCAACTCACAACGCATCTGGGTGAGATCCTCTATCAGAAACTAGTCAACTTACTGATCTCCTATCGGATCATCCAACGAACAACATCATCTCTGAATCGATCTACTCTAGATCTGAATAAGATTCTCCACACTGGAAATCTTCAACTCAACTGAGTCTGCGTCGGCGCATCAAATCAGACAAATCATCTTGGTCGCTCAACTCAACTCAAGATAGACTAGCTATTTTCTGTCGCATCTCTGCCAGAAAGCTCCAGCGATCTCAGCTCATAAGTTCTGGAAGCGACATCCCATCAATCTCAGCAACAGCTGGGTCATCTGTCTGCAAGGTAGACAACATCACAACTCTGAGGTAGGCTGTACATCAACAGTCCTCTCACAACAAGCAGTCTCTAACAATGGCCCGATCATCCGGTGCAAAACCGAAAACTCGCCTCAAACGAGTGGTCACAACACAAACACTAAATCGATACGTTCCCATGTCACCAGAAAACACGATGGTCAGTCCTCATCCATGACGAGCTAGCCCTGACCGCATTACTAGCAGCAACTCAATCTGCGCTCAAACCATGGTGACAGGAACATCAAGCAAATATCGAAGAAAATAGATCAAAGGAATGAAAGGAATCAACAAATTCAGAATGGATACATGATCATAAGGAGGAACGGAATCAATGAGAGTATAATCATTGGAACGAATAGAATCAAGGATCGCAAATGGATGTATAATCATGGGGACGAAGAGAATCACAGATCTCAATATATGTACATCCTAAGGTTTCTGAAGTGGAGTATCATATCGTAAATATGCCATGGAATATACGTACGGTACGTCACTCTACTCAAGCTACCTACTCCATCAATCAAGGTCAACCTATGTAACGACAGTTCGGGTCTAATACCCCCCTGTTCAAGTCTAAGTTCCGTAAGGTCAAGCCTAGGTTCCGAAATAGATTACGCCCCACACTCCACGACTCGAAAATTTAGTTTGTGACCGGCACTTAAATCACGCAACGTCTAAAGACGTAATGTAATTCAAGTAAGCCGAAGCCCAGAAATCTAAACCTTTTTAAGAAAATAAAAGAGGTGAAGCTTTGAAATAAAGGTATGATGAAATCGAATGTTTTCTTAAATGCATAGATAATGAAATATGAAAAATGCAGGTGGATTTTACTAATTGAAAAACATGTTTCGTCTTTTAAAAATTTGGGCAATACCTCCCTTGTATATTTTGATCCAAAACCACATATATATGATAATATAAAAGGCATCCCCAACCGGGAGGTGGCTCTTCGCCAATCGGCGGAATCACAACCACGCAAGACAGAAATATATGTATACGACGCCCAACAGCGAAGATCAACACAAAGGAATAGTGTAAATAAAGCAAGACATCAATCCCCCAATAGCGAACATAAAACCCATTGCTTTAAGTCTCGCAACCACAAGTCTTTCTAAGTCTTACTACTTATACAAATACTAGTTTCTGATTGATGGAGTTGACTAGATACAACAGGAATAATAATGCAAGAGTGGGCACGATCCAATATGTCCCGCCTACCAAAGCAAATCACCCGAAAGAAAGCTGTGTGCCAACGATACCGCCACTGATCCATGCGGTCAAACCTGCAAGAACTGCGGCATAACGGGGGTGAGTTGCCAACTCGTGAGTAGAAAATATTAGCAGGTAGAAATCGAATAAAACAACGATTCCTAGGTCAACTATATCATAAAGGTAATACTATGATATCTAGGGTGACCGTGTCTGCATATATACCAACAATATAATCAATGCATGTATACATGTGGATATCATCTAATAATCAATGCATGTATGCATGTGGATATCATCTACGTGTCCACCAATGATAGCAACATCATGGAACCTTAGTGTCCAACATCGACACTCGAAACATCATGAAAGCATATGCATGTAAATATGAGGATATCAACTAACGTGTGTCCATCAACGACACATCAAAATCATGGAACCTGAGTATCCAACATCGACACTCGAAATATCATGAAACCCGTGTCCAACATCGATACGTAAATCCTCGTCTCTCGAGCTCCGGCAGTCCGGATCGGCCCACAGGCTCCGTCAGTCCGGATCGGCTCATATCATCTCACGACTCCGGTCGGTATCCTCCGGATAACCGCCAAGTCCAAATACTATCACTGGTAGGTAGTGCTCCCCTGCCAGGCTCACCGCCCAACTATATGAGTCTTCTTGCTCCGGGGTACCTCACCGGGTCCACCATGTACCCGTAGACGGTGCCCACCGCTCTTCGAATCGGGTTTCACATACCAATCTCAGAACCGAGAAAACTCATGGTGGACGTCTCGAAATATTATATCAAGAGAAACCGGGTTTTTAAAACAATACATACTTTCTTTTGAAATATAACCACGGTTCTCAAATCCAGAATCTCATGAAAACAGCAGCTCAATGCATATAATCGTAAAACATGATGTATGCAACATAGAACAGAAATGTGAGCATATCAAGTATATCATGCGACATGGTATAGTGATGTGAGTATAGCAAGTATATCATGCAACATAGCATAATGATGTGAACATAGCAAGTATATCATGCCAATGAGTCATGTGACATTAATGAACCATTAAGAGTAATAATATAATGTAGCAATTCTACTGTGTAGTGACATAGCAATTATCGATGATGAAAATGTGTGAGCCGGCCAATCTGTGTAAGTGTGACGTATGCATTATCGATAATGGTGCAGGTGTACTAGCACAGGTATATGTAATGCAATGAGAATATCATGAACGTAGCATAAAGTACATCGTCAGCGAAATGTTATAAGGTATACATATCTATAATTTATCCGAGTCGGTGAATCTATCAATCGGCATCCAGCCTCAAAATATCACATACAGTATAATTTATCGTACGGAGGCATTAAGCAATTAGGGATTCTATCAACCTATATGATAATGAGGGTATGGATCTAAAGTCTCGTACGGCATATCACTCGTTATTCTTATCAATATATATATCTCACGTCACATTAGCATCAATCTCATATCATGTCTTGGCAATAGTATCTATACTCTCATATCACTTCGCATCCGTATATCCACATATCAAGCCAAGTCATCTTATTTCGTCACATTCTCTTTTCATCACCTCAATATCTCACATCAAGTAATCTTATATACCTTTATCTCATTAATCTCATGTCGTATTTATCGATCTCATATCATGCTACTATAAATCTCATACTTATTCTCTTACAACTACATATATATCTATCGTGATTCACATTCACGTTTCATATCCTTTTATATCAATTCAAGACATCCTTATCAATGATATCATTTCGCACCAAAACCTTTAATCCCATCCATAGGCTCCCAGTATAGGTTTCTCCGACTATATTCTATATATCGGTTTCCATTTTATAATTGCGGGGGTACTATACACCATCCACCCGACTTTCCCCGTAGATATAAATCTACTCACCTGCGGAACTCCTTATTCAGCCGTAGTCGATGTACTTCGCCGTCTCGGAATCCACGCGAAGGTACCTACAATAAATACACAGTCGCAATGCTATTAAAATTAAGTCCGGAAAACCGATACGGCACACTGTGCACTTATAGGTTAGAACCTATAGCCTACGCATGCAAAAACAACCAAACAACCATCGTCGTTGACGTACAAACGTCCAACTACCAAATCCAAATTCAAATATCAAAACCAAGATTCAAATACCGGAAAACATAATACGGCAACTGAGAGAATCACTCCCAGATTCTTGCTCAGGTAATCTGGAAACAAACAAAAAATACAGTAGCTATGCTGTAAGATATGTGAGCTACTGGAAAAACCCCAACACCAAATCTGCTACAGTAACCGACCTAACCGCTACAGTAACCGCCCCCGCCGGCCCCATCTTGGAATTTGGATCTCGTCTTATCGTGGTGGTCTTCTATTGGTCTAACTAGGTTAATATATATGTTTGATTTTTTTATAAAGGTCTCGGGTTGCTTCAGATTCCCTGTAGACCTCTAAAAAAGCCAGAAAACTGACACAGAAAGTTTCTAAGTTCGTGTCTTGGGGTTTTATTCTCGGTTCTTGGCCATAAAATCCCCACTAAGGTCTTGTAAACAGCCACTACACATCACCACAACATAACTTATACCCTAAAGCTCATCTAGGAAATTTCTAAGATTACAATCCACACATGTTTAACTCTAAACTACATCTAGGATATACTAAACATAATTACTTAACTAAAGATAGGAAATATACCTCATTTGGCAACTCAAGAATTTTCTTGGGTTGCTCAAAGTCTTCAAAATCCAACTTTGAAAGGTCCAAAGTGTTGAGGATGAAGTTGTGCATCTTTTTAATGAAGGGAGTATAGGGTTTTGGTGAAAAAATTGAGATGGTTTCATGGGATAGAGAAGGTGGAGGAAGAGATGAAGAAGGAGATGAAGATGATGAAGGGAAAATAATGAGCTCAAAGTCTCTCTCTCTCTCACCCTCACTCTCTCATATGGCATGTCATGCCATCATGGGTCCCCCCTCTCTCTCTCCTCAATTATTCTCTCTTGTCTTCACTTTTCTTTTTCTTTTCTCTTTTAAAAACCAAATATCAACAAACACACTGCTACAACATGTAACCAAATTGCAACATGACATTATACACTAGCCATGAAAAATGTAGAAATACGGATTTGGCTTAATCGCGATTAGTAGTGCACTGATCAATTTTTTTTATTTAGACTGCATATAATTAATTATAAAAATGCCAAATCCAATAAATATATTTTTAAATGAATAAATCATTTTAATCTCCAATTATTTCACAAATATTGGTATATATTTATACCATTTTACGAAACTCCAAAATTCGCAAATCGGGTAGTTTTCGCGAAATATATTATTTTAATATTAAATTCCAAAAATAACATTTTATATTTTCTGAAATGTTACAGCCGGGGTCTCGCTTTACTCGACACCGCCCTCAGAGGCCGGGGCTTCTGCCTCCGTAACCGCCTCTCCCTCTACCGCCACTTGTGGCGTATCCTCGGGGAGCGGGAACTTGGTGCGGAGCTCACCGTCGGCAAACTCCGGGATTGACGCCTTGACGGCATCAAGAGCCTAGTCCCGAATGACGGCCGAGGCTTTGGCGAGGTCGGCGTAGAACTGGTCTGACGCCTTATACCTTTCCAATGACTTATTGGCTCGGAGCTCGGCAAGCTTTCACCGCATCGAGCGCCGCCTGGATGTCCCTCTTGCGGGCATCTCTTGACTTCTTCATCGTGGCATAGAGCTTGCTAATCTCTTCCAAATTAGCCTGGGGGGCCTTGTTAGATTTACTCAGAAGTCGGTGAGACTCCATACACTTGGAGTTAGTCAACTCCTCGGCGGTCACCCGGGTTTCGAGGACAGCTATCCTCTCCTTCGCCTGCTGTAGCTCAAGGAGCAGATCCTCCTCCCGCGAGGACGGTTCGTCCGCCTTCCTCATGGCCGGGGCGATCTCCTCGGATTCTATATTGATGATGAGGGCGCAGTGTTGGAGGACCTGAGGAAAGCAGTAAAAGAAGTTAGAAATGTTCAAACTAAGGAAAAATACTTAAGAAAATTCTTAAAGGAAAACGGATGCCGACCTGAACCGCCTCCTAAACAATGGCGGCCACTTGGGCCTTTAGGGTCCCCCGAGGAATTTTGGCCCCGACCGATTGCTCCATGTCGGAGAGTAGGCTGTCGGTGACGGAAAGCCCCAAGGGCACCTCAAAGCTGACGTCCCCCTCCTGCACGGGGATCCCGGTGGGTGGTGAGCGAGAGATCATCCTTTTGTGCCTCTTGAGGGGGACCTCGATGAGATCGGCTTCATCCTCCACCTCCCTCGCCCGGGGCGCCGGTCCCTGCGCATGCTTCTGGCTCTCCCCACAGCAGACTTTCGAAGCTCGGGGCGCGGCAGAAGGCTTCGCCGATGGAGTTGGTTTCGGGGCCGTGCTCGGTCCGGGTCCTGACGAGCTTCCTCCCTTGGTCTTATTTTGCGATGTCGTGGCTATGACAGCCGGAAGCTTTGACCGGTCCATTTATCCTGCAAGAGAGAATACACAAATAAAGAGAGTTGGTGATGCCAAAGGGACAAAAGGAATTTATCCAAGTCTAAACAGCTCGTCCAAAGACCTAACTTACCCAAGAAGCTCGCGGGGCTGAGCCCGGCCCGGCTAAGAGCATACTCGGAAAGAAGGACGTCGACCCACAGGATCAGCTCCCACAAAGATGCCACCCTCGCTTCGGGTGAGGATGACGGTTTCGGCCTCGAGCAGGCCTGTGCCATTGTGTAGGCATAGGCCAATCCCCACCCTCGGTTGGCCCGACGAATACGAACTTCTCCTTCCATTCTTGAATAGAAGAAGGGACAACCACAACTCCTGACCCGGCCACTCCATTCTTACGTTTCTTGAAGAAAAAATACACCCAGCTCGGCTCGTCCTTGCTGGTGCGGGATGATTCTTATAGCAAAGGAAAGAAACAAGAAGGGTTAAGCTGAAAGGGATATCTTCAAGTTTCAACCGGACTAGAAACCCGAGAAGGATTCTCCACGAGTTCGGCACTAGCTGGCCCGGGGTAAGATGGAAGCAACGAAGCACCCCACATACCTCGATTGGAAAGGGCAGACACATTCCTGCCCGGAATGGTTCCAAATACAGGGCAATCTTCTTGCTCTGCACCTGATCTGCCCATTAACCCTCCCCAGCTAAACGAAGCGAATAATTGGAGGGAATGTGGAATCGGGCCCGAATCTCGGTAAACTCATTGTTTACCACCGGAAGCCGGGAAGACTGGACGTCTTGCCTGAATCTGGGGCAGATGCTAATTGGTGCTATCCGTCCACCTCTCCGAAGATGCCAAGTTGATTTATGGCACCATGTATCGAAGGTTTAAATGGATGCGGCCGATGTAGCAGACTTCGTCAGATTCTCCCTCATTTGAGGGGTTTTTTATTGTGGGGACGCCCTTCCCTGCAGGCGCAAGCCCCTGCAGTTAATTACGCTACCGCATCGCGGTAACAACTTTCTTCTTCTCCAGATGGTCACTTCGTGTCGTGGGTATTTGTTTTGTTTTTGGTTGCCCGTGGATTGTATACGGAGACTAATTTATATTGTCGCCTGTAGGGCGTGGATTAGTCCAAATCCGTATTTTCTTAGATTTGGATTTGGGGGTTTGGTTTAAGGATACGTTAGTCTCATTTGAGACTAAGATCAACTTAAACGTTTGTTAAGGATATGTTAGTCTAATTTCTAGACTAAGATCAACTTAACAGGATCGTTTAGATCCAACAAAAGAGCATTTAGACTCTATTGTTTAGTTTACGGACATTTCGGTCAATTACCAGTTTAAGGACATGGTGGTCTAATGTTAGTTTAAAGACATCCCAGTCAAGGTTAAGGACATCATAGTCCGTGAGTTTAAAGACCTCACAGTCAAGGTTAAGGACATCATAGTCCGTGGGTTTAAGGACTCCACGGTCCAATGTTAGTTTTAAGATATCACAGTCAAGGTTGAGGACATCATAGTCCATGAGTTTAAAGACCTCACAGTCAAGGTTAAGGACATCATAGTCCGTGGGATGTATGGCTGTCGGGACCCGTCACCTCTCTGAAGACGTTGAAGGATTACAACGACAAATATTAGAGGAGTTCAGAGATGTACCCTTGAACCAATGTTGGTTGGGAGTTCTATAGTCCAATTTGGGACTAAAGTCTGTTTGCAGGTTTATGAGCATATGGGCTCAGTTGATATGAGTTGAACATTTTATTGTTCTGGCTATTGAACCTTCATCTGGGCTCGGCCATTTTAATAATGCATAGCATTTATCAAAACAAAGTATGTTTTGACAGTGCGCCACGTGGCGCGTCAGGCGCTTTGCGCCAAGGAAAGAGCGCATTGCGCTTCTGTTGGATAGCGCACACGAGGAGGACACGTGGCGCGCTTAGCGCTGGGCGCTAGTTTATTGGCGCGTTGCGCTTTTAGTGTATAAGCGTGTTGCGCTAGTCTGTTGGCGCACCAGTGAGTGACACGTGGCGCGCTTGGCACTAAGCGCCAGCTCATGAGCGCAGTGCTCTGTTTTTAGAAGCGCAAAGCGCAGATTGTGTCTCTGGTTGACACGTGGCAGGTTTTGGCGCTGAGCGCCGGTCCAAGGAGCGCAAGGGTGCAGTTCATGAGTGCAAGGAACTTTTCAAAGGCGCAAAGCGCACTTGATCAAATTTATGATCAGAGAACAAATTTATGTTCCTCAAAGGAGGCTTTGCCTCAAGATCAAAGAACAAAAGTTCTTGTTTTTATAAAAAGCTCTGCCTTTATAGATCAAAAGATCTGTGAGTAAAGTATTTTACTTCTTTTTATTTTTTTATGATTAGAACTTTTTGATCTTTTCTTTTAAATCGAAAGATCTTGGTCTTTTTATAGATCTAAGATCTTTTTAGAAGATGGTTCTTCTTTTTATGAGATGGATTCATCTCTATTATTCAAGACCATAGTTCTTTCTTTACCATGAAGATGAAGAAAAATCTTCCTTTTTCTAAGAGCTTGCTCTTTTTTTTGCAGAGGGTTTTTCTCTCTCTTCTCTGTATCTCCTCGTGTGTCTTTTAGACTTGAAGTCTAGGGTCCTTTATATAGGGCCAAATGATTTGTTAAATCAGTTGGAGAGATTTTTTCTGATTGATTTGGGAATATTTCCCACCGTTGGATGTTTGATCCTAGAGCTTCTGTTTCACAGAAGACAATCTTCTTGTTTTTAACAAGATTGGAAAGATCTTTCCATACAGAATTTATTCTGTCTTTTGGTAATTTTTATTTACCATTGGATCATTGATCCAACGTGCTCAGATTTACAGAGCCCAATCTTGTTATTTGGAAAGATTTTGAGAAATCTTTCCTTAACAGAATTTAGTTTCTGATTAATTAATGATTTATCATTATTATTAGATCTTTGATCTGATGGTTGGGGAGCTTTTAGGTTCCAGCGCTGGCGCACCCGTGCTTTGCACGTGGTGCGCTGCTCAGAGCGCAGCGCAACTGCGCTAGCGCACCCGTGTCTGACACGTGGCGCGCAGCGCAGAGCGCTGGATCTGAAGCGTTGCTTCAACTTTTAAATTTTGAATTTTAAAATAGAACTTTGCTCTGATTGGGGTGCGCTGCCTAGGGCGCAGCGCACCTGGCGCTAGCGCGTCTACGTTTGACACGTGGCGCGCAGCGCGCAGCGCACAGAATCTGAAGCGTTGCTTCACAATGTTTTAACTCTTGGCTTTGAGGCATTTGTTACATTCTTTTCATGTAGAGTTTTTATTATTATTTTATTTTATTTTATTTTATTGTTATATTGGGAGCGGGTTTTGAGCCAAAATTTTGGCGGGAACACTCGTCCACACCCCTCGGGACGGAGTGCGCATCGCGAACGTTCCCGATGCGCACCTTAGAGGCCTTTGTCGCCGCCCGACGGTGAGTAACGCGGGTAGCCCTGACTTTATAGGGGAGCCAGACGCAGAAGACGCAGCAAAAGAGCTCTCTCGGCTGTCTACAGCCAAAGAGGCGGAAGACCCTCTGGACCCGGCTCCAACAACCGGAGCCTTATCTTCCGAATCAACCCTAATTATCTCTACAGATTCATCGGATGAAGACATCTCACTTGATTCAAAAGGAATGGGCTCGTCGAAGAAAAGGCACGGGTGATCCGATATAAAATAGAGGAGCGCCGGACAATCATTGACAACGAAAGAAAATTATGGTGCAAGTGTTGGCCCTGGGAGGGGCCTCTCCTATTTATACACCTCAAAGAAAGCATCCGACGACTCAGATCGATTCCCGCCAAAACGAAACAGCGCGCCTACCAGCCATCAGAGCTCCATGTGGCTATCGGCTATTGGGGGCGTCCCTTCAGTTGCAGGTAACAGCGACGGCCTGTCACGTCCGCCAATCCAATTCGGGCACATGGCCTGTAGCTCAATAGACGAACAAGCGAATCGGCGCCCCCTATTTAACGCACGATCATTTCACTGATCCGCTGATATCATCGGAGATACGCGCAAAGATCTAGGCGCTCGAGCATACGCCACGTGGTCTTAGAGATCTGAACGAAACAACTGCCCAACACCACATCGCCCCGGGAAATCCGCACCAAGGATTCTCGGCAATAGACTGGGCGAGAAAACTGAGCAGGTCACTCTTGACCCGACCCATAAATAGGTCGGAATTAGAGTGGGTGTCACGCCTCGCTTTCCAAAATACGGAATACGAGGGGTTGATAAGGCCAGCCATGCTCCTACGGTCAAGGAAACTCCTGCCGTAGTCACACTTCGGTTTCTAGCTTTATGTGGTAATCAGTAATCAATGCACAGGTAATGAGAAATGCAAGCACTAAATCAAAACAAATATAAAACTAACCAGATAGAGATCAAGGAAAAGACAGTGCTAGCGTGGCTGATCTAGATGTCTGCAAAATCCTCGAGGCACGTCAGGTCCTAATCCAGGCTAAGTCCACTTTTCAAACTGAGCATGCATACTCAGGTCGTCAGAGCAACACAATAGCAATAGATATAAATACATATGTAAACACGTGCAGTAATGATGAATATGAAACAATAAACATGGAGTGATGACATGAGCATGAAGTAACAGGTATATGTAAACAGTAAAGCAGGTATATCGAATCAGTAATCAATGCATGTCCATGTCACTAACCCTATCAGTCTCTAAGTCTCACTGTCCAGGTCACTAAACCTATCGTCAGTCCAAGTGTGAGAGTCAACCATGCAGGAATATCCCCAACCCAAGAGTAGGGCCCCAGGGGCAAGGGAACACGGGCCCAAATCACGCACGATAATAATCAGTAACACCGTCCATACAACTCCCAAAATCACTGTATATGCCGGCAATGGGACTCCCGAGATTCCATTGAACTCACACTCAAACTACCCCACACCCATGGTCTGCATCAAATACCGATCATAAACCCAAATACTAGTCGGTCCATGACAAGTCTACGCGAGAACTGGAGGAGGGATCTCCATCAGGCATGTCTCGACTGGTACCCAAGATAAATGGACAGTGTTTGACGCCTTACCCATGACACTAATATAAGTACTCCATAACCGTCCCATTTCAATTATAGTTACACTTATATATGTTCCATAGACGTCGACCATGCAATAAATTAACTGGTTCCGCTGATTGTGTACAAGTACGTGTCACTTTCACTATTCAATCATGCTTTAACACTAACGTACTTGCCACAATCCAATCACTAATATCCATCATTGGGTAATGTACACGATCACTAGGTTATCAATACTTCATGACCGCTATTCAATGAGGATATAACCGCTACATGATATGATGAAGATGCAACTAATTACGATATGAATAAAATATCAGCAGACAGTGTCCTACCACTTGTATAATTTACTATAAATCACATGCGCTGAATTTAGCAACACAATATAAAAGGGGTAAGTAGTATGTTTAATTATCTGTCCATCAAAATTAGTTTCGTGTCAATCGGGTTTCAGGTTCGCTAGTTGTGGTCATTTCCTTTTAAGTGTTCACTGCTGGAAATCCAGTTTCTGAACTGGAAGTCCGTTTCGTAACTCATTTTACTTCCAGTTGGGAGCATAATTAGGTGATGCTATAGTTTAATAATATTTATATATTTCTGTTATGTTTCCATCGCATCAAACAGATTATCAGTATCAGTTCTGTATTAAAAGTTATGTCCTGTCTAGTGTAGCTATGCAAGAGGAGTCACTGCAGAAACTGCAAAACACCTAGGTACGCTAAAATGTAAATTAAATATCAAATGACGGTGAAACAGCACGGGACCAGATTCAGGTAATAGCTAACTAAATTATATACGTGACCATATTGGGATCCGTGCATTTTCAGTTTAAATCGGGGTGGAAAAGGTGTTCAAAGTCTAGTATCCAAAACGAAATGCTGCCCCGGACTGCAGTTCAGGGCCGCGAATCGCCTCAGTATTCATTGTTATAACTTATCAAAATGCAAAGATAAACTATGGGATATTGTATTTTTATTTGTTGGTTTCGATACGAGCCATAGAACTCTAGGATTCAATGTATAAATAATTTATCATGATTTTAACCGTTCAACTTGTCCGAGAAAACCAGCTTTCACAGGGTTATTGGGTTGTCGTTTTAGGGGGGGTTAACCAACTTTATTTTACAACCAAATTTATATACGGTGTTCATTAATAACGCAGGGTTCCATCGATCATGAGTTCTGCCATATTAAGATAGGTTGTGATCTCGGGTTTCACATTGATTGAACTCGATTATGCCTATCGGTGTATATAATCTAATTAAATATTCATTTTGATTTGTAACGTAGTAGTAGCATGTAAGCAAGTGAGGAGTTCACTTGACTTAAATCGATGAATTGGAAGCAACACGAATGTAGTGGTCGCCTCGACGCACGAGACGGCTACAAACGTTGCTGAACCGAGCTCGGCGCGACGCAAGGCTCGAGCACGATAGGGACTGCGATGGACGTGTGCTGGCGTTGCGGCTATCGCATTTGTGGAGATGACAGTTACCGAGACCGAGGCCATAACTTGGACGGTGATGATGGCTACTAGAACAGCGATAACGGCGATTGTAGTAGGTGTTCGATTAAATGCCGGGGTCGGTTTTGGCTTTGATGAGGCCCAGAGCTAAGCACGGCGAGGACACAATGCTAGGGTGCGGTTTGGTCACAGCTCGGCACGGCGTGGCATGGGTGCAGGGCACGGCAGTGGGCACGAGTGGCACGGTCGTGATTCGAGCGTGGCACAGCTACGACCCGGTGCAAGGCACGGTGGCCACGAAGCTGTCTTGGGATGCGACGATGACGGTGATGGTAGTGACAGTGGAAACAAGGGCTTGCTTGGCGTTGGTGAAGGCAATGGAGGCAACGGCGGATCGGGTAAGAGAAGGTTGGGGGCTCGGCTATTGCTTAGATGTTGTAACGGTGGTAACGGGGTCTTCTGGAGCTGAGATGAGGCAGCAGTGGTGAAGCTGGCGGAGCTCGTCGGGGTCGAGGTCGGCCGGCTGTGGGTGGTCGGTGGTGGCAAGTTGAGGGGGAGCAGATGCTGGTGGTGATACTAAGCTCGTCGGGGTGTTGGAGGTTGAGGCGCGGGGCTTGTTCGTCAGAGGTGGTGTGGACCGGTGAAGTTATAAGGTGGTTAGGTGGTTGCCGTGATGACTGGGGCTCGCCGGCCTGGAGCCAACGAGGGACTCACGGAAGAGGAAGGCGAAGGCGCAGTGGGCGGCAATAGTGTCGGTGGGTGGAGGCGGCAGCGAGGGGTCTCGGGCTCGAGGGCAGGCGATGGGTCTCGTCGGGTTGCAGCGAGGGTCCGCACGGGAGAGGAGGTGGTTGAGGGGCTCCGACAATGGCTTGTAGGCGAGGGTAGCAGGCGGTTGGGTCGGTGCAGGAGGTTCGTGGGGAAGTTTGGATGGTGGAGTGGGCGAGGGACCGTGGTAGGACGTGGTGGTTGCAGAGGTGGTCGCTGGTGCTCTTGGAGAGGAGGTGGTGGCTGCGTGGTCTCGTTGGAGGTGTTCTCGGTCGTTGAGGGGTGCACCGGAGTTGAGTCGTTGATGGTGGTTGTTGGGTTGGTGCGGGTGGTGGTGGTGATGGACGCGGAGGAAGTGGAGGGAGCTTAGGTGATGGGAGCGAAGACGTGGCCGTCGGTGGAGGTGAGGAGGTGGTCGGCGGTGTCGAGGGGAGAGGGAACGGTGGGTCGTTGAGCTCGGTGGTGGAGATGATGAGGTGCAGGGAAAAGGAAGGGGAAGAAGAGAGATTGTGAGAGAGAGGGAGAAGAGAGAGAGAGAGCCGTTGATGGGCGAACGAGGTCGGAGGGAACGGTCGCGGATCTTACGGCTGCCATTGCAAGCGGGCTTGGTCGTAGGAGGGGCGCGGTTCGTAAGGACATGGGTGCGAGGAATAGGAGCGCGGGGGGGGGAGCTCGACGCGGTAGAAGTTGGGACGAGGACGACGTCGCGGGGGAGCGGGTTGAGCGGAGGAAGTTGCGAGGGGGCGAGGACGTGGTCGCTTGGGCATGGGTGCGAGAAGCGGAGGCGAGGCAGGGGAAAACGAGCGGGAAAGAAAGTGAAGAGAAAAAGAAGGGAGTGGGGAGCGGGTCGGGTTTCGTGGGTTCGGGTCAGGTGCGGGTAAGGGAAAAGAAGAGAGAGGGGGAAAGGAAGAGAGAAGAGGTTAGGGGGTGTTGGGCTGGGTTCGGGGAGAAGGAGAAAGAGAAAAGGAAAGTTGGGGTTTGGGCTTTGGCCCAAGAGAAAAGAATCGGTGGGTTGGTTTTAATAGAAATAGGATTAGGGTTGGTAGAAAAATAATTGGATTAAATATATTTAGAAAAATTAATTAGAAAAATACAGGGAAAATTATTATTAGGAAAATATGGACAATTGGATACAAAAGAAACTGGGTATTACAGTGGGGGGCTAATGATGATTCTTATAAGTGGGAATTTCTCAAATCACAACGCATGGCGAACGACGTGTCACCCGCGACATCTCACTAGACTCTTGGGGGCTTCCGAGGAAAGTCAGTGCGGAACATTGACGGCTTTCTTCGGTTCGTCCCCGAGCTTAAACTCTATCTCTTACCCAAGAGCGACCCAGCCGCCGAACTGGCACCCATCTTCTTGTGCTCGTCCCCGAGCTATTGCAAAGCTAAGCTTCCTCGGCCTCCCGGTTCATCTCCGAGCCTCCGCCGGACTGAGCCTCCCCAGCTCTCCCAATCAAACGAGAGCATGGGGACTTAGCGCTTCCGCAACGGCTCCGTGTATCTCGCCGAAGTGAGATATCCGCCGTCCCACATCCCGCGTCCCACGCTGGCTCATTCTCCCATTAATGAGCGTATCCCGTCATTAATAAAGCGATCCCGTCATTCACGTAGACGTAACGTCAGGGGCGTAACCGAAGGTGAAGATTTCGCACCTGCTCGCTCCATGTGACCACTATAAAAACCACTCTCTCAGACGACTTAGGTAACGCAATTTGATTCCTATAGCCGCTACTTTGCTCATATTCTTCGGCAATAACTTGATCGTCGGAGGGTCCTACGGTGGTCACTCATCCCAGGACTTCTTTGCAGGTAGCTCGGCTTCCACATCAATCACAACCTATTGAGATCCACACGCTCGATAACAACCTCCAAATAAATCTCAACCGTTCGAGATGCTCGCTACCAGATCGACGGATGATGGAGGTCCTTTTCGGGTCTCCGTCAGATGTTGTCTTCTGTCGATCTTCCGGTGGATCTTGGAGGTGATCTCCTGTTGCGTGTGGGTCTCAATGGATTTTGAGGAGATTGGTGGTTTTGAGGAGTTTGCGCCGAGTACCTGCAAGGAAGTCACGGGGTGGTTTGGTACCACCGAGGAACCTCCGACGATCAAGTTAGCACAAGATCCGAGCAGAGTAACGGCTAAGTGGGGTGAAAAAAGCTTACTTGACCCCTCTGTGATGGGGGTTTATATAGTGGCGGCAGCACGCAGTAGCAGGCGCGATAATCTCACCGGCAGTTACGCCCCCAACGTCATGCCCGCGTAATAAGCGGATCGCCCGTTAATGGGGATCGTGATGGCATGGAACGTGGGATGTTGCCGGCAGAGAATCCGCGCATGGCAAGATTTGCAGAGCGGCGGTTACGCCTGTGAGTGGTGGAGTTGGTCGGTCGGAGGGACCGAGGAAGATGGCCTCGGCGGGAGAGCTCGGGGATGAGCGGGAGGGCCGAGGCATCTTGGTCCTGTGGTAGCTTGGGGCGAGCTGAGAGGCCGAGGAGGCCAATTTGCAGGGGGCTCTGAGGAGAGCCAGCTTGTGCTTGCAGGTCGGGTACAGGGGTGGCCTGGTCGGCCCTTGTGGGCCCTTTCTTCTGAGTTCTGGGATACGTCATCTTCCACGTGTCCTGATCTGGGAGATCGCCAATATAGAGCATCATCATTAGCCCTCCACTCTTGTTCCGACCAGCTGGTGGGTCGGGTCAAGAGTGGACTGCCGGGCCGCCCGGGGTGAGCTCTCTCCTAAAATTTCGTCGGGTCGCGTCCCCGGGCTGTCAGCTGTCTTTTCTGCCAGCGAATCAGGGCGAGATCTCTGCATTTAAGGAAGGTGCGCCGGTTCGTGCATCCTGTCACTGAAGCGACGGTCCGCGTGTCAAGCGTCGGTTGGCTGACGCGACGTGTGCAGACCTGCGGCATCTGATGGGATGCGGCCCAGTGTGGGAACGACAAGTAGAGCGATCGGAGCTGTTGGATGCGAGGAGGCGCTTTGGCGGGAGATGAAGGGCGCCGTTGGATGAGGGTGATTGCAGTGATAAATAGGGTTGGGGACCACTCCAGGGCTCCTACTCCTTCATATTTCCTCGCTCTAAGTCCTGGTTGCTCGGCGCTCATCTTCTTTCTTTTGCTTTAGTTTCTCGAGGATCTCTCTTCTTCATGTTAGATGTCTTCTTTCGTAGAACCTGTAGATGTCGTAGGAGTAGGTTCTATGGACCCTCTAGTTGAGCCTGAGTCTTTCCGGCGAGCAGGGATCAGATCCTCTTCCCGGGATATTGCGGCGGGGGCAGCCCCCAGGGAGGAGGCGGTAGACGCTGCCCCCGGCGCGTCGTGTTGGGTGAGGCATGAGGACGAGCTTGCCAATGCTCGGGCTCGCTTCCACATCCCCTCACATTATACGCTTCGTCTGGCCAAGGAGGGAGAGAGGGCAGACCAAGTACGGGGTAGGGAGATCGCCATGTACTTGGAAGCTTTTTGGGGTGGAATGCGCCTGCTCTTCTCTCCCGAGGTCCTCGAAGCGCTGAACTTCTTCAGGTTAGCCCCTGGCCAGTTAGTGCCGAACTCATGGAGGATTCTCCTCGGGTTCCTGATCCGCCTGAAGCTACAGGCGGTTCCCTTCAGCCTCTCCATCCTTGATTCTTCCCTTGTTTTCAAAAATCATCCGGGGGGTCGAGCGGGCAACCCGAGGTGGGTCTACCTCTCATTTAGAAAGCGACAGGGGGCGCCGCCGGGACAGGGGTTGTAGCCCTGCCTTCTTCCATTCACAACTGGAAGAAGAAGTTTTTCTTCGTCGCGCCGCCCGAGGGCGAGGACTGGCCTATGCCCATCAAGTGGTCGAGGGAAAAATGCTTGTCGAGGAACCAGTCCAATGACCCTGCCACGGTAAGAGTGGCGTCGTGGGAGCCCGTCCCTCGATTTGACGTGCTGCTGTCTGAAAGGGTCCTGAGTTGGGCCGGGTTCAGCCCCGTCGAGTTCGTCGGTAAGTTAGGCTTGCTTTTTGGCTTTTATATTGCATGTGTCGCTGACTTCTTTGCATCTGGTTTTGTGCAGGATCCATGGACATGAACGAGCTCCGAGCCTCCATACGCCAGCCGAAGAAGGTCACGAAGGCTGGAGGCGCCGGCTCTTCCCGTTTGAAGCCTGCCTCGGCTCCTTCGGCCTCCGTCCCAGTGCCTCCGGTAGCCGTGTCCCTTGAGCGTTCGGGGGCGGATCCCGCCCCAGGGCCTAGCAGAGCGTCGGGCCGGAAGTGAGCTTGAATTCTGGAGGACCCGGTCTCGGAGGAGAAGACCGGCTCTCCATTGGAGCCACTCAAGAGGGGTCCCCGGAGGTCTCCTCGGGGCGCGCCCTCGCCGATCATGGTGGAGGAAGGGGGCCTCCGGTTCGCGGTGCCCTCAGGGCTATCTGTCGCGGATAGCCTGCTGCACGAAATAGAGAAGTCGGTAGGGGGCAGGGTCCCCGAGGGGACCTTCAGGGCCCAGATGGCGTCCATCGCCCAGGAGTCCGTACAGGTAAGTGCTCGGTTGTTTGTGAGATTTGGTGCTTCCTTCATCTTCCTGACCTCTTTCTTATTTTTTCAGGTCCTCCAGCACGTCGCCCTTGCCTTACGCATGGAGGCCGAGGTGATAGCCCCGGCGATGAAGGCCGCGGACCAGCTTACCTCACTGGAAGAGAGCTCCAAGCGGGAGCTGGAGGCGGCGATGGCGGGGGTTGCCGCCCTGGAGGGCGAGGTGGAGGCCGGGAAACGGGAGGTTGCCCGGCACCGCGAGGCCGCCGTGGCTGCCGAGGTCAAGCTTGAGGACGCTCAGGCACTCGCCGGCAACATGAAGAAGACGGTGAGGACCCTCCGGAAGGAGCTGGTGGCGGCGGTCAAGGCGGTGGAGCGGGCTGACCTCTCGGTGGCGAAGGCGGTGGAGGGCTACAAGAAGTCGAAGGACTTCTACAATGACTTAGCCGTGGCCACCACCCGCATCTGGCACGAGACCCTCGACGCCGTTAAGGTCCGGATGCCGAAGTTCACTGATGAAGAGCTCCGGGCCGAGTACCCCCCCACGGAAGCCGATGAGTAGGGGGAAGAGATTCCTGACGAGGTGGTGGCCGAGGACCCTGCTCGACTCGTGGTAGATATCGAAGACCCCGAGGTCGTGCCTGGCCCCGAGGCCTAAAGGCCCCGTCTTCCTCCTCCTTTTATTTTGTCGCTTCTGGAATTTTCGTAAGCCTCCAGGCAGTCTGTAAGGCTGGGGAGCCCAAAATACCCTTTGTAAAGACTTCGCTTTTGGTAGTAAAACTTTTTGTTTCATCGTCTTGCACTTTATCTTCTGTTTGTGAAGAATGCTCGTAAAATATCCTTGCTTGCATTGTTGGGCTTCCATGTCAGGTCGGCTATCTGTCTAGCGATCGTTCGTCGAGTTGATTTCGATCACTTGCCAAGTGTGCCAAGCGCTGCTGAGAAGGAGGCATCTCCATGGCCCCGAAGTTGAGGGGGGATGACTCAGACTTGGATAGACCTGAAGTCTCTTGTTGGGGCGGATCCAGTGCATGTAATCGGCAGAGGGATGTCCGTCGTAGTTGTGCCGAGCATAAAGGGGCCCAGCGGCCTCGTTATGAAGGCTACAAACCCGCAGCGTCTATTGGGAAGGAGGATGCCTGCTGGGGATGACCGATGAGAGGATCTGCTCGGTTGATTTTGGAGAGGGCTTTGATCCCTATCGGTTGTGGTAGGAAGATACCAACCGGGGATAGCCGAGCAAGGGTCGGGCTCGACTGCCTCTGGGAGGACTTTGGTCCTTAGCGTTGGAGGGGCCATAGGAGGTCTGCTAAGGATAACCGGGCAGTGAAGCTGCGCGGTTGTCTTTTGGCGAGGGCCTTGATCCCTGGCGTTGCGAGTAGGGAAGCTACCAGCCAAGGATAGCCGAGCAGGGTAGCTGCTGAGCTGCCTCTAAGAAGGACTTTGATCATTAGCATTGGAGGGGCCGTAGGAGGCCTGCTAAGGATAACCGGGCAGTGAAGCTGCGCGGTTGCCTCTTGGCGAGGGCTTTGATCCCTGGCGTTGCGAGTAGGGAAGCTATCGGCCAGGGATAGCCGAGCAGGGAAGCCGCTAGGCTGCATCTAAGGGGGACTTTGATCCTTAGCGTTGGAGGGGACATAGGAGGCCTGCTAAGGATAGCCGGGCAGTGAAGTTGCACGGTGGCCTCTTGGCGAGGGCTTTGATCTCTGGCATCGTGGGTAGGAAACTACCAGCCTGGGATGACCGAGCGGGGTAGCCGCTTAGATGCCTCTTACGAGGGCTTTGATCCCTGGCGTCATGGGTAGGGAGCTACCAGCCGGAGATGACCGAGCAAGGGTCGGGCTCGGTTGCCTCTTGCCAGGGCTTTGATCCTTCAGGATGGGGACCGGGCAGGGTTACTGCCCAGTGCCTCTTGGCGAGGACTTTGATCCCTGTCGGTTGCTGTAGGAAGTTACCAGCCGGGGATAGCCGAGCAACGGTTGGGCTCGACCGCCTCAAAGGAGGACTTTGGTCCTTAGCGCAGGAGGGGATGTAAGAAGCCTACTAAGGACTCTTGGCCGGGCATGGTTATTGCCCGGTGCCTCTTGGCGAGGGCTTTTGTCCTGAAGGATAGCCGAGCGAAGGTCGGTCTTGACTGACTCTGGAAGGGCTTTTGATCCCTATCGGTTGTGGTAGGAGGCTACCAGCTGGGGATAGCCGAGCGAGGGTCGGGCTCGACTGTCTCTGGGAGGACTTTTTGATCCCTGGCGTTGCGAGTAGGGAAGCAACCGGCCAGGGATAGCCAAGCAGGGTAGTTGCTGAGTTGCCTCTAAGCAGGACTTTGATTCTTAGCGTTAGAGAGCCCGTAGGAGGCCTGCTAAGGATAACCGGGCAGTAAAACTGCGCGGTTGCCTCTTGGCGAGGGCTTTGATCCCTGGCGTTGTGAGTAGGGAAGCTACCGGCCAGGGATAGCCGAGCAGGGAAGCCGCTCGGCTGCCTCTACGGAGGACTTTGATCCTTAGCGTTGGAAGGGCCGTAGGAGGCCTGCTAAGGATAGTCGGGCAGTGAAGATGCGCGGTTGCCTCTTGGCGAGGGCTTTGATCCCTGGCGTTGCGAGTAGGGAAGCTACCGGCCAGGGATAGCCGAGCAGGGAAGCCGCTCGGCTGCCTCTAGGAGGACTTTGGTCCTTACCGTTGGAGGGGCCGTAGGAAGCTTGCTAAGGATAGCCGGGCAGTGAAGCTGCGCGGTTGCCTCTTGGCGAGGGCTTTGATACCCGGTGTTGCGTGTAGGGAAGCTACCGGCCAGGGATAGCCGAGCATTGTAGATGCTTGGTCGATTCTTCATGAGCTTTCGCCCGACCATCCCGTGGCAGGTATGGGGAACAGGGACGGTCGCGGCGAACGTGTGCGTAGCATGCGAATTGAATGTGCGGGGAGGCGAAGTGCCAGAGTCGCGTCGTTTCGATTCCGCCAGAGAAGGTTCAATGATCGCCGCGTGGTAGCAACTTTGTGGGAGAAAACGGGAGACTATTGGGTTCCGTTGGGGTGCAGTGGGCTATATAAAGCTGAGGGAGCGTTGGTCCTTCCTTTCTTCACAAACAGATCGTTGAGAATGGAAGACTTCCCCTTTACCATCCCTGAAATCATCCACTTCGAAAACGTATACCTCTACGACCAGAACTGCGCCAAGGACACGGTGCAGTTGGTCTATAGGAGCATCGAAGACCACTTCGGCCGGCTGCTCTCCCGGCGCTCCCCTCTGCTGCAGCTGCTGATGTACTCCATCTGGAGGGCGTCGCCGGGGCTTTACAACTCCCTGTCCGAGCAGCTCTACGACGAAGCCGTGGGCAAGCTGCGGTCTCTGAGGCGATTCAGCCTGATCTCCGTGGGTCGGCTGGCTCGCTCGGTGGCACTCCTCCGTGAGTGCTACGAACTGAGGCTCGAGGTCAACGCGTGCGGGGGGAATCGAGGGCAGAGGCTGGATCTCGCGAGGTCTCGGCTGGCGAAGATCTTTACTGAGTACCATGAGCAGTGCTCTCTGCACCCTCTTCCCCCACTGCTGTAATTTTCTTTTTCTTTTTGTATGTATGGCTGAGGAGCCCATAATACCTTTTTGAATAAATAAGACCTTTCCTTCTTTTTCGCAATGTTCCATTGATCTTTTATTAAATTAACAACAGACCCTAGGAAGAGTTTACATTGCCCTTAAAAAAAGTACATGCTAACAGATGTCCTTATTAGCGTGGCCCGAGCTCCCCGGAGGCTTGTTGGTCTCCGTGCTCGGCACCGGGTACGGGGCTCCCTGGGCTCCGGACTGGTCATCTGCCGAAACGAGCATGATCTGGCCGATGGTCAGCTCGGCGGGAGGGGGACGCTGCTCCTGCTCGTGGTCGGCCTGCCGCTTATCCCTCAAGTAGGCGGCGAGGTGCCCTGATCGGATGAGCTTCTCGATGTAGTCCCGGAGTTGCTTACAATCCTCCGTGGAGTGGCCCAGCGTCCGGTGGAAGGCGCAGTAAGGGCCCCGGGTTTGCTTCGAGCCCTGATGCGGGATTGGAGGGAACTTGAAGAACCCATCGCCCCGGGCCTCCTCTAGCAACACTGCGAGGGAGACGTTAAGCGGGGTGTACTCCTGGAACTTCGGGTGATAGGGCTGCTGACACTCCAGCCTCTCTTCCCGAGCCCTCTTCTTCTGGTCGAACTGTTCTGCTCGAGGGAGGTTCGCGTTCACCTCGGACTCGAGCTGGACCTCGCGCTCGGTCCATGCCTTGACCTCATCCATGGTCTTAGGCTGCGCCAATACAAAGGAGCGCAACCACTTCTTGTGCCTAAGATCAGATCTGAGCGCCGTGATGACGGTTTCGTCCCGGTGCTCGGGGACCTCAAGGAGGGCGTTGTAGAAGCGGGTGACGTAAGCTTTGAACGTCTCCTTGTTCCCGCTCTTAATTGTGAAGAGCTAGTCGACCGTGCGCTTCTGCCGACGGTTCCCGACGAAGTGGCCGAGGAACTGAGTAGCTAGCTCGTCAAAGGTTGAGATTGAGCGAGGCTCGAGTCCTCGGAACCAGTCCCGACCAGAGCGGATGAGGGTGGCTGGGAAGGCTCTGCACTGGGCAACGTCGGAATGGTCCTGGAAGCTCATCCCGACAGTGAAAGCATCCAAATGTTCTTTTGGGTCGGTTTCCCGTCGAACAGAGAGACCTTCGGGACTTGTTGCGCGAGGAGACGTGAACAACGAGTAGTCCCTCGGTAAACGGCTTGGTGAGCGAGTCGGCGGCGTACTTAGCCTCGTCGCCCGAGAGGTGACCTTCTCGGCACATGCCCTCGATCTTCTTCTCGAGGGCGTCGAGTCGGCCGTGGTACCTCGAGGATTCGGCGCCTTGCGATCCCTTGGTCTCTGCTGTGAGAGATCTGCGTCTGGGCGCGACCCCGGTTCCTTTCAATGAGGTTCCTCAGATCCTCGGGCGAGGTGGCCCTCGAGCCGCTGTGGCGAGCCCCTTCTGTGCGACCCCGTCGAGAGAGGGGGTGTCGGTCATGCCTGGGGACAGGCGAGGTGACCGACATCTCCTCAGGGGGTGAGGGTCGCGAGGAGGCTCGAGGCGAGGCGCTCTGGCGGCGGATCTTGGTGTGGAGCCGTGGGGCGCCCAGCGGGCCTCAGAGAGTATCGGCCCGTGAGATCTGTGGCCATGGGATGTAGCCTGTCGGTGGTCAGCCGTGCTGACGAGAGCAGAGTCTTCTGGAGGCGGAGGAGCGGCGATCTGGGGTCCTGGTCCGGCCGTTTGGACGCGGACGAGCGCCTCCACGATGGACTGTAGTCGATCTATTCGGACGGTGAGGGCATTGATGACGGTCGCTGGAGGAGGTTCATCCGCGCCTCTGGTGAGGGGGAGGCGGCGGCTGGTACCTGGATCTTCAGGGTGATCTCTTGTCATGTGGATGGAGATCGGAAGGCTAACTTTGTTTTTTTGTGGAGTTTAGTTTCCCACAGACGGCGCCAACTGATGGAGGTCCTTTTCGGGTCTCCGTCAGATGCCGTCTTCCGTCGATCTTCCGGTGGATCTTGGAGGTGATCTCCTGTTGCGTGTGGGTCTCAATGGGTTTTGAGGAGATTGGTGGTTTTGAGGAGTTTGCGCCGAGTACCTGCAAGGAAGTCCCGGGATGGTTTGGTACCACCAAGGACCCTCCGACGATCAAGTTAGCACAAGATCCGAGCAGAGTAACGGTTAAGTGGGGTGAAAAAAGCTTACTTGACCCCTTTGTGATAGGGGTTTATATAGTGGCGAAAATCCATTTCTACCAGCCCACACTGAGAGACAGACTCTCTAAATTCCTTAACTCTTCTATCCAGTCCAGTGCAAAAACCAACGCAGTAGCAGGTGTGAGAATCTCGCCGGCAGTTACGCCCCCGACCTCACGCCCGCGTAATAAGCGGATTGCCCGTTAACGGGGATCGTGATGGCTTGTAATGTGGGATGCTGCCGGCGGAAAATCCGCGCATGGCGAGATTTGCGGAACGACGATTACGCTTGTGAGTGGTGGAGTCGGTCGGTCGGAGGGACCGAGGAAGATGACCTCGGCGGGAGAGCTCAGGGACGAGCGGGAGGGCCGAGGCATCTTGGTCCTGTGGTAGCTCAGGGCGAGCTGAGAGGCCGAGGAGGCCAATTTGCAGGGACTCTGAGGAGAGCCAGCTTGTGCTTGCAGGTCGGGTACAGAGGTGGCCTGGTCGGCCCCTGTGGGCCGTTTCTTCTGAATTTTGGGACACGTCATCTGCCACGTGTTCTGATCTGGGAGATCGCCAATATAGAGCATCATCAACGGAGGACAACATCTGAAAGAGATCACATGCTCCATTGCAATCCTTCCTATATTTTGCATGAAAATAGAACAGGGTTTGGCTCTGAACCACAACACTTTGGCAAGATAAAATAAGTTTGAATCGGCATCGCCCAAATTCTTCTTCTTCTTGGCATAATAATAGATTAATAGTTGTTCCCAAAACCAAATTGAAATTATAAAATTCTCTAGTCCTCAGCCTCAAAACAAAACATGAGCCTATCCAATGGAAAATACTCAGTGGTCCGTTGCCGCTTCCCCCACTGTTTCTAATCACGGAAAAGTTTTAACGGCGAGGCCAAGGAAAGCGAAAGCCCTGCTCCTTTTCTCTTTCTTCTGGATTTCCCTAACCGACAAAACTCCAATATCTTTCAATTTCTATTTTCTGATTTTTCAAATGCCAAAAAAAACCCATTAAAGTATAAATTAAGCAAGAAAGTCGAAGATCTGTTTTACCATTTATAGCACAGGGAAAAAACTTCTTCAAACACAGTGCATGTCTCCATCAATCAATCAATCAAATTTATTATAAGAAACAAAAAAATTTAGAAAGAAAAAATAAAGTTATTACCTGAGCTTAACCACGAAATTCTTCGAAAAATAGAAATAAAAATTTCTTCTGCTTTGCGTTGAGCGAAAGAACACCCGCTTTTTCTTTGGGGCATTTATTTATCTATTTATAGTGAGGATTTTTTTTTGTTTATTTAAATATTTTTGGTTTGTTTTTCTTCTGTTTTTGCTGGAGGGTGGGGCCCAGTGAGGAGAGGGTTGGGCGTTCTCTCTTTGTGAATTGGGATTGATTGATAAAGGCTTTGGAATCCGATGCATGCGAACGGGATGGGGTATGGCGACAAGTGTAGCACACGTGCTGAGAGCGACCTCTTTGGGTGAAGCGCTGAAGCTGGTGGCTCCACGCCCGTGTTTTTTGCGCTTACCGCCCTTTATAATTAAGTCAAGCGAGTATCGGGTAATAGTAAACGAAACCCGACCCGATACTGAATTAGATCAGACTGGGACCAGAGTTGACCTAGTCAAAGGGCTAACCGTCTAATTATTACGATCGTGCCCCTGGCTTACATTTTACGTCCACGATGAGCTGTCGCCGTCGGCGTCCCCGCGGTTTCGACGTCGCGGCCGCGGTTTCTCAGTTGAGCTATAAATAGAGCGGCGACCCTCTCACTCTCTCTCAAGCAGAAAAAGCGAGGAAGCGAAGCAGGCGAAACCCTAGCGATCTGTAAGCTTTCCCATTCTCTTCATCTCTCTCCTTCTTCTTCTTCTATAATTTCTCTAAGAAATTAGGTTTCTTATCATAACATGTCCCTTGCTTTCGGCCATTTCCGAGCACGAGCGAGGGACACAAGGGAATTCTCTAACGATTGGGAATGAGGTTTGATTTTCTGGTGCAATTCGTTGAATTATCGCTTGTTTTTGTTTCAATCATCGTAGGGAAGCAGATTGATAGCTGTATTACCTTCAATTTGGTTATTACATGTATCTTTGATGATCTAGGGTTTTGAAGGCTTGATTTGGCAAAAAAATTTACAGCCTTTATCCTGGGTTTAAAAAAAAGGTTATCTCTAACCTTCATAGTTATTTCACAAAGTTAATAGAACAATGGAAGTATATAGCAAACATGAAATTGTACTTAAAAAGATAGGAAATCAAAGGTGGAAATAATGTATTTGGAAAATATTTAAGTTGATGTGCTGGAAATTGTAATTTCTAAGGTATCTCAGGTCCATGGCATGAGTAAAGTCGAAGAACAAAATGAAAATAAAATCTAACAAATTATAAATCTTAAAAAAATAATAACAAATTATAAATCTCACCTTATCACCTTTAGGAGCGGATCAAGTGAAAGTCAAATAGACTTTTTCCTGACAAGAAAGATAGATAGAGCTTGTTGTATCGACTGTAAGGTAGTGCCAGTGTAACCACTCAACACAGATTTTTAGTTCTTGATTTTTTATTTAGAAGAGGACTTAGAAAGATTAAACGTAAGATAGAGCCTAGAATTAAGTGGCGGCGACTGAAAGAAGGTAACCAAAAGGATTTTATAGATCGTGTAGTTTAAGAGGCGGATTGGCAGTCTGAAAACGATTTAGATAGAATATGGAACAAGCCATCTAGTTGTATCAATATGGTAGCTAGAGATCTACTCGATGAGTCGAGAGGTGGTGTTCCATCATCTAAGAACATATCATGGTGGAACGAATAAGTAAATACTCCTATTAAAATCAAGAGAGATTCTTATAAAGATTTGAAGAAAAACAGAGTTGCAGAGGGATTTGAGAAGTATAAAATGGTTAAAAAGAAAATTAAGAAAGCTGTTTGGGAAGCTAAAACTAAGGTTTATAAGGAGGTGTACGAGAAGTTGGAAACTAAGAAGGCTGAAAATGATATATACTGGATTGCTCAGATGCGGGAAAGAAAGACCAGAGACTTATGTGCGGTGAAGTATGTCAAAAATAAAGATCAGAAGGTTTTAGTTCGAGATGAGGATATCAAGAAAAAATAGAGAGATTATTTTGACAAATTGTTCAATTAAAGCTTTACTAAGAATCTGGATGGGCTTGTCATTCAATCTTAAGATATAAACCGTGATTTTATACGTAAAATTAGAATATCTGAGATTAAAGAGGTTTTGAAGAGAATAAGATCAAGAAAAGCTGTTGGTCTAAACGGGATTCCTATCGAGATTTGTAAATACTTAGGAAAAATAGGCGTTAAATAGCCGACAGACCTGTTTAATAATATTTGGCAGACCAAAAATATGTCAAATGAGTGGAGAAAAAGTATCCTTGTACCTATCTAAAAGAACAATGATGGCATTCAAAATTGCTCAAACTACCGTGGAATAAAACTTATGTGTCACACCATGACGTTTTGAGAGAGAGTGATTGAACACAAGCTAAGAAAGAATGGTAAGATAATAGAGAACCAGTTTGGGTTCATGTCTGGACGATCGACAACAGTCTATTCATTTGCTTCGTCAACTTGTCGAGCGTTTTCGAGAGAGGAGAAGAGATTTGCATATGATATTTATTGATTTAGAGAAAGCGTACGACAAGATACGCAGAGAGATATTATGGGGTAATAATGAAGAAGGGAGTCACCGTCAAGTACATTGACATAATCAAGGATATGTACTATGGAGTAGTTACAAATGTCAGAACTTGCGGAGGCCTAACGTGTGATTTTCCGATTACAATTAGTTTACATCAAGGATTTGTATTAAGTCCATCCATATTTACCATCGTGATGGATGAGCTTACTAGAACTATCCAAGACGAGATACCTTGGTGCATATTATTTGCTGATGATATTGTCACGACCCGAAATTGGCACGTGACGGTCCTAATACTACGCAACGTCTACAGGCGTAACGTGGTAAAAGAAAGCCAAAACCCAGCAATCTAAACCATCAAAAGTAGCAAGAAAGTGATAATAGAAGTTTTGAAACATTTGAAAACACAACCCAAATTCTTTAAACTCTCACTTTTATTCCTTAAAATTTTGGCAGTACCCCTTTGTAAAACAAGCCCCAAAATGGGTATAACATAATATATAAGTAAAAGCATCCCAAACGGGAGCAAAATCCACGCCCAACGGCGGAAAACAATCACCACAACAGATATACAACGCCGTAGCGAAAAAAGAGACGATATAAATAAAACTGTATAAAAACCTCCAAGTCACAAAATAATATACAATATCGTCCTCACACCAAGTCACTAAGTCATACATAATACTGGTAGTTGGAGAGTACATGGATACAACGAATATACAATACCACATCGGATAACCACCAAACCCACCTGGGCAAAACTGCACACTGTCAGGCGAAGCGGTATCCGCAGCAAAAGATGATATGATGGAAGAAACTAGCCTGCCTCTGACTATCCTGAGGAACACCTGCAAACACTGTGACACAACGAGGGTGAGTTGCCAACTCATGAATAGTAAATAACATATGCAGGTAATCGCGAGTATGCACGTACAACGCGAATCTAACATAAGCATTTAATGTCAATGAATAGTCATATGTAATGCAATAATCATGAATAGTACACAAGCAGGTACAATTAATACATGAAGCAATAATATGACGATATGAAAGTAACAGTCATGTAAGGTACTCTATCAGGTACTACCAGTACATGAAGTAGTGATATGACAATCAGTATGCAATAGTCATGCAATAATGATATGAAAATGTATATATGCCACATTCATGGAAGGTACATTAACAGGTACAACTACACATGAAGCAGTACATAAACAGTAAATGTAGAGTATGGAATGAATATGTCATTTCCACGGAATCCTGATATCGTGGTAGGATCAAAATCTATCAAGACAATCCAAATCCCAATTTCTCGAATCAGCCCCCAAATTGGCTCTCATATCATATAAGTCTCACAAATCCTGAATGTACACTATCAAGTAGATCTCACATATCCCGTATGTACCATATCAAGTGTATCTCGTATACCCCGAATGTACAATATCAAGTAGATCTAACATATCCCGAGTGTACAAAATCCGCAATCTCATATATATCCTGTAATCAATATCAAATAAATTCTCAAATGTCCTAAATCCAATGTCAATGAGTCCTTTACATTCTACGTATATTTGCATGAATAAATATGATGATGTATATAATTTAATGTCAATACATATATATTAGCGTCCCATTCCACTAATATTGGTGTAAGGGCATATATAACAGCGGCCTAATTCCCTGTTATATATACAAAGGAGTAAAAAGAATATTATGAAACCAATGCGTCAAGCATCGACACAGAAATGCTGATCTATCAGATGTTGTGACCATGACTGGCACCATGATAGGTACGTATCATACGCTATCCCGAAAGCTCGAGTGCCTAGCTCCGACCCTCGCCTTTCGACGTATCCATACGCACATGACTCCCGTCGGTATCCCCATGATAACCGCCGAGTCATTGGTAATGTCACCGGAAAGTATGGTTCCCCCATAACTCATCTCCTCACTGAGATTCTTGTCCCGGGTACCTCCGGGCCCCACCATGTACCCGCACACGGATCCCTCCTTTCCTCGCGTGGGGTGTATATATATATATATCCGAACCGATAAATCTCATGGTGGTTGCTAAAATATCATATCAAGGGAAACCAGGTTTTTCAAATAATGCATAATTTCATGAAACTCCCACGGTCTCCAAATCCAGAAAATATCATGAAAAATCCATATCTCAATGCGAAAATCCATGAATATAATATACGCATCATAATCTGAAATGCGAGCGTATAAAGGAAAAGCCGCAATTAACTGTAACAAGTAAATATAATATCATGCGGTTCCTAATCTCTCCAATTCTAAAATAACATCAAGTAAAGGTAAACATGTAGCTATAACCAGATATATGTGCAACATAAAGGTATAGCAAGATACATGTATCTAGCTATAAGTAATGATGCAGTATACCCCCTGGGTATAAGTGAAGTATGTGAGCAAGTATACCTGTAGCTATGACATAAAGTGTATATGTACCTATCACTAATGGTCGATACTCTATAGGTATACAGGTATCTAACACATAAGTATGTGAAGGCATATGTATAAGCATGTTGATATTCAGGTATCCTAAATATCATATGCAATAAGAAATATGAATCATTGTCTCAATGTTCCTAACCAAGCAATATCATTTCTATATGTGGGTTGTGCGTGACATGTCAATTATTGACGGTGTGCGTGACTTACAATCAGTGCTCGTGCAACATAAGCCGTCAATAATGGTGCAGTGTCCTAAGGATACTAGTCCAAGCACAACACTAACTAAGTAGTATGGTAAATGCGCAATTCTAAATATGATATAGAATATGCGACAGAATAACATCTCTAGCCCAGACGCATAACGCCATGCGGGCGATTCCCCTGTAGATATTAAATCTACTCACCAACACTCCTGGCTAAGTGTAGCCAACCACATGTTTTCCCTTTGTAGCTGTGTCCGTAGTCCCCGCCTGCGAACCTACAATATTAAGACAATAAAACAAGTGTATATTAATAATAACCCTAAAATACGTACACACTACATTTAACCGACGCAACAACACAAAGCTTACTCTCAAGTGTCCGTATTGTGGCTAACGTACGTAGCGACACGACAAAAGCAACTCAAGAGCAAAACCACACAAAGTGCACGATCCGTGTCGTATAACGTATCGCGCGAACACAAAACACTACAACCCACCTAAGTGATCCCAGATTTTGTATACAGTGAAAACTAAACAAATAAACAGAACCAAATATACCAAAACCACTGCAGACACCTACCCAGAAAAACCCAAACCCCAACTCCAAACCCTAGCCGATCTCGCCGGAATTCGTCAAAGGGGTCGCCGGCCCCGGCCGGTGGGATGGTCCTCGTGTCTCAGGTGGTGCTCCAGGGTCACTAGTACATCACTACAATTTTGTTTTATTTTTCTGTACGAAATTCAGGTCATAACAGGTCACAGATATCACAAACCGACACTAAAATACGATATTACACACAAATCCTAACCATACCTTATCTAAACTGAAACTAACTAGCTACAAAGCACAAAAACTAAATAAAGAACAGATAGGGACCATTACCTATCCTCAAGAACACAAAGATCCAGGGTTTGCATGCTCCTAAGCATCCAAGAGGCAAAAGTGATCAAAGATGTGATTTTTGTGATATATTTTGGGATTTTTGGGATTTAATGAGCTTTGAATTGATGCAAATGGAGAAGAATTGATCAAAGGCAGAAGAGAGAGGGAGGGCTCGGCCGAGGGAGGAGAGGGTGAGGTAGTGAGTAGAGTTTCCTAGCAATTTCCTTGCATTTAATGCACATAAATGCATTCACACACACACTTGCACACATGCATTCACCTCTTTTCTATTTCTTTTCTTTTAAATTTAAATCTAAAACCCATACAAATATCTAGATGCTATGTGAAGGGTTTCATTAACTCAAACTTAATTGTTGAAAAGAAGACCTAAGAGAAAATTTACCAAAATGTGAATACCGCATTAAAATAATATTAAAATTGGGAAAAATTCAAATTGGACCAAAACGTCCCATATAACCCCAAAGGTTGCGCACTAGCTTTATTTTAGCTAAACTAGGTGCTGGCAAGTATATATGGCCGTTTGATAAAAGTCGGTTAAAAACAGAAAATACCGACAATTTTACCCAAAAACGGAAATATTCACATAACGATTTCTAAAACGTTACAATTTCCTCTCTTATAAAAATTCGTCCCCGAATTTAAAATTCTCACTAAGCGTACCTTCAAAGAGAAGAGTACAAAACTCCCAAATCTCGCTCGCAGCCTCCTAAGTGACCACCTCACTAAACGGCTACGTCCAAGAAAACTCTCCATAGATGGCAAGACCTTTGACCGAAATTTCTCTACCTGCCGAGCCACCACACAAATGGCTGCCGGTGAACGAGAAGATCGCGTCAAAGCTAATGGTCTAATGCTGAATCATGTGAGAAAGGTCATGAAGGCATTTGCAAAGTATCGACACAAGGAATACAGGGTGATTAGTCAATAATCTGGGCGGAAGTGCCATTAAAGGTAACGAAACTAACTCGCTTTAAAGATCTCAGAAGGACCTATGATCCTGGGATAAGCTTCCCAAAACACAATACGTCATTCATCGAAAAGTCCGTAGAAATACATGATTTCCCACTGCGAATCCAAGTCTGCGACCACCATGGTCGGCATAAGGCCTCTGTTTGCACTGGCTGTCATCATCCTAACCTGAACCAACTGGATCATCTCCGAAGTCCAAAAATCCTACTACGCAGAGTCGGAAAAACAGATTGGTGATCGACATGACCTAACCTCTAAACCTAAAGGTTGCCAATTGGAGTGTCTCCTGACAATAACTATCGAAGGAAAACTCTAGCAATGGCAAGTGACGATCCCAACTGTCGACAACAAATAACACGTACGCAGAAGCATATCCTCCAGAGTCGGTATAGCCCGCTCTCACAAAACCATCATCCTGTGGATGGAAAACGGAGCTAAAGCTCAACCAGTACCCAAGGCTTCCTAAAGTTCCTGCCCAAGACGGCAAGCGAACATGGTGCCTTATTGGATACAACCCATGAAGGAACTCCGTGCAACGCACAAACTTAACAAAGAACAACTGAGCAAACTGAGCAAAACCGGACAACAAACACCCGAATGGAGTCACACCCTTGCTAAACTTGGGTAGACATCATAACGAAATTCGTGGAGATCTGCTCCCATTCCCACTTCGGAACGGTTAAAGGTTGCAACTCTCCAGCCGGTCTCATATGCTCAACCCAAAACACACAAGACAGACACTTTGAAACGAAATCTGAAACTTCTCTTTACATTCCTGCCCACCCGTAACTACCGCACGAGTCACGTCACACAATGGTGGAACTCGAAAGAACACCGAAAGCTGACTGATGTGCATGTTCTAGGATTTCGCATCTCTGCCTATCAGCAATAGGTACACAAACGCGTCCCTAAACGTAGCACATCTTGGTCACAAATCAAGGACTCCGAATCATTATCCAGCCGAGTATGCTCAAGTAGCTCTGACGAACGAGTATCGGCGGGCAGCGCCTCGCGAAAGCGATTAAGGAAAAGTGGTCGGGCGCGGACATGAGCAAGCTGTCTCCTCAGAAGAGGCGAACCTAAGCTGTACTCCACGATCGAATAAGAACTGTAAATCTGCAGAAGACTATCTCAACAATCAAAATCCGCTGCAGGAAGATGTACATTAAGCTCTGGTGGTCCGTGAAAAATCTGACACGACTCTCCGAACAAGTAGTGTCTCCAAATCTCCAACGCAAAACCACCGCGGCCATCTCCAGATCATGAGTGGGATATCCTGCTCGTACTTCCTCCAACTGTCGGGAAGCAAAAGCGATAACTCTATAGTGTCACCTCAGCACACAGTCAGCCCCACTTGCGAAACATCACAGTTAAACAACAAAGTCGTCCGAACCAGAAAGCAAGAAGAACTGGTGCAGTGGTCAACCGAATCTCCAACTGCTGGAAAACTCCGCACGCATGCCTCAGTCCAAAGAAAAGAACCTCCTTTCAGGTCATTCAAGTCAACGGTGCAGCACTACACTAGCAATCCTGCACGAAACGGCGGTAAAAACCTGCTAAGTCCAAAAATCTGCGGACCTCCGTCCTGCTCACAAGTCTGGGCCTAAGTTGTACAGTCTCGATCTCCCTCGGAACCATACGAAACCGTCTCCCGTAACTACTAGACCTAGGAGTCAACACAAACAAGCCTGATGGAACACTCTGAGAATCCAGCAAACTGTTGGGGCTCTCCCAATATCTGCAAAACAAATCCTCACGTGCTACTCCTGTTTCTCAAGGCACATTAGAATAGAACAGAATGTCGTCAATAACACAACAATAACCGGTCGAGGAACGGCGTGAAGAAATCTGGTTCATCATAACTACGAATGCTGTTAGGGCATTGGTGAGGCCAATGACACCACCAAAACACACAAACTGCCCGTAGAACGCACACAAGCAGTATTCGAAATGCCATTAACTTCGAACCCGCAACAATGATGACCTGATCCCAAACAACTTAGAAAATGTCTCACACTCTGGAGCTGATCGAAGAAATTGTCAATGCGAGATAAAGGATACCTATCCGCACCGTAAGCTGGTTCAATTGACGATCCATCAATACACAACCTCAAACTGCCGTCTTTCTCCTTGACGAACAGAAATAGGAGCTCCTCAATGTGAAACACTCATACGCACTAACCCCCCAACCAAACAACTCTGCAGCTGATCCTTAAGCTTCTTAAGCTTCGCCGGCTCAGCTGGAACAACGTCGGAAAACTCTCGCACGAAAGAAAACCGGTCCAACAAACCCAATGTGGCTACGGTATCACGAATGAACGCCAAGAATCCACGACATCCTCTCCTCAAAAGCCGACTAGCGAAAAAGGCGGAATTCAAGCTGTGAGAGGCGACACCACTGTCCTCCCTGCACAACAAGAACTAACTTGCCGGGAAAACAAACCTGACTGTTCTCTCGCGGTAGTCCACAGACGCCTATCACGTAGCTAACCAATCCGTGCTCAGGAGAACGTCAAATCCAACAACTCTAGAAAGATCAAGTGACGGATGAATCTCCTAACCGATTGGCATACGACTGAAATACGTGTCGCGCAACAAAAGAATCGCTGACAGAAGTTAACACAACAAACGACTGATTTAGCTAACACGACTCTCGGCCCAACCACGATACAAAGTGTGCAAAACAACAAGTACAACAAAAGAACATACGAATTAAGAATATCTGAAAACCCCTCATTGGACGCCCTCGCGTCCCGATGAGTGGAAGCAAACTCTCGTGTCTGCCCTCTACCCGCAACTGACTGATATTCTCCCCTGCTAACCTGTCCCCTCTGAGCGAACCCTTCGCGACTACGACCTCTCAGAGTACGCATCTGACGCGGTGCTAAGAAACAATTCCTGATGAGGTGATGAAGGCTTCCGCACCAGAAACACCCACGCGGTGATTGCTGACCCTCCTGGGGATGAGAGCTGGACGACTGTCCTCGTCCAAAGCCTCTGCTACTCTAGCGACGGTCACGAAATCTGTCACGACGACTGAACCTCTGTCTACGAGCTGGTACCTCTGTACGAGTCTTCCACTATTCCGGAACTCCCAAAGTCTCAGGAAGAAGTGTCTCGTCAACTGGGGCTGCATCCATAGGTGCTATGTAGGTGACGGAATGCTGTGTACTGACCGCAAGGAACAACTGGGTAACAGGAGTGACAACCTCCTGTCGCTGCGCTCGAATGGCCTCAACCAAAGAACTCATCGTCTGGCGCAAGTCCTGCATCTCTGCCACAAGTCTAGCGATACTATCTGTCGAAGGCGAATCTGTCTGCACCTGTGCAACGAGCATGCCATCCTGGTCAGTCATCGTCTCACCCGAGTCAACTCTGACCTCGGCCCTCGCTGCATTGCTCTGAGTCCCCATAGTCATCGGCGGCAAAGGCTATAAATGGAAATAAGATTCGATAAGAACACGGAAATCGAATCACAAGAATATGAATCATTAAGAAAGGAATTTCAATCAATTTGTACTTAGGTCACTTTAGGTGGAATACCGCATCGTGAGTATGCTGCAGACATACACACACTACGTTACTCTGCTTAAGCTACCTACTCCATCATACCAAGGTCATCCTACACTCCGTAAGGTAAAATCTAGCGCTCTGATACCAATTTTGTCACGACCCGAAATTAGCATGTGACGGCCCTAATACTACGCAACGTCTACAGGCGTAACGTAGTAAAAGAAATCCAAAACCCAACAATCTAAACCATCAAAAGTAGCAAGAAAGTGATAATAGAAGTTTTGAAACATTTGAAATCACAACCCAAATTCTTTAAACTCTCACTTTTATTTCTTAAAATTTTGGCAGCATCCCCTTTGTAAAACAAACCCCAAAATGGGTACAACATAATATATAAGTAAAAGCATCCCAAACGGGAGCAAAATTCACGCCCAACGGCGGAAAACAATCACCACAACAGATATACGACGCCGTAGCGAAGAAAGAGACGATATAAATAAAGCTGCATAAAACCTCCAAGTCATAAAATAATATACAATATCGTCCTCACACCAAGTCACTAAGTCATATATAATACTGGTAGATGGAGAGTATATGGATACAACGAATATACAATACCACATTGGATAACTACCAAACCCACCTAGGCAAAACTGCACACTATCAGGCGAAGCGGTATCCGCAGAAAAGATGATATGATGGAAGAAAATAGCCTGTCTCTGACTATCCTGAGGAACACCTGCAAACACTGTGGCACAACGGGGGTGAGTTGCCAACTCGTGAATAGTAAATAACATATGCAGGTAATCGCGAGTATGCATGTACAACGCGAATCTAACATAAGCATTTAATGTCAATGAATAGTCATATGTAATGCAATAATCATGAATAGTACACAAGCAGGTACAATTAATACATGAAGCAATAATATGACGATATGAAGGTAACAGTCATGTAAGGTACTCTATCAGGTACCACCAGTACATGAAGTAGTGATATGACAATCAATATGCAATAATGATATGAAAATATATATATGCCACAATCATGGAAGGTACACTAACAGGTACAACTACACATGAAGCAGTGCATAAACAGTAAATGTAGAGTATGGAATGAAATATGTCATTTCCACGGAATCCTGACATCGTGGTAGGATCAAAATCCATCAAGACAATCCAAATTCCAATTCCTCGAATCAGCCCCCAAATTGGCTCTTATATCATATAAGTCTCACAAATCCTGAATATACACTATCAAGTAGATCTCACATATCCCGTATGTACCATATCAAGTGTATCTCGTATACCCCGAATGTACAATATCAAGTAGATCTAACATATCCCGAGTGTACAAAATCAGCAATCTCATATATATCCTGTAATCAATATCAAATAAATTCTTAAATGTCCTAAATCCAATGTCAATGAGTTCTTTACATTCTAGGTATATTTGCATTAATAAATATGATGTTGTATATAATTTAATGTCAACACACATATATTAGCGTCCCATTCCACTAATATTGGTGTAAGGGCATATATAACAACGGCCTAATCCCCTGCTATATATACAAAGGAATAAAAAGAATATCATGAAACCAATGTGTCAAGTATCGACACAGAAATGCAGATCTATCAGGTGCTGTCACTATGACTGGCACCCTGATAGGTACGTATCATACGCTATCCCGAAAGCTCGAGTGCCTAGCTCTGACCCTCGCCTTTCGACGTATCCATACGCACATGACTCCCGTCGGTATCCCCATGATAACCGCCGAGTCATTGGTAATGTCACCGGAAAATATGGTTCCCCCACTAACTCTTCTCCTCACTGAGATTCTTGCCCCGGCTACCTCCGGGCCCCACCATGTACCCGCACATGGATCCTTCCTTTCCTCGCGTGGGGTATATATATATATATATATATCCGAACCGATAAATCTCATGGTGGCTGCTAAAATATCATATCAAGGGAAACCGGATTTTTTAAATAATGCATAATTTCATAAAACTCTCACGGTCCCCAAATCCAGAAAATATCATGAAAAATCCATATCTCAATGCGAAAATCCATGAATATAATATACGCATCATAATCTGAAATGCGAGCGTATAAAGGAAAAGCCGCAATTAACTGTAACAAGTAAATATAATATCATGCGGCTCCTAATCTCTCCAATTCTAAAATAACATCAAGTAAAGATAAACATGTAGCTATAACCAGATATATGTGCAACATAAAAGTATAGTAAGGTATATGTATCTACCTATAAGTAATGATGTAGTATACCCCCTGGGTATAAGTGAAGTATGTGAGCAAGGTATACCTGTAGTTATGACATAAAGTGTGTATGTACCTATCACTAATGGTATGATACTCTATAGGTATACAGGTATATAACACGTAAGTATGTGAAGGCATATGTGTAAGCATGTGGATATACAGGTATGCTAAATATCATATGCGATAAGAAATATGAATCATTATTTCAATGTTCCTAACCAAGGAATATCATTTCTATATGTGGGTTGTGCGTGACATGTCAATTATTGACGGTGTGCGTGGCATACAATCAGTGCTCGTGCAATATAAGCCGTCAATAATGGTGCAGTATCCTAAGGATACTAGTCCAAGCACAACACTAACTAAGTAGTATGGTAAATGCGCAATTCTAAATATGACAGAATATGCGACAGAATAACATCTCTAGCCCAGACGCATAACGCCATGCGGACGATTCCCCTGTAGATGTTAAATCTACTCACCAACACTCCTGGCTAAGTGTAGCCAACCATATGTTTTCCTTTTGTAGCTGTGTCCGTAGTCCTCGCCTGCGAACCTACAATATTAAGACAATAAAACAAGTGTATATTAATAATAACTCTAAAATATGTACACACTACATTTAACCGACGCAACAACACAAAACTTACTCTCAAGTGTCCGTATTGTGGCTAACGTACGTAGCGACACGACGAAAGCAACTCAAGAGCAAAACCACACAAAGTGCACGATCCATGTCGTATAACGTATCGCGCGAACACAAAACACTACAACCTACCTAAGTGATCCCAGATTTTGTATACAGTGAAAACTAAACAAATAAACAGAACCAAATATACCAAAACCACTGCAGATACATACCCAGAAAAACCCAATCCCCAACTCCAAACCCTAGCCGATCTCGCCGGAATTCGTCAAAGGGGTCGCCGGCCCCGGCCGGTGGGGTGGTCCTCGTGTCTCAGGTGGTGCTCCAGGGTCACTAGTACATCACTACAATTTTGTTTGATTTTTCTATACGAAATCCTGGTCACAGCAGGTCACAAATATCACAAACCGACACTAAAATACGATATTACACACAAATCCTAACCATATATTATCTAAACTGAAACTAACTAGCTACAAAGCACAAAAACTAAATAAAGAACAGATAGGGACCATTACCTATCCTCAAGAACACAAAGATCCAAGGTTTGCATGCTTCTAGGCATCCAAAGGCAAAAGTGATCAAAGATGTGATTTTTGTGATATATTTTGGGATTTTTGGAGATTTAATGAGCTTTGAATTGATGCAAATGAAGAAGAATTGATCAAAGGCAGAAGAGAGAGGGAGGGCTCGGCCGAGGGAGGAGAGGGTGAGGAAGTGAGTAGGGTTTCCTAGCAATTTCCTTGCATTTAATGCACATAAATGCATTCACACACACACTTGCACACATGCATGCACCTTTTTTCTATTTCTTTTCTTTTAAATTTAAATCTAAAACCCATACAAATATCTAGATGCTATGTGAAGGGTTTCATTAACTCAAACTTAATTGTTGAAAAGAAGACCTAAGAGAAAATTTCCCAAAATGTGAATACCGCATTAAAATAATATTAACAACAACAACAACTCAGCCTTTTATCCCAAGCATATGGGGTAGGCTACATGAACTAATATGAGAATCACGCCGGGTCCAGCACATGAATCCTCTGTCTCCACTCACTTCTATCGAACAATATACTTTCATTGAGTCCTTTGGCAACCATATCGTTTCGTATCACCTCCATCCATGTTTTCTTCGGTCTCCCTTTTGCCCTTTTGCCATTACCCATATCGAGAGTATCTATTCGTCGAACCGGTGCTTCCATAGGTCTGCGTCGCACATGACCAAACCATCTAAGCCGGTTTTCCCGCATCTTCTCCTCCACGGGTGCTATACCAACTTTTGCACGAATATCCTCATTTCGCACCTTGTCTTTTCTAGTGTTACCGCACATCCAACGAAGCATGCGCATCTCCGCTACGTGCACCTTCTGTGTATGATGCTTCTTAGGACCAAAACGTCCCATATAATCCCAAAGCTTGCGCACTAGCTTTATTTTAGCTAAACTAGGTGCTGGCAAGTCTATATGGCCGTTTGATCAAAGTCGGTTAAAAACAGAAAATACCGACAATTTTACCCAAAAACGGAAATATTCACATAACGATTTCTAAAACGTTACAATATTGTTCTAGTAAATGAGACGAAAGCAAGGGCTAATGTCAAATTGGAGTTATAGAGGCAAATATTGGAATCTCGGGGTTTCAGATTGACCAGGTCGAAGACAACATATATGCATTGCAAATTTAGTAAACAGAGAAGCCGAGACCATATTAGTATAACACTGCAAGGGAAAGGATATCACCGAGCGATCAGCTTAGATATCTAGGTTCCATCATCCAAAAGGATAGGAAGATCGATAGTGATGTTAATCAAAAGATCCAAGCTGGTTGGTTGAAATGGAGGGATGCAACAGGGATTTTGTGCGATCGTAACTTTCCGTTAAGGTTGAAAAGAAAGTTTTATTGGAGCGCTATTCGGCATACCTTAGTATATGGTACAGAATGCTGAGCTCTTAAGAAGTATCATACACAGAAAATGACGTAGCGGAGATACGCATGCTGAGCCGAAGCGGTAGTGTTTCGGGCAGGAGGGAGATTTTGTAGCCTACTTTGAGTCCTCCAGGAAGGCCCCTCGTTGGATGTGTAGTAACAGTAGAAAAGATAAGGTGCGAAATGAGGATATTCGTGCAAAAATTGGTGTAGCACTTGTGGAGGAGAAGATGCGGGAAAAACGGCTAAGATGGTTTGGTTGTAGGGTGTTTTTCGTCACCCCATTGAGATGGGAATGTGCGCGCGCTTGTCAGGCGCATTACAGATTCCCCCTGTCTAGGATAGGCTGGGGTTTATTGATTGTGGGGATCCGAATCTCCGGTAGCCGCGGACTAAGCTGCCGTTAATTACGCCTCGCATTTGGATCGAGAGAACTTCTGATTAACGGGGTAAACTAGTCATGCGAACTCAATATCCAGTGTTGTGTTTTGAAGGGATTTTTGATATATCGAGGGCCCCGCAGAGTTTTTACGGGGGTCCCGCTACCCGGATAGCGGGCTGGGGGTCAAGGAGGCTAGCAGCCCTTTGCGGGGTGCGGGGCAGCGTCCCGTTAGAAATTTTTTTCTAACAGAGACGGTGTCGTGGAGTATGTGCGTGCGTGTGTGTGTGTATATATATAGTGTATATATGAAAAAGGAAAGGGCATCCAAATGATGCGTGGGCCAGCGCCCCACGTGCCAGGCACACGGGCGCTGTGCGTTAGTGCGCCGGCGCCCCACGTGCCAGGCACGTGGGCGCTATGCGCCAGAGCGCCGGCACCCCACGTGCCTGGCACGCGGGCGCTAGGCGCCAGCAACAAAAGGGACTTGGTCCCTGCACTGGGAGCTGTGCTCCCGATTTGACTTATGGAGTTGAACTCCTAAGATATTTTTGGAGCTGATGAAGAGGCTTCTACCTTGATTCCGGGATCTTTCCTAAAGTGGGATTTTTGGAGATGAGTCTCCTTCCTCTTCTGTCGGCTGGATCTTGAAGAACAAGAAGTATGAGATTTTAAAAATCTCTTATTTTTGAGATCTGATGGGAGATCTGAGTTCCCTTTTATGGGTTCTGTGGTGAAAAACTATTTAGTTTTGGAAAAGGAAGAATAAAACTCTTGATTTAATTCAAAAGAAAGCAGAAGGTTTAAAACCTTGAGGAAGGTGAAGGAGGCACATGAACCCTAGTTTTTGGGGAGAATGAAAAGTGTATTAGATATTTTCATCATCATGTTGCCTTATATAGGCTTACACATTTACACATAGCCCCTTAGGCTTTACAAAATGACATTTTGCCCATCCTATGTCTCATGTGCTATTTTTTTTTGCACATAAGCCATGGCTTACAAAAATGTGGCTTTATGCCCATTTTGCTTACATTCATGCATAAAAAAATTACATCAAAATTATTTATTACATGACTTTTTATTTTGGCATGGAGGAGGGCCGGCCGTTTCATGTTCGGACTCGACCTGAGCATAGGCCCACCTGATCTGGGCTTGGGCCCACTTGACTTGGGGTTGACCTTGACTTTGATTTGGTCAACCGGGGTGCGATTTTCGACCCCAACAAAGTGCCCCCATCAATAAATGCACACCGCACATTTGAGTTGTGTACATGAAATTAATGGATCTTGAAGCTGGACTTCGAGGTGGAACATCATTCCGGGGGCGGAGCATCCCTCGGGGAGCATGATCCCGGGGATCGGAGCATCATTCCGATTTGCGGAGTATAATTCCACGGTCGGAGCATCATTCCGGAGAGTCAGAGTATAATTCCGATTTGCGGAGCATAATTCCAGGGTCGGAGCATCATTCCGAAGAGTCGGAGCATAATTCCGATTTGCGGTGCATCATTTCGAGGGATCAGAGCATCATTCCGAAGAGCGGAGCATGATTCCAGGGATCGTGTCACGCCCCGCTTCCCAGAGTATGCTAAGATGGGCACGTGACATAGCCAACCATGCTACCTATGGATAGGAAATATCCATCCACGGTCACATTACGGCTGTCGAGATATCAAGAACAATAATAAACTATCTAACACATGTCCATAATCCAAATAAAATGAGTCAAGAATAAAATAATGCGGAAGCAAAAGATCCCATACAAGAATAAACTGGAATGTACGTCCCATAATGCGGACTCACATCAGGAATGAAATAATACCGAAAGTAAATGAACTAACTACTAGCAAGTCCTCACTGCTCAGTCTGCTGACTGAAATACTCCTGCTCTGACTGCAGCAAAGGTAAGGAATCTGGGCCATGCAAAACCCAGACGTCAGTGCGTCATAATATCAAGCAATACTATAAACAGGGGATAGCAATACATGCAGGTATGAGTATAAATGATAAAACATGCATGACAGTGATATAAATAAGGACAGTTGGGTAATGTGTAGTGAGTGATCTAAACTGGTCTATTGGGTTAACTACTCTCAGGTCTTTGAAATCAATTTGATAAATCATCGATGTCACTCAATAGTATCCCGTGCGTGCCCGGGATCACGGTGAAGATTCTCGGGCTGAAACCGAGACATGCCGTTAAGCACTAAAAGGAAAAAGGGGTAACGATGAATGATGTCAACAGCATCATCCCAAGACTGGCCTAGCCTCTAAAAGGTAGTGGGTAACGATGGATGATGTCAGCGGCATCATCCCAAGGATGGCCTAGCCTCTAAAACTGATCAGTAAAGGTATCGAACTGTCGAGTTACAAGTCCGGTTTCATCATTGATTTCCCCATACCCCCAAGTTGTGATTCAAGTCAAGTATTGATAAATCTAGAGCTAATGTCAACACAGGATCAGCAGGTAAATGTTTGTCTGGATAGACAACAGGAAATGTCCGTAGGAATAACATGTCAGGTTTGTTGGCATTAGTAACAAGATCAGGTAACATGTAAAGCCGTGGTACATCAGGTCAAGTCAGGTAGTATATAGGTATCATGTCATGTCAAGAGGTGCACGGTACCATATCGTGTCAAGTAGTAGGTGTAACAAGTCGTGTCAAGTAGTAGGTGTAACAAATCATGTCAAGGTGCACAAAATGTCATGTGGGTGCTCATAATCAAACTAACATAAGCATGGGTATACAAAACAAGCATGGGGTACTAATGGAACAATAAAATGGAATATTGTAATGTGATATGCAATCAGGTACAGATTAAGGCATATAGATGCACAGTTATGATTTGGGTTAAAGTTAAAGTTCCAATACTAATCAAACTACAATTTATCAAATGTGGAATGTTAATACTTCAATGTTATACATTCAAGTGATCTAGGGATGCAATAATATGTATATTAGACGAGATGGATGCACACGGGTGTTTGAAAGGTTATACTATTTTATGGTACTATGGGCTATGCAACCAAGCACTATGATATAAATATGGACGTGGGCGCAAATTATTGTAATCTAACATGCAACCAGGTATGTTTCATAATTAACTCTAAAATGATATAAACGGACATCGAATTGTAAAATGTAATATAGGGCACCAAATTCAAACTTCATGCTTAACATGTATCTAAATAAATATGAAATAATATAAATAGCATGTAGTAAGTTTTACTTGCCTCGGCAGATCAAGAAACGGGTATATGGAACGTCACACGTCGGCGGGAAAAGTCGCGATGCTCGCACGGTACACGGAACAAATCCAAACAACGCACAAAGGGATCACACGGGTCAAAGATACTTGCTGGGTCGTCGGGATCGTCGTCGGCACGACCGGATTCCGGCAATCTAAAAGAACAGTGATCATTAAAAAAAGAAAAGAAAAATTATAGAAAGGAAGAAGGAAAGAATGGAAGGAAGAAGAAGCATGAGAAGAGGAATAGTTGCTCACTGGATTGCAGAGGAGTGATGGCGTCGACAGTGATGATCGGAGGAGCTCCGGCGATGAGGTTAGGGTTAGGGTTTTGTTTGCTGGGGTTTCTTGGTGTGCAGGGATCTTAGGCTCAGGTTTGGAGAGAGGAGGAAGAGAAGTGCAGAGGAGAGGGAGAGGAGAATGGTGATGATGACGGCGAGATGAAATGGGTCGTCGGCGACGAGTTCTGTGGGTGTGCAGGGGTGCAGGTATAGGCCCGGGAAGGAGGAAGAAGGAGAAGAAGATGACGAGGAGGAGGAGATGGGTGCTCGGTGAGGTGAGGGCGACAAGGAGATGAAGTTTTAGGGTTAGGGTTGCGGGGCAAGTGAGGAGTTTTATGGGTTCCTCGTGCGCTCGGGGGATTTTAAAGAAGAGGAGGAGAAACGAAGGAGGGAAGTGACGGTAGCAGGGAGCGGTGACGAGAGCGTCTACAGAAATCGCGAGAGGAGAGAGAGAAGAGGAGAAAGAAATTTGTATCGTAGCGGGGAGAGAGAAAGAGAAGAGAGAGAAGAGAGAGGCTGCGTTGGGGAGAGAGAGAAAGAGAAGAGATTCTGAGAGAGAGAGATGAGAGAGATGGAGAAAGAGATGTGGGGCCGGCGCAATTTTAAAGAAAGAATTTGATTGGCTGACGGATAAAAAGAAAGGAAGAGAGTTAGGATTTTTAAGAAAAGATTTTTAAAGAAAGTTTTAAAAGATTTTCAGTTTGTTTGATAAACCTTGAGAGCAGTAAAAAAATATTCAAATTAATATTTAAATTTTTTAAATAAACGAATTTTGGCGAGATACAGAGTATTTCAAAAAGCGCCCCGGTCTGGTCCAAAAATTTAGATTTAAAATACGAAAATTATATGCAGCTTCCAAATTCCAAAATGAAAGATTAGGTAACAAAAATGCATACCCCCAAGAACGGACGCCCGTACGTGCGCGTAGCTATCCAAACACGTCCGTTTCACTGAACGGGACGAAAACACTATGCGCGGACGCTACCACGGGGTTAAGGGTATCATGCAGGCTATGAAATGCAATTTTAATTTATTTTACGTGATCTAAAAGTTATATGTAAAATACGCGAGGCGGGTGAAATGTTAATATGCAGTATCCATGAGATGCACGTGCCTACTTAACCAGCCAGGGTAGTCTATAAATATAAATCAACCAGTTCAAGCAAGCGGGTCGGGTCAAATGTAATGTAAAAGTGTAAACTACCATTCGCACCCAAACAAGATATATCAGTAAAATACCAGAGATAAGAAATACTGAAACAGAAATTGGCATAACTGAACTCGGTTGTTACATTATACCCAACTACAAAAAGAATTGTCCTCGAAATTCCAAGGACACAAAAAGGATAAACGACCAACAAACTATAAGAATAGATGGGGAAACTTCTGCCGGATTTCATCTTCTCGTTCCCAAGTTGACTCTCCATGTGAGCGATTACCCCAATAAACAAGTACAAGGGGGATAACCTTGTTTTTAAGAACCTTTTCTCTTCGATCCACGATCGACACCGGTCGCTCCTCAAAAGTCAAATCTTCTCGTACGGTTAGCTCCGAATGATCCAACACATGTGTTTCATCTCGAACATATTTACGGAGTTGAGATACGTGAAACACGTCATGAACATTCGCCAAGAACTGCGGCAACGCCAATCGATACGCTACCTCACCAACACGCTCCAAAATCTCAAAAGATCCAACGAATCGAGAACTGGGCTTTCCTCGACTTCCGAAACGAATCACCCTTCTAGTCAGTGATATCTTTAAGAATACCAAATCACCCACGGCGAACTCTAGCGGTCTTCTCGACGTATCTGCCCAACTCTTCTGTCGGTCTTGGGCTGCTCTCATATGATTCCGGATAGTGTTAACCTTCTCGACTGTCTGCACGACCAAATCTGGTCCCAACAATCTTCGTTCACCGACATCGTCCCAGCAAACAGGTGAACGACACTTGCGACCATATAAAGCTTCGAATGGAGCCATCTGAATAGTCGCCTGGAAACTGTTATTGTAAGAAAATTCCACCAAATGTAGATGATCCTCCCATGAACCCTTGAAGTCCAACATGCAGGCTCTCAACATATTTTCAAGAGTTTGGATCGTTCTTTCCGACTGACCATCTGTTTGAGGATGATAAGCTATGCTAAACTTCAACGAGTCCCCAAACTTTCCTGTAAGCTCCTCCAAAAGTGTGATAAGAAACGAGTGTCACGGTCGGACACGATGCTCACTGGTACACCATGCAATCTTACAATCTCTTGCATGTACCGTTCTGCCAAAGTTTCTGTTGATTGACCAACTCAAAAAGGGATGAAATGAGCTGCCTTGGTCAATCGATCAACAATCACCCAAACTGCATTGTTGCCTTTTGGACTCCGCGGTAGAGCCGTCACGAAATCCATGGTTATATGTTCCCACTTCCACTTAGGAATCGGAAGTGGTTGCAATAAACCAGCAACCCTTTGATGTTCAGCCTTGACTTGCTGACACACCAAGCACTTTGCCCGTTTCATGCCTTCCCACCAGAAATGCTGTCGTATATCTCGGTACATCGTCGTGCCTCCTGGATGTACGGAATATACTGAACTGTGTGCCTCCTTCATAAGTTCTTCACGAATATCTTCCTTTGGCACACACAATCGGCTACCATAACGCAACGAACCATCTTCATGGATCAGTATGTCTGTTCGAAGTCCAGCTTCAACCTGTTCTCGAAACTTTTGCAATCAAGGGTCCTGCGATTGCGCTGCTTTAATATTCTCGATCAACGACGAATGTACCTACAGTTGCATCAACTGTCCCGAAGAATGCGGTAGCACAACCTCCAAATCAAATCTTCGAAAGTCTTCAATGAGTTCCTTCTGTGCAGTCAACATCCGAATTGCTGGTAACCGACTGAGCACATCCGGCACGACATTAACTTTCTCCGGATGGTACTTAAGATCAAGATCGTAGTCAGCCATCAGCTCTAACCATCTGCACTGCCTCATATTAAGCTCCTTCTGCGTGAACACATACTTCAAGCTTTTATGATCGGTGAAAACCTCAGCCCTTTCGCCCAATAGGCAATGTCTCTAAATCTTCAAAGCAAAATTCACAGCTGCTAGTTCCAAGTCATTAGTTGGGTAATTCTTCTCATGGGTTTTCAACTGTCTCGATGCGTACGCTATAACTTTCCCATGCTGCATCAAAACACATCCCAATCCTTTCCCAGATGCGTCGCTGTGAATCACCAATCCTCCGGAACTGTCTGGTACGGTCAGAATAGGAGCGGTTATCAATCTCCGCTTCAACGCCTCAAAAGCTGACGCACACTTATCCGTCCACACAAATGGTACTTCTTTGCACGTAAGCTTGGTCAAAGGTTCCGCCAGACGAGCAAAGTTCTCCACGAACCTCCTGTAATACCCGGCAAGTCCAAGAAAGCTTTTTATCTCCGCAACATTCTTCGGAATCGGCCAATCTCGAACTGCTGCAATCTTTTCGGGATCAACATCGATTCCATCGCCAGACACGACATGCCCCAAAAACTTTACTTCTTTCAGCCAAAACTCGCACTTGCTCATCTTTGCATATAATTTTTCTTGTCTCAACGTCTGCAGTGCGATCTTCAAATGTTCTGCATGCTCTTCATTATTCTTCGAGTAGACCAGAATATCATCAATGAACACCACTATAAACTGGTCCAAGAATGGTGAAAAGATTCGGTTCATCAAGTCCATGAATATCGCCGGTGCATTCGTTACTCCGAAGGGCATCACTAAATATTCGTAATGTCCACACCGAGTTCGGAACGCCGTCTTGCAAATATCTTCTGTTTTAACTCGGACCTGATGATATCCGGACCGCAAATCCAGCTTCGAGAATACCCTCGCGCCACTAGGCTGCTTAAATAATTCGCCAATGCGAGGGATCAGGTACTTGTTCTTAATAGTCACCCGGTTTAATTCTCGATAATCGATGCACATCCTTCTTGTGCCATCTTTCTTCTTGACTAGAAGAACTGGAGCTCCCCAAGACGAGTTGCTGCTTCGAATCCAACCCTTTTCAAGTAATTCAGTAACCTGCTTCTTAACTTCTTCCAACTCCACTGATGCCATTGGATAGTACGCTTTAGAAACTGGCGCTGCACCAGGAACAAGATCAATTGCGAACTCCACGTCTCGCTTTGGCGGTAAACCTGATATGTCTTCAAACACGTCCATGAAATCTTGAACAACAGCTGGCGTTTCATCTTGAGCAACCTCCATCGACGAAAGAACATTAGCTGTCGGCCTAGCCCTAAACTCGACTGGTCCGACAGAACTGCTTCCTCCAGTGAAGATAAACTTTGGATGTCCGGGAATCTGGAAAATTACTTTCTTTGCCCTATAATCAATATGAGCATGGAAAGTGCCGAGAAAATCCATTCCCAAGACGACTTCATAGCTGCCTGTATCAATCACCAAGAAATCCGCAAACAGCTCCCGTCCGCAAACAACAACTGCACAATCCTTACGTTCTCTACTAGATATGATCTTCCCATTCCCAGTGTGTATGTCTCAGAAACTAGACAGGGTCGTGCAAGTAATCGAGTGTGTAGCAATAAACTACGACATAAAACAATGGGATGCACCAGAATTGAATAACGCTAATGCGGGAAAACCATGAACAAGTAGAATACCTGAAACAACTTCTCCTGAAGCTTTAGCTTCCTCAGCCGTAAGGGTAAAAGCTCGAGCTTGATTGGGTCCCTGAGTCAGCTGCTTCTGTCCCGGAAACGGTTTCTGCGGCGGCTTCTGAACATCATCCTTCGTGCGAAGCTTCGACGGACAAGCTTTAATAGTATGATCCGCCGATCCACAAACCAAACAAAGTCCTTGCCTCCTTCGACAATCTCTTTGCACATGTCCGGGTAAATGGCAGTAGTTACAAATCACGCTCCTTCTTTGATCAACGACAGCAGGCTTCTTCATAGGTGTTACGCCACGACGGTTCACTGGAATACCTCTGTGTCCATGTGCTCGGTTCGGTGCAAATACCGGCTTCCGTACTGTAACTGCTGTCTGCTGTGTATTCCCAGTCTTCATAGATAGGCTCTGCTGTTCTCGGGCCGCTGTAAGTACCTGTGAGAAAGTGGTCAAACCCAGGGAGACAATCTGCCTCTGGATGTCCACATCCAAACTGCGCATGAACCTCCTTGCCCTATCAGCATCGTTGGCAACCAAAGATCCAGCAAATCTACTGAGCCGCGTCCACTCAGCTGCATGTACATCTACAGGTGCGCCGTTCTGCTTTAAACTGATGAACTTTTCTTCCATTTCCTCCCGTGCAGTCTGTGGAAAGAACTTCTCCAAGAAACTCTTCGAAAAATCCGCCCAACGGATCGGCTTGGGCAAGCGAGTTTCTTCCACCAGCCACCATTCACGGGCATAGTCCACCAACTGGATGCGTACCACATCCACTCTCTTATCTTCTGGGATCTGTGCTGCAATGAGTAAATTCTCCGTGTCAACCAGCCATTGCTCCGCTGGCTACGGCTCCTCCAAGCCAGTAAAGACAGACGGACCCAGTCTTCTGAAATCTGCTACGGTTCCCACACGATCCACTGGGCTGGCCACAACATTGTTCACGGACTGCTGAACGGTCCGCAAACCTTCCTGTAAAGATTCAGCTTGCTGCTGGTTCAGCTCGGTCTGTCGCTTTTGGTTCTCCAACATCCCACATATTACTCCAAGCATAGTGGCTTCGTCAACACGCCTCTGGTACGTTTTCAGATTCTTGTCTGCCATGTTCCTGAAATCAAAACACCAAAAGGATTAGCATGATAACAGATTCAAAATGTAGGTTAAGGATATGAATCAAGGCTAGAACTCCAAGTTATTTAAATAGAGTACCGCATTGTAGCCTGTTTCCCCAATCAGAGCAAAACTCTGTTTGAATTTCAAAAATTCAAAAATTGAAGCAACGCTTCAGATCCCTTACGCTGCGCGCAACGCGCCACGTGTCAAAAGCAGATACGCCAGCGCAACGCCCAAGGCAGCGCACCCAATCAGAGCAAGGCTCTATTTAAAACAAAATTAAAGGAAGCAACGCTTCAGTTGCGCTGCGCTCAGCGCTGCGCGACACGTGTCAAGCGCAGGTGCACTTGCCAGCACTAAAACAAAATTAAAATTCCAGAAAGATCTTTCTGATCTTATTAAAACAATAAAATTCTCTTCTGTAAAACAGGAGCTCTTGGATCAAAGATCCAACGGTAGGGAAAAATCCCTAAATCACTCAGAGAAAGATCTCTTTAACCGATTTAACAAATCAATTGGCACTATAAAAACGCCCCTAGACTCCAAGTCTAAAAGAGAGAGAAAAAGAGAAAACACAGAACTCCTCTAAAATTTTGAGAAAAGCTCAGAGAAAGAAAAGGTAAACCTTTTGAATAAAAGAACTTCTAAAAAAGATCAATGATCTAAGAACAATGTCAAATATATTCAATAAAATAATAATAATATTAAAAAAGAAGAAGTAATTTACTTATGAATAAAGGCATTGCCTTTTCTGAACCAATGGTTCTTGAAAATTTGAGGTAAAACCCCTCTGGAAAAAGAAACAAAAACTTGTTTTCTTTAATCCAAATTTTAAACAGTGCCTTGTACTTTTGAGTTTGCACTGTTGCGCTTCTTGAATTGGCGCAAGCCATCAGGGAGCACCACGTGTCAGCCCCGGAACAAACTGCGCTGTGCGTTTCTAAAACAGAGCACTGCTCTCATAAATTGGCGCACTGCACCAGAGCGCGCCACGTGTCAGCAGCGCAATAGCGCACTGCACTTGCGCTCACCAGAGCGCGCCACATGTCAGCAGCGCAATGCGCTTGCGTTCATCAGAGCGTGACACGTGTCACCTCCACATGTGTTTGCGCTCATTAATTGGCGCAAAGCACCTGACAAGCCACGTGGCACACTGTCAGAAGATTTAAGGCTCTGCATTATTTAAAAGAGGGACAAAGCCCAATTAAAAAGGCCTAACAGGCCTGATAAAAATGCCATGCATTATTTTAAAAAGGACAGAGCCTAAACAGAGGTCTGTTAGACCAAAACAAATGCTGTGCATTTAATTAAAAGCCAAATGCTATGTATTAATAAAGGGCAGATCCCAAGCAAAGGCCTAATAGGCCAATGATAAATAAAATGTTGAACATTTTCAACTGGATTTAACCCAATCATGGCCATAAGTCCTTAAATTAATATTGACTGAGCACGACTGCTCTCTTAAATCAATTTACACCCGGTTCAAGGGTACATCTCCGAACTCCTCTGACATTTGTCGTTGTAATCCTTCAACGTCGTCAGAGAGGTGACGGGTCCCGACAACCGCACATCAATATGGACTTAAGCGTCTTTAAACCAACTCATGGACTTAAGGGTGCTTAAACCAACCTATGGACTTAAGCGTCCTTAAACCAACCTATGGACTTAAGCGTCCTTAAACTCACGGACTTAAGCGTCCTTAAACCAACGGACCACTATGTCCCTAAACTGGAACAATAGAGCCCCTCAAATGCTCTTTTGTCGGATCTAAACGATCCCGTTTAAGTTGATCTTAGCCTCAAATATGGCTAACGTATCCTCAAACCTTCAGACAGACTTTAGTCCCAAATTGGACTATAGATCCCCCAATCAACTTCGGTTCAAGGGTACATCTCTGAACTCCTCTGACATCTGTCGTTGTAATCCTTCAACGTCGTCAGAGAGGTGATGGGTCCCGATGGCCATACATGCAATGGACCACTACGTCCCTAAACTGGAATAATAGAGCCCCAAATGCTCTTTTGTCGGATCTAAACGATCCTGTTAAGTTCTTAGTCTCGAACTGGACTAACGTATCCTTAACAAAAGTTTGAGTTGATCTTAGCCTCAAATATGGCTAAAGTATCATCAAACCAAAACCCCAAACCCAAATCTAAGAAAATACGGATTTGGACTAATCCACGTTCTACGGGCGACGACATAAATTAGTCTCTGTATACAATCCACGGGCAACCACAAACAAAACAAACACCCACGACACGAAGTGAAATTCTGGAGAAGGAGAAAGTTGTTACCGCGAAGCGGTAGCGTAATTAACTGCAGGGGCTTGCGCCTGCAGAGAAGAGCGTCCCCACAATCAAAAACCCCTCAAGCGAGGGGGAATCTGACGAAGTCTGCTACATCGGCCGCATCCGTCTAAACCTTCGATACACGGTGCCATAAATCAACTTGGCATTTTCGGAGAGGTGGACGGATAAAACTAAATAGCATCTGCCCCGAATTTCAGGCAAGACGTCTCTGTCTTGGCCGCCATTCGGAGGGGAACAGATTCTGGCACGCCTGGTGGGACCTTTTTCTCTTTCCACTCCACACTTCGTGTGTCGTGTTCGCGAACAAATCACGGTTTGCTGTGGTTGCCTTTGTATTCAAGGTACTTAGATTTGGTGTCTTGCTCCATGCAGAAAACAGAAGATCAATAGCTTCAAACTGCACTACCTGCAACTGCAACTCTCGCTCCGTCCCTGCTGGAGGAGTGACTTACGGACCCCAAGCGGACTCTCTTTTCAAGATGCCAGTGGAGCACGTAACTCAAGCCACCACTGGACTATTCTTCGGGACCATGCTCCCACCGCTGAGCTTCAATGCCCCAATGACGTTGCAAGAAGCCCCAAAGAAGTCGGTCTTTGATCGACTTACCACTGCCGCGGCCCCTCTCAACGGGCCGCCCAACTTCAGTACCTCAGTTTTCAACAGACTGGGTCAGAACGTTTACAAGCCCGCTATACCTGAAGCTGCCATCCCAAAGCAGATAACCATTCCGGCTCAAGCGAAAGAGATTATTGAAAAGGCTTCTCCTTCCAAGAAGTCAGTTTTTACAAGGCTGGCCATTCGGGTTTCTGCTCCAGGCGAGGTCCTCAAAGCAGCTTCCCCTGCCCAGAGGGGGCATGATGAAGTCACCCTTATAGCTGAAACAACCCCATCCGCACGACACGCTCGACGTCGCCACTTGCGCCGAGTAAGGAAAGCTGGGGGCAACTCCCCCTCTGGGCTATCTCCATCAGCCCCAATGGTGGAAGTTGATACTGTTGTTCCGACCGGGAATAGCTTTGAACTGCTCAACAAGGTGCGCAAAAACTCGCCTACTGCAGTGCTGAAGAGAACTCCTTCACCTGTGAAGAATGCTACAGAGAAGAAGCCGGAGCAACCTCCTCAACGGCTATCCTCTGAAATTTACAAGGTCTGGCGTCAAGTCTAAGACTCCGCGATGGATCAAGACTATCTCCGCCGACAGAAAAAGATGAAAGTTCGGCAGGAGAAAGACTACTATGTCAGGCCAGAAAAAGCAACAGCTACTCGGGTGCCCACTGCGACGGCTCTCTCAACGTCAATCACTCAAAAGAAAAGGAGGCCGCAAAAGGCCCTTGTAAACATGGCGAACCGTAAAAGCGCAGAGCACAAACGCCTCAAATCTGGGGGTATGGTGCTGCACACTATTTATATGGCTTCCGGAAAGAAGGAAAGCCGTGCTTCGACGGGTCACCGACCGCTCACCCGATCCGTGACAAAAGCTCAAGAACAGCAACAGCAGAAGTTTCAAGAGATGCTGACTACAATGGCCGCACTTACCGAGCCAAAAGAAAGCCCAGAGGCATCATCAAAGCATCGTCACGAACAAGAAACTGATGCTGACTTCTTACGCAGAGTCCTCGAAAAGAAGGACAGAGAAGCCGCAGAGCAAGCGGCTAACATAAAGCAAATGACGCTCCTCTTCCAAGATATGGTAGGGATGATGTTACAGCCGGACCCTCCAGCTGATGGCCCTCCAATCATTGTTGAAGACGATAGAAGGGAGGTATCTAATCCTCCTCCGGCTCTTTCAGCAGCCAAGGAGGAAACCATTTCCAAAGCTGCATTGGAGGACTATATAGCTCAACAAATACGAGCTCATCAGGCGAGTGAAGCGGCTGGGCAAATTATTAATACTGGACGACCCTATCCGGGCTGGTATGACCAGATTAGTTACCCGCCGGGATATACGATCCCTAAATTCCACATATATAAAGGGATAGGGAATCCACATCAGCATGTTGCTCAATTCAGGGCCTTATGCGGCAACACTGGAGGCGACGACAAACTGCTGCTTCGCCAGTTCGTCGGTAGCTTAGCGGAGACGGCCTTTGAATGGTATTCGGAGCTACCTAACGACTATGTCAAAACATTTGCGGAGATGGAGTTGTTGTTTACCCAGCGTTTCGTGAGCGCCAGCGAACGTACTCTAATAACGGCGTTGATCAATGCCAGGGTGAAACCAGGCGAGACGTGGGTCCAATACGCGATACGATGGCGGAACTTGTGGTCAAAATGCGAACAACGCATTGAAGAAGCGCCAGCGGTAGGCATGTTCGTGGGTATCCTAGATCTTCATGCGACTATCTCACAGTTCATGATGTTCTTTAAACCGACCACCTTCCAGGACTTGATCGACAAATTAGCTCAAATGGATCAGACGGGCCATAGACCGTCCCCTCCAAAGCCGGACTCTTGAAACGAGAAGGGGAAAGGAAAAGCGATCGTCGTCGCCAATGCACAACAACAGCTGAGCAACTTGAAGCCGGTTGTCCGTCAAAACAATATGCGTCCACGCGTACCCCTCGAGGAGAGGTTAGGACGTCCTTACTCATTTCCTCAAGATAAAACGAGAAGACTGTTCGAGCTGGCGCTGCGCAACAGGCTTATCAATCTGCCAGATGCAAGGCGTCCGTTGCAGCCAAATGACGTCAATGATCCCAATTACTGCCCCTACCACCGAATATTGGGTCATCCGATCGAAGATTGTTACGTCTTCAAAAACTGGATTGAAGATCAATATCAGCAAGGCAAGTTCGCGTTGTCCGAAAGATGGAAGGTGAACCCGCCGCAGCCTCATACCCCGAAAAGGGTGAGCACGCCGGGGGCAACGTGCTCCCTTGTTGAAGAAGCTTCGTGGGAGGTTGTGCTATCAACGAAAACCAAGAGGATGCTGAACGATCTCCAGACATGCCCGGCAATCAGGTGGGAGAACCCGCTAGAACCCCAGATCATTGAAGGGATGCTGAAGCCGCGCTCAACTCCAAAGACCGGTGGTGATGGTCTAAGCACTCACACCCAGCTGTCGAAATCTTCAAAGAAGAAGAAAAGATCCAAAAAGCCTGTGAAACCTGACGACAAGCGCACGGACCTGCAGAAACAAATCGACGCGTTGGAAGAGTATAACCAGAAAGCGAGGACTCCCATCACGCTCCAGGAGTTCTTCGGCCACGTCCTTGAAGACGGAGATGATGGAGAAGACTCATCAGATGAATCTGAAGACTACGTAGCAAGTTGTCATGTAATCTCTCACTCGTCGATAGATGATAAAGAAACTCCTTGCATCGAGAAACCGGGGGGGGGCAGGTCTTGAACCAGAACTTCTGTGGCCGTCAGACGAGATGATCGATGCCTTCCTGAATGAGATTCGTCTGAAAAATAAAGTCAATCAGGAGCGTGAGATGGCCATATTGGAAGGAGCCAAACGCCGGCGATTAGACGAAAGAGTCGAGGAACTCCTGTCAAATCAAAAGACATCCGCTGGGATAAAAACAAATTCAAGACGAGAAAAAGGTTTGTTAAAGCCATATCAATGAGAATGAAACTACCACCCTCTGAAGAAAACACTCTCGGTGGAGTAGAGATGCATCCTAATTACTGCTTATATCATCAGAAGATCGCACATCCCACTGAAGACTGCGACTCCTTTAAGTGTTGGTGGTAAGGGTATGTCGCTCACAAGCAATACGTCAACAGAACAAAGCGGGAAGCTCATAGACAGCGAAAAAATACGACAGATGAGCATAAAAGAGTTGTCGGCAATTGTCATATGGATGATCCCGGGGGATCACGAGTTCTCACTTTCGGGAGCAATTCCGACGAAAAAGTAGCCTTCGGCCCTCTTTTCAAGGAGTCCATCTCTGAAGGATTAAGGAGTTGCGATAACGTTCAGCCGCACAATTGCACGATATCCAAAGAGAGTCTCGGACCCACAAACAACGAAGCGAACAAAAAGGATAAAGGAAAAGGAAAAATGGCCTTTGTCGCTAACACTCAACAGCAATCGAATGGCCTTAAACCGATTATTCGCCAAAACAACAAGCGGCAACCCCTCTATGAGAGGTTGAAATGTCCTTACTCATTTCCCCAGGATGAAACAAGGAGGCTGTTCGAAGTGGCAGTGCGCAACAGGCTTATCACTCTACCGAAGCTGAAACACCAGCCACAACTGAATGATGTCAACAATCCTAATTACTGCCCTTACCACCAAGTATTGGGCCATCCGATCGAATATTGCTATGTTTTCAAAAACTGGGTTGAAGACCAATACCAGCAGGGCAAGTTCTCGTTGTCCGAAAACTGGAAGGTGAACCCGCCACAACCACATGCTCCGAGAAAGATGGATATGCCGGGGGCATCGTGCTCATTTATAGGGAAAGCCCCATAGACCGAAAAGTCAGTAAACTAGATATTCGCCTCAAATACGGCGACGGCGGACCGCTATGTCCTAAAACTTGCAAATGACCGAAACGTCGTTAAACTACTACCAGCCCGCGGCATCCTCAAACTGACACGGAATAAAAAAATATAAATAAAAAAATAAAATAATAAATAAAGACGGTATGTCCATAAGCAAAATGGGCACGGATGAAAACCCGAAAGGGCTCCGTGAGTAATAACAGCAGGGCTATCGGCGAGTGTTTGTGAAAACCCGAAAGGGCGCAAGCTCGTTAGAAAAAAAAGAGAGGATAAAAAAAAAGAATAAAAAGAGACGGTATGTCCATAAGTAAAATTGTCGGGACCCGGTTCTTGCTCACGGAGCAAAGTGCCACACGGAACAAAGTGCCACGCCAAGTGTCGTGTTAAGTGGGCAGGGGTCACCTCTTGAATCCGTGGGGGCCACCTCTTGAGTCCGTGGACCCACTGTAGAACAATGAGGACTCTTCGGAACACATTCCGAAAGAGGGCAGATCTGCACTATAAATGGAATGATACCACTCTTCAATACAGATGCGCTTTTTAAGTGAACCGGCACTACAGGAGCTTGAGAACTCCGTAGTTAAGCGTGCTCGAGCCAGGGAAGTTCTAGGATGGGTGAGCTCCTGGGAAGTGGCCCCTGGTCAGGTCCGGTTCACCCCAAGGACAAAACCGTGCAGCTTTGGCCAGAGCGGACAATACTCTCTGTATTGGGGATGGGGCGCGGCAGAATGATATTAGAGCTGGTCCCTCAATAGTAGGTCTGTGGTTCGAGGACGAACTGTTGTTCAAAGGTGGGGAGAATGTCGGGACCCGGTTCTTGCTCACGGAGCAAAGTGCCACACGGAACAAAGTGCCACGCCAAGTGTCGTGTTAAGTGGGCGGGGGCCACCTCTTGAATCCGTGGGGGCCACCTCTTGAGTCCGTGGGACCCACTGTAGAACAATGGGGACTCTTCAGAATGCATTCCGAAAGAGGGCAGATCTGCACTATAAATGGAATGATACCACTCTTCAATACAGAGGCGCCTTTTAAGTAAACCGGCACTACAGAAGCTTGAGAACTTCGTAGTTAAGCATGCTCGAGCCAGGGAAGTTCTGGGATGGGTGACCTCCTAGGAAGTGGCCCTTGGTCGGGTTCGGTTCACCCCGAAGGACAAAACCGTGTGGCTTTGGCCAGAACGGACAATACTCTCTGTATTAGGGATGAGGCATGACAAAAATGGGCACGGATGAAAACCCAAAAGGGCTTTGTGAGTAAAACAGCAGGGCTACCGGCGAGTGTTTGTGAAAACCCGAAAGGGCGCAACCTCGTTAAAGGACACTTACAGGGTCCTCTCGACCTTGTAAGGAGAAACCACCCGCGTGAGATCCTTACGACTCATAAGGGAGCAATACACTTAGGGATCCTCACGATTCCTAAGAGGAAATTACACTTGCGAGATCCTCACGACTCATAAGGAGAACTCTCTTATGGGACCTTCACGGTTCATAGGATTTGAAAGTCTTAAGTTACAGAGACCTAAACCTGTTCTTAAGCAACTCCCACAGCCTTTGATATTGCCCTACAAGCGGCTCAATACTGGCCCTTGTATACAATCCACGGGAGCGAATAAACATTTCCCTAACAAAGTCCCATCCGTGACTAGGGATATGTCCATATGGTGAACAACCCTGGTAAGTCCTCTCGACTTACAAGGAGAAAACCCTCTTGCAGGATCCTTACGACTTACAGAGGAACATGCACTTAGGAATCCTCACGGTTCCTAAGGAGAAAACACACCTACAAGATCCTCACGACTTGTAGGGAGAAATACCTTTGTGAGACCCTCACGGCTCATGAAGTCAAAAGCCTTAGTCGACAGAATCCTAACCCTGTTTACTAAGCCACCGTTGTTCAACATCGACAGAAGCAAATGATGATTCGCTCATGGCAATATCCTAGTTGTAGCGATGCTGATGCTGAGATTGGCGTCAGATTCCAAGTTCCACACTCGCGATAAAAAAAATCAGCGAGCCATACATGCAACATATGAAATAGCCGAAATGATGGGGCAACTTGCAACAAAATCAGCAAGCAAAAATGTATGCATGCAAAACAGCCGAAATGATTGGGCAACTCGCAATAAAAAACAGCGAGTAAAGATAAAATAAACAGCCGAAATGATTGGGCAACTCGTAATAAAAAACAGCGAGTAGAGATAAAATAAACAGCTGAAATGATTGGTCACCGCAAAAAATGGCCGAAATGATTGGGCAATCGCGACCTTCGCGATATAAAAGCTGAAATGATAGAGCATCGCAAAAAGAAAATAAAAAAAAAATGAATGAAACTTCTGCCCTACAGGTGAGATCACATCGATCCCTGTATACAATCCAGGGGCACAAACAAAGAGGGAACCATACCTTCCCAATAGGCTCCACCAGAAAGCGAAGCCGAGTCTCGACGGTTCACTGACAACTTAGAGACCACTTCAACATTCGTCTCGATACAGCAGGCGAGAAGTCACAACAATGTCCTTCCTCCAACAGGATTCGGACGTGACAAAGCAAACGAAGCGAAGGCCAAATTCCTAGCTTCAAGGTCTTAACGGCAAGTCATATAAAGCCTAGAGACAACCGCGACATTCGTCTCGATATAGAGGACGTAATGCCAGCAAACGAAGCAAAGGCCAAATTCCTAGCTTCAGAGTCTTGACGGTAAGTCATATAAAGCCTGAAAGACTATCGGAGATCATCCCACACCAGCGCGGAGTGGTTATGACTCATCGGGGCTCTCCAAAATGAGCCTAACCTCAAGCAAAAAGTGATATGGAATATCCCTACGCTTGCTCTTTCGATGGTAATGCTACCTGGAAGATTACTTGAAGACGTCTTGTCCAGCCCCCGAAAGGATCAGAGACACGACAATCGCAAGGCTACTTGAACAGCAAGATTGCATATCTAGAAATATATCAGCCAATGCGACGGTACGACGGCTAAAACCCTAAGTACCACAGACCCTAACGGACCTCTGTCGTAAAGAGCAGAGGTTAACTGTGACGTTAGGATATTATTGCGAGGAGTGCTCAATTCGGCTCGACTCGTGAGGAAAAGCCTTAGGCAGCGGGAATTAAAAAACCTGTTTCCTAAGCACTGGGCCTCTGCAAGTCGGTCCAAAACGGACTCTTGCATACTATTCACGGGTCACACTCTCCGAAGTCAAATCTTGATAAGGAGGGAAATAACCGCTTCCGGGTCCTCTCGACTCGTAAGAGGGAAAAATTCTCTTATGGGACCCTTACGACTTATAAGAGAAAACGCACTTAGGAATTCTCACGATTCCTAAGGAGAAAATACACCTACGAGATCCTTTCGATCCGTAGGGAGAAAAGTCTTTATGAGACCCTCACGGCTCATAAAGTTGAAAAGTCTTAGGCAGCAGATCTGAACCTGCGGTCTAAGCTATCATTATCTCTTGAAGAAGCCAAGACAAGATGCTCGCTCTATCATCTGTCAACCATGTTTACTAAGGCAACGTACTGATAATAAAAGAAGGAAGAAAGAGCAGAGATGACACAAGACATTGCAAAAGGAAATGTATATATCTTTATTCATGAATTCAATTAAGTACAAGGCGAATCGTATAAAAGAATAAAGATTGTGTACATTTTATTCAAAGATTACAAGTGTATAGTTGATACAAAAAGTAGCTACTAAGAAGGAAGTGTCTTTAACAAATCCGCGAGCTGCTCTCGCACTGCCTTCAGCGCCTCCTCCTCCTGACCAGCTGCTGCGGCCACTTCCGCTTCTACCTGGGCCCGCTGCTGCAGGTAGGATGAAAGTTGCTACTCAGCTGCCTGCTGGGTTGCCTCTTGATTTGGTGCATCCCGCTCCACGACGTCAAGCTGCTGCCTCAATGTTAACCTTTCGGAGAGGCATCGCAAAAAGCCTTCAAAGATAACCTTCAGCTGTGCAGCGTTTGCCTCCACCTGAGCATGGCAGGACGCATCGACTCCAGCTAATGCAGGCGGGCCTCGATCTCCCTGCAGTGATTAACCCAAGACTCGACGATGCCTTCATTATGAAAATTTACAAGCGTCGCCAGCATCAGATTAACCTCCGCAGCGAAATCTACGGCAGATGAGGGAACGTCCGCGTCAAGCTCTTCAACGTATCCGCTCAACATTCCCAAACTCATCGCAGCATTCTTTGAAGACGGACGTCTCAAGAAGGGGCCGCCGGCATTATGATGCGAGACTCGAAGGGCGCCGGAACCAGAACGACAGCTGAAAAAACAAAACACAATCAGATGACGGTATAAGAAATATAAGAAAATCATCAATGAGGGAATTTACTATACCAGCTGCAGCAGACGGCAAAGCCGGGAGGGCCGATGGCGCGACCGATCTTTCATCTCCTCCTTCGATTTGTAGCACTGCAATCAGGGCGAACAAAAATCAGAAACAAGTTCATTCTTGGAAAAAGAAAGAGTATTAATTGAAAACTATACTCACCAGCGCCGCTAGAAGAAGCAATCTCCGATGGGAAAGAGAAGTGTGGGTGCAGCACCTGGTAGAGGTGATCAAAAAGCACTCCTGCAAGGACGCAATAGTATAACGTCAATACATGAATTATACGGCCGAAGATGAAACTGATGGGTCGCGAATCCATACCTTCCAGCATCTGCGATGGTACGAGAGAAGGCTGAGAGGTGGCCACCGCCAAGGCAGTAGTTGACGGCGCTCCCTCGAGCAATGGAGCATCAGCACTGGCTGCACCTGCGTTAAAAACAAAGATAAACTTGTCAGAAAGGATTGCAAGATAAAGAAAAAAAGGACAGTAACCCAAAATTTACCTGATGAGCCGCCAGCCGAAGCGGAGGCGTCTCCCTCCTCCATCGACATGAGTCCACCTCCCGTGGCCTCATCACCAGACTCTACGGGAGCCGTCGTCGTGCTCGCGAGGCCAGGAGACGACGGAGGACCGTAGGCGTGGAGAGCAATGATCGGAGTATTGCCAGGCTCTTGAGAAAGAGCGGCCGGCTCGTCCTCAGGAATCATGCTCGTCTCACCCGCTACTCCCTCGGGCTTAGCAGTCGCGGCTGTCTCGTCCACCGTTGCCACGGGGTCATCGGTCTCAGACGCTCTATCCGCTGCTGCTCCAGACCCGGCTGTAGCAGCTGTCTCATCCGCCGCTACCTCGGGCTCGGCATCGGCCACCTTTTCAGGCATAGTGGACGTGGCTGTTTCGTCAGCCACTAGCTCGGGCCCGGCAACCCCGGCTACGTCGCCCACCGTCGGCTCGGGTTCAGCCAGTACCTCCTTCACTGTCCCCTTAGGCTCGACGGTTTCCGCCTCCCCTTCGGTTGGACTTAGCCCTGCAGGACAAGATATATAAAAACCGATAGGTTTACAATTCTTACAACAAAATCTTGAAAGACACATTACCTGAGGTGGACTGATCGTTAGCCTCCCGAGCTGCACGCGCCGCCTGTCTGTAAGCGGTAGACAAGGCGACCGGGGGCTCTTTGGAAGGAGAAGCAGCAGGAATAATGGTGCTTGGGCCCGCTCCCACGGCCAAAGCAGCTATGCGCTCCTTCGCCTCGCGCCTCAACCGCTTCCTCTCCTCCCGGGCCGTCACGACGGACCTCTTCGACGCTTCCTTCATCAAGGCGTCTTCGTCCTCGTATAGAGTTGCCTCCAGAGCCTTCAAAGCATCTCTCATCGGCTTCTCAAGTCGGGTTTCTCGCGGCGGCCCTGATGAGGCCGGGACTTCAGTAGTTGGCCCGGGGAGAGTCCCCGCATCGGCTTGCACGGCCCCTGCAAAGAGACAAAGAGAAGATTAGATTGGCTATAAAAAAAAGAATAAAGACTCAACAAGCCGATACATACCAGCGCCCGACAGAGCGCGTTTCCTTTCCTCCTCCTGGAAAGTTTTGATGGAAGCAGCGATAGCTTCTTCAGTGGTGACGTTTGTTAAAAAAAGGGGGAAAAGCATTAGTCAAAGACAATAATAAAGGTACAATGAAATGACGAAGAGTGCAAGCAATGATTACCTGACTGAGCAAGTTTCGCCAACCATGCTTCGAGCCTTGCCGATCGCTCAGAAGCCGCAATGGCGGCCGCCAGATCGCTGTCTGCTGGATCTACCGAGAAGCCCTTATTGCTTCCGTACTCACTTATGCCTTCCGCGAGAGGGGACTGAGGTTTTAAGCTGAGGATAGCATCGAGGGAGAGGAGCAACTTCTTCTTCCTCTTCTGCACGCGAGCCCCGGGTGCACCCAAGATCAACTTGCGCTTTGCAGGCACTTTAGGGCGGCAGGTTCCGATATCCGCGCCCACGCCGGACTCCGGCGAAACCACATTTACCGTTTCCACTGGAGCACGGGGCGCTGGTAGCACGTCTGCGGTAGCACGAGGTAATCCGCGCGGAGGGCTCAACACGCGCGGTGGTCCAGCTCCAGCATCTTTCAACGGAGGCACGATAGGGGTCCTTGGCTTCAGGGGAGCCTTGTGGTCGCTTCCGGGAGGCGCACATTTACGGTCAACCAACATGCGCTTCTCCTCACGGATGACTGAACCCATTGCGTGCGCATACCAAGCCACGTACGCGTGGAGGATCCGGGGGACGCAGCTCGGCTCGCTGATGAAAAAGTGGGAGCCTATATTCAGCCGCATAAAATGGTGCATCGCGCTCCGTATCCCCTCCATGCTGGCCGCGGGCTCTTCCAAAAACGCCTCCAGCGGGACCCCCTGGTTATAGCTTGATTGCTGGGCGAACCGGTGGGGGTTGTACCTCATGAAAAGCGCCATCTCGTTCTGCCTGAACACCAGGTAGCTTGGCCGAATGGAGTAGATGTGAAGAATCTCCCGGGCTTTCAGTACGGAGGCCCCGTCCTTGAAGCCGTCACGCAGCGCCACCACCGCCTTGGAGTTTTCTGAGCCGATAGTTATGACTTTATCCATGAAAGAAATCTTCGCTCCAACCAGGTGCGGACGAAGGAGCAACCCCCTAGCCTCCCGCGGTGACGGATTCACAATCGAGGCGCCGATCAGCCGCATGACTCTTGGGAGTCTGCACCTCTCAAAAAACGAAGGGCTCTTATGGATGTCGAATCCCCCGTGCACATGCATTTCCATCCACGAGGTGAAGTAGTGCATCGGGAAATTGGCAGGCTGCACCCCAGGCTCATTAGCGTCTGCCGCCACGCTGAGTCCATTATATAGGTGAGCCAACCCGGCGATTCCTATTGACAATTGCAGGCCAACCACCATCCGATGCGCTGGGTAGAAAACGGACGGCCGCATGTAGCGCGGGTGCATAGGGAGCGCGAAGCTGCACAGCCACAATCCCAGAAACCCTAAAAAGAAGGTCTCCTAATCAATGCCCGGGGCGGCGGTTTTTGATAAAGGCATGATGGCGGCATCAGGGAGATAGAAATCCTTTTGATCGTCTTCCGATACTGGTCGACGATCTAACCCGAAGCCGAAAGGGTCATCGAGCTTGGCGAACTTTTCACTCTGCTCCGATAGAATCTCCGGTCGAAGGAAGCGGGCGATAAAATCTGCAAAACTAACTCCCCGGGCTCCTTATTCCAAATAGAGACCTTCGTATATGCTCAGCACCTTCACCAAGCCCGGAAACTGGTGCTGAATAGCATTCTCCGGCGTCAAATCAAATACCAGCGGCTTGGTGGCGAAGACGTACTCGTCAGGAGGAAGCAGCTCCTCGTAATGCTCCTCCCTCATCGGCAAACCCGAGATCTCAGCGAACTCTTCCAGGGTGATGGAGACTTCCCTGTCTGTCATAAGGAAGGTGTGGGTGGGGATGTTTCATTGTTCGATGAAGGCCTTAACCCACCACGTTGGAGGAGCGGGGTACTCAAACAGCGAGACGTAGACTGCGGAGTACAGACCGATCTTCATCAGATGCGTCCTCTTCGCTGACAGGATATATCTGGCCCACTGCAGATATCCGGCCGGTTGTCGCGGGGTCAATCCAATGTTGTAAGCCTGTCCCCAAGGGCGTGCCTCACCCTGACATATGCGCCGCCCCAAGATGTCCACGACCGGCGGCGGCTGCACGGGAATGGCGGCGATCGAAGGTTGGAGAAGATCCTCCGAATTCCAGTTCTTGACCTCCACGGCATACTTCACCGGGGGTTCATCCGCATAGGGGATCGACGAGATGGGCTCAGACGGCGTCGCGGAACCGAAGCTTCGTCGACCCTTGATGATCTAATTATACCAGCTACCCCACAGGTGAAGGTTCTTGTGCTCGGGGTCATGATCCTTATTGAGAGCGAGCACCTCCCGGTCCACCGGCGCTTCGGGAAATCGGTCCTCCGAGCGAACAAATGGGAAAGACAAATCAGCAGACATGTTGCTTGCAAAAAGGAGGACAAAAGTCAAACGTCAGTGCTATAATCTTAATTTCTGACACTTGGAACTTTAAAATTTGTACCATACTGCAATGCAGTAGATAAGGGACCAAAGGGGGACCCACAAAATCTAGATGACAATTCATCAGTTAATAAGACAGCCCCATCATTGGATGAGACTGTCAATTAATGAGGAGATCCCCAAAAGAATATTCTTACCGATGAGAAATCCCTAGAGACAAGGAGAAAATCTCCTCTTTCAGAGCAAAGCTCTGTCACAGAGTGACACTTGTCAAACTCTGGTCTCAAAGGGATAAAATTCCTTAAAAGAGCCTAACTCTGTGATAATGATGGAAAAATCCATCAAAGGAGAATTAATTCTTAAAAAAACATTTAATTAAATTAAAATTTGGGATCTTGAAGATCCAAGAAAACTCTTAAGAGTTCCTCATCTTTAGATAAAAAAGATCTATATTTTGTCCATGAGCAAAGCTCTGATTCATGGGTTAAAAACCCTGAAACAAGATCTTTTTAGATCTATGGATTCTTGAGAGCAAGGTTCTGTTGGTAAAACCCCAAAGGGGTTTTCTTTAGATCAAAGATCTATAAGAGCAAGGCTCTGTCAATTAAAATTAATTTAATTTAATTTAATTTAAATTTAAATTTTTATCTAAAAAGTTTTAAGAGTTTAACTCTTGGAGTTCTTGAAAGCAAGAGCAAGGCATTGAAGTTCTGAGAATCAAAGTTCTTGAAAATGGTGATCATTTGTGAAGGACCAAGGATCCTATTTATAGACGCTTGCGCCCCTTCAACTCCTGAGTTGATCCAACGGCTGGGATCTTGCCACCGCTGCACTCACGTGTGCGCCACGTGGGCGCAACGGTGGGGGGCCTTTATTTCTCCAGATCAGAGCAAAACTCTGTTTGAATTTCAAAAATTCAAAAATTAAAGCAACGCTTCAGATCCCTTGCGCTGCGCGCAACGCGCCATGTGTCAAAAGCAGACACGCCAGCGCAGCGCCTAAAGCAGCGCACCCAATCAGAGCAAGGCTCTATTTAAAATAAAATTAAAGGAAGCAACGCTTCAGATGATCTGCGCTCAGCGCTGCGCGACACGTGTCAGGCAGTTGCGCTGCGCTGCGCGCTGCGCTGCGCGACACGTGTCAGGCGCAGGTGCGCTTGCGCCAACTGTGCCAGCACTAAAACAGAATTAAAATTCCAGAAAGATCTTTCTGTTCTTATTAAAACAATAAGATTCTCTTCTGTAAAACAGGAGCCACGGTAGGGAAAAATCCCTAAATCACTCAGAGAAAGATCTCTTTAACTGATTTAACAAATCAATTGGCACTATAAAAAGGCCCCTAGACTCCAAGTCTAAAAGAGAGAGAAAAAGAGAAAACACAGAACTCTAAAATTTTGAGAAAAGCTCAGAGAAAGAAAAGGTAAACCTTTTGAATAAAAGAACTTCTTCTAAAAAAGATCAATGATCTAAGAACAAGATCAAAGATATTCAATAAAATAATAATAATATTAAAAAAGAAGAAGTAATTTACTTCTGAATAAAGGCATTGCCTTTTATGAACCAATGGTTCTTGAAAATTTGAGGTAAACCCCCTCTGGAAAAAGAAACAAAAACTTGTTTTCTTTAATCCAAATTTTAAACAGTGCCTTGTACTTTTGAGTTTGCACTGTTGCGCTTCTTGAGTTGGCGCAAGCCATCAGGGAGCACCACGTGTCAGCCCCAGACCAAACTGCGCTGTGCGCTTCTAAAACAGACCACCGCTCTCATAAATTGGCTCACTGCATCAGAGCGCGCCACGTGTCAGCAGCGCAATAGCGCAGCGCACTGCGCTTGCACTCACCAGAGCGCGCCACGTGTCAGCAGCGCAATGGCGCAGCGTACTGGCGCTGCGCACTACGCTTGCGCTCATCACAGCGTGACACGTGTCACCTCCACATGCGCTTGCGCTCATTAATTGGCGCAAAGCGCCTGACAAGCCACGTGGCACACTGTCAGAAGATTTAAGGCTCTGCATTATTTAAAAAAGGGACAAAGCCCAATTAAAAAGGCCTAACAGGCCTGATAAAAATGCCATGCATTATTTTAAAAAGGACAGAGCCCAAACAGAGGTCTGTTAGACCAAAACAAATGCTGTGCATTTAATTAAAAGCCAAATGCTATGCATTAATAAAGGGCAGATCCCAAGCAAAGGCCTAATAGGCCAATGATAAATAAAATGTTGAACATTTTCAACTGGATTTAACCCAATCATGGCTATAAGTCCTCAAATTAACATTGACTGAGCACGACTGCTCTCTTAAATCAATTTACACCCGGTTCAAGGGTACATCTCCGAACTCCTCTGACATTTGTCGTTGTAATCCTTCAACGTCGTCAGAGAGGTGACGGGTCCCGACAACCATACATCAATATGGACTTAAGCGTCCTTAAACCAACTCATGGACTTAAGCGTGCTTAAACCAACCTATGGACTTAAGCGTCCTTAAACCAACCTATGGACTTAAGCGTCCTTAAACTCACGGACTTAAGCGTCCTTAAACCAACGGACCACTATGTCCCTAAACTGGAACAATAGAGCCCCTCAAATGCTCTTTTGTCGGATCTAAACGATCCCGTTTAAGTTGATCTTAGCCTCAAATATGGCTAACGTATCCTCAAACCTTCAGACAGACTTTAGTCCCAAATTGGACTATAGATCCCCCAATCAACTTCGGTTCAAGGGTACATCTCTGAACTCCACTGACATCTGTCGTTGTAATCCTTCAACGTCGTCAGAGAGGTGATGAGTCCCGATGGCCATACATGCAATGGACCACTATGTCCCTAAACTGGAACAATAGAGCCCCAAATGCTCTTTTGTCGGATCTAAACGATCCCGTTAAGTTGAACTTAGTCTCAAACTGGACTAATGTATCCTTAACAAAAGTTTGAGTTGATCTTAGCATCAAATATGGCTAAAGTATCCTCAAACCAAAACCCCAAACCCAAATCTAAGAAAATACGGATTTGGACTAATCCACGTCCTACGGGCGATGACATAAATTAGTCTCCGTATACAATCCACGGGCAACCACAAACAAAACAAACACCCACGACACGAAGTGAAATTCTGGAGAAGGAGAAAGTTGTTACCGCTAAGCGGTAGCGTAATTAACTGCAGGGGCTTGCGCCTGCAGGGAAGAGCGTCCCCATAATCAAAACCCCTCAAGCGAGGGGGAATCTGACGAAGTCTGCTATATCGGCCGCATCCGTCTAAACCTTCGATACACGGTGCCATAAATCAACTTGGCATCTTCGGAGAGGTGGACGGATAAAGCCAGATAGCATCTGCCCTGAATTTCAGGCAAAACGTCCCTGTCTTGGCCGCTATTCGGAAGGGAACATAACCATGCCGCGGTATCATAGCTACAATCACATAACTCCACCCAAGTCGCCTAAGTTCTAGAGATAACCAAAAGGAACCAGGTTTCGAGTCGATATGCAAAGGAGGTTTGCATATCGTAAAAGTATAATCAGGAGGAGGTTAAGATTCAAAAATGGTAGAACGGTAAGGTGGCAGGACATGTTTTCTAATTACGAGTATTCTGATTCGTGTATTGGGTCCAATACCCAACTACAAAAGAATCAAACCTGATTAACCTATAACCTATGGCTCTGATACCAAAAGAACCATGTCACGCCTCGCTTCCTAGAGTACGCTAAGATGGGCACGTGACATAGCCAACCATGCTACCTATGAATAGGAAATATCCATCCACAGTCACATTACGGCTGTCGAGATATCAAGAACAATAATAAACTATCTAACACATGCCCATAATCTAAATAAAATGAGTCAAGAATAAAATAATGCGGAAGCAAAAGATCCAATACAAGAATAAACTGGAATGTACGTCCCATAATGCGGGCTCACATCAGGAATGAAATAATACCAAAAGTAAATGCACTGACTACTAGCAAGTCCTCACTGCTCAGCCTGCTGACTAAAATACTTCTGTCCGGACTGCAGCAAAGGTAAGGAATCTGGGCCATGCTAAACCCAGACGTCAGTGCGTTATAATATCAAGCAATACTATAAACAGGGGGTAGCAATACATGCAGATATGAGTATAAATGATAAAACAGGCATGACAGTGATATAAATAAGGACAGTGGGGTAATGTGTAGTGAGTGATCTAAACTGGTCTATTGGGTTAACTACTCTTACGTCTTTGAAATCACTTTGATGAATCATCGATGTAACTCAAAAGTATCCCGTGCGTGCCCGGGATCACGATGAAGATTCTCGGGCTGAAACCGAGACATGCCGCTAGGCACTAAAAGTAAAAAGGGGTAACGATGAATGATGTCAACAACATCATCCTAAGGCTGGCCTAGCCTCTAAAAGGTAGTGGGTAACGATGGATGATGTCAGCAGCATCATCCCAAGGCTGGCCTAGCCTCTAAAACTGATCAGTAAAGATATCGAACTGTCGAGTTACAAGTCAGGTTTCATCATTGATTTCCCTATACCCCCAAGTTGTGTATTCAAGTCAAGTATTGATAAATTTAGAGCTAATGCCAACACAGGATCAGCAGGTAAAGGTTTGTCTGGATAGACAACAGGAAATGTCCGTAGGAACAACAGGTCAAGTTTGTTGGCATTAAGATCAGGTAACAGGTAAAGCCGTGGTACATCAGGTCAAGTCAGGTAGTATATGGGTATCATGTCATGTCAAGAGGTGCACGGTACCATATCGTGTCAAGTAGTAGGTGTAACAAGTCATGTCAGGGTGCACAAAATGTCATGTAGGTGCTCATAATCAAACTAACATAAGCATGGGTATACAAAACAAGCATGGGGTACTAATGGAAAAATAAAATGGAATATTGTAATGTGATATGCAATCAGGTACAGATTAAGGCATATAGATGCACAGTTATGATTTGGGTTAAAGTTAAAGTTCCAATACTAATCAAACTACAATTTATCAAATGTGGAATGTTAATACTTCAATGTTATACATTCAAGTGATCTAGGGATGCAATAATATGTATACTAGACAAGATGGATGCACACGGGTGTTTGAAAGGTTATACTATTTTATGGTACTATGGGCTATGCAACCAAGCACTATGATATAAATATGGACGTGGGCACAAATTATTGTAATCTAACATGCAACCAGGTGTGTTTCATAATTAACTCTAAAATGATATAAACGGTCATCGAATGGGAAAATGTAATTTAGGGCACCAAATTCAAACTTCATGCTTAACATGTATCTAAATAAATATGAAATAATATAAATAACATGTAGCAAGTTTTACTTGCCTCGACAGATCAAGAAACGGGTATACGGAACGTCACACGTCGGCGGGAAAAGTCGCGACGCTAGCACAGTACACGGAACGAATCCAAACAACACACAAAGGGATCACACGGGTCAAAAATGCTTGCTGGGTCGTCGGGATCGTCGTCGGCACGACCGGATTCCGGCAATCTAAAAGAACAGTGAACATTAAAAAAAGAAAAGAAAAATTATAGAAAGGAAGAAGGAAAGAATGGAAGGAAGAAGAAGCATGAGAAGAGGAATAGTTGCTCACTGGATTGCAGAAGAGTGGTGGCGTCGACAGTGATGATCGGAGGAGCTCCGGCGATGAGGTTAGGGTTAGGGTTTTGTTTGCTGGGGTTTCTTGGTGTGCAGGGATCTTGGGCTCAGGTTTGGAGAGAGGAGGAAGAGAAGTGCAGAGGAGAGGGAGAGGAGAATGGTGATGATGACGGCGAGATGAAAGGGGTCGTCGGCGACGAGTTCTGTGGGTGTGCAGGGGTGCAGGTATAGGCCCAGGAAGGAAGAAAAGGAGAAGAAGATGACGAGGAGGAGGAGATGGGTGCTCGGTGAGGTGAGGGTGACAAGGAGATGAAGTTTTAGGGTTAGGGTTGCGGGGGAAGTGAGGAGTTTTATGGGTTCCTCGTGCGCTCGGGGGATTTTTAAGAAGAAAAGGAGAAACGAAGGAGGGAGGTGACGGTAGCAGGGAGTGGTGACGAGAGCGTCTACAGAAATCGCGAGAGGAGAGAGAGAGAAGAGGAGAAAGAAATTTGTATCGTAGCGGGGAGAGAGAAAGAGAAGAGAGAGAAGAGAGAAGCTGCGGTGGGGAGAGAGAGAGAAGAGATTCTGAGAGAGAGATGAGAGAGATAGAGAAAGTGATGTGGGGCCGACGCAATTTTAAAGAAAGAATTTGATTGGCTGACGAATAAAAAGAAAAGAAGAGAGTTAGGATTTTTAAGAAAAGATTTTTAAAGAAAGTTTTAAAAGATTTTCAGTTTGTTTGATAAACCTTAAGAGCAGTAAAAAAATATTCGAATTAATTTTTTAAAATTTTAAATAAACGAATTTTGGCGAGATACAAAGTATTTCAAAAAGCACCCGGGTAGGGTCCAAAAATTCAGATTTAAAATACGAAAATTATATACAGCTTCCAAATTTCAAAATGAAAGATTAGGTAACAAAAATGCATACCCCCAAGAACGGACGCACGTACGTGCGCGTAGCTATCCAAACACGTCCGTTTCACTGAACGGGACGAGAACACGATGTGCGGACGCTACCACGGGGTTAGGGGTATCATGAAGGCTATGAAATGCAATTTTAATTTATTTTATGTGATCTAAAAGTTATTTAAAATACGTGAGGCTAGGTGAAATGTTAATATGCATTATCCATGAGATGCACGTGCCTACTTAACCAGCCAGGGTAGTCTATAAATATAAATCAACCAGTTCAAGCAAGCGGGTCGGGTCGAATGTAATGTAAGTGTAAACTACCATTCGTACCCAAACAAGCTATATCAGTAAAATACCACAGATAAGAAATACTGAAACAGAAATTGGCATAACTGGACTCGGTTGTTACAGATCGGAGCATCATTTCGAAGAGCGGAGAATGATTCCAGGGACCGGAGCATCATTCCGAAGAGCGGCAGACATTCTGACCGAAGCATAATCTCGATGCAAAGGTTGATTCCCAGGAGAAGCATAATTCCCACAGGGAAAGCAGATACTCCGAGGCGAAGCATGATTTCGACACGGGGTACACTCTGAGACGAAACATGATTCCGACACAGAGCTTGTTGGCTGACTTGATTCCGAGACGAAGCATAATTTCGAAAGGGAGGCAGATACGCCGAGGCGAAGCATGATTTCGACACGGGATACACTCTGAGACGAAGCATGATTCTGTAACACCCTAGTTCAGTTATACCATATTCTCTTTCATTATTTTCTTGTGACTATTTCCTGATTTAATTCGCTTTTGTGTTTTGGCTGACACGTATATTATTCGTATTTTCAGACAGTAATTTTAGACCCGACCCGGACGTCTTTTGGACTATTTTGTATTTAGCCTAAAACTCACGTTTTATTAATATTATATTCTAATATCCTCAATCATATTTTAAACAAACTAATATTATGTTATACTTTTATCCATTTAAAATTTTACCAAACTAAATAATTTTACCAAACCAAATATATTTTAAATCTTTTAAATTCTAAACTAAAAACTTCAGCACATATATTATATACGAATATATACTAAATATTTTTAACTAAAATATATTTTTACATATCTCTCTCCCTTTTCTCACCTGTCTGTCTCTCTCCTCTCTCTATATATTACCTATATAACATATTATATTTTTTATAAACCTATTATATTTACAACTCAGTCTCTCTCTCTCCTCACTTCTCTTCTTCTTCCCACGTCTCGCGAGGACCCAAACCCTAGCCCATGCCTTCTCCTCGCGTCGCCGTCGCAAACCTCACCTTCGCCCATCACCCTTGTTTTCCTCTCCTCCTCGATCACCACCTCAACCTCACCTCTCTCCCCTTTCATCCCCGACGACGTGAACCGCAACAACCCAACACCCGAACCTGCAACCCCTGCCCTCGCCGTCGCCTCTGCCTTCGCCTCGCGCTCGTCGCCGTCGCCTCCACTGTCTCCGATCCTCCTTGACCACCTCTTCTCCCTCTTTCCTCGCCTCTCCTCTACGAACGCCGACGAACCCAACCTCGTCGCCCTCGCCTCTGTTCTCACGTCGCCGCCTCACCTTCACCTCCGTCTCGTCTCACCGTCTCTCCTCCAGGTTCCAAATCCCCAATTTTTCTTAGACATTTCTGCTAAAATTTTGTCTTTCTAGGGTTTTTCGATCTGCAAAAATCCCCTTTCTCGTCAAATTATCAGAGAAATCATCGAAGAAGAGATTGCTGGAGTCGGGATCAAGATCCAGCAGGGGATTCGACGAAGAGGACGATGACGACGACGAATTTGAGAGGAGAGAGGGAACTTCGAAGAAAGTGGAATTGAGGGTGAGAGTTGATGGAAAGGGAGGAAGCGATGAGTTTGGGAATTTGATTCCGAGGTCGAAGCATTCTGGTACCGAGCAGTGGCGGAGGAGCAAAATCAATGACAGGTTTCAAACACTTAGAGATCTCATACCATGTAATGACCAAAAGAGGGATAAGGCATCATTCCTATTAGAGGTTATAGAGTATGTTCAGTTTTTACAAGAGAAGGTCCATAAGTACGAGTCTTCTTACCCAGGATGGAGTGATGAGAATGCCAAATTAATGCCATGGGTAAAAGTCTATTTTAGATCACTCTGGAAAGATGCACAGAATAACAACCAAGTCACTGGAGACGAGTTCAAGAGAATCCGGTAGAATCTGCCCCCATTCCTTCTAATGTTGTTGAACCTCAGCAGATGTTGATTTCGGATATAGATAACCTGGCGGCTGAGTCCTAATCTCAGTGGTTGAGACCCTCATTTACTGCTGATTATAACGGGAGCGGCGATATGTTTTATGAAGAAGAAGAGCTGACAGTTGATGAAGGCACAATTAGTTTATCTACTTCCTACTCTCCAAAAATATTGAATATACTGAGTCAGGCACTCGAGAGCTTTGGTCTTGATCTGTCTCAATCCGACATTAATGTGAAAATTTATCTGGGTAAGCAAGCAACTAGGAGAGCTAATGCAACTACCACGTCTAGTGCTAAGGATGAGCGTATAACTCTGATCCCAAGTGAATCCTAGCCGAGTTCGTGCATCGCATCTTCGTACATCGTTCTTCTGTGATCCTTATCCTCCAGGCAAGTACTCTTTCTTTACTTTTGGTCGATGTACATCGGCTTTGCTTTGTGGTTATATGTGTATATATATATATATATTTATATATATATATTTCCTGCACAGTTAGAACAAAAGGGAAATATGTTAGTATCTATTCTTCGTTATATCATGCAAAATTATATATATACAAACTTTTATGGAGCAAGTGAGAATAATTAGCAAGTGTGGTTTTAAAATGAGATTTATTTTTAACTATAAATAAAGTTCGAAAGTTGATAACCTATCTCACATTTATATGTTTCTAGTCAGATTGTGATTAATATAACCATATTAAGGTTAACGGTAAAGATAACAATTATGACTCATACCAGCTTGTACACCACCTTTATGCAGTTACTATTACCTGATAACTATTATCACCGACATGTCTTGACTATTCATTACTCTAGTCTTATTGGGCGAGATCGCTGATAAGGATGCTGAACTACATTACATGACATGACACAATCTCTACTGTTTACAAGTTTTATTTCCATACAATTACCATACCACAAGTTCCTGTCTTTTCAGTATTCTTAATTAGTGCTCTATTCATTACCATAGTAGCTATAAATACGTGGGTGTTGGGGTAGTTTGAGTGTGCGTTGTACAGCAGGATCTCAGGAGTCCCATGCCGGCAGCTCGTACCGGGCTATAGCGGTCTCATGTTTACAGCTCGTACCGGGCTATAGCGGTCTCATGTTTACAGCTCGTACCGGGCTATAGCGGTCTCTTGTTCATTCCATAGTTGGGCCCGTGTTTCCTAGCCCCTGGGGCACCACTCTTGGGTTAGGAATACTCCTGCAGAGGTTGACGCACACACTCAAGCTTACGATATGATAATTTACCTTTTAGTGACCAGTTAGGTTATGACCTGATCCCTTACATACATGTTTCATAGTGTTAATCAATCTAATTATTTATATACCTGTTTTTCTTGCGCACCGGGCTTCACTATTTTCATATATTCATATTATTATGCTACACACACACTTTTTACGTTGAGTACTTGCTGGAATGTTCTGACATCCCTGAGATTTGCCATCTCAGGTTTAGAGACAGGTTTTCAGGCCGGGCAGGATCAGAGCGGCTACCAGGACTTTGCTGAAGATCAGTAACTGTAGATTTATTTTCACCCTTTTTAATTAGCTTTTTAGCATGTGCGCCCTTCTGGGACATTAGGACTTATGTATCTTTCCGATTTTGTTTTCTTTTCGAACCTATTGTATCGGATCTTTTTACATCAATTATCTAGTGGACCCATTTTTAGAATTTCTTTTGGTTTCATTGCAGCATGATTATCAGTATTATTCCTTTCGATATTGGATTTTATTTTTGACAGGTTAATCTAGACAGCCTTATGTGACTATGGAAAGATCTTTCCTTACCGTAGGTAGCATGGCTGGCCTTCGTCGCTCTCCGTATTCCATATTTTGGGAAGCGGGGCGTGACAAGGTTTTGTTGGTATCAGAGCCCAGGCTGACATCAAAGTTAGTCTTGGTTCTACCGACCTTTTAGGTTAGAATCACATGTCTAGGTTTCTCTCGGTGTGTCATGCTGCATATTCCGTTGACTCTGATTATAGAATTCGGGCGACTGAGATAGAATTACGATATTGTACCCATGTACCGCGGCATGGTTACAATGCGTCATTCTGTTTGAGTAATTTAGAGTTCTATTTGATTTGTTTCCACTGATTTGGTTTTCTTGCACACGTCGATTTCTCGAGCCAAGACCGTGACTCTTCATACCCTAATTTGTTTGCTTGATCCTTGATTTTTCATACCCATCTATTTTCATTGATCTTTGTAATTAGTTCGTGAGTTTGTATTTTCGTTTTTCAAATTTCGAGGACGAAATTTCTTGTAAGTTGGGTAGAATGTAACACCCTAGTTCAGTTATACCATATTATCTTTCATTATTTTCTTGTGGCTATTTCCTGTTTTAATTCGCTTTTGTGTTTTGGCTGACACGTATATTATCCGTATTTTCAAACAGTAATTTTAGACCCGACCCGGACGTCTTTTGGAATATTTTGTATTTAGCCTAAAACTCAAGTTTTATTAATATTATATTCTAATATCCTCAATCATATTTTAAACAAACTAATATTATGTTATACTTTTATCCATTTAAAATTTTACCAAACTAAATAATTTTACCAAACCAAATATATTTTAAATCTTTTAAATTCTAAACTAAAAACTTCAGCACATATATTATATACGAATATATACTAAATATTTTTAACTAAAATATATTTTTACATATCTCTCCCCCTTTCCTCGCCTGTCTGTCTCTCTCCTTTCTCTATATATTACCTATATAACATATTATATTTTTTATAAACCGATTATATTTACAACTCAGTCTCTCTCTCCTCACTTCTCTTCTTCTTCCCACGTCTCGCGAGGACCCAAATCCTAGCCCACGCCTTCTCCTCGGGCCGCCGTCGCAAACCTCACCTTCGCCCATCACCCTTGTTTTTTCTCCTCCTCGACCACCACTTCAACCTCACCTCTCTCCCCTTTCATCCCTGACGACATGAACCGCAACAACCCAACACCCGAACCTGCAGCCCCTACCCTCGCCGTCGCCTCTGCCCTCGCTTCGTGCTCGTCGTTGTCGCCTCCACCGTCTCCGATCCTCCTTGACCACCTCTTCTCCCTCTTTCCTCGCCTCTCCTCTGCGAACGCCGACATATTGAATATACTGAGTCAGGCACTCGAGAGCTTTGGTCTTGATCTGTCTCAATCCGACATTAATGTGCAAATTTATCTGGGTAAGCGAGCAACTAGGAGAGCTAATGCAACTACCACGTCTAGTGCTAAGGATGAGCGTATAACTCTGATCCCAAGTGAATCCTAGCTGAGTTCGTGCATCGCATCTTCGTACATCGTTCTTCTGTGATCCTTATCCTCCAGGCAAGTACTCTTTCTTTACTTTTGGTCGATGTACATCGGCTTTCCTTTGTGGTTATATATATATATGTATGTATATTTCCTGCACTGTTAGAACAAAAGGGAAATATGTTAGTATCTATTCTTCGTTATATCATGCAAAATTATATATATGCAAACTTTTATGTAGCAAGTGAGAATAATCAGCAAGTGTGGAGTTTTAAAATGAGATTTATTTTTAACTATAAATAAAGTTCGAAAGTTGATAACCTATCTCACATTTATATGTTTCTAGTCAGATTGTGATTAATATACCCATATTAAGGTTAACGGTAAAGATAACAATTATGACTCATACCAGCTTGTACACCACCTTTATGCAGTTACTATTACCTGATAACTATTATCACCGACATGTCTTGACTATTCATTACTCTAGTCTTATTGGGCGAGATCGCTGATAAGGATGCTGAACTACATTACATGACATGACACAATCTCTACTGTTTACAAGTTTTATTTCCATACAATTACCATACCACAAGTTCCTGTCTTTTCAGCATTCTTAATTAGTGCTCTAGTCATTACCATAGTAGCTATAAATACGTGGGTGTTGGGGTAGTTTGAGTGTGCATTGTACAGCAGGATCTCAGGAGTCCCATGCCGGCAGCTCGTACCGAGCTATAGCGGTCTCATGTTTACAGCTCGTACTGGGCTATAGCGGTCTCATGTTTACAGCTCGTACCGGGCTATAGCGTACTCATGTTTACAGCTCGTACCAGGCTATAGCGGTCTCTTGTTCATTCCACAGTTGGGCCCGTGTTTCCTATCCCTTGGGGCACCACTCTTGGGTTAGGAATACTCCTGCAGAGGTTGACGCACACACTCAAGCTTACGATAGGATAATTTACCTTTTAGTGATCAGTTAGATTATGAACTGATCCTTTACATACATGTTTCATAGTGTTAATGCATCTAATTATTTATATACCTGTTTTTTTTGCGCATCGGGCTTCACTATTTTCATATATTCATGTTATTATGCTACACACACTTTTTACGTTGAGTACTTGCTGGAATGTTCTGACATCCCTGAGATTTGCCATCTCAGGTTTAGAGACAGGTTTTCAGGCCGAGCAGGATCAGAGCGGCTATCAGGACTTTGCTGAAGATCAGTAACCGTAGGTTTATTTTCACCCTTTTTAATTAACTTTTAGCATGTGCGTCCTTCTGGGACATTAGGACTTATGTATCTTTCCGATTTTGTTTTCTTTTCGAACCTATTGTATCGGACCTTTTTACATCAATTATCTAGTGGACCCATTTTTAGAATTTCTTTTGGTTTCATTGCAGCATGATTATCAGTATTATTCCTTTCGATATTGGATTTTATTTTTGACAGGTTAATCTAGACAGTCTTATGTGACTATGGAAGGATCTTTCCTTACCGTAGGTAGCATGGCCGGCCTTCGTCGCTCTCCGTATTCTATATTTTAGGAAGCGGGACGTGACAGATTCCGACTCAGATCTTGTTGGCCGATTTGATTCCGAGGTGGAGCTTAATTTCGATGAGGTCGCTGGTTGATTCCGAGCCAAAGCATAATTCCGACAGGAAAGACAGATACATCGAGGCGAAGCTTGATTTCGACGCGGGGTACACTCTGAGACGAAAGCATGATTCCGACGCATAGCTTGTTGGTCGGCTTGATTCCGAGACGGAGCTTAATTCCGACGAGGAGGTCGCTGGTTGACTTGATTCCACGGCGGAGCATAATTCCGACGAGGAAGTCGCTGGTTGACTTGATTTCAGGATAGAACATAATTCCGACGCGGAGGTCGCCGGTTGACTTATCCCCGGCACGGAGTGTCTGTGTTCGACGTTTTCCTCGGCACGGAGTGTCACTGGTTTTGATGTAGAGGATAATTTCCAGGCGAAGCATAATTCCGACAGGGCAGGTGGATACTCCGAGGCGAAACATGATTTCGACACGGGATACATTCTGAGACGAAGCATGATTCTGCCGCAGAGGTTGTTGGTTTGATTTGATTTGGGTTGACATCAGTATCGCTACACTGGAATATGGTATCAGGAGCGAATCATCATCTGTCATGAAAGGATTTGGGGATTTGATTTTTTGGGCGGCATCAGTATTGCTGCACTGGAATAATGCCAAGAGCAACTCATCATTTGTCCCGGGAGGATTTGGGAATTGGTTTTTGTTTGGCATCAGTATCGCTACACTGGAATATGGTACCAGGAGCGAATCATCATTTGCCGTTGCCTGTTGGGGAGCGATGGCTTAGGAGACAGGTTCAGGTCCCTATCACCTAAGACTTTTCGATTTTATGAGCCGTAAGGTCCCATAAAAGCATTTTCTCCCTACGAGTCGTAAGGATCCCGTAGGTGTATTTTCTTCTTAGGAGTCATGGGGGCTCCAAAGTGTGTTGCTCCTTTGTGAGTCGTAAGGATCTCACGCAGTAATTTTCTCCTCACAAAATCGAGAGGACTTTGCGAGTGCATTTCATCTCTTTTTCACGAGTTTGCGCCCTTTCTGGTTTTCACAAACTCGCCGGCAGTCCTGCTGTTTTTACTCACGGAGCCCTTTCGGGTTTTCATCCGCGCCCATTTTGCTCGTGGACATACCCCTTTTTTTCCACCGCCGGTGGGACTTTGAATGTGGTCTCGCCGATAGGACTTGGGAGAGATTGAGATCGTTTTACACCCTTGGATTGTATACGATTTTGCAGGATGTATGATCCAGACCGTAGGGCCGAAAACATTTCGGGACTTTGGTTGCGTCTGCATCGTTTTACGCTCGTGGACATACCCTTTACTTGTTTTTTTCATCTTGGATCTTGGGTTCTAGATTTAGTTTTTCAAAAGAGATGGGTTCTCTTTTGATGGGTTGTATTGAGGAAGAAAGAGATGAACGAGACGAGAGAGACCCAAAAGGAACTCTTTTTCCTTTTGGAGCTCTCTCTATGAGGAAGAAGAAGACTTTGCCTCTTTTGGTGGAGCCTCAAAACCCTACAAAAATTGAGAGAATGAATGTTGTTATTGATTTTCTCATATGTCTAGCTTATATAGGCTTACAACTTTACACAGCCTTTGTGCTTATATAGGCTTATATTTTTTTGCGCATAAGTCATGGGCTAACAATTGTGCTTATATAGGCTTACAACTTTACACACAGCTCTTGGGTATTACAAATTTGGTTTTTTGCCTTTCCCATGCCCAATGTGCATATTTTTTTGCGCATAAGTCGTGGGCTTTACAACAATTGGCCTTTTGCCTATTCCTTTTACATTAACTTCCAGGTTATTACATATTACATCAATCTATTACATTTTTATTTCTTTCCTTGGCATATTTCTTTCCTTGGCATGGGGCCGGCCGCCATGCTTGAGCTTGGACCCGGCTTGGGCCCACTTGACTTGGGTTCGGGATCGGGCCCGCTTGGGTTGGGCCCGGCCTTCGGGTTGACTTTGACTTTTGACTTTGGTCGAAGGGGTGTAATTTTTTACCCTAACAATGTGAACTAATGTTTTACTATTACCGTCAAAGATTAACCATTATTCATATCTTCATTGTGCTCCTGTAGTTAGATGTGGGAGAATGAGAAGTAGGTCTAGTTTATGAGGATCCGCTACGTACATTGTCAATTCATCAAGAGGAGGTTTCCCACTTTACTCAAGAGGTTACCAAGGTTTGTTGTTCTGTTATTTTGTTATTTCCTATATAATAAACTATTTGTAATATTCTGTCACTTATCTATCAAATCACATTAATTTTAATTTCAGAGTTTCTATTCTATCTTGGACCACACAAAGGAGATGTCCAATTTATCCTTGGATTTCTTGACAAGTTGGGTGCAGAGTCAAGGAAGCTTCAGTGTTGCTCAATTCTGGTGCATGAAACTCAAGACATTAGCATTGCTAATTTTAGACGGCATATGGGGTACGTCTTCACAACTTTAGGCTTATTTATGTGCCTTTTGTTGTGAACAGTGACTGAACTTTGAGTGGGTAAACAGGAGCCGTATGAATCCAAATCAGAGAACCTTACGAGTCAACTTTCTTCTCACATGCATCGGCAAAACCGGTCTGTGTGATTGTAATTTTTCTGTGTTTTCTTTATAATGTATAGGAAAGGCAACTCATTCTTGAGCTTTTCAGGTTAATGTGAGGCTTGTCGCATTGAGAGAAGCAGCTCTAGCGAACAAGGCATTCTTGAATGAAGATGTATCATCTTTGGGAGGTGCTGCAATTGATTCCAAGAGGAAATGGGAAGAGTTCTTAATGCATGCAAAGCTTGATTCAGAAGGTTACAATTTCTCAGCAGCGAAGCATTGTCACATGGAAATTCTTCTACAACAGCGGTTTGTTCCCCTCCCAATCCTTTTTGCCTGTGAATTTTACATCATTTCATTCATCTTTTATTTTTATTTCTTACAACAGTTTTGTAATGTTGTATTTCTCAGTGTAAACACTGTTGATGCTGCCTGTCAACAGTGGAAGAAGACATATGCATGTTAACGAGATAGGCAGCAAACATGTTGTCGACATGGACACACTTTATTAGGTTCGTTGTGCTTTAGTGTTTGTCCCTCTTTCACTGAAATTATAAATGCATCCAACTATATCTGATGTTTTCTTTTGGTTGCAGAAGGGCCATTATGAGTAATGAGCAACATGCTGCTGAGGTTGCTTCAGACGTCTCAGCAACTAGACAAGCAGGGGTATCCAATGTCACTTTGAGATTATGTTTCCTTTGATTCTCGTCAAAAAAATTTAAAAATATTTTAATGCAAACTAGGTGCTTCGATCCCCTGGAATTATGTTCCGCTCTTCTGAATAATGCTCCGATCCTCTGGAATCATGCTCCGATCCCTCTGGAATGATGCTCCGATCCCTGGAATCATGCTCCACTCATCGGAATGATGCTCCGATCCCTGAAATCATGCTCCGCTCTTTGAAATGATGCTCCGATCCCTCTGGAATGATGCTCCGCTCTTCGGAATAATGCTTCGATCCCTGGAATTATGCTCCGCAAATCGGAATGATGCTCCGATCCCCGGGAATCATGCTCCCCGAGAGATACTCCGATCCTTGGAATCATGCTCCGCGCTTCGGAATGATGCTCCGACCCTTGGAATTATGCTCCGCAAATTAGAATGATGCTCTGATCCTCGGGAATCATGCTCCCCGAGGGATACTCCGACCCTGGAATTATGCTCCGCGAATCAGAATGATACGCCGATCCGCGGGAATCATGCCCCCCGGGATGATGCTCCGCCCCCGGAATGATGTTCCACCTCGAAGTCCAACTTCAAGCTCCATCAATTTCGTGCACACAACTCATGCATGCGGTGTGCATTCATTGATGGGGGCACTTTGTTGGGGTCAAAATTTGCACCTCTAGTTGACCAAGTCAAAGTCAAGGTCAACCCCAAGCCAAGTGAGCCCAAGCCCAGATCAAGTGGGCTCATGCCCGAGTCGAGCCCGAACATGAAGCGGCCGGCCTCCCCCATGCTGAAATAAAAAATCATGTAATAAATAATTTTGATGTAATTTTTTATACATGAATGAGCATAAAGCCAAATTTTTGTAAAGCTCATGGCTTATGTGCAAAAAGAAATGGCACATGAGCTATGGGATGGGCAAAATGCCATTTTGTAAAGCCCAAGGGGCTACATGTAAATATGTAAGCCTATATAATGCAACATGATGAAAATATCTAATATAACACTTTTCATTCTCCCCAAAAAATTAGGGCATGTGCCTCTTTCTCCTTCCTCAACATTCTAAAACCTTCTTCTTTCTTTTGAATTAAATCAAGAGTTTTACTCTTCCTTTTCAAAACTAAATAGTTTTTCACGGCAAAACCCACAAAGGTGAACTTGGATCTACTAGATCTCAAAAAGAAGAGATATTTAAAATCTCGCATCTCTTAATATTCAAGATCTTGCTTACAGAGGAGGAATAAGGAGACCCATCTCCCGAGACCTTACTTTGGGGAAGAACTAAGGCTCCCGGTCGAGCGTCCACGTGCTGACACATGTTGCGCTAGCGCTAGCGCCCAGTGCGCTAGCGCTAGCGCCCAGAGCGCTAGCGCCCAAAGCGCTAGCGTCCGAGCGTCCACGTGCTGACACGTTGTGCGCTAGCGCTCTTGCGCCTAAAGCGCTAGCGCCCGAGCGTCCACGTGCTGACACGTGGTGGGCTAGCGCTTTTGCGCTTAGAGCGTTAGTGCCCAAAGCGCTAGCGCCCGAGCGCCCACGTGCTGACACGTGGTACACTAGCGCTCTTACGCTCAGAGCGCTAGCGCCCGAGCGTCCACGTGGTGTGCTAGCGCTTAAAGCGCTAGCGCTCAGAGCGCGAGCGCCCACGTGCTGACACGTGGCGCGCTATCGCCCAAAGCGCTGGCGCTTTTCCCACGCATCCTTTGGATGCCCTTCCCTTTTTTTTATTTTATATATATATGTATATATACTCACACACTCCATAACACCGTCCCTCTAAAAAAAATTTGGGCCGGGGCGCTGCCCCGCACCCCGTAAGGGGGTTGTTAGCCCCCTTGACCCCCAGCCCGCCATCCGGGTAGCGGGACCCCCGTAAAAACTCTGCGGGGCCCCCGATATACCCAAAACCCCTTCAAAACACAAAACTGCACATTGAGTTCGCATGACCAGTTTAACCCGTTAATCGGAGGTTCCCTCGCTCCAAAGGCGAGGGGTAATTAACAGCAGCTTAGTCCGCGGCTGCCGGAGATTCGGATCTCCATAATCAATAAACCCCAGCCTACCTTAGACAGGGGGAATCTGTAGTACGTCTGAAAAGCGCGCGCGTATTCTCATCTCAATAGGGTGACGAAAAACACCCTACACTCTTCCCTGGCATTGAGCTGTTTCGGTGGTATCCATTGCAGCCATTGGGTAGGTCGGTGGAGACAAAGAATGGATCATTACACTGAAGGAGAAAGGAAGAGTAAATGAATGCATTGAGCCTTCTTTTCCCTTTTTAAATGAATGCATATATCTTCAGCTTGCTATATCATATGTAGTCTGCGATTCATATTTGGTTATTTGGTTGAACTGCATAAAAATGCCTTCAAGTTTTAGGAGGAAATTATTTACTTTCATATTAAGCTTTGACAACAAAAGTGCTAATTTTGATGCATAGCGTTACTGGAATATATTGGTTTTGGTTTATGGTTAGGGTTGATGCTGTTGCTGAATTTTTCAGACATCTCTGCTTTTGTTCATCAGTTTTTACTTATCAGTTTTTAAATTGCTATGGCGAGGCAACTTTGGACGATGTGATGTGATGTTGTCAACTTGCAGCCATTTATTAGTATCTGCAGATCCCAGAGAGATATATGGCTTACTCCAAGTCATGCTATTGTCAGATAAAGGTTCAAATGTGAGCTTTCCACATCCTCTTCATAATCAGTAATGAGAGTCCTGTAAGAAACTAATTTGAGCCACTTTGGTTATCCAAAAAGTATAATAATCACTCGTCTGGAATAAAAAATTTCTTGCTAAAACCATTTTTAATTCAATCTATAGCCCGATAATTTGCTACTCATTTTTGTTGCTTATGCTGTTGTTGCTGCTCACTACGTCAGTTGCAAATGTGCACAGTTCCAAGTCAGGTTTGGAAGCCTGTGATGGGGAAAATATTTCCTTCTCTCATGGCTCCTCTGAGTTTATAACACTCAGCTATTGGAGATTCTATTGATATTGCACAAGGGCGATGATGATGCTTTAAGCCCTAGACTTGTTGGCTTTCTTCTTTTGCTGCTGCCTGAGTAGGTTTATTCAAGTTGGTTAACCCTTTGGTCAGGTTTCACTGCTTATTAGCCGAGAAATCATATCCTCTAGTAATATTTTTTTGCTCTTTCTATATGAGTAAAAATCATGCTCTTTGACGGTTCCTAGATGATCCCCCCCCCCCTCCCCCGCCCCGAAATCGTTTGGTAATTATGTTGCTTTGAACACAATGTCATATATCTATATGGTCTGTGGCTGTTCAAGTGAAGTCGGTTTCTCCTTTATTTGATTTAGCTGGCTTTGATGGGAACACTTGATTTGATCTCCTTGTTCCTTGCTTCTTTGGGAGTAAATTATGCGGTTGTGCTTTTCTAAACTAACTTCAGTCTGCATGAAATGGGCAATGATAATGCTATAAAGCTATAAGCTTTGCATAGGTTTCAAAGAAATCTTCATTGTTTTGCAACTTTTGAAAATTCATTTAATTGAGGTTTGATTTTGATTTTTCTGGCATCTGGTCATTTGGTTTTATTTAGATACCTTGCCATCCTGCTGGCTTCTTTTATATATATATATATATATATATATATATATATATATAGAGAGAGAGAGAGAGAGAGAGAGAATAGGAGGGAATTTCCTCCTATGGCATCAAAAAAGTACACCCTCCACCATTTTTTCCGATCGGCACCCATCATCTTCATTATTATCATCTAAGATGTGGATACACCAAATTTCATGTGATTCCACCGCTTTTTCACAGTTGATTTAGTGGGGTGCAAAATTAACGGTTTACCGACAATAGAACTTCTTACATTGCTAATTCAACGATGAAAAAGTGGTAGAATTACATAAAAGTTTGTGTATCCACATCTTATAAATGATAAGGATGAAGATGATGAATGCCGATCATCGGAAAAAATGGCTGAGCACGTATTTTTTTGACGGCATAAGAGGAAATTCCGTCCAATGATACCTTTCCTCCATTATCCTCATATATAGAGAATAATGTATGTAGAAAGAGAATAATGGAGGAAAGAGACCCTAGAAGGCTTTTTTCGTCAGGTGGCGTCAAAATGTACACCATCTACCATTTTATTCGACGATCGGTACCGTTCGTCTTGATCTTCATCGTCTAATATGTCGATATACCAAATTTCATATGATTCTAATACTTTTTCACCGTTGATTTAGTAGGAGCAAAATTAACGGTTTACGGACAATAGAACTTTTTACATTGCTAAATAAATAGCCCAAGCGGTACGCGAGCTGGGTTCAGAACATCGTGAGACAGTTTGGTCCATATCCGGTGTGGGCGTTAGAGCATTGAGAGAACCTTTCCCTAGTATGAGAGGACCGGGAATGACGCACTTCTGGTGTATCGTCTATCGTGCCCACGGTAAACGCTGGGTAGCTAAGTGCGGAGCAGATAACTGCTGAAAGCATCCAAGTAGTAAGCCCATCCCAAGATGAGTGCTCTCCTATTCCGACTTTCCCAGAGCCTCCGGTCGCACAGCAGAGACAGCGACGGGTTCTTTGCTCCTGCGGGGATGGAGCGACGAAAGTATTGAAAATCTAAGATAAGGTCACGGCGAGACGAGCCGTTTATCATTACGACATGTGTCAAGTGGAAGTGCAGCGACATATGCAGCTAAGGCATCCTAATAGACCAAGAGATTTGAACCTTGTTCCTACACGACTTGATCAATTCGATCAGGCACTTGCCATCTATTTTCATTGTTCAACTGATTGACAATATGAAAAAACCAAAAGCTTTGCCCTTCCCTATCTATTCCAATTAAGAATTAAGATAAGATTATTTTTATGCAATGTAAAAAGTTTTAAAATTCATGGGTCCCCTGGATGTGTGGGGTGGGATGGGGTAACATTTCATTTTTAAAGTTTATTTTAGAATTTAAATAATGATATAATGAATTTTATTAAAGTGATAACATTTATTGAATTGGTTTTTCATAAATTGGTAGAGGGATTATTACTTATTTTTGGCATGGTTGGCATATTACAATATTTACATTTTCTTTTCTCTCTAAATAAAATGGTGGGAGAGGCATGGGCATGGGAGAATCACGGGAGGGGCATGGGAGAATCACGGGAGGGGCATGGGAGAATCACGGGAGGGGCATGGGTCTCCATGTTATATGCGCATCCATTCCTTTGCATTTCTTCCTTCTCCAAGGTTTTTCTCTCTCACACAACTCTAGCTCTCTCTCAATATCCCAACCCCAAAACTTAGCTCTTCTCCATCCAATCCATCTCCTCACTCGAGCTTTCATCAACAAGAAGTCATCAACCTCTTAGTAGCTTCATACAAGTTTTAATCTCCTTTTCAATTCATCTTCTTCAAGAGGTAATTTTTACTTTTCAAGTTCTAAGTTTTATTTGCCATGAAAACTATATGTTCTACTTAAAAATCATGTTTTTATGATTTAAATCTTACACAAATAGAGTTTTATTGATTATTGCAGGAGTGTGGGATACCACCTACCGTAGAACACAATGGGATCAGGTCTTCGAAAGACAGAGCGAAAGAGGGCAGACCTGCATTATAAATGTAATGATACCACCCTACAATACGGAGGCGCATTTTCGGTGAACCTGCATTTCGAAGTTCGAAGAACTCCGAAGTTAAGCGTGCTCGGGTTAGGGAAATCCTAAGATGAGTGACCTTCTGGGAAGTGATCCCTTCTCGAGTTCGGTCCCTCCAAGAGACAAAACCGTGTTGTTTCGGCCAGAGTGGACAATACCCATCCATACTGGGGATGGGGTGTGACATTATGGTATCAGAGCCAGTCCTCAATAGTAGGTCTGTGTTCGAGAACGAACCATTGTTCTAAATAAGGAGGAGTGGGAGATACCATCTACTATAGAACAATGGGATCATGTCTTCGAAACACAGAGCGAAGGAGGGCAGATCTGTATTATAAATGTAATGATACCATCCTACAATACGGAGGCGCCTTTTGGGTGAACCGGCACTTCAATTAGGTGTGCTCGGACTAGGGAAATCATGGGATGTGTGACCTCCTGGGAAGTGGCCTCCTGGGGGTAGGGCGTGACATTATGGTATAGCTGGTCCTCAATAGTAAGTATGTGGTTCGAGAACGAACCATTGTTCTAAGTAAGGAGTGGGGATACCATTTACTATACAACAATGAGATCAGGTTTTCGAAACACAGAGCGAAAGAGGACAGAGGACAGATCTGTATTATAAATGTAATGATACCATCCTACAATATGGAGGCGCCTTTTGGGTGAACCGGCACTTCGATTAGGCATGCTCGGGCTAGGGAAATCCTAGGATGTGTGGGAAGTGGCCTCTTCTCGAGTCCGGTTCGCTCCAAGGGACAAAACTGTACGGTTTCGAGCAGAGCGGATAATACTATCCGTACTGGGGGTGGGGCGTGATAGGTGGGTGCGTGGGTGTGTTGTAGGTTAGGGCTTACGGGCCAGCGCCAAAAAACAAATCAAAAACAAAAAAACTTGTCCTCTGTAACGATGAAATTGTGTCATTCAAAAAACTATGAAATTATGGGACTCACGCTGGTTTAAAGTGCAGGCGGAGTTTCAGCTACATCTAAAAATTAGGTAATGCCTGCAAATAACTGTTTCCTTCTTTCTTTTGGCATCTGGTATCTACGACTCAGTACTTGGAGTAGCGGTTGCTGGCTTAGGTGGAGTCCGGTGTTCCTCAATTTTTGGTTAAGTATTGCTAATGCAACTAACTATTTTCATACTCATCATGTAGCTTGACCAAATTCAGCTTAGTGAGCTTGTTGGACTGATCAGTCTAAAATTGCCAGGTTAGCAACTTATATAGTACAAATTTCCCGTCATCGTTCTGTATTAACTTGTCCATTATAAGCTCACTAACCTTTGAACTTGATGTTTCATTAGAATACAAAATAAGCTTAGTAAGCTTGCTGATAACTCTAGCAAATTTTAATATTGAAAATTGTTCTGGCCCGACTAGTTAATATTGGTCTGATAACCAATATTTCTTTGAATTTCATTATCATTTAAAAGCTTCTTCCTTTATCTTATCTTTGCTTTAGCATTGAACATAATTTCCCATGGCAGATCTATATTATGTTCCCTTCTTTAGACTTTACCCAAGAATTTTGAGGATTCTAATTCTGGATTATGGCAGACGTCATAGTTAAGCGGTTCGGTTGCTATTGAAGGTGTCAGGTATGTTGTTGCTTCTTAGTCAGTTTTGGAGGCGTATGACAAGGGAGATATTTCGTTTTCCCATGGCTACCCTTTGATTCAATAAGGATCGGTTATTGTAGAGTCTGTCTGCTGATATTGCACATGGGCGACGATGATGATTCTTTGAGCCTTAGAGTTGTTGGCTTTTCTAGAAAATTGAGCCCTCTACACTTATTTGGATGTCAATAACGTGAGACCTATACAAATTAAAAATAAAAATACTTCCTAGATATATATCTGGTTGAATGAATTACACTAAGTTTCTTATAAGCTTGTTGCTAGGAACTTATGTTTAAAAAAAACCCTCTTATCAAGGTCGAATTGTTTGCAAATAATGATCGCTAGCTAGCACCTTTTTTTGGTTACGTTTTACTGAAGGAAGACAATTTCGGAAGTTACTTTGAAAAAGGAAGTCTTTGTGCTTCAACCTTGAGCCTTCTGATCCTTTTATTACTTTCTTTTGTTTTTTTATCATGACATCCTCCCAAGTTATCATTATTTTTCTGTGTTGTCATTCTTAACTTGAAGTAATGTTATGTATACATGAATGAAGCTCTGAACGTAGAATCGGAATCTTTATATCAAAATGATCCATCTACACAGTTAAAGTATGAACTTGGTTGATATGAAGAAAGGTCAGTTCACATAAATATCATGCATGCTAAGTATAGTAGTATAGGTATTCGGTACATATGTATTATACATGTATATCCTTACAGGATCTCTTCTTATCCTAAAGGGATATTCCCTTTTCTTATGTATATATAGGGATGCATTGTATTCATTTCCTTTGATGATCAATCAATATAACATTTCCAAATCTACGGTTCTTAACAATGCAATTGTTTGATTTGGTTATATCTATCCCCACTCAAATTTGCTTTTGGTGATTGCTAATTTACTTTGCTGGAACTTTGGTAGATTAGTGACGCAAAAAGCGAGTTTCTTCCTCTTATCTGCTAAAATTAATTTTGTTGTTAACAAGTGTTCATCATGTTAATATTGGGGCATCACTATACACTTGCTTTCTGCACTATAGCAGCGCTAATGAAATTAATTTACATATTAATAAACATTTACCTTCCCATAATTTGCTAGAATATTTTAACCTGTATATCTTCATAGGAGTTGCTACTTAAAAGAGTGTAACTTAGAGTTGACGCGTGTACACATTATTGGTCAATTTTTAGGTGTGCTGATGATTTTTGATACAGTAAATGCCCTCATAAATACTAAGAAGCTTGGAGTTATATACTTAACTGAAATGGATATTTAGGTAGTTATGCCCCTTGGAGTAAGGACCGATATAGGAACGTGTAAAATTAAGTCGGTGGTACTAAATGATCTCTATGTATTAGGTCTGTTACTATTCTTATGGTTCAGTTCCTACATATATTGATGTTTTTCTTGAGCTCTATTCTTTTCTCTATAGATGCAGTAATGTTGTTCAGATGGTCTTACAATGCATCAGCGTTGTATGTTTTGTATTCATTCTCTCTCCATGTTGAGTTGTTGGCATGATGCTTTGACCATCCATCCGGTCAAATAATTGTCCTAGACATGTTGGCTCTTCTAGTTTTGTTGCCACTAAATAGTCAAGCTTGTTTAACCGTTGGATCAGATTTCGGTTCTTATTTACCGAGAAATTCTATTATTTATTTTCGCTCTGTCAATAATTGGGAATTTTTTTCTCTTTGAGGGTTCCTAGATGATTTTTTGAGCATCGATTGGAATTATCATGCTTTGAGCGCAATGTGCTATAATCTGCAGTCTCAAGTGTTGGGATATTTTGAGATTTTCTAAAATTATTACAATTACCTCATGTCATCCTTTCATCTTATTGGGAAGGTTTTTTTAGTCCCACATTAGAACTTCACAAGCATGGTATGTTATTTGTATAGAAATATATCAAACATTCGATACATACATAATTGATATCTAAAAGGAAAAAATGAACGTGCTCATCGCAAGGGTGATGGCCCCTTATTACACATACTTTACTCCTTCTCTTATTATGTACACTTAGCGAGTGACGGATGCTAACTTTTTCCGGCGCTGGCGGTATAATATGATGAAATGTGTTCTTAAAGGTTGGACGAACAGTCACATTCATTCGCAATGAAAGATGCATTCTTCTGCAAATGTAGATTCATTTCGAGAGGATGTATTACTTCATGATAGGGTATATAACTCTTCACTTATTGTAAAAGCAGCTTTTTCCCCTTTTTTTTGGTGCCAATTCGATATAATGCAAAATTCTCTCTTTCTTGTGTTGGTATGTGCGCGTGGATTAAAAGTTAGAACTGCAGACTACTTTCAACATACAAAATCTTCCCGTTCTTGATTTTTCTTCGGAATCAAGTTGCAGGTGTGTGTGGGGGGGGGGGGGGGGGTGCGAACATTGTCTTGAGGAAAGAGTAAGCCATAGTTTCTTGATTTAAGCAGTGAATTTGTACATATTTAGCCACAAATTACCATCATCAAACCCACCGAATTCTAACTTCTGGCTGCTCAAGTGATGTTGGTTGTTCCTGAATCCTAATTTGTTGTTACTGTTGTTGATGGTAGCACTTGTTATATCGTCTTGTGCTGCTTGTATGCAATAAATTTATGCTATTGAGATTGCATAGGTAGATATAAATCTCTTTCTTGTGCTGTCTTCAGGAAATGGGCAATAATACTATTGTAAGCAGTGCTTTAGGTTTCACATGAATCTTGTTTTGCTACTTTTGCAAGTTTATTATCTATCCTCAGTTTTGTTTTTCATGCATTTCATTTCTATGTTTTATGTGATATTTAGTATGATCTGATCTTGGATCAGTTTATAAATTGTGAACACACTGAATTCTATTGTATCAGCCGGTTATATTATAGATGCGGATATATTGAGCTTTTTGTAGAGTATATTATTGTACACAAAATGTGATGCAAACTTTGGTGATCATCTGGATCCTATGATGAGCTGAATTTCTTAAAATTATAAAAATTTGTAACGAAGAGGTACTATGATCATCTTAAATTTACTTTTAGTTATTAGTTACAGAGTTACAGTTATTTATCTGTGAGAGCGTTTACTTAGATTAAAATAATTCCGTGTCTTTTATTTTATTAGAGAACTTGGTTGTATTTCACTTGCCACTTCAGCGACTCTAAAAAGGTTCAAGGGGTTAATGAACTTTTGCTTGCTGTTTGGGTTTTATTTTCTGCTTTTAATTGAGCGTTAATTTCTCTGAAACCACGTTGACAAAGCTTGGTGGTTTGCCTATATAAGATTATGCCTGTGAATCTATGTTGTTGTAATTTAGAAATGCATTGCAAGATTCCCAACTCTAGGGTTTGCTTGAACTGAGTACCTGTGCAAGAATTGGTCAAAATTCGGCTGACAGGTTAGATTCTCCTGTTATACATGCAAGTTTATTTACATGAATTGACTGCTAGTTCTGTTTGTTTTTCTTTTTTGACATAGAGTTGTTAGTTATGATGATAATTCTTATAACTGTTGTTCTTATAACTGCATATGCCATAGATTTGCTTCATATAGACTTTAAAGATGCTCAAAACTGATATATGCCGGCACAGGAGGACAGTCCGCTATTAAATCTTACTGTTATGATGTAGTTGCAAATTGATTTGAAGATAATTGTCAATTTCAAGAGTTCTCCTAGTTCTTTCATGCATCATTCCATGCTCAGAAAAATGTTCATGAATATAGTTCTTGAGGCGAAGCAGGCCATAAAATGTTTAGGAAGGTAATTATTTCGATATTGACTCTAGAATTCTCCGATACACCAAGGGATGAAGATGCCCGAGAATCTTATTACATATACAGATCATCTTACGTTACAAGTTGTGCAGATATGTTATTTGTATATAATTTGTTTGTCATGCAGTTTCTTAATTTGTTCTAATATAAGCTGCTTTTAATCTTTGCAGACGCACTGGACATTTCGGACACAAAAATGAAGTATGGAATTTTGTTAACGCAATTTATGAGTATTCTGGATCGTGCGAAGTTTTTAGTAACATTTTCTTGTTCACAATGTCGTGTCTTCTGGCCATTCAGATGAATGGGTAGCCAAGTAGGCATCGCGAGTGGATGGGTGAGTATGATGAATATTTCGATTTTGATAGTTTAAATATATCAAATTGATGCGATCATTATTGATAAAGCCGATTTGAGATGGTGAATCGCCTCTAGCCGATTCAAGATAGCGAATCCCTTTTAGCCGATTCGAGATCACTAATCTTAACAATTACTAAAATGGCATTTTGAGGTTTTTCATTCATTGTCTTATTACATTCATTATAATTGCATTATATAAAAAACAAACAAAAGTAGCGGAGAGACGGTCTTCTAAAATAAAGAAAGCATAAGAGAAAGAGCAAACATGGCTTAAATAGTAGAGAGCATGTGTTGGTGGGCAGAAATAACGGGTTTCATGCACATCAAACCACCATTCTAAACAACCTTCGTCTTCAAGATTGAAACCCACGATAATGATCGTGAGTATTCATGACGTGATTCAGCATTTCAGCAGCATCTCGGAGCTTCAGGTTTCGGCAGATTGTTATCAGTCATCGTGGAGGGTCGGAGTGTTCTCGTTGTTGATGCACCATTCAACGACATTTCTGGTGGTTTAGACGGATTGTTTTCGGCCGTCATGGAGGGTTGGAGTGTTTTCATTGTTGATGCACCATTTAGCGACATCTCGGAGCCTCAAGTTTCAACGGATTGTTTTCGGCCATCCCGGATGATTGAAAATGCTCCGATACCAAATGATGTGTTCATTATTGATAAAGCCGATTCGAGGTGGCAAATCTCTTCTAACTGATTCAAGATGGCCAAATAATGCGTTCACTATTGATAAAGCCGATTCGAGATTGTGAATATCCTTTAGCTCATTCTAGATGGCTAATCTTCTTCAGTATAATTGCTAAAATAACATTTTGGGGGTTTTCATTCATTGCTGTCTTACGTTCATTACAATTGCATTATATAGAAAACAAATAGAAATAGCGGAGAGATGGTCGCCTAAAATAAAGGAAGCTCAACAAAAAGTTTCGACATGGCCTAAATAGTAGAGAGCAAGTGTGGGTGGCCAGTGGGTTGGGTTGGAATAAATGGGTTTTATGCACACAACATAAATCTTATAGGATTATAGCTTGTCTGCAACTTGTTTGGTTAGCGGCATTTGCTATGAGTTCATGATTTTTTTCCTTTTCCCGGTGTGACCCTTTTGGAATCAAACATACATGGCGTGTTTTGGACCAAATGAATACATGCTCTGGACCAAATGAGCTATATGGTTTGTTTTGCTTTCTTCTTCCTCATATTGAGTTGTGAGATTAATGAATTGCACTTTCTATTCCATCTATTATTCAATGATATTCTTAATAGCCTATATGTAGAATAAACTGGATGTGCTTGAAAATGTCTAGTTATTCCAAGTAGTGAAGAATTCTTCTTCACTCTTTAGAACCTGGGTTAATTTTTCTTCTCAAATTTTCTTTCTTCCTATGCTGGCCCATACTAGAGTTTGTGCCACATCAGCCTACACCATCATAAACCTTTAGTGGATCGGGATTTTTTCTAGGGTAAATTGTTGAAAACCCCGGGCTCATTCAAAACATGTCAAAAAACCTCCAGTATTCTCGAAATAGGAGATAATGGTCTACTATTTAAAAACTTTGTGAAAATACCCCTTCTCTCTTTCTTTCTCCCTTGCTCTCACAACTGTCTCCCTCTCATCCTCGCAAACCTTAACCCTCCACCTGTCGTTGTTGCCATCCTCGCCACTGGACCTTCGCCAACATCTCTTCAACCACCTCGATCGTCATCCTAAGTCACCTTTCCTAATTCGCTGCCTTAACTCGCCGTCTCCATCAAGCCGTCCAATCGACTGTCCATCGACTCCCCATATCGTGGCCGCCTCCATCGTCGGCCCATCCTTACCATCCTATCATCGCCCCATCCTTGCCACCCATCGATCTCCGTCCCGAGCAGCATATCATGCAACTGGATAGATAATGCAGGCAGCTGAAAGCAGCTTTTTAGTTATTAAGACATGCAACTGAATAGATGTACAGACAACAACTTAGATGTTGCATGTAAATGTATAGATGTTGTTGACAACTGTTTAGATGTTGCATGCAACAGCTTAGATATTAAATGAAAAAGGAAAGATGTGTAAATAAGAGAAGAAAATGCATAATGGAAAATATATATTGGGATAATTGAAATTGAAAAATAGTGAATTTGGAGGGGGAAATAGTTAGTAAGAATATTTAATGCTTAGTTTTTTAAGCCAAAAATATCACAGAAAAGATGTTGCAGTCAAACTTTTAGATGTTGCAGGCAACTTAACAGTTCCTTAACTGCCATGATTTTCTAGCTGTTTATTGTACTGCGCACACATGGGCACTAACATGGGCAATGGGGAATATACCAATTGCCTTTTGTATACAATGGCTTTCTCAATAGGCCTAAGGGTCCCCCCCCCCCCCCCCCCCTTCCATTATGTATTTGCATTCCGAAAGTCTTGTGGATATATGATCCAATTATTATCCTTAACAAAGGAAACATATTGTATAAGGATCTAACGGGTCCGCGCATACCACAAGCCTATTAGTTTATGGTTGCAAGAAACGAGGAGGGCGAGCGATGGCTGCGATGCCACACATTTACCTGACTTCCCCATCAGCCACCGGCCCCTGTCTAATTCAAGCCATGAAGGTCAATCTGTCTAATTTACCCTCAAACAGATCTTTTAAATTACTCTCCTATCCCATTAATGATAATTGTTGCTCCAATTTTTTCTGGAATCAAAACCAACGAAAATCGACACTACATTCAAAGATTCCAACAATTCCTGTTCTCCTTTTCCTAATCATACCAACCTTTTGTCCTTCAAAAATATATAAATACACGTTTTGCTTTGAAGCCATAGGGCTTTTTGGTAATTGTCAGCTAATGTGGGTTCAGTTAATAATATTTTAGTATAAAACGTTTTGATGGAGAAAGAAAACTAGGGCACGCTCCCTTTCATCTGCGCTTCCAAAAGGATCGCTAGATCCCTATTTATTTTTCCATCTCTCTGATCTCGGTGAGTAATTCTATAAGATTGTTTGTTGTAATTTCGATTATTTTTTGTATTTCGATCTGTTCATTCTGTTGGATTTAGAAATTTAATTACTCATGTTTGCTATCGCTTCTAATGAATCGCTTATATAAAAGTCCTCATTTTTTTTAGGGATTTTTTTAGATAAATTTTTTGCTTTGATTTGAGTGAGCAGTGTACTGTCTAACTTGCAACCAGCATATTTTAGTTAAAGTGTTCACAGTGATCTAAAATTGGTAAATAAAAGGCTAGCAAAAAATTATGAACTATGCGATTCAATATAGGTTTTAGCTGAAAAGGGGTGGCAAGATTGATAAGAAGCATCATTGGTATTTGCAATTACATACAAAATAATCAAGGTAGCGATATAAGCCAAGTTTGTGAATTTTATTAGGTTGGACCTCATTCGAGAAAATTACACGTAAATGTTTTGTGCTGTTCAGTTGGATTTGTTGGAAAGTTGATCACTTAATCGTAATGATGACATAGACGTAAAATTGTATAACATTAACTGGTATATTTTAAGACTAGGCTGTTTTAGTGCTTTATTGAAAACAAAGAAATCTGTTCTTCTTACTACTTGAATGTGCTATATCCTTTCCCTTGACGTGTTAATTCGCCACATTCCAACTTGTCATTTGAAAGGGAAAAAAAGCATGCCGACTTTTTATTTTTAAATGCCCCCCCCCCCCCCCCTCTTCAAGAGTAGAATTTAGGGTGTTAAATGAGAAGAATAGACCCGGTTTTGAGTCGTAGGATTGGTAAGGATACTATACCTAGATTCGACTCTTGGCACACCCATTTGTATGGACGATTGGTTTGAGATACTGATTTTTCTCGGTTGTCTGCTTGTTCTATGGTACTTGATAAATATCTTGTGACTTGAATATTTATTCATCCCCGATAAAGTGGTTGAGAGTTTTGGTACATGGATCTACATTTTGTTTCACAGCCACTTGATCATTGCTCAGGAGTTTCAAATTGTATATATATTTTTTTCAATGTGAGGCCACCCACATTTCAGACCATAGCAGGGCATATCTAACTTAAAGGTTTGTTCCCTTTTGTGTGACAAAGTAATTGTGTGAGAGTACATGAAATTAATTGCTAGTCTAATTATATCATATCAAACCTAAACTGTTACTTAAGTTACTTCGAGGGCTATATCACATGCTTGCAAATATATCGACTTGGCAACTGGACCTCCATAAAGTAATTTGGTTAGGATTTTAATTACGGCTTTGTTTTTGCTCTAGATCCTGTTTACTGGCGTTATGGACCGATATTCTAAACAAAATTGTGAGTCAACTGTTTCCTCCAGCAGGAGAGTTAGTGTAATTTTATATGAGCTTAGGGGGCCTACGTAACTCCCCTAAGCAATTTCATACGCAACAGAGAGAAGAGGTGTGGACCACTCAGGGGGTGGGCTCTTCATCCGTTAGTCACGTTGCGTAGTAAGTTGCTTAGAGAGAGTTTATTCGGAACTCTTTTCTCCTTTTATATACTACAATGCTTGCAGGCACTTGATCAATGAATTATATACTGTCAAATGCCTGATAATGACATATTTATTTTATTCAAGTTCCCAGCTACTGCTTGGTGGTACCAGAAAATAAACACAATTGACTTTTTATTATTAGTTGTTGATTGCCTTCCTTTATTTATGTCAAACTAATTCTCTGTCTATGAGTAATTTACTTTTACATTTTTGGAGTTCGAGTGAAGGGCAGGGAGATTTTATGCTTGCCCTTCTCATAAAGCTCCATAGATTAAACTTGTCTTTGCATGTGAGCAAAATGACCGCACCATTTTGTTCCTTCGCGAGAAAGATAGCATACATCAGTCACTTCACATTGATTTCCTCATATAGGATCTGTATTCTTCGCAGCTACTTTTTCTTTGATATATAACAACATCAGCTAAACTGAAGGATCCCTCTCTTTTGCCTAAATAGCAGGACTCTTTCCTTTTGTTATAAAGCTATATATTACCCCTGCTTTGATCAGCACAAGTTTTTTTTATGCATTTATTTCTTAAGTATACCTATGCAAAAATATCAGCGAGGAAAAAATGGCAGAAAATCAGGTGCATCTGGTGATAATGTAATTGCGTATATATATATTGTTTTTTTTGGGGTGGGGGCGCTGTGGATGGCTGATAAAGTAGGGGCAAAGTGTCATCTGGAAAGAAAATTATGTCATGCTATAGTTTCTGCAAAGTAGCCATTGTCATCTTTGAAAATTATTCTAACCTGTATCATCTTAATGCATTTTGCCAGGCCGAAACAATGTCGAGCACGATACTCTCGACACCCTTCACATTCAAATGCAACATTAAAAACCCCACCCCCCTACTCAAATCCCCATCATCCCTAACCTTCTTAAACCCCACCATGGGACCATCCACCCTCAAGTCCGCAAACTCCTTCAAAACAATCGCCTTGGCCACATACAAAGTAAAGCTCATTACACCCGAGGGAGATGAGCACGAGTTCGAAGCACCTGATGATGCATACATTCTCGACTCGGCCGAGACTGCGGGGCTTGAGCTCCCGTATTCGTGCAGAGCTGGCGCGTGCTCAACCTGTGCAGGCCAAATGGTGTTGGGGACCGTGGATCAAAGCGATGGATCTTTTCTCGATGACGGGCAGATGGAGAAAGGGTATCTGCTTACTTGTATCTCGTACCCTACCTCCGATTGTGTGATTCATACTCACAAGGAGGGTGATCTCTATTGATTTGGTGTTTATTTTATGTTTTAATTGAGATCTTAGAATAATGGCCCTTTTGGTTGTTGGGGACTTTTTATGTTTTATAGGGTGAAAAGTGCTTGGATTGTTGTGATGAAGTATTTTCTGGTGTGGTTTTTACAGCGAGTGTTTTCTATTATTGTAGTCTCTACTGTTTGGGTGTGTTGGGGAGTAAAATTGCGTAGCTACTCTTTGCTTTAATGCAAATCCTTTAGTAGGTTTTTTTATGTGATGCTTTTGAGAATTGAACCGGTGATCTCACATTTTGGAGAGAAAGGTTATACCAATTAAGCTAGGTTTTAGTCGTGTTGAGCAGTTTGGTGTTTGCTCATATTGTTGTTGTAGTTGTTGGCAGTAATCCTCACTACAAAATAAATCATCACTTGGTCAGATGAATAGTTGGTTCGAACTGAATTTTTTCGCTCGACCAAGTGATGTTTGACCGTGTTGACTGTGGGGCTTGGTTGACAGATATTTTTGGTCGAGCAAGTCCCCTTGGGTTTTCTATCAATACTTTAAACCAAAAAACGCAAGTCCTGCATAAAAAAATCCGTTTGTTATTTTCAGTGGCCTCCCCCCAAATTCGTCCTGGTCACTGCCTCCTCCAGCGCCTACTCGTCTTGGTCGCCGCAGCCTCCTGCGCATCCTCTGCCTCTGCCTTCGCCATCCTGCGCCTTCATCATTCTATGCCGCCCCCTGAGCCTGCCCCCTCCTCGACTTCTCCACCAGCATTATTTTGGATGCAATTAAAGACTTTGATTTTATTTCAATATTTAGACTTGTAAATTAAAAATGGCTGCATGTGATCTTGTTCTCATTAGAGTTTCTTTGTGTTGACATCTTAGTTTTGGATGTCCCTAAACCTGGTCAAATTTCAAATTAGAGGCAACCTCTGCTGATACAACTATACCATTGAGTTGTGACATCAGAGCTCCCATTATAGTTTAAAAATATAAAAAATGAAAGATTTTGATGAAAAATTCACATTTCCATTAATATCTAGATATTCTGATCTGAAAGCTACTAGCTAGGTGAAAAATTCACATTTCTGTTGATATAATTTGATCTTAATTTTTTTAATAAAATGTAAACAGAAAATAATTGAAACAAGTTTAAATTGTTAGGGTTAGCATTGGTGAGGCGTTGCCAAGATTGGTGGTTGTTATTTTTGGTTTTTAGATCTGTTTCACTTTAGACCAGGAGTTTCCGTTTCACTTTAGACCGGGAATTGAGGTATACTGCTTTGGTTGTTATTTATGTATCAGTACTCATAATTCTAAGTATTAAACAATAAATAACCTTCAAATACCAATTAATTGTTAACCCTCTTAATTAAAAACTTAAAAATCCTAACTAGAAACATCGTTCAAAGTGAAACAATAACCCTAAAACCAAACTAAAGATAGTGTACGATACTTGATGATAACGGAAAATTTCCTTGTTTTCGTCGAGAATCTCAAATTTAAAAATACACGCCTTAAACCCTGTCTAGCCAAATCAATAAGTCTGATTACCATGCCTCGGCGGGACTGACTATGTACCCACCTGCATCGAGAGGAGATGCATGCCACGGTCAAACGGAATCGTCGCATCCGACCAGGACCCCCACGCATCCTGACTCTCAAATGACCCCACTGGGATCTTCGACTCAACACTCGATTGAAACAGGCGTATACATCATCTTGGGATCCTTGGGCGACACATACGTCCACATCCAACCCTACAACCCCATATCCATCATCCTCGGTTCCCGTTGGCGAACCATACGGTCTCTTGTCCAAACATCAAAAAATCAAAATGTTAAGATTGCAATCATTGTCGGACGGTCAGACGGGTAAGCTCAAAAAAAACTTCATCACACTTAACAAAAACCTATATGTGCGCTTTCTTATAAATAATTATATTATCTTTACTGAAATCGGTATTTTATTTTTTTCACCACACGCGCTAGTTGATGTCATAGATTATAGTCACGTTCAAATCACGAATACGGCTTGGCTTGGCAACCGGAAGATATGCCAAGTTTTGCCCAATACGATTCAGGCCTTTTATGAATGGTACGACCACAATGATACCTTTATGAATGGTGCTCACAACAATGATACCTTTTTAAGTGTATAACTATGGAATTTTATTTAATCGTATCAACTATTTGTATTTCCTCGTTCAATTCTATTTACGCGTATTTACTGCATGAATTAATGTGGGATGATATTCATATTTTGACATCAAGTTAAGGAACTTTGTGGTGATACCCGTTGTGCACGGTCGTCGAAAAAATTTGTGGTTTTGTGGTGGTAGATTGTAATGAATTGTGCATAGTGAATTGTAATTCATGAATTGTGTCCGTTGATTTATAATATTGGTGCAGGAATTTTTAAAAAATAATTCCGGCTTCTTGTTCGATTGAAAACATCAGTCGAGCAAGAGAAATAAATGGTTTTATAAAATATCAAAGAGGCTTGGGCGACTGAATTTTTCGGTCGACCAAGTTCGACTGATTGGATTAGTCGACCAAGCAGCACATCCATGTTAAAAAGAGTGGGCCCGGGTATTTCTTGGTCGACTGATCAAAACAGTCGACCAAGTATTCAGGCGATCAGGCAAATAAATCAATCGACCACGTGCTTGGCCGACCATCACTTGGTCGACTGAATGGCTCTTGGTCGATTATCAGTCGACCTAGGCTACATATTCTTCTAGCGTCATGCTATGTCCAATCCTATTTACCTGTGATAATTGATATAATTTTATATTGTGCTCATGTTGCATATTCTTTCTAGTTATTATCCACTGGTATTTTGCACATGTGTATATTTTGAACAACTTATATACTGAATGCGTGTGTAAATTATTTTACCATGGACATTGAATGAAAATTTCTAAGATGGTTATAGTTTTTCTAAATTTAAATTAAATGAATGCAGTCAGTGGTAACATTAGAATTGAGAAATTTATAAGTTATACAAAATAACAAAAATAAAAGGGCTTATGTATAATTTGAATGACATCATTTTTTGGGCTTTTGAGCATGAGAAAGAATGTGTAATATACGTGTGTGTGTGTGAGAGAGAGAGAGAGAGAGTTGTTGACTTTTCATTTTTCTATTTTTGTCTTTTGTTGTAGATGAGGCGGACATCTCCAATTCTCAACTTTGGCTATTGGAATTTTGTTAATTTTTCTATTTTTTGTTTTGTTGATTAATAGCATCATTTGAGTACTTCTAGTTATAATAGTAAAGATTCGGATTGTTTTTTAAGCCTTGCATGGTTTAAATTCGAAATTTTCAGTTCTTTCCCCTCCCACATCAGTAGCTTTGAACAGTTTCTGTTTTAATGTATTTTTTCATTATGATAGTTTGGTAACAGACCAAAGCCTAATTTTAGTTGGAGTTAGATGGAACAACTAGATTCATGTAAAGTCAAAGTATCGATATATTATTTCCTATGGCAAGGGGGCCGTGCAATGGGTGGGTACCAACTCCAAACTCAAAAAAAAAAAATCATATTAATCTAAAATTTTATTGTTATATAATTTGTAAGCTGTAATATCTCATATTTATGAACCTATATGTAAAATATATGAAAAATTAATTTGCAAATGCTTCAACCTTTTTCTTTAGCTTTTCAATATTTTCGTTGCTATAGCATATGAAAATCGCGAAAATTTTAAAATGTAAAAAAAAAATCTTCGGATTTACAATAATTTGCATGTTATAGTATACGAGAATCATGAAATGTCCAAAAATATCAACACATCAAATTTTCAACATTTTGCAAGCTATAGCACAAGCATATGATAAATTTAAAAATATCAAAAATTCTGTTTTACATGCTATATAGCACAAGAAAACAATAAATTTTTTATAAATAAAATATTTTTTTGTTTTTTTCCGGTTTTTCAATATTTTTTATTGCACACAAAAATCGTAAAATTTTCCGGGTTTTTTCCTCAATGTTATGCATACCATAGAAGACAAAATCGTGGAATTTTCAAAAAAAAATCAAATTTCTCTATATTCTTCGATTTTTTAATATTTTGCATGCTATATACTACATGACATTCGCGAAATTTACAAAGATCCCAAAATTATTTATTTCGCTACCACATGAAAATTGTGCTACCTTCAAAAATCCCAATCCTTTTGTTTTTTTAATTTTTTTCAATACGATTGTTTGTTATATTACACGAAATTTGCGTATATTCAAAAATCTCAAAAAATTTCAGTTTCCTTCGATTTTTTCAATATGTTGCATGCTATGGCACAAGAAAATCACGAAATTTTCAAAAATTCTCCGTACTCTTCAATTTTTCAATATGTTGCATGCTATGGCACATGAAAATCTACTTAAATCTCTTTTTCAATATGTAACCGTTCAATAATAAAATACATATAAAGTGGATAATCTACTTAAATCTCTCAATGAACGCATATGGATGTCGATTGTATATATATACTTAAAATATCTTTTAAAAAAAGCACAAGCAAAAATATTTAAGCATTGATTTGGCTGCCTGCCAACAAGGGATCGATCACAGCTTTGGTTTCAGACTCAATTTGAATCCTCTCCTTTTGTGTGTTGACCTTAACTTATATTAGGGAAAATAAAATAAATTATTCATGTATATCGTAGGCAGCAACAAATTGGATAAATACATCTTTGTTATTTTATATTTGATGGGGAGGCAAATGTCGATTTCATTGTTACCATGTTGGTTTCAATACAACAAATTAAACACGGGGACAAATCCAATACGAAAACAATCTTGTCTAAAAATTAAAAGTCCTTCTTTGAGCCAATCATCTATTAATATTGTTTCTTAAACATTGAAAATATAATTAATAGAGACATCTAAGTTATTAATTCTTTCACATTGATATTGATTTTAGGGCAAGTACAAACATGCGTGCACACCATTATACCTTTTATTTCTATATTCGGTCATTTTCTATGTACTATTTTAGCAATAAAATTTCACTTGGACCAAATAAACCTAATTTTGAGAGGTGCTTGTATTGAACTTGCGAATATTTTCGAGAAAAGGAGTTGTCGAGATGGGAATGAATTGGCGGAAGATAAAAAATTGATTTGAGGAAAACATAAGCATGATAAAAGTTTTTTGTAGCACGAAAGGCTCTTGATGATAATTGAGAAGAAAGACATTTCCTCCCACTAAAATAATCAATTATGGAGATAGACTTTGCTGCAATTTATTTATCTAAATAGACTTTATTTTGTCAGATAAACAATTAGGATGAAGCATTTACATGCAGCTTTATCTTCATAAGTACTGTAAATACCTTGCATAATACATATTAAATGTGTTATAAATTTATAAGTATTTTTTTCCTTTTCAGCAATATTAAGCTTTAATTAAAAGGGATAATTAATCGTTTTTTATGAATGGGTCTCATTGCCTGGTCTAATTTTAGGTGAGAATAGAGAAGAAACTTAGGGCCTTAGGGGGGCTTTAACACAAAACGGTCAAATATGGCGGGAATCAGTATGACCTGGCAATGGGAGAAGGGACCCACAGGTGGACCCGTGCGTTTTGGCGCCTACGAGGATCTACGTCAGCAGCTTGGTTGGCTGCTGACTATTTAAAAGGGATAACGGCAGCTGACGACGTGGAAAGAGACGTTACTTTTGAATAATGAACGCAATAAGGCCTTTTTGCTATTTTAAATCTTAACAGGAATTTGCGCACGAGCAAATGCACGTGTATAGACATTTCATGCATGTTGTGTATAATTTAAACGAGCTTCGGGACTTGTTTTCTTTTTTCTATTTATGAACAAGTTAGAGCGAATCCTTGTTAAGTCTGAGTCCAGCCTTGAACCTGTCCGATTCTATTTAAGATATACGTGGTTAACAATAAATAATTATAAGAATATATGAAAGAATTATATGGATGTCGGATGTTGTCTTTGACAATTTGAAATATAAGACAGAGATATTGTAATTCCGTGGATGACCTGGGATCTTGTTTAGGATCCACTCAGGTACCATCTAAATTCATTAATATTGTAGCATAACAACATTTCACCAAATATTTACTATGATTTAAGTCTTGAGTTAACATATACGAATTAATATATATGATACAAGTTTAAAAGTGTGTAATTATTTTTTTATTACTGCTAAACATTAGACAAAGCCATAAACCAAATGAGCCCAAAGCAAAGCCGATCCTAAACACGGGTTGATTGAGTCTGAAATCTCCTTCAGATGTTGCCTTCCGTTGATCTGCTGATGGCGGCGACGGGCGGCTGAGATTGGATCTGGAGGCTGTCGCTCCTGAAGTGTGTGGAGCTCAATGGGTTTGAGGTTGTTGCTGTCGAGCTACCTGCAAGGAAGTCCTGGGGTGGTTGTACCACCGAGGACCCTCCGACGGTCAAGTTAGACTAGAGATCCGAGCAGAGTAACGGCTTAATGGATTAAAAATTGCTTACTTGAATCGTCTGAAGAAGGGGTTTATATAGCGGTGGCAGCAGACGAGGTAGACGCGAGAATCACGTCGGCCATTACGCTCCCGACGCCACGCCCGCGTGATGAGCGGGACCTCCCATTAATGGCGAGACAGGCTCGTTAATGGGGGATCGTAGTGGCGTGGAACGTGGGATGTGGCCGGCGGAGATCTCGCGCATGGCGAGATTCGCAGGATGGTGGTTATGCCCGCAAGCGGTGCTGTCGGTTGGTCGATTAGACCGAGGAAGATGACCTCGGTGGGAGAACTAGCGGACGAGCGGGAGAATCGAGGTATCTTAATTCTGCGGTACCTCGGAGACGAGTTGTGAGGCCGAGGAGGCCAGTTGTGCAGGGGGCTCGGAGGCAAGCCAGCGGGCGCTTGGTAGGACGAGCGTAGGTGTGGTCTAGCCGGCCACTGTAAGTCCTTTCTTGCATGCTCTGGGACACGTCATCTGCCACGTGTCCTGATCTGGAAGATCACCGATATCAAGCACCATCACGGGTAAAGATCGAACATATTACGTTCACGTGTGTTCATTTATTTTATCGAGCTTCAATATTATTCAAGCTTAATTTGTTTAATTGTCAAATAAATTCCAACGAAGCTTTATCAAGCTGATCCCGAGCGAAGCTTCCGAGCTCGAGCTTTTTTGCCCACCTTAGTTTATGAGTATTGAATACTCTTAGATTATAAGCATAAAGCGAGTATACAATGAATATCATATCATTAATTTTCAAACAAAACACTATTTATTCATTCAAACAAAAAGCGAGTCTCATGTGGGTCCCAATCTTATACCCCAAGGAAAAATCCAAACCTTTCATCAAAAGAAATGTTTGAAAAATATTTAGGGAAACAAATATGACCACACACACACACAAACACACACACTTAAAAACAACAATCAATATATCTAAAATAAAAACTTTGTTTTCTTTAAGATATTTACTTAATAAGTCATAACTATTCCCTAATAAAACCCATAAAAAAATAGAAATTAACAAAGAAAGATAGCATGGCAACATCAAAGGACATGAGGTTTGGACCAACAACTCCGGATACAAACAACAACGCCGTGAAAAGGTGAAGGTGAAGGAGAGGAGAAACACAAGCGAGGGAAACAAAAAGAATTAGAGAGCCCAAAAGAGTGGTGCCAGCTGGATGCACACGTGTCAGTCAAACATAGAGGCTCGCCATATCTTCTATATATAAGAGGCTGACCTTGGATTCTTTTGATGCTTGATCTCTGAGTTCATTACAAGCCAGCAATCTGCAGAGAGAGAGAGAGAGCATAGGAGAGAGAAATAGGAAATGGGGCTCATTTTCTCTCACTTCCCCTTCCTTTTGATGCTGCTTCTGCTTCTCTCAGGTAACAGAGCTCACCCCTGAATTTCATCATGTATTTCATATTTTGATTCAGCTCTAAGTAATGTTACTTTTTTTTTTTGAACTGGCTCCTAAACCTATCCTTACACACACCTAGGATGACCCATGCACACATCACGTACATGTACCCAGGCCCACGTAGCTGCACCAAACACATTAAATTGTGATCACTTTCCTTTACTTTCCTTTATGTGGATCGATCCCCGCACACTCATCAGGAGAGAGAGTGGTACGACCAACCGAGTTATGCTGGAAATGTTACTGGCTCTGTTTCAGAGCACTTGTCTCTTCTTTTTTCCTTTTGATTGCTGCTTCTAGACACCTATTAAAAGTTAATGGCTTTGTTAAATTCTGAGACTTTATAGATGGCAAGTTTCTTAATTAACCCTTGGATACTTTTCATTGATTTCTTGAGACTTGAATAAGCAGGAAATACCTGCCTAGAAAACTGAAATGACAATTAGATTATGAACTTTATAGTTTTAGTGTGTTGATAATTGAAACAGGTTTATTGACAGTGGAAACAGACATATACTCCTAGGGAAAAAATAAAGAGAAAAGAAGACGAGTGCAGTAACTATTTCCTTTACTTTCAATTAAGTAGAAAATTAAAAAGTGTCATTGTGTAAATATAATCTGCAAAATCAAATAAATATATCGCGCAATGTATCACGTGATGATGGAAAACGGTCAGAATCTTTTTCTGGAACATTGAAAAGTCGATAGTTTGGTGGGATGTTGAATTCTGCATGCCTCCCCTCGTTTTCCATGATTCATCATTTTCTGCCAATCTTTGTATGCGACAAAAGATCAGAGAATATTAGTGATTTAGTATCATCTTTAGTGCGTGGTCATATACATATGTTGGCATATAAAATATGTTCCCGCGGCCTTGATGCAATGGAAGGGATATTTAACATGATACCGGAATAACCTAGATTCAATTCCTACGAGACATGCTATTTAATTGCGGATTAAAAAATATACTGTTGTGTACAAAAAAGGCCCGAGTTTTGGCCCAAATCTATTTTCACTCAATCCTCATGATATCTTCGAGTTCTCGTGCAATGGAAATGGAAATGACAAATCTATATTTGTTATTATTTTATTTTTGGGGAAATATTATAAATTTTTGATGCTAGGAATGATCACATCTGCTGATCCTTTCTTTTTATCAATTTTAAATTGTTAATATTCTTATTAGGTGTAGAGTTGTTTTAAAGGATGTGGTCAACAGGTTGTAATATTCTTCTATAACCCTGCCTTGCTTGTAATTATTACATCACATTAGGAATGTGTCATGACTAATACAAAGATGGCCGGCAAACAACTAAACTTCAAAATTTTGTTCTATTCTTGGGGAGAAGCTAGTTGAATTTTTCTTTATTATAATCAAGTTCTTTCCGATCTTTGTACTATCGGCTATTCTTAAACGAAATTAACAGGGGAGCGCTTTATTGCGAACCGGTCCGCGTTTTTTAAAAACGGGAACTCTCGATCCATGACGTATTTGAACGATCCAAACAGTTCAAGTCGATTACCCTACCTTCGCGACCATGTGTATGAAAAATCAAAGAATTTGAAGACCTCTAACCCATGCATCGGATGAAGTATATGTTGCTATATTTAAAGACGTTCATTTTCCACTCATTCGATGCATTGGTTAGAGGTCTTCAAACTTTTTTGATTTTTCGTACACATTAACTCGAAGGTAAGGCCATCAACTTGAACGGTTCGGATCGTTCAAATATATCGTGGATCGAGAGTTCCCGTTTTTAAAAAACGTATACCGGTTTGCGATAGATCACTCCCCGAAATTAATATGTTGAATAATAAACACCAAACATTAACAGGTGAGGCTCCTCTTCGATCCCTCGCTCTCAACGTCGGAATCAACTACGGTCAGATAGCCAACAACCTCCCACCCCCTACCCAAGTCCTCGGTCTCCTCCAATCCATAAGCATAAGCAGAGTAAAGCTCTACGATGCCGACCCCAATGTCCTTAACGCCTTCCTCAACTCTAACGTCGAGTTCATCATCAGCATCCACAATGAGCAAATCGTAAACATGACCGACACTAACCAAGCGCAAGCCTGGATCAAGGAAAATGTGCAACCTTTCATATCTCAAACTCGAATCACTTGCATCATAGTTGGCAATGAGGTACTAAATTGGAACCATCAATTACTTCTATCAAGTTAAGTATGTGTGTAAAGAAGATCTCTTATAAAATAAAATAGACGGTACGAGTTCGCTCATTTCTGAAATCATATATCAATAATCAAAAGTTTATATATGTTTGTGTTCAGATTTTGGCGGGAACAGACACTACCTTAATGTCCAACCTCCTACCGGCAATGCAATCCATGTACCAAGCTCTACAGACGCTCGGATTATCCAACCAAGTCAATGTCAGCAGCGCACATTCCCTCGCCGTTTTAGGAAACTCCTATCCCCCATCCGCTGGCTCATTCCGCGAAGACCTGGCAGGATACATTCAACCATTACTCAACTTCCACTCAGAAGTCAACTCGCCCTTTCTCATAAACGCGTACCCCTACTTCGCTTACAAAGCGAGCCCTAACACCGTCTCATTGGAGTACGTCCTCTTCGAGCCTAATGCAGGAGTAACCGATCCCAACACAAATTTGACCTACGACAACATGTTGTATGCCCAAATTGATTCGGTCCATGCTGCGATTAAAGCAATGGGGCATTCGGATATTGTGGTTAAAATATCAGAAACGGGTTGGCCATCCAAGGGGGATTCTGATGAGCCTGGGGCGACACCGCAGAACGCAGCAATGTATAATGGGAATTTGATGAAAAGGATCGCGATGAATCAAGGCACGCCGTTGAATCCGACGGTGCCTATTGATGTGTTTGTGTTTGCACTGTTTAACGAGAATTTAAAGCCGGGTCCGACTTCGGAGAGGAATTACGGGCTCTTTTACCCAGACGGGACTCCAGTTTACAGTGTTGGCTTGCAAAAATTTCTTCAGTTTTCAACCGGATCGCCTTCTTCGAAACGGATGGTGAGAAATAAAAATTGTTATGTTTTTAGACTGAATTAAACTAAACTATCCTTAACTATAAACATTCCACTAAACCGCCTTAGATTTTTTTTTAACTATTAAGTATTTTCCACCAAACTGCTGTAATATTTTTTTAATAACTGCAAGCTCCCTCCCTAAAATTGCTACATTTTAGCGTATAAAAAAATTTCTTAAAATCAAAATTAAATGGAGTTTGGTGTAATAAACAAAGTTGAAGGCGGTTTAGTGAATAATAACAATAGTCAAGGATACTTTAGTGTAATTTGGCCTTATTTTTATAAATTCAGTCATCTTCACATATGACCTGGCATCAAGTAGATATCTTGTCATGGCTGCTATTATATTTCAACCTTTGACAACATAGTTTTCATTTCTATTTGATTTTTCGACATCACGAGCCCGCTGCTAAAAGAAGAATATAAATAGTAAGGACGACGAAGAAAGAGAGGGGCATTAAACTTATCTTTTGCTTTTCTTGCAGACAATGACAGGATTATGTATTATGATCGTGGCCGTCGCGATCATAGCCTAAAACTTGTCAAAATGGAGTTTAATTACAACTAATTCAGTTGAATAATCCGAGCTCTACAGTCACAGATACAAAAGGAGAAAGAGGTATATCTACGTCAGATTCCATATCGTTCGCTTAATATTTTCGTGTTTTATTGCAATTCTATCTCAACGCATACATAGGTAAAAATATATACATCAATTCTCCTTCAGAAATGATCTCAGCCATTTTGGCTTTTGCCATCATCCTCTTTCTTCTCAAACAACATGTCCAATACGATCACATATCGATAATTGATATCCAATTTTAGCGCTATTAGGGGTCGTCATTATCGATAGGTACTTAGCTTGTCCAACATTAATGATTACAAATTGCTAATATCAGGTTGGCAACCAGTTCAGAATAAAAAATATAAAGAATAAGTCTTGAGATATAAACTTATTTCTTTAGAGAGTGGTTAGAATTAGGTTGTCAGCTCTTCTTAAACAAGTTATAAATTGATTCTTGTGATTATTTAAGTTATATGTGTCCTTGTATTTTAGTATAGCATCATCAAAACATTTATTGGCAGAAGCAAAAGCCTCGTTTGCATTAGTGTAGTAATTTATTACTTCACCATATCTCAATATAATATTTTCTTAATTAATGCATGTTATTATTCAATGGTGAGATCATTCTTGCACAAAAGGATCAACTTATGAATAAGAGAGTAGCTCAGCAACTAAACTATGTAATGGGATCAACTTATGAATTGCATGCCATGTAAAATGCCGAGGACAACTTATTCAGCTTTTAATTCCGTAGCATGGGGATGCATTTTTCTCCAATTAAAGTCTCTCCTTATCTATAGTTTTCCTGGTTAGTAATTTGTCCCTAATTGAATATCCATTGCCAATTTATTATTAAATTTGTCCACCCTTTAATATGGCTGGAAAAAAGGTCCAATTTCGATGAGCAAGGGCTCAAGAACAAGATTCGAGAAATCAGCCGAAACCCTAAGTTTCGGCCGTTTCGGATCGGTTTCGGAGGAGACCGTTCCGAAACATGCCAAAAATATCGGTTTCGGCCGATAACATCTACTATACTTGGATCTAAGGCAAAACACAGAGAAATCAAAGCTAAAAAGTCGATTTTTAACCAAAAAAATAAAATTTGCAGTTAGAATACGTCGATAAAGCTTGATCTCGAGAAGAGTAGAGGAGATCTATAGTAGATCTAAGAGGAAATAAGAGCAAATTCTTAATATGCTCAAGATCTCACCATCGTAGGCATAAGACAGGCACAGAGTTGGAGACATAGGTAGAGGCCGTTGCTTTGTTAAAGAAATGGGTTAGGGTTTTGCAAGGAGGTTCCTAATATATTTTGGGTTTGTATTGGGGTTATTGGGCCTTTTCTATTTGAGTATGTTGGGCTTTTCTATTTGGGAACTGTTGGGCTTTTGGACTTCAAAAAAGGTACTGGGCTTTTACATGTTAATTGGGTATTTACCTCAATTGAGCATGGCATGGGTATTGATTAATAGGGTCTATTTTCCATTCTATATAAAAAATTATACAGAGACGCGCGCGCATATACCGATTCCGAAACATAAACCGAAATGAGCGAAACCTACCGAAACTTGGTAAAATTGAAAAGGCCGAAACCGATACCGAGTTCTCAAACCTTGCTCAAGAATTCAAGATCCTAAATGATATACCTATATTATAAAATTTAGTTGCATCTTTAGCTTCTGATGGTTCCATTTTTACCATTAATACCGCTAACAGCTGTTCCTATGATGCAGGGTTCAAATCAGGGTACACAACAGAGAACAAAAGCTTTTCCAGCACTAACAGAAGATCTTCTACATTATTTTCCTCCATAGATTGTTATAAAATTCATACAGTAGATACTACTAATTTTATTTTATTTTATTTATCCAAGTATTATAGGTTGTATTTTGGTGAAATTTATTAGGTTCCAAAACTTTATGTAGAACATAGTTTATATATCTCTTAATGTTTTAGCTTGAGGTATTGATTATATTTGCTGTGTTGTTGTTCTTATGTCTATTAATGTTATTTGGTTGGAGCTTAAATCTAGAAGGGAAGGGAAATGCTGATAGATTCACGGAAGAAAATTATGTCCGAAAAAGTCAAAGACCCCGTTCAAACTAAACTTAAAATGAGCAATAAATATTAGATTTTCAATGCATGCAAACTGCAACAATCATAGTGATACGCAGTTTATCATTAGAAGGCTTACAGCAATCAGAGCAGGAGACGATGATGACCCTCCGAGTGTTCTGCGTCTCTAGAAAACAAAACGCTTGAAAGTTGCAGTGATGCCGTGCACTATAGTTGCCTGCTGTGATAAAATGAAAGAGAAGAATTAAATGTTGATGGTGCCTGAATTTATGGAAACAGGAATAATTTTATAGAAACATTAAAAAACCAAGTTCTGGGCACATAGCCATGGTGGGCAAGAAGAGTTTGTGGGACCTGGGATCGAACCCGGGAGTGCTTCGAAGAGAGGCACGTGGGGCCGGTGGGCTTCGTTGCGGTCAAAGAAAAAAACTTCTCATTAAGGCTTCAACATGATTCAAGTAGACACGGTGTCACCAACTGTTCGAAATTTGCTGATTGGATCAAAACTTTTCAGCTTATCCTCTAAAATTTGTGATATCCAGAAATAAATCTGGGACAAATCAATCATAATAGTGAGCCTGCCAAAGGAGAACAGACTTTCAGGTATCCTTGGTACCTTAGCGTTCTGTGATAACAAAAGATTGGCGCGCTGTCTACAATCAGAAGCTGTAACATATGATTGAGCATAATGGTTGCCCTTTTATATGAAAGTTGTCGTCATTGTAGAAGCAGAAGAAACTATTTCACCACAAATTACATTGGCAGTCTGATCCGAGATCCCATGCCTCAGTCATTGTAGAAGCAGAAAAAAATATTTCACCACAAATTATGTAGTCTCTTTGAGTCCTTCTCGGTCGTCGGTCGAGCCATTCTTTATTGAATCTTCCCCTCTTGATCCCCACCAATTCCGCTTTTCTGTCCCATTGACAATGGTCTGATCCAAGAGCCCATGCCTGTAGCATGATGCCTGCAACACATTTATAACTCCGATAAGAAAAAGTGCAACGAATGATATGCAAATTGCAAAACCGAACTTGAAAGAAGCCGTAGCCCAAATACCTTCAGCTATACAACTAAACTACTAAGAAGCCGTAGCCCAAATACCTTCAGCTATTGAAGAACTTAGTTTAGACTCACGTATGGATGCACATGTGCTTTTATTACAGTGGAACTCCATCCAAAAGACTTAAGACTTATGAAAGTTTATCCCATCTTATATCTTATATCCATACGCATCTCATGGTTTTTTCAATATGGGACTATGTTAACCACAATCTAAACACTCCCACTCGTGTACAATGTGGACAAACTCACACGTGCAACGGGGATTCAAACCCATTGTGCATCGTGGACAAACAAACACCAGAGCTCTGATACCATGAAAAACTTGATTTGAACCCACAACATATAGGCCCACACATAGATGCACATGGGTTTTTAATATAGTGAGACTCCATCCAAAAGACTCAAGTCTTGTTGAGGTGTACCTCATCTTTATATCTTATATCCATATGCATCCCCTATGGTTTTTCCAACGTTGAACTAAATGTTAACCACATTCTAAACACTCTGTTGCATGTGGACAAAGAGAACTTCACGTGTGAGGGTTCAAACCTCATATGCAGCGTGGACAAACAAATACCCGAGCTCTAATACCATGTAAAAGTCGGTTTAGGCCCACAACACATGGACCACACATGGATGCACATGGGCTTTTTATATAGCGGGATTCTATCCAAAAGACTCAAGCCTTGTGGAGATTTATCCTAATTTATATCTTATACCCAAATGCATCCCATAGTTTTTCCACTATGAGACTAAAATGTTAACCGCATTCTCAACACTCACAAAGATGACTTCACGTGTGAGGGCTTCAAACCTCATATGCAACGTGGACAAACAAATACTCGAGCTCTAATACTGTATGTAAAAAAACTCGGTTTGGGCCATTACACATGGGCCCGCACAAAAATGCATATGTGCTTTTAATATAGTGGGATTCCCTCCAAAAAACTCAAGCCTTAAGGAGGTTTATCCCCACTTATATTTTATACACATATGCATCCCATAGTTTTTCCAATGTGGGACTAAATACTAACTGCATTCTCAACAAGAATCTCACCAACAAATCCCTAATTCATAAAAATAAAAATAAGAAAGTAAAAGGGACATCCTTCGCTTAACAAGTGCAATAAATTCAGAGCTGGTAGCTTAACTCCCAAGTAGCCTCTAAAATGCAAATACAAAACTTAAAAGTGGCAAAATAATATTTGAACAAATTTAGGCCAACGGAAGTGATCCATTCTCTTCTCTAAAGGAACAAGATCTGGATTTCCTATCATTATCATTTATGTATCAATAGCATAACAGGAAAAATAGTGAATCCCCCTCCGAAAGAATTCAATGAAGAATAATTAATATCGACAGTGAGTAAGCTCGATGTAGCAAAGTTTGGTGCCTATACAAAATAAACAGGAAAGCGTTCCTCTTCATGGAACAAAAAAGAAAGGTAAAGTATTTTGATTGACAATATATAAGCTACAAGAAAGAATAATCCTTGGAATATTCTCTTATCTAGGTTAGACTTAGTGGGAAAATTGTTACCTATCCCATATTTAATCTTTTTGCTACTTTTGATTCATGGAAAAAAAATTATTGGCTTCATCACTCTTTTATCCCATACAAACAAGAATTTTATGGGAGAAAATTCTTTTCGGCCCACTTTTAAATCTGTTTGTTCTCTCACTACTTAGGTTTTACGGGTAAAATATTGAAAAATTTCACAAATTTTGTGTGCTATATAGCATGCAAAATATTGAAAAATCGAAGAAAAAATTAGAGTTAAAAAATCGCGATTTTCTTTTGGTATTTGCATATATATATAAACCAAAGAGAACATAAAATATTGATATTTTTGAATAATCGCTATTTTCATGTGCTAAGCATGTAAAATATTAAAATTTCGAAGAAAGCGGAAACTTTAAGAATTTTGAAAATTTCGCGATTTTTTGTGCTATATATAGCATGCATAATATTGAAAAACAGGACACAAATTTTGATATTTAGAAAAAATTTCGATTTTAACTGGTACTATAGCATATAATATAACATTGAAAAACAAAAAATATTGACTTTCGAAAATTTATGCTATAACAAGCAAAAAATATTAAAAATATTCAAAAACCGAAGAAAAAATTTCTTGAGGTTTTGAAAATTTTGCGATTATCTTATGCTATAACAAGCAAAATATTGAAAATCCAAAGATTTTAAAATTTTCACGATTTTCATGTGCTATATAGCATGCAAAATATTGAAATTTGAATTTAAAAAATTGGGATTTTTTAAAAATTTCGTAATTTTAGGTTCTTAAACAACCGAACCAATTTAATATTCTATTAGGTATTTAGTAGTAATCGGTGCGCTTTTCTTTTTCTTTTACTTCACATATGTTTTTGTCTCCTTAATATCTAGAAGTTCTTCAAAAGTTCAAGTAAAATGTTGGAAAACCAAAAAAACAAAAAATTCTGAGATTTTTGAAATTTCATAATTCTCGTGCGATATATATGACATACAAAATAATGAAAAAAAGAAAACCATGTTTGGGATTTTGAAAATTTTGAGATTTTCATTTACTATATCATGCAAAATATTTATAAAGCGGAGTAACAAAAAATTAAGATTTCTGAAAATTTTCCGATCTTCGTTTGTTATAGCAAGCAACTGATTGGAATTTTTAAAAATATTGCAAATTTCATGCCTTATATAGCAAGCAAAATAATTAAAAAACGAAGAAAACGAAAATTTTTGAGATTTTCAGAAATTTTAGATTTTCGTGTGTTAGCATACTAACAATTACAAAACCGAAGAAAGAAAAAATTTGTGTTTTTTTAAAATTTAGCGATTCATGTTCTATAAGCAAAATACTAAAAAACAGAAGAAAACAGATTGGATATTTTTGAGAAGTTCGAGATCGTTGTATGCTATAGAAAAAAAATATTGAGAAACCAATTAAAACAAAAAAATATTAAGATTGTTTTAAAAAAAATTATTTTCTTATGCTAAATAATGAAAATTTGAAGGAAATAATTTTTTGGGGATTTAATAAGATATCCTGATTTTCTTGTGCCGTCAAAGCAAAATATTTGAAAACCGAAGAGATTTTTTTTTTTTTACATTTAAAAAAATTTTGCACTTTCCGTGAAGCATGCAAAATATTGAAAAACGAATAAAATGAATTTTTTTTAGATTTTTGAGAACTTCGAGATTTTCGTATGCTATATATAGCAAGCAAAAAATTGAAAACCCGAAGAAAACATAGAAGTCTGAGATTTTTGAAAATTAAGCAATTTTTCTGCAGTAGCATGCATAATATTGTCAGTTTGATAAAAACAAATAATTTTAGAATTTTTGTAAATTTCATAATTGTCACGTACTATATAGCATGCAAAATTTTAATAATCGATGAAAGCATAAAAAATTGAGATTTTTGAAAATTTTATGATTTTCATGTGCTTGCATGAATAATATTGGAAAAAGAAACCAGAAAATTTTGATATTTTGAAAATTTTGTACTTTTCGTGTGCTATATCATTGTAAATATTAAAAAATTGAAGAAAACAAAAATATTATATTATGAAAATTTCATAGCTTTTTTGTGCTATAAGCAAAATATTAGAAAAACCTAAGAAAACAGAAATTTTGAGATTTTTAAATTTTCACCATATTCATGTGCTAAAATATTGAAAATTTAAAGAAAAAATTAGGATTTTGGTTTTTGTACATTATATAATTCTCATGTTCTACAACATCTAAAATATTGAGAAGACGAAGAACAAAGAAAATTTTGGGATTTTAAATATTTCGCGATTTTCGTATTCTATAGCAAGAAAAATATTGAAAATGCGAAGAACAATTACAAGTTATTTTACATATAAAGTTCATAAATATGAGATATTACAACTTACAAATCATATAACAATAAGTTTTTAAATTAATGACTTTTTGACACTACAGACGCATTCCGGCCCAAAAGACTTCCAAATACAAGGCAATCTCCTTGTCCCGTATCTGGTCTGCCCTCTCTCCCTCCCCGGCCAAGCGAAGCGAGTAGCCGGAGGGAATGTGGAAGCGAGCCCGGATTGTGGTGAGCTCGTCCACATGCCTCAGGAGGGAAGGCACGTCAAGGACACTCTTGACACGCGCTTTGGGGACCGTCCCCGTCGCACGGCCCCGGGGAGCATGACTAACCCTAACTTTATAGGGGGATTCCGACTCGGACGAGAAAGAAGAAGAAGCAGAAGAGGAAGCTGCAAAATACTCCATAGACTCTATCCGAACTATTTTTACGGACTCCTCAGAGGAAGACATCTAACCTGAGCAAAGGAAGGAGTACTCCGAGGAAAGAACATAAGAAATCCGACCTAAAGGGAAGAGCGTCTCGCCAACACACGAAGGGCTGAGGAAATTATAGCGAAGTGTGGACCCTGGGGGGGATCCTATCTCTATTTATAGCAGTCGGCGAACACAACCTACGGCGCCGATCGTCTCCCGCCAAAACAACACTTCGCATTCAACAGCCGTCAACGTTCCACCTGTCGCACACGCATTGGGCGCGTCCCGTCGAGCACGAAGAACACCGGCGACCCGTCACGTCAGCCAACCAGCACTGGACACGTGTCCTGGAGCTTCGAAGAACGTACGCCCGATGCGGCGCTTCCTCTTTAATGCAAGATCTCTCCCCTGATCCGCTGATGTCATCAAAAAAATACAACTAATTGCTCGGAAATCCGCGCCGACAATATCTTCAAATAAGAACTTGGCCCGGGTGACCGATCAGACCACTCTCGACCCGACCCATGAATAGGTCGGTCCGAGAGTGGGGGGTAATGATGATGCTCGGTACTGGGAACTCCCCAGATCATGACACGTGGCAGATGACGTGTCCCAAGCTTACGGGAAAGAAACAAGAATGGCACATTGGAAGCATACCCCCGGGCCTTCTACCCGAGGATGTTTTCGAGCTTCGGTGGCCTTCCGGACCGCTCCTATACTCGCCTTACAAACAACCATTAGCTCGCCTCCGAGCCTTCCCGCACGCTGAGTTCCCTCAGCCTTTTTAGCTCGCCTCTGAGCTATCACAGAACCAAGCTCTCTCGGCCTCCCGCTCTTTCTCGAGCCTCCCGTCAAGCTTAGCTTCCTCGGTATCACCGACTGACCTACAGCACAGATCACAGGCGTCTCCATCACGGCTCCGCGAATCTCGCCAGACGCGAGATATCCGCCGCCTACGATCCCGCGTTCCATGCCATCGCGTTCCCCCATTAACGAGTGTATCTCGTCATTAATGGGGGATCCCGCCTTTTACACAGGCGTAAAGCCCGGGGGCGTAACGACCGGCGTGAATGTCGCGCCCGCCAGCCCATGGCTGCCACTATATAAACCCCTCTCTCAGACGACTCAGGTCAGGCAATTTTACCCCAATAGGGCGTTACTCTGCCCAAACACCTCGACTAACTTAATCGTCGGAGGGTCTACGGTGGTACAACTACACCGAGACTTCTTTGCAGGTTGCTCGGCTTCATCCCCAAATCAAGCCCATTGAGATCCACACGCATTGAGAGGCAACCCTCAAATCCAATCTCAGCCAACCATCAACGCTCGCTGTAGATCAATGGAAGACGACATCTAAAGGAGATCCTGTGCTCCATCAGGGGGAGTACACTTCAAACGATATGACGCTATTTTGTAACATAGGATTATACATGAAGCGACAGCTCCTTACTCGCCTCAATCCAATGAGGTTGCTGAAAGGAAAAATCACACTTTAAAGGATATGGTCAATGCTTTATTACTCAACTAAGGAGCACCTGAAAACCTTTGGGTTGAAGCTCTTTTAACCGCAAATTACATACTTCATAGAGTACCACATAAGAAGCCAGATAAAACTCTATATGAGCTATTAAAGAAGAGATCTCCTAAGATCAACCATCTTAAGGTTTGGGATTGTTTAGCTTAGGTGAGCATACCTGAATTAAAAAGGACAATGATAGGACCTAAAACAGTAGATGCGATTTTTATCGGATATGCTTTGGATAGCATCGCTAATAGGTTTTTGGTTATTAACTCTAAAGTTAATGACATATCAAACAACGCTATTATCGAAACTAGAGATGCTACATATTTTGAAGATAAATGTGTGTATTGTAAAGCTTCAAATGATGATTATGTGATGCTATGCTTGTATGTAGATGATTTATTAATATTTGGAACTTTATTAAAAGCGAATGATGATGTAAAAAACTATTTATCAAACAAATTTGACATGAAAGATTTAGGATTAGTTGATATGATTTTGGGAATGAATCTAAAAGTGATAAGGAATTTCTTTTACCTTAAAACGTTCGATTGAAAAAATGCTTAGAAAGTTTAATTATTATGATTGTAAACTAGTTGCCACACCTTATGACTCTAGCATTATTTTAAAAAAAGCATTTAGGAGATCCTGTTTCTCAATATAAATATGCTCAACAAATAGGATCATTAATGTACATAACTAATTAATAGGAGTAAACTTGACATTGCATTTGCTGTAATCAGATTTAGTAGATGCACTAGTAATCCTATTCCTAGTATTAAACACTGGCATGCTTTAGAAAGAGTATTTAAATATCTTAGAGGCACGCTAGATTTTTGTTTGCTTTACACTGGCTATCCTGATGTTATAGAGGGTTACAATGATGCCAACTGGGCAACTGATTCCCATATTGTTAAGTTTACATCTGGCTATGTATTTATGCTAGGAGGAGCTATTGCTACACAAGGCTCAAATAAACAAACTGATGTTGCTAGAAGTACTATGGAGTCAGAGCTAATTGCACTTGACACTGCATGCACTAAAGTCGAATGGCTTAGAGATTTACTCACTGATATTCAAATTGTAACTAAACATATTCCTGCTAGTTCTGGGCATTGTGATAATAAATCTCTTATTGAATTGCTTAAGCAGAAAATCACAAATTCAAAATTGAATCGACATTGGCAAATAAGATACAAATCAATAAAACGGCTATTAAGCCAATATGTTACATTGGATTTTGTGCACTCAAAGTACAATTTTGCCGACCGCTTGACAAAGGGTCTTGTTAGGACTTCGGTCCTTTATCCAGTCAAAGGGGTAGGGTTAAACCTAAATATAAATATATAAGGACATCGACGGTGGGAACCTACTTCTGTGATGGGCGATTACCCAAAGGAAGTTCAAGGGTAGTAACAAGTCAGATAAGTGTATCTATTAGTGAGTACTCATATATACTTGTGGAACGCGAGTCCACAACGGAGTCGGGCACTCCTAAACCTCATCCTAAGGCAGAGTTGCTCTATAGAAGGATCGGTTTAGTATGAATCTTAGAACTTTCAATGGATCCGAGACTTAGAGCAGGGCTTTTCCGGTCTCTTACATCCTCTAGAGGATCTACCAACGTAAGAATCACCGTGTGGCCGCGGTTATGGGAGTTGGTTATCCCTATGTGTTCTCATGAGTCCAACTGGACACATGGCCAAATTAATGCGCCAATCCGCTGCCAAATATAGTAAGCCTTTTATGTGTGCGTTCATAAAGAGGCCTAGTTTAAGGTCTTAGGCTGCTATGGTTTCTCGGGATGAGACAAAATGTCACTAGGTGTAGGTTTAAGATCGGAAACCACCTATACTGAATTATAAAAGTTACACACATAATGTGTGTGTGTGTATATTGATTATTTCTCTCTCCTTGTATTTGCTTGAGATTAATTTTTGGGTGAGATTGTTGGATTTTTTTATAAATTAAAATTAAAAAGGATAAAATAAATATGTTGATAACCATCTAGAAATTTATTTGCCACCAAATCTAGGATTGGTGGGATCCAATCGTTGATTATTTATTCTATATATACTGATAAAATAATAAAAAAACAACATAATATTTTTTCTTCTTTCTACGATTCCTCAAAATGGCTTTTCTTCCAAGAAAAATAAACTCCTCACTATTTTGATTACTATAGGTGTACTTATTGTTTGGCTGTTCCATGCTCGGCTCGTCTCGTCTCGTCTCGTGTACGGTCGTGGTCCGATAGAGAAGGAAAATGTACCGACCACTAAGGAGTAGAAAGCTTTGGCTGCCCGCAAGGCTTCTGCGTCTTTAGGGCAAAGGGATTCTCTGGCCTTCTTTAGGCTGGTAAAACGTTTCAATTTATTTTCCTTAACAATATACATTTAGAATTCTAGGTGTAACATGAATCGATTATTAAAGAGAATTATCTCGCAATAGTGATGGTTGGTCATTTAGATAGGAGAGTGCCAAGATCAAGTTGGAAGGCCTAAAAAGAGGCAGGAGAGAAATCGGGAGGCAGTTAGAGGACTGGCACGTTAATCTATTGATGATTCGAAGTTAATCTATTGAGTGGTGACTGGCACGTTAAAGGATCTGCAGTGTTGAGCTGCTGACGGTAGCATTGTGATCAAAGAACTTGATTATATTCAGTGATTTAAAAGCATCAAAAAACGATGCCGCCTAAGGGTCTGGACGCTTAGGCGCTTAGGAGGCCGTTCAGACCGTATTGACGTCAATTTAGATGTATTTTGAGTTAATTTTGTTATTTTCTTGAACTTATTTGTTAAATATTGATTTAAATTTGATTGTTAACTAATTTTGTTTCTTTTTTACTTGTAGAAACGGCCTAAATAAGCATTCTCAAATGTGTTAACAATTAAATACAAGTTAACAATGAAATAAATTCTGCCAATTTTTCAAAGATCTGAAATTTTTTAGTTAAATATTTAATTAATTGTCTAAAGCCGAATCTCTCCAATTTTAAGTCCAAAAAAGCAAAAAAAAATAAAAGGCAAAAAAAAAACCATTGTCATCAAAGGCTCAAAATTTGAAGGAGCAGTCGAAACTCGAAAGTAATGTTGGCGTGGTTGAAACTTGAAGGCGAAAGTGAGTTCAAAGTTGAACATCAAAGGTGAAGACAGGATTGAAATTTAATGCTGAGATCGAACTGGAGATCTTGGTTCAAGTTCGATTTGGAGAATTTCGAAGCCCACGACGGTCGTTAGTCCCCATGGCCCTCGAAATCCACGGCGGCTCTCGAAATCGGCGGTGGAAGGCCCTCATGGCAAGCCTCGGCATTTAATGGTGTTACAACAACTCCAATTTATTATATATTACACTCCAATTAACAAATAAAGAGAGGATACCCACAAGAATATAAATATAACCATAATTCCCGACTAAGTGGTTTAATGCAGTGCGGTACGGCTCTTCTACGCGTCTAGACGGCCGCCTTTTAAAACACTGATTATATTGCGCTCAAAGTAGTGATTTGCAAGAGGCGAAAAAGGAGGGCGGAGAAATGCATCGTTCTGTTAACAGTTTGACTAAAACAATTTGTAGACTAGTCTGTATTCTCATATTGGTTTCAGAGGTTGCATTCAAGTTCCTTTCATGTTGTAAGGTATTTCTCTATTTGTTGTAGAGCATTTCTAGGTTACACATCACTTAAACAGGATTTGTTGGTTCCACCCTTTTCACTCAGGATATACAAGGCAAGGACGGTCTATGAATCTCATGTGAGAGTCTTTTGGAGGTTCTTTAACATGTAATAAGCGCTTAAATTTCATATCGCTGTAGATCAACGGAAGACGACATCAAACAGTCTGAAAGCCTTCCTATATCTTAGAAGTGATTAGCTTCTTCAGAACAATCTGATTGCGGCTGATAATTGTATTCCATTATGTTGCCTGGAGTAGAATATTTCAATATCTTTTGTTTCTTATTTTATGTTGTTTCGTCTCTTTGCTCGTATTTGTGAATATTGGAGGTTGATTGCTAACTTTGGTATGAATCTAGTGAATATTATCCTGGATCTTTCCTAAATTTCGAGCAGTACTTTCTGAAGCCGTGCTCTTTAAACCAGGCTTGAAGTTGAAAGAGACCGCGGGGTTAGGGCCACGGCCAGAGAAGCCTGTTGAGATTTATGAATTTGAGAGGTATGTTATATCAGTCCGCATTACAAACCTATTCAAAATCTCAGCTAAATGGAATTATCTCCATTTTAGAATAAATAGGTCAGCAAAATAAGAGATGGAACAAGTATTTTCATGTGGAGGCACCATTGGTAACACCCATGGACCCAAAGCGTGCCTTTCTTTATTGGCTTTCTATATGGAGTTCCTTTGCATCCAGAGCTATTGATAAAGTTATTTGGGACGCTTGATAACTAATTGAACGATGAATAATTTACTTTTTCTTTTTTTAGTCTGCTGGTGGTGTACTCTACTCATTTGTATGCATTCATACTTTAAATTGCAGCTAGCGAGATTCTGTTATCGGAGCTGTATATTGTTCTATGGTTTCATACTCTTTATTGCAGGTGGATCCAAATACCGGTGTTTCCATGTACGAATCAGATGACATAGCGAAGTATCTCGTCAATAAATATGGTATATACTTATCTTGCATTTCCTTTATCAACTTCATGTTGAGCATCTTAAACACAAAATCTTATAATGAGGTGTTGCCATGCTAGGTGATTAGTAATCGGTGTTAAATGTAATCTGACAATCTCATTTCATTAAGTTGGCAATATATTCTGTATGCTTAAAATTTGTCATTTTTTCTAGTATTGCATGTGCTCATGATAGTGCTGTCTCCCACAAGCTTTATTGTGCATTTTGTTGAATATTTGTTTCAGGTGTTCTTTCTTTCTTCTTTCTTTTTAAATTACGGAGTTTATTCTAGCAGATAATTTGCCGCAAAACCTCGTTGCTTCATGTTCTTTTCTTTTCCTGGCACCTTAACATAACATTTACTTGTTCAGGTGATGGAACAATTCCTTTCATGTTGTCGCCGGGCAAGCTTACTGTAAGCGTTGCAGAAAACTTTCATCTGAATAATTGAATTACAGGAGATCTGCACAACTATAACTTGCCCATTTTGAAATACCCTATTATTTATTTGTTGCGAGTAGCCACAGCTTGAGAGTTGAGCCATCCTTTTTTCAAACACGAGTAACTTGGCTTGATATATACCATTGTTCCAAGAGAATAAAAAAAATCAGTCTTTTAAATAAAATCATGAACATAAGAATCTGTCTTTAGCGGCTTAATTGATTATTATCCATTTATAGCAATATGTTCATTGAGGAATTCTTGTTGCAGCACTGCTTGAGGGAGCCCAAAACGCCAAATTTTTATCTGAGAAAGCTGGACACTTTCAGGTTCCGTCTTCAATCCCCAGCTTTTTCCCCTCTCGCATCTTCGGATGTATTCTTATGTATTGTTTCAAATCAATCTTGAATAAAGGTATACTCATATCGCTACTTCTGTTATCATACAGATACGATTTTCTCACTGCAGTTAATTGGCAGGTACCTTATTTAGAAGATTTGAATACTGGAGCGAAAACGTTTGAGAGCGCAGTCATTATAGATTATCTGAGAGCGACTTATTCTCTCTAAGAGAGGAACCCTCCGTTACGTTACGTTGAAGATGGACATGGTATGGACTCTAAATCCATTTACTTAAAAGCATGCTTATTTACGCATTTATCTTCCCTCTTTTTTCTTTTTTGAATTTGCCGTAAGTTATTTCCATTTGTTATGTTGGTTTCTTTTTCACTTACCACCACATTTATTTGACAACAAATAACTAGAAATTCATTTCAAAGCAACTCTAAGGACCTACAATAGATGGAACTGCTTAGCAACATGTAGGCGACCTCTTGATCTGCAGTCAAATGCTCTACCACTGAGCTATGGACCCAACATGTTTTTAATTTGATGGATTATATATAAATATAAATAAAATAAATCATCATCTCCTCCTTGGAATTAAATGCTTAGCTATTTAGCCTGAAATAGTAATAATGATTATAATCTGTATTCTATATAATATATACAATGTTATTATTGTAAACGAATAAAAGAGAATGAGTCTTCTATAAGATAAATTGTTACACACACATCGCCTACATAAAGGAAATGTATTTATTAACTAATTCATATACACAGTTGATTAAAGGAATATAACAATCTTTGTCCTCTTTTCGATTGTCCTCTCCCAGGTGGTTGGATAGATGTGGCCCTGATCTTCTTGGATGGCTCACACTGTGACCCCCGGTGGGATGGTGCGGCTGAGACATGCGCCTAAGAAGAAATGACAACCAAACTGGGGAACCGAGTGGCGTGCCCGTGCTACTTAACTCCTTTTCATGCCTCATCATACATGGGGTGGTGGAATGTGGGATATAAAGAAGATAAATAAGATCATTTATTCCTGAAATGTTGCACGCGTGGTAATATAAAAGCTACCTTCTTATACTCAGATTTTATGAGGTGTTTTACATCAAAGGCGCTTTATGTAATCTTATGCAAATGTGAGCTAATATATTCTTGTGTGCCATTGTTGAGTGAAATAATATCTTTCAGCCCTCTTAAAATGACAGTAAATATAACATATATTCCAAGATTGGCAACCCATTAAACATATTTTTAGAACCGGATCAAAAAAGGTTAAAAATAATCATAGAGCAAAAAGGGCCCAACCGGGATCGAACCGGTGGCCTCTTGATCTGCAGTCAAATGCTCTACCACTGAGCTATGGACCCACAATTTTAATCAATTTAATATATTATACTATAAGTCATAAATAGTGTTGGCTATCTAGTATATACATTGCCTTTTATGTGTACTAATAAAAAGCATGTGATACGTCATATATCTATACATTTATTGAGATAAGTGAACACACCAAAAATCGAAGGCTTTTATTTTTCCCCAGGACGTGGTGGGGTTTTAGTTTGTTTTATTTGAACCTTCCTTATTGTGAATTTTGCATTCGACATTCAAGTTGCTTGTAAAGGAAAGCTTGGCTATATCTTTCTATATACGTGTTATCATCAATATTCCCATTCCCCGCTTTTATTATACCTATCTGTAAATTGTGCAAAGTTTACACATGTTGAGTTTCAAAAGTTATGTGCAAGTAATTAGTCTTCAGCATTCAGTTTGTGGACCGGGCCGTCTTCAAATCGTTTTATGGAGTATAACTTGCTCATGTAAATAAACGGCCGACATCATCCGGTGAGGGTTGTGCCCGGGGTTATGTTTATGCTACATATGGTACTTGTTGGCTCTGCAATCTTCACCCAAATTATCGATTCCCGTTATATCCGATTTAATTGGGCTAAAGAAGTTTATGTTTGATATTTTCTTGGAAGGAATTTATGTTTGATATTTTTTGTTCGTTAATAACTTTTTAATGAAGATACGGGGAAAGGATCGTTTTGTTTGAGACGCGAAATGATATGCACTGCCAGGTACTTAAGAAAGTTCACGGATGTTTTCGGGCAAAAAATCATAGTTCGGCGGCATTTTCCATAATTTGTTTGAGAAATAATTTCGTTTTAATGAAAGATTTTGCCTGCAGGTTACAGCATTCCTTCTGTTATCTTAAATTTTTCTTGTATGGCAGATTTGGGAATCTATTTGAAAGTTTAGCGCCACTTTTACAAGCATTTAGCAGCATTCTGCATACAACTGAGTTTTCTTGAGTTCTTAGATTACTCCAGTTATTCTTAGAACCAGTTTCCTTAAATAAGAGTACTTTTCTACTATTCATAGATGTATTTTTGACATACTGATCATGACTTCATTCATTTTGTAGTTGTTTATTATGTTATTGTTAAGCTGCTGCTTCTTCTTTTTCTTCGGTCAATTTTTTATATTAAATCATATTAAAATAATATTTAAAAAAAACACGTTAAAAACATATTATAAAAACATACCATTTTCTATCTTGTCGGCGGCGCTGGCTCAGCGCTGGCGCAGACGTGAATAAAAGAAAATTATTAAGGGATTGAAACTGCGCCCCTTACAATTGCACTGAGCGCGGTTTTAAAATACGCGCATTACAAATATAATGGACGCAGTTTAAAACTGCGCCCCTTACAATTGTAGTGCAAAATAAAGAGGCACGCTTTCAAAATGCGTCTATCCCCCGACCTAAATAGATATGATCTATTAATTTTCTCCATTCCTCACCATTCTCTCTCTCTCCCATCTCTCTCTCGATCTCTCGATCTCTTCCCCTCCAGGTCTTATCACGTCCCGTTTCTTAGTAGACGGAAACGGTGACGCGGCAAGCCCGCGATATATTTATCCAGAGAAGGTCATTTCCTAAATAAATATACTAAACGTATTGAAACAATAATACACATAGCAAGAATAATGGAGACTGTAAAATTTTTCAACAAACACTTTTATTTACATTCAACTGCAATATTTACAAATACATGAATTTATACAGGAAAGTGAATACAATAAGGAAAATGTCTAAACAAGTGGCATATATAAACTGAAGAAAAAGTGATGCTGAGCAAGCCCTAAATAGCGATCTGGTTGTAGTTCTCCTCTGTGGCTTCAACTTCCTCCGTCTCGGCCGTATTTGATGAACATTTCAAGAGAAGAAAGGTGGGTGGAATGCCCGTCAGCGAACTAGCGCTAGATAAGTCCCAAAGATAGGTAAGACTAAGAAAATGACAAGTGTAGAATATATATGATGAATAAGAGTATATATTTATGGGTAAGTATATACTATAGGTCTCTATATGGTCATTATATTAACATTAAGTTCCAAATGTGAATGTCAATGCAGTCATAGAAGTATTCACGGGCTCAAGAGTGGATCCCTAGGAGCAAAAAAACACGGGCATGTTTCATGTGTTAGTAACAGGGCTCTTGGCTGTGGATGAGTCAACCCGACTGATATTCAAGTAAAATAAAAAAAAAAATTAATATGGGACTCCTAAAGCTCCGTTGGGTTCACACAAGAAACTATTCCAAGCACCCCGAGTATAATATATATAACTGGTTAATATACTTAATTGATTTGATTGATTGGTTAACATGTCTTGATCGAAACCATGAATTGCAAAAGGTGTAGATTGTATTCGAGTCAGTCGAGTAATATGCGAGTCATGGCAATTACAATCTTGGTTCGAGTCAAATTGGTTCGAGTAGTTTGGGTTCGAGTTCATATTTGAGTTTAGATTCGAGTTAGGTTAGAATTCGAGTTCGATTTCAAGGTTAGATTCGAGTTTGGATTCGAGTTCATGTCTTTTTATATGAATTGATATAAATTGTTAAAAATCTTATATTCGGAAGAATTCGGCAACTGCTGCATATGGACGGCAGGATTTGTGTTTTTTTCCTAGACAATTGCCGTCAATAACTCCGTTAAGTTGTCTAATCTGAATAGGCAAGCACTCACTTTTTCTGACTCCCTGAGGCTCAAGAGAAATGATACCGCTTAAACCTATATTAATTCTAGAGTCCTTAAAATATCGTTTGCATATCTCGAGAGAGTTTTATGAAAAATATATATTAATATTGTTTAAAAATAATCTCGAGGGTGATTTGTAATATTTAGGATTTTCATGAACATATCTTTTAATTGTTGTGGTGTTTTGGTGATTAAACCTAGCTTTTTGAAAGTTTATGATATTTTTTATGAAAACTAGCTTTTTTGGTAGCTTGATGGTATTTTATTAAAATTCTAACTTTTCATTTTAAAGAATATAGTTACATAATATATTTTTATTGAAAATACGGATTTATAATTTTTTATATAATTTTCTAAAATTAGTTTTTATTTTAAAAAGTCGTATTTCTTAAAAACCGTATTTTTATTTTCTTTCGAGACCAAATACTCTGTGAGGAGTTCTGCATCGCGCTCTACTATCCCAAAGATGTGCGATAATCTGCATCATCCATTAGCGGGTCTCCTGACGAGGGTTGTATAGGCGTAATTGCCGAGTATAAAAATACCAATTAAAAAAACATTTTGAAAAGATGTGGTATTTTAATGAAAAATTATTCTTTAAATGAAATATAGATCTAGGATACCGTGCTATGGAACCATAGTGTGCATGCGGGGTAGGTCGTTACCCTGTGAAGTTTTTCTAAAGATATATAAACTAATTATCAAGATGTGTTATACTAAAATTCATGGTATTTTACTGAAAAGGTTCATTATATGTTAGTTTCATATGAAGTTTTTGTTAAACTAAAAACTAAATGATGTGAAAAGGGTTGAGATTAATGTAGCATGTTAGTTGATTTAATTTGCTTATCACATGCCTTACAAGAGAACCATATCGGAGATAACTTCTCTTTTGTCGGTTTATTTTAAAAAGTTATTTTGAGATGGAAAAGAATAGAAATGAAAGGCCTTATGGTTTTAGGTGGTTACTAAGAGAACGAAGAAGCCCTCGGGGGTCTTGGTTTCGTCGGAGATGTTTCGGTCGTCGAGTTTGGCTTGCAACTCCACTTGGGGGCTTAACTCCACTTGACACTTAGAGACTTTGAGAGAATTTTTGCTAGAAATTTCAGAACGGTGAAGAGTTAGGGCATGTGGTGGTATTTATAGTGAAAAATTAGGATTTGGGAATTAAAAATGTGGATTAAAATGCATTAAAAAGGCGTTAAATAGTGAATTGAAGAGTCTCTGTTTGAATGTAGGAAAATCAAACAATGCAAGAGAGTTAAGGGGAGTCGAAAGGACAAGTGTGCAAAGCACGAAAACAATTGGGCTCATCCAGACCGTCGGCGGCGGCCAAATCAAGGAAACGGCACTACTACAAATAAGGGTTGCCCCTACGGATTTACCCGTAGGGGCAAACCACTGCCCCTACGGATATATCCGTAGGGTCGAAAAATTAATCTGTAGGTGCAAACGCCGTAGGTGCAAGTTGAAGCCCTGAACTTGCCCCTACGGACAAAAACTTGCCCCTACGGAGTTCTGTGTAGGTCCATTTTCACCTACGGAGTTGGCCGTAGGGGAAAAAAATGTATTTTATTTACGGTTTTTTTAAAATATATTAGCTGTACTTACGGATATCTCCGTAGGGCCATGTACTATCCCCTACGGATACATGCATAGGTACATATCCGTAGGGGATTTTGTTTGCCCCTACGGATATATCCGTAGGGGCAAGCCCAACCCCCCTGATACTGAGATCAGGGGGGAAATATCAGTTAATGCTGATATTTTGCCCCTACGGTTTAAACCGTAGGGGCAACGTTTGTACCTACGGATTAATCCGTAGGTACACATTATCTGTTTTTTTATAAAAAGGGCTGCCTGATTTTTTCTCGCCCTGTGCACAATAATATATATATCAATAAAATATAAAATTAATCATCACACAACATACATCGCAGTATTCATAATCACATCTCACGCAAATAATATACAAAAGAAACCCAAATACTGAATATGATATAAATATAAATCAATATCAATATCAATATCGTTTCAAAATGTAGTACAATATGTATGATATAAATAAATACATGTTTCAAAAAATAAGAATCAAAAAGCTACCCTAGCTCGGTCCAGCTCCACCTCTGATAAACGATAGAATAAGGCGCGCCTCCTCCTCGGTCAATAAACCATGCAATTCGGCACGAGCGGGAGTCTGAGCGTCCTGTGGAGCTGGCGATGTGGTCTGCGCAGCTGCCGTCGAGGGAGTCGCTTGCGGAGCCGCAGCTGCGGGAGTCTGAGCGGGCGGTGGAGCTATAGGAGCTGTCTGCGGAACCGCAGCCGATGTAGTGGCTTGCGGAGCCGCAGCCGAAGGAGATGCATGCCATGTACCCTGTCGCGTCTGGACCTAACGTGTGTAAGAAGCGTGTAAGAACTGTGTATTATTCGAATTCGTATCATTATCAAGTTATTTCGAAATCCCATTTGGATATCTAGTTTGGAAAACCGTTGTTTATTTTAATTACATATGTATGTATGATTAATCAAACCTAAGTCTAAAACCAAATAAGCTCAAGCTACGTACTAATTATGGATATGTTGATATCTATAATATGACATGATATTTTACTATAAAGTAGTATACATACCAGCATCTCCTTCAACTCCTGAACGGTGGCCCTCAAGCTCTCCAGTTCCTACTGGACACGTCGCTCACTGGAGACGGAGAAAGTAACCGCCGGGGTGGAGTCCAACCTCATATGGGCCCTGCTAGGGTCCAATCCCCGGCCTCTCTCCCAACCTCCGTGGTGCCCTCAGTGTGCGGCGTCCAGAACTGGGGTCAGCAGCCTCGGATCGCTCTGTCCAGTAAAATCGATCCCCGAGGCCTCGGCCTGCTCAACCACCCGCTCCTATACCCACATTAAGCAGTAAAGTATAAGTATAAAATTTAAACTTGAACCTTCCAAAACTAAAATTTCAAATATGGGTAGAATAAATATTAACACTTACGCAATACTCCTAGGTAGCGACGTCGGGATATCGAAGCTCGCCCGTGGCGGGATCTGTCGAGGTGCCGTGGACGGCAAAATATGCGGACAGCACGCTCGGTGTACCACCTTGCGCCACGGTCTGAGCTGTCTGCAATATTAGAAAATAACTCTTAATATTAGAAATATTAGAAAATAACTCTTAATATTGCAGAATATCACAAAGGTCGGTCTATTGTAATTTACCGATAACTCCATGGCTCGAGTAATATTCCTCGAGCCACCTGTGTAAGTGGGGCGACCCCTCTTCGCCGACTTCCTGTTCTCTGTATTCTGAGCGGCCTGTTTCTGCACAATGCATTAACATTTAGTTTTCTAATTAAAGAACACAAAAAAAAAATTATATCCTAAACAATGAATTACATTTAAAATACATACCTGTTTGCGTTGGGAGTCGAAATATTCGCACAATAGAGGCCATGTCTATACGTCGACTCTCGCAAACGCCGGAGTAAATAGGAGGGCCGCTCTCTCTGCCTCCGGGGTCGCTATCCACAGGGAGTAGCAGTCGGCCTTCAGCTCATTCCTGTTGTATCAGACCTTGGTCTGCATGTTCTTCATCAGGCCATTGTACAGAGCATGAAGGTCGAGCACCCTCCCAGGGTGATCAGGGTCGGGTACAGGCTGAAAATCGTAATCCGACTGAAAATACAAAAAAAAACATTGTTATTAGATTGCAAGTGTTAATAATAAATATATTGGATAAATCAAATGAAAATATATATTAATACGTACCCGAGCCTGATCAAAGAAGAGGGCGAATGAGCGCCGGTGCTGCTCGCCCCACTCAACGTGAAGTGGATAGTTCTTCACGAGCCGGCTCTCGTCCCTTATATACCGGCCGAACCTCTCGGCATGAGGACCGGTATAGCGATAGTCAAGGGTAAAAAAGAGGGGGAATGCTGCCTCCCCCCTATCTCTGTCAGGCCTCAGCCTATGGGACTGATTCGGGCCTCGAGTCCTCCTCTGGGGATGGGGAGGCCCTGGCACGAAATATCAAGACAATCAATATTAAGACAAAGTTGTATTAAGAAATCAAGCTTAAATGAAAATTAAAGTGTGATATATACCTCCGGTGACTATCGCACGAGCTTGGGCCCGGGCAGCAGCACGAGCGGGACGATAGTTCCTCCGGTGAGGAACAACCGGGGTCCCGGATGCGGACGCATCCCCTCCAACTAGAAAATAAACATTGACGCTAAATTATCATGAAGTTCATATTTATTCTATAGAGTATATGTAAAATGAATAAATATTTTATATTTATTCATACTAACCTGCAGATGATGCGGATGGTATGGAAGCGGCAGGAGTGGCCCCTGCGGAAGATGTGGATGCACCACCTATAATTAAACAATTAAAAATAGATTATATAAGTAATTGCAAAAAGTATGTGTAGATCAATAATATAACGTTCTAAATCAATATGCATACACTATAGGATATATAAACATACCCGCAGGTGCGGTGGTGTCACCACCTACAGCTAGACAATAATAAAAATTGCTAAGTAAGAGCAAAAGAAATGTGTGTGTATTTATGATATAGCATTCTAAATCAATATACATGCACTATATGATATATAAACATACCTGGAGGAGCGGGAGTGGCCTCTGTCCCAGATGTGGACGCATCACCAACAACTAGACAATCAAACATTGACAATATAAGTAATTTTGACATAAACAGGCATGAATATCTGTAATATTACATTCAAAATGGATATGCGTGCAGTATACCTGGAGGTGTGGCAAAATCCACATGGAAGGAGGCATCCGAAGGGGTCTCCGATCTGAGTGCAAGACCGGCCCTCTGAAGCTCCCTACGAAGCTCTCCGAGCGGCAGAACTGCTCTGCCTCTGCCTCTGCCTCTGCCGCGGCTGGAGCTCCTGCCGCCCCTCGCTGCTCCCGACATCGTCATCAAATCTAAATAAACGGTTCGTGGACGCATTAGACAATCATTAAAAGTATTGACTATATATGTATAGAGCGTAAAATGTGAAGTAATAATATAACATTACTGATAATCTTTTTCGTTTCGTGGGTGCATTATACATATCTACTTGGATTTCATCGTCGATGTCATTTCTAACCCACGTAACTTCATGATCGGTCCATAACAACCCGTCCTTCGAAACAGACGGTCGGAGCACTTTAAGCTTTCTCTCTTCTTCGTCCTCATCGCTGTCTTCGTATTCTGGGACATCGTAGACATCTCTGGGTTTCCATCGGCATACAACACTCCATCCCGGATGCTTCAAACACTGTGAGTAGTATACTTGGAACGCTTGATTCGGAAAGATAAACGGATCTTCCTGACCGTAAAATCGAAGTGTGTTCACACTGGTCAATCCATATTCATCTTTCCAAGTCCCAAGATTGCTTCTCCACTTGTCTGTATCGGTTCGCGTATCGTACCAAGTACACTGGAATATATAAAAGGGTTCTGATCGTCCGGGATAGTGGATGCCGAGTATACAATTTAAGTACCCATAATAAATCACACCGTTCGATCCTACCGTCGCAATTCCACTATTCTGAGTGGTTCTAGATGTTTCTATGTCCTTAACTTCGAATTTGTATCCAAGGACACCAAATCCTTTGTAATATGCAACCTCCGTACTAGGAAATTGAGCTAAACATCTTGAATCACTCTCAAATGATGCAGACAAGTTCGGATCGTGGATCTAACAAAACAAATTTTACGACAAATACATAACGATACAAGTTTAGATTAAAACTGCTAGCAATAAAATGTTATTCGAATAACTTACATGATCTGTGACCCAATCACAAAAATTATCCTGATGATATTTTTCCAATTGTTCTTCATTCCAATCAAAATGCCCCTCACGTACCTCGTTAAAATGAATTCTGTTTTCGACAAATAATGATGACATTAATATTATATCATTTCATACACACACAAACACAGATATAACAATTAATCCAAAAAAACTTACTCTCTAATTTGTTCAAGACATGCACAATTAAGCAAGATAAACCGGTATATCTTGTTGATAAACATAGTGTCTACCCTCTTATACTCGGCTTTACCATATGGCCCGTCTTGAATTCTTCGTGGTCGGTTAAGCCTTGTCTCAATATTCTCGTCCAGATAGCGGGAACAAAATGTGGTTGCTTCATCAAGAAAATAACCTTGCATGATAGAACCATCTGGTCGATTTTTATTGTGTATATATTTCTTAAGAGTGTAGAGGTACCTAATGAAAATATGTTGAATAAATAAATACGGGCATACAGGACAACAATAAATTTATAAATTGCGCGAAACGAAAAGTTACACGTACTTCTCGATGGGATACATCCATCGATATTGTACCGGTCCAGCTAACTTTGCCTCAGTTGCAAGATGAACCGTCAAGTGTATTATGATATCGAAGAATGACGGTGGGAAAATACGCTCAAACTTGCAAAGTATCAACGTAATAGAATTTTCTAGTTTATCCAGCGTCACAACCTCCAGTGTTTTAGCACACAACTCCCTGAAAAAACAACATAAGTCGTTGATTACTAGACCAACCGATTCGGAGAGAGAAGTCCTGAGGGCTAAGGGAAGAAGGTGCTCTACGATAACATGGTGATCATGACTTTTCAGCCCATCGATCTTGCCCTTCATAATTTTTATTTTCTTGCTGAATGATCCTGAAAAACCTGTGGGAACTTTCAAATCATGCAACACCTGCAGGAATCTTTTCTTCTCCGGTTATGACATATGATAAGCGGCATTGGGAATTACAAATTTGCCCGGTTTACCCGCTACCGGTCTAGGGTGCAATTCACTTCTTATTCTCCACTCTTGTAGATCCATCCTAGCATTCGGGTTATCTTTCGATTTCCCGTCTTTACAAAGAAGCAAGTTAAGTATGTGCTCTGATACTCCCTTCTCTATATGTATGACGTCCAGACAATGACGCACTGAATTTGTAGACCCGTACGGAAGCTCGAAGAAAATGCTTAACTTGCTCCAAAATGGTGGTTTGACATGTTTCGTCGGATCCATCCCGAAGGTCACATTATTGTAACCATCCCATTTAGCAGTCACGTCCTCTCCGGACAATGGGGATGGAGGTCCAAGAAGCTCTTGATGACCATCAAAGTGAACCGTGTCTAACCTATAGGGGTGGTCTGGAGGCAGGAAACGTCGATGGCCGCAATAACAAACCTTCCTGCTAAGATTCAAGAATTTCGATGTTGTGTGTTCATGGAAATGAGGACATGCTTTGTGACCATGTATGGACCAACCTGATAGCATTCCATACGCAGGAAAGTCATTAATTGTCCACATTAGAGCCGCACGCAGTATGAAGGTTGTATTTGTGTTTGCATCATATGTCTCTACACTATCAATGAACAAAGATTTCAACTCCTTGATCAGAGGTCGGAGATAGACGTCAATATTGTTCCCCGGTGAGTTTGGTCCGTCGATAAGAAGAGGCATCATAAAGTATGATTGGTCCATAGCCAACCAAGGCGACAGATTATAAATTATCATTACAACGGGCCATGTGCTGTGACTTCCAGCCATATAGTTGAATGGGCAGAAGCCATCAGTAGCCAGTCCGAGCCGGACATTGCGAGGATCGCTACTGAATATTGCGTGCCTCCTATCGAAATCCTTCCATGCCGGTGAATCTCTTGGATGGCTCATTTTTCCATCTTCACTTGGAGGAGCACGGTGATGCCAAATCATTGCCTCGGCTGTTTTCTTGCACCTGTATAGCCTCTGTAGCCTCTGTGTTATGGGAAAGTATCGTGCTATCTTGACAGGTATATCGGGCTTCTTATCAGAATCTTTCGGCTTATACCTGGCATCTCCGCATGTTGGACACTCTTTCAAATCTGAATTCTCTTTCCGGTACAACACGCAATTTTTAGGACATGCTTGAATCTTCTCGCACTTTAGACCCAAATCAGACATCATTTTCTGGGCTCCGTACCAGCTGTCGGGCACGTTATTTTCCGGAGGCATAGAATTTTTCAAGAACGAAAGAAGCATTGTGAATGACTTGTTGCTCCATCCATTTAGGCACTTAATCTGGAAAAGTTGGACGAACCATGAGAGGGTGGAATACTTCGCATTCTCATAAATTGGTTTCCTAGCATCATTCATGAAATTTTCATATTTATCCGCACGCGGTCCTTGACCGGAAGGAATGTCATCTTCGGTACGAATAGATTCACCTAGGGCAGCCTCTACCATATCCTCCATTTCTTCTGATGGAAATAAATTACCGTCTTCTCCTTCTGCCGCATTACCGAATTCTTCTTCTTCTTCTGCCGCATTATCGTGTTCTCCTTCTACTTCTGCCGCAGTACTGCATTCTTCTCCTTCCCCGTGATATTTCCAAATTGTATAAAGTCTAGTAAACCCATATTTTACAATATGAAGCTCTGCCAATTCTACCTTCTGCCAGTACTTATTGCCACATCTATCGCACTGACAGAGAATCTTCTCTATTATGATCTTATTATGTGCGCGTGCAAATTCAATAAAAGCAGCAACTCCTGCGACAAACTTAGGTTGCATACGTTGTTGCCAATCCACATACATCCAGTCCTTAACTCTGACGTACTCATGGGCCATGTTAGACTGTATAACATATAAATTGTAGGTTATGGTGACTATATTAAGAAATATAAGAACGGGATAGTTACTGACAAAGGAGAAAATCCGTGTATATGCTTTGTGTGTGCGTTTGTCGTTGAAAAGAATAAATTATCGCACGTTTGTTAACCGATAGACGGGGACTAAGTGGCGCTTTTAGTTTCATATATGAGTATCGATGGGAATATGAAGGTTTCATATTATCATCGAGTATCATATATTGGTTTTAACCTGAACATCTCGAATCACTCTCTAATTATGCGTTTGTTGTGTATTCTTGTTGTATGTGTGTGTTCCGGCTGTCGGGGGTAGGCTTCTATCCCATTAAGAATGTATAGAGCGAACACCCATCACTTGTGCTTTCAACCGTTTCGAGTAAATTTCGGCAGCACCTCCCCGCTGTTCTCCGAGTACACTGTAATAGAATAGATAATCATTTTAAAGCTGTGAAACAACGTTGAAATGAACATCTAATCTATCTTTGTACATGGAGAACCAGCGGAAAGGTACCGACGAAATATCTTGAAACGGATGAAAACACAAGTGAATGAAGGCGTTTGCTTTATACATTCTTAACTTGTCCACACGGGACAAATCTATGGGTTACCATACGATTGAATTTTCTCGTCGCGTAGACTATACGACAGTTGTTAGTATCGAGCTATATCGTCCGATATTTAACAACCTTCGTATAGTTCTATGTCACGACGAACATCGCACGTATGTTAACTGATAGACGGGGACTAAGTGGCGCTTTTAGTTGCATATATAAGTATCGATGGGAATATGAAGGTTTTATATTATCATCGAGTATCATATATTGGTTTTAACTTGAACATCTCGAATCGCTCTCTAATTATGCGTTTGTTGTGTATTTTTTTTATATGTGTGTGTTCCGGCTGTCGGGGGTAGGCTTCTATCCCATTAAGAATGTATAGAGCGAACATCCATCACTTTTGCTTTCAACCGTTTCGAGTAAATTTCGGCAGCACCTCCCCGCTGTTCTCCGAGTACACTGTAATAGAATAGATAATCATTTCAAAATTATGAAACAACGTTGAAATGAACATCTAATCTATCTTTGTACACGGAGAACCAGCGGAAAGGTACCGACGAAATATCTCGAAACGGATGAAAACACAAGTGAATGAAGGTGTTTGCTTTATACATTCTTAACATGTCAACACGGGACAAATCTATGGGTTACCATACGATTGAATTTTCTAGTCGCGTAGACTATACGACGGTTGTTAGTATCGAGCTATACCGTCCGATATTTAACAACCTTCGTATAGTTCTATGTCACGACGAACATCGCACGTATGTTAACCGATAGACGGGGACTAAGTGGCGCTTTTAGTTTCATATATGAGTATCGATGGGAATATGAAGGTTTCATATTATTATCGAGTATCATATATTGGTTTTAACCTGAACATCTCGAATCGCTCTCTAATTATGCGTTTGTTGTGTATTCTTGCTGCATGTGTGTGTTCCGGCTGTCGGGGGTAGGCTTCTATCCCATTAAGAATGTATAGAGTGAACACCCATCACTTGTGCTTTCAACCGTTTCGAGTAAATTTCGGCAGCACCTCCCCGCTGTTCTCCGAGTACATTGTAATAGAATAGATAATCATTTCAAAACTGTGAAACAATATTGAAATGAACATCTAATCTATCTTTGTATACGGAGAACCAGCGGAAAGGTACCGACGAAATATCTCGAAACGGATGAAAACACAAGTGAATGAAGGCGTTTGCTTTATACATTCTTAACTTGTCCACACGGGACAAATCTATGGGTTACCATACGATTGAATTTTCTCGTTGCGTAGACTATACGACGGTTGTTATTATCGAGCTATACCGTCCGATATTTAACAACCTTCGTATAGTTCTATGTCACGACGAACATCGCACGTATGTTAACCGATAGACGGGGACTAAGTGGCGCTTTTAGTTTCATATATGAGTATCGATGAGAATATGAAGGTTTCATATTATCATCGAGTATAATATATTGGTTTTAACCTGAACATCTCGAATCACTCTTTAATTATGCGTTTGTTGTGCATTCGTGTTGTATGTGTAACATGATTTTAAACCATTGAGATCAAGATTTGAGAAATTTTATAAGTGGCCGTTAACATGATAACAATCATCTCTTCTTATCAGTCCATATCTGAATTCTAAAGGGCGGTATATTTGCTATTAAAAGATCATGTTCAACTCTAAAGCAAGGGAAAAACAGAGGAATATAGATCTATTAAAGTTAAGCCATAAAGCTAATCACATATTTACAACTTTGCAAATACATTAACGCAAAACATAGTTATGATGCTTCAAAAGAATCAATTATCAAGGATCTGGGAGTGGAGATGAACATACAGTTTCCCGTCAATAAGATCAACAGGACAGAGACAAATAAAATATAAGATTAGAATGATGAACAAGATAATATGCTTGAAAGATGCTATATTTGCTGATTGAATATAAATGAATCCACCAATAAGATTATATACATGATAATATATGTAGAGGAATTCAGGCCATGAACATAAACCACCAACTATTTCATATGCTGGCTGAAAGAAACGGGCGAAAAGATTCATAGTTTTCCATAAACTACAAGCAGATTCTGCCATTACTAAGTACAAAACAAAATGGATTATAATTTAAAGGAGAAAGAAGAGCTTGAAGCAAAATCAGATCAAATTATATTTTCCCACATGGGTTGCTCGCCCAGACATTCGATAGCATACATGTCACAAGAAAAATAACAGAAAAACAATTTCTTAAGCTTAAATACCCTCTAAATATGCCAAACAGCTTGCTTACAGTTCTACCGATACATTATTAAACATAAAGTCCCTGCAGACGCCAAATCTGGAACAACTATCACCTTATCATCGAATGTTACGTCCACAAAAGTGAAGGTAACAGAATAAATGCACCAGTACAAACTCGACCTCGAATTAGCCTAAACCTTTGACAGGATGGAACTAAATCAACAAGCAAAGCATATTTATACTACAAGCTTACACCTACTGCAAGGGATAAATAGGGCACTCTACAGTTCACATCTCACAGCCCAACCGAACCCTACCCCCAGCCCCAGCCCAGCCCCAGCCCAACCGAGCCCTAGCCACAACCCCAGCCCAGCCCCAACCCCAACCAAACCCTAGCCCCAACACCAGCCCCAACCCCAGCCCCAGCCCTAGCCCCAGCCCAAACCCTACAACCTAACCCTAACCCTAACCCTAACCCTAACAGAACCCTACCCCCAGCCCCAGCCCAGCCCCAGCCCCAGCCCCAGCCCAACCGAGCCCTAGCCCCAGCCCCAGCCCAGCCCCAACCCCAACCCCAACCAAACCCTAGCCCCAGCCTCAGCCCCAGCCCCAACCGAACCCCACAACCTAACCCTAACCCTAACCGAACCCGATCGACGCCGATGCCGACGCCGATGCCCTCACCCCTACCCGAACCTGGCCTGAACCCTAAACTACAACGTCAAAATTAAAAATTATTTGAGATTTACTTACAACCGTGCGCGCGGTGGATCGACGGTAGAAATTGGTGGTCGCCGACGATCGGCGAAGGTGGCGACGAGGCGCGAGAAGTCGATGAAGGTGTGGGGAAGACCGACAAAGCTGGCGCAGGCTCGCGAGCGCGGTGGCGACGAAGCACGGGAACAGGCGACGAGAGGCGCGGGAGTGAGAGAGAAATTTGGGAATGATGAATATAATTTTTCTGTGCTTTTTTTTATTAATAACCTATGTGGATGCCCCTACGGACATAACCGTAGGTCCCCGGCTTGCGGCTCCATAGGGCCAAAGAAAAAATTAGAACGTAAGGCACCGTATGGACAACGCTTTGGCCCTACGAATAAACCCGTAGGGACAAGAAATATTTGCCCTTACGGATTTCTGAGTCCGTAGGGGCAACCCCATATTGTAGTAGTGCGGGCGGTCGGATCTCGTTGGGTTGCCTCGAGATTCGTGCCAAGTGTCAAGTTGGGTGTTTACTCCTATTTGCGCATGTTTGATTTTTCTGAAACTTTTCGTTTTTCCGTGAATTGCACGTGCAACTCTCGGGCTTCCGAAAAATTAAAAATTAAAATCTAAAAATAATTGGGTCTGATCGAACGCACAGGCTATGTCGCAGCAGTGTAGAGACTTTACCAGTGAGCTACAAGTTAATTCTTGCTTTTATTTAACCAAAATAACTTTTAACTCTTACACAGGCTGTAATACCCTTTTTTGTACAATAACAAGAAATTTCTGTACAGTGATTTCAGAGTCGTTACATTCTACCCTCTTATAAAAATTTCGTCCTCGAAATTTACAATTACATAGGGACTAATTTTCAAAAAGGTAAGGGTATCGTGTACGCATATCTTCTTATCTTTCCCATGTCGATTCTCCTAGCGAGTTTTTTCCCCACATTACCCGGACCAAGTTCACTTCCTTATTCCGTAAGGTCTTCACCTTTCGGTCCAGAATCTCAACTGGTTGTTGGTCGCAGGTTAGGTCGGTTTGTACTGTGAGCTCTGAGTGATCAAGTATGTGGCTGGGGTCGCTTACATATCGTCTTAGCTGGGATATGTGGAACACGTTGTGCACTCCTTCCAATGAGGGTAGTAGTGCTAAACGGTATGCCACTTCTCCAACTCGTTCGAGTATGTCAAACAGTTCTATATATCTTGGACTTAATTTACCCCTTTTTCCAAAACGTGTCACTCTTCTGTTTGGAGAGATCTTCAGGAACACACGGTCTTCGGGTTGAAACTCCAAGTGGCGACACTTTGCATCTTCTCAATACTTCTGTCAGTCTTGGGCTATGCGCATCTTTTTCCTGATCGTGCGGACCACATCTACAGTTGCCACGATCATCTTTGGTCCAAGGAGTTCACGATCTCCAATGTTGTCCCAACTTAGCGGTGAACGATACTTCCGTCCGTAGAGTATCGCGAATGGTGTTATCCCAATGCTTGCCTGATAGCTGTTGTTGTATGAAAACTCCACAATGTGTAGTTGATCTTCCCATGTGTAGGGTTCCTAGGCACTCTAGTGGAGTCTCACAAGTGATCAAACATGCACAAATCAAATTTTACGGGTGCCTACAAACCCGACTACGGATCGTTTACTAGATGTTTAGGCGAAACAAGCAAACTAGTTAACATTTTAACTAAGGGAACAGATATACAACCTTTGTAGATCCGGTCCACCACCTCCACAGCTCCGCAACGAAGTCCTCTCGCTGTCCAAGTGAACTCCAGGGCTCTAGCGTCGGCTTCGTCGAAGAATAAGCGAGCTAGGTCGTCAATATCCATGCCGAAGATGATCTACGTCGAGGCATCGCTAGATCAAGCTCCACCTTCACCAAACCTTGAAAATTTGTGAAGGAAACACACTCTACTACTTGGAAAGAGGTAGAGGATGAAGAAATAGGAAGTGGGTAGACTTTAGTTTTGGATTTCTCACTTGATTTGGCTAGTTGCCATTGAAGTAGAAAGCTTTTCTTCATGTTGAAGAAGATGAAGAAGAAGAAGAAGATATGATAAGTATATCTTAAAAATAGAAATATAAAATGATACTTATCATAATCAAAACCCTAGTTAAGTGTAGAGAAGAGACCATGGTTAATGGGATGGTTAGGGTTAAGCAAAAGAACAAAAAAGAAGACTAAGTCAAAACTTTCAAGAAGCTTCAAGCTAGAAAACAAAACATGCCACCATTTATCTTTTACTTTATCATTTCCTTTTTCCAAAATGAAAATAATAAATAAAAAGATAAATGAATGAGAAAGAAAAACCCTAATCATGAGTCTAACCATGGTTTAATTCTTTACACTTAACCAAGCAAGCATGTATCATCAAACATGATACAATCATGTGCACATAACTATATCGCATATACAATGTGCACAATTCGAGTGAGAAAATCCTTTTAAAGTGAACCAATACTAGTTAACGCAAAGCAATATATCAAATATATAAATATGCACTAAATCATTAAATCAACACTTGATTTAACGATCCGGTCATATCGGATATAACCGACTAGTATCATATGTATCGGCTTATCGAATCAATCCTTGATTCGATGACTAGGTTATATCGCATATAACCAATCGATACATTCGTCGCGAGAATGGAATACGGTATCACATACACGCATTATTCTCGGTCCCGCACATATCTCATATGCGCTCCTATTTCGTTTCGCTTGAGCCAGGAAACCTCTGTGTAGGACTCTAAAGACTCGTCAATACGCCGGCAGCAGATGATGATCATATCAAGCATCCACAAGCCGCAAGCGGTCTGCTAAACGTAACGGCCACCCGGGTATTGAGCGATCAGAAGATCGACGAGCAAGCCCGCTCACACTCCTGTGAATCCAACCAGTAACACTTACCGTACGGTCCGGTCTGTTCGTCTGATATGTCGCATATCTCGCCTAGGGGTGGTAAACGTCAGACCCCAATAGCTCAATAAGTCATGCCGACGTAGGGTCCATAACATTCGTGAAACTACTGATAACACTTACCAGTATATCACTGCAACCCTGGCCAGGGATTTCCTGTTATGGCCAGTCGAGCATAGTACAACATCAACCCCCAATACCGGGAGAGACGAATCCCCTCCTATCGCTCATTGCCTCCATGTGAATCGGGACTGTACCCAAAAACCACCTGTTTGCACGACTCAGTAGAGCCGTGGTAGGGTGGAAATCAAAGCACAGTGGGAGACACACAAGACTCTATGACGATCTCGGGTCAACAGACTAAGCTGTACCAGTGTCACCAGAGAACTGCCATCTGACGTGAGGTATAATACCATCTGGGAGTTCTCGGCGAGTCCGTTCAGTGTACCCAGTCTCCACTGAGCACCCGCATACCATCTTCGATGTCAAACACCAATGGATATGGGATCATCCATCGCCCATCGCATGGGTCGAGAAGATATGCGCTAGTCTATTCTGGAATATCGATGCCCCGTCTCGATATTCCCTCGACTAGGAACATTTCAAGGATGTACTCTTGGACTACCCAGGCCCCACTAGTATGATCTACATCATAGTCCTGGAAGTCGAGCACACATCCTATGGGCTTTATCAACATGTAATCAGAGAGACAGAAAGTATACATGTTAAGATAAAGTGCAACCAGATAGCGTACTATCATGTCGAGCAAGAAAGTCCTACCTATATATGTCTCAGCATCCACTACAATATACATCCAATGTACAGTAATGGCCTCTAGGGCATACATATAACTAACAATCTCCCACTTGCACTAGGGCCATCTGTAGCAGTGGTTGCAGTATCACATACTCAACCATCCCCTAAATTGTCTCTCTTTGGGAAAAAGGCCTTTGTGAGTGGATCCGCCGTGTTGTCCTCTGAGTCTTCTCTCCTAACCTCGATCACTCTGGAGATCAACTATCTCCATGATCAGGTGATGCTGCCTCAGAATTTGTCTGGGTCACTGATGGGACCAGGGTTCCATGGCCAAAGCCATACTTCCATTGTCATACAATGGCAGGAACCTAGTTCATCTTATGAACCAATATACACCCAAACTTCCTCTTTGGTAGTATCTTCAATAGCGATGTTACCTGCCTTTATCGTCTAGTTTGCCACGGTATCTAGCTTGGAACTTTTCCAACATACCGTCCCTTTACTGAGGGTAAAGACAGTGCCTGTGACTGACATTCAGTCGTCTTTATCACCCTGGAACACTTCCAGTGATTCTTCCCAGGATCGATTGATACCATCTCACTATACCTAGTGAGAACCCTAATATCCCTTTAGATCTATCTCATAGGTCCAAATCTCAGGATTTGGGAAGTATCATCTTTATCCTATTTGGAGAATCCTTGTGATAATAGGAGATTGACCGATCGTAGTATAGGAAACTCTTTTCCTATCAAGAGTATGTTGTCTACGTACAATACGAAGATGACCACCTTACTCTCTACTACCCTTTTGTATATACAAGGTTCGTCTACAATTTTGATGAAGTCAAACACTTTGACTATCACATCAAAACAGACGTTCTAACTCCGCGATGCCTGCTTCATTATGTAAAGCAACTTGCACACGTTTCCGCTGCTCCCACTGTTTACGAAGACCTCTGGCTGTGTTCTTATAGACGTTCTCTTCTAAATCAGTATTTAGAAAAGCAGTCATGGCACCCAACCGCCATATATCGTAGTCATGGTATGTAGCCGTGGTAAGTAGGATCTGGATAGACTTAAGCATAGCTACTGGAAAAAGGTTTCATCATTATCCACGCCTGGTCGATGACGAAAACGTTTAACAAGTCTAGCTTTGAAAGTCTCAACTTTTCCATCTACACCAAGTAATCTTCTCAAGATATACTTGCTCCTGATGGGGATTTAACCCTTCAGATATAGCAGCTAAAGTCCATACTTTGCTGGTGTACATGGATTCCATCTCAGATCGCTAAGCATCCAGCCATTCTTACAGAGTCCCTACTCTCGATGGCCTGCTCGAGACTAGTTGGGTCATCATCTTATGATGCAATCCTTGCTCCCACTGTCATCGAGAAACCGAGGTATCTCTCAGGCGGATGAGGAACCCTACTAGATCGGCGGAGAGGCTGAGGCTCGTCGGGAACTATAGAATGTTATGGTTCTGTCAAATCATCCACTGCAGTTTTGTATAGCTGGAACCGTTCCAGTTCTACAGAACTGATTCTGCCTCGATCTTGTCCGGATTTTGCTTTAAACATAGGCCGGACAACCCCAAATCTTAACTCGCTTAAGAGATGGGTTCTTCCCATACCATATCTCATATGGAGTGGTAGGCATTGATTTGATTCAAACCTAATTCAATAGGTATGCAGCTACTCAAGTGCATAACTCCAAAAAGGAAATGGGTAACTCAGCAGTACTCATCATAGAGCACACCATATATATAGGGTGTATTTGCTCCGCCCCGACATACCATCGTGCAATGGTGTATACGGAGGAGTAATGCTGAGAGAGAATCTCATTCTCCTTTAGAATAGTCCAGTATTTCCGTGCTCAAGTATTCTCCTCCTTGATCTCATCCTAGGACATAATACTTATACCCATATTTTGGTTCTCTACTTCTAACTTATATTCTGTGAATATCTCAAAAGGTTCAGACTTGTGTTTCAACAGGAACATATGTCTGAATCTTGAGAGATTATCAGAGAACGTAATGAAGTATAAAGAACCGGTCCTGGCATGTGTAGACTGGGGACCTACATACATCATCATGTATCATCCCAAGAGTTCACTAACTCTTTCTCTGTTTTCAATAAACAGGGCTATGGTCATCTTATCTTTGTGACATGACTGGCGAGTTTCACAAGATGTAAATTCAAACTGATTTAAATATGCATCTGTATGTAACTCTAGCTAGTCGGGTCGCATTGATATGACCTAGTCTACAATACCTCAAGAAGAATCCGTTCATTTCTGAACTCTTTCTCTTGTGTGTGTTCTGTATACTAAGAACTGTAGTTTGATTTAGAACATCAACGCTTTTAGATAACGTGCCTGAACCGATCAACTTTTGATATATGAAATGTTCAAAACATTATCCAACAATACAAAATTATATCCTTTCTTTACTAATAAAGAGACTGATATGATTTTGTATATCAGGTTCGGTATCTAATAACATTCGTTCAGAATCAATGTATTGGTAATACAGGGTGACAGTGACCAACAGACTTGGCTGCAACTCTTGCCCCGTTTTCTGCCTCATGAAACTTATCACCCGTTCTCAGTTTTTTTACCCTTTTGTAGCCCTATGTAACAGATTACATATCTGGGATCCTGATCCGGTATCATATACCCAGGATGCAGAGGATACTGAGAAACAGTTCTTTGTAATGAACACACCCGAAGATGATGCATCAGCATGCACTCTCTTCGTTTGGGCTGCACGGGAATTCTGGTAATCCCCTATTTCCTGCTTTGTCTTATAACAATTATAAGTTGGAGCGGGACCAACGTTCCCCAGCTCAGTATAACAAGCGGGTTCGGTCAATATTCCGTATTATTATCTTGATTAAGGCGTGATATGGTCGCTACCTGGAGAGAGAGAGAAGAAAACACTCAGCGTGCGCTCTGTCAAGAATAGATTGGTTATTATTTTATCTAATCAGGATGGCTCCCACTGCTTTTTATCAAATCTTCCTTCAAACCCTAAAAGGAAAGACTAGCCGGGATTAATTACACACTACAAGTTCGCCAATCTTTCAGCCAGGCCAGTGTCGGTACTTTGAGGGAGGTCCCCCGTGCTTTCGCACGAACCTAATTAATGTAAACCTCGTTTTCCCAGAGGCGTAACCTCGTTAACACCTTTCTAGACACCTACTTGATCGGCTAATTGTAATGTATAAAACTCTCCCAGGAGTAACTCTTACTCGCAGCGGGTATCGGGATCCAACTATCTCATAGAAGGTATGCAATCTCATTGCAAATTTCAACACTTGAAACTCCCGATAAAGGTTTTTACCCCAAGCACCTATGACCTTAACTATGGTCAACAAATCATAAGTACTAGTCAAGTTCTACCCGTCATTTCGTGATTAATTAGACCCACCCACATGACCCTTAACTAAGGTCAACAAAGTCACGCGACTGTCCTAACTAATCGCATCATATGCGGTGTAGAAAGACATCACTTAGCTACCGTACACTGTGCCTTGACTATGGTCAACAAACACAGCACGAATACTAAGTACTCTACTTCCTAAAATGACGGAGGGTTGCGGCTGGTTTTTGTGAAAACCTTTAACGCTTTGAACTTGATCTCGTTGCGGAATCAAATGGTTTTTAAATGGAATGTTTTCGAGGCTTTTCTAGTTTTGCTAAAGGGGTCACTCCCGGTGAAGGGATCGTCGGCCCTTTCCTCGTCGAATGAGGTGCGGGATATATCATATATATCACTGTGCAAAGCGGAAACTATAGAAGCGATCAAAGACAAACCGAGGGTTGTAGCATCTGTCAGTTATTGCTAAAGGAGTCACTCCCGGTGAAGGGATCTCGGTCCTTTCCTCATCGAATAAGGTGCAGGATGTTCTATAATGAACACCTCGATGCAAAACAAGAACTGTAGCTACCTGTTTTATTTTGAAATTCGATTCCACAACATCAATTAGGTTTATTTTCTTTCATTAATCTTATTAATGAATATCCTATCATTTAAGTCCACCTAAACATCACAGATAAATATAACGTACGCTTATGCCATCCGCATTCGCCTCGATGTCCCGTCTGCACCGTTAGGTTAGGTAACTAACGGCAGAGCGGGGCAGGGCTAGCGCGGGTGTAAAACATAAGCAACGTCTATATAATATATCATATATACTATATATAATATCTGTCACAGAACATCACATGATCTCAGATAAATCACAGCAGAAGAAACATATGAAATATTGGATATACTAGGACGTCCGTGTTTTCAATACGAGCCAGTATAAAACACGGATTCCACGGTCGTGATGAATAGCCAAGCCCACACCCCTAGACCCCTACGAGAGCAGCAAGCAACCCTACCAATTCTAGGGTTAGGAGACCCGGACTCGACTCCTCGAGTTGGTCTCCCACTGGACCCCAGAACCCGGTTACTTGTGCTCCCCTCCTTGGGTCTATCCTAGTGCAGAAAAGTAAATAATATACAACGGGTGACGACTTCCGCAACCTGGAAGTGCCCCAATAAAAGAATATTACATACAAGTTTATACATGAATGAAAATGAAAAACACTCATCTCACATAAAAAAACCCCGGCTATTCAAACACGACGATCCAATATAACATATCCAGCAACTCATAACATCACATGTCATCAACGTAAGTAAATATGCGCATCCCAATTGTCGTTGACATATAGCAACGAAACCGGCGATATCACATATTACACTTACGGTCACAGAAAAGAAAGTGTAAAACTACAACAGTTGGAATCCGCAACCTCCTCAGACATCGCATGCCTGACCAAATGAATTACTTAGACATCGCATGCCTAACAATTATAAACCCCGCATTTTAGTCTCATTATCGAAAACTCTTTTCAATATCAAGTCGGGCAATTCAACAAGATTCCCGACATTCTGATCGAATGCTCGTCGCAAACTTCAGTAGACGGCCGCACCCCTAACGCCGTCGACAAAGTGCACCAAGGCGGAACACCGCTACCGCGAGCACCCGAACGGATGCTTTCGGCGACGGGGTTCTCCTGCAGTCACTTGGTCGGGGCTATGGAGTGAGGCTGTCTATCAAGTTTACCCGGCGAGTATCCGCGTACACTACGTGATTGCGACGGACTTTTGATCACATCAAAAATTCCGTGGCAACCGATCAAGTGAGACTAAACTGCTACGTTTATAATATTCATTCCGTTATCTCATAACTATTTGTGAATTCCAATTATTGTATCACATTCCGGATAAATAGAAAATGCTAAACTTTTCGATCGAACAATCGAACACCCAAGTTTTCCCGATACAGCTCAACACATGAAATAAGTCTAACAGCATTCAGTTCGTGCCTCAGTAGCAACGGTCCAGCCGTAGAAGGGTCAAGCCAACGCCTTACATGTGGCACGCCGTACTGCCCCAAACCCGAAGATTCAAAGGGCAGTTCAAGACGGTCACATAATCGTGTTAAGGTTTGTTGTCTTCTAGAGGGTCCATCGCGTTACTTGCACTACTTAGAACGTCGTTAAACTACGGAAAAATCCAACAATTGGAAATTTCCCGGCAGGGGAAAAAATGGGTATTTATATCCGGTCGAACTTTTTAACATATTCTAAAAATACCCGGAAAAGCACACCGACAAAATTAGACAGTCCGATCGAATACACCGAGTCCCCAATACAACACAGAAAATACAACTCTGGAAAAATTATTAAAAATTCCCAGGAAAATCAGCACAGAAGAATAAGAATTACTGTGCAGAAATAGATGCACAAAACGACAAAGTGGCCGCTGATCCGCCGCATGAGCCTTCTTTAAGGCCGCGGATCCGCGCCTACTTTGTGGAATCAGGGTTACGAATTGCACAGTTACTCTTATATTTTCCTGCTGATATTTCTAGATATTTTTAATACGGAAAAATCCTCGAAATTAAAAAAAGTACAGAGAGCATATTCTTAGTCGGGGTTTTGGGTCGATCGGACTTCTGATTCCGTCGGGACTTCGCCTAAGGCTCTAGCTAGGCTCTGATACTACTGTAGGGTTCCTAGGCACTCTAGTGAAGTCTCACAAGTGATCAAACATGCACAAATCAAATTTTACGGGTGCCTACAAACCCGACTACGGATCGTTTACTAGATGTTTAGGCGAAACAAGCAAACTAGTTAACATTTTAACTAAGGGAACAGCTATACAACCTTTGTAGATCCGGTCCACCACCTCCACGGCTCCGCAACGAAGTCCTCTCGCTGTCCAAGTGAACTCCCGGGCTCTAGCGTCGGCTTCGTCGAAGAATATGCGAGCTAGGTCGTCAATATCCATGCCGAAGATGATCTACGTCGAGGCATCGCTAGATCAAGCTCCACCTTCACCAAACCTTGAAAATTTGTGAAGGAAACACACTCTACTACTTGGCAAGAGGTAGAGGATGAAGAAATAGGAAGTGGGTAGACTTTAGTTTTGGATTTCTCACTTGATTTGGCTAGTTGCCATTGAAGTAGAAAGCTTTTCTTCATGTTGAAGAAGATGAAGAAGAAGAAGAAGATATGATAAGTATATCTTAAAAATAGAAATATAAAATGATACTTATCATAATCAAAACCCTAGTTAAGTGTAGAGAAGAGACCATGGTTAATGGGATGGTTAGGGTTAAGCAAAAGAACAAAAAAGGAGACTAAGTCAAAACTTTCAAGAAGCTTCAAGCTAGAAAACAAAACATGCCACCATTTATCTTTTACTTTATCATTTCCTTTTTCCAAAATGAAAATAATAAATAAAAAGATAAATGAATGAGAAAGCAAAACCCTAATCATGAGTCTAACCATGGTTTAATTCTTTACACTTAACCAAGCAAGCATGTATCATCAAACATGATACAATCATGTGCACATAACTATATCGCATATACAATGTGCACAATTCGAGTGAGAAAATCCTTTTAAAGTGAACCAATACTAGTTAACGCAAAGAAATATATCAAATATATAAATTTGCACTAAATCATTAAATCAACACTTGATTTAACGATCCGGTCATATCGGATATAACCGACTAGTATCATATGTATCGGCTTATCGAATCAATCCTTGATTCGATGACTAGGTTATATCGCATATAACCAATCGATACATTCGTCGCGAGAATGGAATACGGTATCACATACACGCATTATTCTCGGTCCCGCACATATCTCATATGCGCTCCTATTTCGTTTCGCTTGAGCCAGGAAACCTCTGTGTAGGACTCTAAAGACTCGTCAATACGCCGGCAGCAGATGATGATCATATCAAGCATCCACAAGCCGCAAGCGGTCTGCTAAACGTAACGGCCACCCGGGTATTGAGCGATCAGAAGATCGACGAGCAAGCCCGCTCACACTCCTGTGAATCCAACCAGTAACACTTACCGTACGGTCCGGTCTGTTCGTCTGATATATCGCATATCTCGCCTAGGGGTGGTAAACGTCAGACCCCAATAGCTCAATAAGTCATGCCGACGTAGGGTCCATAACATTCGTGAAACTACTGATAACACTTACCAGTATATCACTGCAACCCTGGCCAGGGATTTCCTGTTATGGCCAGTCGAGCATAGCACAACATCAACCCCCAATACCGGGAGAGACGAATCCCCTCCTATCGCTCATTGCCTCCATGTGAATCGGGACTGTACCCAAAAACCACCTGTTTGCACGACTCAGTAGAGCCGTGGTAGGGTGGAAATCAAAGCACAGTGGGAGACACACAAGACTCTATGACGATCTCGGGTCAACAGACTAAGCTGTACCAGTGTCACCAGAGAACTGCCATCTGACGTGAGGTATAATACCATCTGGGAGTTCTCGGCGAGTCCGTTCAGTGTACCCAGTCTCCACTGAGCACCCGCATACCATCTTCGATGTCAAACACCAATGGATATGGGATCATCCATCGCCCATCGCATGGGTCGAGAAGATATGCGCTAGTCTACTCTGGAATATCGATGCCCCGTCTCGATATTCCCTCGACTAGGAACATTTCAAGGATGTACTCTTGGACTACCCAGGCCCCACTAGTATGATCTACATCATAGTCCTGGAAGTCGAGCACACATCCTATGGGTTTTATCAACATGTAATCAGAGAGACAGAAAGTATACATGTTAAGATAAAGTGCAACCAGATAGCGTACTATCATGTCGAGCAAGAAAGTCCTACCTATATATGTCCCAGCATCCACTACAATATACATCCAATGTACAGTAATGGCCTCTAGGGCATACATATAACTAACACCATGAACCTCCGAAGTCTAACATAGAGGCTCTCAGCATGTCTTCCAGAATCTGAATTGTTTGCTTGGACTATCCATCTGTTTGTGGATGATACGCCGTGCTGAAATACAGACTCGTTCCCAGGCTAGCTTGCAGACTCTGCCAAAATTGTGATCGGGATCTTGTATCACGATCGGAGACGATGCAAACAGGTACTCCATGTAATCTCACGATCTCCTCCATGTACTTCCTTGCCAACGTCTCAGTTGACTGGCCAATTCTGAATGGAATAAAGTGAGCCGACTTGGTGAGTCGATCCACAATAACTCAAATTGCATCGTTACCCTTCGTGCTGCGAGGGAGAGCAGTCACGAAGTCCATGGTAATGTGCTGCCATTTCCATTCTGGGATTAGTAACGGCTGAAATAGACCAGTAGTTCTGTAATGTTCAGTCTTCACTTGCTGACACACCAAATACTTGGCTACGCTCCTTACTACTTCGCATTTCATTACATGCCACCAGTAGTGTTGCCGTAGATCCTTGTACATCTTTGTGCCGCCGGGGTGTACCGAATACGATGAGCTGTGAGCTTCTTTCATCAACTCTTCTCGAACAGAGCCGACTGGTACACATAAATGGCTTCCATATCGCAGGTATCCATCTTCGTGGATAATGAAGTCAGTTCGAAATCCACTTTCTACTTGTTCTCGGATCTTTTGTAGCTTGGCATCATTTGTTTAAGCTGCCTTGATCTCATTTACAAGAGTGGACTAGACTTATAAGTTCATCAAATATGAAACGTTACCTGGCACAACTACTTCAATCTCCAATCCGTGCAATTCTTGTTGTAGTCTCCACTGAGCGGTGAGATTCATTCCTAATGGCTGGAGACTAAGGCCATCAGAAACTACGTTCACCTTCCCAGGATGATATTGTAGGTTGATGTCGAAGTCCACAATGAGTTCTAACCGTCTTCTCTGCCGCATGTTGAGTTCTTTCTGAGTAAATACATATTTAAGACTTTTATGCTCAGTGTATATATTCACTCATTCTCCCAAAAGATAGTGGCACCAAATCTTGAGTGCGAAGATGACGGCTGCCAATTCCACATCATGTATTGGATAGTTGCGCTCATGAACCTTTAGTTGTCTTGATGCAAAAGCATCAACTTTTCCATACTGGTGTAGAACACATCATAATCCTTTACCGGACGCATCACAATGCACAATGAATTCGCCAAATTGATCCGGTATTACAAGCATAGGTGTAGAGCTTAACCTCAACTTGAGTTCTACAAAGCCTTTTTACATATTTCTGACCACACGAATGCTTCGTCTTTATGTGTGAGCTTGATCAGGGATACTGCAATTTTTGAGAATCCTTCGATGAATCGTTGGTAGTATCCTGTTAAGCCCAAGAAACTTCTTATATCTTTCACCGTCCTTGGTGTCGGCCACTCGCTGACAGCTGACACCTTAACTAGATCTACAGAGATCCTTCGTCTGAAACAATATGCCCGAAAAATCCAACTTGATCTAGACAAAACTCACACTTGCTGTACTTGGCGTAGAGCTGATGTTGTCATAATGTCTCCAGGACAATCCGTAAGTGCTCGACGTGTTCTTTCCGATTCTTTGAATACACTAGGATATCGTCGATGAATATAATGAAAGTGTTTTGTTAGCACCGCCACTAGGTTTTACTAGCATCAAGCATGCCATTTTAAAAATTTTGGGGTGCTAATTAACACTAAATAAGAATCGAAACTAGATGATTAGGGTTTTAAGCATGATATCATAAACTATACTAAGAGAAAGGTGGCTATAACCTTTGTAGACCGTGTCCTTCTCTTCTCAAGCTCCGTGTAGTAGTCCACATGACTCCACCAGGCTCCACTTGAAGTTGGATCAAGCTTCCTTTGCGATCTTCGTGCCGAAGATGATCCACCCGAAACTCCGCTAATCCAAGCCACCTCTTCACTAAACTCTTTAGTAAAGTAAACACACTACACCAAAGCACTAATCTAGTGTAGGATGGTGAAGTAGGGATTTTGCTTGCTCACTAGGATTCTCACAAGCTCAAGGTTTTACAACTCATGTGAGGGATTGGGCTTGGAGGTGAAGGTGAACTAAATGGAAAGAGCTAGAGAGCAAAATGAGCTCATCACATGAGCTCAAGTCAAGGATGCAAGTGAGCAAGCATGAGCCTTGAAAATGAAGTGAAGAATGGCTTATCTAATATCACAATCATAGAAGCATCAATAAATATCAATAATATAAAGTAACCATGCTTCTATAGTGTATCCCAAATGAATAAACAATTAGAAAAGCCATGCCTCACCATTCCTCAATTATCTCTCCTCATTTTCCACCTCATTTTCTATTTTCTAAAAATAGGAAATCCATGCCATGCTTCATATAATATATATATATATATATATATATTTATATATATATATATATATTATGAAGAATAATTAGTGAGCTAATAATATTAGTTAATATATAATTATATCAAATTCAAATATATATCATATTATTAAATCAACACTTGATTTAATAATCCGGTTATATCACATATAACCGACTAATATCATTTATCTGTATATCATATTATCAAATCAACACTTGATTCAATAATCCGGTTATATCACATGTAACCTAATTGATATCAAATAACCGCCAGATTATAATACGGTATCACATACTCGTATTTAATCAGGCCCCCGCACATATCAGCATATGTGCCCTACTTCGTTTCGCTTGAACCAGGAAACTTCTGTGTGGGACTCTAAAGACTTGTCAATACACCAGCAGTAGGGAATGATCACATCAGTTACCCATAAGCCGTCAGCGGTACTAGCTGGACGTAATGGCTACCCTGGTATTGAGCGATTAGAAGATCAACAAGCAAGCTTGTCCAAACTCCCATGAAGCCTATAGGTAACACTTACGGTATAATCCGGTCTCTTCGTCTGATATGTCGCATATCGAGTCTGGGGGTGGAATCGTCACACCCCAATAATTTGATAAGTCATGACGATGTGTAGCCTATAACGGTATGGGAAACTACTGATAACACTTACCAGTAAATCTCATCAACAGCCCTGACCAGGGACTTCCTGTTATAACCAATCGAGTATAGCGCAACATCAACGCCCTATACTGGGAGAGACGAAACCCCTCCTATCTCTCATTACCTCCATGTGACTTGGGACTGTACCCAAAATCCACCTGTTTGCACGATTCCTTTGAGCCATGGTAGGAAGGAAATCAAAGCACAGTGGGAACCACACAAGACTCTATGGCGATCTTGGGTCTACAGACTAACCTATACCAGTGTCACCACAGAACTGCTATCTGACGATAGGTATAGTACCATCTAGGAGTTCTCGGTGAGTCATGTTCAGTGTACCCATTATCTAATGATCACCTGTGTACAATCTTTGATGTCAAACACCAATGGATATGGGATTAACCATCGCCCCATACAGGGTCAAGAAACATACACACTAGTCTACTCTGGAATATCGATGCACTGTCTCGATATTCCCTAGACTAGGAACAATTGAAGGATGTGCTTGTAGACTATCCAGGTCCTAGTAGTATAATCCACATCATAGTCCTGATAGTCAAGCCAACATCCTAAGGGCTTTATCAACATGTATATGAGAGACAATATAATAATACCAGTGAACATGTTAAGATAAAGGCAACCGGATAGCATACTATCATGTCGAGCAAGAAAGTCCTCCATATATATGTCCAAGCATCCACTATATCATACAATAATGGCCTCTAGGACATACATATCACTAACAATTTCTTAATTACACCAAAGCCAGTTGTTGTAGTTTCTCATACCCAACATCCCAAAGAGTCTTTTGAATAGCATCTGGGGGAGGGCCTTCGTGAGTGGATCCGCTGTGTTATCCTTTGTGTCAACTCTCCTGACCTCGATCTTCCGGCGATCTACTATCTTCCTGATCAAGTGATACCGCCTAAGAATATGTCTGGATCTCTGATGGGACCGGGGTTCCTTGGCCAAAGCTACAGCTCTATTGTTATCACAATACACAAGTATTGGATGCTTAATGGATGGAACCATACAAAGTTCAGCTATGAACTTCTTCATCCAGATAGCCTCTTTGGCAGCATCGTTGGCAGCGATGTATTCAGCCTTCATCGTCGAGTCTGCTACGATATCTTGCTTGGAACTCTTCCAACATACCGCCCCTCCATTGAGGGTGAAGACAAAACCCCAGATGATTTACTGTCGTCCTTATCACTTTGAAAGCTCGAATCGTTAAAGGACTCCATCTGGAGTTCACCGTTACCATACACCAAGAACATCTTTTTAGTCCTTCTCAAGTACTAAAGAATGTTCTTCACAGCTGTCCAGTATTTCTCTCCAGGATCTGATTGATACCTACTCACTACACCTAGTGAGTAAGCTACATCTGGTCTAGTACATAACATCGCATATATGATTGACCCGACTGCCGAAGTATAGGGTATCCCTTGCATGCTAGCCCTCTCCAAATCAGTCTTGGGAGACATCTCTTTGGAGAGAGTGATTCCTGAACAAGTGGGTAAATTACCACGCTTAGAATCTTCCATACTAAACCTCTTTAGTATGGTGTCAATGTACCTGGATTGGGACAATCCCAATATCCGCTTAGATCTATCTCTATAGATCTTTATCCCCAGGATGTAGGAGGTATCACCTAGATCTTTCATGGAGAACTTGTGTGATAAGAAAAGCTTGACCGAGTGTAGCATAGGAACATCGTTTCCTATCAAGAGTATGTCATCCACGTACAATACGAGGAAGACAACCTTACTCTCTACTACCTTCTTATATATACATGGTTCATCTACATTTTTGATGAAGTCAAACTCTTTAATAGCTTCATCAAAACAGATGTTCCAACTCCGCGATGCCTACTTTAATCCGTAGATTGATTTAAGTAGCTTGCACACGCTTCCACTGCTCCCACTATCTACGAAGCCCTCTGGTTGTGTCATTTACATGCTCTCTTCTAAATCATCATTTAGAAAAGCGGTCTTGACGTCCATCTGCCAGATTTCATAGTCATGGTATGCAGAAATGGCAAGTAGGATCATGATGGACTTAAGCATGGCGACAGGAGAAAAATGTTTCATCATAATCGACACCAGGTCGTTGACGAAAACCCTTTGCTACAAGTCTAGCTTTGAAAGTCTCAATTTTTCCATCTACACCAATTATCATCTCAAGATCCACTTGCTCCCGATGGGTTTTACCCCTTCGGGAGCAACTTTCAAAGTCTATACTTTGTTAGTGTACATGGATTCTATCTCAGATCGCATAGCATCCAGCCATTTCACAGAGTCTCCACTTGTGATGGTCTGCTCGAAACTAGTTGGGTCATCATCTTCCATGATGCAATCCTCGCTCCCACCATCTATGAGAAAACTGTAGTATCTCTCAGGTGGATGAGGAACCCTACTAGATCTGCGGAGTGGCTGAGGTTCGTCGGGGACTATTGAATCCTTTGGTTCTACCAAATCATCGGTTATAGTTTGTGCTGCTGGAACTTCTTCTAGTTCTACCTCATTACCACTAATTTCTTTCACAAGAAATTCCTTTTCTAAAACGGTGGCATGTTGAGAAACAGACACCTTTTGTTCCTTGGAGTGGTAGAAGATATACCCTTACGAATGTTTAGGATATCATGCAAACTTGCACAGAACTGACCTTGCCTTGAGCTTGTTCGGATTTTGCTTTTTAACATAGGCCAGACAACCCCATATCTTAACTCGTTTAAGAGATAGTCTCTTCCCATTCCATATCTCATATGGAGTGGTAGGTAACGGATTTGGTCGGAACTCTATTCAATAGGAATGCAGCTATCTCAAGTGCATAACCCTAAAAGGAAATAGGCAACTCAGCATTACTCATCATAGAGCGCACCATATCTAATAGGGTGCGATTCCTCTGCTCCGAAACTCCATTGTGTTGTGGTGTATATGGAGGAGTAAGCTGAGAGAGAATCCCATTCTCTTTTAAGTAGTCTCTGAATTCCGTGCTCAAGTATTCTCCTCCCCGATCAGATCGAAGGATTTTAATACTTTTACCCGTCTGGGTCTCAACTTCGTACTTATATTCCTTAAATTTCTCAAAAGATTCAGATTTTTGTTTCAACAGGAACACATGTCTGTATCTTGAGAGATCATCGGTGAATGTAATAAAGTATGAGGAACTATTTCTGGCATGTGTAGACATAGGACCGCATACATCACTATGTATCAGTCCTAAGAATTCAGTAGCTCTTTCTCCGTGTCCAGTAAACAGAGTTTTGGTCATTTTGCTTTTGAGACATAACTGGCAAGTTTCATAAGATGTAAATTCGAACGGATTCAAATATTCATCCTTATGCAACTTAGCCAGTCTTGTTGCATTGATATGACCTAGTCTACAATGCCACAAGAAAGCTTCGTTCATTTCTGAACTGTTCCTCTTGTGTGTGTTATGTATACTTAGAACTGTTTTGTGATTTAGAACATATATACCGTTATACAACGTACCATACCCAATCAACACTTGATTTAGAAAAACATTCACAATATTTTTGGTATGAAATAACAGTCGCTCAGAATCATTGTGTTATCACTTGGTAATACAAGATGATATTCGCCAACTGCTTTGGCTGCAACAATTGCACCATTCCCTACTTTTAGAGATATATCACCCTTTCCTAGTTCTCTACCTCTACTTAACCCTGGTATCTTGATCCGGTATCCAATACCCAGGACGTAGAGCAAACTGAGAAATAGTTCTCGGTAACGAACACACCCAAAGAAGATGCATCAACATGCTTATTCTTCATTTGGGTGGCGTGGGAATCCTGATATTCCCTTATTTCTTGCTCAGACTTATGACAATCATAAGACAGAGTGGAACCTAGCCTAGTATAATAAGTGGGTTTGGTCAATACATCCATATTATTATCTTGATTAAGGCGTGTCATTGGTTGCTATCAGCAGAGAGAGAAGGATAATCACTTTTGCATGCGCACTTTGCAAGATTAGATTGGTTATTATTTTATCTAATCAGTATGGCTCCCACTGTTTTTATCAAATCTTCCTTCAAACCCTAAAAGATAAAATTAGCCGGGATTAATTACACCATACAAGTTCGCCAATCGTTCGGCCAGGCAGGTATTGGTATTCCGAGGGAGTCTCCCCATGCTTTCGCATGAAACTAATTAAATAACCTCATTTCCGTAGGGGCATCATCCCGTTAACACCTTTCTTAGACACCTAATTGATCGGCTAATTATAAAGTGGAAAACTCTTCCAGGAGTAACTCTTACTCTCAGTGGGTATCGGGATCCAACTATCATATAAAAGGTATGCAATCTCATTGCAAATTTCAACACTTGAAATTCCCAATAATTGTTTTTACCCCTAGCAACTTTTGACCTTGGCTATGGTCAACAAATCATAAGCGCTAACCAAGTTCGGCCCGTTCATTTCATGATTGAATTAAACCCATCCGTACGACCCTTAACAAGGTCAACAAAGCAGTACGACTACCCTAATCCAATCGCATCACATGCTGCAGATAAGTACTAATTAGCTACCGCACACTACGTCTTGGCTATGGTCAATAAACGTAGCACGAATACTAAATAGTACTTATCTGAAATGACGGAGGGTTATGGCCGATTTTGAAGAAAACCTTTAACGTAATGAACTTGATATCGTTGTAGAATCTAGTGATTTGAAAAAGGTGTGTTTTTATAGCTTTTGCTAGTTTCGCTAAAGAGGTCACTCCCGGTGAAGGGATCTTGGCTCTTTCCTGATCGAATGAGGTGCTGGATATTTATTAAAGAATACCACTATGCAAAGCAAGAACTAGAGAAGCTATTAAAACAAAACCGACTAGGTTGTAGCATTTGCTAGTTTTGCTAAAGAGGTCACTCCCAGTGAAGGGATCTCGGTTCTTTCCTCATCGAATGAGGTGCTGGATATTCATCAAGGAATACCACTATGCAAAGCAAGAACTAGAGCTGCCTTTTTAAAAACTTTTGATTCTACAACATTTTTAGGTTTCTTTTCTTATCATTAATCTCATTAATGAAGTACCATCATTTATGTTTCCCTAAACATCACAGAAAAGAAACAAAAATAGAATGTATGCTTATACTATCCGCATTCGTCACTGGGCCCCGTCATGCACCGTTAGGTTACTTAACTAACGGCAAAGCGGGGGCTGAACTAGCGCGGGTGCAAAACATAAGCAACATTTATTATATATATCATATATATATAGCATTCGTCTCACGCAGTTATATGATCACTTCACAGAACCAAGCAACAGAAGTCAATATGTGAAATATTGAATATACTAGGAGGTCCGTGTTTTAAATTCATCCAGTAATGAAAAACACGGATTCCACAGTCATGATGAATAACCAAACCCACATCCCTAGACCCCTACGAGAGCGGCAAGCAACCCTGCCAATTCTAGAGTTAGGAGACCCGGTCTCGACTCCTCGAGATGGTCTCCCACTGGACTCCAAAACCCAGTTACTTGTGCTCCCCGCCTTGGGTCTATCCTAACGCGGAAAAGTAAATAATATATATCAATGGTGAGATCATCCTCAACCTGGAAGTGTCCCAATAAAAGAATATTACATACAAATTTTACATGAATAAAAATTGAAAAACTCTTATCTCACACAAAACCCTCGGCTATTCATTCACATCGATCCAATATAACATATCACAGCAACGCATAACACCACATGTCATCAACGTAAGTAAATACGCGTATCCTAAATGTCGTTGGCATATAGCAACGAGATTTAGGATACCCCACATATTACACTTACGGTCACAGAAAAGAAATGAAAAACTACAATAATTAGAATCCGCATTTCCTTAGATATCATAAACCCAGAATATCTCATATTTCGAATTTCATGCCTAACCCTATAAACCTTGCATTTTAGTCTTATATCGAAAACACTTTTCAATAATTTAGTCGGGTAATTCAACAAGATTCCCGACTATCTGATCGAATACTCGTCGGGAACTTTAGTAGATAGTCGAACCCCCGATGTCGTCGACCATGTGCAGTTAAGCGGAACACCGTGGCTGCGAGCATCCGAGTGGATGCTTTTAGCAACGGGGTTCTCCTAAAGTCATTTGGTCGGGGCTATGGGGCGTGGCTACCTAGTAAAGTTATCTGGCGAGTATTCGCGTACGATACGCGATTGCGACGGAGTTTCGATCTGAATCGAAACTTCGTTGCAATCGATCAAAAGAGACTAACATGCTAGATTTACAAACACTAACTAGTTTTCATAAAACTAATTAAATGTGGATTCCAACTACTGTATCACATATCAAACTTAAACCCGAAACGATATAAAAATTCGACTACGAAATACTCCAAACATCACATGCAAACTAGGCTAATCAAACATAAACATGAAACCCTAAACTCAACACCACAGAACAACAAAAAAATTCGAGCCCAAAATAGTGAAGTGCGACCGGCCAGGCCGGCTATATCCTCGTTCTCGCCGGGTCAAAGTAGGAATTTTAGTCTCGAATTTCTATGGTGTTCTAGTTACATCACATGCAACATTCTATAGTTATTTAAAAAAATTTCAGAGATCATTTAAAATTCGACAGAAACTAAATGTTTGGGTTTCCGGTTTCGGAATTGTTTCGGTTTCGTAATTCAACTAACATCGTATAATCTTCTCGCTTTGGCTCTGATACCATGAAAGTGTTTTGTTAGCACTACCACTGGGTTTTACTAGTATCAATGTCACGTCCCAAAATAGCACATGACTGGCCCTTGAATCATATGAAGTCTATAGGACCTCATCTAATTCAAGTAAGCCAAAATCCCAGAAATCTAAAACCATTTTTAAAGAGTAAGTAAAGAAAACTAATTTTTTTAAGAAGTAAGAAAAACATGTTTAAAAGCAAGGTTTTTAAATAAGTAAGCCGAAAATACATTTTTAAAATGTATAGTCTTTTCTGAAAATTTCGGCAGAGTTTCCTTTGTAAATACTGGCCCCAAACAGGGTACAACAAGAATAATATATATGCAATGATAAAAGGCATCCCCAAGCAGGAGCTAACTCTTCGTCAACCGACGGTCACAACCACGCAAGCAATATAATATACAACGCCAAAGGGCGAGGATCAAAACTCAAAAAGGAAACTCAAAATCAGCATGAAAACCATGATACTACAACGCGCGACTCTAAGGTCGAAATAGTACACAACTGGTTTTCTAAGTCTGAAACAATATACATGTTTGGTTGATAGAATTTCTAGATACAACTGAATAATTCATATACAATGGTGGTTCTGATGCAAAAGAACCCACCTACCAAAGCAAATCATCCGTAAGGGAAGCATTGTGCCAGAAAGCCGCAATTGAACCTGTACGGCAAAACCTGCAAGAACTGTGGCACAACAGGGGTGAGTTGCCAACTCATGAATAGAAAACATCACAGAGCAGAAATCGTATGTATGACACAATCCTCGGTCAATACGATCAATAATAATATATCCTCAAAATGAATAAGTCTGAAGTATGAAAAGGTGGCAAAGGTAACATCTATATATAAGTGTAGTACCAAGTACTCGTGTCAGTGCCTCAGGTAACAACCTATCATAATGTGAGGTATGATCAATGTAATCAGTGTCAACTATATCATGACGTCTAACAGTATGTGGATATCGTCCAACTATGTGATCAATGTCATCAATATCAGCTATATGTATGTGGATCCCGTCCACGTGTCACCCAATGACAATAAACATCATGCATGAAAATATTATAAAGCATATGCATGGAAGTATGAGGATCTAATCAACACGTTTCCCTCGCGACACATTAAAATTATGGAACCGGAGTGTCCAGCATCGACACACGAAAACATCATGAAAGCTGTGCCCAGCATCGGCACGTAAATCCTCATATATCGGGCTCCGTCAGTCCGGATCGACCCACGGGCTCCGTCAGTCCGGATCGGCCCGTATCATCTCTCGACTCCTGTCAGTATCCTCCAGATATCCGCCGAGCCCAAATAATATCACCGGTAGGTAGTAGTCTCTCTGCCAGGCTCACCGTCTGTATACACAGCATCCCTTTCTTGTCCCGGGTACCATACCGGGCCCCACCATGTACCCGCACACGGCTCACGACTCCTCCTCGCGTGGGGTATATATATACATCAGAACCGATAAAACTCATGGTAGGCGCACTAAAATATCATATCAAGGGTAACCGGTGTTCCCCTCCGAATGGCGGCCATTGACGTAGAGACGTCTTGCCTGAGATTCGGGGCAGATGCTATTTGGTTTTATCCGTCCACCTCTCCGAAGATGCCAAGTTGATTTATGGCACCATGAGGTTTAGACGGATGCGGCCGATGTAGCAGACTTCGTCAGATTCCCCCTCGCTTGAGGGGTTTTTGATTGTGGGGACGCTCTTCCGTGCAGGCGCAAGCCCCTGCAGTTAATTACGCTACCGCATCGCGGTAACAACTTTCTCTTTCTCCAGAATTTCACTTCGTGTCGTGGGTGTTTGTTTTGTTTGTGGTTGCCCGTGGATTGTATACGGAGACTAATTTATGTCGTCGCCCGTAGGACGTGGATTAGTCCAAATCCGTATTTTCTTAGATTTGGGTTTGGTGTTTTAGTTTAAGGATACGTTAGCCGTATTTGAGGCTAAGATCAACTTAAACGTTTGTTAAGGATACGTTAGTCTAATTTGAGACTAAGATCAACTTAATGGGATCGTTTGGATCCGACAAAAGAGCATTTGGGGGCTCTATTGTTCCAGTTTAGGAACATAGTGGTCCATTGTTCCCATTTTGGGGACGGATATTAGTTTAAGGACGCATAAGTCCATGAGTTTAAGGACCCCACGGTCCGTATTAACAGTTTAGGGACATGGTGGTCCAACATTCCCATTTTGGGGACGAATGTTGGTTTAAGGACGCATAATTCCATGAGTTTAAGGACCCCACAGTCCGTATTGATGTGTGGTTATCGGGACCCGTCACCTCTCTGACGACGTTGAAGAATTACAACGACAAATATCAGAGGAGTTCAGAGATGTACCCTTGAACCGGGTGTAAATTGACTTGAGAGAGCAATCGTGCTCGGTTCAATTTAATTTGAGGACTTACGGCCAGAATTGGACTAAGTCCAGTTGAAAATGTTCAACGTTTTATCTGCATTTGGCCTGTTGGGCCTTTACTAGGGCTCTGCCCCTATTTAATAATGCATGGCATTTTTGTTTGGTCTATTAGACCTTTATTTGGGCTCTGCCCTTTTTTAAATGATGCACAGCATCTGTTTTGGTCTGATAGACCTTTATTTGGGCTCTATTCCTTTTAATTGGGCTCTGTCCTTTCTTTAATAATGCAAAGCATTTATTGGTCTGACAGAGCGCCATGTGGCTTGTCAGGCGCTTTGCGCCAATTAAAGAGCGCAAGGCGCCAGCGCATGTGGATGTGACACGTGTCGTGCTCTGGTGAGCGCAAGTCTGTTAGCGCAGTGCGCTGCGCCAGCGCGCTGCTGATACGTGGCGCGCTCTGATGACTTGTGCCAATTTATGAGAGCGGTGCTCTGTTTTAGAAGCACATAGCACAGTTTGTTCTGGGGCTGACACGTGGCTCTCCCTGGTAGCTTGCGCCAATCCAAGGAGCGCAACAGTGCAAATTTCAAAAGTGCAAGGCACTGTTCAATATTTTGATCAAATTTAGATCAAAGAAAACAAGTTTTTCTTGTTTTTCTTGTTCTCAGAGAACCAGTGGTTCATCAAAAGGCAATGCCTTTATACAGAAGTAAATTACTTCTTCTTTTTTATTATTATTATTTTTTTATCCAAGATCTTGATCTTGTTCTTAGATCATTGATCTCTTTTAGAAGAAATTCTTCTTTTATTTAAAGGTTTTTACCTTTTCTTTCTCTGAGCTCTTCTCAAAAATTTTTTTAGAGGAGTTCTCTGTGTTTTAGACTTGGAGTCTAGGGGCCTTTATATAGTACCAATTGATTTGTTAAATCAGTTAAAGAGATCTTTCTCTGAGTGATTTAGGGATCTTTCCCTACCGTTGGATCTTTGATTCAAGGGCTCCTGTTTTACAGAAGAGAATCTTATTGTTTCAATAAGATTAGAAAGATCTTTCCAGAATTTTTCTGTTTAAATACTGGCACAGCTGACGCAAGCGCAACTATGCTGACACGTGTCGCGCAGCGCAGAGCGCAGCACAACTGCGCTGACACGTGTCGCGCAGCGCAGAGCGCAGCGCAACTGCGCTGACACAACTGCGCTGACACGTATCGCGCAGCGCAGAGCGCAGATCATCTGAAACGTTGTTGTCTTTATTTTTATTTTAAATTGAGCCTTGCTCTGATTGGGTGCGCTGTTTTGGGCGCAGCGCTGGCGTGTCGGCTTTAGAGGGCAAAAATCCACCGCTACCGGTCAATCAAATTTCTCCGACTTTGTGCGCTAACTGTCAGCATCCTAGCCACATAACGGAAGAATGTCTGTTTCTCGTGGGGTCCTAGGGACCTGAAAACGTTAATGCGCTGTATCAGAACCAACGTCCCAAGAACGATCCCTTCTCACAGACGTACAACCCTGGTTGGAAGAATCATCCCAATTTTGCTTGGAATCAGCCACCTTTTCAAAACAACAATTCAAAACCGCCTTTCTAACAATTTCAAAATTCAAATTTTCAAAACCAGAAATTGGGATACTCAACCAACCAGCCTCAACACCCCCAACAGCCAAATCAGCACAACCCAACCAGAGGGAGGATTCCCTGAGGCACCTGTGGACCGGGAGGTTCTCGCACTCATCAAAGACCGTGACCCGAAACATAAAAATCTTCACTTGTGGGGTAGATGGTACGACCAGATTATCAGAGGCCCTCGAAGCTTCTTTTGTGCGACGCCGTCGGAGCCTATCTCGGCGATCCCGTATACGGATGCACCCCCGGTGAACTATGCCGTGGAGGTGGTTAATTGAACTTCGGAGGGTCTCCTTCAACCTTCGATCGCCGCCGTACCCATGCAGCCGCCGGAGGTTTTGGACACCCTAAGGCGGCGCATATGCCAGGGTGAATCGCGCCCTTGGGGACAGCCCTACAATATCGGGCTAACTCCCCGTCATCCGACTGGGTACTTGTAGTGGGCCCGGTACATCTTGTTAGCGAAGAAATCACAGCTGCTAAAGCTCGGCTTATACCCTGCGGTCTACACTTCGTTGTTCCAGTATTCTGCACCTCCCACATGGTGGATCAAGGCGTTCTTGGAGCAGTGGAACATCCCGACCCATACCTTCCTTCTACTGGACAGAGAAATTTCCATTTCCTTGGAAGAATTCGCTGAGGTTTCTGGTTTACGGTCAGGGGGGAGCACTACGAGGAGCTGCTTCCTCCGGATGAATATGTTTTTGCCACCAAGCCAGTGGTGATGGGCCTCATGCCAGAGAACACCATTCAGCACCAGTTCCCCAGCCTGATAAAGATGTTGAACTTGTACGAGAGCCTCTTCCTTGAATCCGGAGGCCGGGGGGTCAGTTTTGCGGACTTCATTGCCCGTTTTCTTCGCCCGGAGATTTTGTCGCGGCGAGGCGAAAAGTTTGCTAAGGTTGATGATCCCTTCGGCTTTGGCTTGGACCGTCAGCCGGTACTGGAAGCTGATCGGAAGGGCTTCTTTCTTCCTGACGCTGCAATCATCACTCTGTCAGAGATTGCCGCCCCGGGCATTGATGAAGAGGTGTTTTTTCTTTGGATTCTTGGTCTATGGTTGAGCTGGTTCGTGCTCCCTATGCATCCTTGTTACATGAGGCCTTCCGTCTTCTACCCCGCGCATCGCATAGTTGCCGGAATACAAGTGGCTATCGGGATCGCCGGGTTAGCCCACTTATACCATGGTCTTAGCGTAGCTGTGGATACCACTGAACCGGGGGTACATCCTGCCAACTTCCCGATGCATTACTTCACTTCATGGATGGAGCTGCACGTGCTCGGGGTCTTTGGCATTCATAAGAGACCTTCGTTTTACGAGAGATGCAAGTTCCCTCGGATTATGCGGCTGGTTGACGCCTCCATCGTGAGTCCATCACAGCGGGAAGCTAGGGGCTTGCTCCTTCGTCCGCGCACGGTCGGAGATGGTATGTCTTTCACAGACAAAGTCTTGACCATCGGCCAGGAAACTTCAAAGGCGGTGCTGTCACTGCAAGACATTTTTAAGGACGGGGCCTCCGTGTTGAAAGCCCGAGAGATTCTCCATTTGTACTCCATCAGGCCGGATTTTCTTGTATTCAGGCAAAATGATGCGGCGCTACTCATGAGATACAACCCCCATCGTTTTGCCCAGTAGCTGAGTTATAATCAGGGAGTCCCGCTGGAGGCTTTCTTGGTAGAACCTGCTGCCACCAAAGAGGGAATGCGGGGCGCGCTGCATCATTTCATGCGTTTGAATACGGGATCTCACTTCTTTATCAGCGAATCAAGTTGTGTCCCGAGGGCCCTTAATGTACACGTGGCCTGGTATCAACATGCAACGGGTGCTGTTATCAAGGAGGAGAAGCGGCTGCTACTCGACCGCAAGGGTGCATCCCCTGCTAGTGATCGAAACCTCCCCTTGAAGCGACGGACCATTATCCTTCCTCCGCTCAGAGAAGCTGCCGTGATCGAAGTCCCCGGTGACAGGCCTGAGCTACCGGTGCCCCGTGCTCCCGTGGAGACAGTGGATGTACTACCGGTGCCCCGTGCTCTCATGGAGATGGTAAATGTAGCTTCCCCCGAATCTGGCGTGGGCTCAGATATTGGGACTCATAGCCCCAAAGTGCCCACCAAGTGTAAGCTTGTGCTGGCTGCAACTGGAGCTCGCTCGCAGAAGAGGAAGAAGAAGTCGGTCCTCTCTCTAGACGTTGTACCCGGCCTGGAGCTTCAGGCTCCTTATAACGAGGGCCTGAGCGAATATGGGACCAATGAAGGTCTCTTCATAGCGCCGGAAGATACTGATCTCGAGGCCGCTATTGCAGCTTCTGTGCGATCCACAAGCCACCAAGCGGAAATGGCCACCCTCGCGCAATCAAGTAAACATTAGTCGCACCTTATTATATCTTTATTTTTATTATCATGTCTTGACCGACGTTTTTTCCTTCTGTAACAGGCTTTACCACTGAAGAGGCTCTGGCGGCTTCCCTTAGGACCTTTGAGGAGGAGGAAAGGAATCGCGCTTTGTTAGGCATTGGTATGTCTCGGCTCATTGCATCTTTATTCTCCTTTCTTATGGATAATCTAACCCCTTCTTTACCTTATCGCAGGGACTATATCTACTCATGCTATTCCGAGTGTGGCACCGACTTCGCAGGGCGGTGCGGAGACGCTCGTTGGGCCGGCTATCTCAGTTCCGCCAGTATTGTTGAAAGAAGCTTCACTTAAGCAACCGATGACAGCTGCCATAACGGCTCCAGAGGTAACTCTTGGCGCGGATGATGATGTCCTATTGATGGAGGCGTCTAGAAGATCCGCTTTGATGGCCCGAGCGGAGAGGAAGCGCCGAATGCGAGCGGCAAGGGGGCGTAGTGCTGCCTTGGCCGCGGGTGCGGGTTCGAGCACCGCTACCCCTGCCCCTACTCCTTCAAAGGAATCCCCGGCTTCCTTGTCCACTGCCTATAGACGAGCAGCACGTGCAGCTCGGGAAGCAGTCGGAAGACCAACTCAAGGTAATGTGACACGGGATTCCGTTGTCAAAGTTTTAAATATCAGTTCTCATATATCCTATCTTGCAGGGCCGAGTCTTACCGAAGAAGTGACGGCGACCGCTGAACCTGGGGTAGCGGTAGAGGAGGTAGTCGTGATTACCGAACCCGAGGCAGCGGTAGGCGAGATGGCTGCGATTGCCGAGCTCGAGGCAGCAGTGGGTGAGCCAATCGCGATCGCCGAGCCGGAGATAGCGGCATGTGAGATGGATACCATTGCCGAGCTCGAGGTGGTAATGGGTGAGACGGCTACAGCCGCCGAGCCCGAGGTAGTCACTCTTTCACAAGAGTCGGGCACTGCCCGGATCGTCGCTCTTTCCGCCTGCGGCTCTTTGCCATCTTCTGGAGTCGCAAGCGTTACGACGGCTCTCGTAAAGTCAGGGGATGAGGCGACGGGAGGTGAGACCATCCCGATAGAGGAGGGTGAAGCAGTCGCTATATCAAGTGACGCCCTCATCGCGGCTCCGACCGGCGACTCACCAAGTAGATCTTGGGTCATTGTTTTTCTTTTTATTCTGCAATCCTTTTCAACCTTTCCTGATAGTATTTATCTCATTCCTAATACAGGCGTGGCGAGTGCTGAGGTCGCGCTACCCGAGGCAACGCCATCAGTTACAGTTTTGACGGTGACCCCTCCTCTACCGTCTCTCATACCGTCTCAGATGTTGGAAGGTACGGATTTATGATCCATCAGTCTTACTTCTAGGCTGTATAATTCATGTACTGACATTGCATTACCACGTCCTTGCCGGAGTCCTTTTTGATCACCTGTATCAGGTGCTACAGCCATACTTCTCCTTTCAGTCAGAGATTAGCCTGCCCACTGGTGTCGGTGAGTATATTTTTTTTTCTGACCGACGTCCTTCCTTTTAACGGGCAATCATGTTATTGCTAATTCTTCTTTACATTGCTTGTAGCCTTACAAATTGAAGGAGGGGACGAGGGTATTGTTGCTCCACCGGAACTCCCAGCTCTGCCCCCTGTTGCAGCCGGTATAGTAGACTCTATTGTTCGTGTACTTTTCTTTATTTCTTGAGCCAAGATTTGATTGTGATTTGTTTTGTAGCGGTCACATCAATTCCAGCCCCTTTCGAGTCTCGTATTATAATGCCGGCAGGGCCCTTTTCTAGACATCCATCCTTAAAAGGTGCCGTGACCAGTCTGCGTATGCTGAGCGAATACTTCGAGGAGCTTGACGCGGAGGCTCCTACATCTGCCGTAGATTTCGCGGCCGAGGTCAATCCAATGCTGACGACGCTTGTGAACTTCCATAATGAAGGCGCCGTCGAGTCTTGGGTTAATCATTGCAGGAAGATTGAGGCCTGCCTGCATGAGTTTGAGTTAATGCGTCCTGCCCCTGAGATTCAGGCTTTGAACTCCCAGCGGGCCGCATGGGTCGAGTAGAGCGTGTCCTTCCTCCGCCATTTCGAACAAGAAGCGACCTTGAGGCGGAAGGAACGTGAAGAGGCTTCTGCTGAGTCTGTCCAATTACGTGCCCAGGTCGAAGCGAACGCCGCACAACTGAGAGCCGTCTTTGACACCTTGCAGCAATGTATCTCGGACGGGCTTGTATTGAGATAGAAGCTCGACTCTATCGAGCGGGTCACGCAGAGTCGCGAAGCTGCCCAACGGGAAATCGATGAGAAGATTTCATCATGCTTGCAACAAAGGACTCAAAGCGGAGCTGGCCGCGGCGGCTGATCATGAGAAGGCGCTGAAAGAAGTGCGAGAGCAGCTTATGGACTTGTTGAAAATGCTTCATTCTCAGTAGCTATTTTGTACCAATTACACACTTGTAATCTTTGAATAACATGTATTCATTTTTTATTCTTTTATATGATGTATCTTGTATTCAAATGAGTTCATGAATAAAGACACATTTTTCTTATCTCCCACTGTCGTTTTCTTTTCTTTGCTGTGTTGTTGGTATGTTACTCTGGCAAGTGTGGCCTGTAGATAATAAAGAACATTTCATCTTGAACTCTTCAAGAGGTAGTGATAGCTTAGGAAGCAGGTTCAGATCTGCTACCTAAGACTTTTCAACTTTATGAGCCGTGAGAGTCTCATAAAGACTTTTCTCCTTACGAGTCGTGAGGATCTCGTAGGTGTCTTTTCTCCTTAGGAGTCGTGAGGATTCCTAAGTGTGTTTTCCCTTATAAGTCGTAAGGATGTTATAAGAGAGTTTTCATCCTTACGAATCGAGAGGACCCGTAAGTGTTTAATGAGATTGACATGTAGATGACGTATTTCCGTGACAGGGTCATGTGGATGACGTATTTCCGCGACGGGGTCATGTGGATGACGTATTTCCGAGACGAAGTCATGTAGATGACGTATTTCCGAAATGGGGTCATGTGGATGACGTATTTCCGAGACGGGGTCATGTGGATGACGTATTTCCGAAACGGGGTCATATGGATGACGTATTTCCGAGACGGGGCCATGTGGATGACGTTGTTGGATATAGTGCCCTCAAAGTCAATTATTGGGTCGCAGGTACGTGATCGCAATGATTGAGGAGGACCTATACCGGTAGCACAGTCTTACTCGAGATGATAATATGCTATCTGGTTTGCCTTTATCAGTCGTGTATAGGTTCAGGTGACTGATCACGATTACACGTTGATAGAGCCCTTAGGATCTTGCTTGACTACCAACAGTATGAGGGCGATCATATACGTGAGAGTTGGGTGGTCTATAAGCATATCCTTAAAAGTGGTCCCTAGTCGTGGGAGTTTCGAGACAGGGCATCGATACTCCGGAGTAGACTAGTGTATACAGTCGAGACCCCGACGAGAGGCGGTGGCCGGTCTCACAAGCCACTGGTGTCAGTTGGATCACCTAAGATGTATACAGGTGCTCATTGGATTATGAGTACACCGGACAGGACTCGCCGGGAATCTGCTAGTTGGTATTATACCTTTCGTCAGATAGTAGTTCTCTGGTGACATGTATACAGATTAGTTCATCGACATGAGGTCATCATTTGTCTCGTGTGAGTTCCCACTCTGCTTTGATTTCTACCATACCACGGCTCAAAGGAGTCGTGCAAACAGTTAGTTTTTGGGTACAGTCCTGAGCCACATGGAGGCACGTGAGCGGATCGGCAGGGGATTCGTCTCTCCCGGTATTGGGGGTGAGATCGTGCTGTGTCTAGAAAAGCCATTGCACCAAGTCCTTGGCCAAGGCAGGTGAGAATTACTGGTAGGTACTACGGAAGTTTCTCATGGTGTTCAGGGCTTGTCTCCGACACGACTTATACTGCTATTGGGGGTCTGACGTTACTAGCCCCCTAGGCTGGATATGCGATACTCATAGACGAACGGACCGGACTGTATATACATTGTCACTGTTAGGCTCAGTAGGGTTTCCGGATGAGTTCGCTCATCGGCCTCCCTTGAGGTCAATCCATGGGCAGCTGTTACGCACAGCTAGTGCCGCTGACGGCTTGTGGTTAAATCCACTGCCAGGGTACTGAAGAGTCATTAGAGTCCCCCACAGATAGTTTCCCAAGTTCGGGCGAAACGTTGTAGAGGCCGTATGGTTTTATGGCAGGGTTCGAAAAATGCACGTGCGTTTACGCACGTGTCATATTTTGGGCTAATAATACTGGTGGGATTTCGTTTAAGCCGGATCCATGTATTATACAGAGTAGATATAATATTTTTGTCTCAGTTGCATTTGTATTCGGTCGTAATACAAATGCAGGTATATTTATACTGTTATGGGGTTATCCTGAAATTCGTTTCGGGATCGCTTTTGGAAGTTACCAGTTTCCAGTTTTCTATCACCCGTCTTAAACATCCGGTTTAATGCAGATTTTCTTATTTTTCCTGTCTGGCCGAAATCAATGGGCTGCCCAATTCCATGGGCTCCATAGTAGTATTGGTTTGCATTCAAGAGGCATGACCATTTTTTAGTGAGGTGTGATTTGCAAATTAATGGCTTTTGTTTGGAAAAAGATATTTAGGGGAGAGGGTCCTTTATGTGGCGGTGGGTGCTCCAGCAGCCATCATGCTATTTTTGTTGATTGATTTTCATGAAGGGAATTAATTGATTACACACTCTTTTTTGGTTCCACCAAAAAAATTCCCAGTGCACTCATTTTGTGGCCGACCCCACATTGAAAATAGATGCATGAATTCACAGAGAGCTTACATATATTTTGGCCGAGCCCAAAATTCTTTGCTAACTCTATTTTCCTCCATGCAAATTTCAAAGGCTCACTTGATTTCATTCAATGGCAACTTTCTTAACCGTTCGTCCATGGCTTTGGACGAAGTGAGACAAAGTGTTCTACTCATTCTCTACATCAATCTTGGTCATCTCTTTTAGCAAACTTGATGACCGAGTTGCCTCGGGTCAGAGGCGGGAGCCCGTTTAAAGATCCGTTGACGTGGTGCCATCTGGACGACGAGACCGGAGATCGAGCGAGATCGGAGCAGCCGCAACAAAGCGTGGGATGATGGTTAAAGACCGAAGGACCCGAATCGTTCGGTATAACATTTTAACATTTTTACCCACTTTACAGTATGTCAGTTTAGCGTTAATGGCAGATCCTGGGTTATAGTATGCGATAGCGCCAGTTATAAAAGTTTTTGTTCCACATTTGGTGTCAGTTTGACGGCCGGGACGCTACCGTAGACTTACATGGTATCAGAGCCTCGCCATTAAGCTTTACTAACTTGTGCTAACACGTTTAAAATATTGATCGGACCGAATTTCAAAAACTACAATTTTTCTGTTCAATGTTTCTGTCGATTTTAAATCTGGTTTAAAAATTATTTTGATGATCCCAGAAAATTGAGCAGGGTTTTTTAAGCACACTCAAAAAATCCGGTCACGTGATCTTACTGTACCGCTGTGGATCCGCGGTCAAACCTAGGGTTTGACCGCGCATCCGCGGCCAGTATATAGGAACAGTGGTGCAAATTTCTTCAGTGTGCTTGACTTGGTAAATTATGGGTTTTGGTATATTTCTATTGGCCCCAGATTTGGTTACTGTACAGCAGATGTTCATGAGGCCCACTTCGGGAAATTTAGTCGATCGAAATTTAAACGTGTCAGTTTACAGTACTTACATTATATCTCCGACCGTGAATGTCATTCGAGCGGTAAATTGCGTCTAATTGTTATAGTCCTTTTAGACGGATTTGCGAACGTGACATTCGCGTTAATGTTCTGTGTTGTGCTGTGATGTTGCGGATTTGTCGTGGTGGATAGCAGTGTGCAATGGTAGTGCAGTTTGAGTTTATTTGTACATTTGATATTGCGGGACGAGCGTCCAACATGTGGACTGCCGTCACTGTCTGTTTGTATAATATTCTTTTGGGACACGACCGGGTTGAGGTCGATGTACCCGTTGTACATATTTTTCATTTCTATACTAGGTTTTGCCCCGCGACGGAGTGCACGGATAGCCGGGTTCTGGAGGGCAACGGGTCCGCATCTCATGGCTTTGAGAGGCAGAGGGGCCTCACTCTAGAATTGGAAAACTATTCGCCGCACTCGTAGGGGGTACAGGTTGACCCAAGGAGGGGTGCTCAAGTTACCGGATTCCGTGAAGTGCACGGTGGTCCATTCACTTTGCTGTAGGGGCTGCCTCGCTTCAGGTTTTGGCGGGTAACTTGCCGCACCCGTAGGGGTCTAGGTTTCATTGCACAGGCTATCCATACGACCAGGGGAACGTCGGGTTTCAGTAGCGGCTCTGTGAAACCCGGGGATCCCAGATTATCTGTATTGTTCTGTGATGCTTATTACTTTTCTGTAATGTTGCATATTATCACGCCTGGAGCGATTATCGTATATTGGTATATATACTAGTAGATGTTGTATATATTTTGCACCCGCGCTAGTCCATTCCCCGCTCTGTCGTTAGTTAAGTAACCTAACGGGTGATGACGGGACCCAGAGACGAATGCGGGTGGCATATACGTACATTTTATTTTCGTTCTTTTCTGGTGTGATTAATTGATGGGACTGCGTTGATTTTGATCAATGCAAAGGAAAACAAACCTGTTTGGATGTTGTTGGAACAAATTTAAAAAGTGTTATTACAGAGATGTTTCCTTTTGTTTTGCATAGTGGTATTCGGTTGGAATATCCTGCACCTCATTCGACAAGGCAAGGGCCGATATCTCTTCACCGGGAATGACCCCTTGGGCAGAAGTTTGCGTCAGGGTAATAACTTCACTATAGTCGATTACAAGTTGCTTTGCATCGTGGTATTCAGTGGAATATCCTGCACCTCATTCCATAAGAAAAGAGCCGAGATCCCTTCACCGAGAGTGACCTCTTTAGCAAAAGGTTTTCGCCACTATATATTTATAAAAAGCTATCAGGTTCCTTCAACGAGATCAAGTTGATTACGTTAAAGGTTTTTCGCCAAAAACCAGCCGTAGCCCTCCGTCATTTCTTATGGATGGTCAGTAGTATTCAAGCTATGTTTGTTGGCTTTCGTCAAGGCATAGTGTTTGGTAGTTGCTGGGGTATTCATTTGTTGCATAGATAGATGAGTTGGTTTGGGACAGTCGTATTACCTTGTTGGCTTTCGTCAAGGGTATGTACGGGTGGGTTCGAATTAACAAGATAATGACGGGCAGAACTTGACATGTGACTTATGATTTGTTGGCTTTCGTCAAGGTCATAAGAACATGGGGTAAAAATCATATCAGGAGTTTCTAAAGAAACTGAAACTTGCCAGGCATGCGCATACCTTCTGGAGTGTGATAACGTGAGTGGATTCCGTCACATTATCATGCGATGAGAGTTGGATCCCGATTCCCACTGATGAGTTGGTTTACTCTTCGGGTAATCCCGATTGATTCTTCTTTCAGATTTGGAAGAGAATTTGACAGTACAGTGGGAGGTTTCCGGATTAGATAAAGTGATAACCATTCTGATCTAGGTTAGAGTGCACGCAGAGTGTTTCTTTTCTCTCTCTCTTTGGCAGCGACCATTGACCGACCCTATACTATGACTCAGTGACCAAGTTGACCGAACCTTCTTAAAATACTGGATTTTGGATTGTCCGAGTTGCATAAGTCATTGCCGCTCCTTCTTTTACCCTTTGCATTTCTCAAAACACCCCGTATTACTACGGACATCCACTTCCATTGGATAGATCCATCGTATGGTTATATACGAACTCGAAGGGACTTCTTCGAGGATGGATCCAGGTTCAGGAGAAATAGAATTGGTTTATTCAGTTGTCTTTTATTATCACATTCTCTCAGGTTGCGAGGGCTCCTTGGTTTAGGAGAGTACACCTATTACGCTTATTGGATAGTCTTATTCCAAATCATAGGCAGGTGCCGAAAGGTAGAGAATGAAGAAAACCAATTAGCCTAAGTAGGGTGTACAGAAGGTAAAATATAAAGACAAAATAAATGGATTAGAAAGAGAGCAAAGTAAGTTGCGACTGCTATCATTCACGACCAAACCGCGTACTTCATCGCCACTCCTATTTCACCTTTGCTGGAATAAGGTATTAATCAGTTGTCTTTTATCATCACCTTCTCTCAGGTTGCGAGTACTCCTTGGTTTAGGAGGGTACACCTGTTATGCTTACTGGATAGTCTTCTTCCAAACCATAGGCTGGTGCCGAACGGTAGGGAAGGAAGAAAACCATTTAGCCTAACGATGGTGTGCAGAAGGTAACGAATAAAGACAAATAAAGGGATTTGGAGAGATGGCAATGAAATATATGGTTACAGTCATGAATTGGATTATGGAAGAGGCATTACTAGGAATACCAGGATACCCCTACGAAACATTTTCATGTTTCAATGCATTGTTAATGGAAAACTGTTTTCCCGATTAGATACTTACTCCAGGGTATGTATTACCAGGTTTCATTCTCACATCTGTATGGTTTTACAGATGATGAGTGGGAGGAAATTATTGGGAATTAGGTGATCATCCTCATCATATCGCAATTCGTTGTAATTGGTGATATTTGAGGAAGTCGCCTGGGTTATTGCCGGCAGGCATGTATTTGGTTTTAAGTATCCATTGTTGTGCACCAATTTCAAAATGATATATCTGTACGTTTATTTTTATAAAGTGAGATATAACTTTTTGATATTATGTCGATGACATTTACCTATATCAGTTGACGGTTGGGTAAGGAGCATTGAACAGCGGAGTAGTTCTTAACCATAAGTACAGTTTTCAACCTACGATGCACATGTTTTGAGTTATTCAACTCAGCAGACTTATACAGAGCATTGTATGTTGTCTAGTGTCCGTCAGGACAAAGGGGTTGGTCCTCGTACTATGTTCTGTTTACTTATGACTTCTCTAGTTTTTAGACAAGTGTTTCATAGAAATACAAGGTCTAAGTTTTGAGAAGTTGTGGGTATAAGAATAAAGTAGAGAACCAGGTGTCGCAAGTATCAGGATTCTTCAAAGAGATTGAAGATGTAGATACTTGTGATTGGTATTCAGTTGATGATAATGGTTTTGAGAAACTTGTTTCTCTTTCAGGTTACTCATAATTGGATGGATTCCTAAGTTGAGTAATGCTGATTAGCCTCTTTCCATTAAGTTGATATGCACTGGAGACAGCTGCATGATTTGAATCTGGTTCCAATTAAATAAGTGCCAAAGTTTCTATATTGGATATAGGTGAGTTGTCCAGCTTATGCTTAAAACCAGACTCTGGATAACTCAAGGCACGTTTCTGTAATGGCAGTTTGTGGGTTGACCTGGGCTATGTCGAGGGTTGACTTTCTACCATCTGGAAGATCAATAGTGATATTGTTCTTGACTCGCCACAGTTTTAACAAAATGAATTTTTCAGAAAACAGTAGTGGGAGTACGGTAGAACTGGAAGTGATTCCAGAACCGCAAACGATTACGGAAAATTTAATAGGACCTAAAGATTCAATCAGTTTTGACATTCCATTAGCCACTCCGCAGATATGATGGGTAACCTCAGACACCCGAAAGGTACTCCGTTAGCCTCAAGGACGGTGACAGGGAGGTTCTTATCTACCCTGACTTGACACTACTGTTGTTCCAGACTATGAGACCCGGCAGGAAGTTAAGTATAGCGTCGTTCTAAACTAGCTTTAGAAGTGAACGTATATATTATTCTGCCATAGGGTTGTTGTGGTCAGTGGGAGCAGCGGAATCATAGTGGGCAAGTAGCTTATGTCTATTTATAGACTAGAGCAGTTATAGCGGAGATAGATCATCTAATTTTGATGCGACGGTCATGAGTTTGACTTCATCAGAATAGGGGATGGATCTGTTAAGAAGGTAGTAGGGTGTGATGTCCTGGTATTTGGATGACATACACAGAGTAGGAAGTAAAATTCCTATACTACGATCGGTTGTACTGTGGTCGTCACATAGTTGTTTCTCCAGACAGGATATGGATATAATATCTGACATTCTGGTTTCTAGATCTATGGTTTTAGATCTGGATTTGGGTAGTTTCCCAATGTGGGTACTTTGACAATATTCTAATGGTTTTTAGAATAGATGACTCCTGGCATGGTGGTGTACCTGCAAGTGATGGAGTCACCCTCAATAAAGGTGTCTTACAGACTAAAGGGGAGAGGGATGTGCATGATTGGCAGATCACTTGCTTAGGCAATTGAGTCAATCATGAGATGTCAAGTACCACACCAGATGTTGTTTTTGCACTAGATGCAATAAGTTTGTATTAATCCAATCCTGGAGAAACATAAGGAAGCAGTTTTAGAACATAAGTGCATGTTCTACGGATTTGATGACGGCAGCCTCCTTCGGGAGACGGTTATCATTCCAGGCTTCAAAGGTGACATGGATGACGGAGTGATTGTCAGAGTTATAATTTTCCCTCTGACGAAGGGGGCGGTATTATGGACAGGTGGTCCAAGAGGATACTGTGGGAGGCATGGTGCTGGACACTGATTAGTTTCAGTGATCGATACAGTCTAAGAAGTTTGGATTTGGAGTTCGTTTATGAACTAGGTCCCATCAGATATCCAGACATATTCTAAGACAGGTATTACTCAATTCGGGAGATGGCTTTCTCCGCGAACTTGGGAATAAGAGAGACATAGAAAGGAACACCGAGGCGGATCCACTCACTGAGGCTATTTCTCGAACACAATAGTTTTACAAACGGGCTTTGTGAAACTGATTAGTAGAGGAGTTGGGTGTTGGTTTCACACAAGCTGTGAGTACGCGACATCGCAATAATTAGCCTTAAGTGCAAGTGGGAGATTGTTGGATATATGCCCTCAAAGTCAATTATTGGTCGCAGGTACGTGATCGCAATGATTGAGGAGGACCTATACCGGTAGCACAATCTTACTCGAGATGATAGTATGCTATCTGGTTTGCCTTTATCTGTCGTGTATAGGTTCAGGTGACTGATCATGATTACACGTTGATAGAGCCGTTAGGATCTTGCTTGACTACCAACAGTATGCGGACGATCATATACGTGAGAATTGGGTAGTCTATAAGCATATCCTTAAAAGTGGTCCCTAGTCATGGGAGTTTCGAGACAGGGCATCGATACTCCGGAGTGGACTAGTGTATACAGTCGAGACCCCGACGAGGGGCGGTGGCCGGTCTCACAAGCCACTGGTGTCAGTTGGATCACCTAAGATGTATACAGGTGCTCATTGGGTTATGAGTACACCGGACAGGACTCGCCGGGAATCTGCTAGTTGGTATTATACCTATTGTCAGATAGCAGTTCCTTGGTGACATGTGTACAGGTTAATTCATCGACCTGAGGTCGTCATTTGTCTCGTGTGAGTTCACACTGTGCTTTGATTTCTACCCTACCACGGCTCAAAGGAGTCGTGCAAACAGGTAGTTTTTGGGTACAGTCCCGAGCCACATGGAGGCACGTGAGCGGATCGGCAGGGGATTCGTCTCTCCCGGTATTGGGGGTGAGATCGTGCTGTGTCTAGGAAAGCCATTACACCAAGTCCTTGGCCAAGGCAGGTGAGAATTACTGGTAGGTACTCCGGTAGTTTCTCAGGGTGTTCAGGGCTTGTCTCCGACATGACTTATACCGCTATTGGGGATCTGACGTTACTAGCCCCCTAGGCTGGATATGCGATACTCATAGACGAACGGACCGGACTGTATATACATTGTCACTGTTAGGCTCAGTAGGGTTTCCGGATGAGTTCGCTCATCGGCCTCTCTTGAGGTCAGTCCATGGACAGCCGTTACGCACAGCTAGTGCCACTGACGGCTTGTGGTTAAACCCACTGTCAAGGTACTGAAGATTCATTAGAGTCCCCCACAGATAGTTTCCCAAGTTCGGGCGAAACGTTGTAGAGGCCGTATGGTTTTATGGCAGGGTTCGGAAAATGCACGTGCGTTTACGCACGTGTCATATTTCGGGCAGATAATACTGGTGGGCTTTGGTTTAAGCCGGATCCATGTATTATACAGAGTAGATATAATATCTTTGTCTCGGTTGCATTTGTATTCGGTCGTAATACAAATACGGGTATAGTTATACTGTTACGGGGTTATCCTGAAATTCGTTTCGGGATCGCTTTTGGAAGTTGCCAGTTTCCAGTTTTCTATCACCCGTTTTAAACATTCGGTTTAATGCAGATTTTCTTATTTTTCCTGTCTGGCCGAAATCAATGGGCTGCCCAATTCTATGGGCTCCATAGTGGTATTAGTTTGCATTCAAGAGGCATGGCCATTTTTTAGTGAGGTGTGATTTGCAAATTAATGCCTTTTGTTTGGAAAAAGATATTTAGGAGAGAGGCTCTTTTATGCGGTGGTGGGTGCACCAGCAGCCATCATGCTATTTTTGTTGATTGATTTTCATGAAGGGAATTAATTGATTACACACTCTTTTTTGGTTCCACCAAAAAAATTCCCAGTGCACTCATTTTGTGGCCGGCCACACATTGAAAACAGATGCATGAATTCACAGAGAGCTTACATATATTTGGCCGAGCCCAAAATTCTTTGCTAACTCTATTTTCCTCCATGCAAATTTCAAAGGCTCACTTGATTTCATTCAATGGCAACTTTCTTAACCGTTCGTCCATGGCTTTGGACGAAGTGAGACAAAGTGTTCTACTCCTTCTCTATATCAATCTTGGTCATCTCTTTTAGCAAACTTGATGACCGAGTTGCCTCGGGTCAGAGGCGGGATCCCGTTTAAAGATCCGTTGACGTGGTGCCATCTGGACCACGAGACCGGGCATCGAGCGAGATCGGAGCAGCCGCAACAAAGCGTGGGATGATGGTTAAAAACCGAAGAACCCGGATCGTTCGGTATAACATTTTTACCCACTTTACAGTATGTCAGTTTAGGTTAATGGCAGATCCTGGGTTATAGTATGCGATAGCGCCAGTTATAAAAGTTTTTATTCCGCATTTGGCGTCAGTTTGACGACCGGGGCGCTACCGTAGACTTACAGACGTATTTCCGAAACGGGGTCATGTGGATGACGTATTTCCGTGACGGGGTCATATAGATGACGTATTTTCGTGACGGGGTCATGTTGATGACGTATTTCCGAAACGGGGTCATGTGGATGACGTATTTCCGCGACGGGGTCATGTGGATGACGTATTTCCGAAATGGGGTCATGTGGATGACGTATTTCCGAAACGGGGTCATGTGGATGACGTATTTCCGAGATGGGGTCATGTGGATGACGTATTTCCGAGACGAGGTCATGTTGATGACGTATTTCTGAAACGGGGTCATGTTGATGACGTCTTTCCGAGACGGGGTCATGTGGATGACGTATTTCCGAGACGGGGTCATGTGGATGACGTATTTCCGAAACGGGGTCATATGGATGACGTATTTCCGTGACGGGGTTATGTAGGTGATGTATTTCCGTGACGGGGTCATGTTGATGACGTATTTCCGAGGCGTGGTCATGTGGATGACGTATTTCCGAGACGGGGTCATGTGGATGATGTATTTCCACAACGGGGTCATGTGGATGACGTATTTCCGCAACGGGGTCATGTGGATGATGTATTTCCGAGACGGGGTCATGTGGATGACGTATTTCCATGACGGGGTCATGTGGATGACGTATTTCCGAGGCGGGGTCATGTGGATGATGTATTTCCGAAACGGGGTCATATGGATGACGTATTTCCGAAATGGGGTCATATGGATGACGTATTTCCGTGACGGGGTCATATAGATGATGTATTTTCGTGACGGGGTCATGTGGATGACGTATTTCCTCAACGTGGTCATGTGGATGACGTATTTCCGAGACGGGGTCATGTGGATGACGTATTTCCGTGACGGGGTCATGTGGATGACGTATTTCCGAGACGGGGTCATGTGGATGACGTATTTCCGTGATGGGGTCATGTGGATGACGTATTTCCGAGACGGGGTCATGTGGATGACGTATTTTCGAGACGGGGTCATATGGATGACGTATTTCCGCGACGGGGTCATTTGGATGACGTATTTCCGAGACGGGGTCATGTGGATGACGTATTTCCGAGACGGGGTCATGTGGATGACGTATTTCCGAGACGGGGTCATATAGATGACGTATTTCCGAGACGGAGTCATGTGGATGACGTATTTCCGAAACGGGGTCATGTGGATGACGTATTTCCGTGACGGGGTCATGTGGATGACGTATTTCCATGACGGGGTCATGTAGATGACGTATTTCCGTGACGGGGTCATGTAGATGACGTATTTCCGAGACGGGGTCATGTGGATGACGTATTTCCGAGACGGGGTTATGTGGATGACGTATTTTCGCAACGGGGTCATTCGGATGACGTATTTCCGCAACGGGGTCATGCGGATGACGTATTTCCGCAACGGGGTCATGTGGATGACGTTGCGTCTGTTGTAATGAGACGAATATCGAAGTGGTCTCTAAGTCGTCTGGGAACCATCGAGATTTAGAGTAGGGGTCTTGCCGTAGCTTCAGGGTTGATTGCAGCGTCTGAATCCTGCTGGAATGGGGAGGAACGTTGTTGATGATCTCTAGGCTATCCCTGAACATCGAGATTTGGCTTCGTTTTCTGATGGAGCCTGGGGAGGGAAGGTGTGATTCCTTCTTTGTTTGTGCCCCCGGATTGTATACAGGGATTGATGTGATATCACATGTAGGGCATAAATTTCATTCATTTTTTGTTATTTCTTTCCGCGATGCTCTATCGTTTCAGCTTTTATATCGCGAGGGTCGCGATTGCCCAATCATTTCGGCTATTTTTCACGGTGCCCAATCATTTCGGCTGTTTATTTTATTTTTACTCGCTGCTTTTTATTGCTAGTTGCCCAATCATTTCGGCTATTTACATGCATATATTTTTACTTGCTGATTTTGTTTGCAAGTTGCCCCATCATTTCGGCTATTTCGTATGCATGTGTGGCTCGCTCGCTTCTTTGCTGCAAGCTTGGAGTTAGATACCGATTTCGGCATCAGCACCGCTACAACTGGAATATTGCCAGGAGCGAATCATCATTTGGCTCTGTCGATGTCGAACAAAGGTGGCTTAGCGAACAAGGTTAGGATCCTGTCGACTAAGGCTTTCGACCTCATAAGCCGTAAGGGTCTCATAAAGGTTTTTCTCCCTGCGAGTCGTGAGGATCTTGTAGGTGCGTTTTCCCCTTAGGAATCGTGAGAATTCCTAAGTGTATGGTCTCTTATAAGTCGTAAGGATCTTACAAGAGTGTTTTCTCCTTATAAGTCGAGAGGACTTACAAGGGCTGTTTACCGTGTAGACATATCCCTAGTCACGGATGGGACTTTGTTAGGGAAATGTTTATTCGCGCCCGTGGATTGTATATAAGGGTCAGCGTTGAGCCGCTTGTAGGGCAGTATTAGAGGTTGTGGTGGCTGCTTAAGAACAGGTTCAGATCCCTGTAGCTAAGACTTTTGAATCTTATGAGCCGTGAGGGTATCATAAGAGGGTTCTCCTTACGAGTCGTGAGGATCTCGCAAGTGTAATTTCTCCTTAAGAATCGCAGGGATCCCTAAGTGTGTTGCTCCCTTGTAAGTCGTAAGGATCTCAAGCAGGCGGTTTCTCCTTACAAAGTCGAGAGGACCTTGTAAGTGTCTTTTAACGAGATTGCGCCCTTTCGGGTTTTCACAAAACTCGTCAGTAGCCCTGCTGTTTTTACTCACGAAGCCCTTTCGGGTTTTCATCCGTGCCCTTTTCGCTTATGGACTTACCGTTTTTTTCTTTTTCTTTTTTTTTATTCTTCTTTTTTTTTGTATCAGTCTTGCGATGCTGCAATCCACCGTAGTTTATCGACATCTCGGTCAACAGCTAGTTTTAGTGGTTCATTATTAGTTTAAAGACGTTTCGGTCCATCGTTAGTTTAAGGACGTTTCGGTCCGTTGTTAGTTTAAGAACGTTTCGGTCCGCTGTTAGTTTAAGCACGTTTCGGTCCACTGTTAGTTTAAGAACGTTTTGGTCCGTTAGCCGGCTACTACTTATAGAGTTTGGGCTTAGAAAGATAGAGAGCGAGCATAGTCGTCGTCATCTATCATTGACCTAAGCCGTGACTCGTCAGGCGTAGTACTTTTTTAGGAAGCGACCATTTATTGGCCTGAAGGGTCTTTCACCATGCATGTCCATGAGTAGATAGGCCCCACCCTGGTAGACCTTGTCCATGATGTACGGGCCTTCATAGTTCGGCTCGAATTTCCCCCGTTTGGCACGATTGGAGATCATAGGTCTTTTGACCACTAGCACGAGTTCGCCTTGGCGGAATGTCCTCGGCCTAGTCAATTTCTCATATGAGCGCGTCATCTTTGCTTTATAAGCCTCCAGATTTTGCTGCGCCATGAGTCGGGTTTCATCAAGGGCATCGAGCTCCTCGAGCCGGAGGTGAGCATTTTCTTCGTCTGTTACCTCGTAGTGAACTGCCACTCGTAGAGAGGGTAACTCTATCTCAAGGGGGAGTACCGCTTCTGTGCCGAATACCAATGCATACGGCATTTTGTTAGTGGCCGTTTTGAACGTGGTTCGATACGCCCAGAGAGCTTTATGCAGTCGTTTATGCCAGTCCTTCTTATTTCGAGAAACCGTCTTTTTCACGATCTTCGTCAAGGTCTTGTTAAAAGTTTCAGCTAGACCGTTAGCTCAGGGATTATAGATTGAAGAGAATCTTCAGTCTATGTTATGCTGTTGTGCGAAGCGGCTGATCTTGTGGCTTCTATAGGCTGGCCCGTTATCGGAGATGATCCGTCGTGGAGTTCCAAACCGATAAATGACGTGTGTCTTGAAGAAATGGAGGATATTCTCCGTCTTCACTTCCCTTAGCGGTACTGCTTCTACCCATTTGGAGAAGTAATTAGTTGTCGCCAAGATGAATCGATGTCCTCTAGACGATGCTGGTTCGATGTGGCCGATTATGTCAGTCCCCCACATTTCGAACGGCCAGCTAGCCACTGTTGGATGTAGCGGATTTGGATGTTGATGGATAAATTCCCCGTGAATTTGGCACGAATGGCACTGCTTCGCGTATTCAAGGCAATCTTGGATCATCGTGGGCCAATAATAACCCATCCGTTTGATCTTCAGCTTCATCTTCGGCCCGGCTTGGTGAGAACCGCAGAGTCCGTCTTGAGTTTCTTGGACGACTCTCTTTGCCTCTTCAGGTCCCAGGCATCTTAACCACATAGAATCAAATGATCTTTTATACAGAGTATCATTGACGAAGGCGAAAGACAGAGCTCGCATCATAAGCTGATGTTTCGAGGACGCATCTTCAGGTGTTCGACGAGATTTGAAGTAGTCTATAAAGACTTCTCTCCAATCCGTAAGCTTTTCCTGGTCTTTTATTTGCAGAGTCATTTGCTCAGTCGCTTTCTTTTCTTCGGATAACTCCGGAGATATTTCTGCCGGTGCAAGAACCCGACGGCTTTGCACAATGATCCTTACATCATCAAGGTTTTCGTCAGCCAGTTCTTTAGAGAGCTTGGCTAATGCGTCTGCTTTGCTATTTTCCGCACGCGGTATGCTTTCCAAGGTGTAGGAAGGAATTTGGGTCAGCAGTTGCTGCACCCTCTCGCCGTACTTCACCAACTCTGGCTTGCACGTTTAGTAGTCGCCGTTTATTTGACTAACGACCAGCTGGGAGTCTCCATATATGAGGAGGTTTTCAATTCCCATGTCGATGGCGATCTCGAGATCTGCTATCAAAGCTTTATACTCGTCTTCATTGTTTGTCCTCGACTTTGTTAAGGAGAAAGCAAAGCGCATTATCCCTCATTGTGGAGTTACGAAGATGAGGCCTACCTCCGATTTGATTATGGGCATGCATTGTTTGCGCTTCTTCATGGAAGATGCTCCATCGAAGTAAAGTTCCCACCGGGTATCATCCCCGTCGATCGTGTCAAACGCATGTTCGTCTGGCAGTTCGCAATTCAAAAGAGAATCGGCGGGTATTGGATGCTCAGCGAGGAAGTCGGCGATGGCCTAGCCTTTCACTGCCTTGAGAGGACGATAAGTTATCGAGAACTCCATCAATAGCAGGGCCCATTTAGCGAGTCGTCCTGTTAGTATGGCCTTCGACATCAAATACTTGAGAGGATCCACTTTTGATATGAGATGGACCTCATGCGCCAACGCGTAATGTCTGAGCTTCGTTACCGCAAAGATCAACGCCAGGCAGTGTTTTTCAATGGGGGAGTTGTTGCTTTCTGCCCCCAGGAGAACTCGACTCAAGTAGTAGAGGGCTCTCTCCTTCCCTTGGTCGTTCTCTTATGTCCATAATGCGCTTAAGGAACCTTCAAGGGCGGTTGTATACAGAATGAGAGATTTTCCTTTAACGGGAGAGGCCAATACTGGCGGATTTTGCAGGTATTGCTTGATTTCGTCCAGTGCGTTTTGGCATTTGCAATCCAGATGAAAGGGGTTCCCTTCTTCATCAGGTGACTGTAAGGACGGCACTTGCCTGAGAGATTGGCTATAAATCGCCAGATATACGCGAGCTTCCCTTGGAGAGACCACAGTTGCTTAAGAGTTCTTGGCGGAGGCATTTCCATGATCGCTTTGATCTTCGACGGATCTATCTCGATACCTCGGTGTCGAACGATGAATCCCAGGAATTTGCCCGAGGAAACTCCGAACGCGCATTTAAGAGAGTTCATCTTCAAGTTGTATTACCGAAGACGTTAAAATAAGATCTTCAGATGCTCTAAATGTTCCTCGTATGATTTGCTTTTCACCACAAGGTCGTCGATATAGCATTCGACGATTTCATGTATGAGGTCATCGAAGATCTTCGGCATGGCCCTCTGATAGGTGGCACCGGCGTTCTTTAGACCGAAGGGCATCACCTTGTAGCAGAATATGCCCAAAGAGGTCCGGAAAGCAGTATATTTCCGGTCTTCGGGATGCATCATTATCTGATTATATCCTGATGAGCCGTCCATGAAGGAGAAAACTTCATGAGTGGACGTATTGTCTATCATCAGCTCGGTGACCGGTACTGGGAAGTCGTCCTTCGGGAAGGCTTTATTGAGATCCCGAAAGTCCACACATATGCGCACCGTCCCATTCTTCATCAGTGGGATGATGTTGGCGATCCAGTCAGGATATTGAACCTCTTGGATGAAACCAGAGTCGATTAGCTTCTTGACTTCGGCGTTGATGCTCATCTCAAGCTCGAGCCGCATTCTCCTCGGTGCCTGTTTGATTGGCTTGACGTCCGGGGATATCGCCAATTTGTGTACAGCAATCTCTGGATCTAGTCCTGGCACCTTGGAATAGTTCCATGCGAAGCAATATTTATGCTGCATGAGCACGTCCTTTAGCATAGCCACCCTTTCTTCAGACAACAGTTCACTGACGAACGTCGGCCGCGGGTTACTTGCCGTCCCCAAATCAATTTTCTTGAGGTTATCTGCAGTGGTATGTATTCCATCTTCCAGCTCTTTTGGCGCCAGTAGAAATTCTGAGATTACCTCGTCATCATCGTTTTCGAAGCACCAGGAGAGGTCATCCATATTCTCGGGCTCTTCTTCTGACAGCGTTATCACGTGACAGGTACGAGCTCGCTTCCAAGATCGATATTGATCCGGCTCTACTCTCGTGGCTTTGGGTTCATGCTTCTGCGGCGGGGTTACCTTCCAGCTGCTGGATAGAGCGAACCTGCCTTATTGATATTGGTCTTCGACCCAGTTCTTGAATGTGAAGCAATCTTCGAGAGGATGTCCTATTGCCCTGTGATAGGAGCAATAGTCCGGGTGAGAAACTTCGCCTGCTTGCTCGGGGTGCTTGGACTCCGGGAGTGTCATCATTCGATGTTTTATCACAAGATCGAATATCTTCCTTGTCTTGTCTTGGGGAAAAGAATATGCTCGACCCATCTTTTTTATAAGAGACGAATCCGGACTACTCGATTCCTGATCGCGCGGCTTCTTGGACCCGCTTTGTCGCTGTCGAACGCCTTTCCCGTTCTTTGGTTTGTTTCTGCCTCTATGTCGGGCCTTTTGTACAACAGGTTGACAAGTGTTTCCCCCAATCAGAGCAAAGCTCTGGTTTGAATTTCAAAATTCAAAAAATTTAAGCAACGCTTCAGATTCTGCGCGTTGCACGCCACGTGTCAAAAAGCAGACATGCCAGCGCCAGGAGCGCTGCGCCCTAGGCAGTGTACCCCAATCAGAGCAAAGCTCTGTTTCAAAATTCAAAATTTAAAAGTTGAAGCAATGCTTCAGATCCAGCGCTCTGCGCGCCACGTGTCAAACATGAGTGCACTAGCGCAGTTGCGCTGCGCTCTGCGCTGCATGCCACGTGTCTAACATGGGTGCGCTAGCGCAGTTGCGCTGCGCTCTGCGCTGCATGCCACGTATCAAACACCGGTGCGCTAGCACAAGGTGCGCCAGCACAAGGTGCGCCAGCGCTGGGATTAAAAATCCCCCACCGTCAAATCTAAAGATCTACTAATAATAAACTATTAATTAATCAGAACTAAAATTCTGTTATGGAAAGATTTTTCAATCTTATTAGAACAAGAAAATTATCTTCTGTAAAACAGAAGCCTCAGGATCAAAGATCCAACGGTGGGAAATATTCCCAAATCAATCAAAGAAAGATCTCTTAAAACTGATTTAACAAATCATTTGGCCCTATATAAAGGACCATAGATTTCAAGTCTAAAATAGACAGAATACAAAAAAGAGAGATAGAAACCCTCTGCAAAAGAAGAGAAAACTCTTAGAAAAAAAGAAGATTTTTCTTCATCTCCAAGGTAAAGAACTATGTTCTTGAATAACAGAGATGAATCCATCTCGTAAAAAGAAGAACCATCTTCTAAAAAGATCAGAGATCTAAGAAAAAGACCAAGGTCTTTAATAAAAAAGAAAAGATCAAAGATCTAATCATAAAAAGAAGTAAAATACTTCACTCACGGATCTTTTGATCTAGAAAGGCAAAGCCTTTTATAAAAACAAGAACTTTTGTTCTTGGATCTTGAGGCAAAGCCTCCTTTGAAGAACATAAATCTGTTCTTTAATCTTAAAATCGATCATAAACGTTTTGCGCTATTAAAAAATGCTTTGCACTCATGAATTGCGCCCTTACGCTCATTGGATCGGCGCTCAGCGCCAAAACATGCCACGTGTCAACCATAGACACCACTTGCGCTTTGCGCTCCTGAAAATAGAGCATTGCGCTCATGGGCTGGCGCTCAGCGCCAAGCGCGCCACGTGTCACTCACTGGCGCGCCAACAAATTAGCGCAACGCACTCATAAAAAGCGCAATGCGCGAACGAACTAGCGCTAAGCGCGACACGTGTCCTCTTCGTGTGCGCTACCCGACAGAAGCGCAATGCGCTCTTTGACTAGCGCAACGCGCCTGGCGCGCCACGTGGTGCACTGTCAGAACAAACTTTGTTTCTGATACAAGACAAAAATGTCATAGCCCAATGCCCAGCATTATTAAAAGGGCTGAGCCCAAATAAAGGCTTAATAGCCAGAACAAAAATAAAATGTTAAAATATTTTAATTGGACTTAGCCCAATTTTGGCCATAAGTCCTCAACTTGTTTTGAATTGAGCACATCTGCTCCTTCAACCAACTCATCTTGGTTCAAGGGTACATCTCTTCACTCCTTTGATATTTGTCGTTGTAATTCCTCAACGTCTTCGAAGAGGTGACAGGTCCCGACAACCATACAGTTCACGGACTGTGGGGTCCTTAAACTCATGGACTATGATGTCCCTAACCTCGACCGTGATGTCTATAAACTAAAAACGGACTGTGGGGTCCTTAAACTCACGAACTATGATGTCCTTAACCTCGACCGTGATGTCTTTAAACTAACATCGGACTGTGAGGTCCTTAAACTCACGGACTATGATGTCCTTAACCTCGACCGTGATGTCTTTAAACTAACGATGGACCCCCATGTCCTTAAACTGGCAATCGACCGCAATGTCACTAAACTAAACAACAGAGCCCAATTGCTCTCTTGTCGGATCTAAACGATCCCGTTAAGTTGATCTTAGTCTAAAATTAGACTAACGTATCCTTAACAAACGTTTAAGTTGATTTTAGTCTCAAATGTGGCTAACGTATCCTTAAACCCAAACCCCCCAAACCCAAATCTAAGAAAGATACGAATTTGGACTAGTCCACGCTCTACGGGGGACAACATAACTTAGTCTCCGTATACAATCCACGGGCAACCAAACACAAAACAAACACCCATGACACGAAGTGACCATATAGAGAAGGAGAAAGTTGTTACCGCGATGCGGTAGCGTAATTAACTGCAGGGGCTTGCGCTTGCAGGGAAAAGCGTCCCCACAATCAAAAACCCCGCAAACGAGTGGGAATCTGACGAAGTCTGCTACATCGGCCGCATCCGTTTAAACCTTCGATACATGGTGCCATAAATCAACTTGGCATCTTCGGAGAGGTGGACGGATAGCACCAATTAGCATCTGCCCCGAAATTCAGGCAAAACGTACGCCGCATCTCTCGCCGCGTCTTTCGGAGGGGAATAGATTCTGGCACGCCCGGTGGGGCCTTTTCCTCTTTCCACTCCACACTTCGTGTGTCGTGTTCGCGAACCAATCGCGGTTTGCTAATGATTGCCCTTGGGTTTCGAGGTACTAAGATTTGGCGTTTTGCTTGCTACAGAAAGCAAAGGATCAATGGCGTTTACCTGCTCGAAGTGTTCCAACTGCAACCCACATTCTGCCTCAACTGGGGGCATAGCTTACGGGCCCCAGGCGGCTTCCCTGTTCACAATGCCAGTGGAACAGGTCACCCAAGCCACCACATGATTGTTTTTCGGGACCATGCTCCCGCCAACTAGCTTCAGTGCTCCTATGCCAGTACCGGAAGCTCCCAAGAAGTCGGTCTTCGATTGGCTTGCTACTACCACGGCCCCTCTCAACGGGTCGTCCAGCTCCAACTCCTCGGTCTTCGCCAGACTGAGCCTGAACTCCGATGGACCTGCCAAGAAGCCCTTGACACCTGAAGTGGCCATCCCAAAGAAGATAGCCATCTCTGCTCCTGAAGTCGTCAAGGCAGCTTCTCCTGCCAAAGAGTCGGTCTTTACAAGACTGACTATTCCGGCTCTCGTTCCTGCTCGAAGGTCTGTCTTTGACAGATTGGATACCGCTACTCAAAAGACATCAGTCTTCAAGAGGCTGGCACCAGCGGCGCCTCATCTAGACAGGGGGCAAGACAAAGTCGTCCCCATCACTGAACCAACCCCAACAGCTCAACACGCTCGACGTCGCCACTGGCGCCGAGTGAGGAAGGCTGGGGGCAACTCCCCCTCTGGGCTAACTCTACCAGCTCCAACGGTGGAAGTCAATGCTGCTATTCCGACAGGGAACAGCTTTGAACTGCTGAACAAGGTGCGTAGGAACTCGCCTACCGCCATACTGAAAAGATCTCCTCCACCGGTGGAGACTTTCGCAGAAGAAAAACCGGAACGGCCCTCTCAGCGGCTGTCCTCCAAAGTTTAAGAAGTCTGGCGACGTGTCCATGAGTCAGTGATCGATCAAGACTACCTCCGCCGACAGAAGAAGCTGAAGGTTCAGCCGGAAGGGAACCGTCCCAGTAAGCCGCAAGAGACGACAACCACTTGGGTGCCCGCTACAACGGCCCCCTCCACGTCGACTACTCAAAAGAAAAAGAGGCCAGAGAAAGCCACTGTAAACGCGGCAGACCACAAAAACACCGAGCCCAAACGCCCTAAGTCTAGGGGTATGGTGGTACATACTGTTTACATGGCTTCCGGAAAAGAGGAAAGCCGCACTTCGATGGGCCACCGACCACTCATCCGATCAATAACAAGGGCTCAGAAACAGCAGCAGCAGAAACTTCAGAAGATGCTGACTACGATGGTCGTATTCACTGGGCCAAAAGAAAGCCCGGGGGTATTATCAGAACAGCGTCACGAACAAGAAACTGATGCGGACTTCCTTCGCAGAGTCCTCAAAAAGAAGGACAAAGAAGCCGCGGAGCAAGCGACTAACATAAAGCGAATGGCACTTCTCTTCCAAGACATGGTGGGCATGATGATCCAGCCGGATCCCCCAGCCGAAGATCCTCCAGTAATAATTGAAGATGACAGAGGAGAAACATCGAATTCTCTGTCGGCTCTGTCAACAGCCAAGGAGGAGACAATCTCCAAAGCTGCCCTGAATGACTATATTGCTCAGCAAATACAAGTTCACCAGGCAAATGAAGCAGCCGGCCAAGTTGTCAAAACTGGGCGACCGTATCCAGGCTGGTATGATCAGATAAAGTACCCGCCGGGATACACGATCCCCAAATTCCACGTATACAAGGGGACGGACAATCCCCACCAGCACGTCGCCCAGTTCAGAGCTCTTTGTGGCAACACTGGTGGCGATGATAAACTTTTGCTCCGCCAATTCGTCGACAGCTTATCGGAGACGGCGTTTGAGTGGTACTCCGAACTTCCAAACGACTCCGTCAAAACTTTCACGGAAATGGAGTTATTGTTCACCCAGCGATTCGCAAGCGCAAGTGAACGCACCCCGATAACAGCATTGATCAATGCAAGGGTAAAGCCGGGCGAAACTTGGGTTCAATACGCAATCCGATGGCGAAATCTGTGGTCAAAATGCGATCAATGCATCGAAGAAGCACCAGCGGTAGGCATGTTTGTAGGCATTCTAGACCCTTATGCAACTATTTCACAGTTCATGATGTTCTTCAAACCGACCACATTCCAGGATTTAATCGACAAGCTAGCCCAAATGGATCAGATGGGTCATAGACCGTCTCCTCCGAAGCCGGAGCCGCGGAACGAAAAGGGTAAAGGGAAGGCGATCTTCGTTGCGAACACCCAACAGCAGCCCAGTGCCCCAAAGCTAGCGGATCAATTGGAAGAAAGACGGCGCTATTATAACGAGAAAATGAAGCGCCCTTACTCATTCCCGCGGGATAAAACGAAGAGGCTGTTCGAACTAGCGATGCGCAACAGGCTTATCAATTTGCCGAATCCAAGGCGACCATCGCAACCCGGCGAAGTGAATAATCCCAATTATTGCCCTTACCACCAAACGGTAAGCCATCCAATCGAAGATTGCTTCGTCTTTAAGGGATGGATCGAGGATCAGTACCTACAAGGCAAGTTTGCGCTGTCTGAGAAGTGGAAAGAAAACCCACCAAAACCGCACACTCTTAAGAAGACGGACACACCGGGGGCAACGTGCTCTTTTGTTGAAAAAGCTCCATGGGGGGTCGTTCTTTCGGCCAAAACCAAAAGGATGCTGAATGATCTCCAGACATGCCCGGCGATCAGGTGGAAGAATCCGCTGGAACCCCAGATCATTGAAGGATTGCTGAAACCGCGCCCAACTCCAAAGATTGGTGGTGATAACCAAAGCACTCGCATCCAGCCGCCAAAATCTTCAAAAAATAAGAAGAAATCCAAAAAGCCCGTGAAACCTGGTGACAAGCGCATGGACATGCAGAAACAAATCGACGCGCTGGAAGAGTATAACCGGAAGGTGCGAACTCCGATCACGCTCCAAGAATTCCTAGGCCATGTCCTTGAAGACGGAGATGATGGAGAAGACTCATCAGATGGATCTGAGGATTACGTAGCAAGTTGTCATGTGATCTCTCACTCATTAATAGACGACGAAGAGGCTCCTTGCACCAAGAGACTGGGGCAGGTCCTGAGTCGGAACTTCTTTGGCCGTCAGACGAAATGATCGACGCATTCCTGAACGAAGCTCTTCTGAAAAGTAAAGCTGATCGGGAACGTGAGATGTCTATACTTGAAAAGGCCAAACGCCGGCGACTGGACGAAAGAGTTGAAACACTCCTGCCAGATCAAAGTACATCCGTCACGAACAAAAACAAGTCCAAGACGAGGAAAAGGTTTGCTAAAGCCATATCAATGGGAATGAAGCTACCACCCTTCGAAGGAAACACTATCGGTGAAGCAGAAATGCATCCTAGCTACTGCTCATATCATCGAAAGATTTCGCACCCCACCGAAGAATGCGACGCTTTTAAAAGATGGTGGCAGGGATATGTCACTCACCGGCAGTATTTCAAGCGGATGAAACGCAAAACTCGTCGGGAGCGAAGAAATATGACCAAGGAGCTTGGAAGAATTACCAGCAACTGTCGCACGGTCAACGCCGGGGGATCGCAGGTTTTCACCTTCGGGAGCGACTCCGACGAAAAGATGACTCTTAGCCTTCTCTTCAAGGAATCCACCTCGGGAAAAGAGGAAGGACCGAAGACCTGTGAGAACATTCAGCTACGCAATCGTACGCTGCCCGAAAAGAATCTTGGGCCCTCGAACAGTGGGTCGAATAGAAAAGATAAGGGAAAAGAAAAGGTCTCTGAGGATATCGCCCTAGATGATCAAGTCATAAAAGAACTGACCGCCAAGGACCCTCCAAAGAAGAGTAAGGTGGACTACAACGTCCTGGCGCACCTAAGGAAGTTACTGTAACACCCAACCTCTTCTTATACCAATATTCGTGTTTCTCATTAACTTGTAAGGTTTTATTTTTAATTATATTTATTTATTTATTTATTCATTTATTTCAAAATTCTATTAAACCCAAAACTTATATTTTCCTCAGCCCAACTTTAAATTCCCTAATCCTATTTTTCCCTTACAAATTCCCTTAGCCCACACCATTTTCTTTGATAGAACCCCAATCCCATTTTTTTAGATAAATTCTTTTTTTTAGCCCAATCCTTTTCTCAAAGCCGGCCCAGCAATAATTTTTCCCATAACCAATTCCCTCATTTTAATTCCAAACCCATTTCTTTTCTTTAACAAATCCCTTAAGCCCCGGCCCGTTTCTATTTTTCCTAATTAATTTCTTTTTCCTTTTCCCCTGGCCCAACTCCCCGGCCCATCTCTTTTTCCCTCCTCAAACATTTTTCCTTCTTATTTTCTTTCTTGGCCCGGCCCAACTCCCTCAGCCCGTGACCCCAACTCGACCCGACCCGCTCCTATTCATCTTCTCCCCAACGGCTCCATTTCCCGCCACGCCCACGTCTCTCGCAATCTGTAACCCACGCCGCGCTCCTCGCCTCCGCCGACGCTCACGCTCGGGAGCGTTACCCACGACATCGCCTTCGACCCCTCCTCGTGACACGTCTCTTTCTCCTCTCATATTTCCTGCTCTCCTCTCCCGACGACTCTCCACTCTCTAACCCATATCCCGACCTCGCGAGCACGTCGCCGCCATCACCTCCGACCACCTCCTCCCATCATCACCGCCCTCGTCTCCTCACCACCTTCCCTCTCTCTTCTCTGCCACCATCACCCAGCACCCAAACCCACAGCCAAGCTCGAACCCCTGCACCCGAGCTCGACCTCCCCTGCGCCGACGACCGGTGAGCTTCTCGTCTCGTCGTCGACCCCCCCCCCGCACCATCGTCGACCGCCTCATCATCATCATCATCATCATCATTAACGCCATCATCCTCAGTTTTCACCCCCCTCTCTCTCTTTCTCACTCTGCTTCTCTCTCTCTATTCTCTCTCATCTCCCTCTCTACTCGTCTCTCACTCTCTATCTCTCTGTCTCTCCCCTCTCTCCCAACCTCTCCAGTTCTCTCTCTCTCTAATCTCTGTCTCTTTCTCACTCAATCTCTGTCTGATCTCTCTCTCTCTGAGTTTCTCACTCTCTCTCTCTCACTGCTTCTTTCTCCCTCTCTGGCCCTCTCTTTCACTCCCTCTCTCTGCCCCTCTCAATCTCTCTCTCTACAACTCCAATCCCTTCTCTCTCACTCTCCTATCAACCGAGCCCGTGCCACCCAGTTCAAGTCGAGGCCAAATCTTGACGTTGTCGCTCGCGCGTGTGTCACTGCCGTGCCGCACGTGTGTCGTTGCCGCTGCCGTGTGCCCCAACGTCTCCAGGCAAGTCCCCACTTGCTACATGCTACTTATTATTAATTACAAATGATAATCGTATATATATTCCATGCTTTACTTTCTGTTAAATTATACGACTCAATTGTTCGATGCATGTTCCCTATGAAAATTCTCGTTTAAATTGACGGCACTCACTTGTATAGTTTGGCCCGTAAGCCTATGATTCTAGTGTGTGAATTTCATTAGAAAATATGACCGTTAAAGATTAAAACAACTACCCTCAAGTTTAACCATAAAACTGGAATTTTCTTGTACCTGAAAACTATTAAAATCACCATAAATTATATACATACTGGAATGATGCGCTCGAGGGATCTAATCGAAGCCGACTCGACTAACTTTAACCTTATGCAAGTTTAGAATAGTTTCTGTACTTAAATGGTGTCGATATTTGGATCGGAGTGCGACTCTGGACTGCAGTCCAGAGCGACTCCAATTGTTGCTTTCTGTTCCATAATGAACACCACTCTGTTTCCTAAACCCGTGGGTTGTGGAACTCCGCTGTTTATTGTAGGTGAACCTGTTATCTAGACAACACAAGTGGTTTCATTCTGTTTCGTTACCGTTTGTTATTTATTCTGTAATTTAAAAGATCGGGCCGCATAACAGTCCCAACAGAATCAGAGCTGACATAATGGTATTGAATAGTGTATACCTCCTGACGTACAGAATCGATTGAAGATCCGTCTATTGCGTTGAAAACCTTACTGATAACCCTAGATTTCATCCAACTGTAGCGTCGCTAAAATCTGGTCCCAATTGGGATTAAATTGCGTTACGAAACGGACTTCCGATTCTGAAACCGGATTTCCAGCCGTGAACGCTTAAATGAAATGGCTATAACTAATGACTCTGGAATCCGATTGGCATGAAACTAAATTCGATGGATAGATAACTGAACATACTAACTATTACCTGTTCATCGTCTCACTAAATTGTAACCGTACGATTTATGATAATTTGTGCAAGTGGTAGGTTATTGATTGAGGACATCCTAAACATGCTTTATATACTGCTTATGCATCATATCATACACATGTCGTTGCATTGATAACATAGTGATAACGTGCATTTACCCAGTGTTAGGCTTTAGTGATGATTGTGGCAAGTACGTCAGTGTTCGTGTATCAGTGAATAAGTGAAAGTGATACGTACTTGTACACAATCAGTGACCCTATTATTCTATTGCATTGTCGACGTCTGTGGGATGCGTGTACGTATGACTATAAGTGGTATGGGACACTTATGGAAGCGCTTGCACGGGTGTCACAGATAAGGCACCAGACACTGCCATTTATCTTAGGTATTAGTCGGGACGTGCTTGATGGAGGTCATGCCTCCAATTCTCGCGCAGACTTGTCACGGATCGATTAGTATTTAGGGTTATGGTTAGCGTTTGATGTAGACCACGGGGTGTGGGGTAGTTTGAGTGTGAGTTCAACAGAATCTCGGGAGTCCCATGCCGGCTTATATATTTAGGGAGATATATGGAGATTTACAGGGTATGTGATTATCACCATGATATACATGTTGGGCCCGTGGTCCCTTGCCCTTGGGTTCTACCCTTGGGTGGAGGACACTCGCGAGTGGTTGATTCTCACACTTGGACTGACGATAGGCTTAGTAACCTGTACAGTGAGACTTAGAGACTGATAGGGATACTGGCACTGTTATACCTTACTTACTGTATTGACATACGCGTCATATCATTTCACTGCTTTTACTGTTCCGCTGCATAGATTACTGTATGTTCATACCCATACTGCCATTGATCTACTGTTATATTTATCTATTATTACTGCTAGAATTGTCACATGATTTTGTATACTATATTGCTATTGTGTCGCTCTGACGACCTGAGTATGCATGCTCAGTGTGAGGAGGAGATTTAGCCTGGACCAGGATTAGACGTATATCACAGTCACCTCGACTTGCCATCCAGAGTTATATTCGTTTGTTTCCCCTCAGGTCAGTTCTTTACATTATTTCATTCAGTTACTGCATTTCTCATTACCTGCGCATCATTTACTGTTTACCATGAGAAACTAGAAGCCGAAGTGTGACTACGGCAGGACATTTCCTTGACCGTAGGAGCATGGCTGGCCCTGTCTACCCCTCGTATTCTGTATTTTGGAAAGCGGGGCGTGACATGGTTTAGTTTGTATCAGAGCCAGGTTTTGCTTCGATTGGGATTGCAGTTTCCGTGTATAGCTTGGCAATCTAAGACATTCCTTGGTCTAGGTTGTAAACTTGTCAATTCTTGATCCATATTCACATCGTGTGTTCGGCTATCCTTTCGCTAGGGTTTCAGGTAACTTGGCAAAGTTTCGTGGTTGTAATTGTGAACTACATCACGATTACACTACCATACTCTGTTTAAGTGACTTGGAGTCGTACGGTTGATTCTCCACTTATAATAAATTCATCATCTCTGATATTCTTGAATCTTTGTTCTATCCATATTATATCTTGATTCGAATAGCTTGTGACTTATATCATCTTCAAAATTGTTGTTTCAGGATCATGTCTTCCAACGACTCTTCATCTTTATCCGCTCCCCAGAATCAGACTTTGGAGATTCTGAGTGTACTGCAAGGTCTAAAGGAAGCTCAGGAGCGAACAAACGACTTGTTGGCTGAAGGACTGAGAAGACAGATGAATCAGGCACCAGCGGGAGTCTCCAATCATAAAGGGATCCCCGTTAGACGAGGAAAAGAGAAGAAAATGAAGCGCCAATTTGTTTCCCCGAGACAGAAGCAGCAGAAGACCCCACGTTGTGGGTACTGTAAGAGGCCAGGACATCTTCAGAGGGATTGTCGCCGCGCCCAGGGGAAATGTCTGATCTGCGAATCCAGCGAACATCTTATCAACGGTTGCCCAAAAAGAAAGGAGCTGCAAGGAGGAGACTCGTCCACTCTCCACACTTCTGACAAGTGAAGATTACTGCGTAGTTCGTACTTTGAGGATAAAGCGGATCCAACACAGGATTCAATTTGCGTGACGATGATGCAACGGTCTAGTGATCAAAGAAGAATTTTCATGTTTTTCTACTTTCAGTAATAATGTTGTCATCTTCTTATAAATATTTCTTTCCGTTTGAAAGCTTGTATCCGTTGAATTTTTAGTTGAATGCAATAAAACTTTAAATCGTAATATATGCATCATTCTCTTGCTTTCTCCTTATTCATCATCACAGCATTGTTATCCTGATATTTTCAATTCCTGCCACCGCATAACTTTCTATACTTCGTATACTTAACTATTTTCCTGATGTGTTTCGTTGTCTAATCATGACACTTTCTTTTCAGGCCATGGCCCACCTTGGAGCAGCACCGCATCTAGATGAGGATGCACAGTCATGAGTTTCCTTAGACCACACACTGATGAGTTCTGACGTTGAGATCAATGGTCCCCAGGTCAATTTCGGAAACAACGATTCAGAGGACGAAGGAGTAGCCACCCCAGAGTTTGACATGATAGGCGATTCCGACGAAGAGGAAGAAGACCCTAAAGAAAACCCAATAGAAGAAGATCCCGAGGAAGAACCGATAGAAGAAAATCCAGTGGAGGAAGACCCCATGGAAGAGAACCCAGAATGAGAGGATCACATGGAATCGGACCTCGATGAAGAAGCTCTATCCGAGGAAGAAGTACCAGAAGATCAAGTCCCTGCGGTGGAAGGACTCCCAATGGCGATACCTGGGAGGCGCTATGAAAATGGACGCCCCTACCTGAGTGCGTGAGCCTACCGCAACATGCTGAATCTCCACAACCGCGACTGACGGGATTTCCTTTAAATGTTGTGTTCTTTGGCCCAATAAAACTGTGTATAGTTTAGGGCCACTTTTCGTCTTTGAGAATACTTTGTTTGAATTCTTTTGAAATGAAATAAATTGTTCGTTAATCTATCGATCTTCTCAGTCCCCTTGATGCTTGATTATTTCTCCTATACAATTATTTTTCCTACTAAGATCTGTCCACATCTACACCTCGTGCTGTTTCGACCCTCACTCAGATTAACAAGTACCACACCCGATCTTTTGAGGTTCACCCTCCACCCTTTGTCTGCGCCTTGTTTGAGATTCTTCTGGGAGGAGAAATTTTTTTTAGAGAAATTTTTCGAGTTCGCTAACCCTTCAAATCTTGATTCATAGGATGTACCGACCGTTGTCCTCCCCATACTTTCATCTTGTAGTCCTTTATTGCCCACCCTTACCCCAATCTCTTTGACCGCTAGCCTAAAGCCGCCATACTCCGAACTTTTGAATGATCCACACTTTCTTGTAATCCCTACCCTAGCTAGCCCTATATAATGTTGAGTTTTCCTTTTTCCCTATATATACATTTAGAGACTTTATTATTCGAAATTTGGTTTTCATTATCTTGTAATTGTCGAAGAGCACGTATTATTAAAGTACACTACTATTACCTTTATTTTTCAGTAGCGCAACCTTACACCGCACATATTTTGTTCCATGTTCCTTATTTTCACTATATGAGTTTTCTACGTTGTTTGATCGATACATTGTCCCAAAATGTTTTAACCAACCGACAAATCTTTCATTATTTTATTGTCGTTACTTTATTTTCGGGTAGTGTGCCTACGTCTACTATTATAAATAATTGTGCTTTATACTTATTATGTTTGCAGTGCTACCTTTGATATATTTACATGCACATATTTGAGTTTCGATTTTATCGAGTACGCCTCGAATATCATTGTTCATTATTGTTGTCATTGCTATTCTCATAGGTTGCCTTTGTAGTTGTTCTTGTCTATTACTTATTTAAACCGATATTTTCGTATGATGTTCTTACATATATAAAACCTTCAAATTTGTTCACCCGCCTATTTCAAGTAAAACTTTATGTGTTAGTTGCAATATAATAGCTTACGCCTATGTTTGTATTATTTATCGTTTATTTTAAATTTCGAGGACGAAATTTTTATAAGGATGGTGTGATATAACACCCAACTCCTTTTTATACCAATATTCGTGTTTCTCATTAACTTGTAAGGTTTTATTTTTAATTATATTTATTTATTTATTCATTTATTTCAAAATTCTATTAAACCCAAAACTTATATTTTCCTCAGCCCAACTTTAAATTCCCTAATCCTATTTTTCCCTTACAAATTCCCTTAGCCCACACCATTTTCTTTGATAGAACCCCAATCCCATTTTTTTAGATAAATTCTTTTTTTTAGCCCAATCCTTTTCTCAAAGCCGGCCCAGCAATAATTTTCCCCATAACCAATTCCCTCATTTTAATTCCAAACCCATTTCTTTTCTTTAACAAATCCCTTAAGCCCCGGCCCGTTTCTATTTTTCCTAATTAATTTCTTTTTCCTTTTCCCCTGACCCAACTCCCCGGCCCGTCTCTTTTTCCCTCCTCAAACATTTTTCCTTCTTATTTTCTTTCTTGGCCCGGCCCAACTCCCTCAGCCCGCGACCCCAACTCGACCCGGCCCGCTCCTATTCATCTTCTCCCCAACGGCTCCATTTCCCGCCAAGCCCATATCTCTCGCGATCCGTAACCCACGCCGCGCTCCTCGCCTCCGCCGACGCTCACGCTCGCGAGCGTTACCCACGACATCGCCTTCGACCCCTCCTCGTGACACGTCTCTTTCTCCTCTCATATTTCCTGCTCTCCTCTCCCGACGACTCTCCACTCTCTAACCCACATCCCGACCTCGCGAGCACGTCGCCGCCGTCACCTCCGACCACCTCCTCCCATCATCACCGCCCTCGTCTCCTCACCACCTTCCCTCTCTCTTCTCTGCCACCATCACCCAGCACCCAAACCCACAGCCAAGCTCGAACCCCTGCACCCGAGTTCGACCCCCCCTGCGCCGACGACCGGTGAGCTTCTCGTCTCGTCGTCGACCCCCCCGGCACCATCGTCGACCGCCTCATCATCATCATCAACATCATCATCATTAACGCCATCATCCTCAGTTTTCACCCCTCTCTCTCTCTTTCTCACTCTGCTTCTCTCTCTCTATTCTCTCTCATCTCCCTCTCTACTCGTCTCTCACTCTCTATCTCTCTGTCTCTCCCCTCTCTCCCAACCTCTCCAGTTCTCTCTCTCTCTAATCTCTGTCTCTTTCTCACTCAATCTCTGTCTGATCTCTCTCTCTCTGAGTTTCTCACTCTCTCTCTCTCACTGCTTCTTTCTCCCTCTCTGGCCCTCTCTTTCACTCCCTCTCTCTGCCCCTCTCAATCTCTCTCTCTACAACTCCAATCCCTTCTCTCTCACTCTCCTATCAACCGAGCCCGTGCCACCCAGTTCAAGTCGAGGCCAAATCTTGACGTTGTCGCTCGCGCGTGTGTCACTGCCGTGCCACACGTGTGTCGTTGCCGCTGCCGTGTGCCCCAACGTCTCCAGGCAAGTCCCCACTTGCTACATGCTACTTATTATTAATTACAAATGATAATCGTATATATATTCCATGCTTTACCTTCTGTTAAATTATACGACTCAACTGTTCGATGCGTGTTCCCTATGAAAATTCTCGTTTAAATTGACGGCACTCACTTGTATAGTTTGGCCCGTAAGCCTATGATTCTAGTGTGTGAATTTCATTAGAAAATATGACCGCTAAAGATTAAAACAACTACCCTCAAGTTTAACCATAAAACTGGAATTTTCTTGTACCTGAAAACTATTAAAATCACCATAAATTATATACATACTGGAATGATGCGCTCAAGGGCTCTAATCGAAGCCGACTCGACTAACTTTAACCTTATGCAAGTTTAGAATAGTTTCTGTACTTAAATAGTGTCTATATTTGGATCGGAGTGCAACTCTGGACTGCAGTCCAGAGCGACTCCAATTGTTGCTTGCTGTTCCATAATGAACACCACCCTGTTTCCTAAACCCGTGGGTTGCGGAACTCCACTGTTTATTGTAGGTGAACCTGTTATCTAGACAACACAAGTCGTTTCATTCTGTTTCGTTACCGTTTGTTATTTATTCTGTAATTTAAAAGATCGGGACGCATAACAGTCCCAACAGAATCAGAGCTGACATAATGGTATTGAATAGTGTATACCTCCTGACGTACAGACTCGATTGAAGATCCGTCTATTGCGTTGAAAACCTTACTGATAACCCTAGATTTCATCCAACTGTAGCGTCGCTAAAATCTGGTCCCAATTGGGATTAAATTGCGTTGCGAAACGGACTTCCGATTCTGAAACCGGATTTCCAGCCGTGAACGCTTAAAATGAAATGGCTATAACTAATGACTCTGGAATCCGATTGGCATGAAACTAAATTCGATGGATAGATAACTGAACATACTAACTATTACCTGTTCATCGTCTCACTAAATTGTAACCGTACGATTTATGATAATTTGTGCAAGTGGTAGGTTATTGATTGAGGACATCCTAAACATGCTTTATATACTGCTTATGCATCATATCATACACATGTCGTTGCATTGATAACATAGTGATAACGTGCATTTACCCAGTGTTAGGCTTTAGTGATGATTGTGGCAAGTACGTCAGTGTTCGTGTATCAGTGAATAAGTGAAAGTGATACGTACTTGTATACAATCAGTGACCCTATTATTCTATTGCATTGTCGACGTCTGTGGGATGCGTGTACGTATGACTATAAGTGGTATGGGACACTTATGGAAGCGCTTGCACGGGTGTCACAGATAAGGCACCAGACACTGCCATTTATCTTAGGTATTAGTCGGGACGTGCTTGATGGAGGTCATGCCTCCAATTCTCGCGCAGACTTGTCACGGATCGATTAGTATTTAGGGTTATGGTTAGCGTTTGATGTAGACCACGGGGTGTGGGGTAGTTTGAGTGTGAGTTCAACAGAATCTCGGGAGTGCCATGCCGGCTTATATATTTAGGGAGATATATGGAGATTTACAGGGTATGTGATTATCACCGTGATATACATGTTGGGCCCGTGGTCCCTTGCCCTTGGGTTCTACCCTTGGGTGGAGGACACTCGCGAGTGGTTGACTCTCACACTTGGACTGACGATAGGCTTAGTGACCTGTACAGTGAGACTTAGAGACTGATAGAGATACTGGCACTGTTATTCCTTACTTACTGTGTTGACATACGCGGCATATCATTTCACTGCTTTTACTGTTCCGCTGCATAGATTATTGTATGTTCATACCCATACTGCCATTGATCTACTGTTATATTTATCTATTATTACTGCTAGAATTGTCACATGATTTTGTATACTATATTGCTATTGTGTCGCTCTGACGACCTGAGTATGCATGCTCAGTGTGAAGAGGAGATTTAGCCTGGACCAGGACTAGACGTATATCACAGTCACCTCGACTTGCTATCCAGAGTTATATTCGTTTGTTTCCCCTCAGGTCAGTTCTTTACATTATTTCATTCAGTTACTGCATTTCTCATTACCTGCGCATCATTTACTGTTTACCATGAGAAAGTAGAAGCCGAAGTGTGACTACGGCAGGACATTTCCTTGACCGTAGGAGCATGGATGGCCTTGTCTACCCCTCGTATTCCGTATTTTGGGAAGCGGGGCGTGACAGTTACCCTCACAGCCCAGCATTCTCGACGCCCTTTTACTATCAAAAGAAGCAAGAGATTCATTGATTAAGGCGCTACAAGAGCCAGAGCAATTCCAAGCTTTCCTCGCCGAAGAAAGGATGAAGGACGAGCTAGAAGAAGTGCACACAGCCGATATCACCTTCGGCGATGAAGATCTCCTACTTGGGACATGTGAGCACAACCGTCCCCTATATGTCTCAGGATACTGCCACGATATAAAGATAGGCAAAATCCTGGTCGACAGTGGGTCTTCCGTCAATCTCCTCAACGTGCAAGTGTTGAAGGAAATTTGCATGAGCGTTCAACACCTCGCTCGCGATAAAATTACCATCTCCGGTTTCGACTCCCAGTCATCACGGACTCTCGGGTCTATAATACTGACACTGCGCTTCGGGCTGCTTGTCACAGACATTAAATTTCACGTCATTGACGCCAAGACATGCTACAATGCTTTTCTTGGCAGGCCTTGGTTACACGAGTACAACATTATTCCTTTTACACAGCACCAGTGTATGAAGTATTTTAAAGATGGTCTCAAGTACACTGTGACGGGGGAGTTGAACCCATTCTCCGTGAACGAAGTCCGGAAGTACGAAGATGCGAAATACTTCTTACCAGATTTTGAGGACACGGAAAGATGCCACAAACAGAAGAACAAAGATATCACCACTATTCCGGTCATCGGGAGTGATACCGAGGGAGAAGAAAAGATAATTTATTCAGGGCCGCCCCAACGCAACAACCCGGGACCGTCCGCCCCTATGTTGATTTTCAGCAACGACTCGGAGGATGAGGTTAACGCTATATTTTCCGCTCGACCGACAATATAAGCCTTCGCTGACGATAATCAGAATTTGCAAATTACCATGGTCTCACGGGAGCATTACAAAGAGCTCGATGCACTTTAAGCTTATAACGTGCAAGAACTCCAGACATTTTACGTCCCTCCCAGGCGAAAAGGTGAACAGGCAATCCTATTCTACCGATCCACGGAAACTAGAGTGGAGAAAGAAGTTTGGCATGGCACCGATTCTACGCTCGACAAGCTCTAGCCCATCCGTCTATCTAGATATTACACAGAAGGCTTGGAAAGGCTGTTAAGGTGCCAAGGCGTACCCTTCAAACAGACCATTCGACAAGCTCGGTTCTACAACAGGATTTGGGATATCCCTGGAACTCAGCACAGGTTTCCCAATGGGAGAATGGAAACGCTCGGGCTTAGATATGTGAAATCGGGGAAACGGGAACGAGTCCATGGTAGTTACGTCATACATGACTTTGATGAAGAAGGAGATGCTCGGTGGGAAGATGCTAACCCTGAACCAGAAAGAGCTCCCGCCGTAAAAATACCCAGTCCGTCGTTCGAATAACAAATGGACAAGCTTATAAGGGAAGCGGGTCAAAAGGTTCGAGACGACCATAATCGCGAAATGGCCATCTACGAGAAACCCAGGACACAACGCCTTCTTCAACAGCCTGTGAAAGATGAAAGTGCCCATCCCTGTCAACCCGTTGTACAAAAGGCACGACGCAGAGGCAGAAACAAACCAAAGAACGGGAAAGGCGTTCGACAGCGACAAAGCGGGTCCAAGAAATCACGCGATCAGGAGCCAGGCAATCTGGATTCATCTCTTATAAAGAAGATGGATCGAGCATACTCTTTTGCCCAAGACAATACGAAGAAAATACTCGATCTTGCCATAAAACATCAACTGATCATACTCCTGGAGTCCAAGCACCCCGAGCAAGCAGGCGAAGTCTCTCATCCGGACTATTGCTCCTATCATAGGGCAATAGGACATCCTATTGAAGACTGCTTCACCTTCAAGAACTGGGTCGAAGATCAATATCGACAGGGCAGGTTCGCTCTATCCAACAGCTGAAGGGTAACCCCGCCATAGAAGCATGAACCCAAATCCATAAAGGTAGAACCAGATCAACGTCGGTCTTGGAAGCGAGCTCGTACCTGTCACGTGATAACGTTATCAGAAGAAGACCCCAACTATATGGATAATCTCCCCTGGTGTTTCGAAAACAATGAAGATGAGGTGATCTCGGAATTTCCACCGGCGCCGAAAGAGCTAGAAGATGGAATACATACCACTGCAGATAACCTCAAGAAAATTGATTTGGGGACGGCAAGTGACCCACGGCCGACATTCGTCAGTGAGCTATTGTCCGAAGAATGGGTAGCCACATTAAAAGACGTGCTTATGCAGCATAAAGATTGCTTTGCACGGAACTATTCCGAGATGCCAGGACTAGATCCAGAGATTGTTGTCCACAAATTGGCAATATCCCCAGATGTCAAGCCAATCAAACAAGCGCCAAGAAGAATGCGGCTCGAGCTTGAGATGGGCATCAACGCAGAGGTCAAGAAGCTAATCGACTCTGGCTTCATCCAAGAGGTGCAGTATCCTGACTGGATCGCCAACATCGTCCCGGTGATGAAGAAAAATGGGACAGTGCGCATATGTGTGGACTTTCGGGATCTCAATAAAGCTTGCCCGAAAGATGACTTCCCAGTACCGGTCACCGAGCTAATGATAGAAAATACGTCCACCAACGAAGTCTTCTCCTTCATGGACGGCTCGTCTGGATACAATCAGATAAAGATGCATCCCGAGGACCAGAAGCACACCGCTTTCCGGACTCCCTTGGGAATATTTTGCTACAAGGTAATGCCTTTCGGTCTAAAGAACGCCGGTGCCACCTATCAGAAGGCCATGACGAAGATCTTCGATGACCTCATACATGAAATCGTCGAATGCTATATCGACGACCTTGTGGTGAAAAGCAAATCATACGAGGAGCATTTAGAGCATCTGAAGATCGTATTTCAACGCCTCCGGCAATACAACTTAAAGATGAACCCTCTCAAATGCGCGTTCGGTATTTCCTCGGGCAAATTCCTAGGATTCATCGTCCGACACCGAGGTATCGAGATAGATCCGTCAAAGATCAAGGCAATTATGGAGATGCCCCCGCCAAGGACTTTCAAGCAACTGCGGTCTCTCCAAGGAAAGCTCGCGTATATCCGGCGATTTATAGCCAATCTTTCAGGCAAGTGCCACCCTTACAGTCACCTGATGAAGAAGAGAACCCCATTCGTTTGGGATCACAAATGCCAAGGCGCACTAGACGAAATCAAGCAGTATCTGCAGAACCCGCCAGTGCTGGCTGCTCCGGTCAAAAGAAAGCTTCTCATTCTGTATACAACCACCATTGAAGGTTCCTTAGGCGCATTATGGGCACAAGAGAACGACCAGGGGAAGGAGAGAGCCCTCTACTATTTGAGTCGAGTTCTACTGGGGGCAGAAAGCAATTATTCTCCCATCGAAAAACATTGCCTGGTATTGATCTTCGCGCTAACGAAGCTCAGGCATTATGCGTTGGCGCATGAAGTCCGTCTCATATCGAAGGTGGATCCTCTCAAGTATTTGATGTCAAAGGCCATATTGACAGGGCGGCTCGCTAAATGGGCTCTGCTCTTGATGGAGTTCTCGATAACCTATTAGCCTCTTAAGGCAGTGAAAGGCCAGGCCATCGCCGACTTCCTCGCTAAGCATCCGATACCTACCGACACTCCCTTGAATTGCGAACTGCCAGACGAACATGCGTTTGACACGATTGATGGAAGTGATACCCGATGGGAACTTTACTTCGATGGAGCATCCTCCATGAAGAAGCGCAAACAAAACACCCCCATAATCAAATCAGGGGTATGCCTTATCTTCGTAACTCCACAAGAAGGGATAATGCGATTTGCTTTCTCCTTAACAGAGCCGAGGACAAACAATGAAGCCGAGTATGAAGCTTTAATAGCAGGTCTCGAAATCGCCATTGACATGGGAATTGAGAACCTCCTCATATATGGAGACTCCCAATTGGTCGTTAGTCAAGTAAACGGCGACTATCAAACGTGCAAGCCAGAGTTGGTAAAGTACGGCGAGAGGGTGCAGCAACTGCTGACCCAAATACCTTCCTACACCTTGGAAAGCATACCGCATGCGGAAAATAGCAAAGCGGATGCATTAGCCAAACTCGCTAAAGAACTGGCTGACGAGAACCTCGATGACGTAAGAATCGTGGTACACAGCCGTCGGGTTCTTGCACCGGCAGAAATATCTCCGGAGCCGTCCAAGGAAAAGGGAGCGACCGAGCAAATGACTCTACAAATAAAAGACCAAGAGAAGGTTGAAGATTGGAGAGAAGTCTTCATAGACTACTTCAAATCCCGTCGAACGCCCGAGGATGCATCCTCAAAACATCAGCTCATGAATCAAGCCTTATCCTTCGCCTTCGTCAATGATATTCTGTATAAGAGTTCATTTGATTCTTTATGGCTGAGATGCTTGGGACCTGAAGAAGCAAGAAGAGTCATCCAAGAAACTCATGACGGACTCTGCGGTTCTCACCAAGCCGGGCCAAAGATGAAGTTGAAGATCAAACGGATGGGTTATTATTGGCCCACGATGATCCAGGACTGCCTTGAGTATGCGAAGCAATGCCACTCATGCCAGATCCATAGGGACTTCATCCATCAGCATCCAAATCTACTATATCCAACCGTGGCTAGCTGGCCGTTCGAAATGTGGGGAACTGACATAATCGGCCCCATCGAACCAGCATCGTCCAGAGGACATCGATTCATCTTGGCGACGACTGATTACTTCTCCAAATGGGCAGAAGCAATACCGCTGAGAAAGGTGAAGACGGAGAATATCCTCCATTTCTTCAAGACGCACGTCATCTATCGATTCGGCACTCCGCGACGGATCATCTCCGATAACGGGCCAGCCTATAGAAGCCACAAGATCAGCCGCTTCGCACAACAGCACAACATAGACTGGAGATACTCATCAGTCTATAATCCCCAAGCTAACGGTCTAGCTGAGGCTTTTAACAAGACTCTGACAAAGATCGTAAAAAATACGGTGTCCCGAAATAAGAAGGACTGGTACGAGAGGCTGCATGAAGCTCTCTGGGCATACCGAACGACGTTCAAGACAGCCACGAACACAACTCCATACGTGTTGGTATTCGGTACAGAAGCGGTACTACCCCTCGAGATGGAGCTCCCCTCTCTACGAGTGGCAGTTCATTATGAGCTAATGGACGAAGAGAATACTCACCTTCGGCTTGAAGAGCTCGACGCCCTTGATGAAACCCGGCTCATAGCGCAACAAAATCTAGAGGCTTATAAAGCAAAGATGACGCGCTCATATGAAAGATTGACTAGGCCGAGTACATTCCGCCAAGGCGAACTCGTGCTAGTAGTCAAAAGACCTATGATCCCTAATCGTGCTAAACGAGGGAAATTCGAGCCGAATTATGAAGGCCCGTACATCATAGACAAAGTCTACTAGGGTGGAGCCTATCTACTCATGGACATGCATGGCGAAAGGCCCTTCAGGCCAATAAATGGTCGCTTCCTAAAAAAGTACTACGCATGACGAGTCACGGCCTAAGTCAATGATGGATGACGACGACTATGTCCGCTCTCTATCTTCCTAAGCCTAAACTCTGTAAGTAGTAACCGGCTTCCTTAACAACGGACCAAAATTTCCTTAAACTAATAAGGGACCGAAACGTCCTTAAACTAACGACTAACCGAAACGTCCTTAAACTAACAACGGACCATTATGTCCTAAAACTAGCTGTTGACCGAGATGTCGATAAACTACGATGGATTGCAGCATCCCAAAGCTGATACAAAAAAAAGGAATAAAAAAAGAGAGAGAAGAAAAAGAAAACGGTACGTCCATAAGCAAAATGGGCACGGATGAAAACCCGAAAGGGCTCCGTGAGTAGAAACAGCAGGGCTACCGGCGAGTTTTGTGAAAACCCTAAAGGGCACAACCTCGTTAGAAAAAAAAGAGAAAGAAGAAAAAAGAAGAGAAAAAGAAAATGGTATGTCCATAAGCAACACGGATGAAAACCCGAAAGGGCGCCGTGAGTAAAAACAGCAGGGCTACCGGTGAATTTTGCGAAAACCCGAAAGGGCGCAATCTCGTTAAAAGACACTTGCAAAGTCCTCTCGACTTTGTAAGGAGAATCCACCTGCGTGAAATCCTTACGACTCACAAGGGAGCAACACACTTAGGGATCCCCACGATCCCTAAGGAGAAATTACACTTGCGAGACCCTCACGACTCGTAAGGAGAACCCTCTTATGAGACCCTCACGGCTCATAAGATTTGAAAGTCTTAAGCTACATGGATCTGAACCTGTTCTTAAGCTGCCCCCACAACCTTCAATACTGCCCTACAAGCGGCTCGATGCTGACCCTTGTATACAATCCACAGGTGCGAATAAACATTTCCCTAACAAAGTCCCACCCGTGACTAGGGATATGTTCGCACGGTGAGCAACCCTTGTAAGTCCTCTCGACTTATAAGGAGAAAACACTCTTGTAAGATCCTTACGACTTATAAGAGAACATACACTTAGGAGTCCTCACGATTCCTAAGGAGAAAACACGCCTACGAGATCCTCATGACTCGCGGGGAGAAATACCTTTATGAGACCCTTACGGCTCATGAAGTCAAATGCCTTAGTCGACAGGATCCAAACCCTGTTTACTAAGCCACCTTTGTTCGACATTGACAGAGGCAAATGATGATTCGCTCCCGGCAATATCCCAGTTGTAGCGGTGCTGATGCCGAAATCGGTGCCTAATCCCAAGTTTGCAGCGAAAAGCTAGCAAGCCACACATGCATACGAAATAGACGAAATGATAGGGCAACTTGCAAATAAAAAATCAGCAAGTAAAAAAAATGTATGCATGCAAAATAGCCGAAATGATTGGGCAACTCGCAATAAAAAAGTAGCGACTAGAAATAAAAAAAATAGCCGAAATGATTGGGCACCGCGAAAAATAGCCGAAATGATTGGGCAATCGTGACCTTCGCGATATAAAAGCTGAAATGATAGAGCATCGCGGAAAGAAATTAAAAAAATGAATGAAATTTATGTCCTACAGGTGATATCATGTCAATCCCTGTATACAATCCAGGGGCGCAAACAAAGAGGGAATCACACCCTTCCTCCCCAATCTTCATCAGAAGGAGAGGTCAAATCTCAATGGTTCATAGACAGCCTAGAGATCATCTCAACATTCGTTTTATTACAATGGACACAACATCAAGCAAAGCGGAATAGCGACAACTCTCAGTTCCACGACTCGGCGGTGTACAGATGACCGAGAGTCAAACTCCAACTCCGTGAAATGCGGATAAAGTCAACCCTTCCTGGTCACGCGGAACGCGGATAATATCAACTCTGACCCCGTGTGAAGCATCCAGAGCGGAGCCTGGTCCTCGCCGAACACGGCAGTGAACCCGTGGGAAGCATCTAGAGCAAAATTCCTGGTCACGTGGAACGCGGATTATGTCACTCCTGACCCCGTGGAAAACGTCTGGAGCGGATCCTGGTCCTCGCAGAGCACGGCAGTGAACCCGTGTGAAGCATCCAGAGCGAAGCCTGGTCCTCGCCGAACACGGCAGTGAACCCGTGGGAAGCATCCAGAGCAAAATTCCTGGCTACGTGGAACGCGGATTATGTCACTCCTGACCCAATGGAAAACGTCTAGAGCGGATCCTGGTCCTCGCAGTGTACGGCAATGACCCCGTGTGAAGCATCCAGAGCAGAGCCTGGTCCTCGCTGAACACGGCAGTGAACCCGTAGGAAGCATCCAGAGCAAAATTCCTGGCTACGTAGAACGCGGATTATGTCACTCCCGACCCCATGGAAAACGTCCAGAGCGGATCCTGGTCCTCGCAGAGCACGGCAGTGAACCCGTGTGAAGCATCCAGAGCGGAGCCTGGTCCTCGCCGAACACAGCAGTGAACCCGTGGGAAGCATCCAGAGCAAAATTCCTGGCTATGTGGAACGCGGATTATGTCACTTTTGATCCCGTGGAAAACGTCCAGAGCAGATCCTGGTCCTCGCAGAGCACAGCAGTGAACCCGTGTGAAGCATCCAGAGCGGAGCCTGGTCCTCGCCGAACACGGCAGTGAACCCGTGGAAAGCATCCAGAGCAAAAATTGGACTGTGAGGTCCTTAAACTCACGGACTATGATGTCCTTAACCTCGACCGTGATGTCTTAAAACTAACATCGGACTGTGGGGTCCTTAAACCCATGGACTATAATGTCCTTAATCTCGACCGTGATGTCTTAAAACTAACATTGGACTGTGAGGTCCCTAAAACTCATGGACTATGATGTCCTTAACCTCGACCGTGATGTCTTAAAACTAAACAACGGACTGTGGAGTCCTTAAATCCACGGACTATGATGTCCTTAATCTTGACCGTGATGTCTTAAAACTAAACAACGGACTGTGGGGTCCTTAAATCCACGGACTATGATGTCCTTAACCTCGACTGCGAGGTCTTTAAACTACGGTATCCTGGAGAACGTCCAGAGCGGAGTCTGGTCCTCACAGAACACGGCAGTGAACCCGTGGGAAGCATCCAGAGCAACTCCTGACTCCGTGAAATATGGATAAGGACAACTTCATCCATCACTTGCGGGTCCTCACGACTCGTAAGGAAGTAAATTCTCTTGTGAGATCCTTACGACTTTCAAGAGAAAACACACTTAGAAATCCTCACGATTCTTAAGGAGAAATTACACCTACAGGATCCTCTCGACCGGTAGGGAGAAAATTCTTTATGAGACCCTCACGGCTCATAAAGTTGAAAAGTCTTAGGTGACAGATCCAAACCCTAATTTCTAAGCCATCACTACCTTAAAAAGAATCCAAGATTGACAGCTATTGGCTATCTACAGACCGCACTTACTAAAATCACATGGCAACAACACAGCAAAGAGAAGAAAGCAACAGTATAATGAAAAAATGTGTCTTTATTCATAAACTCAATTGAATACAAGATACATCATATAAAAGAATAAAAAATGGATACATATTATTCAAAGATTACAAGTGTATAATTGATACAAAGGCAGCTACTGAGAAGGAAGTGTTTTCAACAAGTCCGTAAGCTGCTCTCGCGCTTCTTTCAGTGCCTTCTCATGATCAGCCGCCGCGGCCAGCTCCGCTTCGATTCGAGTCCTCTGTTGCAAGCAGGATGAAATCTTCTCATCAATTTCCCATTGGGCAGCTTCGCGACTCTGCATAACCCGCTCGATGGAGTCGAGCTTCCGTCTCAATACAAGCCCGTCCGAGATGCATCACTGCAAGGTGTCAAAGACAGCTCTCAGTTGTGCGGCATTCGCTTCGACCTGGGCACGCAATTGGACAGACTCAGCGGAAGCCTCCTCGCATTCCTTCCGCCTCAAGGTCGCTTCTTGTTCGAAATGGCGGAGGAAGGACGCACTCTGCTCGACCCATGCGGCCCGCTGGGAGTTCAAAGCTTGAGTCTCAGGGGCAAGATGCATAAGTTCAAGCTGATGCAGACAGGTCTCGATCTTCCTACAGTGATCAACCTAAGACTCGACGACGCTTTCATTATGGAAATTTACAAGCGTCGCCAGCATCGGATTGACCTCAGCGGCGAAATCTGCGGCATATGCAGGAGCCTCCGCGTCAAGCTCCTCGACGTATTCGCTCAGCATACGCAGACTCGTCACAGCACCCTTTGAGAATGGACGTCTGGAGAAGGGGCCTGCCGGCATCATAATGTGAGAGTCGAAAGAGGCCGGAGTTGAAACGACCGCTGCAAAAAAAATCACAATCAGATGACGGGTCAAGAAATATAAGAGATTCATGAAAAATGGGATTTACTATACCAGCTGCAGCGGGTGGCAAAGCCGGGAGGACCAGTGGCGCAACTGATCTCTCATCTCCTCCTTCAATCTGTAGTACTGCAATCAAGGCAAAGAAGAGTCAGAAATGATTTCATTGTCGGAAAAAGAAAGAGCATTAATTGAAAGCTGTATTCACCAGCGCCACTGGATGAAGCAATCTCCGACGGGAAGGAGAAGTGGGGATGCAACACCTGGTACAGGCGGTCAAAAAGGACTCCTGCAAAAACACGATAATGCGACGTCAGTACATGAATTATACAGCCGAGAGATAAGACTGATGGATCACAAATCCACACCTTCCATCATTTGCGACGGCGTGAGAGAAGGTAAAGAGGTGGTCACCATCAGGGCGGTAACTGACGGCGCTGCCTCGGGTAGCTCGACATCAGCACTAGCCGCACCTGCATTAGAAACAAGATAAACCCTGTCAGCAAAGATTGCAGAATAAAAAGAAGGGCGGTAACCTAAAATTTACCTGATGAGTCGCCAGCCGGAGCCGTGACGGGGGCGTCACTTGATACAACAACGGCGTCTCCCTCCTCTATCAGGATGGTCTCACCTCCCGTCGCCTCATCCCCTGACTCCACGGGAGCCGTCGTCACACTTGCAACGCCGGAAGATGACAAAGAACCGTAGGCGGGAAGGGCGATGATCGGAGAGGTGCCCGACTCTTGAGAAAGAGCGGCCACCTCGGATCCAGCAATTATACCCGTTTTGCTCGCCACCACCTCGGGCTCAGTAATTGTAACCGTCTCATCCACCGCCGCTTTAGGCTCCGCCGTGGTAGCCGTCTCGTCGGCCACTACCTCGAGCCCGGCAATTGCGACCACGTCACCTGCCGCCGCCCCGGGTTCAGGAATAGCAGCTACCTCCTCCACCGCTCCCTCAGGCTCAGCGGCCGCTGCCACCTCTTCAAGAAGACTCGGCTCTGCAAAGATAAGATATATGAGAAATGATAGCTTAAAACTTTGACAACAGAGCCTTAAGGAACATTACCTGGAGTTGAGTTACCGTTGGCTTCCCGAGTCGCACGTGCCGTCCGTCTGTGAGCAGTAGACAAGGCAACCGGAGACTCCTCTGAAGGAGTAGCAGCAGGGGTAACGGCGCTTGAACCTGCTCCCGCAGCTAAAGCAGCACTACGCTCCCTTGCTGTGCGCCTCCGGCGCTTCCTTTCCTCCCGAGCCATCAAAACAGACCTTTTAGAAGCCTCCTTTAACAGGACGTCATCATCCACATCCTGGGGTACCTCTGGAGCCGTCAAGGCTTCCGTCATCGGTTTTTTGAGTAATGCCTCTTTCGGCAGTGCCGAAGAGGTCGGGACTTCGGTAGCTGGCCCAGGGAGAATTTCCGCATCAGCTTGCGAGATAGGCATTGTGGTCCCTACGATAAGACAAAGAAAGGGTCAGATTACTTATAAGAAACGGGAGCAGAAACATGGCGAAACGAAATGTACCGAGGCCTAAGGATGCTCGAAGTCGTTCCTCTTCCTCAAAAGTCTTGATAGAAGCAGCGAGAGCTTCTTCGGTAGAAATGCCTATTAAAGAAGGAAAAGCGTTAGTCAAAAAAACAATGATAGAAGTATGATGCAATGGCGAAAAATACAACTAATGATTACCTGATCGCGCGAGGTTAGCTAACCCCTCTTCGCGTCTTGCCAATCGCTCGGAAGCTACGATGGCAGCCGCCAGATCAGTGTCATCTGGCTGCATGAATAAGCCCTCATTTATCCCATACTCAGTCAAACCCTCACTATAAGGAGCATGAGGCTCCTGACCAAATACGACATCAGCAGAGAAGAGTGACTTCTTTTTCTTCTTCTGTGAGTGGGCTCCGGTCACAGCTAGCACCAGCTTGCGTTTCGTGGGCACTTTGGGACGGCGAGTCCCGATATCCGAGCCCACGCCAGGTTCGAGTGAAGCTACGGTTACCGTCTCCACAGAAGCGCGGGGCACCGAGGGCACGTACACCGTCTCCACAGGAGCATGGGGCAATCCACGCATAGGGTTTAACACACGTGGGGGCTCAACCGCAGCAGCCTCTCTTAGCGGAGGGGGCACGGCGATCCGTCGCCTTAAAGGGACGTTGCAATCGCTGGCAGGAGGCGCACTCTTGCGATCGAGCAACAGCCGCCTCTCCTCCCTGATGACAGCACCCATCGCGTGCTGATACCAGGCCCCGTATACGTTAAGGGCCCTCGGGGTGCAACTTGGCTCGCTAATGAAGAAGTGGGAGCCCGTATTCAAGCGCATAAAGTGATGCAGCGCACCCCGTATTCCCTCTCTGGTGGCAGCAGGTTCTTCCAAAAACGCCTCCAGTGGGACCCCCTGGTTATAACTTAGCTGCTGGGAAAAATGATAGGGGTTATATCTCATAAAAAGCGCCGCATCATTTTGCCTGAATACGAGGAAACCCGGCCTGATGGAGAATAGATGTAGAATCTCCCGAGCTTTCAACACGGAGGCCCCGTCCTTAAAATTATCGCGCAATGCCAACACCATCTTGGAAGTTTCCTGGCCGATTGTCAGGACTTTTTCCGTGAAAGACATACCAGCTCCGACCGTGCGCGGACGAAGAAGCAACACCCTAGCCTCCCGCTGAGACGGATTCACGATGGAAGCGTCAACCAGCTGCATAATTCTGGGGAATTTGCACTTCTCGAAAAACGAGGGTCTTTTATGGATACCAAATACCCCGAGCACGTGCATTTCCATCCACGAAGTAAAGTAGTGCATCGGGAAGTTGGCAGCTTGCACCCCCGGTTCAATTGTATCCGCTGCCACGCTAAGACCATGGTACAGGTAGGCCAGCCCAGCAATCCCGATGGCCACTTGTATTCCGGCCACCATTCGATGTGCTGGGTAGAATACGGACGGCCTCATATAGCGAGGGTGCATGGGGGGCGCGAACCAGCACAACCACAGCCCTAGAAACCCAAGAAAGAAAGCCTCTTCGTCAATGCCCGGAGCGGCGATCTCTGACAGAGGAATGATCGCGGCATCGGGAAGATAAAAGCCCTTCTGATCATTTTCAAGCACTGGTCGACGGTCCAAGCCAAAGCCGAAAGGGTCGTCGAGCCTGGAAAAATTTTCGCCTCGTTGCGATAGAATCTCCGGGCAAAGAAACCGAGCAATGAAGTCTTCGAAGCTGACCCCCCGGCCTCCGGATTCCAAGAAGAGGCTCTCGTACATGTTCAGCACCTTTATCAGACTAGGAAACTGGTGCTGAATAGTGTTCTCCGGCGTTAGGCCCATCACCACCGGCTTGGTGGCAAAGACGTATTCATCCGGAGGAAGAAGCTCCTCATAGTGCTCCCCCCTCACCGGCAGACCGGAAATCTCATCAAATTCTTCTAAGGAGATGGAGACTTCTCTGTCCAGCAGAAGAAAGGTATGGATTGGGATGTTCCATTGCTCCAGGAACGCCTTAATCCACCATGTTGAAGGAGCAGAATATTAGAACAGCGAGGCATAAACCGCAGGGTATAGACCGATCTTCAGCAGGTGCGCCTTCTTCGCTGACAAAATGTACCTGGCCCACTGCAAATACCCGGCCGAATGTCGGGGGGTCAACTCGATGTTGTAGGGTTGTCCCTAAGGGCGTGACTCGCCCTGGCATATGCGCCGCCCCAAAATATCCCAAGCCGTCGGCAGCTGCATGGGTATGGCGGCAATCGAAGGTTGAAGAAGACCCTCCGAAGTCCAATTGACAACCTCCACGGCATAGTTCACCGGGGGTGCATCTGCATATGAAATCGACGAGATCGGCTCCGACGGCGTCGCACAAGAGAAGCTTTGACGACCTTTGATGATCTGGGCATACCACCTATCCCGTAAGTGAAGATTTTTTGTTCCGGGTCATAGTCTCTGATAAGGGCGAGAACCTCCCGATCCACCGGTGCCTCAGGGAATCCTCCCTCTGAACGGAAAAACAGGAAAGAAAGATCGGAAGACATGTCGCCTGTGAGAAAGAACAGAATTCAATTATCAGTATTATAATTTTAAAATTTTGACACTCGGCACTTTAAAATTTGTACCACACTGTAATGCAGTGGAAAGGGGACCAAAGGCGGACCCACAAAATCCAGATGATAATGCATCAATTAATAATACAGCCTCATCATTGGATGAGGCTGTCAATTAATGAGGAAATCCTCAAGGAATATTCTCATTGAATGAGAAATCCCTTGGGAAAAGGAGAAAATCTCCCTTTGAGAGCAAAGCTCTGTAACAGAGTGACATTTGTCAAACTCTGGTCATGAAGGAATAAAATTCCTTAAAGAGCCTGGCTCTGTAATGATGATGGAAAATCCATCAAAAATTGATTAAAATTAATTCTTGAGAATTAAAATTCTGGGATCTTCAAGATCCATGAAAAAACTCTTAAGAGTTCTTCATCAAAGATCAAAAGATCTACATATTATCAAAAGAGCAGAGCTCTGATGCATGGGATAAGAAACCCGAAGAAAAGATCTGTTTAGATCTATGGATTCTTGAGAGCAAGCCTCTATTTATGAAACTCTAAAGAGGTTTTCTTTAGATCAATGATCTATGAAGAGCAAGGCTCAGTTAATGGGTAAAAACACTAATTTATTAAGATTAATTTAATTTTACCTAAGTTTGGTAGGGTTCTAACTCTTGAAAGTTCTTGAACAGAAAAGCAAGGCTCTGAATAAAAATTCTTGAGAAGAAGATGATAATCATCTGAGGACCAAAGGTCCTATTTATAGGCACTGAACCGCCTCTTCAACTTCTGAGTTGATCCAAGGGCTCAGATGTTGCCACCGCTGCACTCACGTGTGCGCCACGTCAGCGCAACGGTGGGGGGCATTTGTTTCCCCAAATCAGAGCAAAGCTCTGTTTTGAATTTCAAAATTCAAAAAATTGAAGCAACGCTTCAGATTCTGCGCGCTGCGCGTCAAAAAGCAGACACGCCAGCGCCAGGAGCGCTGCGCCCTAGGCAGCGCACCCCAATCAGAGCAAAGCTCAGTTTCAAAATTCAAAATTTAAAAGATGAAGCAACGCTTCAGATCCAGCGCTCTGCGCGCCACGTGTCAAACACAGGTGCGCTAGAGCAGGTGCGCTAGCGCAGATGCGCTGCGCTCTGCGCCGCGGGCCACATGTCAAACACAGGTGCGCTAGCGCAGTTGCGCTGCGCTCTGCGCTGCGCGCCACATGTCGAACGTAGGTGCGCTAGCGCAAGGTGCGCCAGCGCTGGGATTAAAAATCTCCACCGTCAGATCTAAAGATCTACTAATAATAAACTATTAATTAATCAGAACTAAAATTCTGTTATGGAAAGATTTTTCAATCTTATTAAAATAAGAAGATTATCTTCTGTAAAACAGAAGCTTTAGGATCAAAGATTCGGCGGTGGGAAATATTCCCAAATCAATCAGAGAAAGATCTCTTAAAACTGATTTAACAAATCATTTGGCCCTATATAAAGGACCCTAGACTTCAAGTCTAAAATAGACAGAATACAGAAAAGAGAGAGAAAAACCCTCTGCAAAAGAAGAGAAAACTCTTAGAAAAAAAGAAGATTTTTCTTCATCTCCAAGATAAAGAACTATGTTCTTGAATAACAGAGATGAATCCATCTCGTAAAAAGATGAACCATCTTCTAAAAAGATCAGAGATCTAAGAAAAAGACCAAGGTCTTTAATAAAAAAGAAAAGATCAAAGATCTAATCATAAAAAGAAGTAAAATACTTCACTCACAGATCTTTTGATCTAGAAAGGCAGAGCATTTTATAAAAACAAGAACTTTTGTTCTTGGATCTTGAGGCAAAGCCTCCTTTGAAGAACATAAATTTGTTCTTTAATCTTAAAATCGATCATAAGGGCTTTGCGCTATTAAAAAGTGCTTTGCACTCATGAATTGCGCCCTTGCACTCATTAGATCAGCGCTCAGCGCCAAAACATGCCACGTATCAACCATAGACACCACTTGCGCTTTGCGCTCCTGAAAACAGAGCATTGCGCTCATGGGCTGGCGCTCAGCGCCAAGCGCGCCACGTGTCACTCGCCGGCGCGCCAACAAACTAGCGCAACGCGCTCATAAAAAGCGCAATGCGCTAACGAACTAGCGCTAAGCGCGACACGTGTCCTCTTCGTGTGCGCTACCCGACAGAAGCGCAATGCGCTCTTTGACTAGCGCAACGCGCCTGACGCACTACGTGGCGCACTGTCAGAACAAACTTTGTTTCTGATACAAGACAAAAATGTCAGAGCTTAATGCCTAGCATTATTAAAAGGGCTGAGCCCAAATAAAGGCTTAATAGCTAGAACAAAAATAAAATATTAAAACATTTTAATTGGACTTGGCCCAATTTTGGCCATAAGTCCTCAACTTGTTTTGAATTGAGCACATCTGCTCCTTCAACCAACTCATCTTGGTTTAAGGGTACATCTCTTCACTCCTTTGATATTTGTCGTTGTAATTCCTCAACGTCTTCGAAGAGGTGACGGGTCCCGACAACCATACATTTCACGGACTGTGGGGTCCTTAAACTCATGGACTATGATGTCCCTAACCTCGACCGTGATGTCTTTAAACTAAAATCGGACTGTGAGGTCCTTAAACTCACGGACTATGATGTCCTTAACCTCAATCGTGATGTCTTTAAACTAACATCGGACTGTGAGGTCCTTACACTCACGGACTATGATGTCCTTAATCTCGACCGTGATGTCTTTAAACTAACGATGGACCCCCATGTCCTTAAACTGGAAATCGACCGCAATATTACTAAACTAAACAATAGAGCCCAATTGCTCTCTTGTCGGATCTAAATGATCCCGTTAAGTTGATCTTAGTCTAAAATTAGACTAACGTATCCTTAACAAACGTTTAAGTTGATCTTAGTCTCAAATGAGACAAACGTATCCTTAAACCCAAACCCCCCAAACCCAAATCTAAGAAAGATACGGATTTGGACTAGTCCACGCCCTACGAGCGATAACATAACTTAGTCTCCGTATACAATCCACGGGCAACCAAACACAAAACAAACACCCACGACACGAAGTGACCATATAGAGAAGGAGAAAGTTGTTACCGCGATGCGGTGGCGTAATTAACTGCTGGGGCATGCGCCTGCAGGGAAGAGCATCCCCACAATCAAAAACCTCTCAAACGAGGGGGAATCTGACGAAGTCTGCTACATCGGCCGCATCCGTTTAAACCTTCGATACATGGTGCCATAAATCAACTTGGTATCTTCGGAGAGGTGGACGGATAGCACCAATTAGCATCTGCCCTAAAATTCAGGCAAGACGTACGCCGCGTCTCTCGCCGCGTCTTTCGGAGGGGAACAACAAGGAGGAGCATTTTCATTTTTCACAGCCTGTTGAAGGAGGCGTTGCGTCCTGGCTTTCTCGTAGATGGCCATTTCGCAATTATGGTCGTCTCGAACCTTTTGACCTGCTTCCCTTATAAGCTTGTCCATTTGTTCTTCGAACGACGGACTGGGCATTCTCACGGCGGGAGCACTTTCTAGTTCAGGGTTAGAATCTTCCCATAGAGCATCTCCTTCTTCATCAAAGTCATGTATGACATAGCAGTCGCGGAGTAGCTCCCGTTTCTTGGATTGAACATATCCAAGCCCGATCGTTTCCATTCTCCCGTTGGGCAACTTTCGTTGAGTTCCGGGAACGTTCCAAATCCTGTTATAGAACCGTGCTTGTTGCGCGGTTTGCTTAAGAGGTACACCTTGGCGTCTCAAGAGTCTCTTTAGTCCGTTCGTGTAATATCTGGGCAAATGGATGGGTTGGAGCCTGTCAAGAGTAGAATCCGCGCCATGCCAGATTTCTTTCTCCACTTTGGTTTCTCCGGATCTGTAGAATAGGATCGCCTTTTCACCTTTTCGCGTGGGAGGGACGTAGAATATCTGCAGTTCTTCCACACTGTAGGTATCTAGCGCGTATAGTTCTTTATGATGCTTAGGCGGAACCATGGCAACTTGCAAACTTTGATCTTCATCGGCGAAGGTTTGTATTTGTTGGGTTAGCCTAGCACCTCATGAAGGGTTTGGAAGCATCACATGAACCAAAGGTTGAATTTTTAGGGTGCTAAGTTAACGAACATAGAATCGTTGCTAGAAAATTAGGGTTTCAAAAACTTTTCACATCATCTCATGAAGGAAAGGCTAGGGTTTTGAGAGTACAACCTTTGTAGCTCCCTATGCTAGACTCCTCGGCTACTTGGGATTTGGAAATGCTCCGCTTGAACTCCTCTAGGTCACCGACGATCCACCCGGAGTCCGCTTTGTCCAAGCTTGCAACTTCACCCGATCAAAAGAATGAAATGAAGCTACCACTCCAAACAAGTGGGCTAGACTTGTGTAGAATGGTGTTGTGCTTCTCTTTCTCACTTCAAAATCCTAACTTGATGAGCATTATGCTCACTTGAAAAATCTAGAGAGCAATGGAAGAAGGAGGAAGAAGATGGTGGCCCTTTTTGAATAAGAGAAGAAAAATCTCCTCTTGAAAAATAGAAAATATATCTTTATATATTTTTTATCTCTCATCTCAAACCATGGTTGAATCATTATTGAACTTGAGTTAAAAACCAAAAGGAAAAGTAATCCATGGTTAAATGGTGGGTGAGTATGGTTAGGTCAAGAAGAGTGTAGAAACAATCCAAAACTAACCCTTTTTCCTTTTCCTTTTGTTTTAGCTTAAATACAATAATAATTCATATAAAAACCCATGATGTGAGTCTTATATTGCCACCATTTTCTTTGTATAAGCAACCATAATTGATGATGTTTGTATGTATGTATGTATGCACATCCATATGTGCATGAATCTATAAAGAAAGTATACATGCATGCATACATCCATCATACTCAAGAAAGGATTTCAAGTGAGAAGCTAATGGTTAAATGATAAATCAACACTTGATTTATCAATCCGGCCATATCACATACGACCCCTACCAAAAGCAAGCCGCCCGATCAATATACGGTATCCTATGCGCGCATTTTAATCGGGTCCATGCGCATATCGCATACGCGCACCACAACGTTTCGCCTGGACTAGGAAACTCCATTGTGGGACTCTGAGACTCGTCAATACGCCGGCAGTGGATGATGATCATATCAAGCACCCCCAAGCCGCAAGCGGTCAGCTAAACGTAACGGCCACCCGGGTATTGAGCGATCAGAAGAGAACAAGAGAACCTGATACAACTCCCGTCGAGCCAATCGGCAACACTTCCCGTACATTCCGGTCTCCTCGTCTGATATGTCGCATATCAAGTCTAGGGGTGGTAAACGTCAGACCCCAATAACCGATAAGTCGTGCCGATGTGAGGCTCATAACGGGTCAAGAAACTACTGGAAACACTTACCAGCAAATCTCTGAATCAGCCCTAGCCAGGGACTTCCCTGTTACGGCCAATCGAGCACAGCGCAACATCAACCCCCAATACCGGGAGAGACGAAACCCCTCCTATCGCTCATTGCCTCCATGTGACTCGGGACTGTACCCAAAAACCACCGTTTTGCACGCCCTCATGAATGTGGTAAGGTGGAAATCAAAGCACAGTGGGAATCACACAAGACTCTATGACGATCTCGGGTCTACAGACTAACCTGCACAAGTGTCACCTGAGAACTGCCATCTGACATGAGGTATAATACCATCTGGGAGTTCTCGGCGAGTCCGTCCAGTGTACCCAGTCTCCACTGAGCACCCGTATACCATCTCTGATGTCAAACACCAATGGATATGGGATCATCCATCGCCCATCTCATGGGTCGAGAAGCGTATACACTAGTCTACACTGGTATATCGATGCCCCGTCTTGATACACCTACGACTAGGGACCTTGAAGGATGTACTTATGGACTACCATGTCCCCACTAGTATGATCTGCATCATAGTCCAGGTAGTCAAGTACACATCCTAAGGTGTCACGTCCCGAAAGTACAGAATATGACCGGCACTTAAACTACAAAACGTCTCGAGGCGTACGTAATCTAAGTAAGCCGAAAACCCAGAAATCCAAACTAAGAAAAGTAGTAGAGTGAAGGAAAACCAATTTAAACAAGTAGTTTTAATAGCATAAGCCGAATTATGCGGTTTTTAAAAAAAACATCAATATTTCCCGAAAATTTCGGCAGAGTCTCCTTTGTAAATACTGGCTCCCAAACGGGATACAACATGAATAGTATATGAAATCAATAAAAGGCATCCCCAAGCGGGAGCTAGCTCTTCGTCAATCGACGGTCATAACCACACAAGCAATATAATATACAACGCCAACGGCGAGGATCAAAAACTCAAAACCACAAGAAAACCACAGAAATAAAACGCGCGACTCTAAGGTCGAAAGAATAACATCACTGGTCTCTATCTCTGAAATAAATACATGTTTGGTTGATGGAACTTCTAGATACAACAGAATAATGATATACAAGATATATAATGGGGGGTACGATACAAGTAAACCCACCTACTAGCAAATCACCCGAAGGAAACTATGCCCGCAAGCCGTAATGAAACCTGTACGGCAACCTGCAAGAAACTGGGGCACAACGGGGGTGAGTTGCCAACTCGTGAATAGAAAAACATCTACGGAAAGAAATTGCATAAATAACGCAACCTAGGTCAATGATCATAATATATCCTCAAATATATGTATAACATGTAGCCTATAACAATGGCTAGGGTAATATCTAACCCGAGTGTGATCTCATGTGCCCGTGTCAGTGCCTCAGGTAGCAATATATCATATGAATGAGGTATGAATGCATGAAAACAGAATACATGTAAATGAAGGAACTGTTTTCATAAATTAGTGAGATTTCCTTTGTATTTTTAAAATGAGGTATCATAAATGAAATCAGCATCAACAGTGTCTAGCATCGACACAAAACATAAATCTCAATGTCTCAAAACCGCAGGCTCCGGCTATCCGGACTGGCCTGTATCATCAAATCTCAGTACCTCAATATCTCGAAATCTCAATGTCTCAATCTCAATATCTAGGGCGTCGTCAGTCCAGACCGGCCCCTACCATCCATCTCAAGACCACGACGGTATCCTCCGGATATCCGACGCGTCGGGTAAAATCACCGGTAGGTAGTCTCCCCCTGCCAGGCTCATCGTCATCACCACGAGCTTCTTGCCCCGGGGTACCTTACCGGGCCCACCATGTACCCGAAACGGTTCATCCGCCTCCTCGAATCGGGTCTCGAAATCCATCAGCAAACTCATGGTGGACGACTCATACATCATGGGAAAACCGCATTTTTATTTAAAAAGAGAGAAAGCAGTTTATATGTGTTTTGCGGTTTTCCTCCAAATCCAGAAAGTATCATGGAAATTCGAATCATCAATAGCATGTAAAACCATGAATATAAGCATGAGCATCCATGAATGCGGCATATAATGAATAACAGTATGCATGAAGTGACAAGTAACAACTACAATGTCTAAACTAGCATATAAGGCAAGCAACTAATCATCATGTTAAAACTACTAGTTAACAAGCTACATTAGGCAATAATATTTTCTAAGGTGTGCGTGACATGGCAATTACCGATGAAGATGTGTGTGAGCCGGCAAGTAAGTGTACGTGGTACATACGCATCATCGGTAATGGTGATGGTGTCCTAACAGCATGATATCAATAATGAAATATGAATTTCAAAAAATATGCGATGCGGAGCAATAGCAATAATATGCGGGAGCTGAATACTAGACACAACGATAACTAAACTGCATTACCCTAATATACGTCCTACAATAGTGCCTTTTGAAATAATACGAATCGCGGTGTTTTGAAAATAAGGGCTACGGTGTTTTTAAGAAAAGATACGTCTTTTGAAATATCCGTAGAATCCCTTGACCTATCTTTTAAAATACCCATGATTCGTTAGTTTTGAAATAGGTAGGAGTCTAATCTAATCTAACAACTACACTAAACTATACGGTTGAACTAACAAGCTGAACTACAGGTAAGGAAACCGCCTAACATCTGAGTCGATACGTATACATACCTGTATATATATAGTCGGTGATCCCGCCTCAATAATATCATATCCGATACCATATCTATAATCAGACATCCCAAGTCAAGAGTGTGGATCAATCATCAATATATAGCTTGTACGTAAATCCGTCGTACGGCATCCCCAAATCTGGGTACGGGCCAATATCATGTTCATCACATTATTCATCTGGTATCTTCTTTATCAAAGATCCTAATCCAGGTACTGATCTCTGTCTAGTACAATACTGATACCACCTAAGTATGCATGCACGTGTGTGAAAACTACGTCAAAGGACCCGCTAAAACATCAGGTCGTATATCAAATACGAACCCTGCCAAATCACCGTTCTCACGGTCTCAATCAAATCTTATCGACTTATCTCAAATCCCAATTACTATCCTCAAATTAGCATGTGAACACATAGTCCCATACCCATGTGAACACATAACAATATAACCCGATATAAGCACATGTGAAAGAAGAATGTATGCAAGTATAGTATGTGTGTGTAAAAGTGGGGTAACCTCTACTCTAGGGTCTCGCAACACAAACTAATCCGATCACACCCTAAATCCATCTATATCATTGCTAACACCAAACAATACATATAATCACTATGTGTGTATACGTATTCGTATACATCACCACGAACTGCGGGGGTGCTATACGCCATCCACCCGACTTCTCCCCGTAGATATAAATCTACTCACCTGGTCCTCGCTCGCCGGTGCCGACGTCGCTACGCGCTTGCTTGTCGTCTCGAAGTCCACATGGGGTACCTACATATCACAACGTATCGTATCGCATAAAAACCCAATTCAAAATCGAAACGGCATACGAAAACTAAATCGGCACGCGTATCATGCATAGGTCAAAACCTATCGCCTACACATGTAAAAATAGCCAAACCAACCCTCGATGTCGATGTACAAACGTCAAAACATCGAGAAAAACACCAAACACACTCATTTGTACAGTTACAAGCACTAATTATAATATAAAATAGCTTAAAATTCGCAAAAACCCCAATTTCACTTAAAAAGTCATTTTTCCGAAAATCTAGCAAGCACAATTCGCCGTTTTTGTACAAAACATGATGTTTTAACAAAACTAATGGCTATAAGGCTCACTAACCATCTTAATTAAGTCATAAAAACAATTCCCATAATTTAATCTCGTTAATTTCCAAAAACCCTAAAATTCTAGTTTACAAAATACCTAAATTTTAACAATTTTATAGCAAAAAATGCACAAACCACAATCTAGCTTGGATTTTCATGAACTAAAGTATTAAACTACACTTAATAATGTTAAAGAAGTCATGAAAAGTATATTTAGATTTTTCTCTTAATTATAATCATAGTTTTCAAAACCTAGTTAGCAAATTAGCATAATTGTCACAATTTAAATTAACAAAAATGCAACCTAGCAACTTACTTTGATTTAGCAACCATTAATATGTCAAAACATCACACAAGCATAATCTCATAACATAAAACCCTAACTAGCAATTAACCCCATTCTAGAATTCACAAGCTTTCAAATTAAAACCTAATTAAGCATCTAATTAGATAATAAGGAAGTATTATAGCAACAATTAAGTAACTAATCAAAAATCAAACCATGAGACAAATATTTATACCTCACAAAACTTGAATCAAACATGCAACCTAGCCTCACAAACTTGCTTCTTTCACCATGATCCATACTAGAATAGGTAAAGGAAAAATGGGTAAGAATTGGATTTGAGTTTTAGCTTGATTTTAGATGGAATTTTGGAGATTTTTTTTGAAGGGTTTTGAGTGAAATGAGATGAGAAAAAGGGGAGGACAGCAAGAGGGAGGCTCGGCTGCATCATGAGGAGGAGAGGAGTGAGAGTGAGGTGGGGAAAAGCAAGTGAGGAAAGTTCAAAGTCAACACAAAAGTCAAAGCCCATACTTCAATTAACTTCTTCTCTCTTTATTCTTTTCTCTTCAAATCTTCAAGTGGGGAAAATTGATGGGGCTGCTGAATTCAGCCATGAGAGGAAATAAATGGGTGTGTGTGAGTGTGGGTATGGGTGTGGGGTGATGAAAAATGATAAATACAATACCCTAAACATCCATTTACACTAAAAAAAGCCTTTTTTCTTCAATAATTTCTAAACCGTTTTGGCAAACGATTTCGTTTCAAAAACCACATGATAAAATTTTGTTTAATGTTTTATGATGCACAAAATTTGTTTCAACTCATTCCAATTTGTAATTTTCCCAAATTAAATATATTAGTGACGGCTTAAAATAATATTAAAATAATTAATTTCGGAAAAAATTTCAGAAAATTTGAAATTTCACCAGTGGCTCAATAAACACCAAATACTAGCAATTACATAGCTAGATTATGTATATTTAATTTTATAATAAAGATAATTGCATTTTGACTTTTTACAGAAAACCCCTCTTATTTTACCGATTTTTCGAAATTTCACCGAAACGATTTTCAAAACGTTACAATCTTCCCCCCTTAAAGAAATTCGGTCCCCAAATTTAAATTGAAACTCCCCCCAAATACTAAAATATTTCAGCCAAAACCATCTAATCGCCGGGTCTCCGAAATCATAAATACATAAAACGCATCATAGCGCAATGCATGCGCATGAAAAATGAGCATATAACTCAAAATCAAAACTCCGTCAAGCATCTCGCAATCATCGGAGTCAAGGTGAAGACACGAATGCCAAATCTCAAGCAAGACCGATATGCTATAAATCGGAACTATACATGTAAATATCAGGAGGAAATGCATGCCAAATCCTTTAAGTTGCTGTGCAATGCACATAACACTGCACAGTGGCGGACGTCTATCATAAGAAAATAACTATATACATATATACCTTTGTTTGAAATGTACGTTTCGCCGTTTTGGGAAACAATTTAGAAGGGTTTTCCTTGTTTTAAACGTTTCGCGTCATATCAGACACGTAGGTAAATACTGAGACTATAGCTCGCTTTTTGCAATTCCCTTCAATAGCTATCAATGCATGCAAAATACATTCAGGTACTGTCCTCTGACTAGTCCTGCTTAGTACGAAAACACATCGCAATTATTATAAAAAAAAACGTACTGCTCTATAAGAAATCAATCCCAAAATACGTGTATGAATACTACGTGCGTCTAGTGCGCATAACAATCAATATCCATATACCTGCCATATAAGTGCACAGAAACAAGATCTAAGTGCATCAGGTGTGCACAAAGCATCTATCGTAGGCAACGTGTGTGCCTGACAGCAAAAATCAGGTGCATCTGACATGCACGAAAAAAATCTCGATTTAGTGCATCTGGTGTGCACCAAAATCGCATCTCAAGACATGCGCTCAACATCCGCGAAAACCCAAAACCAGGGCATCCATCATGCACGAAATCATGAAATCCAATATCAAGCACCGAACATGCGCAAAATCAAATCAGGTGCACAAAACAGATATCGAGTATCACAATCGAAATCGAAGTCCAGCGCATCTAAGTGCACAAAAGGCGTATCACTGCACTGCAAGCATATATAAACCATACAGAGTGCAGGAACCAAATCGTGTGCGTGCATATGCACAAAATCAACTCAAATGTCTAAAACCGTAAAATCACAAACATGTGAAACAAAAGCACGAAAACGATATCAAGTGCAACACTGTGCAAAGATCGTAAATCCTCAATCATCAAAATCAAATCATGCGAATAAATTACCCAAAATATCGAAATCAATAATGGCGGAATAGTACCGCTCAAGTGCATCCTCTAAGAATCTCAGACCAACTGTCGCGGTCACTAGTGGGACGTCTCGTCGATGATCATGAACTCTGGCCTGCTGGTGTGCGTAACAATGACCACTCCTGGGTCAAGGTTTTCACTGTGAATTACCAATCTCTCAGTCCATCATCGCGACCACTCGTAAGACAGCATATCACTGGCATCGGCCTCTGGCTCTCTGATGTACGTGACACATCTGATCCTGGGTGTAGGTATCATTGCAGCAGTGTCCTGGAAGGAATCTTGCTCACGGTCTCTTCCATGTCTCGTCTCTGCCAACTGTCCGGAAGTCATCGTCCTTTCCTATATCTGCATTTTGCTCTGGAACGGCTGCATACCCATTGCGACTCCTTCTGGAAGGTATATCCAGTACTCTGCCTCGGCATGCACATCGCATCTTTGATGTCGGCGGAGGGGAACGTCATCATGTCCAGATCTTGTACGAACCTCTTACTCCATTTTTCTCTAATGTCGACCGCTTCGGACTCGTCTCGTCGTGGCTGCATGGACTGAGCTCCAACGGCTATCCTCGTATCGGGAGTCTCCCAAGAAATGCATCTCACCACCTAGCATTCGAATTAAGTCGAGCCATCCGATCGAGTCGTCAAAACCTCATAATCCCCCAAGAGCTCAACATCTTGGGCACAGTTTAATAGTATCGAGTACATACCACAGCATCGGTGGTCCAGCCATAGAAGGGCAAACCCAAGCCTCACTAATGGCGCCGTGGAAATGCCGCAAACCCGAAGGTTCAAAGGCTTTCACACGGTCATTATGTCGAGTTAGGGTTTCATTCTTCTATAGGTACCATAGAATTGCCTGCATGTCTTTTCGACTACTTTAAACTTGGAATAATAGGTTTCTGACATTCGATCGTCTCTGTCGACTCTCAACGTCTCCGCGTGAAGTCGTCTCTAGCTGGAATCAATCTATATGATGACCTCGCATCGGGGTAGCGAACGAACCACGTGTTCTAGTCATTCATCCTCGGTGACTAGCGACCTTCTATCATCTCTTAGTACAACTCGTACTGCACGCTGAACAGTGCCTCGACCATGATGAATAAGCAATACACCAACGGTCATCAAAATCTGGCTGGCCTCTATCATTGGCTCAATCCTCTAATACTGATCGGCACGTCCGAGAAATCTCGTAAAGGCGATCCGCCAAACGCTCATGGCGCGAAAACATCATAAAAAGACACATCTCCGCAATCGTGTGTCGCCGGAATTTCGCCCTGGTCAGTCCTCGTTCGTGACGAGCTCGTGCTGACCGCAACTCTAGCTGTAGCCCTCCCTGCCCGTAATCATGGCAGCAAAACCATAACTGGTACTGATGAGGCTAGATCGGAATGAATATAATACTGAGCAAAGAAATGTACATCCTAATGCTTCTTAAGTGGAGTAGCGTATCGTAAATATGCCGCGGAACATACCTACGGTACGTCACTCTACTTTAGTCACCTATTCCATCAACCAAGGGTCATCCTACGCTCCGAAGGTAAAACCTAACGCTCTGATACCAACTTTGTCACGTCCCGAAAGTACGGAATATGACCGGCACTTAAACTACAAAACGTCTTGAGGCGTACGTAATCTAAGCCGAAAACCCAGAAATCCAAACTAAGAAAAGTAGTAGAGTGAAGGAAAACCAATTTAAACAAGTAGTTTTAATAGCATAAGCCGAATTATGCGGTTTTTAAAAAAAACATCAATATTTCCCGAAAATTTCGGCAGAGTCTCCTTTGTAAATACTGGCTCCCAAACGGGATACAACATGAATAGTATATGAAATCAATAAAAGGCATCCCCAAGCGGGAGCTAGCTCTTCGTCAATCGACGGTCATAACCACACAAGCAATATAATATACAACGCCAACGGCGAGGATCAAAAACTCAAAACCACAAGAAAACCACAGAAATAAAACGCGCGACTCTAAGGTCGAAAGAATAACATCACTGGTCTCTATCTCTGAAATAAATACATGTTTGGTTGATGGAACTTCTAGATACAACAGAATAATGATATACAAGATATATAATGGGGGGTACGATACAAGTAAACCCACCTACTAGCAAATCACCCGAAGGAAACTATGCCCGCAAGCCGTAATGAAACCTGTACGGCAACCTGCAAGAAACTGGGGCACAACGGGGGTGAGTTGCCAACTCGTGAATAGAAAAACATCTACGGAAAGAAATTGCATAAATAACGCAACCTAGGTCAATGATCATAATATATCCTCAAATATATGTATAACATGTAGCCTATAACAATGGCTAGGGTAATATCTAACCCGAGTGTGATCTCATGTGCCCGTGTCAGTGCCTCAGGTAGCAATATATCATATGAATGAGGTATGAATGCATGAAAACAGAATACATGTAAATGAAGGAACTGTTTTCATAAATTAGTGAGATTTCCTTTGTATTTTTAAAATGAGATATCATAAATGAAATCAGCATCGACAGTGTCTAGCATCGACACAAAACATAAATCTCAATGTCTCAAAACCGCAGGCTCCGGCTATCCGGACTGGCCTGTATCATCAAATCTCAGTACCTCAATATCTCGAAATCTCAATGTCTCAATCTCAATATCTAGGGCGTCGTCAGTCCAGACCGGCCCCTACCATCCATCTCAAGACCACGACGGTATCCTCCGGATATCCGACGCGTCGGGTAAAATCACCGGTAGGTAGTCTCCCCCTGCCAGGCTCATCGTCATCACCATGAGCTTCTTGCCCCGGGGTACCTTACCGGGCCCACCATGTACCCGAAACGGTTCATCCGCCTCCTCGAATCGGGTCTCGAAATCCATCAGCAAACTCATGGTGGACGACTCATACATCATGGGAAAACCGCATTTTTATTTAAAAAGAGAGAAAGCAGTTTATATGTGTTTTGCGGTTTTCCTCCAAATCCAGAAAGTATCATGGAAATTCGAATCATCAATAGCATGTAAAACCATGAATATAAGCATGAGCATCCATGAATGCGGCATATAATGAATAACAGTATGCATGAAGTGACAAGTAACAACTACAATGTCTAAACTAGCATATAAGGCAAGCAACTAATCATCATGTTAAAACTACTAGTTAACAAGCTACATTAGGCAATAATATTTTCTAAGGTGTGCGTGACATGGCAATTACCGATGAAGATGTGTGTGAGCCGGCAAGTAAGTGTACGTGGTACATACGCATCATCGGTAATGGTGATGGTGTCCTAACAGCATGATATCAATAATGAAATATGAATTTCAAAAAATATGCGATGCGGAGCAATAGCAATAATATGCGGGAGCTGAATACTAGACACAACGATAACTAAACTGCATTACCCTAATATACGTCCTACAATAGTGCCTTTTGAAATAATACGAATCGCGGTGTTTTGAAAATAAGGGCTACGGTGTTTTTAAGAAAAGATACGTCTTTTGAAATATCCGTAGAATCCCTTGACCTATCTTTTAAAATACCCATGATTCGTTAGTTTTGAAATAGGTAGGAGTCTAATCTAATCTAACAACTACACTAAACTATACGGTTGAACTAACAAGCTGAACTACAGGTAAGGAAACCGCCTAACATCTGAGTCGATACGTATACATACCTGTATATATATAGTCGGTGATCCCGCCTCAATAATATCATATCCGATACCATATCTATAATCAGACATCCCAAGTCAAGAGTGTGGATCAATCATCAATATATAGCTTGTACGTAAATCCGTCGTACGGCATCCCCAAATCTGGGTACGGGCCAATATCATGTTCATCACATTATTCATCTGGTATCTTCTTTATCAAAGATCCTAATCCAGGTACTGATCTCTGTCTAGTACAATACTGATACCACCTAAGTATGCATGCACGTGTGTGAAAACTACGTCAAAGGACCCGCTAAAACATCAGGTCGTATATCAAATACGAACCCTGCCAAATCACCGTTCTCACGGTCTCAATCAAATCTTATCGACTTATCTCAAATCCCAATTACTATCCTCAAATTAGCATGTGAACACATAGTCCCATACCCATGTGAACATATAACAATATAACCCGATATAAGCACATGTGAAAGAAGAATGTATGCAAGTATAGTATGTGTGTGTAAAAGTGGGGTAACCTCTACTCTAGGGTCTCGCAACACTAACTAATCCGATCACACCCTAAATCCATCTATATCATTGCTAACACCAAACAATACATATAATCACTATGTGTGTATACGTATTCGTATACATCACCACGAACTGCGGGGGTGCTATACGCCATCCACCCGACTTCTCCCCGTAGATATAAATCTACTCACCTGGTCCTCGCTCGCCGGTGCCGACGTCGCTACGCGCTTGCTTGTCGTCTCGAAGTCCACATGGGGTACCTACATATCACAACGTATCGTATCGCATAAAAACCCAATTCAAAATCGAAACGGCATACGAAAACTAAATCGGCACGCGTATCATGCATAGGTCAAAACCTATCGCCTACACATGCAAAAATAGCCAAACCAACCCTCGATGTCGATGTACAAACGTCAAAACATCAAGAAAAACACCAAACACACTCATTTGTACAGTTACAAGCACTAATTATAATATAAAATAGCTTAAAATTCGCAAAAACCCCAATTTCACTTAAAAAGTCATTTTTCCGAAAATCTAGCAAGCACAATTCGCCGTTTTTGTACAAAACATGATGTTTTAACAAAACTAATGGCTATAAGGCTCACTAACCATCTTAATTAAGTCATAAAAACAATTCCCATAATTTAATCTCGTTAATTTCCAAAAACCCTAAAATTCTAGTTTACAAAATACCTAAATTTTAACAATTTTATAGCAAAAAATGCACAAACCACAATCTAGCTTGGATTTTCATGAACTAAAGTATTAAACTACACTTAATAATGTTAAAGAAGTCATGAAAAGTATATTTAGATTTTTCTCTTAATTATAATCATAGTTTTCAAAACCTAGTTAGCAAATTAGCGTAATTGTCACAATTTAAATTAACAAAAATGCAACCTAGCAACTTACTTTGATTTAGCAACCATTAATATGTCAAAACATCACACAAGCATAATCTCATAACATAAAACCCTAACTAGCAATTAACCCCATTCTAGAATTCACAAGCTTTCAAATTAAAACCTAATTAAGCATCTAATTAGATAATAAGGAAGTATTATAGCAACAATTAAGTAACTAATCAAAAATCAAACCATGAGACAAATATTTATACCTCACAAAACTTGAATCAAACATGCAACCTAGCCTCACAAACTTGCTTCTTTCACCATGATCCATACTAGAATAGGTAAAGGAAAAATGGGTAAGAATTGGATTTGAGTTTTAGCTTGATTTTAGATGGAATTTTGGAGATTTTTTTTGAAGGGTTTTGAGTGAAATGAGATGAGAAAAAGGGGAGGACAGCAAGAGGGAGGCTCGGCTGCATCATGAGGAGGAGAGGAGTGAGAGTGAGGTGGGGAAAAGCAAGTGAGGAAAGTTCAAAGTCAACACAAAAGTCAAAGCCCATACTTCAATTAACTTCTTCTCTCTTTATTCTTTTCTCTTCAAATCTTCAAGTGGGGAAAATTGATGGGGCTGCTGAATTCAGCCATGAGAGGAAATAAATGGGTGTGTGTGAGTGTGGGTATGGGTGTGGGGCGATGAAAAATGATAAATACAATACCCTAAACATCCATTTACACTAAAAAAAGCCTTTTTTCTTCAATAATTTCTAAACCGTTTTGGCAAACGATTTCGTTTCAAAAACCACATGATAAAATTTTGTTTAATGTTTTATGATGCACAAAATTTGTTTCAACTCATTCCAATTTGTAATTTTCCCAAATTAAATATATTAGTGACGGCTTAAAATAATATTAAAATAATTAATTTCGGAAAAATTTTCAGAAAATTTGAAATTTCACCAGTGGCTCAATAAACTCCAAATACTAGCAATTACATTGCTAGAATATGTATATTTAATTTTATAATAAAGATATTTGCATTTTGACTTTTTACAGAAAACCCCCCTTATTTTACCGATTTTTCGAAATTTCACCGAAACGATTTTCAAAACGTTACATGAGGGCTTTACCAACATGTAACTATAAGACAGTTTAAAGAGACTAGTATACATGTTAAGATAAAGAGCAACCAGATAGCATACTATCATATCGAGCAAGAAAGTCATCTCTATATATGTCCAAGCATCCAATATAATATACATCATCTGTACAATACTGGCCTCTAGGGCATATATACAACTAACAATCTCCCACTTGCACTAGGGCCAGCTACTGTAATATCGCATACCGAGCATCCCGAAGAGTCTCTCAAACTGTATCTGGGGAATGGCCTTCGTGAGTGGATCCGCTGTGTTATTCTTCGTGTCAACCCTCCTGACCTCGATCTCCCGGCGATCAACTATCTCCCAGATCAGGTGATACCGCCTCAGAATATGCCTGGATCGCTGATGGGACCTGGGTTCCTTGTCCAAAGCCACCGCTCCATTGTTATCGCAATACAAAGGTATTGGATGCTCAATGGATGGAACCACTACAAGTTCAGTAATGAACTTCTAGATCCAGACAGCCTCTTTGGCAGCATCGTTGGCAGCGATGTATTCAGCCTCCATCGTCGAGTCTGCCACGGTTTCCTGCTTAGAACTCTTCGAGCTAACCGCCCCTCCGTAAAGGGTAAAGACAAATCCCGACTGCGACTTAGAGTCGTCCTTATCACCCTGGAAACTCGAATCGGTAAAGGACTCCACTTGGAGTTCTCCATTACCATACACCAAGAGCATCTCTTTAGTCCTTCGTAAGTACTTGAGAATACTCTTCACAGCCGTCCAGTGACTCTCTCCAGGATCAGCTTGATACCTACTCACTACACTTAGTGAGTATGCTACATCGGGTCTGGTACATAGCATCGCATACATGATAGAGCCTACAGCCGAAGCATAGGGTATCCCTTGCATGCGAGCTCTCTCCAAATCAGTCTTGGGAGACATCTCTTTGGAGAGAGTGACTCCAGAGATCGTGGGCAAATTCCCACGCTTGGATTCTTCCATACTAAACCTCTTTAGTATGGTGTCAATGTACCTGGATTGGGACAATCCCAATATCCGTTTGGATCTATCTCTATAGATCCTAATTCCCAATATGCAGGAAGCATCACCAAGATCTTTTATTGAGAATCTTTGTGATAAGAAGAGCTTGACCGATTGCAGCATAGGAATATCATTTCCTATCAAGAGTATGTCGTCCACGTACAATACGAGGAAGACAACCTTACTCTCGGCTACCTTCTTGTAAATACAAGGTTCATCTACGTTTTTGACGAAATCAAACTCTTTGATAACGACGTCAAAGCAGATGTTCCAACTCCGCGATGCTTGCTTCAATCCATAAATGGATTTAAGCAGCTTACACACCTTCCCGCTGCTCCCATTATCTACGAAGCCCTCTGGCTGAGTCATGTACACGCACTCTTCTAAATCACCGTTTAGAAAGGCGGTCTTAACATCCATTTGCCAGATTTCGTAATCATGATATGCAGCAATGGCAAGCATGATCCGGATGGATTTAAGCATAGCCACTGGAGAAAAAGTTTCGTCATAGTCCACTCCTGGTCTTTGACCAAAACCCTTTGCAACAGGTCTAGCTTTGAAAGTCTCCACTTTCCCATCTACACCAAGTTTTTTCTTGAAGATCCACTTGCTCCCAATGGGTTTTACCCCTTCAGGAGTATCTTCCAAAGTCCACACTTTTTTGGTGTACGTGGATTCCATCTCGGACCGCATTGCATCCAGCCATTTCACTGAGTCCCCACTCGTGATGGCCTGCTTGAAGCTAGTTGGGTCATCATCCTCCATGATGCAATCCTCGCTCCCACCATCCATGAGAAAACCGTAGTATCTCTCAGGTTGGCGAGGAACCCTACTAGATCGGCGGAGAGGCTGAGGTTCGTTGGGAGCTGTTAGTTATATGTATGCCCTAGAGGCCATTACTGTACATTTGATGTATATTGTAGTGGATGCTGGGACATATATAGGGAGGACTTTCTTGCTCGACATGATAGTATGCTATCTGGTTACTCTTTACCTTAACGTGTATACTGATTGTCTCTCTGTTACATGTTGGTAAAGCCCTTAGGATGTGTACTTGACTATCTGGACTATGATGCGGATCATACTAGTGGGGACATGGTAGTCCATAAGTACATCCTTCAAAGTCCCTAGTCGTGGGTGTATCGAGACGGGGCATCGATATACCAGAGTAGACTAGCGTATACCTTCTCGACCCATACAGATGGGCGATGGATGATCCCATATCCATTGGTGTTTGACATCAGAGATGATATACGGGTGCTCAGTGGAGACTGGGTACACTGGACGGACTCGCCGAGAACTCCCAGATGGTATTATACCTCACGTCAGATGGCAGTTCTCTGGTGACACTGGTACAGAGTAGTCTGTTGACCCGAGATCGTCATAGAGTCTTGTGTGGTTCCCACTGTGCTTTGATTTCCACCTTACCACGTCCAAGAGGGCGTGCAAAACGGTGGTTTTTGGGTACAGTCCCGAATCACATGGAGGCAATGAGCGATAGGAGGGGATTCGTCTCTCCCGGTATAGGGAGTTGATGTTGCGCTGTGTTCGATTGGCTATAACCGGAAATCCCTGGCCAGGGTTGCTGAGATTTACTGGTAAGTGTTACCAGTAGTTTCTCGAATTTTTATAGACCTCATATCGACACGACTTATCGAGCTATTGGGGTTGACGTTTGCCACCCCTAGGCGAGATATGCGACATATCAGACGATCAGACCGGACTGTACGGTAAGTGTTACTGGTTGGATTCATAGGAGTGTGAGCGGGCTTGCTCGTCGATCTTCTGATCGCTCAATATCCGGGTGGTCGTTACGTTTAGCAGACCGCTTGCGGCTTGTGGGTGTTTGATATGATCATCACCTGCTGCCGGCGTATTGACGAATCTTTAGAGTCCTACACAGAGGTTTCCTGGCTCAAGCGAAACGAAATAGGAGCGCATATGAGATATGTGCGGGACCGAGAATAATTCGTGTATGTGATACCGTATTCTATTCTCGCGATGAATGTATCGAATGGTTGTATGCGATATAACCTAGTTATCGAATCAAGGATTGATTCGATAATCCGATACATTGGATATTAGTCGGTTGTATGCGATATGACCGGATCATTGAATCAAGTGTTGATTTAATGATTTAATGCATAATTATATATTTGATATATTACTTTGCATTAACTAGTATTGGTTCACTTTAAATGGATTTTCTCACTTGAATTGTGCAAGTGGTATATGTGATATACTTTTGTGCACTTGATTGTATCATGTTTGATGATACATGTTTACTTGGTTAAGTGTAAAGAATTAAGCCATGGTTAAACTAATGATTAGGGTTTTGTTATCTACTTATTTATTCATCTATTTATTTGTTTATTCTTTTTGGAAAAGATATGAAAAGAATGGTGGCTTTATTTGTAGTTTTATTGAAACTTCATGAAGCTTTGACCTAGTCCACCATTCTTGTCTCATGCTTAACCCTAACCATTCCACTTAACCATGATTCATTCTCTACACTTAACTATGGTTAGAATATGATAAGTATTGATTTTCTTTTCCATTTTGGATTAACTTATCATAACATTTTCATCTTCTTCTTCATCTTCTTCAATGAAGAAAGCTTGACTTCATCAATGGTGAATTGATGAAATGAGTGAGAAATCCAATTCTAAAGTGAACCCACTTCCTATTTCTTCATCCTCTACCTCTTGCCAAGTAGTAGAGTGTGTTTTCTTCACAAGTTTCATGACTTGGTGAAGTTGGAGCTTGATCTAGCGATGCCTCGACGTAGATCATCTTCGGCATCGTCGTCGATGACCTAGCCCGCTTTTTCTCCGATGAAGCCGACGCTAGAGCCCAAGATCCGATTTGTACAGCGAGGAGACATCATCGCGGAGCCATGGAGGTGGAGAACCGGATCTACAAAGGTTGTATTTCCGTTTACCATTTAGTTAAGTTGTTAACTAGCTCGTTGTTTCGCCTAAATTTCTAGTTAACGATCTAGTCTAGGGTTTCTCGGCACCGTAATTTTTGAAATTGGCATGGTTGATGCCTTGTGAGACCTCTTGGGAGTGCCTAGGAACCCTTCAGTGGTATCAGAGCCTAGCTAGAGCTTTAGGCGATGCGTAGACGACGTTTGAAACCCGAACGAACCCGAAACCCTAAACCGATAATGCTCTCTGGACATTTTTCAAATTTGTGGATTTTTGTCAATTAAAAATATGCAGAAAAATCAGCAGGGAATCTTAAGAATTACTGTGCAACACGTGTCCATGAATCCTCCATAGTGCGGCGGAACCGCGGCAGAAGCCTGGCTTCTGCGGCGGTTCCGCGGCCGTATGATGACGTCATCCTCCCCTTTTTGCACAGTAATTCCTATTTAATGATGCTGAGTTTTCTGGGAATTTTTAATTTGACTCATGAGTTGAGTATTCTGGGGTTGCTTTGGGATTCGTTGATTCGATCGGATTATCAGATTTTGTCTATGTGGTTTCCAGATAATTTTTTGAATATGTTAAAAAGTTCGACCGGATAAAAATACCCAATTTTTTCCCTGTCAGGAAATTTCCAAGCGTTGGATTTTTCCGTGGTTTAAAGACGTTCTAAGTAGTGCAAGTAACGCGATGGACCCTCTAGAAGACAACAAACCTTAACTCGATTATGTGACCGTCTTGAACTGCCCTTTGAACCTTAGGGTTTGGGGCAGTACGGCGTGCCACATGTGAGGCGTTGGCTTGACCCTTCTACGGCTGGACCGTTGGTACTGAGGCATGAAGTGAATGTCTTTGAACTTATTTCATGAGTTGATCTGTATCGGGAAAACTTGGGTGTTAGAATGTTCGATCGGAAAGTTTAACATTTTCTATTTATCTGGAATGGGATACAATAATTGGAATTCACAACTAGTTATGAGATAACTGAATGAATGTTATAAACATAGCAGTTTAGTCTCACTTGATCGATTGCCACGGAATTTTGATGTGATCAAAAGTCCGTCGCAATCACGTAGCGTACGCGGATACTCGCCGGATAAACTTAATAGACAGCTACACCCCTTAGCCCTGACCAAGTGACTGTAGGAGAACCCCGTCGCCGAAAGCATCCGTTCGGGTGCTCACGGCAGCGGTGTTCCGCCTTGGTGCACTTCGTCGATGGTATCGGGGGTGCGGCCGTCTACTAAAGTTTGCGACGAGCATTCGATCAGAACATCGGGAATCCTGTTGAATTCCCCGACTTGATATTGAAAAGAGTTTTTCGATAAAGAGACTAAAATGCGGGGTTTATAATTGTTAGGCATGTGATGTCTAAGGTATTCATTTGATTAGGCATGCGATGTCTATGCAGATTGCGGATTCCAACTGTTGTAGTTTTACACTTTCTTTTCTGTGACCGTAAGTGTAATATGTGATCTCGCCGGTTTCGTTGCTATATGTCAACGACAATTGGGATGTGCATATTTACTTACGTTGATGACATGTGATGTTATGTGTTGCTGGATATGTTATATTGGATCGTCGTGTTTGAATAGCCGGGGGTTTTTATGTGAGATGAGTGTTTTTCATTTTCATTCATGTAAAAACTTGTATGTAATATTCTATTATTTGGGGCACTTCTAGGTTACGGAAGGTGTCACCTTTTGTATATTATTCACTTTTCCGCACTAGGATAGACCCAAGGAGGAGGGCACAAGTAACCGGGTTCTGGGGTCCAGTGGGAGACCAACTCGAGGAGTCGAGTCCGGGTCTCCTAACTCTAGAATTGGTAGGGTTGCTTGCCGCTCTCGTAGGGGTCTAGGGGTGTGGGTTTGGCTATCCATCACGACCGTGGAATCCGTGTTTTATACTGGCTCGTATTGAAAACACGGACGTCCTAGTATATCCAATATTTCATATGATTCTTCTGCTGCGATATCTGTGATGTGATCATGTGATGTTCTGTGATGGATACTGTATATAGTATATATGATATATTATATAGACATTACTTATGTTTTACACCCGCGCTAGCCCTGCCCTGCTCTGCCGTTAGTCACCTAACCTAACGGTGCACGAGGGGACATCGAGGCGAATGCGGATGGCATAAGTGTACGTCGTATTTATCTGTGATGTTTAGGTACTTAAATGATGGGACTTCATTAATGAGATTAATGAAATAAAAGAAACCTAAGATGTTGTAGAATCGAATTTCAAAATAAAACAGGTAGCTACAGTTCTTGCTTTGCACAGCGGTATATGTGATATATCCTGCACCTTATTCGATGAGGAAAGGACCGAGATCCCTTCACCGGGAGTGACTCCTTTAGCAATAACTGGCAGATGCTACACACTCGGTTTGTCTTTTGATTGCTTTTAAGAGTTTTTGCTTTGCACAGTGATATATATGATATATCCCGCACCTCATTCGACGAGGAAAGGACCGACGATCCCTTCACCGGGAGTGACTCTTTTAGCAAAACTAGAAAAGCCTAAAAAACACTCCATTTCAAAATTCATTCGATCCTACAAACGATATCAAGTTCATTACGCAATAGGTTTTCAGAAAAACCTGTCGTAGCCCTCCGTCATTTCAGATAAGTAGTAGTTAGTATTCGTGCTGCGTTTGTTGGCCTTTGTCAAGACGCAGTGTGCAATAGCTAACTGGTGCTTATCTGCTTATGCATATGATGCAGATTGGATTAGGGTAGTCGTGCGACCTTGTTGGCCTTTGTCAAGGGCCGTGCGGGTGGGTTTAATTCAATCAGGAAATGACGGGTTGAACTTGACTAGCATCCTATGGTTTGTTGGCCTTTGTCAAGGTCATAGGAGGTTAGGGGCAAAATTATCGGGAGTTTCAAGTGTTGAAATTTGCAATGAGATTGCATACCTTCTATGAGATAGTTGGATCCCGATACCCGCTGCGAGTAAGAGTTACTCCTGGGAGAGTTTTATACATTACAATTAGCCGATCAAGTAGGTGTCTAGAAAGGTGTTAACGAGATTACGCCTCTGGGAAAACGAGATTTACATTAATTAGGTTCGTGCGAAAGCACGGGGGACCTCCCTCAAAGTACCGACACTGGCCTGGCTGAAAGATTGGCGAACTTGTAGTGTGTAATTAATCCCGGCTAGTCTTTCCTTTTAGGGTTTGAAGGAAGATTTGATAAAAAGCAGTGGGAGCCATCCTGATTAGATAAAATCATAACCAATCTAATTCTTGCAAGAGCGCACGCTGAGTGTTTTCTTCTCTATCTCTCCAGGTAGCGACCATATCACGCCTTAATCAAGATAATAATACGGATTATTGACCGAACCCGCTTGTTATACTGAGCTGGGGAACGTTGGTCCCGCTCCAACTTATAATTGTTATAAGACAGAGCAGGAAATTGGGGATTACCAGAATTCCCGTGCCGCCCAAACGAAGAGAGTGCATGCTGATGCATCATCTTCGGGTGTGTTCATTACAAAGAACTGTTTCTCTGTATCCTCTACGTCCTGGGTATGTGATACCAGATCAGGATCCCAGATATGTAATCTGTTACATAGAGCTACAGAAAGGTAGAGCACTGAGAACGGGTGATAAGTTTCATGAGGCAGAAAACGGGGCAAGTGTTGCAGCCAAGTCTGTTGGTCACTGTCACCCTGTATTCCAAATACATTGATTCTGAACAAATGTTATTAGATACCGAACCTGATATACAAAATCATATCTATCTCTTTATTAGTAAAGAAATGATAAAATTTTATATAGTTGGATAATGTTTTGAACATTTCCTATATCAAAAGTTGATCGGTTCAGGCACGTTATCTAAAAACATTGATGTTCTAAATCAAACTACAGTTCTTTAGTATACGGAACACACACAAGAGGAAGAGTTCAGAAATGAACGGATCCTTCTTGAGGTATTGTAGACTGGGTCATATCAATGCGACCCGACTAGCTGAAGTTACATAAAGATGTATATTTAAATCAGTTTGAATTTACATCTTATGAAACTGGCTAGTCATGTCACAAAGATAAAATGACCATAGCTCTGTTTATTGGAAACAGAGAAAGAGTTGGTGAACTCTTGGGACTGATACATGATGATGTATGTAAGGTCCCCTGTCTACACATGCCAAGACCGGTTCTTTATACTTCATTACATTCTCTGATGATCTTTCGAGATTCAGACCTATGTTCCTGTTGAAACACAAGTCAGAACCTTTTGAGATATTCACAGAATATAAGTTAGAAGTAGAGAACCAATACGGGTATAAGTATTATGTCCTTTGATGTGATCAAGGAGGAGAATACTTGAGCACGAAATTCCTGGACTATTCTAAACGAGAATGAGATTCTCTCTCAGCATTACTCCTCCGTATACACCATTGCACGATGATATATCGGGGTGGAGCAGATACACCCTATTTGATATGGTGTGCTCTATGATGAGTACTACTGAGTTTCCTATTTCCTTTTTGGGAGTTATGCACTTGAGAAGCTGCATACCTATTGAATAGGGTTCGAATCAAATCAGTTGCCTACCACTTCATATGTGATATGGAAAGGGAAGAGCCCATCTCTTAAGCTAGTTAAGATTTGGGGTTGTCCGGACTATGTCTAAAAGCAAAATCCGGACAAGCTCGAGGCAAAGTCTGTAATGTAGAACTGGAAAGGTTCCAGCTATACAAACTGCAGCTGATGATTTGATAGAACCAAAGGATTCAGTAGAGACCAACGAACCTCAGCCTCTCCGCCGATCTAGTAAGGTTCCTCACCCGCCTGAGAGATACTTCGGTTTCTCTATGACAGTGGGAGCGAGGATTGCATCATGAGATGATGACCCAACAAGTTTCGAGCTGGCCATCAGGAGTAGGACTCTGTAAGAATGGCTGGATGCTTAGTGATCTGAGATGGAATCCATGTACACCAACAAAGTATGGACTTTGGTTGCTATATCTGAAGGGTTAAATCCCCATCAGGAGCAAGTAAATCTTGAGAAGATTACTTGGTGTAGATGGAAAAGTTGAGACTTTCAAAGCTAGACTTGTTAAAGGTTTTCGTCATCGACCAGGCGTGGATAATGATGTAACCTTTTCAAGTGGCTATGCTTAAGTCCATCCAGATCCTACTTGCCACGGCTACATACCATGACTACGATATCTGGCGGTTGGGTGTCATGACTGCTTTTCTAAAGTGATGTTTTAGAAGAGAGCGTCTGTAAGTACACAGCCAGAGGGCTTCGTAGACAGTGGGAGCAGCGGAAACATGTGCAAGATGTTTTATGTAATAAAGCAGGCATCGCGGAGTTGGAACATCTATTTTGATGAGTTAGTCAAACAGTTTGACATCATCAAAATGGTAGATGAACCTTGTATATACAAAAAGGTAGTAGGGAGTATGGTGGAGATCCTCGTAGAGTACGTGGATGACTTACTCTTGATAAGAAAGGAGTTTCTTATGCTACGCTCGATCAATCTCCGTTTATCACAAAGATTCTCCGTGTAGGATCAAAATGATACCTCCTAAATCCTGAGTTTTGGATCTGTGAGATAGATTTAATTGGATGTTAGGATTCTCACTAGATGTAGTGAGATGGTATCAATCGATCCTGGGGAGAATCACTGGAAGGGTTCCAGGGTGATAAAGACGACTGAATGTCAGTCACAGGCATTGTCTTTACCCTCAATAAAGGGACGGTATGTTGGAAGAGTTCCAAGCTAGATACCGTGACATACTAGACGATAAAGGCTGGATACATCGCTACTTAAGATGCTACCAAAGAGGCTGTCTGGGTGTATATTGGTTCATGAGATGAACTACGTTCCTACCATTGTGAGACAATGGAGTTGTGGCTTATGCCAAGGAACGCAGGTCCCATCAGTGATCCAGACATATTCTAAGGCAGTGTCGCCTAATCATGGAGATAGTTGATCTCCAGGGTGATCAAGGTTAGGAGAGCAGACTTAGAGGATAACACGGCGGATCCACCCACGAAGGCCTATTCCCAGAGAGAGACTTTATGGGGATGGTTGAGTATGAGATACTACAACCACTGCTATCAGATGGCCCTAGTGCAAGTGGGAGATTGTTAGTTATATGTATGCCCTAGAGGCCATTACTGTACATTGGATGTATACTGTAGTGGATGCTGGGACATATATAGGGAGGACTTTCTTGCTCGACATGATAGCATGCTATCTGGTTACTCTTTACCTTAACGTGTATACTGATTGTCTCTCTGTTACATGTTGGTAAAGCCCTTAGGATGTGTACTTGACTATCTGGACTATGATGCGGATCATACTAGTGGGGACATGGTAGTCCATAAGTACATCCTTCAAAGTCCCTAGTCGTGGGTGTATCGAGACGGGGCATCGATATACCAGAGTAGACTAGCGTATAGTCCATAAGTACATCCTTCAAAGTCCCTAGTCGTGGGTGTATCGAGACGGGGCATCGATATACCAGAGTAGACTAGCGTATACCTTCTCGACCCATACAGATGGGCGATGGATGATCCCATATCCATTGGTGTTTGACATCAGAGATGATATACGGGTGCTCAGTGGAGACTGGGTACACTGGACGGACTCGCCGAGAACTCCCAGATGGTATTATACCTCACGTCAGATGGCAGTTCTCTGGTGACACTGGTACAGAGTAGTCTGTTGACCCGAGATCGTCATAGAGTCTTGTGTGGTTCCCACTGTGCTTTGATTTCCACCTTACCACGTCCAAGAGGGCGTGCAAAACGGTGGTTTTTGGGTACAGTCCCGAATCACATGGAGGCAATGAGCGATAGGAGGGGATTCGTCTCTCCCGGTATAGGGAGTTGATGTTGCGCTGTGTTCGATTGGCTATAACCGGAAATCCCTGGCCAGGGTTGCTGAGATTTACTGGTAAGTGTTACCAGTAGTTTCTCGAATTGTTATAGACCTCATATCGACACGACTTATCGAGCTATTGGGGTCTGACGTTTGCCACCCCTAGGCGAGATATGCGACATATCAGACGATCAGACCGGACTGTACGGTAAGTGTTACTGGTTGGATTCACAGGAGTGTGAGCGGGCTTGCTCGTCGATCTTCTGATCGCTCAATACCCGGGTGGCCGTTACGTTTAGCAGACCGCTTGCGGCTTGTGGGTGTTTGATATGATCATCACCTGCTGCCGGCGTATTGACGAGTCTTTAGAGTCCTACACAGAGGTTTCCTGGCTCAAGCGAAACGAAATAGGAGCGCATATGAGATATGTGCGGGACCGAGAATAATTCGTGTATGTGATACCGTATTCTATTCTCGCGATGAATGTATCGAATGGTTGTATGCGATATAACCTAGTTATCGAATCAAGGATTGATTCGATAATCCGATACATTGGATATTAGTCGGTTGTATGCGATATGACCGGATCATTGAATCAAGTGTTGATTTAATGATTTAATGCATAATTATATATTTGATATATTACTTTGCATTAACTAGTATTGGTTCACTTTAAATGGATTTTCTCACTTGAATTGTGCAAGTGGTATATGTGATATACTTTTGTGCACTTGATTGTATCATGTTTGATGATACATGTTTACTTGGTTAAGTGTAAAGAATTAAGCCATGGTTAAACTAATGATTAGGGTTTTGTTATCTACTTATTTATTCATCTATTTATTTGTTTATTCTTTTTGGAAAAGATATGAAAAGAATGGTGGCTTTATTTGTAGTTTTATTGAAACTTCATGAAGCTTTGACCTAGTCCACCATTCTTGTCTCATGCTTAACCCTAACCATTCCACTTAACCATGATTCATTCTCTACACTTAACTATGGTTAGAATATGATAAGTATTGATTTTCTTTTCCATTTTGGATTAACTTATCATAACATTTTCATCTTCTTCTTCATCTTCTTCAATGAAGAAAGCTTGACTTCATCAATGGTGAATTGATGAAATGAGTGAGAAATCCAATTCTAAAGTGAACCCACTTCCTATTTCTTCATCCTCTACCTCTTGCCAAGTAGTAGAGTGTGTTTTCTTCACAAGTTTCATGACTTGGTGAAGTTGGAGCTTGATCTAACGATGCCTCGACGTAGATCATCTTCGGCATCGTCGTCGATGACCTAGCCCGCTTTTTCTCCGATGAAGCCGACGCTAGAGCCCAAGATCCGATTTGTACAGCGAGGAGACATCATCGCGGAGCCATGGAGGTGGAGAACCGGATCTACAAAGGTTGTATTTCCGTTTACCATTTAGTTAAGTTGTTAACTAGCTCGTTGTTTCGCCTAAATTTCTAGTTAACGATCTAGTCTAGGGTTTCTCGGCACCGTAATTTTTGAAATTGGCATGGTTGATGCCTTGTGAGACCTCTTGGGAGTGCCTAGGAACCCTTCAGGAGCTACTGAATCCTCTGGTTCCACTAAATCTTCTGTTGTGTTTTGTTCAGCTGGAACCTCTTCCAGTTCTACCTCAGAGCCACTAATCTCTTTTGCAAGAAATTCCTTTTCTAAAAAGGTGGCATGTTGAGCAACAAATACTCTTTGTTCCTCACTATGGTAGAAGATATACCCTCGCGAATGCTTGGGATATCCAACAAATTTACACAAAACAGACCTTGCCTCGAGTTTGTCCGGTTTTTGTCTTTTGACATAGGCCGGGCAACCCCATATCTTTATAAAATTAAGATATGGTCTCTTCCCCTCCCATATCTCATATGGGGTGGTAGGCACAGATTTGGTAGGAACCCTATTCAGTACGTATGCTGCTGATTCCAATGCATATCCCCAGAAGGAAATAGGTAACTCAGCTACACTCATCATATAGCGCAACATATCTAATAGGGTGCGGTTCCTCCGTTCTGATACACCATTGTGCTGTGGTGTATATGGAGGAGTCAGCTGAGAGAGAATCCCATTCTCTTTTAGGAAGTCCAGGAATTCAATGCTCAAATATTCACCTCCTCGATCAGATCGTAGGATTTTAATACTTTTTTCCGGTTTGGTTCTCAACTTCTTGTTTATATTCTCTAAATTTCTCAAAAGCTTCTGATTTGTGTTTCATCAGGAACATATACCCGAACCTAGAAAGATCGTCAGTGAATGTAATGAAGTATGAAGAACCATCCCTGGCATGTGTAGACATAGGACCGCATACATCACTATGTATCAGTCCCAAGAGTTCAGTAACTCTTTCTCCGTGTCCCGTAAACGGAGTTTTGGTCATCTTGCCTTTGAGACATGACTGGCAAGTGTCATAAGATGAAAATTCAAATGGATTCAAATATCCATCCTTATGCAACTTAGCTAGTCGTGTCGCATTGATGTGACCCAGTCTACAATGCCACAAGAAGGATTCATTCAGTTCAGAATTTTTCCTCTTATGTGTGTTTGTTATGCTTAGAACTGTTGATTGATTTAGAACATAAATGCCATTGCACAACGTGCCTGATCCAACCAACTTTTGGTTACGGAAAATGTTCATAACAATATCCTGTAATACAAAATTATATCCCTCTTTACTCAACAAAGAAACCGATATAATGTTGCATATCAGGTTCGGCATGTAATAACATTCATTCAGAACCAATGTATTACCAGTTGGTAATGCAAGGAGATATTCCCCGACAGTCTTAGCTGCAACAATTGCACCATTACCAACTCTTATGTCTTTATCACCTTCTCCAAGTTCTCTATCTTTCCTAAGCCCATGTAACTGATTACATATATGGGATCCTGACCCGGTATCTAATACCCAGGACGTAGGGCAAATGGAGAAATAGTTCTCTGTAACGAACACACCCGAAGAAAATGCATCATCATGTACTTTCTTCATTCGGGTGGCATGGGAATCCTGGTATTCCCCTATGTCCTGTTCAGTCCTATAACTCTTATAAGAAAGAACGGAACCAACGTTCCCCAGCACAGTATAACATGCGGGTTCGGTCAATACATCCATATTATTATCTTGAATAGGGCATGACATGGTCGCTACCTGGAGAGAGAGAGAAGAAAACACTTTAGCGTATGCTCTTGCAAGATCAGATTGGTTATTATCTTATCTAATCAGGATGGCTCCCACTGGTTTTTATCAAATCTTCCTTCAAACCCTAAAAGGAAAGATTAGCCGGGATTAATTACATCCTACAACTTCGCCAATCTTTCAGCCAGGCCAGTGTCGGTACTTTGAGGGAGGTTCCCCGTGCTTTCGCACGGACCTAATTAAAGTAAACCTCGTTTTCCCAAAGGCGTAACCCCGTTGACACCTTTCTAGACACCTACTTGATCGGCTAATTGTCTTGTGTAAAACTCTTCCAGGAGTAACAATTACTCGCAGTGGGTATCGGGATTCAACTATCTCATAGAAGGTATGCAATCTCATTGCAAATTTCAACACTTGAAATTCCCGAAAATATTTTTCCCCAAGCATCCTATGACCTTGACGGAGGTCAACAAACCACAGGGTGCAAGTCAAGTTCAACCCGTCATTTCTTGATTGAATCAAACCCACCCGCACGACCCTTGACGGAGGTCAACAAGGTCGTACGACTACCCTAATCCAATCTGCATCACATGCATAAGCAGATAAATACTAGTTAGCTACCGCACACTACGCCTTGACGGAGGTCAACAAACGTAGCACGAATACTAAGTAGGATTTATCTGAAATGACGGAGGGCTACGACAGGTTTTTCTGAAAACCTATTGCGTAATGAACTTGATATCGTTGTAGAATCAAGTGAAGTTTTGAAATGGAGTGATTTTGAGGCTTTTCTAGTTTTGCTAAAGGGGTCACTCCCGGTGAAGGGATCGTCGGCCCTTTCCTCGTCGAATGAGGTGCGGGATATATTATATATATCACTGTGCAAAGAAGAAACTATAGAAGCAATCAAAAGACAAACCGTGTGTGTAGCATCTGCCAGTTATTTCTAAAGGGGTCACTCCCGGTGAAGGGATCTCGGCCCTTTCCTCATCGAATAAGGTGCAGGGTATATCATATATACCGCTATGCAAAGCAAAACTGTAGCTACCCTTTTTATTTGAAAATTTGATTTTACAACATCTTTTAGGTTTCTTTTCTTTTATTAATCACATTAATGAAGTCCCATCATTTAAGTCACCTAAACATCACAGATAAATACGACGTACACTTATGCCATCCGCATTCGCCTCGATGTCCCCTCGTGCACCATTAGGTTAGGTAACTAACGACAGAGCAGAGCAAGGCTAGTGCGGGTGTAAAACATAAGTAACGCCTATATAACATATCATATATACTATATACTGTATCCATCACATCATATAATGATCACATCACAGATATCGCAGCAGAAACATAGATATAATGTGGGATATACTAGGACGTCCGTATTTAGTATTTAGCCAAAATAGAAAATACGGATTCCACAGTCGCGATGAATAGCCAAGCCCACACCCTGGACCCCTACGAGAGCGGTAAGCGACCCTACCAATTCTGGAGTTTAGGAGACCCGTCTCGACTCCTCGAGATGGCCTCCCACTGAACCCCAGAACCCGGTCACCCGTGCTCCCCTCCTTGGGTCCATCCTAATGCGGAAAAGTAAATAATATACAACACTGGTGGCATCAACCTCAACCCGGAAGTGCCCCAAATTAAAGAATATTACATTACATTTGAATTTACATGAATGAAAATATAAAACTCTCATCTCATATAAAAAAAACCGGCTATTCAATCGCGACAATCCTGCACATCATATCTCAGCAACACATAATATCTCATATCATCAACGTAAGTAAGTATGCATACACCGATTGTCGTCGACGTATAGCAACGACAATCGGCAATACCACTACATACTACACTTACGGTCACAGAAAAGAAAGTGTAAAACTGCAATATCTGGAATCCACATTCTCCTTAGACATCGTAAATGCGAAATATCACATACCTCGTATTTCATGTCTTATAATATGAATTCCACACATTGCATCACATTCCAGATAATTAGACGGTATTAAAGTTTTCGAACGAACGATCAAATAACCAAGATTCCCTAAAGCTCAACACTTGAGCGAAGTTTAAAAACTTGGAGTGTGACACAGTAGTAGCGGTCCAGCCGTAGAAGGGTCAAGCCAACGCCTCACATGTGGCACGCCGTACTGCCCCAAACCCTAAGGTTCAAAGGGCAGTTCAAGACGGTCACATAATCGAGTTAAGGTTTGTTGTCTTCTAGAGGGACCACCACAAAACTTGCACGAACCTCCGAAGGATTTAAACCCCGTGAAAAGTGAGCAAATGATACTCGTTCAAACACTTCAATACTTTCTAATTTACCCGGAAAAGTCACGAAATCAAAATTCCGATCGAATCGTTGAGTCCAAAACCATCTCCAGAATTTTCAGCACTAAATTCAAATTAAAAATACCCTAAAAAATATACAAGCAGAAGCCAGCATTACTGTATAAAAATGATGCATTGATTGATCTGTATGGCCGCGGAACCGCGGCCTAAGCAAGCTTAGGCCCCGTTTCCGCGGAAATAATAACTGTTCATCGCATCGTTTTTATACAGTAATTCTTATATTTACCTGCTGAATTTTTTACATATTTTTAATTCTGAAAAACAGCAGTTTTGAAGAGAGCGCTAAAATTCCGTGTTTTCCGGCTCGATCGGAGTTTTAACTTCGTTAAAGTGTCGCCTAATGTTCTAGGTCGGCTCTGATACCAATGTTGGGTTATCCTAACACCTCATGAAGGGTTTGAAAGCATCACATGAACCAAAGGTTGAATTTTTAGGGTGCTAGGTTAACGAACATAGAATCGTTCCTAGAAAATTAGGGTTTCAAAAACTTTTCACATCATCTCATGAAGGAAAGGCTAGGGTTTTGAGAGTACAACCTTAGTAGCTCCCTACGCTAGACTCCTCGGCTACTTGGGGTTTGGAAAAGCTCCGCTTGAACTCCTCTAGGTCACCGACGATCCACCCGGAGTCTGCTTTGTCCAAGCTTGCAACTTCACCCGATCAAAAGAATGAAATGAAGCTAACACTCCAAACAAGTGGGCTAGACTTGTGTAGAATGGTGTTGTGGTTCTCTTTCTCACTTCAAAATCCTAACTTGATGAATATTATGCTCACTTGAAAAATCTAGAGAGCAATGAAAGAAGGAGGAAGAAGATGGTGGCCCTTTTTGAATAAGAGAAGAAAAATCTCCTCTTGAAAAATAGAAAATATATCTTTATATATTTTTTATCTCTCATCTCAAACCATGGTTGAATCATTATTGAACTTGAGTTAAAAACCAAAAGGAAAAGTAATCCATGGTTAAATGGTGGGTGAGTATGGTTAGGTCAAGAAGAATGTAGAAACAATCCAAAACTAACCCTTTTTCCTTTTCCTTTTGTTTTAGCTTAAATACAATAATAATTCATATAAAAACACATGGTGTGAGTCTTATATTGCCACCATTTTCTTTGTATAAGCAACCATAATTGATGATGTATGTATGTATGTATGTATGCACATCCATATGTGCATGAATCTATAAAGAAAGTATACATGCATGCATACATCCATCATACTCAAGAAAGGATTTCAAGTGAGAAGCTAATGGTTAAATGATAAATCAACACTTGATTTATCAATCCGGCCATATCACATACGACCCCTACCAAAAGCAAGCCGCCCGATCAATATACGGTATCCTATGCGCGCATTTTAATCGGGTCCATGCGCATATCGCATACGCTCACCACAACGTTTCCCCTGGACTAGGAAACTCCATTGTGGGACTCTGAGACTCGTCAATACGCCGGCAGTGGATGATGATCATATCAAGCACCCCCAAGCCGCAAGCGGTCAGCTAAACGTAACGGCCACCCGGGTATTGAGCGATCAGAAGAGAACAAGCGAACCTGATACAACTCCCGTCGAGCCAATCGGCAACACTTCCCGTACATTCCGGTCTCCTCGTCTGATATGTCGCATATCAAGTCTAGGGGTGGTAAACGTCAGACCGCAATAACCGATAAGTCATGCCGATGTGAGGCTCATAACGGGTCAAGAAACTACTGGTAACACTTACCAGCAAATCTCTGAATCAGCCCTGGCCAGGGACTTCCCTGTTACGGCCAATCGAGCACAGCGCAACATCAACCCCCAATACCGGGAGAGACGAAACCCCTCCTATCGCTCATTGCCTCCATGTGACTCGGGACCGTACCCAAAAACCACCGTTTTGCACGCCCTCATGAATGTGGTAAGGTGGAAATCAAAGCACGGTGGGAATCACACAAGACTCTATGACGATCTCGGGTCTACAGACTAACCTGCATAAGTGTCACCTGAGAACTGCCATCTGACATGAGGTATAATACCATCTGGGAGTTCTCGGCGAGTCCGTCCAGTGTACCCAGTCTCCACTGAGCACCCGTATACCATCTCTGATGTCAAACACCAATGGATATGGGATCATCCATCACCCATCTCATGGGTCGAGAAGCGTATACGCTAGTCTACACCGGTATATCGATGCCCCGTCTCGATACACCTACGACTAGGGACCTTAAAGGATGTACTTATGGACTACCATGTCCCCACTAGTATGATCTGCATCATAGTCCAGGTAGTCAAGTACACATCCTAAGGGCTTTACCAACATGTAACTATAAGACAGTTTAAAGAGACTAGTATACATGTTAAGATAAAGAGCAACCAGATAGCATACTATCATATCGAGCAAGAAAGTCATCTCTATATATGTCCAAGCATCCAATATAATATACATCATCTGTACAATACTGGCCTCTAGGGCATACATACAACTAACAGTATTGATGGCCGAGTAGAGAATATGGCATTGACCTCATCTTCCGAGTCGCTGCCGAAGATCAACATAGGAGTGGACGATCCCGGTTTGTTGTAGTGGGGCGGCCCTGAATAGACTATCTCTTCTTCCTCCTCGGTATCACTCCCGAAGACCGGAATGGTGGTGATAGCTTTGTTCGACATCTTTCTATGTCTTCAAAATCTGGTAAGAAGTATTTTGCATCTTCGTACTTTCGGACTTCGTTCACGGAGAATGGGTTCAGCTCTCCTGTTACGGTATACTCGAGACCATCCTTGAAATACTTCATACACTGATGTTGTGTAGAAGGGATGATATTGTACTCGTGTAAGCAGGGCCGGCCGAGCAAAGCATTGTAGCACGTCTTGGCGTCAATGACGTGGAACTTAATGTTCGTGACAAGCAGCCCAAAGCGTAGTGTCAATATTACAGACCCAAGCGTCCATGATGACTGGGAGTCAAATCCGGAGATGGTGATTTTATCGCGAGCGAGGTGTTGAACACTCATACAGATTTCCTTTAACACCCTTACGTTAAGGAGGTTGACGGAGGACCCATTGTCGACCAGGATTTTACCTATCTTGATTTCATGACGGTATTCGGAGACATATAGGGGGCGGTTGTGCTCGCATGTCCCAAGGAGGAAGTCTTCATCGCCGAAGGTGATATCGGCCGTGTGTACTTCTTCCAGCTCGTCCTTCATCTTTTCTTCGGCGAGGAAAGCTTGGAATTGCTCTGGCTCTTGTAGTGCCTTGATCAATGAATCTCTTGCTCCTTTGGATAACAGAAGGGCGTCGAGAATGCTTAACTGCGAAGGCAGCTTTCTCAAGTTTGCCAGAACGTTGTAGTCCACCTTACTTTTCTTTGGCGGGTCCTTGGCTGTCAGCTTTTCGACGGCTTGGTCATCAAGGATGATATCCCCAGGGACTTTTTCTTTTCCCTTATCTTTTCTATTTAACCCAATGTTCGAAGGCCTAAGATTCTTTTCGGGCAGCGTGCGATTACGCAGCTGAATGTTCTCGCAGTTCTTCGGTTCTTCCTCTATTTCTTCATCAAAATCGCTCCCAAAGGTGAGAACTTGCGATCCCCTATAGTCAACCATGTGGAAGTTGCCGGCGGTTCTTTTGTGCTCCTCGGTCGTATTTCTTCGCTCCCGACGAGCTTTGCGTTTCATCCGCTTGAAATGTTACCGGTGGGAAACATATCCCTGCCACCATCTTTTAAAAGCGTTGCACTCCTCGGTGGGGTGTGCAATCTTTCGATGATATAAGCTGTAGGTAGGATGTGTTTCCGCTTCACTAAGAATGTTTTCTTCGAAGGGTGGCAACTTCATTCCCATTGATATGGCTTTAGCGAACCTCTTCTTCATCTTGAACCTGTTATTATTTGCGACGGATGTACTTTGATCTGGTGGCAGTGTTTCAACCCTTTCGTCCAGTCGCCGGCGTTTGGCCTTTTCAAATATGGCCATTTCATGCTCTCGAGCAGCTTTGCTTTTAAGTAGAGCTTCATTCAGGAATGCATCAATCATTTTGTCTGACGGCTCTAGAAGTTCCGATTTAGGATTTGCCCCCAGTTTCTCGGTGCAAGGAGCTTCTTATTGTCTATCGACGAGTGAGAGATCACATGGCAACATGCCACGTAATCTTCAGATTCATCCGACGAGTCTTCTCCATTGTCATCACCTCCGTCCTCAAGGACGTGGCTGAGAAATTCTTGGAGTGTGACTGGAGTCCGCGCCTTCTGGTTATATTCTTCCAGCGTGTCAATCTGCTTTTGCAGGTCCGTGCGCTTATCACTAGGCTTCATGGGCTTCTTGGATTTCTTCTTCTTCTTCGAAGATTTCGACAGCTGAGTGTGAGTGCTTTGGCTATCACCACCAATCTTTGGAGTTGGGCGCAGCTTCAGCATCCCCTCGATGATCTAAGGTTCCAGTGGATTCTTCCACTTAATTGCCGGACATGTTTGGAGATCCTTCAGCATTCTTTTAGTTTTGGCTGAAAGAGCGACCTCCCATGCAGCTTCTTCTACGAAAGAGCATGATGCCCCCGGTGTATCCGTCTTCTTGGGAGTGTGTGTCCGAGGCGGGTTCACCTTCCAATTCTCGGATAATACGAATTTGCTCTGCAGGTACTGATCTTCTATCCAGCTTTTGAAGATGTAACAATCTTCAATCGGATGGCCCAACATTCGGTGATAAGGGCAATAGTTAGGATTGCTAATGTCGCCTGGTTGCGCTGGGCGTCTTAGCTCCGGCAGAGTGATGAGCCTGTTGCGCAGTGCGAGCACGAATAACCTCTTCGTCTTGTCTCGAGGGAATGAGTAAGGGCGTCTCATTTTATCTTCGAGAGATCGAGTTCTATTATTTTGGCGATCAACTGGTCTTAGACTACTGGGCTATTGTTGAGCATTAGCGACGACGGTCGCTTTCCCCTTTCCTTTCTCGTTCCGCGGCTCCGGCTTTGGAGGAGATGGTCTATGACCCATCTGGTCCATGTTTACCCCAATCAGAGCAAAGCTCTGCTCAAATTCCAATGCGGGAAATGAAGCAACGCTTCTGATTCCCCCAGTCAGAGCAAAGCTCTATTTTGAAATTTTAAATTTTAATAAATGAAGCAACGCTTCAGATCCCTTGCGCTGCACGCCACGTGGCAGCGCAGTTGCGCTGCGCTCTGCGCTGCGCGACACGTGGCAGCGTAGTTGCGCTGGCACAGTTGCGCTGCGCGACACGTGGCAGCGCAGTTGCGCTGCGCTCTGCGCTGCGCGACACGTGTCACGCGCTGGGGCGTTTGCGCCAAACAGAATAAAATTCTAGTAAGATTTTTTTGTTCTTGTTAAAACAAGAAGATTGCCTTCTGTAAAACAGAAGCCCTTGGATCAAAAATCCAACGGTGGGAAAAATTCCCCAAATCACTCAGACAAAGATCTCTTTAACAAATTTAACAAATTTATGGGCACTATATAAAGGCCCCTAGACCCCAAATAAACAGGAGGAACATTGTGAGAGATTGAGAACCTCAAAACAGAGAAAACTCTGAAGAAATTTCAAGAAAAAGGTAAAAACCTTCATAAAATAGAAGAATTTCTTCTAATTAGATCATTGATCTAAGAACAAGATCAATAATCTTCATATAATAATAAGTGCTTTGCGCTCTTTTATGAACCACTGATTCTCTGAAAACAAGAAAAATAAGAAAAAACTTGTTTTCTTTGATCTAAATTGGATCAAGAAATCATACAGTGCTTTGCACTTTTTTATGAACCATTGGTTCTGGAATATTAAAGATTCCCAAGATTATTGAAATAGTGCCTTGCACTTGCAAAAACTGCATTGTTGCGCTCCTGGGTTGGCGCAAACCACCAGAGAGCGCCACGTGTCAGCATCTGAATCACTTGCGCTATGCGCTTTTAAGAAAGAGCCTTGCTCTCTGAAATTGGCGCAACTCACCAGAGCACGCCACGTGTCAGCAGCGCCAGGGTAGCGCACTGGCCCAGCGCACTGCGCTTGCGTGACACGTGTCACCTCCACAGGCGCTTGCGCTTATTTATTGGCGCAAAGCGCCTGACAGGCCACATGGCCACTGTCAGATGATTGATGCACTGCATCATTAAAAAGAAGGGCTGAGCCCAATTAAAAAGGCCTAACAGGCCTAGTAAATGCTATGCGTTATTTTCAAACAGATGCAATGCATCAGAGCCCAAATAAAAATAGATGCTGTGCATCATTTAAAAAGGGGCAGAGCCCAAATAAAGGTCCAACGGAGACCAAGATTAATGCCATGCATTATTAAAAATGGGCAAAGCCCTAGCACAGGCCTAATAGGCCAAAAACAAATAAAAGCGTTGAACATTTTTCAACTGGACTTAGCCCAATCATGGCCGTAAGTCCTCAAATTAAATTGACTGAGCACGGCTGCTCTCTTAAATCAATTTACATCCGGTTCAAGGGTACATCTGAACTCCTCTGACACCTATCGTTGTAATCCTTCAACGACATCAGAGAGGTGATGGGTCCCGACAACCACACATCAATATGGACTGCGGGGTCCTTAAACTCACGGACCGAAACGTCCTTAAACTAATATTCGTCCCAAATGGGAACGTAGGACCGAAATGTCCTTAAACTAATGCTCGTCCCTAAATGGGAATGATGGACCACCATGTCCCTAAACTGGCAATGGACCACCACGTCCCTAAACTGGAAATTGACCGCAACGTTATTAAACTAAACAATAGAGCCAATTGCTCTTTTGTTGGATCTAAATGATCCCGTTAAGTTGATCTTAGTCTGGAGATTAGACTAACGTATCCTTAACAAAAGTTTAAGTCGATCTTAGCCTCAATATGGCTAACGTATCCTTAAACTAAAACACCAAACCCAAATCTAAGTAAATACGGATTTGGACTAATCCACGTCCTACGGGCGACGGCACAACTTAGTCTCCATATACAATCCATGGGCAACCACAAACAAAACAAACACACACGACACGAAGTGAAATTCCGGAGAAGGAGAAAGTTGTTACCGCGATGCGGTAGCGTAATTAACTGCATGGGCTTGCACCTGCAGGGAAAAGCGTTCCCACAATCAAAAACCCCTCAAGCGAGGGGGAATCTGACGAAGTCTGCTACATCGGCCGCATCCGTCCAAACCTCCGATACACGGTGCCATAAATCAACTTGGAATCTTCGGAGAGGTAGACGGATAAAACCAATTAGCATCTGCCCCGAATCTCAGTGTCAGGATTTCGCAGTCCCGTGCACCATCTTTCGGAGGGGAACATATTCCGGCACGCCCGGTGGGATCTTTTCCTTTTTCCACTCCACACTTCGTGTGTCGTCTTCGCGAACGAGTCGCGGTTTGTTAATGGTTGCCTTTGGATTTCAAGTTACTAAGATTTGGTCTTTTGCCTAGCGCAGAAATCAAGCATCAATGGCCTCAAATTGCTCGAACTGCTCAAAGTGCCAATACAACCGACGCTCCGCCTCACCTGGAGGCGTAGCATATGGGCCTCAAGCGGCCTCCATCCTCGCTATGCCGGTAGAACAGGTGACCCAGGTCACCACCGGCCTGTTTTTCGGAACTATGATCTCGCCTGCAAGCTTCACCATGCCGGTGCCCGCACCAGAGGCGAACAACAAGTCGGTCTTCGATCGGCTCACTGCTACAACGGCCCCTTTCAACAAGTCGTCCAATATCAAGCCGGCGGCCTCTGTCTTTGCCAGGCTGAGCCAGAAACCTGATGGGCCCGCCAGGAAGCCCATGAACCATGAAGTGGCCGTCCCGAGGAAGACAGCCACCCCTGCTCCTGAAGTCGTCAAAGCGGCTTCTCCTGTTAAGGAGTCAGTCTTTTCAAGGCTGACTATTCCAGCTCCTGCCCCTGCTCGAGGATCTGTCTTTGACAGATTGAATATTGCCAGTCAAAGGAAGACCTCAGTCTTCAAGAGGCTGGCACCAGCAGCGCCTCATGCAGACAGGGGGCAAGATGAAGCTGTCCCTATCTCCGAGCCAGTCCCAACTGCTCGTCATACTCCCCCTCGGGACTAACTCCACCCGCTCCAATGGTGGAAGTTGATGCTACTGTTCCAACTGGGAACAGCAGTGAACTATTAAGGAGGGTGCGTAAGAACTCTCCAACTGCTATGCTGAAAAGATCTCCTCCACCTGCGGAGAGGGTTCCGGAAACGAAGCCAGAGCAACCCCCTCAACGGCTATCCTCCAAAATTTATTAAGTATGGCGGAGGGTTCAAGACTCCGTAATTGATCAAGGTCACTCTCGCCAACAGAAAAGGGCAAAAGTGCGAGAAGAAAAGAACCGTCCGGACAAACAGCAAAAGGCGACCACCACCAGGGTGCCTGCTGCAACGGCTCCCGCAACTTCAGCAGCCCATAAGAGAAGGGGGCCAGAGAAAATTCCCATGCCCACGGCAAATGCCAAGGACAGCGAGCCCAAACGCCCTAGGTCTGGGGGCATGGTGGTTCATACCGTGTACATGACGTCTGGTAAAGAGGACAGCCGTGCATCTACAGGTCATCCGCCGCTTACACGATCAGTGACCAAAGCTCAGGAGCAACAGCAAAAGCTCCAGGAGATGATGAACGCAATGACCGCACTCACTGGGCCAAAAGAAAGCCCCGAAGCGTCCTCGGATGAACGTCAGGAGCAAGAAACCGACGCTGAATTCCTTCGTCCAATATTGGAGGAGAAGGAAAAAGAGGCTGCTGAACAAGCAGCCAACATAAAGCGTATGGGCCTCCTATTCCAAGACATGGTGGGGATGATAATCCAACAAGATCCTCCGGCCGAAGAGCCCCCGATCGTCCTTGAAGACGATAGGAAAGAAACGTCGAATCCTCCGCCGGCTCTGTCAACAGCTAAGGAGGAGACTATCTCCAAAGCTGACTTGGACGAGTACATAGCCCAACAAATACGGGTTCATCATGCGACTGAAGCAGCCGGCCAGGTCGTAAAAACAGGACGACCATATCCGAGCCGGTACGACCAGATCAAGTACCCGCCGGGCTATACCATTCCCAGGTTCCATGTCTATAAGGGGACAGGCAATCCCCACCAGCATGTTGCCCAGTTCAGGGCACTCTGCGGCAACACCGGCGGTGATGACAAACTGTTGCTTCGCCAGTTCGTTGGCAGCTTGTCAGATACAGTGTTCGAGTGGTACTCTGAACTCCCGAATGACTCTATCAAGACCTTCGCGGAGATGGAGCTGTTGTTTACCCAGCGTTTTGCAAGCGCCAGTGAACGCACCCCGATAACGGTATTGATTAACGCCAGGGTGAAGCCAGGTGAGACATGGGTCCAATATGCCATACGGTGGCTGAACTTATGGTCAAAATGCGAGCAACGCATTGAAGAAGCTCCAGCAGTGGGTATGTTTGTGGGAACCCTTGATCCGCAAGCAACCATCTCGCAATTTATGATGTTCTTCAAGCCGACTACCTTCCAGGCCCTGATCGACAAGCTAGCGCAAATGGATCAGATGGGCCATAAACCCCTTCTTCCAAAGCCGGACTCCCGAAATGACAAGGGGAAGGAAAAAGCGATCGTTGTCGCTAATACTCAACAACAGCCGAGCAACTCGAAACCGGTTGTTCGTCAGAATAATATGCGTCCGCACGTACCCCTTGAGGAGAGGCTAGGACGTCCTTACTCGTTTCCCCGAGATAAAACGAGAAGATTATTCGAGCTGGCGTTGCGCAACCGACTCATAAACCTGCCGGATCCAAGACGTCCGTCGCAGCCAAACGACGTCCATGATCCCAATTACTGTCCCTATCACCGAGTACTGGGTCATCCGATCGAAAATTGCTACGTCTTCAAAAATTGGATTGAAGACCAGTACCAACAAGGCAAGTTCGCGTTATCCGACAGATGGAAGGTGAATCCGCCGCAACCTCACGCCTCTAAAAGGATGAATACACCGGGGGCAACGTGCTCTCTCATCGAAGAAGCCCCGTAGGAGGTTGTGCTGTCAGCTAAGACCAAGAGGATGCTGAACGATCTTCAAACATGCCCAGCGATCAAGTGGAAGAACCCGTTGGAACCTCAGATCATTGAAGGGATGTTGAAGCCGCGTCCAACTCAAAAGATCGATGGTGGTGGCCTAAGCGCTCATAACCAGCCGTCAAAATCTTCAAAGAAGAAGAAAAAGAAATCCAAGAAGTCTGTGAAGCCTGGCGACAAGCGCACGGACTTACAAAAACAAATTGATGCGCTGGAGGAATACAACCAGAAAGCACGGACTCCCATTACACTCCAAGAGTTCCTCAACCACGTCTTTCAAGAGGAAGATGAGGGAGACAGCTCGTCGAATGAATCTGAAGAATACGTGGCGAGCTGTCATATGATTTCCCATTCGTTTACAGACGATGAGGAAATTCCTTGCGCTGAAAAGATGGGGACGGACCCTGAACCAGAAATACTGCGACCGTCAGACGAGATGATCGATGCCTTCCTGAATGAGATTCGTCTGAAAGTTAAAGCCAATCAAGAGCGTGAAATGGCTATACTGGAAGGAGCCAAACACCACCGACTGGACGAAAGAGTCGAGGTATTCCCATCAAATCAAAAGACATCCGCTGCCGATGAAAACAAATTCAAGACGAGGAAAAGGTTTGCTAAAGCCATATCAATGGGAATAAAGCTACCACCCTCGGAAGAAAACACTCTCAGTGGAATAGAGATGTATCCTAATTATTGCCTATATCATCAGAAGATCGCACACGCTACTGAAGACTGCGACTCCTTTAAGTATTGGTGGCAAGGGTATGTCACTCACAAACATTACGTCAACAGAACAAAGCAGGAAGCTCGTAGACGGCGGAAAAATACGGCAGATGAGCATAGAAGAGTCGCCGGCAATTGCCACAAGAACGACCTCGATGAAGAAGCAGCCTCCAACCCTCTCTTCAAGGAATCCATCTCTGAAGAATTGAAGAATCATGAGAACATTCATCCGTGCAAGGGCACACTACCCGGAAAGAATCTCGGACCCGCAAACGACGGAGCGAACAAAAAGGATAAAGGAAAAGGAAAAATGACCTTCGTCGCCAACATTCAACAACAGCCGAGCAACTCAAAATCGATTGTTCGCCAAAACAACATGCGCCCACGCCCATCACTCGGGGAAAGACTGGGACGTCCTTACTCGTTTCCCCAAGATAAAACGAGGAAACTGTTTGAACTGACAGTGCGCAACGGATTCGTCAATCTGCCGAATCCGAAACGTCCGCTACAGCCATGAGATGTCAACCATCCTAATTACTGCCCCTACCATCGAGCAGTAAGTCATCCGCTCGAAGATTGCTTCGTCCTCAAAAACTGGGTTGAAGACCAGTACCAACAAGGCGAACTCGCGCTGTCCGAACACTGGAAAGTGAGCCCGCCACAACCGCACGCTCCGAGAAAAATGGATATGCAGGGGGCATTATGCTCAGTCATAGAAAAAGCTCCATAGACCGAAAAGTCAGTAAACTAGAAATTCGCCTCAAATACGGCGACAGTGGACCGAAACGTCCTTAAACTAATGACGGACCGAAACGTCCTTAAACTAATGGCGGACCGAAACGTCCTTAAACTAATGACGGACCGAAACGTCCTTAAACTACTACCGCAACATCCTTAGGCTGACGAGATGAATAAAAAAAAGGGGAATATAAAAAAAATAATTAAAAAATAATAATAATAAACGGTATGTCCATAAGCAAAATGGGCACGGATGAAAACCCGAAAAGGCTCCGTGAGTAAAAACAGCAGGGCTACCGGCGAGTGTTCGTGAAAACCCGAAAGGGCGCGACCTCGTAAAAAAAAAGAAAAGAGAAAATAAAAAGAATTAAAAAAACGGTATGTCCATAAGCAAAATGGGCACGGATGAAAACCCGAAATGGCTCCGTGAGTAAAAACAGCAGGACTACCAGCGAGAGTTTGCGAAAACCTGAAAGGGCGCAACCTCGTTAAAAGACACTTACAGGGTTCTCTCGACCTTGTAAGGAGAAACCACCCGCGTGAGATCCTTACGACTCACAAGGGAGCAACACACTCAGGGATCCTCACGATTCCTAAGGAGAAAATATACTTGCAGGATCCTCACGACTCGTAAGGAGAACTCTCTTATGGGACCCTCACGGCTCATAAGATTTGAAAGTCTTAAGTTACAGAGACCTAAACCTGTGCTTAAGCAACTCACACAACCTTCGATATTTCCCTACAAGCGGCTCAATGCTGACCCTTCTATACAATCCACGGGCGCGAATAAACATTTCCCTAACCAAGTCCCATCCGTGACAGGGGATATGTTTGCATGGTGAACAACCCTTGTAAGTCCTCTCGATTTACAAGGAGAAAACCCTCTTGTAGGATCCTTACGACTTACAGAGGGACATACACTTAGGAATCCTCACGATTCCTAAGGAGAAAATACACCTACGAGATCCTCACGACTTGTAGGGAGAACTACCTTTGTGAGACCCTTACGGCTCATGAAGTCAAAAGCCTAAGCCGACAGGACCTTAACCCTGTTCGCTAAGCCACCTTTGTTCGACATAGACGGAGGCAAATGATGATTCGCTCCTGGCAATATCCCAGTTGTAGCGGTGCTGATGCCGAAATCGGTGTCTAATTTCAGGTTTACGGTGAAAAGCCGGTAGGCCGCACATGCATACGAAGTAGCCGAAATGATGGGGCAATTTGCAATAAAAAGCAGCAAGTAAAAACGTATGCATACAAAACAGCCGAAATGATTGGGCAGCTCGCAATAAAAAGCAGAGAGTAAAAATAAAATAAATAGCCGAAATGATTAGGCACCGCGAAAAATAGCCAAAATGATTGAGCAATCGCGACTTTCGCGATGTAAAAAGCTGAAATGATAGAGCATCGCGGAAATAAAATAATAAAAATAAATGAAACTTTTGCCCTGCGGGTAAGTCCATTGTGACCCCTGTATACAATCCATGGGCATAAACAAAAAAAAGGGAAAGGGGACTACATTTCCCCACCAGGCTGCGTCAAAGGGAAGTCAGATCACGACGACCATATTTACAGCCTGGAGACCAACAGCGGCGTTCCTCCTCATTCCAGCAAGACATGGACGTGACATCACCAATCGGAGCTACGGCAAAGTCCCCAGTTCCAAGACTCTACGGTTCACAGACAACATAGAGTCAACCAACGACCTCCGTTGCGGAAACAAGTCAGCAAATGACCTCCGTCGCGGAAACAAGTCAACCAACGACCTCCGTTGCGGAAACAAGTCAGCAAATGACCTCCGTCTCGGAAACAAGTCAGCCAACGACCTCCGTCTCGGAAACAAGTCAACCAATGACCTCCGTCGCGGAAACAAGTCAGCAAATGACCTCCGTCGCGGAAACAAGTCAGCAAATGACCTCCGTCGCGGAAACAAGTCACTAAATGACCTCCGTTGCGGAAACAAGTTAGCAAATGACCTCCGTCTCGGAAACAAGTCAGCCAACGACCTCCGTCTCGGAAACAAGTCAACCAACGACCTCCGTCTCGGAAACAAGTCAACCAACGACCTCCGTCATGGAAACAAGTCAACCAACGACCTCCGTCACAGAAACAAGTCAACCAACGACCTCCGTTACGGAAACAAGTCAGCAAATGACCTCCGTCGCGGAAACAAGTGAACAAATGACCTCCGTCACGGAAACAAGTCAGCAAATGACCTCCGTCGCGGAAACAAGTCAACAAATGACCTCCGTCGTGAAAACAAGTCAGCAAATGACCTCCGTCTCGGAAACAAGTCAGCCAACGACCTCCGTCACGGAAACAAGTCAACCAACGACCTCCGTCACGGAAACAAGTCAACCAACGACCTCCATCTCGGAAACAAGGCAGCAAATGACCTCCGTCGCGGAAACAAGTCAACCAACGACCTCCGTTGCGGAAACAAGTCAACCAACGACCTCCGGCGTGGAAGCAAGTCAACCAACGACCTCCGTCTCGGAAACAAGTCAACCAACGACCTCCGGCGCGGAAACAAGTCAACTAACGACCTCCATCTCGGAAACAAGTCAACCAACGACCTCCATCTCGGAAACAAGGCAGCAAATGACCGCCGTCGCGGAAACAAGTCAACCAACGACCTCCGTCTAGGAAACAAGTCGACCAACGACCTCCGTTGCGGAAACAAGTCAACCAACGACCTCCGTCTCGGAAACAAGTCAACCAACGACCTCCGGCGCGGAAACAAGTCAACCAATGACCTCCGTCTCGGAAACAAGTCAACCAACGACCTCCGTCTCGGAAATAAGTCAGCCAACGACCTCCGTCTCGGAAACAAGTCGGCCAACCACCTCCCCGTCGGAGCAATACTTCTACTCGGAAACAAGTCAACTCACCAACCACTTACGAGTCCTCTCGACTTGTAAGGGAGAAAATCCTCTTATAAGATCCTTACGACTTATAAGACAAAACACACTTAGGAATCCTCACGATTCCTAAGGAGAAAATCCACCTACGAGATCCTCTCGATCCGTAGGGAGAAAAATCTCTATGAGACCCTCACGGCTCATAGAGTTGAAAAGTCTTAGGCGGCAGATCTGAACCTGCGGCCTAAGCCATTGCTATCTCGTGAAGAAACCAAAATGCTCGCTCTATTATCTGTCAACCATGTTCACTAAGGTAACATGTGGATAATAAAAGAAAGAAGAAAGCGACAGGAGGAACATCTGATTGGCGTTGGATTAAACATTCGAGACACACTCATTCGCGCATGTGCAAAAGACTCAGAACGAAAAATAAGACAAGGTGGGATAAAAACTTTTTCATTAATATTGCCAAAAATTCTTACAATCATAAAGCAATAAACGAGAAATATTATTACAATGGAATAACCTCAGATCTAGGGCACGGATTGAGGAAGTCAAAAGTAAGACCATCCAGAGTTCTTCTGGCCTTTCTGATTATTCTTGTGCGCAGCCTCTCGCGCTCCTGTGTGTCAAGATCCTCGGCAAGCCCTCCAGCCTTCGATAAGCAGCGACTATCGTCGTCTGCTGGAAAATTTGATGCAGGATGTCGATGAGGCTATCCCGCCATTTCTTCGAGATCAGCCCCGACAGGTACACTGAATGCACCTTGTCTTCGGCATCATCCAGCGCATTGAGCGGTAGGGCCTCATGGAACCCCGGGAGTGCTCTTCAAATTGCTCCCAGCACGACTTTCAAGAGAGCAGAGCGGCAGGGGAGCAGCCAACCAACACGTGCGTTCAGACGACCCATGACCTCCGTACACTGGGCATCCGTAAACTCCTGGTCTTGTTGACGGCCCTGTACACGGATATCCTCATAGGTGATGAATTCATGCAGACTGTACAGACGCACCGCCATAATGCCTGAAGGAAATATCATTGGAAGATTAGCAATGATAAAAAGGGAGTTAAAACTCCTAGAGAGCAATGCTCTGTAAACAGGAGTGACACCTGTCAAAATCAGTAATGAGGAGAATTTGAGGAAAATCCCCTAAAAACATTGAGAGCTTTGCTCTGCAAAGGTGATATAATAATAATAATAATGTAAAATGCCACCTTTAACTTCCAAGATCCATGAAGAATCCTTAAGAGTTCTTCTATATGATTTGGAAGGAGCAAAGCTCCATTGATGAATTAAGAAAATCCTAAGAAAATCTTTTAGAGAGCAGAGCTCTAATGGAACCCTAATAGGGTTCTCCTTAGTCCTCTTTAGACCCCTTTAGAGCAAAGCTCTGCTAAAAGAAACCCCAAATGGGTTTTCTTTAGATCAGGGATCTATTGAGAGTAAGATTCTGTTAATTAAAATTGATTCAATTTAAATTAAATTAAAAATTTTACCTAAAAAGTTTTAAGAAATTCTGACTCTTGGAGTTCTTAAAGGCAAGAGCAGGGCTCTGAACAAAATTCTTATGAAGAGATGATGATCATCTGTGGAGGGCCAAAGGTCCTATTTATAGGCATCAAACGCCCTTTCAGCTTCCAAAAGTTGCCGCAACGGTTGGAATTCTGCCACCATTGCGCTCACGATTGGGGCCACGTAAGCGCATCGGCGGGGGGGGCATTTGTTTACCCCAATCAGAGTAAAGCTCTGCTCAAATTCCAATGTGGGAAATGAAGCAACGCTTCTTATTCCCCCAGTCAAAGCAAAGCTCTACTTTGAAAATTGTAATTTTAATAAATGAAGCAACGCTTCAGATCCCCTGCGCTGCGCGCCACGTGGCAGCGCAGTTGCGCTAGCACAGTTACACTGTGCTCTACGCTGCGCGACACGTGGCAGCGCAGTTGCGCTAGCACAGTTGCGCTGCGCTCTGCGCTCCGTGACACGTGTCACGCGCTGGGGCGTTTGCGCCAAACAGAGTAAAATTCTAGTAAGATTTTTCTGTTCTTGTTAAAACAAGAAGATTGCCTTCTGTAAAACAGAAGCCCTTGGATCAAAAATCCAACGGTGGGGAAAATTCCCCAAATCACTCAGAGAAAGATCTCTTTAACAAATTTAACAAATTTATGGGCACTATATAAAGGCCCCTAGACCCCAAATAAACAGGAGGAACATTGTGAGAGATTGAGAACCTCAAAACAGAGAAAATTCTGAAGAAATTTCAAGAAAAAGGTAAAAACCTTCATAAAATAGAAGAATTTCTTCTAATAGATCATTGATCTAAGAACAAGATCAATGATTTTCATATAATAATAAGTGCTTTGCGCTCTTTTATGAACCACTGGTTCTCTGAAAACAAGAAAAACAAGAAAAAAACTTGTTTTCTTTGATCTAAATTGGATCAAGAAATCAAACAGTGCTTTGCACTTTTTTATGAACCATTGGTTCTGGAATATTAAAGATTCCCAAGATTATTGAAATAGTGCCTTGCACTTGCAAAAACTGCACCGTTGCGCTCCTGGGTTGGCGCAAGCCACCAGAGAGCGCCACGTGTCAGCATCTGAATCACTTGCCCTATGCGCTTTTAAGAAAGAACCTTGCTCTCTGAAATTGGCGCAACTCACCAGAGCATGCCACATGTCAGCAGCGCAAGGGTAGCGCACTGGCGCAGCGCACTGCGCTTGCGTGACACGTGTCACCTCCACAAGCGCTTGCGCTTATTTATTGGCGCAAAGCGCCTGACAGGCCACATGGCCACTGTCAGATGATTGATGCACTGCATCATTAAAAAGAAGGGCTGAGCCCAATTAAAAAGGCCTAACAGGCCTAGTAAATGCTATGCATTATTTTCAAACAGATGCAATACATCAGAGCCCAAATAAAAATAGATGCTGTGCGTCATTTAAAAAGGAGCAGAGCCCAAATAAAGGTCCAACGGAGACCAAGATTAATGCCATGCATTATTAAAAATGGGCAAAGCCCTAGCACAGGCCTAATAGGCCAAAAACAAATAAAAGCGTTGAACATTTTTCAACTGGACTTAGCCCAATCATGGCCGTAAGTCCTCAAATTAAATTGACTGAGCACGGCTGCTCTCTTAAATCAATTTACATCCGGTTCAAGGGTACATCTCTGAACTCCTCTGACACCTATCGTTGTAATCCTTCAACGACGTCAGAGAGGTGATGGGTCCCGACAACCACACATCGATATGGACTACGGGGTCCTTAAACTCGCGGACCGAAACGTCCTTAAACTAATATTCATCCCAAAATGGGAACGTTGGACTGAAATGTCCTTAAACTAATGCTCGTCCCCAAATGGGAATGATGGACCACCATGTCCCTAAACTGGCAATGGACCATCACGTCCCTAAACTGGAAATTGACCGCAACGTCATTAAACTAAACAATAGAGCCAATTGCTCTTTTGTTGGATCTAAATGATCCCGTTAAGTTGATCTTAGTCTGGAGATTAGGCTAACGTATCCTTAACAAAAGTTTAAGTCGATCTTAGCCTCAATATGGCTAACGTATTCTTAAACTAAAACACCAAACCCAAATCTAAGTAAATACGGATTTGGACTAATCCATGTCCTACGGGCGACGGCACAACTTAGTCTCCGTATACAATCCACGGGCAACCACAAACAAAACAAACACACAAGACACGAAGTGAAATTCTGGAGAAGGAGAAAGTTGTTACCGCGATGCGGTAGCGTAATTAACTGCATGGGCTTGCGCCTGCAGAGAAAAGCGTCCCCACAATCAAAAACCCCTCAAGCGAGGGGGAATCTGACGAAGTCTGCTACATCGGCCGCATCCGTCCAAACCTCCGATACACAGTGCCATAAATCAACTTGGAATCTTCGGAGAGGTAGACGGATAAAACCAATTAGCATCTGCCCCGAATCTCAGTGTCAGGATTTCGCAGTCCCGTGCACCGTCTTTCGGAGGGGAACAGATTCTGGCACGCCCGGTGGGATCTTTTCCTCTTTCCACTCCACACTTCGTGTGTCGTCTTCGCGAACGAGTCGCGGTTTGTTAATGGTATCGGGATCCAACTATCTCATAGAAGGTATGCAATCTCATTGCAAATTTCAACACTTGAAATTCCTGATAATTTTGCCCCTAACCTCCTATGACCTTGACAAAGGCCAACAAACCATAGGATGCTAGTCAAGTTCAACCCGTCATTTCCTGATTGAATTAAACCCACCCGCACAACCCTTGACAAAGGCCAACAAGGTCGCACGACTATCTTAACCCAATCTGCATCATATGCATAAGCAGATAAGCACCAGTCAGCTACCGCTCACTACGCCTTGACAAAGGCCAACAAACGCAGCACGAATACTAACTACTACTTATCTGAAATGACGGAGGGCTACGACAGGTTTTTCTGAAAATCTATTGCGTAATTAACTTGATATCGTTGTAGAATCAAATGATTTTGAAATGGAGTGTTTTTGAGGCTTTTCTAGTTTTGCTAAAGGGGTCACTCCCGGTGAAGGGATCGTCGGCCCTTTCCTCGTCGAATGAGGTGCGGGATATATCATATATATCACTGTGCAAAGCAGAAACTATAGAAGCTATCAAAAGACAAACCGAGTGTGTAGCATCTACCAGTTATTGCTAAAGAGGTCACTCCCGGTGAAGGGATCGTCGGCCCTTTCCTCATCGAATAAGGTGCAGGATATATCATATATACCGTTGTGCAAAGCAAGAACTGTAGCTACCAGTTTTATTTTTTGAAATTCGATTCCACAACATCTTTAGGTTTCTTTTTCTTTCATTAATCATATTAATGAAGTCCCATCATTTAAGTACCTAAACATCACAGATAAATACGACGTACGCTTATGCCATCCGCATTCGCCTCGATGTCCCCTCGTGCACCGTTAGGTTAGGTAACTAACGGCAGAGCGGGGCAGGGCTAGCGCGGGTGTAAAACATAAGTAACGTCTATATAATATATCATATATACTATATGCAGTATCTATCAGAGAACATCAAATGATCACATCACAGATATCGCAGCAGAAGAAACATATGAAATATTGGATATACTAGGACGTCCGTGTTTTCAATACGAGCCAGTATAAAACACAGATTCCACGGTCGCGATGAATAGCCAAACCCACACCCCTAGACCCCTACGAGAGCAGCAAGCAACCCTACCAATTCTAGGGTTAGGAGACCCGGACTCGACTCCTCAAGATGGTCTCCCACTGGACCCTAGAACCCGGTTACTTGTGCTCCCCTCCTTGGGTCTATCCTAGTGCGGAAAAGTAAATAATATACAAAAGGTGACATCTTCCGCAACCTGAAAGTGCCCCAATAAAAGAATATTACATACAAGTTTTTACATGAATGAAAATGAAAAACACTCATTTCACATAAAAAAAAACCCGGCTATTCAAAACGCGACGATCCAATATAACATATCCAGCAACACATAACATCACATGTCATCAACGTAAGTAAATATGCGCATCCCAATTGTCGTTGACATATAGCAACGAAACCGGCGATATCACATATTACACTTACGGTCGCAGAAAAGAAAGTGTAAAACTACAACAGTTGGAATCCGCAACCTGCATAGACATCGCATGCCTAACCAAATAAATTCCTTAGACATCGCATATGTAACAATTATAAACCCCGCATTTTAGTCTCATTATCGAAAACACTTTTCAATATCAAGTCGGGCAATTCAACAAGATCCCCGACACCCTGATCGAATGCTCGTCGCAAACTTTAGTAGGCGGCCGCACCCCCGACGCCGCCGACGATGTGCACCAAGGCGGAACACCGCTGCCGCGAGCACCCGAATGGATTCTTTCGGCGACGGGGTTCTCCTACAGTCACTTGGCCGGGGCTATGGGGTGAGGTTGTCTATTAAGTTTACCCGGCGAGTATCCGTGTACGCTACGTGATTGCGACGGACTTTTGATCACATCAAAATTCCGTGGCAACCGATCAAGTGAGACTAAACTGCTATGTTTATAACATTCATATTAGTTATCTCATAACTACTTGTGAATTCCAAATATTGTATCACATTCCAGATAAATAGAAAATGTCAAACTTTCCGATCGAACAGTCAAACACCCAAGTTTTCCCGAAACAGCTCAACACATGAAATAAGTTTAAAAACATTCACTTCATGCCTCAGTACCAACGGTCCAGCCGTAGAAGGGTCAAGCCAACGCCTCACATGTGGCATGCCGTACTGCCCTAAACCCTAAGGTTCAAAGGGCAATTCAAGACGGTTACATAATCGAGTTAAGGTTTGTTGTCTTCTAGAGAGACCATCGCGTTACTTGCACTACTTAGAACGTCATTAAACTACAGAAAAATCCAACACTTGGAAATTTTCCGGCAGGGGAAAAATTGGGTATTTATATCCGGTCGAACTTTTTAACATATTCTGAAATTACCCGGAAAAACACATAGAGGAAATTAGACTTCCCGATCGAAACACCGAGTCCCCAATAAAACCCAGAAAACTCAACTCTTGAGTAAAATTTAAAAATTCCCAGAAAATACAGCGCTAACATATAGGAATTACTGTGCAAAGAAAATGACAAGATGCTCCTAAATGGCCGCGGAACCGCCGCATATGCCAGGGTGGGGCCGCAGTTCCGCGGCGCTTTAGTCAAGTTAGGTGCACGTGCTTCACAGTAACTCCTAGAAAACCCTGCTGTATTTTTTGGATATTTTTAATATGGAAAAATCCACTGTTTGCAAAAATGTACAGAGAAAGGTGAAAGCTAGGGTTTCGGGGTTCGATCGGGTTTCTAACTTCGTCTACTCATCACCTAAGGCTCTAGCTAGGCTCTGATACCACTGTAGGGTTCCTAGGCACACTAATGAGGTTCCACAAGGCATCAACCATGCCAAATTCTAATTTTTCATGTGCCAAAGAAACCCTATACTAGATCGTTACTAGAGGTAAAGGCGAAACATGCGAATAAACAACTTTATTGCTAAGTGAATGGAAATACAACCTTTGTAGATCCGGTCGTCCACTTCCTTGGCTCCGTGTTGACGTCCCTCCGCTGCGATCATCGGATCCCGGACTCTAGCGATGGTTTCGTCGAAGAAATGATCGGGCTAGGTCGTCGACTTCGATGCTGAAGATGATCTACGTCGAGGCAACTCAAGCTCAAGCTCCACCTTCACCAAGTCATGAAACTTATGAAGAAAACACCCTATACTACTTGGCAAGTGGTAGAGGATGAAGAAATAGGAAGTAGGTTCACTTTAGAATTGGATTTCTCACTCTTTTTCTCAAGGCACCATTGAAGCTAGCAAGGTTTTATGAAGCTTGATGAAGATGAAGATAAAGAAAGAATAATAAGAATTATCTTTAAAAGAAAATCCAAGTCATTCTTATCATAATGCAACCATGGGTGAGTTTTACAAGTGTAGAGAATAAACTAGGGTTTGGTGAATGGTTAGGTTTAGGAAAGAAACAAAAATGGTCAAAGCTTCATGAAGCTTCAAGGTGAAAACAAAAGAAGCCACCAATTTTGTTTCTTGCCCTAAAATAAATAAATAAAATAAATAATTAAGAAAAGATAACAAAACCCTAACCATTCACTTAAACATGGTTTAAAGTAAACATACACCCAAGTTTGCATGTATCATCAAACATGATACAAACTAGTGCACAAAACTATATCATATATACAATGTGCACATCAAGTGAGAAAATCCATCTTAAGTGAACCAATACTAGTTAATGCAAAGTAATATATCAAATATATAATTATACATTAAACCATTAAATCAACACTTGATTTAACGATCCGGTCATATCGCATATGACCGACTAATATCCAATGTATCGACTTATCGAATCAATCCTCGATTCGATAACTAGGTTATATCGCATACAACCAATCCATACATTCATCGCGAGAATAGAATACGGTATCACATACACGCATTATTCTCGGTCCTGCACATATCTCATATGCGCTCCTATTTCGTTTCGCTTGAGCCAGGAAACCTCTGTGTAGGACTCTAAAGACTCGTCAATACACCGGCAGCAGGTGATGATCATATCAAACACCCACAAGCCGCAAGCGGTCTGCTAAACGTAACGGCCACCCGGGTATTGAGCGATCAGAAGATCAACGAGCAAGCCCGCTCACACTCCTGTGAATCCAACCAGCAACACTTACCGCACAGTCCGGTTTGTTCGTCTGATATGTCGCATATCTCGCCTAGGGGTGGTAAACGTCAGACCCCAATAGCTCGATAAGTCGTGTCGATATGAGGTCTATAACAGTTCGAGAAACTACTGGTAACACTTACCAGTAAATCTCAGCAACCCTGGCCAGGGATTTCCGGTTATAGCCAATCGAACACAGTGCAACATCAACTCCCTATACCGGGAGAGACGAATCCCCTCCTATCGTTCATTGCCTCCATGTGATTCGGGACTGTACCCAAAAACCACCGTTTTGCACGCCCTCTTGGACGTGGTAAGGTGGAAATCAAAGCACAGTGGGAATCACACAAGACTCTATGACGATCTCGGGTCTACAGACTAACCTGTACCGGTGTCACCAGAGAACTGCCATCTGACGTAAGGTATAATACCATCTGGGAGTTTTCGGCGAGTCCGTCCAGTGTACCCAGTATCCACTGAGCACCCGTATATCATCTCTGATGTCAAACACCAATGGATATGGGATCATCCATCGCCTATCTGTATGGGTCGAGAAGGTATACGCTAGTCTACTCTGGTATATCGATGCCCCGTCTCGATACACCCACGATTAGGGACCTTGAAGGATGTACTTATGGACTACCATGTCCCTACTAGTATGATCTGCATCATAGTCCAGGTAGTCAAGTACACATCCTAAGGGTTTTACCAACATGTAACAGAGAGACAATCAGTGTACACGTTAAGGTAAAAAGCAACCAGATAGCATACTATCATGTCGAGCAAGAAAGTCCTCCCTATATATGTCCAAGCATCCACTACAATATACATCCTATGTATAGTAATGGCCTCTAGGACATACATATAACTAACATGGTTGGCGCCCAGCGCCAAGCGCCCCACGTGCCCCTTACGTGGGCGCTGCTTAATAATAAGTGCTTAGCATTCGGTGGTTGGCGCCCAGCGCCAAGCGCCCCACGTGCCCATCACGTGGGCGCTGCTTAAATAAAAATGCTCTGCACTCATTGGTTGGCGCCAAGCGCCTCACATGCCCCTCATGTGGGCGCCGTTTAACATAAAGCGCTCTACAAATAGAGCCCAGCGCCATAAAAAGTGTTTAACACTCCATAAAAAACAAAGAAATAGGGGGAGCGTCAGAGCCCATATCAATACTCAGCATTATTGCACAAAAAAGGGACCGAGCCCAAACAAGTGTTTAACACTTTATTAAAAAACTGAGTGGGCTGAGTCCAAATTGACCAAAAGTCTCTAATTCAGATCAAGCGAGCCCATGTGCTCACAATTTTTCCAAATTGGTCTTAGTCCCAAACCCAACTACAGATCTCCTAACTGACATTGGTTTAAGGGTGCATCTCCCCACACCTCTGATACATGTCGTTTTAATTCTTCAACGTCTTCAGATAGGTGGCGGGTCCCGACAACCAACAATTCCGTGGATCGTAATGTCCTTAAACTATTATAGACCGTAATGTCCTTAAACTAGTTATGGACCGTAATGTCCCTAAACTAGTCATGGGCCATAATGTCCTTAAACTAGCTGTGGAACGTAACGTCCTTAAACTAAAACGATAAGGCCTAAATGCTCTTTCGTTGGATCGAAAAACGATCCCGAACCCCCGTTAAGTAGATCTTAGTCCAATATCAGATTAACGTATTCTTAACAAATATTTAAGTTGATCTTAATCTCAAACAAGGTTAACGATCCTTAAATCAAACCAAACCCAAATCTAAGAAAATACAGATTTGGACTAATCCACGCCCTACGGGCGACAACACAAATTAGTTTCCGTATACAATCCATGGGCAACCAAAAATAAAACAAACACACATGACACGAAGTGACCTTCTGGAGCAGGAGAAATTGGTTACCGTGATACGGTAACATAATTAACTGCAGGGGCTTGCGCCAGCAGGGAAGAGCGTCCCCACAATCAAAAACCCCTCACAATGAGGGGGAATCTGACGAAGTCTGCTACAACGGCCACATTCTTCCAGACCTCCGATGCACGGTGTCATAAATCAACTTGGCATCTTCGGAGAGATGGACGGATAAAACCAAATGGCATCTTCCCCTAAATTCAGGCAAGACGAACCTACACGGTTCCGTCCCTGTTTTCGACGGTAAACATTACCTATATACATTTGCTCGCTTTTGTACCTTTACTTCCTTATAAGGCAATCCTACTCGAGTGTAACTCGCTGACGGATTTTTTTTTTCTTTTCTCTATCTCTAGAATATCAAGTAGATGAGGATGAGCATTATGACGAGGATCAAGGTGTGGAGCCTACTAATGAAGATTATGCGGAGTTGACGATTGAAGATTAGACAGTATTATTTTTTTTGTTGCCCATATGTTTAGGGCTTTTGCTTCTTCTTCGATATAATTAAACTATTTAGTTTATTTTACTCATTCTTTTGAGATGTAATAAAGTTTGGTTGATGGAAATAAATACCTTTCGCTTTTACTATTTTGTTCTGGTATATATCATGCATGTTATAGATATTCATACGCTTAATGTAACTGTATTGAATAGACCACCTTCAATACAGTTATATTGCGGACCATCCCACATCATCCTTCACCTTCTTTTAGGAAGCGGAGCGTGACAGGTTTTAGTGGTGGCCCATGCTGGTTCTTAATATACTAAAATGAAAACGTTAACTGACTTATTATATTTGTGAATTTCATCCACTTATATCGATTTCATAATTTTCCTATGTTCTTTGTCCTTGACATTCTGTATCCTGACCATGGCCTTCCTTTTCAAGTCATGGCAAATCTTTCCGACGAGGATGACATGTCAGATGTTACTTTTGAAGCTACATTTGGGTATTCAAACGACGAAGTCATAGACTCCCAGGCGGTTATTTCCGACAGTAACTTGGAAGATGAAGAAGTCGATGCTACAACCCCGGAGCCTATGATGGCTAATGACTCCGAAGATGAAGAAGAAGATCCTATCGAAGATGAGCATAAAGAGGAGGGGCCAGAAAAAGAGGCTCCTGTGGCGGAAGAGAATCCTATAGAATATGATCCTGATCGGGAGGCTCCTGCAGAAGAAGAAAACCCTATAGAGAGGGAATCCGAGAACGAGGCTCCTGCCGAGGATGAGTCGAAGGATGAAGCTTCGAGTGAGGAAGAACTTGAAGCCGAAGAAACCCAGGCAGTTGTCCCCGTAAGACACTGTAGGAATAGCCGTCCCTCTCTTAGTGCGAGAGCATATCGCAACATGTTGAACTCCCATAATCGAGATTAATAAAGCTTATTTTTTCTTTTGGCCGAATAAAATGATGTATATCAGTAGGAACATGTCCTTCCTTTTCAATTGTACTCTCCTTATTGAAGTTGGATAATAAAATCTTAGTTTCAAGCAAAATCTCTCTTGTGCCTCTTGCTCTTCTTTTTATTAGTTTTCCTCTTGCATTAATTGTTGTTCTTTCATGCAAATTGCTATCTTATGTCATCCCCAGTCTGTTTGTAACCTAATCCCTTCTAATTCAGATCATCATGGCTGGACGACACCATAACCGCAACAGAAGGGGAAATAGGGTCAATGAAACCGATGCTCCACAAGCAACTATGACACAAATGATGTAAGGACTATTAGAATAACAGCAGCAGCAGATGGCCGCCCTTCATCAGGAGCTGCAAGACAGTAGGCAACAACAAGCGGAGGTTTTAAGGAAGGCAATAGCCCCAGTTCCTCAAGGTTTGGCAGGAGTGAAGCAATTCAGATCATTTCACCCTAAGATCTTTTCGGGGAAAGAAACTCCCTTAGAAACTGAATAGTGGCTCAAAAGAAACGTCAATGACCTCGGTGCCACTCAAATTCCCAAGGATGCATGGGTAAACATTGCTAAACTACAACTTACGGATAATGCTAGAATATGGTGGGAGGTAGAAGAAAGTAGATTGAAGGAGCCCATCGACCGGGAAACGTTCAAACAGCGTTTTAATACCCAGTACTTTCCAGCCGTGGTACACCTAGAGATGGAAAGGGAATTTGTACAACTCCAAAAAGGGAGCTTGTGGGATAAGCTTGTAGACGAGTACGCTTCAGAGTTCGCTAGGTTAAGTCGGTTCGCACACCACCTGGTGGCAACCCCAGAATTATATGCTAAGAGGTTTCGACAAGGGTTGGATCTGAAGACGTAGTCCTCCATGTCTTCTGCTACTCTTTCGAGTTATGACGCAATCTTAGATGCAGCGCGAAACTTTGAAGATCTACAGAAACGCATAAGGAAGAATGACCATTCGTCAGGTGCTAAGTGACCAGCAAGCCAATTTTCTGGAGAATCATCTTCCAAATTCAAAGGAGGGCAGCAATTCAAAAGGCCGGTAGGCCTAACTGTCTCAATAAAACTAGCAGTTATATGCAACCATTGTGGTAAAACCGGACACTGTATGAGAGACTGTTGCATTTTAAACAAACTCTATATAGACTGTAGGTCTCCGTATCATGCTGTTGGGGACTATCCTCAGAGAAGGAGACAATTAGGTCTCGTCAATAAGCCAGCGAACTATGAGGCACCACAACAGAGAAACCGGCCACTTTCCTCCACTAAACCAACCAGTCAAGGGGCGTCACCAAAGGGATCACCCTTACCATCACAGGAGCATGTTTTTCAGCAAGCGCAGCGGAATGGACCCAAATGCCAGACCTTCACCATGACAGCCGAGAAGGCTGATGACACAGGGTAAGATAGCAGAGGTACTCTTTTGTTTTTCAACGTTCCTTTTCGATACCATATTTATTTATCCTTCGATGCAAACCTTAGTTAGACTCACCATAATTCTTTTAGTTTCCATTATTTCGACCAGTTGTCTTTATATTTATATCTTTCAAGTTTTCCATCAATTCACTTATACCTTTCTTATTAGTTTAGAAATACCTATAACCCTCCCTCAACTTCAAAACATTTCTATCCAGAAGCAACTACTGATTTTACACTTTCCGATTCTTTATATCTAAACCATTCATAGACTTTTCCATGCATCAAGCAATACACCAACTCCCGAGAGCGACACATGTAGTAAAAGAGGGTTCCTGACAGCGTTACTGATTTCCGTGCTCAGTAGTGGATACTCCTTTGAAAATTTCAAATATGAAATTACTCTAAGGAGGGTAGGTCGTAACTAATGCACCTATCCTTGCCATCTTCAATAGACCCGGAAGTTTTAACATCTACTACGATGTTTTTGAGGAAGAGACTTGGAGGGGCGATGTATCAGCACGGTAATGTAATGCATATGCGTCAAGATAACTAAAGACTCGTAAACGCAACTATTCTATCTCGATTAAGAACTAGCAATTGTGATGTTCATCTTGAAAATATAGAGACACTACCGTAAGGAGGATGTGTGAACACGAATGGTGGAAACATATGAAGAAGATTGAGAGGGGTAAAGTTTTATATGGGAGAAGTGGCGATCTACTGGGACGATCCTGAAGATTGAAAACTTATGGGATTGAGATGATTGTAGAAACAATGGAGGTGGTGATACGATACAGGAAGCACAGAAAGCTCAGTCCGCGACACATCGACCGTTTAACATCCCGGAAAGAGATGGTGGGGTTGCGTATAGCCTAGTTTTGCTACTTTCTTCAGAGGTTGTGCTTAATGCTTTTATATCTCGCAGTTAAAAAGGTATGTCGGCGACCTTGGTCACATATTTTATCATTCCGAAATCACAGTAAGGGTTGACGTAACCTAGAGCAACAACCGGTCGGGATACCAGAAGGATGAGATCTTGAGGGACAAGACAATCCAGCTGGTTAGAGTTTTGTGGAGTAAGAACTCCCAGGAAAACATACGCAGAAATGAGGAAACGGGACAAGAGAGTGAGACCCAAATTTTTTAACCACGGTACTCTCTTCTTGGTATTTTTTTTTCCTTAGCCACTACCTTCTAAAATTTCGAGAACGAAATTATTTTAAGGAGGGTAGATTATAACGATCGTATTTTCTAATACCCAATAAAAGATTTTTTATCTAGTACCAAGTATTTATTTGCGTATGTACTTGATGGAAAAATATTTTATCTTAATGATTTTATTTTTAAAAGTGATGTGAGTAATTTTTAAAGCATTGAAATATAATTAAAGGAATTTTCTAAAATCTATTTATATTTTTCTGTGCTTAAAATGTTTTAATTTGCCTTAAAATAATTTACATATTTTTATTATAAATTAAAATAATTATTTCGTAATTAAAATATTTTCAAGGATAAAATAGATTTTTAAATAATTATAATAACTAACAAATATCATAGATATGGGAATATTATTTAGTTTTAGCCCAAAATCATTTTTAAACTGAAGATAACAATAAAATATATTTTCTGAAATTTTTCTCATATTTTTCCCGTATTTTTCAATATTTTAAACAAAAATTTTATAACAAATTCGATTTTATAAAACAGTTTTAGATTTAAAATTTAAAATAAAAATATATATATAAAGAGAATTTAACCTAGACTGTTTGATGAGAGATCCAACGGTCCAGGACAGCTGGCGGGGCCCACGTGGTGTGGACCACGCGAAAACGCGTGATCCCTCACGGGCCATATGGCTGCGCGGAGGGGCGATTCTTGACTATTGGATCGAGATCCAACGGTCACGAATCGCTGGCGGCGGCGCAATCATCAGCTGATGAAGATGGTGATGCGGATTTCGAGGATTTTGATAAGATTTGAACCGGTTTCTTTTGGATTTTATTGCAGGGAAACCCCCCTATAAATAGAGACCTTCAAACTCTATTTTCTCAGACCACAGAGCTCCGAAAATTCTGAAAAAAATACCCAGACCTTCGTATCGACGACACCAATGCTGTGGTTCCACCCCATCATCGATAAAAAAAATTGAGCATGGAGTTATTAAGGTTTTAGTACAAGGCTACGCTTTCGATCCATCGATCTTCATCTCAAAACAAAGATAGGATCCGCCTCTCACCCCTTGATCTATCACCTCCTTCAATTAGGATTTCTTAGACATGATAATAATCTTGCAACCCATTTTAATATGTTGATAAACCCTTCATGCATGTTATGTTACTGTATTATTTTAATGAAAAATCCTTGACTTGATATTGACTTCACGGGATAACGACCTATCCCTCATACTCACATACATGCTTACAATAAAAAATCCATGATGTTGTTTATCAGTTAAGTTGGCACATCACACATACCTTCTAATACCATATTGGTTATTTTTTAGATAACATATCGCACATACTTTACGATCTCAAATTAGGTTACTTCCACAAAAATACCCCCATTTTATTAATACGTTATATTTAATTTAAAATACCCATATGATATATGGCTTTGTGAATAAAATACCTTGGGCACATTAAAATGATATTTTATTTTTTTTTCCTTATCCATTAATTACTTTAGTTTTATTAAAATCCTTTTACCTTTTCAAAAGGGGCAATACCAATTTAAATAATTATATTTTGGTTTTCAACTTAACCCCCTTTCACTTAGAGAGAATTTTTATATATTAATAAATTTTTTCCAGCTTTTTAACTAAGGTTTAATAAGATATTCTAATAGGGTAATATTTTATATGAAACACCCTGTGGTTGCTAGACAATCGTCCTTGAAAAGAACACAAATCCTGTCGTCCATGTGCAGCGGTTGTCAACACGGAGTTGTTTTTTGTAAAATATCACCTTTAATAAAATACCCTAATTTTATAAGATAATATTTTACGTAAATATCTCGTGTTTGATAGGCAATCGTCCCTGAAAAGAACACAAATTCTGCCGCTCATGTGCAGCGGTTGCCAACACGGACGTATTTCTAAAATGTTACCTCCAAATAAAAACCATAGCTTTATGAAATTATTATTTACAATAAAATACTTTAATTCATCCTAAAAGGATATAATTTCATTTAAATACCTTGATCTTTACCAAAAGGCTATTTCAGCAAAAAAAAACCATAACCTTTATAAATGATATTTTCCAAAAAGAATACCTAAAACTTTATTAAAAGATAATTTCAAATAAATACCATAATATTTCATTAAAAAGATATTTTCATTAAAATACCATGGGTTTTCCCAAAATTATAATTACTCTAAAATATCATGGTTTCTTATAAACAATGATTACCATTAAATACCATGATTTTTATTAACTAAGCGTGCTATAAAATATTATGATGCACCTTACAGACTTTAAAAGATAACAAGATAAAAGGGTGGTTGTGGAAAGCCATAATAAATGAGATCAACTATTTGAATACAACTTACAACATACATGACACATGATACGGTTAGGGTTAGAATGAGCGAACCTAGGTATGGAATACTTATAAATAAAGATCTTTGCAGGCAGGGTGAACAGTCCAATATTTGGGCGAATACTAACCCGATCTTCGGGCGAATACTAACCCGGTCTTCGGGCGAATACTAACCCTACTTTGAGGGCGAATAATCCAATATGTGGACGACATACAATGTGGAAATTTCATGCCTAGATGATATACGCACTAACTCTAATTCGTCAAAACCTGTATACTGAACAATGGGGATGGGTAGTTTGATTAAGCAAGAAGATACGAAACTCAGATTTCTCTACTACTCAATCATGATCCCGGAAAGTGAAACGATACATTCCACTTCCCCAGTGTTGTTCCGTAGCTACAACGGAATAATCGTGAGTATCCTGACCCTTATTTAACAAACTAATGCGAACTTTTGCCTAACAGATACCTCATACAACATACTCTTATTCACATATACCTCATACAACATATTCTTATTCACATGTATCTCCTTCAACATGCCCTTATTTCCATACACCTCATATCCTCATACCCATATACATCATATCTGTACACATACATCATACCTATATACATTTGCTTGTTTTTGTACCTTTACTTCTTTATGAGGCAATCCTACTCGAGTGTAAGTCGCTGACGGACTTTCCTTTTCTCTTCTCTATCTCTGGAATGTCCGTTAGATGATGATGAGTATTATGACGAGGATCAATGTGGAGATTCTACTAATAAAGATTATGCGGACTTGACGACAGAAGATTAGCCAGTTTTATTTTTGTTTGTTGCCCACATGTCTAGGGCTTTTGCTTCTTCTTCGATATAATTAAACTATTTAGTTTATTTTACTCATTCTTTTGGGATGTAATAAAGTTTGGTTAATGGGAATAAATGCCTTCCGCTTTTATTATTTTGTTCTGGTACATATCCTGCATGTTATAGATATTCATACGCTTAACGTAACTGTATTGAATATACCACTTTCAATACAGTTAGGTTGTGGATTATGCCACGTCGCCCTTCACATTCTTTTAGGAAGCGGGGTGTGACAAGCAGTACCGTTTGCTTATTGATAGGAGCTGCAACGGTAGGTGGTAGTGGTGGTGTAGGCGGTGGAGTATTGCCATTGATGTTTGTGCTGGTATTGTTTGGTGATTCTATCACCTTGATATAAAAGATAGGTTAGAATAGATTCAAAGAATTTGAAATCTAAGGAATGTAAATATTTGTTAAATTCATTAATTCTTATGGTATATTGTTTATGACTTCACGAAGAACTGACCTGCATGAGCCACCAACAAAAACATGTCACGTCCTGCTTTCCAGTAAACGGAAATGGTGACGTGGTAAGCCTGCGGCATATTTATCTAGAGAAGGTCATTTCCTAAATAAATATACTAAGCGTATTGAAACAATAATACACATAGCAAGAATAATGGAGACTGTAAAAATTTTCAACAAACACTTTTATTTATATTCAACTTCCAATATTTACAAATACATGAGTTTATACTGGAAAGTAAATACAATAAGAAAAATGCCTAAACAAGTGGTATACATAAACTGAAGAAAAAGTGAAGCTGAGCTAGCCCCGAGTAGTCTGGTTGTAGTCCTCCTCTGTGGCTTCAACTTCCTCCATCTCGACCGTATCTGACGGACATTCCAAGAGAAGAAAAATAGGTGGAATACCCGTCAGCGAACTAATGCTCGGTAAGTTCCAAAGATAGGTAAGAGTAAGAAAATGACAAGTGTAGAATATAAATGACGAGTAAGAATATATGTTTATGGGTAAGTATATACTATAGGTCTCTATATGATCATTATGTTAACGTTAAGTTCCAAGTATGAATGTCAACTAAGCCGTAGAAGTATTCACGAGCTTAAGAGTGGGGCCCCAGGAGAAAGGAAACATAGGCCCGTTTCATGTATTAGTATCGGGGCTCTAGGCTGTGGATGAGTCAACCCGACTGATATTCGAGTAAAATAAAAAAAAGAGGTTAATATGGGACTCCTGAAGCTCCGTTGGATTCACACAATAAACTATCCCAAACACCTTAAGTATAATATATATAACCGGTTAATATACTTAATTGATTTTGTCACGCCGCGCTTCCCAGAGTACGCTAGATTGGGCACGTGACATAGCCAATCATGCTACCTGTGGGTAGGAAGTATCCATCCACAGTCACATTACGGCTGTAGAGATATCAAGAACAAGATAAAACTATCTAAAACACATGTCCATAATCCAGACTACAGGAGTCAATAATAAATAAATGCGGAAGCAAATGATCCAATACAAATAACTGAGAAGTATGTCCCATAATGCGGGCTCACATCAGGAAATGAATGCGGGAAATAAAACTAACTACTACTGAACTCACAACTCAGCCTGCTGGCTGAAGTACTCCTGCTCGGACTGCGACGGCGGTACAGAATCTGGGCCATGCAAAACCCGTAAGACTAGAGTAGCAATAGCGTGAATCAAGCAGTGCAGGGTAGTGTGCAGTGGGTAACTAAACTGTTCTATCAGGTTTTCTATTCTAAAGTCTTTGAAATCAATTGATGAATCGTCGATGTAACTCAATAGTATCCCGTGCATGCCCGGGACCACGGTCAAGATCCTCGAGGATGAATCCGAGACGTGCCGCTAGGCAGTAACAGGTAGCAGGATGGGCGAGTGATGTCAGCATCATCACTCCGGGGCTGGCCTAGCCCGTAAGACTGATCAGAACAGGTATCCAACTGTTGAGTTACAAGTCGGTTTCACCTTTGATTTCCCCATACCCCCAAGTTATGTATGTCGAGTCAGGTATTCAGTAATCAAGAACTAATGCCAACACAGGATCAGGTAAAAGCAGGTTTGTCTGGATAGACAACAGGAACGGTCCATGAGGACTACATGTCAGGTTTGTTGGCATTAGACACAAGATCAGGTAACGGGTCAGGTCATGGTACATCAGGTCAAGTCAACAGTATACGGTACCATGTCAGGTGTATCAATATATATATGTATAGCAATGTCAGGTCAAGATGTAAACAATATCGTGAGTGTGCTCCCAATCGGATATATAAGCAAACATGGGTATTAACAACATGAGATAAGTAATGAATTACATAATAAGCAGTTTCATTCAAATTACAAGAGTGCAGTAAAACGATATAGCCGTTTAGTCATGTTAACAGGTTTAAGCACCCTTAGCGGTGCAATAGTTTATGTAACGGTCCAATACAGTTATCTCAGGTTAATGCATGCGAGTGTCCGAATGTAACAGAACTACAGGGATAATTGCTACCAGCTATTTTAACAGTAAAATGTGATTGAACAGGTAGACTTGATTATTAGGTTTAAATTGGCAAACTGTAAATTCCATGTTTAACAGTAAAAATGATATAATGCAATTTTGTAACCGAAATGGAAAACGATTGTACCAAGCTAATTTTACAGGTTTAGGGTGTCAATACATATATAAATATATTGTATAGCATGTAGTAAGGGTTACTTGCCTCGACAGGTCGCGAACCGGGAAAAACGGAACGTAACGTCGGCGGGGAAACTCGCGACGGAAGCACGGTTCACGGATTGAACCCAAACAACGAACAATGGAACCACGCGGATCGGGGTACCTCGCTGGAACGTCGGGACACGTCGTCGGCATCGTCGGATTCCGGCCAAATTGTGAACAGTAAATAATCAAGTTTGCGACAAGAAAGAAAGGAAAGTTAAAGAAGAAAGGAAGGAGGGTGGAGAAGGAAAGGATACTCACTGTGGGTTGAAGGGGGTCGTCGACGGCGTCGACCGGGCTCCGGCGGTGAACAGTGATCGCGGGGAAAAACTGCCGATTACGAAATCATTAGCCAAGAAGGAAGGAAGAAGGGAAAGAGGAGGGAAGTATCTTACCGAGGGCGTGCGAGGTCGGGGACAAGTGGACGGTGGTCACCGGCGGCATCTCAGGCGACGCAGACGCGTGCAGGGAAGACTGCAGGCGGTCGCGGCTGCGCAGGGTGCGCGAGGGTGGACGAAAGAAGGTGTGGGCGAGGCGAGGCAGAGGAGGCGAGGGTGCTGGTGACGCTGGCACCGGCGTCGGGGCTGCGGCGGCAAGGATGGGGGTGGCTAGGGTTCGAGGCTCGTTGGGTTCGCTGGGAAAAAAAATGAGAGAGGGAAAACGTTTAAATATCAAAGAGAGAGAAAGAGATTTGAGGGAGAGAGAGAACGAGATTTGAGGGATAGAGAGAGAGAGAGAGAGAAAGATATGAGAGATAGAGAGAGACTGAGGCAGTGAGGTAAGGGCCCACGGGAAAATAAATAGCCTCGTGATTGGCTGAGATCATTTAAAGGTTTAGGAAAATATTTTAAAAGATTTAGTATAACAAAAATATATATATATATATATATATATATATATATATATATAAGTTAAAGATTATTAAAATTTGGGATTTTGGCGCCAAATAAAACATTTTCAAATTGCGTCCGGATTGGGTCAAAAAATTTGAAATTGAAATAATAGGATTTTAAGCGGGTTCCAAATTTTAAAATTTAGTGTTTTATGATTAAAAAGCATACCCCCAAGACGGACACCTGTACGCGCGCGTAGCCATCCAAACTCGCCCGTTTCACTGAACGGGACGAGAACACAATGCACGGACGCTACCACGAGGCTAGGGGTGTCGAGTAGGCCAAGATGGATATTTTTAATTTTATTTAGATGCTAAAAATTGTTATATGCAGAAATGACCTTGCCAGGTAAAATTTTACAGTAAGCCACAAACAAGCAAGATAAATGAAATGAGTACCACCTAATGCTCAAACAGTAACTGAAAATAGTAGCATTGGGCTCGGGTGTTACAGATTTGATTTGATTGATTGATTAACATGTCTTGATCAAAATCGTAGATTGCAAAAGGTGTAGATTGTATTCAAGTGAGTCGAGTAATATGCGAGTCATGACAATTGCAATCTTGGTTCGAGTCAAGTTGGTTCGAGTAGTTTGGGTTCGAGTTCATATTCGAGTTAGGTTAGAGTTTGAGTTTATGTTCGAGTTCGAGTTCAAGGTTAGATTTGAGTTTGGATTCGAGTTCATGTATTTACATGTGAATTGATGTAAATTGTTAAAAATCTTATGTTCGGAAGAAATCGGCAATTGCTGCACATGGACGGCAGGATTTCTGTCTTTTTCTAAGACAATTGTTATTGATAACTCTGTTAAGTTGTTTAACCTGAATAGACAAGCACTCATTTTCTCCGGCTCCTTATGGTTCAAGAGAAATGATACTGCTTAAACCTATATTGATTTTAGAGTCTTTAAAATATTGTTTGCATATCTCGAAGGGGTTTTATGAAAAATATATATTAATTGTAAATCTACGGTAGCGCCCCGGCCGTCAATCCGAGGCCAAATGCGGAAACAAAAACTTTTTAGGAAACCGGCGCTATCGTAGTCTTTCACCCGGATCGAACCATTAACGCTAAACTAGCTAACTACTAAGAAGTGAGAGTGGCTATACCGATCGATCCGTGTCCTTCGGTTTTTGGCCACCATCCCAAGCTCCTCGCGGCATCTCCGATCTCCGGTCTTCTCGTCGGAAGGGCACCACATCAATGAGTCTTTTTACGGGCTCCCGCTTCATCCGAAGCAACTCGAACATGAAGTTTGCTAACCGACATGTCCAAGGTGAAGTAGAGAATGTGTGTGATAATTTTGTCTCTTGACACTCTAGGATTCTCAATACATGAGATGGTTAGAGTGGAGGTAGAAGATGATGCCATTAATGGAGATAGTGAGCTCAAGAAGAAAGAGGAAGAAGAAGAACTCTTTCTTTTTCTTATGTGTTAAAATGATAATGAGAGTGAGCTAGAAATTATCAACACAAGAGCAAAGCTCAAGCCATATGGCTACCCTCTCTCCCTCCTCTTATCATTTCAACACATAAATCAATCCAAAATGTGACATATGCACAAATAAAGAGACCATGAGTCATCACTTGTGCATGTGTCACAATTAATGTTCCTAATCATAACTTTGAGCTCACAATTTCCATTTGCAAACATTAATCCAAATGTTTGCAACAATAAAAAGAGAATGGCATCTACTAAAGTAAACTCGTGACGGATCACAAGGATACCCCTCACCTGTATATACATACATGCATCCACATTCCGACTGAATGCGAATGCAATGAGACTAAAGTAATCCAACAAATCTAATATTAGGATCCGGCTTAAACCAAAGCCCACTAGTATGATCCGTCCGATCATGATCCATGCACGACTGCACGTATATGATCGAACCTTGCCATAATACCATACGACCTCTACAACGTTTCGCCCGAAACTTGAGAAACTGTCTGTGGGGGATTCTAAAGACTCGTTAATACTTTGGCTGTGGATTTAACCACTAGCACGTCAGTGGTACTAGCTGTACGTAACGGGCTACCAGGTATTGACCAAAAGGGAGCTCGATGAGCGAACTCATCCTGACACCCTACTAAGCCTGTCAGTGACAATATCCGTACAGTTCGGTCCGTTCGTCTATGAGTATCGCATGTCGGGCCTAGGGGGTTGGTTAAAGTCAGACCCCCAAAATCGGTACAAGTCGTGTCGGAGTATAGCCTAGAACACCCTGAGATACTACTGGAATACCTACCAGTAAATCTCGTGCCTTACCCAAGGACTTCGTGTAATGGCTCTCCTAGACACAGCACGATCTCACCCCCAATACCGGGAGAGACGAAACCCCTGCCGATCCGCTCACTGCCTCCATGTGGCTCAGGACTGTACCCAACTAAAACCTGTTTGCACGACTCTTTTGAGCCGTGGTAGAGTAGTAATCAAAGCACAGTGGGAACTCACACGAGACAAATGACGATATCAGGTCGATGAACTAACCTGTACATATGTCACCAGGGAACTGCTATCTGACGCTAGGTATAAAACCAACTAGCATGTCAGCTAGTCCTGTCCGGTGTACTCATAACCCAATGAGCACCTGTATACGTCTTAGGTGAACCAACTGACACCAATGGCTTGTGAGACTAGCCACCGCCCCTCGTCGGGGTCTCAATCCGTATACACTAATCTACTCTGGAGTATCGATGCCCTGTCTCGAAACTCCCTCGACTATGGACCTTTTAAGGATGTGCTTATAGACCCCAGCTCCCACGTATATGATCGCCATCATACTGCTGGCCGTCAAGCAAGAATCCTAAGGGCTCTATCAATATGTAATAGTAATCTGTAATATCACCTAAAATATGTACACGATAATAAAGATAAACCAAATAGCATACTATCATCTTGAGTAAGACCGTCTTTCCGGCATAGGTTCTCCCTCAATCATTGCAATCACGTGTCTGCGATCCAATAATTGACTTTGAGGGCACTATATCCAACATTAATATTGTTTAAAAATAATCTCGAGAGTGATTTGTAATATTTAGGGTTTTCATGAACATGTATTTTAATTGTTATGGTGTTTTGGTGATTAAACCTAGCTTTTTCAAAGTTTATGGTATTTTTATGAAAACTAGCTCATTTGGTAACTTGATGGTATTTTATTAAAATTCTAACTTTTCATTTTAGAGAATATAGTTTCATAATATGTTTTTATTGAAAATACGGATTTATAATTTTTTTAATATAATTTTCTAAAATTAGTTTTTATTTAAGGAAAGCTCTTAGTTGGTTATTCTAGCTTGGAAATACGGATAAGAGAGAGAAGAGATAGAAGCGTGGGCCCCATACGCTACCAAGACTGTCCGAAACTCCCCCTCCCCCTCTTTCAACCCTGCCGGGATGTATTACACTCGGCACACTGAATAATTCTTATGCCGTGAATTTAATTAAGGAAAGCTCTTAGTTGGTTATTCTAGCTTGGAGATTGTTACTGCAATCAGCGTAAAATTTTCATATATATTATTTCTATGGTTTGCTTGCTGAAACAGAAAACAAAGACATTATAAACATATGTGGCTAGTGGAAGATGATATTCTGGTCAATGAAAACTAGAATTTGCGCTCTTGTTGAGATGCTCCTGAAAAATAAATGATGATATAATAATGAAAGATAAATGATGATATAATAATGAAAACGAATTTGTATAAATTTATAAATATTGAGATCGTTATGTAAAAATTTTCCGTCTCAAGCCCCAAGATATATGAATGCTCTGGAGGAGCGAGAACATGGGAAAGAGATGAGAGAAGCTGGATAGTTGCTTGTAGGATTTTTTTTTTCCTTTTCTGGATATTTTTAATGCAAGTGATGCAATAATGGTATCACAACCCAAAGGTTTGGGTTGTGATGAAGAAGGGTGGGTTTGGGTTCTGGACAAATGCCGGCTAACAATATAAGTTTAGCTCTCTGCCTTCTCTTTTTGCATTCAAGCTATCCTTGAAGTAAATTTCTGACTTATTTTGTGTATATTCAATTTGAGGTGTGAAGGATGGTCCATGACTAATACCTGGATCAATCTGCAAAACATAGGTTATTTATCAAAGATTTACTACCTGTTTAGAAATTACTCGTATCTGGTCTGTCTGTTTAAAAACTATCACTAGGTCAACCGGGTCCGTGGTATTCCTGTAAAAAAGAATATAACAGAAGACTTTCCATTTCATTTTTCACATTAACTTAGTATATCCCAAGTCCAATTCAAAACACAACATTATTCTTTAATTTGCAAATCTATAGAAAAAACTAAAAACATCATTACTCTGAAACAAGCATTAATTTTTTTTTCCCAAATTAGAGGGCGTAGTTATAACACGATTACCTGTCAAACTATTTATGGATGACCCGTTCAGCTGTATATGGGTAACATGCACAACCTACACACTGTTTAATTGGCGGGCGCATGATTTGACTTCTGTTTAATTCCGGACCTTTTTTTTTCCCATCCCTCATGTGTTGAGTTAAAATCCAGTGGCTTAAATTATGTTGGGACTTGGGAGAAGAAAACAAAAATGGTATCCAACACAACCAATCAGCGAGAAAGGTAGTTCCATCAGCGAAAACGATTAGAATTGACAGGCTGTACGATTGGATACCAACGCACAATAAGTTTGGGATCTCTCACAAATCGAAGTCGCAAGTCAATTTGATGGATTTGGGCGCGGGAAATGGGACCCGAGACCCGACTACCTGGTTCAGTGGTCTTCTACATTTATATCCAAACCGATTACTTCATTCAACTCTAATTTAGTGAATATGTGATTGGGTATGATCTCATTAGTTTAAATCATGAAAACAGGGAAATACATAGAATTTGCACAAACATGTACATGGTTATCTATTTTACGGGTTTTGACGATTATCTATTTTACGGGTTTTGACGATTAAAAACAATATTAAAGCCTAATAAAATAACGAACTTTTAGAAATTATCATTCACGATAAAATCACGGGGTAACGGACAACCCAAAATTCATGCTTGGACATATGGACCTAAGTCGTAAATCGACTATCATGACTCGGACAACTTTTACAGGAATAAATGTAATTGTTCTACGGTATTAAATAAAGATTATCGATAATTAGTTCCTTAACTATTAAAACATGGAAAAATTATAGTAAATCTTTATATATTGATTATTTTAAAATAAAATTGATGGTGAACATGTAAAACCATATTTTCACTAAAATGGGTATTTCATAAAAATACCATCAACCACTAAGAATTTATATTTTCATTAAAATACTACGAAGTTTGGAAAAATAATATTTTCCTTAAAATACCCTAAACCTTTCCAAGTGATATTTTTATTAAAATACCACGAACTTTTCTGAATCATAATTTTTATGAAAATACCATGAACTTGATAGAGTAATTATTTTTATTAAAATACCCTGAACTTTTAAAAGCTAGAGAATTCTTGTAAAAATCAATAATAAACCTAAAACTAGAGTTTTACTAAATATCTTTAAGAAGTGAAACCTTACAAAAAATATCCCTAATTACGAAAGTTAAGTTTTTAGAATTTCACTAAAATACCCTTACCTTTTTTATAAAGGAGGTTCTTTTATTAAAATACCACAACCTCTATAATAAAAGATAATTTACGTTAATATAACATATAAATACCATACTCTTTTATAAAGGGTTATTCTTATTAAAGCGTCACAATTTTTACCCTGAAATACCATAGCACTTCATAAAACAATATTTTGTCCTAAAAATACCATTGTTTTTACATAAACAATAATTACGATAAAATATCATAGTCCATTATAAACTAAGATTTCTATAAAATACTATATTTACTTTACAACTATAATGGAACGAGATATAACCCACGACTGTGGGAGTCCATATCGACTGAGATATCTGCTTAAATCCAACTTTCGATACATCACATGACATGACTTATAATACGGTTAGGGCTAGAATGCCCGAACCTAGATATGGAATACTATTATAAATGAAGATCTCTACAGGTAGGATGAACAGTCCCAACATGGACAACTACTATGAATGAATTGAACAGTCCCAACATGGACAAATGACATTCCATACCTAGATGATATACATACTACTATGACTGTTATACATGTTGGGTATATGTATGCCCTAGAGGCCATTATATGATAGTGGATGTATTTATGCATGTATATATATACAGAAGACTTTCTTGCTCGACATGATAGCATGCTATCTAGTTACTTTTTATCTGACATGTTCACTGGATCATGCTTTTATTCATTTGTACATGTTAATAAAGCCCTGAGGATATTTGCTTGACTACTGTGATTATGATGTAGATCATACTAGTGGGACATGTGTAGTTTATAAGCATATCCTGAAATGTCCCTAGTCGTGGGTGTATCGAGACGGGGCATCGATATTGCAGAGTAGACTAGCGTATATGATATTAGACCCATATGATGGGCGATAGATGTTCCCATATCCATTGATGTTTGACATCAAGATCGTATGCAGGTGCTCAGTGAAGACTGGGTACACTGATCGGACTTGCCGAGAACTCCTATATGGTATTATATCTATCGTCGGATAGCAGTTCTCATGTGACATTGGTACAGATTAGTCTATAGACCCGAGATCGTCATAGAGTCTCATGTGTTCTCCCACTGTGCTTTGATTTCCACCTTACCACGGCTCTGCTGAGTCGTGCAAACAGGTGGCTTTTGGGTACAGTCCCGAGACATGTGGAGGTAATGAGCGATAGGAGGGGTTTCGTCTCTCCCGGTATTGAGGGTTGATGTTGCGCTGTACTCGATTGGCTATATCAGTAAGTCCCTGGCCAGGCTGTTGAGATTTACTGATAAGTGTTATAAGTAGTTTCTCGGTTTTATTATAGGCCATACATCGGCATGACTTATTGAATTATTGGGGTCGACGATGCCATCCCTAGACTTGATATGCAGTATATCCGATGAAGAGATCGGACTGTACGGTAGTGTTGCCAGTTGGCTCGACGGGAGTTTTGACAGGTTCACTTGTTTTCTTCTAATCGCTCAATACCCGGGTGGCCGTTACATTTAACTGACCTCTTACAGCTTGGGGGTGCTTGATATGATTATCACCCACTGCCGGCGTATTGATGAGTCTTAGAGTCCCACATAAGAGTTTCCTAGCCAAGGCGAAACGATGCGGTGTGCATATGAGATATGTGCGGGGACCCGATTAAATGCGCATATGCGATACCGTATATTAATCAGGCGTTTACTATTGGTCGGGTCGTATGTGATATGACCGGTTTGTCAACATGTATGCATATGTTTATGTTGATGCACATGTTGATGTGCATGCACACATACATGCATACACTTGTGTGTATCATGGTTATTGATATACTAGTGGTGGCAATACAAGACTCACATGGAAGTATTTATCTTTATATTTATTTTTGAGTTAAAGGAAAATAGAATTAATTCATGGTTGATAGTTATCCTTCATCCTTTACTTAACCTTGAATTAACCATGAGTTAATTTTCTATGGCTCTCTTTTCTCCAAAGTAAATATCTAGATATTTATTAACCCATGGTTTGGAATGAGAGTGGAAATTATATATAATTTCTATTCTCATTTTTATTTCATTATCGTTATCATAACTTGAGCTCTTGAGTTGCCATCATCTTCTTTCTCCTCTCTCTTGCTCTCTTGATCTAGCTAGTGAGTGAGATAGTGATAAAGTTAAGGTTTTGAAATGAGAAAACAAACCACATCATCATTCTACACTAGTCTAGCCAATTAGTTTAAAGTATTAGCTTCATCTTCATCTTTTGATCAAGTGGAGCTAGGAGCTTGGACAAAGAGGACTCCGGGTGGATCATCGTGGGCTCGGAAGATCACAAGCAAGCCCGTTCCAACTCTTAAGTAGCCAAGGAGTCAAGCAAAGAGAACTACAAAGGTTGTATTCTCTTTACTTAGTGTTATATTACTTGTAGTATGTGATACTACTTCATATGTTACTTTAAATTTCTAGTTTGATCCTAGGTTAGTTTGCTTAGCACCCTAAAAAATTTAATTGTAGCATGTTTGATGCATTACAAACCCTTGTGAGGTGCTAGGTAAACCCAACAGTGGTATCAGCGCCAAGCTAGAGCATTAGAGTAACCGAGACGACGTTAAAACACTTCGAACAAATATCGATTGCCCGAAAAAACCACTCTCTGGAAACTTTTCAAAAAGTTGGAATTTTTCACATTAAAAATATTCAGAAAATCATGCAGGTAATTCTGTGGACCCTCTAAAAGAACGATACCCTAACTCGACTAAACAACCGCGGAACCGCGGCAGAAACCTACTTTTGGCGGCGGTTCCGCGGCTCCGTTTGTGAGGCTCGGGTCGGCCCTTCTACGGTTAGTCCATAGGTACTGTGGCATGTTTCTGGGTAATTTTAATACTGCTCAAGTGTTGAGCTTCTCTGTGGATTTTTGGGTCATTGATCGATCGATCAAATGGTTTAACATCGCCTAGTTTATTTGCATATATTGACATGAGATGTTATATGTTGTTGTGTAATGAAGTATAGGATCGTCGTGATGAACGGTCGGGGTTTTATGTGAGATGAGAGTTTTCTTTACATTCATGTAAAATTCATTTATATGTAATATTCTTTTATTGGGGCACATTCGAGTTGAGGATTGTTCCCCTCCGAAACACGGAGACGCGACCGCGTAGGTCCGTCTTACCTGAATTTTGGGGCAGATGCTAATTAGTGCTATCCGTCCACCTCTCCGAAGATGCCAAGTTGATTTATGTCACCAAGTATCGAAGGTTTAAACGGATGCGGCCGATATAGCAGACTTCTTCAGATTCCCCCTCGTTTGAGGGGTTTTTGATTGTGGGGACGCTCTTCCCTGCAGGCGCAAGCCCCTGCAGTTAATTACGCTACCGCATCGCGGTAACAACTTTCTCCTTCTCCAGATGGTCACTTCGTGTCGTGGGTGTCTGTTTTGTGTTTGGTTGCCCGTGAATTGTATACGGAGACTAATTTGTGTTGTCGCCCGTAGGGCGTGGACTAGTCCAAATCCGTATCTTCTTAGATTTGGGTTGGAGGTTGAATTTAATGATACGTTAGCCTCATTCGAGACTAAGATCAACTTAAACGTTTATTAAGGATACGTTAGTCTCATTTTAGACTAAGATCAACTTAACGGGATCGTTTAGATCCAACAAAAGAGAAATTGGACTCTATTATTTAGTTTAGAGACATTGCGGTCGATTAGTTTAAGGACATTACGGTCCAATGTTAGTTTAAAGACATCACGGTCGAGGTTAAGGACGTCATAGTCCGTGATTTTAAAGACCTCACAGTCAAGGTTAAGGACATCATAGTCCGTGAGTTTAAAGACCTCACAGTCAAGGTTAAGGACATCATAGTCTATGAAATATGTGGTTGTCGGGACCCATTACCTCTCTGAAGACGTTGAAGGATTACAACGACAAATATCAAAGGAATGAAGAGATGTACCCTTGAACCAAAGTTAATTGGGGATCTGTAGTCCAATTTGGAACTAAAATCAATTAATTAGATTGTGAGCGCATTGGCTCAGTTAAATCTGAATTGAGAACTTATGGCCAACTTGGGCTAAATCCAATTAAATTTAAAGTGTTGGCCCTTTATTGGACCATTAGACATTTCTCTGGGTTCAGCTCCTCATCACTTAGCAATACTAAACAAGAGTTTGAGGGCTCTGATAACATTTTTGTCTTTGACTGGGTCATTAAATATCGTAGCTCTGAGTTTTACTCAACTTTGAGATTCAGTTGAAGAGGAGGTTTTTGCCTCTGGAAAACTTAGCCAATTTGGCTAAGATTGACCTTAAAATAGTGTTAAACACTAGAGGACAACAGTGTTAAACACTGGAAATGAAATGCTCAAATTAGTTTTAAACACCAGAGAGGAAGGGGTCACGTGAGGGCACCCAAAGGTGGGGCCAGATCTCCTTTACTTTGTTCTTAGAACTGCAAATAAGTGTTAAACACTTTTAATTTTCATAACCATCACGTGTGGGCACGTGATGGGTACTCATGCCCTGATTTATTAGAATGTTTATTAGGGGTCACGTGGGGACATGTGAGAGCACCCAAAGCCAGCATTGCCTTTGCTTTTATTCTCTTTGTTTTGGAGGTCACGTGGGAGCACGTGAGGCATTGCCTCTGGGCTAATTCCTTCTTATTTTGGAGGATCTTTTCAGGGGTCACGTGGGGACACGCGACCTTAATTCTTTACATGCATGGAGATCTTTCAAGTCTCTTTATTTTTAAGAATTAAATTCTTTGTAGGGTTAAACCCTAATTTAGTTTTTAAAGGAATTAAATTCCTATGCATGTGGAAGAATTAAATTCTTATGTAGGGTGAAACCCTAATTTCATTTAAGAGGAATTAAATTCCTGTGAATTTGAGAAAATTAAATTCTCAAGTAGGGTTAAACCCTAGTTTTGTCTGTCTTGAAGGAATTAAATTCCTATAAATTGGGAGAATTAAATTCTCATATAGGGTTAAACCCTAGTTTTATCTTGGAGGAATTAAATTCCTGTGAGTTTGGAAGAATTAAATTCTCATATAAGGTTGAACCCTAGTTTTATCTTGGAGAAATTAAATTCCTGTGAATTTGGGAGAATTAAATTCTCTAAACTCAATTCTCCCTCTAAGTTTTGGATCTGCATGGCAGAATCTCCCCGATGAGAATTAAATTCTCAACCTGTGAGGAGATTTGCTTCTGCAGATCTTCAACCAGAGGAAGAACTAAGTTCTTTTGCAGAAAAGTTAAACTCTTAGATTGAGAATTAAATTCTCTTTTTTTGTTTTATGAAGTTTTGATCCCTTCCCCCTTTCTCACCTAGGGTTTCTTTTCTTGAGAATTAAATTCTCCTTTCTTTTCTCTCTGCTATTTTCCTTCAGAAAATTTCAAGATCTCAAAATTCTCTATCTATCTTCTCTTCTTAGCTCATATTTATAGGAAAAGGGAAAGAATCAATTTGTTTAGTAAATCTTTTATTGAAAGATTTTGTTTGTTTTTCATAACTAATATGATCTTTTAGATCATTCAGTGAATTTTATTCACCATTGGATTTTTAATCCAAAATATATTCTGTTTGTTATTTTTGGTGAAATTTAGGGAAATCTTTTCTTGTATAAAATCTTTCCATAAATTAGTGATTTTTAATCACCATTGGATTTTTAATCCAACGGTGCTCCACTTTACAGAGCATAGTCCTCTTTTGTTTGGAAAGATTTAAAGAAATACTTTCCCAGTTAGGGTCTTTGATTTCCCTTAATTAGAATTTAATTCTATTAACTTATAAGGCTTTTAAAGCCCATCACGTGTTGGCACGGGACCCTCTTTCATTCAGAATTTAATTCTGTCTTTTAACTGGGCTAAAGGACCGTCACGTGTCAGCACGTGACCCTTAGTCACGTGTGAGCACGTGATGCCCCATTGGGATCTTTCCTTAGCCATTTTGTTTACACTTTCGTTTGATTTAGAATTTAATTCTATAAAGTGGAGATCATAGGAAACTATCATGTGTCAACACGTGACCCTTGGTCACGTGTGAGCACGTGATACCTCATTGAGCTATTTCCTGATTTTTATCAGGGAACAAGGATGACGTTTCCTTCGATGTATATTATTTATTTTTCCGCATTAGGATAGACCCAAGGTGGGGAGCACAAGTGACCGGGTTCTAGAGTCCAGTGCGAGGCCATCTCGAGGAGTCGAGACCGGGTCTCCTAGCTCTAGAATTGGTAGGGTCGCTTGCCGCTCTCGTAGGGGTCTAGGGTGTGGGATTGGCTATTCATCACGACCGTGGAACCCGTATTTTCTATCGTTGGCTAAATACAAAATACGGAATTCCTAGTATATCCTATATTTTCATATATGTGCTTCTGCTGTTTATATTCCGTGATGTGATCGCTTGATATATTTGAGACGAATGCAATATTATATATGAGATATATAGTAGGCATTGCTTATGTTTTGCACCCGCGCTAGTCCCGTCCCGGTATGCCGTTAGTTAAGTAATCTAACGGTGCATAACGAAACATTGTGGCGAATGCGGATGGCATAAGCGTACGTTGTATTTTCGTTTCTTTTATGTGTTTGGATTAAGGACTTAAATGATGGGACTAAATTAATATAATTAATGTAAGGAAAAATAAACCTAAAAAGATGTTGTATAATCGAATTTAAAAACCACCTGGCTTTTTGTGAAAAAACTACATTTCAAAATTGCGGAGCTTAAGCCACTACTTTTAAAAAAACCGTTTGATTCTACAACGATATTAAGTTCAAAGCGTTAAGGGTTTTCTTAAAAACCATCCGCAACCCTCCGTCATTTTAGAAAATAGAGTACTTAATATTCGTGCTACGTTTGTTGACTATAGTTAAGGCGTAGTGTACGGTAGCTAAATGATATATTCCTACACAGCATATGATGTGATTAATTGGGACAATTATATGACTTTGTTGACCATAGTTAAGGGTCATATAACTGGGTCTAATTAATCAAGAAATGACGGGTTGGGCTTGACTAGTGCTTGTGATTTGTTGACCATAGTTAAGGTCATGAGCACTAGTGGTAAAAACCATATCGGGAGTGTTTCCTGATTTAAAATCAGGAAAGCCTACGGAAGAGGCATCACGTGCTAGCACGTGACCAGCAGTCACGTGTTGGCACGTGACAACTAAAAGCAGCGGCAAAGGCAGATTCAGCTCCTTGATTAAATCAAAGAAAAGGCTTCAGAAACGGTCACGTGCTCACACGTGACCAGGGGTCACGTGCTGGCACGTGACGGTTGAACAGCGGCTAGAAGATAGAGCGCAGAAAGGAGAAGAAAGCTCGTTCCAGGGGGTCACGTGCCTACACGTGACCAGGGGTCAGTGCCTACACGTGAGCAGGGGTCACGTGGCCACACGTAACCGGCTTTCAAAGCCCATCTATTTAACAGAATTAAATTCTGAGCAGCATTCGAATCTTTCCAAAGGAGAATGATTATTTGGAACCGATTGGATTAAAGATTTAAAGGTGATTAAATATCACCTCTCTATGGAAAAATCTTGAACTTGGAAAGATTTCCCCTTAAAATCTAACCGAGATAACAAAGGAATATCTTTGGATTTAAAATCCAAGGGTGAATAAAATTCACCTAATAATCCAAAGGTCCAAATGAATGATGAATGCAAATCAAATCTCTAAGGAATACAAATCAAATCCCTCAATGAATGATTCACTAAAACTAATTGATTCTGCTCCTTCTCCTATAAATAGGACCCAAGAGAGACAGAGGGGGAGACATGAAGAGATCGATACATAGAGAGAGTGAAAAATAGAGCCTTGAGACTTTGGAGGAATTTGGATCTTCTGCAGAAGAAAACCTTAGGTAAGAAGGGGGAGGCTTTCAAGAAAAAAGAGAATTTAATTCTCAACAGAGTTTAACTCTGATATTAAAAAGAAGAACTTAGTTCTCTCTTTAGCAGAGGATCTGCAAAGTGCGCATCTCCCCATGAATTGAGAATTTAATTCTCATTGGGTTGAGATCCTGCCATGCAGATCCAAAGCATAGAGAGGGAATGGATGTTTGAGAATTTAATTCTCATAGAATTATAGGAATTTAATTCCTTTGAATTAAAATTAGGGTTTAACCCTATGTCATAGGAATTTAATTCCTTCAAAATAAATAGAACCAGGGTTAACCCTAGTTAAGAATTCAAATCTGTCAAAATAACAGGAATTTAATTCCTCTGAAGTTTATTGCTAGGGTTTAACCCTATGAAGAATTTGATTCTTAAAAAGATAAACACATCTTCAAACAGGCAGAGTCACGTGCTACCACGTGACCCCTGTAAAGAGCCACCGCTAAAACTTTGAGGCAACGCCTCACATGCTTCACGTGACCCCCAAAGCGCGCAAAGAAAAAGCAAAGGAAAAGAAGCTCTGGGGCGCCCTCACGTGTCACCTCGTGACCCCTAATGAATATTCTAACAGATCAAAGCGCAAGCCCCCATCACGTGCCCACACGTGATGGCTTTTAGAATTAAAAGTATTAAACACTTATCTGTAGAACAAAATAAAGGGAAACAGAGCGCTATCACATGCTACCACGTGACCCCTTGGCTGAAGCTTCAACGGACAAGCACCAAAATGCCCATCACGTGACAGCACGTGATGCTCCAAAGTATTCAATACTTTTGACAGAATAGAATGAATTGAGGGCGCCCTCACGTGCTACCACGTGACCCCTCTTGCCTTAGTGTTTAACACTAGAGTTGAAACCTCTATATCCAGTGTTCAACACTGATTTTCTTAGTGTTTAAACACTAGTTTGGAAAACTCTATTTACAGTGTTTAACACCGACTTTCCTAGTGTTGAACACCAACCTGGAAAACCCTGTTTCCAGTATTTAACATTGATTTGCCTTAGTGTTAAACACTGATTTGAAATCTCCACTGCCAGTGTTTAACACTAACTTGTCAATCTCATTCTCAGTGTTCAACACTGGCTGATCTTTAGTGTTTAACACTAACTTTAGCCCAATTGGCTAAGTGTCTAGAGGCAAAGCCTCTCCTCTAATGGACCAACAGAGGTCCAACATCCTAAACATGATTGGACTTAGCCCAAGCTGGCCATAAGTCCTCAATTCAAATTCAACTGAGCCAATGAGCTCATAATATAATTAATTGGTCTTGATTCCAAATTGGGTCAAAGATTATTTAATCTACCTTGGTTTAAGGGTACATCTCTTCACTCCTTTGATACTCGGCGTTGTAATTCCTCAACGTCTTAAAAGAGGTGACGGGTCCCGATGACCACATATTGATACGGACTGTGGGGTCCTTAAACTCATGGACTATGAGGTCCTTAACCTTGACCGTGACGTCTTAAAACTAACATCGGGCTGTGGAGTCCTTAAATCCATGGACTATGACGTCCTTAACCTTGACCGAGATGTCTTAAAACTAACTTTGGACTGTGGAGTCCTTAAATCCACGGACTATGAGGTCCTTAACCTTGACCGCAACGTCTTAAAACTAACATTGGACCGCAATGTCCTCAAACTACTTATGGACCGCTACGTCCTTAAACTACCTACTGACCGTGATGTCACTAAACTAAACAACAGGGCTCTCTTAATTGCTCTATTGTTGGATCTAAACGATCCCGTTAAGTTGATCTTAGTCTGAAAATTAGACTAACGTAATCCTTAACAAATGTTTAAGTCGATCTTAGTCTCGAATGAGGCTAATGTATCCTTAAACCCAAACCCCCAAACCCAAATCTAAGAAAATACGGATTTGGACTAGTTCACGCTCTACGGGCGACGACATAACTCAGTCTCCGTATACAATCCACGGGCAACCAAACATAAAATAAACACACACGACACGAAGTGACCATCTGGAGAAGGAGAAAGTGGTTACCGCGATGCGGTAGCGTAATTAACTGCAAGGGCTTGCGCCTGCAGGGAAGAGCGTCCCCACAATCAAAAACCCCTCAAGCGAGGGGGAATCTGACGAAGTCTACTACATCGGACGCATCCGTTTAAACCTTCGATATACGGTGTCATAAATCAACTTGGTATCTTCGGAGAGGTAGACGGATAGCACCAATTAGCATCTGTCCCGAGCCTCAGGCGAGACGACCCCGCGTCGCGCCGTCGTTCGGAGGGGAACAGATTCTGGTACGCCCGGTGGGACCTTTTTCTCTTTCCACTCCACACTTCGTGTGTCGTGATTCGCGAACCAATCGCGGTTCGCTAATGGTTGCCCTTGGGTTTCGAAGTACTAAGATTTGGTGTTTCGTTTGCTGCAGAAAGCAAAGAATCAATGGCCTCCCCTTGTACGACATGCTCGGACTGCAATTGCAACCAACGCTCTGCCTCGCCAGGAGGTATAGCCTACGGACCCCAAGCTGCTTCGCTATTCACAATGCCCGTGGAACAGGTCACTCGAGCCACCACTGGATTGTTTTTTGGGACCATGCTCCCGCCGACAAGCTTCACCGCTCCGGTGCTGACAACGGAAGCTCCCAAGAAGTCGGTCTTTGATCGTCTTACCCCTGCCGCGGCCCCTCTCAACGGGTCGCCCAACACCAGTGCCTCGGTCTTCTCCAGACTAGGCCAGAGCTCCTGTGGAACCGCAATGGGGCCTGCAATCCCAGAGAAGGCTGCTCCTAAGAAAATAACCAGTCTCGCTCCTGAAGTCGTCAAGGCGGCTTCTCCTTCCAAAAAGTCGGTCCTTACAAGATTGACTGTTCCAGCTCCCACTCCTGCTACCCAAAGGACATCAGTCTTTAACAGGCTGGCACCAGCAACGACCCCCCACCTACACAGGGGGCAAGACGAGACTATCGCCCTCACCAAGCCGGTTCCATCAGCACGACGCGCTCGACGTCGTTACTGGCGCCAAGTGAGGAAGGCCGGAGGCAACTCCCCTTCTGGGCTAACTCCTCCAGCCCCGATGGCAGAAGTTAATGCTGTTGTTCCAACCGGGAACAGCTTTGAGATGCTAAATAAGGTGCGTAGGAATTCTCCTACCGCGGCGCTAAAGAAGTCTCCCCATCCGCTGAAAAGGGCTATAGAAGTAAAGCCAGAACAGCCCCAATCTCCTCAACGGTTGTCCTCCCGAATCTATAAAGTCTGGCGGCAGGCCCGAGACTCGATGATCGATCCAAATTTCTCCCGCCAGCATAAGAAGCTGAAAATCCAACAGGAAGCCAGTCACCAAGCTAAGCCACGAAAAGCTGTCTGGGTGCCCACCTCGACGGCCCCCTCAACTTCCACTGCTCATAAAAAGAGGAGGCCGGAGAAGATCCCCGGGCCTGCAACGAGAGCTAAAAGCGCTGAACCCAGACGCCCTAAGGCTGGGGGCAGGATGGTCCACACTGTATACATGGCGTCGGGGAAGGAAGACAGCCGTGCGTCTACAGGTCATAGACCGCTTACACGGTCAGTAACCAAAGCTCAGGAGCAATAGCAAAAGCTCCAGGAAATGATGATTGCAATGGCCGCGCTTACTGGGCCGAAAGAAAGCCCCGAGGCGTCCTCGGATCAGCAACAAGAACAGGAAACTGACGCTGAGTTCCTTCGAAGAATATTGGAAAAGAAAGATAAAGAGGCGGCGGAACAAGCGGCCAATATAAAGCAGATAGCCCACTTATTCCAGGACATGGTGGGAATGATGATCCAACAAGACCCACCTGCTGAGGATCCTCCGATCGTCCTTGAAGACGACAGGGGAGAAACGTCAAATCCACCACCGGCTCTCTCAACGGCCAAGGAGGAGACAATCTCTAAGGCTGACTTGGACGACTATATAGCCCAGAAAATCCGGGTGCATCATGCGACTGAGGCAGCTGGTCAAGTCATAAAAACGGGGCGACCGTATCCAAGCTGGTACGACCAAATCAAATATCCGCCGGGCTACACAATACCAAAATTCCACGTCTATAAGGGGACAGGCAATCCCCATCAGCATTTGGCCCAGTTTAGGGCGCTTTGTGGTAACACTGGTGGCGACGATAAACCGTTGCTTCGCCAATTCGTGGGCAGCTTATCAGAAACGGCGTTCGAATGGTATTCGGAACTCCCGAACGATTCTATCAAGACGTTCGCTGAAATGGAGTTGCTATTCACTCAGCGATTCGCAAGCGCCAGTGAACGCACTCCAATAACGGCATTGATTAATGCCAGGGTAAAACCAGGCAAAACGTGGGTCCAGTATGCTATACGCTGGCGGAATTTGTGGTCGAAATGCGAGCAACGCATTGAGGAAGCGCCCGCAGTAGGCATGTTCGTGGGAACCCTAGACCCTCACGCAACTATCTCCCAGTTTATGATGTTCTTTAAGCCAACTACATTCCAGGCTCTAATCGACAAGTTGGCCCAGATGGACCAGATGGGTCACAGACCGTCTCCCCCGAAGCCGGAGCCTCGGACTGACAAGGGTAAAGGAAAGGCAACCTTCGTCGTGAATGCCCAGCAGCAACCCAATGCCCCAAAGCTGACGGATCAACTGGAAGAAAGACGCCGGTATTATAATGAGAAGATGAAGCGTTCCTACTCGTTCCCACGGGACAAGACGAAACAGCTATTCGAACTGGCAGTACGCAACAGACTTATAAACTTGCCAAATCTAAAGCGACCGCCACAACCCACTGAGGTGAACAACCCCAACTATTGCCCTTACCATCAAACGGTAAGCCATCCGATTGAGGATTGCTTCGTTTTCAAATGATGGATTGAAGATCAATACCTCCAGGAAAAGTTTGCGCTGTCCGAAAAGTGGAAGGTGAACCCGCCACAGCCGCATACTCCTAAGAAAGCAGACACACCGGGGGCAACATGTTCTTTCATTGAGGAAGCTCCATGGGAAGTCGTGCTATCAGCTAAAACCAGAAGAATGCTGAGTGATCTTCATGCGTGCCCAGCGGTCGAATGGAAGGACCCGCTTGAACCTCAAATCATCGAAGGGATGTTGAAGCCGCGCCCAACTACAAAGAGCGGTGGTGATGGCCCAAGTACTCACACCCAACCGTCAAAATCTTCAAAGAAAAAGAAGAAGAAATCCAAGAAGCCCGTGAAACCTGGAGACAAGCGCACGGATTTACAAAAACAGATTGATGCGCTGGAAGAGTACAATCAAAAAGCGCGGACTCCCGTCACGCTACAAGAATTCCTCAACCACGTCTTTCAGGAAGAAGATGAGGGAGAGAGCTCATCGGATGAATCCGAGGGATATGTGGCGAGTTGTCATGTGATCTCCCACTCGGAAGACGAGAAAACTCCTGGCACTGAGAAACTGGGGGCATAGCCTGAGCCAGAACTTATATGGCCAACAGAGAGAATGATCGACGCCTTTCTGGACGAGATTCGTTTGAAGAGTAAAGCCGATCAGGAGCGTGAGATGGCTGCATCGGAAGGAGCCAAGCGCAGGCGACTAAACGAAAGAATCGAAGCACTCCCGCCAGATCGAAAGACATCCGATGCGAATAAAAATGTGTTCAAGACGAGGAAAAGATTCGCCAAAGCCATGTCAATGGGAATGAAGCTACCACCCTCAGAAGAAAACGCGTTCGATGGGGCGGAGGGACACCCTAATTATTGCGCATATCATCGGAAGATTTCGCACCCCACTGAGGAGTGCGACGCTTTTAGGATATGGTGGCAGGGATATGTTGCTCACCAGCAACATTTTAAGCGCATGAAACGCAGAACTCGTCGGGAGCAGAGAAGTACAACCGACAGGCACAAAAGAACTACCGGCAGCTGTCACATGGTCGACGCCGGAGGATCACAAGTTCTCACCTTCGGGAGCGACTCTGATGAGGAAATGGCTTTGGGCCCTCTCTTTAAAGAGTCCGTCTTAGGGAAAGGGGAAGAACCGGAGGCCTGCGAGAACATTCAGCTGCGCAATCGCACGCTCCCGGAAAAGAATCTCGGGCCCGCAAATAGAAAAGATAAGGGAAAGGAAAAGGTCACTGGGGATATCGCCTTAGATGACCAAGTCATGAAAGAGCTGACTGCCAAGGACCCTCCCAGGAAGGGTAAGGTGGACTACAACATCCTAGCGCACCTAAGGAAGCTATCTTCTCAGCTCAGCATTCTCGATGCCCTCCTATTATCCAAAGAAGCGCGAGATTCATTAATCAAGGCGTTACAAGAACCCGAGCAATTCCAAGCCTTCCTCGCCGCAGAAAGGATGAAGGATGAACTGGAAGAAGTGCACACGGCCGACATCACGTTCGGTGACGAAGACCTTCTCCTCGGGACGAGCGACCACAACCGTCCCCTATATATCTCTGGATACTGCCATGATATCAAGATAGGCAAGATCCTGGTGGATAATGGATCCTCCGTCAATCTCCTTAATGTTCGGGTGTTGAAGGAAATCTGCATGAGCGTACAGCATCTCGCTCGTGACAAAATTACCATCTCCGGTTTTGACTCCCAGTCATCACGGACTCTCGGATCTGTAATACTAACATTACGCTTCGGACTGCTCGTCACGGACATCAAGTTTCACGTCATTGACGCCAAGACCTGCTACAACGCCTTGCTCGGTCGTCCTTGGTTACATGAGTACAACATCATCCCTTCTACACAGCATCAGTGTATGAAGTACTTCAAGGATGGTTTTGAGTATACCGTAACAGGTGAGCTGAACCCATTTTCCGTGAACGAAGTCCGCAAGTACGAAGATGCAAAGTACTTTTTGCCAGACTTCGAGGATACAGAAAAGTGTCGCAAGCCGGAGAACAAAGTCGTCGCCACCATCCCTGTTTTCGGGAGCGATACCGAAGAAGAAGAAGAGATAGTTTATACTGGGCCGTCTCGACGCAACAACCCGGGAACGTCCGCCCCCATGTTGATCTTCGGAAGTGACTCAGAAGATGAGGTTAATGCCATGTTCTCCAGTCGGCCGTCAATACAAGCATCCCCTAGCAATGATCAGAGTTTGCAAATCACCATGGTGCCGTGAAAACACTACAAGGATCTCGACGCACTTCAAGCTTACAATGTGCAGGACCTGCAGACGTTTTACGTCCCTCCCAGGCGAAAGGGTGAAAAGGTGATCCTATTATACCAATCCACAGAAACGAGAGTGGAGAAAGAAATCTGGCATGGCGCGGATTCTACACTCGACAGGCTCCAACCCATCCGTTTGCCTAGATATTACACAAATGGACTAAAGAGGCTATTGAAGCGCCAAGGAGTACCCTTAAAACAGACTGTTCGACAAGCTCGGTTCTACAACAGGATTTGGGAGGTCCCTGGGACTCAGCACAAATCGCCCAACGGGAGAATGGAAACACTTGGGCTTGGATATGTGAGATCCAGGAAACGGGAGCGAGTCCACGGCAGCTACGCCATATATAACTTCGATGAGGAGGAGGACACCCTGTCGGGGAATGCTAACCCCTCGTCAAAACTGGATCCCGCGAGTGAAGTGCCGAGTCCGTCATTTGAAGAACAAGTGGACAAGCTTATCAGGAAAGCAGGTCAAAAGGCTCGGGAAGACCACAACCGCGAGATGGCCATCTACGAAAAAGCCAGGATGCAACGTCTGTTTCAACAGGCTGCAAAAGATGAAGATGCTCATCCCCGTCAACCCGTTGTACAAAAGGCCCGACGCAGAGACAGAAGTAAGTCAAGAAGCAGAAAAAGGAGCCAACAACAACGACGCAGGATTAGAGAGTCACGTGAGCGGGCATTGCGCGGTCCGGATTTGCCCCTCACGAAGAAGATGAGTCGAGCGTATTCCTTCCTTCGAGACAAGACGGAGAAGTTAGTCGAGCTCGCTATAAAACATCAAATGATCGCGCTTCCGGAGTCTAAGCACCCTGAGCAAGCTAACAAAGTTCCTCATCCGGGTTATTGCTCTTATCACCGAGCCGTAGGACACCCTATCGAAAACTGCTTCACCTTCAAGAACTGGGTCGAAGACCGGTACCAACGAGGCAGATTTGCTTTATCCAGCAGCTGGAGGGTAACGCCGCCACAAAAGCATGAACCCAAAGCCGCAAGAGCAGAGCCAGATCCACATCGGTCTTGGAAGCGGATTCGCACTTGTCACATGATTACAATATTAAAAGAAGAGCCCGAGAACATGGATGACATCCCCTGGTGCTTTGAGAACAGCAATGACGAGATGATCTCAGAATTTCCGCCGGCTCCGAAAGAACTGGAAGATGGCATACATACTACTGCAGATAACCTCAAGAAGATTGAGTTGGGGTCGACAGATGATCCGCGACCGACATTCGTCAGCAAGTTGCTCTCTGAAGAAAGGGTGGCTGTGTTGAAAGACGTGCTTATGCAGCACAGAGATTGCTTCGCATGGAACTATTCCGAGATGCCAGGATTAGATCCAGAGATTGCTGTGCATAAATTAGCAATATCCCCATATATCAAGCCAGTCAAACAGGCGCCGAGAAGGATGCGGCTCGAGCTTGAAATGAGCATTAACGCCGAAGTTAAGAAACTGATTGATTCTGGGTTTATCCAGGAGGTGCAGTATCCTGACTGGGTCGCCAACATCGTCCCGGTAATGAAGAAAAACGGGACAGTGCACATATGTGTGGACTTCCGAGATCTCAATAAAGCCTGCCCGAAGGACGATTTCCCAGTACCGGTCACCGAACTGATGATAGACAATACGTCCACTCATGAGGTTTTCTCCTTTATGGACGGTTCATCAGGGTACAATCAGATAAAGATGCATCCCGACGACCAGAAGCATACCGCTTTTCGGACCCCTTTGGGTATATTCTGCTACAAGGTTATGCCCTTCGGTCTAAAGAACGCCGGTGCTACCTATCAAAGGGCCATGACAAAGATCTTCGATGATCTCTTACATGAAATCATCGAGTGTTATATTGATGACCTCGTAGTGAAGAGCATGTCATACGAAGAGCATTTAGAGCATCTGAAGACCGTATTTCAACGCCTTCGGCAATATAATTTGAAGATGAATCCCCTCAAATGCGCGTTCAGAGTCTCCTCAGGTAAATTCTTGGGGTTCATCATCCGACACCGAGGTATCGAAATAGATCCATCTAAGATCAAGGCGATTATGGAGATGCCACCCCTAAGGACTCTCAAACAGCTACGGTCGCTCCAAGGAAAGCTCGCGTACATCCAGCGGTTTATCGCCAATCTTTCAGGCAAGTGCCGTCCTTACAGCCACCTGACGAAGAAGGGAACTCCGTTCGTCTGGGACCGAAAATGCCAAAGCGCGCTAGATGAAATCAAGCAATACCTGCAGAACCCGCCGGTGCTGGCTTCTCCAGTCAAGGGGAAGCCTCTTATTCTTTATACAACAGTCCTCGAAGGTTCCTTAGGCGCATTATGGGCACAGGAGAATGATCGAGGGAAGGAGAGAGCTCTTTACTACTTAAGTCGAGTTCTGCTGGGGGCAGAAAGCAATTACTCCCCTATCGAAAAACACTGCCTGGCGTTAATCTTCGCGATAACAAAACTCCGGCACTATGCGTTGGCACATGAAGTCGGTCTTATATCAAAGGTGACCCCCTAAAATATCTAATGTCAAAGGCCATATTGACAGGGAGACTCGCTAAATGGGCCCTACTCTTGATGGAGTTTTCAATAACCTATCAGCCGCTTAAGGCAGTGAAAGGCCAAGCCATTGCCGACTTCCTTGCTGAGCACCCAGTACCTGCCGGTTCTCCTCTAAATTGCGATTTGTCGGACGAACATGCGTTTGACGCGGTCGACGGTAGTGATACCTGATGGGAGCTTTATTTCGATGGAGCGTCCTCCGTAAAGAAGTGCAAACAAAATACCCCAATGATCAAATCGGGGGTAGGCCTCATTTTCGTAACTCCACAAGGAGGGATAATGCGCTTTGCTTTCTCCTTAACAGAATCGAGGACGAACAATGAAGCCGAATACGAAGCTTTGATAGCCGGCCTCGAGATCGCCATTGACATGGGAATTGAAAACCTCCTCATATATGGGGATTCTCAACTAGTCGTTAGTCAAGTAAACGGCGACTACCAAACGTGCAAACCGGAGTTGGTAAAGTATGGTGAAAAGGTGCGACAACTGTTGACCCAAATTCCCTCCTATACTCTGGAAAGTATACCACACGCGGAAAATAGCAAAGCAGACACGTTGGCCAAGCTCGCTAAGGAACTGGCTGACGAGAACCTCGATGACGTCAGAATCGTGGTACAAAGCCGTCGGGTGCTTGCCCCAACAGAAATATCTCCGGAATCATCCGAAGAGAAGAGAGTGACTGAGCAGACGACCCTGCAAATAAAAGACCGTGAGAAGGCTGAGGACTGGAGGGAGGTCTTCATAGACTACTTTAAGTCCCACCGAATGCCCGAAGAAGCGTCCTCAAGACATCAGCTCATGAAACGAGCTCTGTCTTTCGCCTTCGTCAACAATACTCTGTACAAGAGGTCGTTTGATTCCCTGTGGATGAGATGTTTAGGACCCGACGAAGCAGAAAGAGTCGTTCAGGAAGTTCACGACGGAATCTGTGGTTCTCATCAAGCAGGCCCGAAGATGAAGTTAAAAATTAAACGGATGGGTTACTACTGGCCCACGATGATCCAGGACTGCCTCGAGTATGCGAATAAATGCCACTCGTGCCAAATCCACGGGGATTTCATCCACCACCATCCGAATCCACTACATCCAACGGTCGCTAGCTGGCCATTCGAAATGTGGGGGACTGACATAGTCGGCCCCATCGAACCAGCATCGTCCAGGGGACATCGTTTCATCCTGGCGACGACTGATTACTTCTCCAAATGGGCGGAAGCAGTACCGCTGAGGGAAGTGAGGACGGAGAATATCCTCCACTTTTTCAAAACGCACGTCATTTATCGGTTTGGAACTCCACGGCGGATTATCTCCGATAACGGGCCAGCCTACAGAAGCCATAAGATTAGCCGTTTCGCGCAACAGCATAATATAGACTGGAGATACTCCTCAGTTTATAATCCACGAGCTAACGGTCTGGCCGAGGCCTTCAATAAGACCTTGACAAAGATCATAAAAAAGACGGTGACCCAAAATAAGAAGGACTGGCACGAGAGACTGCAAGAGGCTCTTTGGGCATATCGAACTACGTTCAAGACGGCCACGAACACGACGCCATACACACTGGTATTCGGTACAGAAGCGGTACTCCCCCTCGAGATAGAGCTGCCTTCTCTACGAGTGGCAGTCCACCACGAATTGACAAACGAAGAAAATGCTCACCTTCGGCTTGAGGAGCTTGATGCCCTCGATGAAACCCGGCTCATAGCACAACAAAATCTGGAGACCTACAAAGCAAAAATGACGCGCTCGTACGAAAGATTGACCAAGCCGAGGATATTCCGCCAAGGCGAATTCGTACTGGTGGTCAAAAGACTTATGATCCCCAATCATGCCAAGCGGGGAAAATTTGAGCCAAACTATGAAGGCCCGTACATCATAGACAAGGTCTACCAGGGTGGAGCCTATCTACTCATGGACATGCACGGTGAAAGGCCTTTCAGGCCAATAAACGGCCGCTTCCTAAAGAAATACTACGCTTAATGAGCCACAGCCTAGGTCAATGATAGATGGCGACGACTATGTCCGCTCGCTATCTTCCTAAACTCAGACTTTATAAGCAGTAGCCGGCCTTCCCCTGAATGGACCGAAACGTCCTTAAACTAACGAGAGACCGAAACGTCCTTAAACTAACGACGGACCGAAACGTCCTTAAACTAACGACGGACCGAAACGTCCTTAAACTACTACCGCAGTATCCTTAGGCTGACGAGATGAATAAAAAAAAAGAGAAAAAGAAAAAATATATAAATAAAAAATAAAAAATAAAAATAAAAACGGTATTTCCATAAGCAAAATGGGCACGGATGAAAACCCGAAAGGGCTCCGTGAGTAAAAACAGCAGGGCTACCGGCGAATGTTCGTGAAAACCCGAAAGGGCGCGACCTTGTAAAAAAAAGAGAGAAAAAGAATAAAAAAAACGGTATGTCCATAAGCAAAATGGGCACGGATGAAAACCCGAAAGGGCTCCGTGAGTAAAAACAGCAGGACTACCGGCGAGTGTTTGTGAAAACCCGAAAGGGCGCAGCCTCGTTAAAAGACACTTACAAGATCCTCTCGACCTTGTAAGGAGAAACCACCCGCGTGGGATCCTTACGACTCACAAGGGAGCGACACACTTAGGGATCCCCACGATTCCTAAGGAGAAAATACACTTACGAGATCCTCACGACTCGTAAGGAGAACTCTCTTATGGGACCCTCACGGCTCATAAGACTTGAAAGTCTTAAGTTACAGAAACCTAAACCTGTTCTTAAGCAAATCCCCCACAACCTTCGATATTTCCCTACAAGTGGCTCAATACTGACCCTTGTATACAATCCACGGGCGCGAATAAACATTTCCCCAGCAAAGTCCCACCCGTGGCTAGGGATATGTCCATATGGTGAGCAACCCTTGTAAGTCCTCTCGACTTATGAGGAGAAGACCCTTTTGTAAGATCCTTACGACTTGCAAGAGGACATGCACTTAGGAATCCTCACGATTCCCAAGGAGAAAACACACCTACAAGATCCTCACGACTTGTAGGGAGAAATGCCTTTGTGAGACCCCTACGGCTCATGAAGTCAAAAGCCTTGGTCGACAGGACCCTTAACCCTGTTTACTAAGCCACCTTTGTTCAACATCGACAGAGGCAAATGATGATTCGCTCCTGGCAACATCCCAGTTGTAGCGGTGCTGATGCCGAAATCGGTGTCTAAAATCCAAGCTTGCGGCGAAAAAGCTAGCGAGCCACACATGCATACGAAATAGCCGAAATGATGGGGCAACTTGCAATAAAAAGCAGCAAGTAAAAATGTATGAATGACAGATAGCCGAAATGATTGGGCAACTCGCAATAAAAAGCGGCGAGTAAATATAAAATAAATAGCCGAAATGATTGGGCACCGCGAAAAATGGCCGAAATGATTGGGCAATCGCGACCTCCGCGATATAAAAGCTGAAATGATAGAGCATCGCGGAAAAAGAAATAAAATAAAAAAAAAGAAAGTTTTAATTTATGCCCTACAGGTGATGTTCCATCATACTTTGTATATAATCCAAGGGCATAAACAAAAAAGGGATCATACTTCTCCCCCGGGGTTCATCATAAGAAAGAAGCTAAATCTCGACGGGCCGCAAGCGACCTAGAGATCATCCCAACACTCGTCTCGTAACAACGGAAACAACTTCAAACAAAGCGGTGCAGCGGCAACCCCTAGTGCCATGGCTCGGCGATATACCTATCACCAACAGTCAAATCTCCATTCCGTGAAATGCGGATACAATCAGCAAAATTACTGGTTACGTGGAACGCGGATAACGTCACTCTTTGACCCCGTGGAAAACGTCCAGAGCGGATCCTGGTCCTCGCAGAGCACGGCAGTGAACCCGTGTGAAGCATCCAGAGCGGAGCCTAGTCCTCGCCGAACACGGCAGTGAACCCGTGTGAAGCATCTAGTGCAAAATTCCTGGTTACGTAGAACGCGGATAACGTCACTCTTTGACCCCGTGGAAAACGTCCAGAGCGGATCCTGGTCCTCGCAGAGCACAGCAGTGAACCCGTGTGAAGCATCCAGAGCGGAGCCTAGTCCTCGCCGAACACGGCAGTGAACCCGTGTGAAGCATCTAGTGCAAAATTCCTGGTTACGTGGAACGCGGATAACGTCACTCTTTGACCCCGTGGAAAACGTCCAGAGCAGATCCTGGTCCTCGCAGAGCATGGCAGCGAACCCATGTGAAGCATCCAGAGCGGAGCCTAGTCCTCGCCGAATACGGCAGTGAACCCGTGTGAAGCATCTAGTGCAAAATTCCTGGTTACGCGGAACACGGATAACGTCACTCTTTGATCCCGCGGAAAACGCCCAGAGCGGAGCCTAGTCCTCGCCAAGCACGGCAGTGAACCCGTATGAAGCATCCAGAGCAAACACCGGACTGTGGAGTCCTTAAAATCCACGGACTATGATGTCTTTAACCTCGACCGTAATGTCTTAAAACTAACGATCAACCACCCCGATTCCGTACGGATTCTACCTTGGTTTAAGGGTACATCTCTTCACTCCTTTGATACCTGGCGTTGTAATTCCTCAACGTCTTCAAAGAGGAGACGGGTCCCTGCAACCAAACATCGGACTGTGGAGTCCTTAAATCCACGGACTATGAGGTCCTTAACCTTGACCGTGATGTCTTAAAACTAACATCGGACTGTGAAGTCCTTAAATCTACGGACTATGAGGTCCTTAACCTTGACCGTGATGTCTTAAAACTAACATCGGACTGTGGAGTCCTTAAATCCACGGACTATGAGGTCCTTAACCTTGACCGTAATGTCTTAAAACTAACATCAGACTGTGGAGTCCTTAAATCCACGGACTATGAGGTCCTTAACCTTAACCGTGATGTCTTAAAATTAACATCGGACTGTGGAGTCCTTAAATCCACGGACTATGAGGTCCTTAACCTTGACCGTGATGTCTTAAAACTAACATCGGACTGTGGAGTCCCTAAATCCACGGACTATGAGGTCCTTAACCTTGACCGTGATGTCTTAAAACTAACTTTGGACTGTGGAGTCCTTAAATCCACGGACTATGATGTCCTTAACCTTGACCGCGACGTCTTTAAACTACGATGCCTTGAGCAACCCCTGACCCCGTGAAACACGAATAAGGGTGACCACATCCATCACTTGCAAGTCCTCACGACCTGTAGGGAAGAAAAACTCTCTTCTGAGATCCTTACGACTCTCAAGGGAAAACCCGCTTAAGAATCCTCATGATTCTTAAGAAGAACTCACACCTATGGGATCCTCTCGACCTGTAGGGAAATAAAAAAAACTCTTTATGAGACCCTCATGGCTCATAAAGTGCAAAAGTCTTAGGAAGCAGATCTTAACCCTGAATCCTAAACCATCGCTGCCCTGCAAGTAGGCCAAGATAAATTGTCTGCAGAATACATTCAATAAAAGAGACACATCATTGAGAAGAAAAAATGTATCTTTTATTCATAAACCAAAATGGATACAAAGTACAATTCATTAGAGAACAAAAGAAAATACTCTCATCTATGAGTATATACAAGAAAGAAGGAAAAGATACAAATGTTTCAAGCCGGTGGGCGATTTAACAGCTTGGTCAGCTCATCCTGCTTTTGTTGGGCCACGGCCTCATGATTTAAGATCGCCAAAAGACGGGCCTCCGCCTGAGCCTGCTGGGCCTGATACGAAGCGAGCCGGCCTTCAAGCTCTTTCTCGGTGGCCTTATGAGCCTCGACCCTCTCACGAGTGAACGTAGCAGCTTTATCAAAAGTCACCACCTCCCTGATAGACTCTTGAAGCACCCGCCAGAGTTCATACGCTTTGTTGGCCTTGGCAGTAAGACTCGCGTGAAGCTCGCTCAGCGCTTTAGAAGCCAGCTCCCTCTCCGAGAAGTTACGGCCGAACCCTTTTCTCGCACGACAATATGTTCGCCACGTGTCGCCCTATCAGGCCACGTAAGCTCACTTTCGCGACCGCAACCTTGGAAACGGGACATGCACGCTCAAGACCGTATAAATGGGCGTCCAGTCGACAGCAATAATCGACTTAAAACGCGCTCACATTACCTGGTATGAAAAGCAACGAGAAAATTTCCGACGAGCATGCGTTCGTAATTATATGAACATCCAAAAAGGAAATAATATTCGGGGCTTTAATGTGCATACGACATGATGATAGTGTTGATAATTAAAGAAAGCTCTTATAAGGAGAACACAAAGTCTATTTATGCAAGCGAAAACATACATACGATAAGGAGAACACAAAGTTTATTTATGCAAGCGAAGACATACGTACGAGCACCGAGCCTACATGAAAGTTCAGCATAAAGCATACAAAAAGGGACTAATTTAAATATGCTACGCTAGCGGGAAAAGGTCACCAAACACGGGATCAATAGCACAAGGGTTAACAAAACAGAGAACAAAATTCTCCATCTCCCTCTCTGCTTTCTCCAGCACATCAAAACGACGGTTCTCGCGAGGAGTCGCTCCCCATCGATTGGCGCCATGTTCGTCCGCGAAAGCAGACATAATAGCTCGCCGGGCCTTTATCTGGCTCAGCAGGTGAATTGAGCAATCCTTCAAAGCCTGAGTAATCAGGCACGCTTCGTGAAAGCCCTCGAGCTTTTCTTCAGCCGCGTCAAGCATCGCCAGGGTCATCTCCGCCGGGTGAGGAGGGATGTCGGCAAGCATGGCCGCGAGAATCATCCGGAGCCAGAGGGACCCCATCGGGAGGGGGGACCCCCTACGGATCGAGAGTTCATACATCGCCGAGTCGCATTCGTCATCGGTAAGGAGTGGATCCACCAATCGGGCAGCAAAGCGGGGGATCATCTCCTCGATAGGAACTTCCCATGCCTGTCGACGAGCATGAGGGCGATTGCAGGCCATGGCGCTCGGTTGTTTCTCAAGACAAATTACACCAAAATGAAAAAATAAATCTCTCTGTGAAGGGAAAAGAAGGCTATAGCCTCAGATATAAAGAGATGCATTAAGTGTTGAGCGCGGAAAATCTTGCATGATGAAGCTATTTCCAAGGCCCAAAAAAGGAAATGCATCGAAAATCAGGGGGATGGAACTATTTCCAAGGCTCCTTTTCTGCATCTGATATTGTGCACTAAAAATATGGCATGGAAAAAATTTGAACAGTCCCATCAAAAGACCCCACGTGCAGAACACGTGAGCCCCAAACTTGACGTGCACTAAAAAATAGAATAGCACCATGCATATTAAAAGCATCAGCAACAACAATAGTAAAATGATAAAACCCCACAGAAAGGCATGCAAACATACAAAGACATAATAAAACTTATCATTCATACTTCAAGAAGGTCATACAAAATAAAGAGAAATACGTTTACAATGGCAAGACCTCGGACGCGGGGCATGGATTGAGAAACTCAAACTTGACTTTATCCAAGATCTTCCAGGTGCTTCGAACCATCCTGGTATGTTTCCTCTCACGGTCGCAAGCGTCGGGGTCCTCACGGATGTCCTCCACCCTCCGATAGGCAGCGAGTATAGCTGACTGCTGAAAGGCCTGGTGCAAGAGATCAATGAGGCGATCTCGCCTCCTCTTTGAAATCAAGCTCATCAGGTACACCGAATGTACCTTATCCTCAGCAGTGTCCAAGACCCTGAGCGGTACGCCGGTACAAAAGAGAGGGAGTGCCTCCCAGATAGCCAACACGATCAGTCTCAGAAGAGAAGAGCGACGGGGGAGTAGCCGATGGTTGTACTCGCCGAAACGGCTCATGATCTCGGCGCATTGAGCGTTGGTGAACTCCTGGTTCTGACTGCGACCCAATGCACGAATGTTCCCGTAGGAAATGATTTCGTCAAGACCATACAAATGGGCATCCATGATACCTGAAATAAAGATCATGAGAATTATTACAAAGCTTCTGTTCTATTAATTACAGAAGGACAACCTAGGGCAAAGAGACCCTAAAAAGCCTCCATGCGAAGAAACTGAGTTCTTCATAGGAATTAAATTCCTTATTGAGAAAAAGGGAATTAAATTCCCAGAAATATGTTTTCTGTGAACGGGGTTAAGCTCCATGGATTATCACCATTATTTCCCTAAAGATCATCTAAACCCTAAGAGATCTACTTTTGAAGGCTAAAATGGTTTCATACTTTGGTTAAAAAGCTTGAAGAAAAATGGGTTCTTTGTTAAAAAAGGGTAAAAACCCTTGTTTTGGATTTAAAATCTAGAGGAATGTGAAAGTTCATCGTCTGTTCAAGGACATTACCTGAGGAGAAGAGTCTTTCTGAACAGAGTTAAACTCTGAAAAGGTTTCAAGGCAGAGAACTAAGCTCTGGAAGAAGAGAATTAAATTCTCAGAAAAGTTTGCAAGAGAAGAAGATGAGCAAAGTGGAGGCTCTTCTGAAAGGACATGGGTATTTATAGGATGTGATGGAGACGCTTCATCTCCCCAAATCCCTAGAGGAATCCAACGGTCACAAAAGTGACAGCGTTGCACTCACGTGCAGACATGTGAGAACAACACTGTGGGGGCATTTGTTTCCTGATTTAAAATCAGGAAAGCCTTCGGAAGAGGCATCACGTGCTAGCACGTGACCAGCAGTCACGTGTTGGAACGTGACAACTAAAAGCAGCGGCAAAGGCAGATTCAGCTCCTTGATTAAATCAAAGAAAAGGCTTCAGAAAGGGTCACGTGCTCACACGTGACCAGGGGTCACGTGTTGGCACGTGACGGTTGAACAGCGGCTAGAAGACAGAGCGCAGAAAGGAGAAGAAAGCTCGTTCCAGGGGGTCACGTGCCTACACGTGACCAGGGGTCACGTGGCCACACGTGACCGGCTTTCAAAGCCCATCTATTTAACAGAATTAAATTCTGAGCAGCATTCGAATCTTTCCAAAGGAGAATGATTATTTGGAACCGATTGGATTAAAGATTTAAAGGTGATTAAATATCACCTCTCTATGGAAAAATCTTGAACTTGGAAAGATTTCCCCTTAAAATCTAACCGAGATAACAAAAGAATATCTTTGGATTTAAAATCCAAGGGTGAATAAAATTCACCTAATAATCCAAAGGTCCAAATGAATGATGAATGCAAATCAAATCTCTAAGGAATACAAATCAAATCCCTCAATGAATGATTCACTAAAACTAATTGATTCTGCTCCTTCTCCTATAAATAGGAGCCAAGAGAGACAAAGGGGGAGACATGAAGAGATCGATACATAGAGAGAGAGAGAAATAGAGCCTTAAGACTTTGGAGGAATTTGGATCTTCTGCAAAAGAAAACCTTAGGTAAGAAGGGGGAGGCTTTCAAGAAAAAAGAGAATTTAATTCTCAACAGAGTTTAACTCTGATATTAAAAAGAAGAACTTAGTTCTCTCTTTAGCAGAGGATCTGCAAAGTGCACATCTCCCCATGAATTGAGAATTTAATTCTCATTGGGTTGAGATCCTGCCATGCAGATCCAAAGCATAGAGAGGGAATGGATGTTTGAGAATTTAATTCTCATAGAATTATAGGAATTTAATTCCTTTGAATTAAAATTAGGGTTTAACCCTATGTCATAGGAATTTAATTCCTTCAAAATGAATAGAACCAGGGTTAACCCTAGTTAAGAATTCAAATCTGCCAAAATAACAGGAATTTAATTCTTCTGAAGTTTATTGCTAGGGTTTAACCCTATGAAGAATTTGATTCTTAAAAAGATAAACACATCTTCAAACAGGCAGGGTCACGTGCTACCACGTGACCCCTGTAAAGAGCCACCGCTAAAACTTTGAGGCAACGCCTCACATGCTTCACGTGACCCCCAAAGCGCGCAAAGAAAAAGCAAAGGAAAAGAAGCTCTGGGGCGCCCTCACGTGTCACCACGTGACCTCTAATGAATATTCTAACAGATCAAAGCGCAAACCCCCATCATGTGCCCACACGTGATGGCTTTTAGAATTAAAAGTGTTAAACACTTATCTGTAGAACAAAATAAAGGGAAACAGGGCGCTATCACATGCTACCACGTGACCCCTTGGCTGAAGCTTCAACGGACAAGCACCAAAATACCCATCACGTGACAGCACGTGATGCTCCAAAGTATTCAATACTTTTGACAGAATAGAATGAATTGAGGGCGCCCTCACGTGCTACCTCGTAACCCCTCTTGCCTTAGTGTTTAACACTAGAATTGAAACCTCTATATCCAGTGTTCAACACTGATTTTCTTAGTGTTTAAACACTAGTTTGGAAAACTCTATTTACAGTGTTTAACACCGACTTTCCTAGTGTTGAACACCAACCTGGAAACCCTGTTTCCAGTATTTAACATTGATCTGCCTTAGTGTTAAACACTGATTTGAAATCTCCACTGCCAGTGTTTAACACTAACTTGTCAATCTCATTCTCAGTGTTCAACACTGGTTGATTTTTAGTGTTTAACACTAACTTTAGCCCAATTGGCTAAGTGTCTAGAGGCAAAGCCTTTCCTCTAATGGACCAACAGAGGTCCAACATCCTAAACATGATTGGACTTAGCCCAAGCTGGCCATAAGTCCTCAATTCAAATTCAACTGAGCCAATGGGCTCATAATATAATTAATTGGTCTTGGTTCCAAATTGGGTCAAAGATTATTTAATCTACCTCGGTTTAAGGGTACATCTCTTCACTCCTTTGATACTCGGCGTTGTAATTCCTCAATGTCTTAAAAGAGGTGACGGGTCCCGATGACCACATATTGATACGGACTATGGGGTCCTTAAACTCATGGACTATGAGGTCCTTAACCTTGACCGTGACGTCTTAAAACTAACATCGGGCCGTGGAGTCCTTAAATCCATGAACTATGACGTCCTTAACCTTGACCGAGATGTCTTAAAATTAACTTTGGACTGTGGAGTCCTTAAATCCACGAACTATGAGGTCCTTAACCTTGACCGCAACGTCTTAAAACTAACATTGGACCGCAATGTCCTTAAACTACCTATGGACCGCTACGTCCTTAAACTACCTACTGACCGTGATGTCACTAAACTAAACAACAGGGCTCCCTTAATTGCTCTATTGTTGGATCTAAACGATCCCGTTAAGTTGATCTTAGTCTGAAAATTAGACTAACGTATCCTTAACAAATGTTTAAGTCGATCGAGTCTCGAATGAGGCTAATGTATCCTTAAACCCAAACCCCCAAATCCAAATCTAAGATAATACGGATTTGAACTAGTCCACGCCCTACGGGCGACGACATAACTCAGTCTCCGTATACAATCCACGGGCAACCAAACATAAAATAAACACACACGACACGAAGTGACCATCTGGAGAAGGAGAAAGTGGTTACCGCGATGCGGTAGCGTAATTAACTGCAGGGGCTTGCGCCTGCAGGGAAGAGCGTTCCCACAATCAAAACCCCCTCAAGCGAGGGGGAATCTGACAAAGTCTGCGACATCGGACGCATCCGTTTAAACCTTCGATATACGGTGTCATAAATCAATTTGGTATCTTCGGAGAGGTAGACGGATAGCACCAATTAGCATCTGTCCCAAGCCTCAGGCGAGACGACCCCGCGTCGCGCCGTCGTTCGGAGGGGAACAGGGAGTTTCAAGAGTTGAAATTTACAATGAGATTGCATACCTTTCATATGATGGTTGGATCCCGATCCCACTGTGAGCAAGAGTTGCTCTCAGGAGAGTTTTGCACTTTACAATTAGCTAACCCATTAGGTGTCTAGAAAGGTGTTAACGAGGCTACGCCTCTGGGAAAATGAGGTTTACTTTAATTAGGTCCGTACGAAAGCACGGGGAACCTCCCTCAAGTACCGACATTGGCCTGGCTGAACGGTTAGCGAAGTTGTAAAATGTAATGAATCCTGGCTAGTTTTCTTTTTAAGCTTTGAAGGAAAATTTGATAAAAGCAGTGAGAGACATCGATTAGAAAAGATAATAACCAATCTGATCTTTGCAAGAGCTGTCGCTGAGTGTATTCTTTTCTCTCTCTTAATGGCAGATACCAATGACAGGACTCAAGTTTCTACTAGATAAAAATAAACTGAATGGGACCAATTATAAAGACTGGCTGAGGAACATTAACATAGCCTTGATTTATGATAAGGTATCATATGTCCTCACGGCTCCAGCCTCGGTCATAAATCTTCGGTTGAGGATAGGGAAGTCCGCAAGACATGGGACGCTGACTGTGCCACGGCCAAATGCCTCGTGCTTGCATCGATGGATAACACATATCAAAAGCAGCACGAGCAGATGGATGTCCAATCCATTTTTCTCTATACAAAAGAGTTGTATGGGGAGCAATCTCGTATCTTACGATACGAAGCGTCACGAAAGCTGTTTCAGACTCGGATGGCTCCTGGCACACCAGTAGGTGATCATGTTCTGAAGATGATAGCTTTTATAGAAGAGCTTGAGGACCTCGGATGGTCAATGGATAACGAACAATATACTGATATCATTCTGCAGTCTCTCCCCCCACCTTTGCTCAGTTTGTAGTTAACTTCAACATGCACAACATGGAGAAGTCACTAGCTGAACTTCTCAATATGTTGAGGAGTGCAGAAAGCATGCTGAAATCAGTGAAGACTCCCGCTTTGATTGCTGGGCCATCTTCCTCCTCTCACCCGGAGGCCAAGGCTAAGAGAAAGATGAAGAAGAAACCCGCCAAACCTAGAGGTGGGGTTAAAAAGGTTAAAGGGAAAGACAAGTCCACGGCTGGGGAATCAGGGAAAGAGGAATGTTATTACTGCCACAAATCGGGACACTAGAAGCGCAACTGCACTGAGTACTTAGATCTCAAAAGGAAAAGGCATGGAGATGCTTCTGCTTCAGGTGTGTTTGTGACAGAAAACTATTTTTCTATAAACTCTGCTTCCTAGGTATTAGATACCGGTTCAGGTTCTCACATTTGCAATTCCTTGGAGGGGCTGAGAAATAGCAAAGTTTTGAAGACATGTGACCATACTCTCCGGGTTGGAAATGGTTCCAATGTACATGCGGTTTCAGTGGGAAAGTATCACCTGGGGTTGCCGTCAGGGTGTATATTGGTTTTGAACCCATGTTATTATATACCTAGTATGCTTTGTAATATAATATCCGTTTCTTTGTTAGACAATGAAGGATATCATTTTGTATTGCAGAATAATGTTATGAACATTAATCTGAATCAAATGTTGGTTAGGTATGGTACACTTAATAACGGGATATACGTCCTAAATCAACACATAGTTTTCAGCATACAACACACTAATAAAAGAAAACTTTCAGAAATAAATGACGCTTTTCTTTGGCACTGTAGACTTGGTCATATTAACGAAACAAGACTAAACAAGCTACATAAAGATGTATATTTAAACCCTTTTGAATATAAATCTTATATGACTTGCCGGTCTTGTATCAAGGGTAAAATGACCAAATCTTCGTTTACAGGACACGGAGAAAGAGCTACTCAGCTCTTAGCCCTCATACATAGTGATGTATACGGGCCAATGTCTACACAGGCTGGAGGCGGTTTTTCTTATTTCATAACTTTTACTGATGATTTCTCAAGATTTGGTCATGTATTTTTATTAAAGCATAAGTCTGAAGCTTTCGAGAAATTCACTGAGTACAAACTTGAAGTAGAAAAACAAACCGGATTGAGTATCAAGATGCTTCGATCAGATCGAGATGGGGAGTATCTCAGTACAAAGTTTGCAGACTTTCTAAAAGAGAATGGGATTCTCTCTCAGCTCACTCCTCCTTACACACCACAGCACAACGGTATGTCAGAACGACGGAATCGGACCCTATTAGATATGGTTTGTTCCATGATGAGTGATGCCGAGTTACCTGTCTCATTTTGGGGGCATGCATTGGAGACTGCAGCGTTTCTATTGAACAGGATTCCAACCAAAACCGTGTCTACCACGCCATATGAGATATAGCATGGGAAGAGACCATCTCTTAAACGAGTTAAGATTTGGGGTTATCCGGTCTATGTCAAAAAGCAAAATTCGGACAAACTCGAGATACGGTCAGTCATGTGTAATTTTGTGGGGTATCCAAAGAATTCCTATGGATATCTGTTCTACCATAAGGAGGAACAAAAGGTGTTTGTTTCTCAGTATGCCGCATTTTTAGAAAAAGATTTTTTTACAAATGATACAGATGGCAGTGTGGTAGACCTAGAAGAAGTTCTAGAAACACAAATTACAAATGACGGCTTGGTTGAACCGGCTGTTGCAACAGAAACAAATGAACCTCAACCACTCCGTAGATCTAGTAGGACTTCTCGCCCACCGGAGAGGTACCACGGTTTCCTCATTGATGGTGATAGAGAAGATTGCATCATGGATGATGATGATCCTACCAGTTTTCAGCAAGCTATCACGAGTGGATACTCTGTGAAGTGGCTGGATGCCATGAGATCTGAAATGGAGTCTATGTACACCAACAAAGTATGTACTTTGGACATTGTACCCCTTGGGATAAAACCCGTGGGGTGCAAATGGATCTTTAAAAGAAAGATTGGTGTAGATGGGCAGGTGGAGACCTATAAGGCAAGACTTGTGGCGAAAGGATTTCGTCAAAGACCGGGTCTGGACTATGACGAAACTTTTTCTCCCGTAGCCATACTTAAATCCATTCGGTTCCTACTTGCTATTGCTGCTCACTACGACTATGAAATCTGGCAGATGAACGTTAAAACTGCATTTCTAAATAGTGATTTAGAAGAATACGTTTATATGTATCAGACAGAGGGTTTCGTTGACAGTGGGAGCAGCGGGAAAGCATGTAGATTGCTTAAATCCATTTATGGATTAAAGCAGGTATCACGGAGTTGGAACATCTGTTTTGATGATGTTATCAAAGAGTTTGATTTCATCAAAAATCCAGATGAACCTTGTGTTTATAAGAAAGTTGTAGGGAGAGCTATCACATTCCTCGTATTGTACGCGGATGACATTCTTCTGATAGGAAATGACATTCCTATACTACAGTCGGTCAAATCATTCTTATCACAAAGGTTCTCCATGAAGGACCTGAGTGATGCCACGTACATATTGGGCATTCGGATCTATAGGGATAGATCCAAAAGGTTGTTGGGATTGTCCCAAACCAGGTACATCAACACCATCCTAAAAAGGTTTAGTATGGAAGACTCCAAGTGCGGTGCTTTACCCGCTTGCCTTGGAGTCACTCTCTCCAAAGACTTTTGCCCAAAGACTGATGAAAAGAGAGCTCGCATGAGCATTATATCATATGCTTCAGCCGTAGGATCTATAATGTATGCGATGTTATGTACACATCCTGATGTAGCTTACGCACTAGGTGTAGTAAGCATATATCAGTCCAACCCAGGGGAGAATCACTGGATAGCTGTGAAGAACATTCTTAAATACATGCGAAGGACTAAAGAACTGTTCTTGGTGTATGGTAACAGAGATCTCCAAATGGAGGCCTTTACCGATTCGAGCTTCCAGAGTGATAAGGACGACAGCAAATCTATCTCTGGGTTTGTATTTACCCTCAATGGAGGGACGGTGAGTTGGAAGAGTTCCAAATAGGATACCGTTGCAGACTCCATGATGGAAGCTGAGTACATTGCTGCAAATGATGCCACAAAGGAAGCGGTCTGGATGAGAAAGTTCGTCTTGGAGCTAGGAGTAGTTCCAACCATTATTGATCCAATACCATTGTATTGTGATAATAATGGGGCTATGACGTTAGCCAAGGAGCCCAGGTCCCATCAGCGGTCCAGACACATCCTGAGGCGATATCATTTGATCCGGGAGATAGTCGATCGCCGTGAGATCGAGATTCAGAGAGTAGATACAAAGAATAACACTGCAGATCCACTCACCAAGGCCCTCCCTCAGCCGCAGCATGAGCGATTTTTTGAGATGTTGGGTATGAGATACGCCAATAACTGGTCTTAGTGCAAGTGGGAGATTGTTGGGTATATGTATACCCTAGAGGCCATTATATGATAGTGGATATATATATATATGACTTTCTTGCTCGACATGATAGTATGCTATCTGGTTACTCTTTATCAGACATGTTCACTTGATCATGTTTTTATTCATTTATACATGTTGATAAAGCCCTGGGGATATTTGCTTGACTACTGTGATTATGATGCAGATCATACTAGTAGGACATGTGTAGTTTATAAGCATATCCTGAAATGTCCCTAGTCGTGGGTGTATCGAGACGAGGCATCGATATTCCAGAGTAGATTAGCGTATATGATACTAGACCCATATGATGGGCGATGGATGTTCCTATATCCATTGATGTTTGACATCAAGATCGTATGCGGGTGCTCAGTGGAGACTGGGTATACTAGACGGACTCGCCGAAAACTCCTATATGGTATTATATATATCGTCGGATAGCAGCTCTCAGGTGACACTGGTACATGTTAGTCTGTAGACCTGAGATCGTCATAGAGTCTCATGTGTTCTCCCACTGTGTTTTGATTTCCACCCTACCACGGTTTTGCTGAGTCGTGCAAACATGTGGCTTTTGGGTACAGTCCCGAGACATGTGGAGGCAATGAGCGATAGAAGGGGTTTCTTCTCTCCCGGTATTGGGAGTTGATGTTGCGCTGTGCTCGATTGGCTATATCAGTAAGTCCCTGGTCAGGGCTGTTGAGATTTACTGATAAGTGTTATCAGTAGTTTCTCGGTTTGATTATAGGCCATATATCGGCATGACTTATTGAGTTATTGGGGTCGACGATGCCATCCCTAGACTTGATATGCAGCATATCTGACGAAGATACCGGACTGTACGGTAGTGTTTCCAGTTGGCTCGACGGGAGTTTTGACAGGTTCGCTTGTTTTCTTCTGATCGCTCAATACCCGGGTGACCGTTACGTTTAGCTGACCTCTTGCGGCTTGGGGGTGCTTGATATGATCATCACCCACTGCCGGCATATTGACGAGTCTTAGAGTCCCACATAGGAGTTTCCTAGCCCAGGCGAAACGATATAGTGTGCATATGAGATATGCGCGGGAACCCGATTAAATGCGCGTATGTGATACCGTATATTAATCGGGCGTTTACTATTGGTCGGGTCGTATATGATATGACCGGTTTGTTAAATCAAGTGTTGATTTAATATTGACTTTTAGCTCACTTCTTTTAAACCCTCTTCTTTATTGTATGCATGCATGTATGCATATGTTTATGTTGATGTGCATGCACACATACATGCATACACTTGTGTGTATCATGTTTGTTGATACACTAGTAGTGGCAATGCAAGACTCACATGCAAGTATTTATCTTTATATTTATTTTTGAGTTAAAGGAAAATAGAATTAATTCATAGTTGATATTTATCCATCATCCTTTACTTAACCTTAAATTAACCATGAGTTAGTTTTCTATGGCTCTCTTTTCTCCAAAGTAAATATCTAGATATTTATTAACCCATGGTTTGGAATGAGAGTGGAAACTATATATAATTTATATTCTTATTTTTATTTCATTATCATTATCATAACTTGAGCTCTTGAGTTGCCATCATCTTCTTCCTCCTCTCTCTTGCTTTCTTGACCTAGCTAGTGAGTGAGATAGCGATAAAGTTAGAGTTCTGAAGTGAGAAAACAAATCACATCATCATTCTACACTAGTCTAGCCAATTAGTTTAGAGTGTTAGCTTCATCTTCATCTTTTGATCAAGTGGAGCTAGGAGCTTGGACAAAGAGGACTCCGGGTGGATCATTGTGGACTCGGAAAATCACGAGCAAGCCCATTCCAACTCTCAAGTAGCCAAGGAGTCAAACAAAGAGAACTACAAAGGTTGTATCCTCTTTACTTAGTGTTATATTACTTGTAGTATGTGATACTACTTCATATGTTACTTTAAATTTCTAGTTTGATCCTAAATTAGTTTGCTTAGCACTCTAAAAAATTTAATTGTAGCATGTTTGATGCATTATAAACCCTTGTGAGGTGCTAGATAAACCCAACAATACCCTTGTAAATAGTATTCATTTCCATCGATATCCCAGTGACCGGGTTACATTCCTAAGTGATAAACGTTAGTGATTGGATTGTGGCAAGTACGTTACTGTAAAAGCGTGATTGAATAATGAAAATGACACATACTTGTATACAATCAGCGGAACCAATTAGTTATTGCATTGTCGACACCTATGGGACATATATAAGTGTCACTAAAACTGGTATGAGACGGGTATGAAAGCACTTATATTAGTGTCATAGGTAAGACATTGAGCGTTGCCCACTTATTTTGGATACCAGTCGAGACATGCTTGATGGAGACCCTATCTCCAATTCTCGCATAGACTTGCCAAGGAGCGACCAGTATTTAGATTCATGGTCGGTGTTTGATATATATCGCGGGGTGTGGGGTAGTTTGAGTATGGGTTCGATCAACGGAATCTCATGAGTCCCACTGCCGGCATATTTCGTGATTTCATGATTTTGATACTGATCGTATTACTGGTATTACTGATCGCGATTCGGGCCCATGTTTTCTTGCCCTTGGAACTTATCCTTGGGTTGGCAATACTCCTGCGGTAGTTTACGCTCACCTCGGACTGACGATAAGTTTAGTGACTTGGACTTTCAGACTGATAGGTTTAGTGATATGGACATTGCATTGATTACTTATTTGATACACATGATTTATTGTTGACCTGTACCGGTTACCTCATGCTCACGTCATTATTCTATGTTTACTGCTTTATATTTATCATCATTACTCATATTACATATTTATATATATTGCTATTGTGTCGCTCTGACGACCTGGGTATGCATGCTTAGAGTGAGAAGTGAACTTAGCTCGGATTAGGACCTTCCTTACCTCGAGAATATTGCGAACAACTGGATTAGTCACGTTAGCGCTATGTCGCCTTTTGACTCTATCTGGTTAGTTTTACATCCGTTTTGATAGAATTAGTGCCTGTCTTTCTCATTACTTGTGCTATGATTACTGATTACCACGTAATGCCAGAAGCCGAAATGTGACTACGACAGGATATTTTCTTGACCGTAGGAGAATGGATGGTCTTGTCATCCCTCGTATTCCGTATTTTGGGAAGCAGGGCGTGACAAGTTATGCCGAAAATTTTTATAACAAGAATCATAAAAATCTTGTAATGCACATATGGGTAAATCGTTAAAAACAGATCAACCAAAAAAGACCTACTATTGTAACTAAAATTATTTCAAAATCCTAAATTTTGGTTGTTGATTGTTAACCTATACATATATGCATGTGCATTCGTATGTGCGGAACTCATAATGAAAAAGGATAAACCATTTATATAAAACAAAAACGGATCTTCGACCCGATAAAACAAAAACGGATCTTCGACCCACAACCCTCAAAACCGTCATCCGCTAACACTCTCACACTCTCCTCGTCTCTTTCGCGCCACTAAAAAAGAACTCTGCGCTCATCTCCCAAACTCCCCCCTCACCCTTTCCGCCGTCGGAAAACCATGGCCGGAGCTCTGACCTCCTACCCCTTCCCGGTTTTCCGGCCTATCCACCGCCGCCTGAAAACCACCAAGCGGTTTAGGGTTTCGGCGGAGGTCCAAGAACCCCCTTCTCTCGAAGCTTCAATCCCTTCTCCGATCTCCCCTCCCAAGGATTTCAAGCCTCCGGAGCCAAAGAGGTTCTTTGTTCGGCCCGATAAGTCCGGCGACGTGGCAGGCGCCTCCCTCGCCTTGCTCTTTCGCCTCGGCACTGGGGTTTTCGCTCAAGGGTTTGTGATCTCTATCGCTTTTCTCTTCAATTAGGGTTTTGAATTAGGTGCAATTATATGTTATGTTTGGATTTGAGATAAGATTCCAGGATCTGTAGAAACCCTAATTTTGATTTGGGAAAGGACACTTCGACTCAAAACGAAAGTTGCACATAAATATTCTGCCTTTTAGTTTAATGAATTTGTTTTAGAGAATTAAAGTTTGGATTTTGCGCGTTGTTAGTTGGAAAGTTCGGTCGGTACCAATCCGACATTGCTAAGAGAAGATACTGATCATATTTTTCAAGAAAAGAAGAAGAAGAGAGAATTAATATAGAAGTAGATACGAATCGATCATACAGACATAGAAGCAGGCTATTGTATGTGTTTATAATACATTTCGCACACAAGGATCCTTATGGTTTTTTTTTTATCATGTGTAAACGATTGCAGGTATTCTGTATCTTTTATACCCGAGGACAAATTCCCAGCCGGAGAATATGGTATGAGCATGTCAGGTAAATTGTAATCTTAATCTTTAATCAAGTTTTAGATGTATCTCCTGCATTTGTATTGATTGTATAAAAGCACTAATTTGGTCTGAAGGGTAATTGTCTGCTTACAGTACCCAATCCTGATTGATCAGAAATGTTAGAATCTAATACCAGACTGTATGCTTCATTTAGTAACTAGTTATTCATGAAATACTTCACTTGAATAGGTTATAAGCTTAGAGAGACTGCAAAATTAGGGCCTCGACCAGAGAAGCCTATTGAAATTTATGAATTTGAGAGGTATGTTTTTCAACGTGAATTTGTTTTACTTCAATAATGCTTCAGCATGGTTCTTCTTTTGTTTATCTGTCAGCTAAAAAGGAAGTTTATAGTAATGTATAACCTTTTGTGTTAAGTAAGTAATATAGCTGACTTGTTATGCTTCTATGACTTATGGCATACGATGAATCGCTTGGAAACTTCAGCTGTCCTTTTTGTAGAAAGGTGAGCCATTTCTTTAGATCGTGAAGAAACAAATGCTCTATTAAATACATATCCCTTTTACCCTTTTCTTTCTTTCTCTGTAATTTTTTGCTCTTTTGGTCTTTTTATTCAGGATTTCGCTTAAAAGGAGAAAAAAATTTGTTGTTATGTATCGCTTGTATTCTGATTGTAGGTTAGGGAGATTGTAGCAGTATTGGACCTTGATGTTTTGTTCTATCCCTGCCCAAGAAATGGCCCAAACTTCCGGAAAAAAGTCTTAGAGATGGGTGGAAAGCAACAATTCCCTTACATGGTAAGTTAGAAGATCATATAGTGTTTCTATGTTCTAAGAAAAATAAGAATATTGACACTTGCCGCTTAAGTGTGTTCACTGCTAGAATTTTTCAAGGATCCTAGTGGTATCCAACATGAAATTGAGGTTAGATGCTGAATTCAATTCTAGATTATCCGTAGTCTCTTGGTACTTATTTGGCCAATTTCTTGGTGCTTAATAATGGAAAAGATACTGAGATCTGCAAGAAATTATGAGCGTCTCATTGGCTTTGGCTTGAGATGTAATCCTTTGCCTGATCTTTCCCTATACAGATTTTCATTTTGACTTTATTACGACACACTATTAAACTATATTTTTATGTAGGCATTTGCCAATTGATAGTTAATTGCTTAATTCAACTTAGTCGAACAAAAGTATTTTAATTGTACATTATTTGTAGATGACAGAGATGATATAGGAGAGCGATTGGTGAAGAAAAATTACATATAACGCCAGCCCCATGTAGCAAGGACAACATTTGTTAATGCTATTCTGAAGAACTATATATTCCATGATTATTTCATCACATTAATGGGCAAGAATGTGATGTCCAAACTTATGGATTCTGTCCCATTCTTAGGATTATTTTCATAACCCCTTTTCAGTTAGCTTTCTATAAAAGTATCTATGTTGTTTCTACATTGTTTTTGTTTGCTCAATTTTCATGCTGTAATAGCTTGATATATACCATTATTGGTTCTATGTATGGATTTAAAAATTGCAGGTAGACCCAAATACAGGTGTTGCTATGTATGAATCAGATGACATAATAAAGTATCTGGCTAACACATATGGTATGTATTGTCATGTATCCCCCTTATTTGATTTGATGAAATTTAGTCAGAATCCAGAGTATGAAGTATGAACTGCATGCCAATCACCCAAAAACTAATTTTTTTTAAATAAATTAAAATTAAAAAAACATCTTGAAAATGAACCTGTTGTCATTATTATACAAAAGTGATTATGTTCTAGTGCCCCTTGTCCTTGAATGGTGTTTGGACCTTAAAACTACTATTCTAATCTTTTCAGGTGATGGAACTGTTCCTCTAGCGTTGTCGCTTGGTTTGCTTACAGTAAAAATCTTCTTCGCATAATTGTCAATTATTTCATTTTGTAACCTTATTATTTTGTTCTCAAGATTAGTCTTAAATCCTTTTGCAGACAATAACTGCTGGACTTGCGATGATTGGTCGGGCAGGGAAGGCAAGAAAAATCTATCTTTTTTTATTAAGTTCTGTGGATAATTTATGCATCTTATTTAAGAAATTCATGTTATGGAAATTCCAAGTCTCTCTTGGCTATATTAACTTAAGAGATGAACATAATTCCATAAAGCAAATATATCATCTTTCCCTTTTTTTAATTATAGACTTCTCCGTAATTTATGAGAATATGGAGTATGCTAACTGGTCATCTAGAATTGTAAGTAGCCTCTCCCTTGTCATAGTTTTCCGAACCATGAATATGACACTTATTTAAAAAGGGTTAACGTCATGTCGACAACCGGTCATAAAACTTTGTTAAATCTTTACTGGAGCTTTCATTTAGATGGGAAAAGGCTTAGATGAGGATGAGGATTTAAGGCATTTTATTTTATCCTTTTGAGTTATTTTTCAAGTTATTTCCTTCTCTCTTTTTTGTGCAGGGCTCTTCTTATACTCCTTCTAAACTCCCACCACAACCACTTGACATATGGGCGTATGAGGTGTTTATCTCTAGGATATGACGTTATGATCATATTGATTATAATACTCATTATTCCGAGCAATCATACTTTACTTCAATTTTTTTAACTTGGGAAGTTCAACTTAGTGATTAGTTTATTCTTGCAGGGTTCCCCTTTTTGCAAACTTGTGCGTGAAGTTCTAGTTGAATTAGAATTGCCTCACATACTTCATAGGTGAAGTTTCTTCGCTTTTCCATGTTATATGCATCAGTGGCTAATAGTATATTTATATACATAACATCGCAAAAAGTAAATCAACTACGACGGCCCTGCGCTGCTGCGCATTTACTTTTGCTGGCGCTTTGAATGTTTTCATCGACTTCATGTTTTGTATGACTGAAAAAATCTGAATATTATTTGGGACTTGATGGTTTCAGATAGTTAACAGGGTCCCTAGAGAAGAAAAGCATACTAATTTTCTTTCCTAATCTAGGAAAGAGCTACTTTGGTAGCAGTTTAATCCTACTAAATCATTTAAAAGAAATATTCTCTTATGCATATCTGCGTTGCAGTTGTGCCCGAGGCAGCCCGAAACGGCAGATTCTGCTTGACAAAGTGGGGCATTTTCAGGTTAGCGGTTGTTTTTCCTGTTTAATTGCAACATGATCTTGAATAGAGTTCCATTAATAATCTTTACTGAATGTTGGTGTGGTTAACATCGTGATGATAAAAAAAAATTAAAAATTAAAATAAAAAGCCATTATCTTGAATAGACTTATTTGGGATTCTCATTATATTTGATTGGCAGGCACCTTACTTAGAAGATCCAAACACTGGAGTAAAAATGTTCGAAAGCGCAGACATTATTGAATACCTGAAAGCAACTTATGCTCTTCAACAAGCATGATTTGTGCCAGATTAAGAGGTGTGCTATCAATTCTAAAATCTTATCCAGCACTTATAGTATGAGTATAATGTATAATTTATGTGTATATTACACATCTTTAATGCGTTTTATAATTCAAAATGCTAGAAATATATTCCATCATCATGCACCAACACCTACACAATTTGTTTCAGAATTATTTTATGAGAATGCTGCTGTTGATTAACTATTTTAGGCCTAATATGGCAACAAGGTTTCTAGAATTCTGGTTTCGACCACTAAAACAAAACCGCTATTTGTATACATGCAAATCGCGGTTTTGTAAAAATGGGGTATCACAAAGTTTATGGTCGTTTCGCAAGCAACATAACTTCGAAACGAAGGTTTTGTTTAAAAATAAGGTTTAAAAAAATGTAGCTTGAAAACTTGCGAAACTCCTGACTTTTTGGAGTTTAAAAAATAGGGTTTCGAGCTTTCAAAACTTTTTGAAACCATGGTGCGAAACTCTATTTTGGTCGCTAAACGGGTCTCACTTGCAATTTTGTAGTTTTGCCTGAAATCTCATGGAACAATGGTTTCAAAAACTGTAACCTAAGCCTGTTGCGGCGTTATGTCTAGTTGATGCACAAACAGTGCTAGGTTGCAAATTGCTGCTCCATTCAACCTTAAGGATTTGTTTAATCTAGAATAGGACTATTTAGAGGTTAAAATGGAAATAATTAACAGGTTTATACAAATATAAAAAAGAAAATAGTGTAGGGCCAACCGGGATCTGCAGCCAAATGCTCTACCACTGAGCTATGGGCCCTTTTGTATTTTATTTTGACTTAAATTATCTAAAACCATTCAATTGCTAGATGTTACAAAAGCTTATTTGATTTAACTATTCGATCTTGCTTAACCTTTGCAGAGAATGTGATGAGTAAGATTTACTTAATCTCACTTATGATTCAATCAATATTTCTGTAATTTGACACGATCTTATTTTGATTAATATCCGAAATTTAAACAGCTGGTATTTATTGAGACCATACTATATTCTAGTTTTCCATCTGTACCATATAAGTCCTCTGTATTTTTAGCAATAGAATAAGGGCATGTTAAATTTTGAATTATAGTTAATTATGTTATTTAACATCAGAGGTGCATCTCATGCTGGTTTGAATAGAATTCCATCGCAAATATAAACACGCGGCAGTCGTTGTATTGACGAGTTGAGTCTTTTGGTTTGTTATAGCTCTAGCTGAAGTATAAAATTATGGTGGTGACAACAACATTTTGAAAAATTGGAGCTAAAAAACGATGGGCACACTAATTTGTTTGACTCGTGCAAAGAAAAAATATCAGATTGATTTGTCAAATATCAGTGGGCCCTACGTTCACGTCGCCAACCACTCCTCAACCATGGCCTGCTTTTATTAATAAGAAACGTACTGATGCCTTATGGGTTGTTGGATAGGGTCACCTTTTCTTAATGTCATGAAAATCTAAATCATTTATAGCTAATGTCTTTGATATAAATTAAATTTTAAAAAAATAATAACTAGCTTAGTTGGTTGGTATGGGCATTTTTCTTTTTGGGAAGAGTGCAGCGTTCGAACCAAGGAAACCCTAAGAGAGAAAGTGGCAACAAAATTACAAATTAACCTTTTTTGGGGCAAATTCGTGGGTCTTTTATGTGCGTGTGTGGGGTTGTGTTGTGTGTTTAGGTTTAAAGGCTTTGCAAAAAAAAAATCTACAAATTTTAGAATATGTTTGTTTTAGGCGGGGGCATTCCCATATTTTTCTTGCATGTTCCCTTTAATAATGGAACATGGGGTCTTTGCAAAAAAAAAATCTACAAATTTTAGAATATGTTTGTTATAGACGGGGGCATTCCCTTCTTTTTCTTGCATGGTCCCCCTTAATAATGGAACATGGGGTCATGTTTGATGTGAAATCGGAAGTTTGATGCTGACAAGACAATTATGATTCACGTGAAAAATAATTTTCTAGTATTTGTTAAAATAAAATAATATAGTTTAATTTTGATTTTCTTTTGCAAAGCGCTATACGTCTTGACACACATAACAACCATGTGCACACACCCAGAAGACCCATGAAGGAGACCCATGAATTTGCCCCTCAAGCGTTAGGTTAATTTGTCACTTTCTCTTCTTTTTCTTGCATGGTCCCTCTTAATAATGGAATAAGGGGTCTTGTTTGATGTGAAATCTAAAGCTTGATGCAGAAGATTATGATTCAGGTGAAAAATAATTTATAGTATTTGTTAAAATAAAATAAAATAGTTTCATTTCGATTTTTTTTGCGAAGCCATAAACACACACAACACAACCATGCGCGCGCACATGAATTTGCTTTCCCTTCTTTTTCTTGCATGGTCCCCCTTAATTATAATTATGATTCACGTGAAAATAATTTCTAGTATTTGTTAAAATAAAATAAAATGGTTTAATTTCGATTGTTTGCTTGTGATTTATGGTTTTGAAGTTTGTAATCTGACAAATGATACTTTTTTAACCGTGGAACTGACGGTATTGTACATGTACATATTAGAGAGGTGCCAAATACAAGATAATATGATGTCTCAGAATTTTTTAGAACATGTTCAGGGCTTTGCCAAAAAAAGATCTTCAAATTTTAGAATATGTTTCTTATAGGCAGGAGCATTCCCTTCTTTTACTTGCACCTCCCCCAAATAATGGAGTAGGGGGTCTTGTTTGACATGAAATCGAAAGCTTGACACTGACAAGACGATTATGATTCATGTGAAAAATAATTTCTTGTATTTGTTAAAATAAAATAAAATGGTTTAATTTCGATAGTTTGCTTGTGATTTATGGTTTTGAAGTTTGTAATCTGACAAATGATACATTTTTTTACCATGGAACTGTGGGTCTTGTACATGTACATGTACATGTTAGAGAGGTGCGAAATACAAGATAATATGATGTCTCTGAATTTTTTTCCATCACCTAAACAGCCTCCATAACCATCGATGATACTTCATCTAATTCCAACTACTAACGTTTAATAGACTACTCATAAAGTAGGACAAACAATTTCATCAATTATCAAATCAACCTCGAATCTGTTCCTATCTGTACAGATCACAAAATTTGAAATTTCCAAAAACAAAAGAAACATTCACACAAAAACACTCAAAATTAAAAAAAAAAATCCCAACAAACTTCCAACACAATCAAACCGCTGCGGGCCCCGCTACCCTACCGTCCCACGACCGCCTCCCTAGATCCACCGTCACTTGTCCGCCTGCCTCGACCTCCTCGTCGCCTCCCCACGACGCTGCTCGCCTCCCCGACGAGAAGCGCATCATCCCTCCGATCCCCTGCGCCGACGCCGGGGATTCCTCCGACGCTATATTCCTTTTTCTGAACGGGATATTCCTTCTGGCCACGTCATCCCTCTCCTCCGCCTCATCGGCCGCTCTCTGCCTCCTCCCGCAGGAGAAGATCGCCTCCCAGCAGGTGACCTCACGTTGCCGCACGTGACCCGGACGGCACTTCTCCTGCTCCCGATCCGACAAGACCTTCCCGAAGCACGATACCTTCGGCGACCCCGGCTCGAACTCCGGCACGGCCGATTTCTTGCCGTTCTTCTTCTTGGGGAAGATCCGCGAGCTCGTCTGGGGGCGGCCGTGGCGGGAGACCGTGCAGGTCACGTGCTTGATCTTGTTGGGGAGGCCGAGGATGGGGCCGTTGGCCTTGGCGTACCGCTGCGAGCCGGAACGCGTGCTGAAGCTAGGGTTAGGGTTGGGGTTGGGGTTCGCGTGGGATTGGGACTTGGGGTTGGTCGACTCCTTCGCCGAGTCGTCTCGGTCGTAGGAGATGTCGATGTAGTCCAGGGAGTGCTGGTGGATCGGGATGCGGATGGATTCGGGCGGAACGTTCGGATCCGGATCCGGATCCGATAGGGCTAGGGTTGAGATCAGGGTCTCGCAGGAGACCTTGTTGTCGCCGCTGTTGCAGCGTGCTAGGGTTTCGAGATCGACCTGTGGCATCTGAGGAGAGAGAGAAAGTTAGAAGAAGAAGATCGAGTTTTTGTTTTTAGAGAGAGAAAGCTTGAGGGGAATTTTTATTTTATTTTTTGGGGGCACAGAGGCGTGGTGGTTATTTTTATAAGGGCGGCTCGAGTTAGTTGGGACTTTGGTGGGTAAAAGTGGTATTAATTGCTAAATAATATCAAAACGTTTTAATATATTTTGCATTTAGATATCTTATTGGTTTTTATATCCTAAAGTATAAACCGTTTGCATTTTATTTAAAATTGTGATGATTTTGATGATCTACCGAAGAGAGCAAAGTATTAACAGTTTTACTTTAAGATATATAAGTGTAGCGAAAAAATCAATAAGGTATATAAATGCAATGTAGGTGAAATATTAGGGTATTATTTAGCAATTTAAATTTCACCTTTGTGGGACCCATGTGATAAAGGAGTGTAATTTATTTACTCATGAAAGATATTTATTAACCTACATTTATTAAGAGTTTGGATAATGATAAAGATGGTGCTTATCTATCTTAAATGTACTATCAAATATGGAAAAAAAAGCCAGACATGATGAAGCATATAATAATAATATTACATGATTTAATTTTTGAAGTAATTTTTGGCCGAATCCCTATAAACCCCTTTGTGGTTCGCTGGGTTTCAAAATGCTACAAGATGCCTTGTTACATTTTACTAACCAGTAAAGCATCATTATAATCAACATAAATCCGGGGAGATCACTAAAGCAGCATCAGAACTCAAGTGGAGAGAATTGAATAATGGTTTTGTTGTATATGGTGAATCAAATGAGGGTTGATGGCTTGTTTCATTGGATTTTTCGATATTGGCCGCGTGCTCTTGTTAGGTGTTTGACCAAGCTGAACATATTTATGCTTGTCATGTTTAATTATTAGAGATTCTGAAGCATACAATAATCTTAGAAAAGTATAAGAACTTTTACGGTTTTACTGCTATCCGGTGCTTGGATGTTGTGTGAGATGCAGCCTTGATTAAAGTGACATGTTATCAAGTTTTCAATTAGCAGTGGTAATTTTCTTTCTAATTAAAAACTTATATAAATTTTCATGAGATTGCTTCCAGATTCTCACTTTTTTCTATAGGAAAACAGTAACACCTTTTTTTGTTTGATTTTGTTAGTGATGAACCTTTGACTGGTACAGTAGTTTTTGTCCCCCTCTTTTCATTAGAAAAAGTTGACCCAGTTTAATTAGTATAAGTGTGCTTTAAATCTTGAGTGATTAATCAATTTAAAACACGGAAAGAAAAAGATTTTTTTTTTTTTGAACTGGCCCATAATACTCATCCAAATACCGCATCCATGCAACAACATACACGCATCCAAAGAATCCATGAATTTGCTCTGAACGCGTTTATTTGTGGTCATTTCCCTTTCTGTGGTTCAAATCATGCACTCTTTTCAGGAGAGAGGTGAGAAAGTGGCATACCAATTGAGTTATTGCTTATTCGTACAAAAAAATATTTTTCGATTTAACTAATGCACCTTGATCCTTAAAACCAAATAATGTAAGCCAATTAATGTGCATGGAAGAAGATGGGAAATTAAATGGGCAATATAAAAAGTTCTATTGTAAGCCAATTAATGGCAATGTATATGAGATTAATAGAAGAAATGTGCCATTTGAGGGATTTCCTCCTATCCTATGCCGTCGGAAAAATGCATCCTTCATATTTTTTCTTGACGATCGGCACCATACACCAAATTTCATGTGATTATACCATTTTTTCACCGTTGATTTAGTTGATACAAAATTAATGGTTTACCGACAATAGAACTTTTTACATTGCTAATTCAACGGTGAAAAAGTGGTGGAATCATATTAAATTTGGTGTATGCACATCTTAGATGATGATGATGGATGCTGATCGTCGGAAAAAATGGTGGAGATTGCATTTTTTGAACGCCCTAGGAGGAAATTCCCTCCTATGGCCTCTTTTCTCCATTATTCTCTCTGTGTGTAAATATATATATATATAGAGAGAGAGAGAGAGTAATGGAGGAAAGATACCATGTGAGGGAATTTCCTTCTATGGTGTCAGAAAAACACACCTTCCATCGTGTTTTCCGACGATTGGAATGCATCATCTTCATCGTTATCATCTAAGATATGGCTACACCAAATTTCATGTGATTCCACCACTTTTTCATTGTTGAATTAGCAATTTAAAAAGTTCTATTTTCGGTAAACCATTAATTTTGCACCAACTAAATCAACGGTGAAAATATGGTATAATCACATGAAATTTGGTATATTCATATCTTAGATGATAAAGATGAAGTGATGTATACCGATCGTCGAAAAAAATCATGGAGGGTGTATTTTCCCGACGGCATAGGAGGAAATTCCCTCCTATACCACATTTTCTCCATTACACACACATACATTTGTCGGTGAAGACCCCTGCATATTCTAACGTGACATGTTTGAAACTGGAAGTAGAATTTGGTAGAAAATCGCGACCAACTTCTTCAAGCTCATTATCATCTTCCTATCGGTTTTATTCTACTGCCGGAGAGAAAATAACAGTTAGTTTGTAAAAAAGCCTCATGCCCAAACTTGTGTAAAAATCCCCGGTCTTTTTTCTCTTGTTAAAAACCCTTGAGCCCAATCAAAACCATCTTATACTAGTTGCATGCATGTATTATCTACGCAGTTGCCTGTAATATCTAAAGCAGCCGTGTATAATGTCTAAGCAGTTGTACTTACTTGTAATATCTAAACAGAAATATCTAAACAGTTGCCTGTAATGTCTTAACGGTTGCATGTAATATCCAAGCAGTTGAGAAAATACAAGGGCTAAATGAATTAAAGCCCAATGGGACTTTCACAAAGTTTTTGAATAGTAAGCCATTTTCAGCAATTTTGAAATTTCAGTGGTTTTTGGACAACTCTTGAGCAGACGTACGTGGGGTTTTGACAATTTACCCTAATTTTCATGTGAATTGAAATATCTGTTTCTGAATTCGTAAACGGTTGGTTGATATACAAAAAGTATGACAAATTTGAGAATAAGAACCAGCAACGATGGGGAATTTTGGTGATGGGTTTGAAACCTAGGGGTTTTGAGCAAATCTGATTAATCAATGATGGTTGTGGTGAACTAAGACATAAAGTTCAATAGTTAGTTTATTTTATTTTCTTAGGTTAATTGCACAAAACAGCCCTATAATTTTTTTGAGATAAGAAACAGCCCTATATTTTACCCCATGCAGCAAGTAATTTGTGGACGCAAACGCTTCTTTTACTCATTGAAATGCTAAAATTCAATTCCAAACAAAAAAAACAAATTCCAAGGCAAATATAGACAAATTTGATTTATCAAGTATATAATTTGAGCATCTTTTGAGTATTTTTAGGGTTTCAATCGATAAACATAGGGATGTTTATGCCTAAATTTTACTTGCGCGTGTATAAGTTAATTTATTTGGCATTGAATTCGAGCATTTTTTAGCATGCATAGAGTTTCAATTGATGATCATAGGAGGTGTTTGTCCCAATAAATTACTTGAACTATAAGCATGGCAAGATTTTTATTTTTGCTATTTATCTTTTTTTTGTGGGTTTATGTGGTGTGGGATCAAATATTAGCCAGCTTCATATTTTTATTTATGCTACTTTCCTTTTTTTTTAATTAACTGATCGTGCAGGCTTTTCTGGGCTGGACTACTTTTGAAACATGGGCCTACGTAGAAAGGAGTTTTGATGGGGCTGCTCGGCTGCACTCATTTTGATAGGTCTTGTGTCAAAGTAACCAACTAGTCTCGTATATCAATGCATTGGGAGTTAGGCTAGGCGTCTAAAAAATTTTAATTTGTAAATATGTCTTGCTGCAGCTGTATACTCATTAGGTCCGCATTGAAATGATGCTGATGATGCTCGGTACTGAGCACTCCCAGATCATGACACGTGGCAGATGATGTGTTCCGAGGCTTACAGAAAAGGAGCAGGAACGGTACATTGGAAGCATGCCACGGGCCTTCGACCCAAGGATGTTCCCGACCTTCAGCGGCCTTCCCGACCACTCATGTGCCCGCGTTACAAACAACCATTGGCTTGCCTCCGAGCTCTCCCGCACGCCGAGTTCCCTCGGCCCTCTTAGCTCACCTTCGAGCTATCGTATGAACCAAGCCTGCCGGGCCTCCCACTCGCCTCCAAGCTTCCCGCCGAGCTTAGTTTCCTCAGTCTCATCGACCGACCCACAGCACGGATCACAGGCGTCTCCGCCACGGCTCCGCGAACCTCGCCTGACGCGAGATATCCGCCATCTACGATCCCGCATTCCACGCCATCCCGTTCCTCCATTAACGAGCATATCTCGTCATTAATGGAAAATCCCGCCTTTCACGCAGGTGTAACGGCCTGCATGAATCTCGCACCCGCCAGCTCACGGCTGCTACTATATAACCCCTCTCTCAGACGACTCAGATAAGGCAATTTTTTCCGATAAGCCGCTACTCCGCCCAATTAGCCCGTCTAACTTGATCGTCGGAGGGTCCCCGGTGGCTGTAACAACCCCAAATTTCCAATACAAGTTTTTAGAAAAAAATTTCAAAAAATCCATAAAGGAGTATTTTAGCATGAGCAGAAGTTATAACTAATTATTTTTCTTTTTAATTACAAGTTAAAAGAATATAACAACTCCATTTTTAGTGTACAAAAATTTGCTTTAAAATTAATGTATACTTGGGGTATTTACATTTACTGTTATTATTTTAAGTAATTAATTAGCTGCATAATTACAAGAAGGAGCTTATAGCTTATTGGTAATACCTTGCACTGCTGAACCAAGCCACCGGAGTTCAAATCCCATATCCCACATTATTTTTAATATTGATTTTTTTAAAAACTCTCAAAAACCCCACTACACCCAAAAATGTAACATTTCCAGGAGTTAGATGAACCGTCGGGGGGGGGGGGAGGATCCCGGCTGCCTGACTCGGTCTGACTCAGTCCTCAGGCCGAGTCACGGCCAAGTCGGCTGATTCCGGCAACGACCCCAACATGAAAGTTGTGTCTTTTCATATTCCCTATGCACCTGCAAAATTTCAGCCTCAGACCATTTCCAGAGCTCTTTAAAAACCCCAATTACTCCACTTTTAATACATTCTTATTATATTTTATCACATTTTTATTTTAAACTTTTCATCTACCCTAACCCTAGCCTAACCCTATAAATACCAACCCTACACACTACCCTCCCATCCCAAAATTCTGAGCCCACTCTCCCAAAATTTTTCCAAAGATCGTGTACTTTGAAAACAAGCTCAAGACGAAACTCCGACGAAATTCCGGCGATCATCTTAGGAACTATCGGCGACGACGCAACACACCGACGATCCCTCTAGTTCCCTCACTCTCTTAAGTAATCTAAAACCCGTAAGTCTCTTTTCTATCTCTCTTTTCCATTCTCAAAATACGAAATTACAAAACCCGACGGAATCGGAACAAATCCGATTTCAGATTCGGTTTTCTATAAAATTCCACTTCTCACTAATACAATCATACCTAAACTTTCTCATGTTGACTATTAAACACTAATCAAACAATTTGATCAAGTTTCGTCACATGAAATGATACCTTTTTCAATTTATCGTATTTTTCACTTAAATACCACATTGTTTCAATCCTTCATTTAACCCCATTAAACTTGCTATACATTTAAAGTAGATCACGAGGTAACGACCTACCTCCCCACACACTCGTATGCAACACCCCCGAGAACCTAGAATACGAGAAAATAAATATCTTCATTTAAATAACATATATTTAATAAAACCATTTCTAAAGATTTAGTTTTGATACACTTTTGAAAGAAGTACCACTTATTATGAAAATACGATAAGTTGTGAATATCGGTTGTTTATCTAAACCTGACTTTGTGGTGTCTAGACTAGACAAGTGAGAAAGGTAACTTTAAAAGGCCCGACTCACGGTGATTCGTGAGCGGATCCCTCCTTTCCTTACTTGTACTTATCTGGCCACAATTGGCGGTGAAGAGGCGATTTGAGGCATCTCACAACTTGTCGTATGGACCAGTTAGGAATAGACTAGTTGACTTAGGAGAATCTAGAACATATAATACGGAAAATATACACATTTACAAATAAATACCATTTACTTCATAAAACCGTTTTCTAAAGGATTTAGTATTTTACAATCTTTGTAACGCGCCGCTACAACCTACTTTGGGGAACCCGTTCGGGATGGTGCGGTTTATCGCACACCCTCGGGCTTAGTTGTGCGAGATTCAGACCTCCGCAAGAAGCATTCGGTCTCGAAAAATTTAAAATACGACATCTTAAGAAAAGAAGATTTTTTAGAATATAAAATATTTATTAAAATTATTTTTGTATAAATATATGTATATTTATCCTTAAAATACCTATTTTATTATGATATAAATATTCCACCTTTTTCTAAAAATCACAAGAATAAATTTACACTAAAATACCATGAATTTCAAATAAATCAATATTACAGATAAATACCTTTATTTATAAAATTAGGATATTTTCACTAGAAATGTCACAATATAAAATCCACCCTCATTACAACTCTAAAAACAAATAATAAATACTTGGGGAGTATTTTGAAAAGTATATAAAAGTATATTTACATAAAACCCCCTCAAGTTTTATAAATTTCCCTAAGGACACTAGCAAATTATAGGTAAGAATTAATCAAGAGTTCGATTTACATTTCTAATTGTCTGACTCGGGTTTGAGTCTGATTAATCTGACTTGAATATGATTCAAGTACAATGTAGAATCTTCAATATTACAATTCGACATGAATCCATCTATACAACTTGACTGAACCGAACCATAGATATACATTCCATTTAGATGGTTCTCCAGTTATTCCATTTACATGATTCTACAGTTACATCCGTTTACTGATATCATGGTTTCGATCAGTCTTTTAATTATACATTCAATACAATTTACAGTACAAAACAATACAAATAAAACACTACGGGGTTTAAGGGGTAGATTGGTACGGAAGGTGTTAAAGGTGGCATGAGACAATAAGATTAAGACACCTAACATGAATCTAATTGCCGTTGTTCCGGGTTGTATAACGGAGCCTTGTACTTCCATTTGCCCTGGTCTCTAGCATACTGAGACCCCTCTCATATACACTGGCATTCTTCTGTACCAAGCTACAAACAACAGCATTAATACAACATTACAACAATATAATACAACAGTAAAAGCTACTCTCTCTCTCTCTTTTTCTTCTTTTCTACTTCTCCCTTATTTTTAGGATTTACCGAGCGATCTGTTCGCTGAAGACATTCTATTTCTTTCTTCTTTGAATGTCGTCAGATGGTTTGGACCCGACAGAGATCGAGCCATCTGCAGAAGACTTGGATCAGCTTGCTGAAGAACCAGAGCTCTAGTTTCATTGTACATTTTCCATTCAGTACTTTTCATTTCCTATCATGCCATTGTTTAGGCATCATTTTTATTTCAGTTGTATTTCCTTTTCATGCATTGTACAAAAGAATGTTAATAAATAAAAGTTGATGTTTTTATTATACCTTGTCTCTTGTGTATTTTCTTTTATATTGCTTGGTTACGCTTAGCGTATTTGCTTCTGAGTAAATATGCAGCGGGCCAGTCGTGTCCCCTTCGCCGTAGAATGGGAAGCAGGGCGTGACAGGTTTTGTTGGTGGCCCATGCAGGTCAGAACTGTATAGAACCATACTATGCAATTCTGTTCTGCGTGAACAACCTAAGCAATATAAAACAAGAACCAGCAACTAAAACATTCTTTACAATCATGTTCCTTGAATCCCATCATTTCTTATTCTTTGAATCATATATTTTGAATCTGTCCTAATCTAAATTTTTCATTCAAGATTATCGATTCCCCGAACAACACCAGCACCAATGTCAACAACACTCCACCTCCACTACCAATCGTTCCTACTGTTCCCGCTCCACCCACCGAGCAAACAATTTTGCTTGAGGCGATCCGCGGCCTCCTTGAGGGACAGCAGTAGCTCCTGAACTGTCCCGAGACTGACGCACCTGGGGTAAAGCAATTCAGGGCTTTACATCCCAAGCAGTTCTCCGGAAAGGGAAGCCAACTTGAAACTGAGGAATGGGCACAAAGCATAGAGGATGATCTGGCGGCGGCACAAGTGCCAGACATTCCTTAGGTCCGAGTTGCAAAGCTGCAGCTCACGGACAATGCTCGGAACTGGTGGAAGGCGGAAGAAAGCCGTCTTGATCAACCCATTGAATGTAAGACTTTTCGCGAGAAGTTCGACTCGAAGTACTTCCCTATGACTGCCAGGTTTGCCATGGAGCAGCAGTTCATTCATCTACAATAAGGTTCGATGTGGGATAAGTCAGTAGATGAGTACGACGCTGAATTCACCATGCTAAGCCGGTAAGATATGTCACAATAGTTCAATTTTTAAATATCACATACTACACAGCTAACACAATCCTTAAACAGATTCGCGGCACACTTGATACCGACGGACGAGATCAGAGCCCGTCGTTTTCAACAAGGTTTGGACACGGAAATTCAGGCTGCACTAGCCACAGGGAAATTTCTGACTCATGAGGATGCTTTGGAAGCTGCCCGCAGTTATGATGCAGTAATAAAGGCGAGGGGCAGACCTCAACCTGCCGGTTTGAAACGCCCTGCCAATCAAATGGCAGGAGGAGCCCTTTCCAGGCCATCGTTTGAACCCAGGAGAACTGAAGAAATTTGCCACTACTGCCATAGAAAGGGACACTTATGGAAGGACTGTAGACGCGCAAAAGGCCTATATCTAATTTGTGGCGCATCTAATCACAGAATTGAGACCTGTCCATATAGATACAACTCAGCTCACACTCCTACCAACTACCCGCAGCGGCCGGCTATCCAGGCTCCTGCAACTCGCCCTGCACTACCCGCTTCACCACCTGCACAGCCTACTCGCCAATTCCAACAAGCAATGAGGGACATGCCTAGAGGGCAGAGAAACAGGCCCCAAAGGCAGAATATGCCTCCAGCTAGAAGGAATGTACCACGGCGACAGACATTCACATTAGAAGCCGTAGAAGCCGAGACTGTAGGTCAAGGTAATACCGGTAAGCCTTTTTACCCTTGTATCACTTTGTTATTTTTATACACTATCTATACTCCAGTCACCAGACTATCCTTGAAACTGTTACACTTTCCTTTTACAAATTTCGAGGACGAAATTTTTATAAGCAGGGTAGAATGTAACAACCCCAAATTTCCAATACAAGTTTTTATAAAAAAAATTCAAAAAATCCATAAAGGGGTATTTTAGCCTGAGCACAAGTTATAAGTAATTATTCTGCTTTTTAATTACAAGTTAAAAGAATGTAACAACTCTATTTTTAGTGTACAAAAATTTGCTTTAAAATTAATGTATACTTGGGATATTTACATTTACTGTTATTATTTTAAATAATTAATTAGCTCCATAATTACAAGAAGGAGCTTGTAGCTCATTGGTAATACCTTGCACTGCTGAACCAAGCCACCAGAGTTCAAATCCCATACCCCATATTATTTTTAATATTGATTTTTTTAAAAACCTTTAGAATACCAAGAGTTTACATGTGCATATCTCACAAAAACCCCACTACACCCAAAGATGTAACATTTTCAGGAGTTAGATAAACCGTCGGGGGGGATCCCGGCCCCCTGACTCGGCCGGGTGTAAAACCCAGTTTTCGACGTACTATTTTACATATTTGAATGAAATAATTTTCCTATATTTTTATTCTATTTATGTTCTATTCCTTTATGGTAGCCCCCTAAAATTTTACTGGATATTTCCAATTCCTATTTTACTATTTTAATCTAAATCCAATCTCCCCTCTCTTGGCCAGGCCCATCTTCTTTTCCCAATTTCTTTTTCCCCATTCCCAATCCCCTGGCCTACAACATAATTTGAATTAAGTTAAAACCAAACAAATAGAAAATTTATCCAACTCATATTTCCTCCAGCCCAGCACATATAAATTAAACCTAAATTTTAAATCCCATTTCTTAAACCCAGCCCAACTCAGCCCCTTTTTATTATCTCCCCTTTTAATAAAAACCCCTAATTTTTGCCCGGCCCACTCCATTTTTCCTTTTTGAATTAATAATGAATCGGCCCAAACCCAGTTTCCCCAGCCTGTTGCTACCAAGGCCCAAACTTAAAATAATTAATTATTAACCCCCGGCCCAACCCAAGTTCCATAACCCTTTACCCAACACATCAAACCCGACCCGACCCGCTTTTAACCCCTCTTCCCCACAACGTAAAACTTCCCCCGCCCATTTTCCTTTGTCGCGAACCCACGTCCCCGAGCCTCCCCCTCGCGCCCACGTCGCCCGCGCCGTTGCCCTACGTCCCCGCGACCTCGACCACGACTCCCTCGAGTTCCTCAACCTCAAACTCTTCTCTCCTTCTCATTCTCCAGCTCACTCTCTTCTCTCTCTCTCTTGAAAACTCCCAAGCCCACTGCCAAGCCCTCGTCGCCGCCGTCGACGACGACGACTACAACTACAACCCCCTAGTCTTTTCTCCCTCGCATCTATCTCCTCTTCACCCACTACTTCACCCCCTCGCCCGCTCATCCTCCACCACCACCGAGCTCTTTCAACTCACGCCGAGCTCACTGCACCCGAGCTCGAGCCCCTGCACCCTCTCGCCGGCGAGCCCCCACTGCACCTCGTCGACCCCTTCATCCTCAACCTCATCATCATTATCAATAACTCGAGCCCCACCGCCCCTCTCTCTCTTCAAAACCATAACCTTTCCCCTCACTGCGAGCTTCGAACCCCCGCTGCTGCCCGTCGCCGGAGCGACGCCGCTGACCATTGTCAACCCCAGTGCACTTAAAGAGATCCACAGAGCACCACCTCTGCTTCCAGTGACCACGAGTCGTTCCCCGGACAACTCCGACGACGAAACCGAAACGCGAGCCGAGGCCGCGAATCCAAACCGTGCCGTTCGTCGCGCGTTCGTGCCATTGCCATTGCCGTGCATCTCCAAAGCGTCTCCAGGCAAGTACCCTATTTGCTACATGCTAGATTATTTCCGTTACAAACTAAAATCGTATTAATTCCATGTTTACAATTCACGAAAACTTATATGACATATGTGTTTGATGCAAGATCCCAATGAAAACCTTCATCTAAATTGACAGAAATTGATTGCATATTCTGGCCCGTGTGGCAATGAGCACTGTGTAGAAATTTTACTGGAAAATACAATTTTTAATGGCTTAAACGAACACCCCCAAATACACCCGTAAAACTGGGAATTTCCCGCACCTGAAATTTGTTAAAATCACAATTTATTTGTGTACATATTGAAATGAGGCGTTCGAGGGCTCAAATCGAAGCCGACTCGACAAACTGTCACCCTATACAAGTTCTTAATTGTTTCTGTACTGAAATTATGACGAGAATTGGTTCGGAGAGCGGCTCTGGACTGCAGTCCAGAGCAGCTCTGGTTGTTGTTTTATGTCTCATAACGCTTACCCCTCCGCTGCCTAAACTTGTATGTTGCGGAACCCTACATTTTATTGAAGATCAATCTGTTAGCTAAATAACGCAAGTGATTTCACCCCTTTTCATCGTCTTTTACTATTTAAACTGCAATTTAAAGGAACGGGACGTATAGCAGTCCCAAACAGAACCAGAACTGATACCCTAGTGTTGAACAGTGCATAACTTCTGACATAGAGATACGATTAAGAATCCGTCCAATGAGTTAGAAACCTTATTGAAAACCCTAAATTTCATTTAACTGTAGCGTCGCTAAATTCTGATCCCAACTGGGATTAAAATGCATTACGAAACGGACTTCCGATTCTGAAACCGGATTTCCAGCAGTGAACGCTTAAAATGAAATGGCCATATCTAGTGATCCTGAAACCTGATCAACGTGAAACCAATTTTGATGGTTAGATAATCAAACATACTACTTATCCCCTGTTCATTGTTACGCTAAATTGTGCATGTATGAATTATGAAGAATTATGCAAGTGGTAGGACATCGTTCGATGACATCTTAATCATGCTTTAAATACTATTTTCTCCTCACATTATATATATGACATTGCATTGGTAACCTAGTGATCATGTGCATTACCCATTGTTAGGTATTAGTGGTGATTGCGGCAAGTACGTTAGTGTTGAGCATGAATGGATAAGTGAAAGTGACACGTACGTGTACACAATCAGTGGACCCTATTGATTTATTGCATTGTCGACGTCTGTGGGACGCGTATAAGTGTGACCATAATTGGTATGGAACAATTATGGAAGCACTTGTATGGGTGTCACAGGTAAGGCACCAAACACTGTCCATTGATCTTGGATATCAGTCGAGACATTCTTGATGGAGACACTGTCTCCAGTTCTCGCGTAGACTCGTCATGGACCGGCTGATATTTGAGTTTATGGTTGGCGTTTGATGTAGACCACGGGGTATGGGATAGTTTGAGTGCGAGTTCAATAGAATCTCAGGAGTCCCATGCCGGCACATATGGAGATATATAGAGATATATAGGGATATCACTGATTATTATGAGCGACTCGGGCCCGTGTTCCCTTGCCCTTGGGTCCTACCCTTGGGTGGGGGATACTCACGAGTGGTTGACTCTCACACTTGGACTGACGATAGGCTTAGTGACCTGTACAGTGAGACTTAGAGACTGATAGGATTAGTGACATTGACATGCATCGTTTACTGATTTAACATACCTGCTATACTGTTTACCGCGTTACTGTTTACCTGTTCTTTTAGCTACTTGCATTGGCTACTTCATTTTCACGTCTTTACTCTTTTTGATTACTGTTGCATATTCATTATCATTATACGAGTCACCATTTGTATCTTTATATATTGCTATCGTGTTCTCTGACGACCTGAGTATGCATGCTCAGAGTGAGAAGTGGGTCTAGCTTGGACCAGGACCAGACGTACATCGCGGATATCTTGATCAACTATCTAGAGCTATACTCTTTTGATCTCCATCAGATTAGTTCTTTGTATTCGTGTTGTTTCAGTTACTGCATTTCTCATTACCTGTGCATTGTTTACTGATTACCACGTAAAGCCAAAAGCCGAAGTGTGACTACGGAGAGATATTAGCTCGACCGTAGGAGCATGGCTGGCCTTGTCAACCCCTCGTATTCCGTATTTTGGGAAGCGGGGCGTGACACTAGGAATCGGCCAAATCGGCCTTGACTCGGTCTGACTCCGTCCTCAGACCGAGTCACGGCCGAGTCACGGCCGAGTCGGCCGATTCCGGCGACGACCCCAACATGAAAGTTGTGTCTTTGCATATTCCCTATGCACCTGCAAAATTTCAGTCTCAGACCATTTCCAGAGCTCTTAAAAAACCCCAATTACTCCACTTTTAATACATTTTTATTATATTTTATCACATTTTTATTTTAAACTTTTCATCTACCCTAACCCTATAAATACCAACCCTACACACTACCCTCTCACCCCAAAATTCTGAGCCCACTCTCTCAAAAATTTTCCAAAGATCGTGTACTTTGAAAACAAGCTCAAGGCGAAACTCCGACGAAATTCCGGCGGAACTTCCGGCAATCATCTTAGGAACTATCGGCGACGACGCAACACACCGACGATCTCTAGAGTTCCCTCTCACTCTCTTGAGTAATCTAAAACCCGTAAGTCCCTTTTCTATCTCTCTTTTCCATTCTTAAAATACGAAATTACAAAACCCGACGGAATCGAAACAAATCCAATTTTCAATTCGGTTTTCTATAAAATTCCACTTCTCACCAATACAATCATACCTAAATTTCCTCATGTTGACTATTAAACACTAATCAAACAATTTGATAAAGTTTCGTCAAATGAAATGATAGCCTTTTCAATTTATCGTATTTTTCACTTAAATACCATATTGTTTCAATCCTTCATTTAACCCCATCAAACTTTCTATACATTTAAAGTAGATCACGAGGTAACGACCTACCTCCTCACACACTCGTATGCAACACCCCCGAGAACCTAGAATACGAGAAAATAAACAATTTCATTTAAATACCATATATTTAATAAAACCATTTCTAAAGATTTAGTTTTGATACACTTTTTAAAGAAGTACCACTTATTATGAAAATACGATAAGTTGTGGACATCGGTCGTTTATCTAAACCCGACTTTGTGGTGTCTAGGCCAGGCAAGTGAGAACGGTAACTTTAAAAGGCCCGACTCACGGTGATTCGTGAGCGAATCCCTCCTTTCCTCACTTGTACTTACCTGGCCACAATTGGCGGTGAAGAGATGATTTGAGACATCTCACAACTTGTCGTCTGGACCAGTTAGGAATGGACTAGTTGGCTTAGGAGAATCTAGAATATACAATACGGAAAATATACATCTTTACAAATAAATACCATTTACTTCATAAAACCGTTTTCTAAAAGATTTAGTATCTTACAATCTTTGCAAAGCGCCGCTACAACCCACTTTGGGGAACCCGTTCGGGATGGTGCGGTTTATCGCACACCCTCGGGCTTAGTAGTGCGAGATTCAGACCTCCGCAAAGAGTATTCGGTCTCGAAAGATTTAAAATACGACATCTTAAGAAAATGAGACTTTTTAGAATATAAAATATTTATTAAAATTATTTTTGTATAAATATATGTATATTTATCCTTAAAATACCTATTTTATTATGATATAAATATTTCACCTTTTTCTAAAAATCACAAGAATAAATTTACACTAAAATACCATGAATTTCAAATAAATCAATATTACAGATAAATACCTTTATTTATAAAATTAGGATATTTTCACTAGAAATGTCACAATATAAAATCCACCCTCATTACAACTCTAAAGACGAATAATAAATGCTTGGGGAGTACTTTGAAAAGTATATAAAAGTATTTTTACATAAAACCCACTCAAGTTTTATAAATTTTCCTAAGGAGACTAGCAAATTATAGGTAAGAATTAATCAAGACTTCGATTTACATTTCTAATTGTCTGACTCGGGTTTGAGTCTGATTAATCTGACTTGAATATGATTCAAGTACAATCTACAATTTTCAATATTACAATTCAACATGAATCCATCTATACAACTTGACCGAATCGAACCATGGATATACATTCCATTTACATGGTTCTCCAGTTATTCCATTTACATGATTCTACGGTTACATCTATTTACTGATATCATGGTTTTGGTTGTAAGTCGATGTTAGACACCCCACATGATGCGGGGAGGCGGAATAGGTAAAACAATCATTTTGTTTAAACTAATATCGACTAACTTTACGGATCTTTGCTAAACCCTAACTAACAACTATCTAGAATTGATTAGCTACTATGATAGATGATTATACCTAATGAATCAATTCTTTCTTGTTCTCGTTGACCACCTCCTCGTCGGCCTCCTCCTTGTGATAGAAGATCCACCCGAGAGCTACTTCTCCAATCTTTAACCTCTCACTTGAGGTAACTAGGTTGTTATGAGTGCTAATCAAGATAACCTAGAGAATATAGAAGAGGATTAAGGGTCTATTAGTCTTGATAACCCTTGGATCTCAACACATGAGAGCTTATGGTTAGTTCTTTGAAGAGAGAGAGAGCTTGAGGAGAGAGAAGGTGAGAGTGAGAATCATATGAATAATATCTCATTTATGAATATATATGAAGCATGATAATTATTAAATGAATAACATATGATAATATCAACCATGCTTCATTAACTCACTATGTGTGAATCACCTCATGAGTCATTAAGCAATAAATACTTCATTAACTCATTTGGATGAATCACACCATGAGTCATTAATCCATTTAATGAAAATTCCACCTAAGCCTCCTACTCATCAATCTTCTAGAAGCTTCTCGACTAATTACGAGAATGCCCCTCCCATCCATGAAAACACAGAAATACTGAGACTGTATAAATCCAATAATCCAATACAAGAATCTGGCTTAAACCAAAGCCTGCTAGTATAAACTGTCCGAACATCGTACGTGCGTAAAAACACGTATGTGTCCGAACCCTATCGTAAAACCATACGACCTCTATATCGTTTCGCCCGAAGCAGGAAAACTCTCTGTGTGGGACTCTAAAGACTCGACACTATGCTGGCAGTGGGTTTAACCACAGACCGCAAGCAGCATTAGCTGTACGTAACGGTCCCCAGGTAGATGTCGATAAGAAGGCCGATGAGGAAACCCATCCGAATTCCTACTGAGCCTGATGTGACAATCTCCGTACAGTCCGGTCTGTTCGTCTAAGACTATCGTGTATCAGGCCTAGGGGGCGGCAAGCGTCAGTCCCCTAAAAGCTGTATAAGTCGTGTCGGAGCAAAGCCCATTACACCTTGAGAAGCTACTGGAAATCCTACCAGTATATCTCGTTTGCCTTGGCCAGGGACTTTGCGTAATGGTTTTCCAAACACAGCGCGATATCAACTCCCAATGCCGGGAGAGACGAATCCTATCTAACCGCCACTGCCTCCAAGTGCTTCGGGACTGCACCCAACTGCTACCTGTTTGCACGACTCCTTTGAGCCGTGGTAGGGTAGCAATCTAAGAATAGTGGGAACACACTCGAGGCGAAGCAGCGGTGTCAAGTCTGCGGACTATGCTGTACTCATGTCACCTGGGAACTGTTAACTGACGACGGGTATAATACCAATCAACAGTTCCCTGCGAGTCCTGTCCGGTGTACCCGTAACCCAACGAGCACCTGTATACTATCTCCAGTACAACGTATTGATGGTTGTGGGACAGACCATCTCCTCAACTGGGATGAGAAGCGTACACACTAGTCTACTTCGGAGTATCGATGCCCTGTCTCGATAATCCTACGACTAGGGACCTGAAAAAGGATGTGCTTGTAGACTATCCAGCCCCCACTAGTGTGACTGCCATCACAATACTGGTAGTCAAGCAAGATCCTAAGGGCTCTATCAATATGTATTCTCGATATGCTAACATATACACATATTAAGATAGATATAAACCAAGTAGCGTACTACCATGTTTAGCAAGACTGTTAATATAACTGTGAATATCCCAAGCTTCCATTAAGTAATATACAAGCTAGTATGATACAATAATGGCCCCTAGGGCATATACAGTAACAATCTCCCACTTGCATTAGGGCCATGTACTGGCGTATCGAAGACCTATCATCTCGAGTAGCCTCTCGAACTGAATCTGAGGTAAGGCCTTAGTGAATGGATCTGCAGTGTTCTCCTCTTTAGCAACTTTCCGGACCTCGATCTCCCGGCGATCAATGATCTCCTTGATCAGGTGATACCGCCTTAAGATGTGTCTGGACTTCTGATGGGACCTGGGTTCCTTCGCTAAAGCTGTAGCTCCGTTGTTGTCACAATACAGCGGTATTGGATCAGCAATGGTAGGAACCACCTGAAGTTCTGTTAGGAACTTCTTTATCCAGACTGTTTCTTTTGCGGCATCGCAAGCAGCGATATACCCTGCTTCCATCGTCGAGTCAGCAACGGTGTCCTGCTTGGAACTCTTCCAGCACACCTCCACTCTATTGAGGGTAAAGACATAACCTGACATGGACTTGGAGTCATCCTTATCACTCTGGAAGCTGGAGTCGGAAAAAGCCTCGATCTGGAGGTCTTTTCCGCCGTAAACCAAGAACATATCCTTAGTCCTTCTCAAGTACTTGAGAATGTTCTTTACTGCTATCCAGTGCTTCTCCCCTGGGTCTGACTGATACCTGCTTACCACGCTCAGTACGTAAGCTACATCTGGTCTGGTGCACAACATCGCATACATTATAGAGCTTACCGCAGAAGCGTAGGGTATAACTAACATATGATCCCTTTCCAAATCAGTCTTGGGAGACATCTCTTTGGATAGGGTGATTCCGTGACAAGCCGGTAAATTACCGCGCTTAGAATCTTCCATACTGAATCTTTTCAGTATAGTGTTGATATATCTGGACTGCGAAAGTCCCAACGTCCTCTTAGATCTATCACAATAGATCTGGATCCCCAGAATGTAAGAGGCATTACCCAGGTCTTTCATGGAGAACCTGTGTGACAAGAATCCTTTGACAGATTGTAGAATAAGAATGTCATTTCCTATCAATAGAATGTCATCCACGTACAAGACGAGGAATACGCCAGTTCGTGCTACAATTTTACTATATATACATGGTTCATCTGGATTTTTTGATAAAGTCATATTCTTTGACCGTTTCATCAAAACAGATGTTCCAACTCCGCGATGCCTGCTTTAGTCCATAAATGGACTTAAGCAACTTGCACACTTTCCCGCTGCTCCTACTTTGATTGAAACCTTCTGGCTGATCCATATAGACGCACTCTTCTAAATTACCATTTAGAAAAGCCATCTCTACGTCCATCTGCCAGATCTCATAATCATGGAAGGCGGCAATGGCAAGAAGGATCTGAATGGATTTGAGCATAGCCACTGGAGAAAAAGTTTCGTCATAGTCCAAACCAGGTCTTTGACGAAAACCCTTTGCAACAAGTCTAGCCTTATAGGTTTCCATCTGTCCATCTACACCAATCTTTTTCTTGAAGATCCATTTGCATCCTATGGGTTTTACCCCATCTGGAGCAAAGTCCAAAGTCCATATTTTGTTGGTGTACATGGACTCCATCTCGGTCCGCATTGCATCCAGCCATCTTACCGAGTCGCCGCTCTGGATGGCCTGCTGGAAGCTAGTAGGTTCATCCTTATCAATGACGCAATCCTCTCTATCCCCATCTATGAGAAAACCGTAGTATCTCTTAGGCGGATGAGACGGCCTACTACTCCTGTAGAGGGGTGCGGGAATGTTCTGTTCTTCTTGAACTACTGGTTCTACCAAACTTTCAGTAGTAGTTTGTGGTTCTGGAATTTCTTCCAGTTCTATTGCGCTTCCACTTGTTTCCTTTTCTAAAAACTGCTGTTCTAGAAAATGGGCATTACGAGAAACAAAAACCTTTTGTTCCTCTGCGTAATAGAAGAAATACCCCTTGGAGTTCTTTGGATATCCCACAAACTTACACTGTACTGATCGTGCCTCGAGTTTGTCCGCATGCTGCTTTCTAACAAAAGCTGGACATCCCCATATCTTCAGATACTGAAGATAGGGTTTTTTCCCACTCCACATCTGATATGGCGTGGTAGGCACAGTCTTGATAGGATCCCTGTTCAAAAGATATGCAGCTGATTCTAGTGCATAACCCTAGAAAGATCGCGGTAACTCAGCATTACTCATCATGGAACGTACCATATCTAATAAGGTTCGGTTCCGTCTTTCCGATACACCATTATGCTGTGGAGTGTATGGAGGAGTAAGCTGAGAGAGATTTCCTTTCTCTTTTAGGTAACCTAGGAACTCGGCACTTAAGTATTCACCACCTCGATCAGATCTCAGTGTCTTGATACTTTTGCCGGTTTGGTTTTCTACTTCATTCTTATATTCTTGGAATTTCTCAAAGGCCTCGGATTTATGTTTCATTAAGAAAATGAATCCATACCTAGAGTAATCGTCCGTAAAAGTAATGAAATATGAAAAACCATCTCTTGCATGTGTAGACATTGGACCACATACATCGCTGTGTATGAGTCCTAAGAGCTCGCTCGCTCTTACTCCATGTCCAGTGAATGAAATCTTTATTATCTTTCCTTTGAGACATGATTGACAAGTTGCATAAGATTGATATTCGAACGGATCTAAATATCCTTCTCTATATAACTTAGTTAATCTTGTCTCATTGATGTGACCCAGTCTACAATGCCATAAGAAAGCCTGATTTATATCTGGAGACTTTTTTTTAGTGTGTTCTGGACATTGAAAACCTGAGCTTGATTTAATACGTATATACCGTCATCTAATGTACCGGACCCAATCAGAACATGATTTAGGTGGATGTTTACTACATCGCTTACGAATATAAAATCATATCCCTCTCTCGAAAGTGAGGACACTGATATGATATTACAAGTCAAACTAGGTACATACAAACAGTTACATAGAATCAATATCTGCCCACTTGTCAAACCTAGGCGATATTCTCCCACGGATTCAGCGTCCATGCTCATTCCGTTCGCAACTCTGAGAAACAAATCGCCTATCCTAATAACTCTACGATTTTTCAAAGCATGTAATGAATTACAGATATGAGATCCTGCTCCGGTATCTAGTACCCAGAAAGTAGAGTTAATTGACAAACAGTTCTCAATTACAAACACACCTGAGGCTGAAGCCACAACATGCTTCGAATCCTGGCTACTGGCTTCCAAAGCCCTGCAATCTTTCTGCCAATGTCCGTTCCCATAACAATAGGAACATCCCTCCTTTGCTACACCAAATCCCGAAACTTTTGTTCTTCCCTTTCCTTCTACTTTACTTACACCGTATATCGGCTTTGTGGAGGTCTTCTTCTTTTCACCCTTTGCTTTCGCCCTGGATGTAGAAGAAGAAAGTCCCCTATTAAGCATAGCAGGTGTCTCCCTGGTTTCTTTCAGGGTGTAAGTAGAGGGTAGGGACTGTGGAAATAAGTCAGTATATGACCCGTTTCCCAACGCGGTCTTCAGGTCCGTGAGCTCATTAATATAGCTAGTCATTGTAAGGACGTCGTCCCCTACATATGACCCGACAGCCAACCTCGCTTGAAGCAATTCGTTCAAGGTCTCATATCTTGCTATATGAGATTGCTCTCCATATAAATCTTTGTTATGGAGGAAGATGGAAACTAAGTCCATCTTCTCGTGCTGCTTCTGGTATACACCATCAACTGAAGCCAACACGAGGCACTTGGCACTCGCACTTTCCTTTTCCCTTGTCTGACGGATATTCATATCCGCGACGGTGGGAACTGGAACTGGGACGGCGGGGGCTTGAGTAGTAATAGGGTGGTCCATCTTGTCATAGGCAATTGACATCTGGACAGACTTTTGCCAGTTATAAAAGTCAAATTCAGTCAACTTGTTATCTAGATGTAACCTAGTCATGGTCACAAGGTCACTGCAAATGAGAGAGAGGGAACATTTTAGCATGATGCTCTTGCAAGTTTAGAGTGGTTTTTAGTTTATCTAAACTGGATGGCTCCCACTGTTTCTCGAATCCCTCCTTAAACTAAAAAGGAAGAACTAGTCAGGACTATTCTCACCGTACAATACTTGCTTAACCGTTCAGCCAGGCCGGTGTCGGTACTTCGAGGGAGGTTTTACGACGCTTTCGCGAAGTTCCTTAATTAAATAACCTCTTTTCTCTGGGGTCGTAGCCCCGCTGACACCTTTCTCGACACCTACTTGGTTTATAGCATTGATCGTTAAGTGACGAATCTCCTGATGAGTAGCGGATACTTACAGTAGGATCGGGATCCAAATATCATCATGTCATAAAGCTGAAGGAATCCTACCAGAATTATCACACTCCAAATGGTATGCAACTCTTAGCAAATTTCAGTTTCTTTAGAAATTCCCGATATAAATTTCTGCCCCATGCTCTTATGACCTTGGCGTTGGTCAAAATGTCATAAGTCACATGTCAAGTTCTACCAATCATTATCTTGTTAATTTGAACCCATCCGTACATACCCCTGACGTTGGCTAAATGATAATACGACTGTCCTAAACTAACTCATCTATCTATGCAATAAATGAATATCCAGCAGCTACCAAACACTATGCCTTGGCGTTGGTCAAAATACATAGCTTGAATACTACTGAATACCCAAATGAAATGATGGAGGGCTACGAATGGTTTTGGTGAAACCGTGAATTAGTGAACTTGATATGATCGAAGGAACCTGATAGCTTTTAAAAGGAGTGGTTTAAGCTCCGCAATTTAAAAAATATCTTCTGTTTTAAAATAACCGAGTGGTTTCTTTTAAACTGTTCCAACGATTCAACTTTGGTTTATTTTCTTTGCATTAATATAAATCGTCCCATCAATTAACCTATTATTGCAGAAAACAACGAAAATACAACGTCCTCTTATGTCATCCGCATTCGCCACTGGGTCCCGTCATTCACCCGTTAGGTTACTTAACTAATGACAGAGCGGGGGCTGGGCTAGCGTGGGTGTAAAACATAAGTGACGCCTAATAGATATCATATATAGATATTGTACATTCGTCAGACGCAATAATAGGCATTCCAGATCACAGATGAACATATTGGATATTCTACGAATCCGTATTCCTTTTGAGCCTGCAAAGAAAGACGGATTACACAGTCGCGATGAATAGCCAAAACCCCACCCTAGACCCCTACGGGTACGGCAAACTACCCGCCATGTACCCGAAGTGAAGCGGTCTCCCTCAACAACGTGAGTAGGCCACTAAACACTTCAAAGTACCCGGTAGTTTGTGCACCCCATCTTGAGTCTATCCTAGAAGCGGAAAACAGTAAATGAAATAATATAACGGTGGCTACAACCTCAACCCGGATGTGTCCCGCAAAAGAATATTACAACAATTTACAAATTACATTTGAATGAAAGAAATACTCGTCTCACATCCCCGGCTATCCATTCACGACAATCCAACAAGTCCACAAACACAAAACAGTAAAAACCATTACAGAAATGTGCAATCCCCTGCTAACCGACATACTAGCAGTTAGGGGAGGTTTACGAACACATTAAACACATCACAGATATAATCAAGTTAGCCAAACATCTTAGAATTTCGATCAAGCAAACACAAATGATTCTACTCAAAATAATTCTCTGTGCACCTGAAACCTGAGCAGAAACAAAACATCCCAGAAAATACAACATCAATACAGAAGAGTTACTGGGCAAATTTGGACTGACTCGGCTTCAACTCGGCCGCGGATCTGCGGCGGATCGCTTGGATCGGCCGCGGTTCCGCGGCGGTTTGGCCGATTCACGATCCTAAATTTCTCCAGTAATCTTATAATTCCCTGCTTGTATTTTTAAGGGTCCCTGAAAAATTTTTAGACCCCGTTTTAAAAACGGCAGAAACTTGGTTAAAATAATGTTTTTTTGGGTTCGTTTTGCGATCGAATTTCTAACGACTTTGCTAACAAGTTAGTTATGGTTTAGCGAGGCTCTGATACCACTGTAAGTCGACGTTAGACACCCTACATGATGCGGGGAGGAGGAATTGGTAAAACAATCATTTTGTTTAAACTAACATCGACTAACTTTACGGATCTTTGCTAAACCCTAACTAACAACTATCTAGAAGTGATTAGCTACTATTATTGGAGATAGTGCCCTCGGAGTCAATTATTGGATCGCAGGTACGTGAGTGCAATGATTGCGGAGGACCTATACCGGTAGGACAATCTTACTCAAGATGATAGTATGCTATCTGGTTTGCCTTTATCAGTCGTGTACATGTTCAGGTGACTGATTACATATTACACTTTGATAGAGCCCTTAGGATCTTGCTTTACTACCAACTGTATGATGGCGATCATATACGTGAGAGTTGGGTAGTTTATACGCATATCCTTAATTGTGGTCCCTAGTCGTGGGAGTTTCGAGACAGGGCATCGATACTCCGGAGTAGACTAGTGTATACAGTCGAGACCCCGACGAGGGGCGGTGGCCGGTCTCACAAGCCACTGGTGTCAGTTGGATCACCTAAGATGTATACAGGTGCTCATTGGGTTATGAGTACACCGGACAGGACTCGCCGGGAATCTGCTAGTTGGTATTATACATATCGTCAGATAGCAGTTCCCTGGTGACATGTGTACAGGTTAGTTCATCGACCTGAGGTCGTCATTTGTCTCGTGTGAGTTCCCACTGTGCTTTGATTTCTACCCTACCACGGCTCAAAGGAGTCGTGCAAACAGGTAGCTTTTTGGTACAGTCCCGAGCCATATGGAGGCACGTGAGCGGATCGGCAGGGGATTCGTCTCTCCCGGTATTGGGGGCGAGGTCATGCTGTGTCTAGGAGAGCCATTACACAAAGTCCATGGCCATGGCAGGAGATTTACTGGTAGGTACTCCAGTAGTATCTCAGGGTGTTATTGGGCTACACTCCGACACGACTTATACTGCTTTTGGGGGTCTGACGCTACTAGCCCTAGGCAGATATGCGATACTCATAGACGAACGGACCGGACTGTATATACATTGTCACTGTTAGGCTCAGTAGGGTTTCCGGATGAGTTCGCTCATCGGCCTCCCTTGAGGTCAGTCCATGGGCAGCTGTTACGCATAGCTAGTGCCGCTGACGGTTTGTGGTTAAACCCACTGCCAGGGTACTGACGAGTCATTAGAGTCCCCCACAGACAGTTTCCCAAGTTCGGGCGAAACGTTGTAGAGGCCGTATGGTTTTTATGGCAGGGTTCGGAAAATGCACGTGCGTTTACGCACGTGTTATTTTTCGGGCAGATGATACTGGTCGGCTTTGATTTAAGCCGGATCCGAGTATTATATTTAGTAGATATAATATCTTTGTCTCAGTTGCATTTGTATTCGGTCGTAATACAAATCCGGGTATATTTATACAGTTACGGGGTTATCCTGAAAGTTGTTTCAGGATCACTTTTGGAAGTTGTCAGTTTCCAGTTTTCTATCAGCCGTCTTTTAACATTCGGTTAAAAACGGATTTATCTTTTCTTGGATAAGGGTGAGTCATGCTTCTAGAAGGTTCTAGAAGTTTCTAGGATGGTGACTAGGTTCATGAACCTTTGATTGCATTTATTATATGATGACTAGGTTTAAGTGAGTCATGGTTTACATTAATGCATTTTGTTTTTGTTAAGATCTTTTCTTCATGATAAGCTTTGTGTTATGGTCACCACTTGGTTCCTACACTCACCCCCCTCCTTTAAAGTGGCCGGCCCTCTCTCTCCTCATTCATTCACTCACTTGAGAAAATTATGGTTGCTAAAAAGAAAAGACTAAAGTTTTGGATGCATGGAAATTTCATAGTTCATTTCTTGTTCCATTTCATTTCCATCGGCAACTTCATTAACCGATCGTCCACGGTTTTGGACGAAGTGAGACAAAGTCATCTACTCTTTCTCTACATCATTCTTGGTCGTCTCTTTTAGCAAACTTGATGACTGAGTTGCCTCGAGTCAGAGGCGGGAGCCCGTTTAAAGAATCGTAGACGTGGTGCCACCTGGACGAGGAGATCGGAGATCGACGAGATCAGAGCAGCCGCAACGGAGCATGGGATGATGGTTAAAGAACGAAGGACTCGGATCGTTCGGTATAACCTTTCTACACTCTTTACAGTTTGTTAGTTTAGCAATAATGGCAGATCCGGGTTAAAGTATACGATAGCGCCAGTTAAAAAGTTTTTGTTCCGCATTTGGCGTCTGTAGACGGCCGGGGCGCTACCGTAGACTTACAACTATGATAGATGATTATACCTAATGAATCAAGTCCTTCTTGTTCTCATTGACCACCTCCTCGTCGGCCTCCTCGTTGTGATAGAAGATCCACCCGAGAGCTACTTCTCCAAACTTTAACCTCTCACTTGAGGTAACTAGGTTGCTATGAGTGCTAATCAAGGTAACGTAGAGGATATAGAAGAGGATTAGGGATCTATTAGTCTTACTAACTCTTGAATCTCAACACATGAGAGGTTAGGGTTAGTTCTTTGAAGAGAGAGAGCGCTTGAGGAGAGAGAAGGTGAGAGTGGGAATCATATGAATAATATCTCATTTGTGAATATATATGAAGCATGATAATTATTAAATGAATAACATATGATAATATCAACCATGCTTCATTAACTTACTATGTGTGAATCACCTCATGAGTCATTAAGCAATAAATACTTCATTAACTCATTTGGATGAATCACACCATGAGTCATTAATCCATTTAATGCAAATTCCACCTAAGCCTTAAACTCATCAATCTTTTAGAAGCTTCTTGACTAATTACGAGAATGCCCTTCCCATTCGTGAAATCACGGAAATACTGAGACTGTATAAATCCAATAATCCAGTACTAGAATCTGGCTTAAACCAAAGCCTGCTAGTATAAACTGTCCGAACATCGTACGTGCGTAAAAACACGTATGTGTCCGAACCCTGTCGTAAAACCATACGACCTCTATATCGTTTCGCCCGAAGCAGGGAAACTCTCTGTGTGGGACTCTAAAGACTCGACACTACGCTGGCAGTGGGTTTAACCACAGACCGCAAGCGGCACTAACTGTACGTAACGGTCCCCAGGTAGATGTCGATAAGAAGGCCGATGAGGAAACCCATCCGAACTCCTACTGAGCCTGATGTGACAATCTCCATACAGTCCGGTCTGTTCGTCTAAGCCTATCGCATATCAGGCCTAGGGGGGCGGCAAGCGTCAGTCCGCTAAAAGCTGTATAAGTCGTGTCGGAGCAAAGCCCATTACACCTTGAGAAGCTACTGGAAATCCTACCAGTATATCTCGTTTTCCCTGGCCAGGGACTTTGCGTAATGGCTTTCCAAACACAGCGCGATATCAACTCCCAATACTGGGAGAGAAGAATCCTATATAACCGCCACTGCATCCAAGTGCTTCGGGACTGCACCCAACTGCTACCTGTTTGCACGACTCCTTTGAGCCGTGGTAGGGTAGCAATCTAAGAACAGTGGGAACACACTCGAAGCGAAGCAGCAGTGTCAAGTCTGCGGACTATGCTGTACTCATGTCACCTGGGAACTGTTAACTGACGACGGGTATAATACCAACCAACAGTTCCCTGCGAGTCCTGTCCGGTGTACCCGTAACCCAACGAGCACCTGTACACTATCTCCAGTACACCGTACTGATGGTTGTGGGACAGACCATCTCCACAACTGGGATGAGAAGCGTACACACTAGCCTACTCCGGAGTATCGTTGCCCTGTCTCGATAATCCTACGACTAGGGACCTGAAAAAGGACGTGCTTGTAGACTACCCTGCCCCCACTAGTGTGACTGCCATCACAACGCTGGTAGTCAAGCAAGATCCTAAGGGCTCCATCAATATGTATTCTCGATGTGCTAACATATACATATATTAAGATAGATATAAACCAAGTAGCGTACTACCATGTTTAGCAAGACTGTTAATATAACTGTGAATATCCCAAGCTTTCATTAAGTAATATACAAGCTCGTATGATACAATAATGGCCCTTAGGGCATATACACTAACATTGGTCAGTCTTTCAATTATACATTCAATACAATTTACAGTACAAAACAATACAAATAAAACACTACGGGATTTAAGGGGTAGATTGGTACGGAAGGTGTTAAAGGTGGCACGAGACGGTAAGATTAAGACACCTAACATGAATCCAATTGCCGTTGTTCCGGGTTGTATAACGGAGCCTTGTACTTCCATTTGCCCTGGTCTCTAGCATACTGAGACCCCTCTCATATACACTGACATTCTTCTGTACCAAGCTACAAACAACAGCTTTAATACAATATTACAACAATATAATACAACAGTAAAAGCTACTCTCTCTCTTTTTCTTCTTTTCTACTTCTCCCTTATCTTTGGGACTTACCGAGCGATCTGTTCGCAGACGACATTCTATTTCTTTCTTCTTTAAATGTCGTCAGGTGGTTTGGACCTGACAGAGATCGAGCCATCTGCAGAAGACTTGGATCAGCTTGCTAAAGAACCTGAGCTCTACTTTCATTGTACATTTTCCATTCAGTACTTTCCATTTCCTATCATGCCATTGTTTAGGCATCATTTTTATTTCAGCTGTATTTCCTTTTCATGCATTGTTCAAAAGAATGTTAATAAATAAAACTTGATGTTTTTATTATACCTTGTCTCTTGTGTATTTTCTTTTATATTGCTTAGTTACGCTTAGTGTATTTGCTTATGAGTAAATACGTAGCGGGCCAGTCGCGTCCCCTTCGCCGTAGAATGGGAAGCGGGGCGTGACAGGTTTTGTTGGTGGCCCATGCAGGTCAGAGCTGTATAGAACCATACTATGCAGTTCTGTTCTGCGTGAATAACCTAAGCAATATAACACAAGAACCAGCAACTAAAACATTCTTTACAATCATGTTCCTTGAATCCCATCATTTCTTATTCTTTGAATCATATACTTTGAATCTGTCCTAACCTAAATTTTTCATTCAAGATTATGGATTCCCCGAACAACACCAGCACCAATGTCAACAACACTCCACCTCCACTACCAATCATTCCTACTGTTCCTGCTCCACCCACCGAGCAAACATTTCTGCTTGAGGCGATCCGCGGCCTCCTTGAGGGACAGCAGCAGCTCATGAACTGTCCCGAGACTGACGCACCTGGGGTAAAGCAATTCAGGGATTTACATCCCAAGCAGTTCTCTGTAAAGGGAAGCCCACTTGAAACTGAGGAATGGGCACAAAGCATAGAGAATGATTTGGCGGCAGCACAAGTGCCAGACATAGCTTGGGTCCGAGTTGCAAAGCTGCAGCTCACGGACAATGCTCGGAACTTGTGGAAGGCGGAAGAAAGCAGTCTTGATCAACCCATTGAATGGAAGACTTTTCGCGATAAGTTCGACGCGAAGTCCTTCCCTATGACTGCCAGGTTTGCCATGGAGCAGCAGTTCATTCATTTGTAACAAGGTTCGATGTGGGACAAGTCAGTAGATGAGTACGACACTGAATTCACCATGCTAAGCCGGTAAGATATGTCACAATAGTTCAATTTTTAAATATCACATATTATACAGCTAACACAATCCTTAAACAGATTCGCGGCACACTTGATACCGACGGACGAGATCAGAGCTCGTCGTTTTCAACAAGGTTTGGACACGGAAATTCAGGCTGCACTAGCCACAGGGAAATTTCTGACTCATGAGAATGCTTTGGAAGCTATCCTCAGTTATGAGGCAGTAATAAAGGCGAGGGGCAGACCTCAACCTGCCGGTTTGAAATGCCCTGCCAATCAAATGGCAGGAGGAGCCCCTTCCAGGCCATCGTTTGAACCCAGGAGAACTGAAGAAATTTGCCACTACTACCATAGAAAGGGACACTTGTGGAAGGACTGTTGACGCGCAAAAGGCCTATGTCTAATTTATGGCGCATCCAATCACAGAATTGAGACCTGTCCATATAGATACAACTCAGCTCACACACCTACCAACTACCCGCAGCGGCCAGCTATCCAGGCTCCTGCAACTCGTCCTGCACTACCTGCTCCACCACCTGCACAGCCTACTCGCCAATTCCAACAAGCAATAAGGGACATGCCTAAAGGGCAGAGAAACAGGCCCTAAAGGCAGAATGTGCCTCCAGCTAGAAGGAATGTACCACGGCGACAGACATTCACATTAGAAGCCGTAGAAGCCGAGACTGTAGGTCAAGGTAATACCGGTAAGCCTTTTTCACTCTTGTATCACTTTGTTATTTTTATACACTATCTATACTCTAGTCACCAGACTTTCCTTGAAACTGTTACACTTTTCTTTTACAAATTTCGAGGACAAAATTTTTATAAGGAGGGTAGAATGTAACAACCTCAAATTTCCAATACAAGTTTTTACAATAAATTTTCAAAATATCCATAAAGGGGTATTTTAGTCTGAGCACAAGTTATAAGTAATTATTTTGCTTTTTAATTACAAGTTAAAAGAATGTAACAACTCTATTTTTAGTGTACAAAAATTTGCTTTAAAATTAATGTATACTTGGGATATTTATATTTACTGTTATTACTTTAAATAATTAATTAGCTCCATAATTACAAGAAGGAGCTTGTAGCTCATTGGTAATACCTTGCACTGCTGAACCAAGCCACCAAAGTTCAAATCCCATATCCCATATTATTTTTAATATTGATTTTTTTAAAAACCTTTAGAATACCAAGAGTTTACATATGCATATCTCACAAAAACCTCACTACACCCAAAGATGTAACATTTTCAGGAGTTAGATGAACCGTCGGAAAGGATCCCGGCAGCCTGACTCGGCCGGGAATCGGCCAAATCGGCCTTGACTCGGTCTGACTCAGTCCTCAGACCGAGTCACGGCCGAGTCGGCCGATTCCGGCGGCGACCCCAACATGAAAGTTGTGTCTTTTAATATTCCCTATGCACCTGCAAAATTTCAGTTTCAAACCATTTCCAGAGCTCTTAAAAAACCCCAATTACTTCACTTTTAATACTTTTTTATTACATTTTATCACATTTTTATTTTAAACTTTTCATCTACCCTAACTCTAGCCTAACCCTATAAATACCAACCCTACACACTACCCTCTCACCCCAAAATTCTGAGCCTACTCTCTCAAAAATTTTCCAAAGATCGTGTACTTTGAAAACAAGCTCAAGGCGAAGCTCCGACGAAATTCCGGCGGAACTTCCGGCGATCATCTTAGGAACTATCGGCGACGACGCAACACACCGACGATCCCTCTAGTTCCCTCTCACTCTCTTGAGTAATCTAAAACCTGTAAGTCCCTTTTCTATCTCTCTTTTCCATTCTCAAAATACGAAATTACAAAACCCGACGGAATCGGAACAAATCCGATTTCCGATTCGTTTTTCTATAAAATTCCACTTCTCACTAATACAATCATACCTAAACTTCCTCATGTTGACTATTAAATACTAATCAAACAATTTGATCAAGTTTCGTCACATGAAATGATAGCCTTTTCAATTTATCGTATTTTTCACTTAAATACCGCATTGTTTCAATCCTTCATTTAACCCCATCAAACTTGCTATACATTTAAAGTAGATCACGAGGTAATGACCTACCTCCCCACACACTCGTATGCAACACTCCCGAGAATCTAGAATACGAGAAAATAAACATTTTCATTTAAATACCATATATTTAATAAAACCATTTCTAAAGATTTAGTTTTGATACGCTTTTTAAAGAAGTACCACTTATTATGAAAATACGATAAGTTGTGCACATCGGTCGTTTATCTAAACTTGACTTTGTGGTGTCTAGGCTAGGCAAGTGAGAAAGGTAACTTTAAAAGGCCCGACTCACAGTGATTCGTGAGCGGATCGCTCCTTTCCTCACTTGTACTTACCTGGTCACAATTGGCGGTGAAGAGGCGATTTGAGATATCTCACAACTTGTCGTCTGGACCAGTTAGGAATAGATTAGTTGACTTAGGAGAATCTAGAACATACAATACGAAAAATATACATCTTTACAAATAAATACCATTTACTTCATAAAACCGTTTTCTAAAGGATTTAGTATTTTACAATCTTTGCAAAGCGCCGCTACAACCCACTTTGGGGAACCCGTTCGGGATGGTGCGGTTTATCGCATACCCTTGGGCTTAGTAGTACGAGATTCAGACCTCCGCAAGGAGCATTCGGTCTCGAAAAATTTAAAGTACGGCATCTTAAGAAAATGAGATATTTTAGAATATAAAATATTTATTAAAATTATTTTTGTATAAATATATGCATATTTATCCTTAAAATACCTATTTTATTATGATATAAATATTCCACCTTTTTTTAAAAATCACAGGAATAAATTTACACTAAAATACCATGAATTTCAAATAAATCAATATTACAGATAAATATCTTTATTTATAAAACTAGGAGATTTTTACTAGAAATGTCACAATATAAAATCCACCCTCATTACAACTCTAAAGACGAATAATAAATGCTTGGGGAGTATTTTGAAAAGTATATAAAAATATTTTTACATAAAACCCCCTCAAGTTTTATAAATTTCCTTAAGGACCCTAGCAAATTATAGGTAAGAATTAATCAAGAGTTTGATTTACATTTCTAATTGTCTGACTCGGGTTTGAGTCTGATTAATCTGACTTGAATATGATTCAAGTACAATGTACAATCTTCAATATTACAATTCAACATGAATCCATCTATACAGCTTGACTGAACCGAACTATGGATATATATTCCATTTACATGGTTCTCCAGTTATTCCATTTACATGATTCTACGGTTACATCCATTTACTGATATCATGGTTTCAGTCAGTTTTTCAATTATACATTCAATACAATTTACAGTACAAAACAATACAAATAAAACACTACGGGGTTTAAGGGGTAGATTGGTACGGAAGGTGTTAAAGGTGGCACGAGACGGTAGGATTAAGACACCTAACATGAATCCAATTGCCGTTGTTCTGGGTTGTATAACGGAGCCTTGTACTTCCATTTGCCCTGGTCTCTAGCATACTGAGACCCCTCTCATATACACTGGCATTCTTCTGTACCAAGCTACAAACAACAGCGTTAATACAACATTACAACAATATAATACAACAGTAAAAGCTACTCTCTCTCTCTTTCTTCTTTTCTACTTCTCCCTTATCTTTGGGACTTACCGAGCTATCTATTCGCTGACGACTTTCTATTTCTTTCTTCTTTGAATGTCGTCAGGTGGTTTGGACCCGACAGAGATCGAGCCATCTGCAGAAGACTTGGATCAGCTTGCTGAAGAACCAGAGCTCTAGTTTCATTGTACATTTTCCATTCAGTACTTTTCATTTCCTATCATGCAATTGTTTAGGCATCATTTTTATTTCAGTTGTAATTCCTTTTCATGCATTGTACAAAAGAATGTTAATAAATAAAAGTTGTTGTTTTTATTATACCTTGCCTCTTGTGTATTTTCTTTTATATTGCTTAGTTACGCTTAGCGTATTTGCTTCTGAGTAAATACGTAGCGGGCCAGTTGCGTCCCCTTCGCCGTAGAATGGGAAGCGGGGCGCGACAGTGGCACCACCATCCCGGGAATTCCTTGCAGGTAGCTCGGCTCCATCTACATCAAGCCCACTGAGATCGACATGCACCAAGGGAAAACCCTCAGATTCAATCTCAGCCACTCATTACAACTCGTTGCAGATCAACGGAAGGTAACATCTGAAGGAGATCCAGACCCCCATCAGTTGGCGCCGTCTGTGGGAAATTTCAAAGTTCCACTCAACGAAAGTTAATCTTCCGATCTCGAACATATGGCGAGTGATCATCACTACGATCCGAGCTCCAGCCGCCGTCCTCCCCACAATGGAGACACGGGTGGATCCCCTCCTCCCCCGAACGCCATTCACGCCCTATCGGCTCGCGTCCGTCGTGGATGCCCTTGTCCGCGTCCAAACGGCGGGACAAGCTCCCCAAGTCGCCGTTCCCCCACCTCGGGAGCGACACATGGGGAGAGAAGACACTACCTGAGCCGGCACTTCTGGGTGCCGCCTCGCTATCTCGGGCGGCCACAGATCCCTCGTGGCGACCAACTCGATGACCCGGTGGGCACCTCACAGCTCCATACCGAGGTCTCTTACCAGAGCATCCCGCCCTGAGGCCCATCATGCTCCTGTCCCTCCCGAGGAGGTGTTGGTCAGCTCGCCTGCTCCCAGGCATGACCGGCACCCTCCCTCGACAGGGTCGCGCGGACGGGACTCACCACGGTAGCTCGAAGACGACCTCGCCAGGGGACCTAAGGAACCTCATCGAACGGAACCGAAGCCGCGACCAGGAGCAAGTCGCCAGTAGCAGAGGCCATAAATCAGGGTATGCCGAATCATCGGGTTACCACGACCGACTCGACGCCCTCGAAAAGAAGATCGAGGGCATACATCGGGAAAATCGTCCTTCAAGCGACGGGGCTAGATATGCCACCAACTCGCTCACGAAGCCCTTCACCAAAGAGCTACTCGCCGTCCACGTCTCCTCCCGGAACAAGCCCCCAAAGGTCTCCCTCTTTGATGGGAAGTCCGACCCGAAAGACCATTTGGATGCGTTCACTGCCGGGATGAGTTTCCAGGACAATTCCGACGCCGCGCAATGCCGTGCTTTCCCCACCACTATCATCCTCTCTGGACGAGATTGGTTCCGAGGACTCACGCCACACTCAATCTCTACCTTCGATGAGCTGGCCATCCAATTCCTCGGTCATTTCGTCGAGAACAGACGGCAGAAGCGGACCGTTGATCATCTCTTCACCATAAAGTGCGGGGACAAAGAATCCTTCAAAGGATATGTCACCCGCTTCTACAACGCTATCCTTGAGGTCCCAGAGCACCGGGACGAGATGGTCATTACGGCCCTTAGGTCAGGTCTTAGGCACAAGGAATGGCTATGCTCCTTTGCATTAGCGTAACCTAAGACCATGGCCGAAGTAAAAGCCTGGACCAAACGCGAGATCCAGCTTGAGTCCGAGGTGAACGCCAACCTACCCCGGACAGACCAAGCCGATCAGAAGAAAAGGGCCAGGGAGGAGAAAAAGAAGATTGAGCGACTAAAGCCCTACTCCCCGATGTTTCAGGAGTACACCCCGCTCAATATCTCCCGGACGGAACTGTTTGAGGAGGCAAAAGGCAAGAGCTTCTTCAAACTCCCCCCAGTCTCGAATAGGGCGGCCAAGCGTACCCGGGGACCTACTGCGCTTTCCACGGGTCGCAGGGCCACCCCACCGAGTACTGAAAGCAGCTCCGAGACTACATCGAGGAGATGATCCGCTCAGGGCATCTAGCAAGGTACTTGCGAGACAAGCAGAAGCCGACTATGAGCAAGAGCACCATCCCCCTCCCGGCGAGTTGACAATCGGCCAAATCATGGTCGTGTCAGCAGGGGTACACCGGCGACCGACGAAACGCGGTGTCCCTTACCGGTCGAGGGGACTGGCAGCCGCCCAAGGAAGTGGGCTAAAGCGGCCGAGCCGATCATCTTTACCGACAAGGACCTCTACGGGATATCCCTGCCTCACAACGACCCTCTGGTGATCACAGCCCGGGTCCTCCACTACGAAGTGCAGAGGATATTGGTCGACTCAGGAAGCTCGGTGGATATTCTCTTTTATGACTGCTTTCTGCGTATGGGACTCACCCCGTCGGACCTAAGGCCGACCGCCCACATCCTGTCGGGGTTCACTAACCACTCCATCCCGGCAGAAGGGGTAATCACCCTCTAACTTAACATCGGGGAGACGGGCCGTACGCACATCGTGCCTGTGGAGTTTATCGTCGCGATAATTCCATCGGCCTACAACATCCTCCTAGGTCGCCTGACACTGAACTCACTCCGGGCCCAGATATCGACCTACCACCTAGCGATGAAGTTCCCACTCGACCAAGGTGGGATAGGTCGGGCCTACGGGAACTGTAGGGTTCCTAGGCACACTTGTGAAGGTTCATAAAGCATCAAACATGCAGTGCGATCTTCAAACATTCTGCATGCTCTTCAAAACTCTTCGAGTAAACCAGAATATCATCAATGAAAACCACGATAAACTGGTCCAAGAACGGTGAAAAGATTTAGTTCATCAAGTCCATGAATACTGCCGGCGCATTCGTTACTCCGAAGGGCATTACTAAGTATTCGTAATGTCCATACCGAGTTCGGAACGCCGTCTTGCAAATATCTTCTGCTTTCGCTCGAACCTGATGATATCCGGATCGCAAATCCAGCTTCGAGAATACCCTCGCGCTACTAAGCTGCTCAAAAAGTTCTCCAATGCGAGGGATAGGGTACTTGTTCTTAGTAGTCACCCGGTTTAATTCTCGATAGTCGATGCACATCCTTCTTGTGCCATCCTTCTTCTTTACTAGAAGAACTGGAGCTCCCCAAGACGAGTTACTGCTTCGAATCCAACCCTTTTCAAGTAATTCAGCAACCTGTTTCTTGACTTCTTCCAACTCTACTGGTGCCATTGGATAATACGCTTTGGATACTGGCGCTGCACCAGGAATAAGATCAATTGCGAACTCCACGTCTCGCTTCGGCTGTAAACCCGATATATCTTCAAACACTTCCATAAAATTGCGAACAACAGCCGGCTCTTCACTTTTATCAACCTCCATTGATGCAAGAGTATTGTTTGTCGGCCTAGCCCTAAACTCGACTGGCCCGACAGAACTGCTTCCTCCAGTGAAGGTAAACTCGGGGTGTCCGGGAATCTGGAAAATTACTTTCTTTGCCCTACAATCAATGTGAGTGTGGAAAGTGCCAAGAAAATCCATTCCCAAGACGATTTCGTAGCTGCCCGTATCAATCACCAAGAAATCTGCAAAAAGCTCCCGTCCGCACACAACAACTGTACAATCTTTACATTCTCTACTAGCTATGATTTTCCCATTCCCAGTGTGTATGTCCCAGAAACTAGACAGGGTCGTGCAGTCAATCGAGCGTGTAGTTATAAACTTGGATGACATAAAACAATGGGATGCACCAGAATCGAATAACGCTAATGCGGGAAAACCATAAACGAGTAAAGTACCTGAAACAACTTCTCCTGACGCCTTAGCTTCCTCAGCTGTCAAGGTAAAAGCTCGAGCCTGATTAGGTCCTTGAGTCAGTTGTTTCTGTCCTTGAAACGATCTATGCGGAGGCTTCTGAATATCATCCCTTATACTAAGCTTCGACGGACAAGCACTAACGGCGTGATCTGCCGCTCCACAAACAAAACAGAGTCCCAGCCTCCTTCGACAGTCCTTTCGCACATGTCCGCTTACATGGCAGTAGTTACAAATCACGCCCCTCTTCCGATCAACCATAATTGTTTTCTTCATTGGTGCTATGTTGCGTCTGTTCACCGGAACACTTCTATGTACGGACGTTTGGTTCAGTGCAGACGCCGGTTTCAGCTCGGTCTGTCTCTTTAGATTCTCCAGCAATCCCCTTATCACTTTACGCATGGCGGCTTTGTCTGCACGTCTTTGGTACATCTTCAAATTCTTACCGGCCATATTCCTGGAATCAAAATACCCAACATTAGCATGATGATAGATTCAAAATATAGATCAAGGGTAGAACTCTAAGATACTTAAATAGAGTGCCGCATTGTAACTATGTCGTGGTATCATAGCCATAATTACATGACTCCACCCAAGTCGCCTAAGTCCTAGAGATAACAAGGAATCAGGTTTCGAGTCGATATGCAAAGGAAGTTTGCACATCGCAAAAGATATAATCAGGAAGAATGTGATTCAAGAATGGTAAAACGGCAAGGTGGCAGGACATGTTTCCTAGACATGGGTATTCTGATTCGTGTACTGGGTACAATACCCAACTACAAAAGAATCAACCCGACTAACCTATGGCTCTGATACCAAAAGAACCATGTCACGCCCTGCTTCCCAGAGTACGCTAAAATGGGCACGTGACATAGCCAACCATGCTACCTGTGGGTAGGAAGTATCCATCCACAGTCACAGTACGGCTGTAGAGATATCAAGAACAAAATAAAACTATCTAAACATGTCCATAAACCAAGATAAATCATGAGTCAAGAATAATAAAATGCGGAAGCGAAAGATCCAATACAAACAACTGGAATGTATGCCCCATAATGCGGGCTCACATCAGGAATAAAATGCAGGAAAGAAAACTAACTACTGCCAACACTCACAGCTCAGCCTGTCGGCTGAAGTACTCCTGCTCGGACTGCGACAGCGGTACAGAATCTGGGCCATGCAAAACCCAGACGTCAGCGCGTCATGTCATCAAGTAATAAAATATGAACAGTGTAACAGGCAATGCGAATATAAACATGAATAAAGCAATTGTAACAAAATATATATCAGGGCAGTGCAGGGTAGTGTGCAGTGGGTAAACTAAACTGTTCTATCAGGTTTTCTGTTCTAAAGTCTTTGAAATCAAATTGATGAATTATCGATGTAACTCAATAGTATCCCGTACATGCCCGGGACCACGGTCTAAGACTCTCGGGTTGAAACCGAGACGTGCCGCTAGGCACTAACAGGGAAAGGATAAAGACCAACGATGTCAGCAGCATCGTCACGAGGCGGGCCTGGCTTCTAAAACTGATCAGTACAGGAGTGAACTGTTGAGTTACAAGTCAGTTTTCACCTTTGATTTCTCCATACCCCCAAGTTATATGTGTAAGTCAAGTCAGGTATCCCGAAATTAAGAAACTAATGCCAACACAGGATCAGGTAAACAGGTTTGTCTGGATAGACAACAGGAACGGTCCATGAGGACTACATGTTAGGTTTGTTGGCATTAGTCACAAGATCAGGTAACGGGTCAAGTCATGGTACATCAGGTCAAGTAAAGCAGTATACGGTACCATGTCGGGTAGATCAATATATATGTAGCAAGTCAGGTAAAAATGTAAACAATATTATGGGTGTACTCACAATCAGTTATACAAGCAAGCATGGTTATCATCAACATGATATAAGCAATGAATTAAGCAATAGGCAGATTTACTCAATGTGCAGTACAGTTATCAGTTGTGTCACAAAGATGATTTCAATGTTATGCGAATGCAGTATGACAATTATGGCCTTTTAATCATGTTAAAAAGTTTAAGAACTTTAGAGGTGCAATGATTTATATAAAGGTTCAATACAGCTATTACAGGTTAAAATGCATACGAGTGTCCGAATAGAACAAAACTATAGAGATAAATGCCATAAGCTATGTCAATATTAAAAATGTGTTTAAACAGGTAAATGTAGTTATTAGGTTCATTTGCAAACTGTAGGTTCCAAGTTTAAAGATAAAATGATATATAACAATATTGTACATGAAAATGAGAAATGATCGTACCAAAGTTAAATTTACAGGTTTAGGGTGTCATAATATATATGTAAATATTGTTTAGCATGTAGCAAGGGGTACTTGCCTCGACGGGTCGCGAACCGGGAAAAACGGAACGTAAAACGTCGGCGGGAAAACTCGCGACGGGCGCACGGTTCACGGAATGAACCCAAATGACGAACAATGGAACCACACGGGTCATGGTACCTCGCTGGAATGTCGGGTCACGTCGCCGGCACGGCCGGATTCCGGTGAGATAAAACAGTGAACAACCATACTAAAAAATGCATGAAAGATAGAGAGTAATCAAGAAGAGAGGAGAGGAGAGGAGAGGGTGCTCACTCAGATCTGTGGAGGGGTGGTGATCGCCGACGACGTCGACAGAGCTCCGGCGGAGATACCTGCAGCCAACACCAGCGATCAAGAATGGAAACCGATGCAAGAAAGAAAAGAAAAGGAAGGAAGGAGAAGAAGTGGAGGAGGAGAGGAGGAAAAGCTTACTGGGTTGCAGAGGGTGTGACGGCGGTGAGGGCGCCGGCGAAGAGGTTTTAGCGGTTAGGGTTAGGGCTCGAGTAGGGAATGTTGGTGCAGGGAATGGAGGAACGGAGAGAAAGAGGAGATGGTCGGGGGCGTTGGAGTGCGCAGGGGGTGAGAAGGGTGAAGGTGGTGGTGCGGAAGGCGACGACGAGAGACCGCCGGCGAAGGTTTGAGGGTGCAGGCGTGGGCTCGGGTACACGAAAGAAGAAGGTGGAGGTGGCGAGGAGAGGGAGGCTCGGTTGAGGGCGAGGGGACGATGAGCTCGGTGGCGCCGGCGCCGGCGTTGGGGCTGCAGCGGCTAGGGCTGCGATGGGTTCGGGTTTCAGCGTTTTTTAAAAAGAAGGGAGGAGGGAGATGTGAATATACATGAGAGAGAGAGAGAGATATTTATGGGGAGAGAGAGAAAGAGTTACGGGAGAGAGAGATAAGGCGAGAGAGAGAGAGAGAAAGAGAGAGAGAGAAAGAGATGGGGCCCACGGGTAAAGAGAAGGAGGTGATTGGCTGAGGGATTAATTTTTGAAAGATTTAGAAGATATACGGGAACAGTAAAAAATATTATAAGGTTAAGAAGAATATGCGACGGTTAAAAATATATATTAAAATTTTGGGATTTTGGTGCAAAGTAAAACATTTCTAAATTGCGCCCGGGTCGGGTCCAAAAATTCGAAATTGAAATAATAGAATTTTAAGCGGGATCCAAAAGTGAAAATGAAGTGTTTTATGATCAAAAAGCATATCCTCAAAACGGACACGCGTACGTGCGCGTAGCCGTCCAAACTCGCCCGTTTCACTGAACGGGACGAGAACATGATGCACGGACGCTACAATAGGGTTAGGGGTGTCAAGTAGGCCAAGATGAATATTTTTAATTTTATTTTAGATGCCAAATATTGTTATATGCAGAAATGAATTTGCCAGGTAAAAATTTACAGTAAGTAACAATCAAGCAAGATAAATGAAATGAGTGCCACACTACGTTCAAACGGTAACTAAAATTAGTAGTATTGGGCTCGGGTGTTACAGGTTAAGTATGAGTCAAGGATAAGTATCAACCATAATATCTTAACCAAGACAAAAGAGAATCCTTCTAGAATGAACAAGAAGGAGCTAACCCTAATCAAACCCTAATCCCTTTTTATCATCCTTAAACATGTTTCATAATAAATCATATCATGTCATAATAATATATATCACATATATATTATATATTTGCAACAAAAGAAAATAATACAATTAACATATATCGCATATATATCAATGTATTAATCCGGCGAGAAAATGAAATAATAAAGCGAGCCAATATTAGATAATGTAATACAATATATCATATATATCATTATACATTAAATCATCGAATCAACACTTGATCCGACGATCCGGCTATATCGAATATAACCGACTAATATATCATGTATCGATTCATCGAATCAACACTTGATCCGATGTCCCGGTTCATATCTAAATATCGCGAGAATATAATACGGTATCTCATGTCGCATTATCCTCGGTCTTGCACATATCACATATGTGCCTCTACTCCGTTTTGCCTGAGCCAAGAAACCTCTGTGTAGGACTCTAAAGAATCGTCAACACGCCGGTAGCAGGTGATGATCATATCAAACATCCACAAGCTGCAAGCGGTCAGCTAAACGTAACAGCCACCCAAGTATTGAGCGATCAGAAAATCAACAAGCTAGCCTGTCCGTTCTCCTGTGAATCCAATCAGTAACACTCCCGTACAGTCCGGTCTGTTCGTCTGATATGTCCCATATCAAGTCTAGGGATGGTATACGTCAGACCCCAATAACCGATAAGTCGTGTCGATGTGAGGCTCATAACAGGTCGAGAAACTACTGGTAACACTTACCAGTATATGTTTATATCAGCCCTGGCCAGGGACTTCTAGTTATAACCAATCGAACACAGCACAACATCAACTCCCTATACCGGGAGAGACGAATCCCCTCCTATCGCTCATTGCCTCCATGTGATTCGGGACTATACCCAAAAGCCACCATTTTGCACGCCCTCTTGGACGTAGTAAGGTGGAAATCAAAGCACAGTGGGAATCACACAAGACTCTATGACGATCTCGGGTCTACAGACTACCCTGTACCAGTGTCATCGGAGAACTGCCATCTGACGTGTGGTATATCACCATCTGGGAGTTCTCGGCGAGTCCGTCCAGTATACCCAGTCTCCACTGAGCACCCGTATACCATCCTTGATGTCAAACACCGATGGATATGGGATCATCCATCGCCCATCATATGGGTCAAGATGCGTATACGCTAGTCTACTCTGGTGTATCGATGCCCCATCTCGATATACCCTCGACTAGGAACATTTATAGGATGTACTCATCGACTACCGTGGCCCCACTAGTATGATCTCATCATAATCCCAGTAGTCGAGTACAGATCCAAAGGGCTTTATCAACATGTGAGAGAAAGACAGTAAACCAATACAAGTCAACATGTTAAGATAAATTGAAACCAAATAGCATACTATCATGACGAGCAAGAAAGTCCTCTCTGTATATATCCAAGCATCCATCATAATATACATCATATGTACAACAATGGCCTCTAGGGCATATACATAACTAACAGGAACCAACAAACCGCAAAGGTTTGCTTCACAGCAACATCTACGTCTGAGCGGCAAAATAATGACCTTGAGGGCGAAGATGATATCAAGGGTTCCCTGGATACTCAAGACGAGCAAAAAGAGGTCCGAGGAACCCAGTGGAACCACTGACTGAGGTCCCCCTTGCGGAGGGGGACAATGAGCGACCCGTCCAGATCGGGTCACTCTTGATGGGGAATTGCCGAGATGACCCGATCCATTTCGTCAGAAAAAACTCAGACGTATTTGCCTGGGCACCTGCCGACATGCCTGGGATTGACCCCAAAATCATATTACATAAGCTCAGAGTGGACCCTACGGTCCGGCCCGTCAGGTAGAAAAAGCGAAGCTTCGCCCCGATAAAACAAAAAGCGATCGAGGACGAGGTAGGCGTGCTCCTCGCCGCCAACTTCATTCGGAACATTTCTTACTCGGAATGGTTGGCGAATGTAGTCATGGTTAAAAAGTCTAGCGGGAAGTGGCGCATGTGCGTCGACTTCACTGACCTCAACAAGGCCTGCCCGAAGGACAACTATCCCCTCCCTCAGATAGATCGGCTCGTCGACAGTTCGGCAGGCCACGAGCTACTTAGCTTCATGGATGATTTCTCTGGCTACAACCATATCCGTATGAATCCGGCGGACGAGTATCTCACCACATTCACAACGGACAGGAGGGTGTACTGCTATAAGGTGATGCCCTTCTGCCTCAAAAATGCCGTGGCTACGTACCAACGCTTGGTTAATCGGATGTTCAAGCCACAGATCGGCAGGAACATAGAGGTTTACGTCGACGACATGCTCGTCAAATCGACCTCATCAGATGAACTCGCCAAGGATCTGGGCGAGGCCTTCAACGTCCTCCGCAAATACAAGATGAAACCGAACCCCGCCAAGTGCGCATTCGAGGTCACCAGTGGAAAGTTCCTTGGCTTCATGGTTACCCACCGTGGAATCAAGGCTAACCCGGAGAAAATCAGCGCCATCCTCAACATGACCGCGCCTAAGACTAACGTCGAAATCATGCGGCTAACAGGGCGGGTAGCCGCTCTGAGTCGCTTCATGTCACGATCCGGAGAGAAATGCCTCCCATTCTTCAAAGCCTTGAGGAAGATACCAAAGTTCGAATGGTCAGAGGAGTGCCATCGCTTTCGAGCAATTAAAGAGGCACCTTGCGACTCCCCCACTGCTCACCCAGCAAGTTGAAGGGGACGAGCTATCGCTATATCTAGCGGTGTCCGACCAAGCTGCAGGTTCGGTGCTCGTCCGAGAGGTCGAGGGAGTCCAGAAGCCGGTATACTATGTGAGCCATGTCTTCAAGGACGCGGAAACGAAGTACCCGACCATAGAGAAGATCGTCTTGGCACTCATCGTGGGCTTAAGGAAACTACGGCACTATTTCCAGGCGCACACCATCCTCGTTCTTACCGAGGTACCCGACCATAGAGAAGATCGTCTTGCAGATATCTTCGACACCATCTCAACAGATGATTGCTACCCGATATCCCGACCCGGTCGGTATCCCCTGGATATCCACCGTGCCCAAATCGAGCCCCGGCCAGTATCCCCTGGATATCTGCCGTGCTTATCTCTATCTCCGGTATTGAGTATCCTCGCTAGGCTCCCCGCCTCACATGCGGCTATCCTGCCCCTCGGTCTCGACCGGGTCCACCATGTATCCGACTGTATACTTCCCCACTCGGTCCGGATAAGTAGCAAGTCCGTAACCGTATATCTCCCCCCACTCGGTTCGGAATAAAATAATCAGAAAATATCAAGCTCATGGTGGACGTAAACTCATCATATCCAGAAATATCAAATAAAGAATAAGAATACTTGCATAGATCATTCTGATGATATATTATATATACATATATAACAGCGTCCCATACCACCGGTATATATCATCAAAAGTTAAACATCCTGAAAACTGATAAGAATCAACTATGAATACCCATGGTACTGGTATTCGCAATGTTTAGCAGATAATAAGGTAAAGTACATAAATAAGTCATGCAAGCAATTAAACGTATCAATTCTACCGTGTCATACCAATACTAATGATGTGTAGTGTAGCATACACGTCTGTGCTTGTGCAACATGGTAATCATTAGTATTTGTTCGAGTGTGCTATAAGTGTATAAAGCCTACTCGTATCGATATCTACATACGCATCACGTAGTATAGAAGTCCTACAGTGACATGTCAATACCAATGAGGTGTAGTGTTACATATGCGTATGTGCTCGTGCAACATAATACTCATGGGTAGTTGTGCAGTGTTCTATCAGAGTGTTCGTATCACGGAAACGTATAATATCGATAAATATATCGCGAACGTGTAAAGTAAATCTAAACGTAACTATTAAATGTAACTACTTGCTATGAGCTATACCATTATCTTTGGAAATGGAACGAAACGACGGTTTTGAAATAAGAAAGCTGCCTTAGGTTAAAAACAGATAATCGTTTTGGTAATTGGCATCGCATCCTTATCATTTATCATTAAAAGAAAAACGAATCGTTAGTTTTTAAAAGAGTACAGCTCACTCAAGTACTACGTCCTAAAACGAAATAAAGCATAACTCTACGAGTCTAAAGGAAACTTGGTCGTTATTCGACATGCTAATCTCGTCATCATAAGTACGGTATAATTCCTCGTACAATATCCATATTATCACAATATCCAATTTATCTTAAGTATTGCACGATTCTTTGTACCAATCCACCAACCATGAATAAAACTATATGCACATGAATATATACTAAATGCAACATAGCTCTTAATATCATTAACTTAAATAAATACTAAAAACTAACTATATATCATACTATGATATTTATAAGGTTGCGGGGGTGCTATACACCATCCACCCGACTTTCCCTGTAGATGTAAATCTACTCACCAACTTGTCGAGCTCGTCGAATCCACGATTGCTATGTCCGCCAACTCCGTTTTGGAAACCTTCACGATCGCACCCATAATCGTAGTTATGAAACAGTGGCGTAAATATCATATCAAAAACCAAAGCAACGAGCTAAGCACCTGTAGGTTAAAACCTACAGCTTACTTATCCCAAAAATGACAAGATATCCCTGTTGTTAACGTACGAACGTCAACGTTTCAGTCGCAGTACAGAAATACGAAAAACTCATATCGAAATGTCGGAAAGTTGATAAAACCTTACTAAACATTCCTAGATTTCTCTGTATGCATATTGGGACAAATCAAACAATACAGTAACTTATAAAATACCCAAATAAAGCTACAGAAGAAAAACCAACACAAAACTCCCTCGGAGGCCCGGCTGCGCCGGCCAAAAGATGAATCTCGCTGGATCAATGGTGGAAGTTGGGGCTCGAACTCTATGTATAGTCTCCTAGTGGTCTCATGATACTATGGTCTTGTTAGTTTTTCTAGTGGTTCCAGATTCAATTATACACTCACAAATATCACAAAAGTTCATGTTTTTGATACTGCACACTGAAAACAGCTATCAAACAGAATTGAATATGGAAAGAAGGAAGGAGATATACCTATAGAGTGGTAGTACAATGAAATCCTACTCAAGAAGTGTGTGTGGAAGCATCAAGGTGTTGTAGAATCTCTAGCTTGACGATGTGCACAATTTTGAGGAAAGGGTCAAGGTTTTCTTCTTTGGATGTGATAAAAACTTAGGAATTTTAGTTTGGAGCTAACGAAACTAGTTGTGTTCAGTTTAGAAAAGCTAAAAGAATTTTCTAAGTATTGTGATAAGATAAGGTAAGAGATGTGGTGTTTGTGTAGAGAAAGCATGAGTTGAGGGTTGTAAGGTGGAGGTGTCACTTGAGAAGGAGGAGGTGTAAAGTGAGAAGAAGGAGGTGGAGAGAGTTGAGCATGGGTGAGAGTGTGGTGGTGTGAGGGTTTGAACTAGGATAAGATATACCAACCATTAAAAGAATTACAACAAAAGAAAAACCTTTCATGTTACAATTTAAATCTATGTAAAATAAAAGATATGAGATAATTAATCTTTCACTTAAATATCATTATCTTAATGTAAAATACAATGTCATGTTTAAAATAATTAGCAATATCATTTTTATGATATCACACACTTTTATTCATATTTATCAGAATAATTACATTTTTACGGATATAATTCCGATACCCAAATTTCATAAGCGATATCGTTTTTTGTAAACTTATTAAATTCATATTTAAAATTATAAATTAATATTTATAATTTTCCAAAATGTTACAATCTCTCCCCCTTACAGAAATTCGGTCCCCGAATTTAAAATAAAACCCCTTCTTAAAACATTTTTCTCAATCCACTCAACTCATTTCAACAATTTTGTCGGGGTTCAAATTTTTAAAACATATAGTCCGCTCAATATAACGGAACTCCAAAGTCCCACATGAGCTAAAACGTAACATAACGCAACCGTGTGCATGAAAACTCAAAAAGATATAAAAATTCACATAACCGTAACTGTAGCGGTTGCTATGAGAATTACTCCAGTTATGATGCAAAATTCCAAATACGAAAGCCGTTGTGTATACCAAGTAAACAATCAATACCATAGTCGTAGTGCAATATCGGTAGTACACGACCAAGAGAAAATATAGAATTAAAATTTATAACATATCCTATTAAGTGCAAAGCACGAAAACAAAATCAACCCTAACG